>OY728148.1:1333596536-1335996536 GCA_963277665.1 Viscum album | reverse complement strand
TATAAGATTTCTGTGAATTTAGTTCATGGAATTGGTTTCAGGGCACTATAACCTGAAAAGGAAGAATGGTCTGTAGAGGAGAGGTGGTGTGTAGATGAAGAATCACTCTATGATGTAGGGACGAACTATGGAAGAAAAAGGTGGTATATAAAGGACTTGTACCATGCAGTTTAAGGATGATCATGAATGATATTAGGAAGTTTGTGAAGGGACAAAAATAGTTTATGAACGTAAAATTATTCAAACTACAAGTATGCAGCAAATTGGAATTCATCTTCAAGTGAAAAGGTACATCAATAGAGCATCTACCTTTATATGATTATGCGACTATTCATGAAAATTAAGGGAGATACAAGTCCATAAAAACTGATTGGTTTGCAACAAAGATTAGTGAGAAATATATGATAAAGACAGTGATCCTTTCCACTAAATGGGAACCTGATAAAGAGACATAGAGAGTGACCATTGGGAAAGTAGTTATATGACCCTAAACCTTGTAAAGACAGTGATCCTAGGCATAGATGTCATCAAGCCAAAACATCATTATTAGTAGTGAGCCTTAGTGAGTTTCATACAATCACCAAATTTTCATTATATTCTCTTTAGATGTAGCCTAATGAGGTTGAACCAAGTAACAATATCTATGTCCATGTGTTTTCTTAATTTCTTTACTTTCATTGTATTATCAGGAGATAGAATTAGAAAGGATATGATCAATATAAAAACTAATGATAAAACAAAGTGAATCTTATAATAACGGGGACAAGATATATTGGGGAAAGAATAATTTTGAAAATAATATGCAAACCTTGATTCACCCCCCACCCTGCTCAGGGTATATAGGCCCCTTTTAGACCTAACAATTATTATACTCTAGACTATGCTTTAAATCACCCTCTTCACTCCTTGGGATTTAGTTTTATTGTCAATGTCTATATACTGATTTATCACAAATTTTATATTATTTTTAAACATAGTTATGTGTTATTCTATATTACCTTTATATTTTTCCTTCCCTCTTTTCAAGTGGAATCTTTACTAACAATTTTTACATTGTGGGTTTCCACAAATAAATTTTCAAATATATAACCATTTATTACCTGGAAAAAGGAGAAATTACAAGGAAATATACTAAAAATGTGGGAATAATGTAACACCCCAATTGTTTAAAAAAATATTTTTCCAATTAAATTTAATTTCCTCGATATCTTGTTTTACATTCAATAATGTGGTTAAATGAATGATCATATGTTATTAAAATATTTTTTTTAATTTTACAACTATAACATAGACATTAAATTAGCAAGTATAAGTAGGATTAAATAAATTATAAAAAATATATAAATTTCCAACTCAATATAAATTTGTTAATAAATTTATATAAAATAATCACCCAATTTTTAGTATGGTTATTTTATACATCAAAAATAAGTTTTCTTCAAAAAATATTGTTATTTCCTTGTGTGATAAAATATTATGGTTAATGTTTGGAAATTTTTGAAATGTTATTTTTTAATTTATTATAATATTTGAAATCATTATATTTAAAAATATTTAGGTTTTTTTCAAAAAAATTCTTAGAAGATAGATTTTCTAGTGAATAGTGGAAATTATAGTTTTTATTTAATGTTTTATTTTTTAGGCATGTAAAAAAGTTCAATTTTTCGTAATGATTTTTTAAAAATAAAAAATTTTATTTAATATTTTAAATAATAATATTATTTTTACTAAAAAAATTATTATTTTTATATTTTTTTAAAAACATTTTTATAGATAATAAGCAAATTTTTTGAAACGTTTTTATGCATGAATTTTTTTTTATTTTATTAAATTAACATGATCATTATTATTGAATGAATTTATTGAATTGTACATATTATATTATAAATAAAATATGTCAACATTAATCTAATATTTTTATGGGCATGGGATATGACTAAACCGAGTTTGATTTTTTGAAACTATATTTTTTTTTGAAAATAATGTGTTGTCAAAATTTTCACACTTGTTTTCAAAATTAATTTCATACACATATTTTGGTATTGAATTTCCAAAATATTATTCCATATATGGAATTAGTAGGTTTAAATTTGATTAATAGGTGACATTTATTTTAGATCAATATAAATAGTAACAGTGTTAAAATTTTTCACCCCCGTAATGTGTATATCAAATTATTATAGATTTGTTTTACGTGATAATGACATAATTTTTAAAACTATTTATTATTGGATGAATTTAGTTCTAATTTTATCAACATATTATTTAAATTTATTTATTTAATGGGCACATTTCCCTGAAAATAAACTATATAATATTTAAAACAAAGAATGTTACAAAATGTCAATCTTTTAGTTTTAAATATGTCTTATATGTAAACATATGGTCCAAAACAAATATATGTTAAAATATGACTATATATATTGATATTAATGAAATTATTTTACTAATTTATTTCTATTTCCTATTTTCATAAATTTTATTATTACCTTTAATGCATATGAAATGTTGACATAGTTTTCTCGGATTAATAACAAAATATAATAAATGGTTTAAAAAATATTAAAATTAATATATTTTTAGTGAATTAATGTGTGGATAATTTTTTAGATGAATATTCCATATTATTGTTACTTTAATAAATTATATTTGATTAAAAAAATTATATATTTCTTTTACGTAAACTTAAATGAATAATGTCTAAATTTAAAATATTGATATATTATTAATATAATTTTTATTAAATATCTTAAATATAATAAAAATATTAAAATAGAAAAAGTGGGATAGTATTTGGTAATAAATTTCATTTATTCCCCATTTATTATCCATTTGTAATCATTTTTCTAGAGAATTACTTCAATATATTTTTATCTTTAAAGAAATTCCATGAGCCCCCCCCCCTACACAATTCTAAAAGGAAACCAATTCATTATATCCATCACAACCCACTGTGCATTCTATAATAACCACACTATACAACGTTCCCTTCTAATATTCCTTAGACACATTCAAGACGTTTTTCTTCTTCCAAAAAAACAAGTATCCCCAAAAAGTATACCTAAAAAAGTAATTTCGAAGAAGTGGTATTCCCCTAAACTGATGACTTTCTTTCTAAATTTTCTTTTTCCTCCAATAATTATATTATACTTTTCATAAAAAATATTTTAAGTATATTAAATACTATTAAATGTTATTAACATTATGAGACCATCTTTATTCATCATTTTTCGTAAAATGGAAAGTCAAAGTACCACTTGTGTGTATGAATGTATTATTGTCTCCATGAAGCCATATAATTCAGTTCTCATCACCATAATTTACATATTGTTATCTTGATTATTTTCATATTTATATATATAACATATGACCTAATTTTACCTTTTTATAATAATATAATAACTTCCTTGATACCTTTAAGTTCATTGGAAAAAGATAATTTCACTCCTGTGTTTGTATGAATTGTCATCTTTATAGTGTGATGTGATTTGTTTTTTATTTAAATTGTACAATTCTGGTGACAATAAACGATTGAATGAATATATATTAAATACATGATATAATAATTTTTTTAAAATTTTATTTAATATTTAACTTTCTTTTGTACATCCTTCAAAAAATAAAAATCTTGTTAATTCTTATGCATAGCCCACCATCTCAATTAATAGTGTAATTCATTTCTAATTTAATAATTTTATGAATGACTATAAAAATGTATATAAAATATATATATGAAATTTATATAATTATAAAAATTCATTATGTTATTAAATAATGATTAATTTTTGAGAACGAAAACTATTAAACAAAAAAATACATGAAAATATAAGAGGATATCACCTCAAACAGTGATTTCAACAATGAATTGTTAACAAACTGGTGATCAATTATTATAACCATCCTATTTCAAAAGGAATCCCCATTTTTCCTTTTTTTTAATAAATATGTTCTAAGCCCTATGATATCCAATATATCATATATTGTATGATATATAAGGTTTTTTTTTCTAATAAATTTATATTAAATCTATATTTATTGTACATGTGTTTCTAATGTGTACAATGTTATTCAGACCTATGGTAAGGTATTTTCATCCCATTCTTAAGTTTGTGTGACATGTGAAATATTCATCCCTTGTTTATTTTATGGTGTGTATATACTACTCCTGAATATAAATTGTGATTCTTATTATGAATTTCATGGTGATTTAAATATCCATCAAAGGTTCTTTTATTCATTGGGATTATGATTAAAATCTTACCAAAGTAGTTAGGGTTAATGGTACAATCCCATTTTTTATCGAGGTTATTTTTACTATGTTTTTGATGAAGCAATATTATGATCTACCACTAAAGAAGATCATAATATGTATTATTCTATAGTTGTTTATTGAAAATAAATGTTTTATTCCCATTTTCATCATATAGATTACTCTAGAGTCTAAAAATGTGATTTTAATGAAAATTTAAACTACATCAATCCTCAGTCAAAAAATATTACTTTTCCATATCCATGTCCCCTAAAAAATTAAATATAAATTTAAAATTTTTCCTATGATTGATTAAATTAATTTTTACCCACTTTTATAATTTAAAAAATGGGTTTCAATGGAATATTTATTTGTTTCAGAACAATGTTTCTTTGTGATATTTTACAAAAGTATAAAAATAATATTTTTTCAATTAATATGGAATGAATAGAATTTCCAAATGTTATAGACACTAAATAACATGATTCTTATTTTATATTTTTCCATTCTTATTTTTAAGGAAAAATTCTTCCATAATATCTTCAAAAAAACATTATATTTTAAATAAGTGATTTCAAAAGGAAACATGATATTTTTCATAAGAATGTATAATGAAATTTTAATGTTATTTATAATCATAAAATACAAAAGCACATCATTTAACTTATGATTTAATTAGGATATTATTTAAAGACACAATCCATATTATTTCTCTTGATTTTTTATATTTGTAAAGAAATTGGGCTTACCAAATCTATTCATTTTCCAAGGATCATGCTATGATGAAGTGATTGATTTATTATGAAATGCATTTCATTTCCAATGGATATTATATGATTACATTTGTATGAAATGCATTTATGTTCCTTGGGTTTTAATATGAAAAAATAATTATGATTCCCATTTCAGTTCATGGGTTCTAAAATAAGGATTTTTTTTTGATCTTCTAAAACACATATTTATTGTTTTTATTATGTAAAAATTAGTTCTATTATAAAATAAGGTTTTTAATTATGTTTTTCCTAGGATGGTGGTTAAATTGTATCCCAGAATAATGGTCACATTGCAACTGAAAATGGGATGTCCTAGAATGATAAATTATCCAATGCATTGGTTAATGATTGATATATCATGAGATAAATAAGACATTAATTGGGACTAATTCCTATTTATTAATGGAACTTGTTAACTATTATAGTATTTCATGTGAACCATTAGTACTATGACAGATTGGGGAGTGAACCCAATCAACTATGATATCCTTAGAAATTATTCTTAACTACTATGGAAATTATTTTCTATTCTTATGTCACAAACACATATCATATCTTAATGTTATAATCTCATAGATCATGTTAATTTATTAATTAATTATTAATGTCTTATTTACTACCAATATTAATTCCATAACCCAATATTATGATCTAAGGTATGCATTTTATGGTTTTCGAATGTTATGATTGTGTTCTCATACACTGATAGAGATATTATTCTTAACAGATCACTTATATCCACCTTTTTTAACATTACTGAGAATCTAAGGTCACTTATTCTTATGATTCCATTCCATAAGTTATGATAAAATATTTTATGAATGATATTCCTAATAAGGGTTTTAGTTATGAATAAAAAATGGTAATCTCTTTTGAAATAGTTAATTATGGGTCCATGTTTCCAAAGATACGAGCCCTATATGTTTCTGGTGTAGATCAATAGGATTTGTAATTAAAAGTTATCTAATAAGATATATTATCTATTTATAAAAAGTATGAATCATTAAATGTTTAGTAACTACATACTATCCATTTTCTAAACTATAATTTACAACCATCCTAAGGGAAAAATCCAATCCCAAACGAGAATTCAATAGATCTACCTTGGTACCAATAGGTAGCCCAAACAGAATTTTAGTAACAATCATTCGACCACCACCAATGGAGTCTAATAAAAATCTAGTTTGTGGTTGTACGGTGAAGTTATTTATATGAAAATAACTGAGTTCATGTAATTTAATAAGTCAACTAAATAATGTCAAGCTCAGGCTCCTCATGGATGCCTAGCCAACTATAGCCGCTTTATGTAAAGATGGATTTATTTGAACATATGATGTGTTAAAGTTCAAAATTTGACCCATGTATATATGCACCATAATCCATGTATAACAATAAACATGTTGGAAACAAATAGAAACTAAGGAATCCAAATATAATAACGATCATATATGTTTCTATAGGATTCAAGGAAATATGATATAGTAATTATGGTAAAAAAATCGTAAGAAAACATAACATTATTTAATTATCCTCTGATCCCATATGAAAAATTTTGTATTAGGAATCCAAGAATTTATAAATAGATAATATAGTCCCATTTTACCTATAATTGAGTTCAATGAACTCCATCTAAAGAACCCATATATCTTTATAGGCTTTATATATTATAGTAAATCGTCGATCCTATCTAATGAATTCCAAGTAAGAAATATAGGTATCACTATAGGTGTAATATCTTTTCCTTGAACACATGGCTTAATATAAATCATTATATTTAAGGAACATAGGTATAATTCAAGGCAGAGTATCATTTAAATTTCCAATGACCCCATCCACTAGATTCCATTTAAAAAACCCAGGTTTCACTGAAGGTATAATATCATGAGAAAGTATGTTTTAATCAATTATTAAAACCAGTACATAAGAAATATTCTTAACAAATTTATATTCAAAAAATATATTAATTATTATATTTATAATTACCTTATTTTTAAATCAATGTGGTTAATTATCACAATTATTTTCATATATAATAAAAAGGAACAAGTTTATAGTAATAATAATTAAGGGTAATTCATACTATCCATTCCATTTTCACCACCAAAATTACTTCATCTTGTCATTTAATCACTGGTTATAAGCCAACACACCCTAGGATGTGTTTCATTATATAAGAAATTATGGTAATTAAAAAAATTATTATCAGATACCCTAGTAGGGGGTTCTATCCAAGTTCATCACCATCAAATTGAATCAAGGGATTCATAGTCATGGTATATGAATTCTAATCATAGGAGTATCATTCCACATTCAATTTAATTATTATCTAAGAGAACAGTTAATAATTTAACAAAGGAAAAGTATTTAATACAATAAATTTTACAATATATTCCCTCATTAATGTGATCATTTGTTCACATTATAAATTTAAGACAATCCAAAAAATCTTAGTGGTGTTTTGGTTATATTGAAAGATGGTCACTAAGGAATATGTTTGAATCCACACATGGGGTGGTTAATGATGAGATATTCAACCTCCAACATTTTATAAGTGAATAAATTCATGTATAAACATGTTCTAGATGACTATTTTAATACATGTATTATTTTAGTTTCAATGTATAGTAAGTTTTCCCTTTGAAAAAATGGAAACAATTTATAAATGACATAACTTTAATGAAAAACCGTATAGACCACGTACCATATGTTAAGGAAGCTTCAATAATCCATTATCAAGATTCTATTTTATCTAGAAAAAATTAAATTTAGAAGAAATATAAAGAATTCCTAATTATAAGGAATATTAGTTTATACAATAATTAAGATTTATAATATGAGAGAAATAATGAAAAGAAGTAAAATAATACACATATCATTTCCTATCTGACAAGACTGATGAAATTCAATTCTAAGTTCATATGAATGAGATATACCAAATAATAGGTGGGATTATGGAGAATCTCCCAGGTCATTTCTATGAGTTTGAATAGGGGATAAGAAATTTAGATGAAAAGATAATGTAGATGGGGAAGAATGGATATTTCCAACCCCTTTAATGATCTGCATGGTTTGGATAACCATCATCCAACTATGTGATACCACTATCAAAAGGGACACCCCCTCCCCCTATCATGTCTGGCACATGTTTATGAAAGACATGTCTAATACATATGGCTACCCTCTACAATTTATTAATGATTCATCAAATGACCATGTGGAATTAGACACATAGTTATAAGACTCATTCACCTCCCCATAAAGGTTATACAGTTTTTTGGGACATGTTACATGGTTTAGCTAAACCACTTCCCTTATCAATATAGGGAGAATAGTTGATCATCATAAATTTCAATAATCATGCCCCAACATAAGCCTTACACTCTCAAAATTCATTTAGACTCTCAAGACACCTTTCAGTCCGTGAACCTCATCTAAAAACAAAACCTTTATGTATTCCAACTTGTTGAATTATATCTTTAATATTATTTTAACAATGGTATCATCCATTAAGTGAAAATTACAAAATTAAAAGTCAACAACTTTCACCCATAAAAAACAAGGGGTGTAACACACCCTTCCACTTTTCTATTAGCAAAAATGGAGCTTCCCTTTATAAATTGTGTCGATTGTCGCCTCCACGAAGCGATGAATTTTTTTACCACATTCTATATTCACTAATTATAGGTGTGAAATTGAAAAATAAATATGAAATATTCAGTATAATTAATATTATTATTAAGATAAATATTACAATACATCAGTTTTTCGTTATTTTCTTTATGAAACGATGGCGTTAACTTTTCATTGTGCAGACTACTACCTCCAAAAAGTAATATATCTCATTTTTCATATAGTTTCATTATAATTTATTATAATAGATTAAAATATTATTCACCACCATAAAGTTATATAAATTATTTATTTATTATTCTTTAATAATGATATTATGTCATAATAATCCACGTCAATATTCGTAATCACCCATTAAATATGGTATGTTCATTTTTCGTAGGTTCTACCACCTAATTAAATCATGCAATAAAATAATATCATGGATTAAAAAGAGAACATAATTATTTATAATATATAATATAAATAACAAAATAAATATTTGATTTTGGATAAAGAATTATAACATTAATTTTAAATGCATTAGTTATGATACCTTTATTAGTTTTTTAAAAAACATATAAACATGTTTTTCATCAATTTCATCTATAATTACTATAAAAAACATAAAAAATTGAAATTATAATATTATAAATATTTATAAAACATAAACTATAGTATCTGGTATTATCTGGAAATGATGAACTTTTGGAGAAGAATGAATAACATCACCACTATTAGGAAACTAGTCTAAATAATTATGATTACTCAGATATGATATTGAAAATATATAATAACATAATAATATTCATATAGGGAATAATTATAAATGCTGTTTTTAATGTTTATATATATTAATGATGTTATGAAATTGGTGATTGAGATATTTATGTTTTTAACACATGATCATGGAGTGCATTCCACTAATCGATGATGAAGTTAAGGGTTTATTTCTTAAAAGTTTAACCTTTAGAACATATAATTACATTTACACAATATATTATATGGAATGGTTTATAAACTACCCAGTTAATATTTTTTATCATGATTCTATCATTATTCATGGTATTGAAATTTTTCAATTGAAATCATATCCTTCAACGGGGTTTGACTCGATAGATTCCATGGTTGTAAGGGGTTCAATAAAATTAAAATTCACAAGGCATGTTTGATAATGCACTGCATTATTTATTTTAGATGGTTTATTACCATTCTAATATATCTAAATAAATAAATAACCTAATTTATTAAGATTTTAATTCCCATTTCATGAACTTCCTATCAATCTCTATTAATTCTTATATTACACGTATTGTGAGGAATTCATCAACAATATCATTTTCAAATAGTTATTCTGTAATAGACCAAACAATTCCAGTCCATTGCATGTTTGTAAATATGGTGTTTGAGGTTTCATGGGAATTCAAGGTGACTATTTTCAACACATTTAAAAATTCCTAGTTGTCTATGTTTTCCAACAGTGCCTCATCCCAACACTACCTCATCCCAACGATGCCTCATCCCAATGTTGTCTCACATTGGTGGTTTCGTTGGGATGGTAGATCACCCTAGAGGGGGATCATTGGCGGTTTCTCATCCTTGAAGTTTCTCTCTTGTGGTTTCCCACCATGGTGGTGGCTCGTCGCTTGTGTCTTACCCTATCGGGGGCTTGTTGGCCATCTATTACCCTACTGGTGGCTCATTGGTTCTGTCTCACCCTAGAAGTTGCTCTCTAGTAGTGTCTCACCCTAGAAGTCACTCATGGGTTGTGGATATCTATATTTTTCTCATCTAATGGTGCCTTATCGATTTATGTCTAATCCAGCAGTGTCTCACTAGCAGTGCCTCATGAGGAGTGTTCCCAGTTCATCTAGTTTTTATTTTTTGAGCTAACTTTTTGACATAAATGTGTTTAATTTAAACTCTAAGATTATTTGAGATTGATTAAAATTCAATAAATTATATTTTAATTTACCTAAGAGTTTTAAGGCTAATATGTTGTCAAAATATATGTCCTTGTTCAGATCCTCCATTAATAGAAAATAAAAAATATATCTAATTATGTGACTTGGATATGATCTTTGTAATGTTTAAATAACTTTTCACTTGTTCATTACATCATTATTTATAATGTTATGGGATGTATTGAATCCCTCTTCTCATAGGATTCATGTAGCCAAGCTACTGTAGTTGGATCATGTTTCCCTGGTGGATTACATACTATATGTGTGACCTTGTTTTTGGAAAAACAAAGAAGTGTCGATCGTCCTTCCTTCAAGTAGGATTTCCTTCATCTTTCTAATTTATTAATCATTTCTTATGGGTATTTATATTTTTTCCCTTGTGAAGATAGTGGATTCTAGATTAATAAAGATAATTGAATTGGTTTACAATTCAATATATAGTGGGATGAGAAAATTGACAAGTGATCTAGATGTGTGAGTGTTATTGTCAATATTGTGATTAGTATGTGATAACTACCCACAAAAATCAGGGTTTTGGGGTCTATTTTATCACACGTGAATGGTTTATGGAATTAATGTTGTTTTATTTCTATTTTATACCTATAAAAATTGGTTAACTATGTATATTAAGAAAATAAATGGATTCCTCATGATCATTTAGTTTTTATGATAACCCATAAATTAATAAGTATAATTAAAAATGGATGTATTGTTAATGTGTTTTTATATGGTATGTTCAGTGATGTTGTAGTAAAGTGGGGATCTAATAAGTGTGGTGTGATTATATATTATGTTGCAAAATTTGTTATGATGTAACATTTTTCTGGATGTGGTTGTGATTTGGGGGTTGTTTATGTTAATATGATGAACTGTGTAGTTGAGTTTAAAGGAAGAAGATAGTGTTTTTTGTGGGAAATTATTGAGATTCTATTTAGTAATAACAGACAGAAAGCTTCACCTAATTTTCGAGGTCTTTTTATGATGTGTTATTAATGTGATTTGGGTTAATTTACTATGTCTCTTCACCACCTAAATGTCTATTACTATGTTTCTTTTTTGTGATTTGTGTCTGATATTTCCTTGGGTAGTGATGGAATGAATAAATAATAGTTTAATTAATTTTTAAATGGCATGGATTTCATTGACTAATGTAATATAAGTGGTTAAATTTAATTGGTTGGAAATTTGAAATGAGAATTTTTTCTTGTTGTGTGGTGTTGTGCATTTAGAGGTAGCAGCAAAGGTTACAATATAGGGAGTTGGTTGTTTGTATCATAAACCATGTGTTTTTATAAAGTGTTTTGTATAATTTATATATACTTGTATTTTATTATTAGTCTTATATGCCACCCACCCATGATGATCAATAAGTTTTTAACACCCTGGTCATTACACGTGGGGTGGTGTTTTCCCCATCATTTAGTTTGGAGTATGGATGATTGGGTAACTTCTCATTTCTTCTCTCTCCCTCTTCCAAGAGATATAAGTATGGAACCAGATTTTATGTCTAGAGGTTTTTTATTTTTTATATGGAGGTTCTAATATCCCAGGTGTTTGCGAGCGAGGTGGTTTGGGGTCCGGGTGTCTTCTGGCGAGATGTGATAGCCCAGGTGTGTGCGAGAGAGGTGGTTTGATTCCCAGGTATCTTCAGAATGTGATGTGATGAGATTTATTGTAAGTCCCAGGTGTGTGTGGGAGGTATGTGATGTGGTATATGGAATTTATGGGAGCACCAAGTCATATAGTGTTGGGTGAGGGAAACATACTAGTGGGAAAGTGGTGCGGTGTACCCTATCATTGATGTGCATTGTAACATATTATATTTATTGACTTTCATTAATTGATGAGAATAAATTTGTGAGGTTGGGTTTGGTTAGTATACCATCTTAGGTTCTGTTTCGTTCTACTATTTTCTCCCAGGGGAAATAGTATGCTTCTCACATATGTATGAGAGACTTTGGTTTTCGTACTGAGAATACCTGTATGCTTACCATACATATATAATATTATTATCAGGTTTCTAGGAGGATTACATGGATGTAATGGTAATTATTATCTCAAGCCTTTGAGATGTTGTTGTGTCTCTTCTTTAGCCTTACATTTGGGTATTTATTTTAAAAACATTATTTTATTTATGTTAGTTTTATTATATGCATGCATGCTGGATGGTTTGTGTTTCTATTTTATATTATTTCTTATATTTCTTGTGGATGATTCATTAAATCTCTTAATTTTGTTTCTTATAAAGGGAAATGCCTCTGATATTTTGATATCAGTTCACCCTTGGTTCTAGATACCACCCTGGGGCCTACTGGTTTTGGGACTTGGTTTCATTGTCCCCCTTTCATCATTACCAGCCTAAGAGGGATATATTTGGAAGGAGGGGTCATGATAAAATGGTATCAGTGGCTGATGGTAGAGATATGGGACAGAGTTTGGAGTTTGGAAAATTAAATATTTATTTTGGTGGTATATAAATAGTTCCATCTAACCTTGGTGCGTGACATATGCTAGAGAGACTGGCTAGGACATGGGATTTTAAGTCCCCGTATTATCTTGTGCTCAGACTCTGAGCTTATTAAACAACCAATGGAGACTTTATTTCTTACAGGGTAGAGACCAAATAATGTTAAATTCATCATTTTGAAATCAGTTATTTTTCAAATTGGGTTTTTTTGTATGGGTAAAATAGATAAAATAAATAAAGTGAGTTAAAAAATCTTAATTAATATTCCATATTACTCAGTATTAGGGAATAATTTTTTCCCTTTTATCTATGTATCTTGTTCATTGTCTACATGTGTCTCATAAAAACGAGGTTCAACATGAATACCTAGTAAATCGTCGTAGGGTTGATCAATTTGAAGAGGGTTTTTAGTGGAATAATATGTTTCACTTTTCCTAGTAGCAGGCTTTGGTGAAGTACGAGGGTAGTGAATTAGAAGTTGAGAAAGAGAGCTAGGGTCAGCATGATATCACTTTCAATTTCATCTGGGCCCTGATGGGGTACTCATTCCCTTTGGAAGTTAGTACAATGATAAGTGTTGCGCACTAGTGGTGGACGTTGTATCTATGATAGCGGAAGGAGGTGAACATTCCACGAGTTAACTTCAAGAATTACTTCTGGAAAGAGTTTCGTTCATCGACCATGTAGTTCAAGAAGAGGTAGAAGCTTCCCTCCCATTAGTAGAAGATTTTTTCAGTGCAATAAATGGGAATCAAGTTTTTTTACCTTCATTATTTTTCCCCTGACCTTTTTCTAGTTGATTATTCAAGTGAAATATTTCCTGATGAGGCACTTAATCCATCTGTATAGTATGTTGTCACTACTTTTATGTTTCCAATTTATTTGGATGTTGTGAACAAGGAAGATATTATTGAGAATATTTAATCTCACAGAGGTATACCATGAGATTTGATCTAGAATAGTTCTTTTGGAGGTATAATTTTCAGTTAAAAATCAATGGTTTCAGGACCATTATGGTTTCTACTAGTAGGGATTCAACCTCATCATCTTCCTTTATGGCATTTTGGTTCTAGTGGTTTCTATGTTTATCCAGGGTGCTTTGTTCTAGTGTGGTTTGGTTGTGTGTACTATGTTCATCTCCACAACCATTGCCCAGTAGTTTCCCAAGCTCTTTATGGTGGAGGTTGATTGGTTCAATGCTAGCCTTAGTGTCAGTTTCCAATGAGATCGTTTCAGCAGTAGGGGATTTTTCACTTCCAAGGGTATTTGGAGAAGGTGGAGGCCAAACATAGGATGATCCTCATGTTTAGGGATCATGACCCAAGCATGGTCGTGGAGGTGGTCTTAAGAAGAGACGTAGAGGATCTGGACATGGTCAATTGCATGTAGTCGAAGCAGTAGTTTAAAAGGGGTCCGAGCTCATCAGAGGTACGGTGAGTTCTTTTAGTACCATTGTTTGTGCCTTGTGAGTATCAAGAGCATCACACTCCTTTTTTACCCATTCAAGCCCATACTCTAGTACTAAAAATAGATACTATTCTCATTCCCATTATGTTTAGTATGCCATTTTCAGGACAGAATATCTTGTTTGATTTTTTCCTGGGATGTAGACTGATGATGGGGCTGCATTAGTCCAATAGTGATCATTTACTACTGCAGATCTATCCACCTGAATTCATCCTCATAATAAACATGTATTATTCTATACGTAATGTTATCTACTACTTCTAGACCAGAGTATTCTTTCAGTTTAGGATGTCCAACATGTGGTTTTCATTAGAATGTATCGTTGTTTGGTGGGATGTCGGCATATGGATCCCCTTATTTCCTCGATAGATGAGTTATTAGTAGAATTAGTGGATTCTCATATGGTATAATTTCCAAGGTTTGTTGGGGAGTTCCTAGATGTTTTCCTTGAAGAGGTTCTGATGCTACCACCTCAATGTGATGTTTATTTTAGGATAGAGTTGAATCCTAGTTCATCCCCAATTTTGATGGATACTTATTGAATAACACCTTCTGAGATGTGGGAGTTTAGGATTCAGATATATGATTTGATGCATAAGGTTTTTATTCAGCCCAATGTGTCACTCTAGGGTTCTCCAGTGTTGTTTGTATAGAAGGTGAACAATGTTATAAGGTTGTATAAATACTACCGAAGGTTGAATCAGGTGACAATCAAAATTAATCACTCTCTTCCAAGGATATAAAATATTTTCAACCATCTAAGAGGGGGGTTGGTTTTCTAAGATCGGTATATGGTATGGATAGCACCAGATAAGGGTGAAGGAGTGAAATATCTTGAAGAATGTCTTTAGATATAGGTATGGAAACTTCAAGTTTGTAGTCATTCCATTGAGTGTTACAAACGCACCATTTGTGTCCTTGGGGATTATAAAATCTAGGTTCCATGAGTTATTGAATTGTTTCATCATTGTATTTTTCAACGATAACTTAATCTACTCTGAATCAAAGGTGGGTCATACTGAGGATAAAATAACAATCTTGCATGTTCTTCAATGACACAAGCTCTATGGAATGTTTTCCAAGTGAATTTTCTAAACATGAGAGTTTCATTTCATCATGAATGTGGTGTTTGAGTATCATATGTCTATTGATTGATCTATGGTTGAATATTTTGTTTCTTGGGAAACACCGAAGAGCATGGAAATGGTTCTCATTTTTCTTCATCTTGCAGGTTATTATTAGAGCTCATATTGGATTTTTATTCGGTTGTATCCTCTTTGATATCCTTGATCTAGAAAGACAATGCTTTGTGTAGAGTTATCACTTTCAGGAAAAGTTTGGTTACCTAAATGGAATGTTGTTTAGTACTCGAGCGCTATAGTTTCTAGTGGAAGAAGGGATTTTTGAGGTGTTTTGTGATGCTTCCCATCTGGGAATTGGAGGAATTCTAATGAAGTATTAGTAAGTGATATATTATGGGTCATGGAAGTTACACCCCCACAAGAATAACTATTCAACCCATGATCAAGAGTTACTCATAGTTGTGTCCGTACTAAAATTGTGGCAGGATTACCTCATTGGGGAGCACTTTGTGGTCTTCACATATCACAATAGTTTGAGGTATATCTTTTCTCACCTTGATGTGAACTTGTAAAAATGGAGGTGGATGGAGTTTTTTCAGTATTACGTTTTTGAGATCTCATACACCTTATGAATGGAGAATTATGTGGAAAAGGCTTTAAGAAGAATGTCACATAAGGATGTTGTTCTAGAATTTGCAGATGCTTGGGGAGAAATTGAAGAGTCGGTCGCCTTGCACATAGATGCAAGGGTGGATAGTGGTAGATGTTGTTTGTTTCATATGAAGTTGAAATATTTTCTGATACAGAATTTGGAAGAGTCTCAATGGGGAGAATCAGTGATAGAAGTGATACAAGGTCTTGTTGTCCATGGTGATTCTCTAGAGGGGTGGTCGGAGGATGGTCGTATGATGGTTGGAATCAGATATTGTTTTATGGAATGTTGTTTTTTCTGGTGGAAATCTGTTGTGGATTTCATTATGAGTTTCATATATCACCATTCATGGTATATCCATGAGCTTCCAAGATGTATCTTGGTTTAAGGATGGAGTTATAGTGGCCCATGATGAAATGGTGAGTGGTAGAGTTTGTGGGGAAGTGATTGGTGTTCTAGAAGGTAAAGGTCGATCACCATGTTCTTAGTGGTTTATTACAGCCTCAGATTTTCCTGAGTATCATTGGGATGAAATCTTTATTGATTTGATCATAGGGATACCTAGAGCATAGGTGTAACACCCCAATATTTCATAGTATGTTATTTATTCAATGTAATTCAATAACTTTCACTACACTCAACACTGAGTTCAAGCGAACCACGACTTACCAAACTAGCCGTTCAAAAGTGGTTATGAATAGTATTAACTGAATTTGGAACTTTATATAATACTTATAATTTTAGAATCCATATTATGAGTTTCTTAGACATAATGTAAGAACAAATTCATTTTTCAGATAAAAGAATTATTTTTCAAAAAATGAAATTTTACTGCCTTTTAATGGAAAACCTTTTTTAAATACAATATTTGAAACTTTTATATATGCAATTTTACAAAATAAACTTATTCTTTAGAATAGAGACATATAAACTTAGTTTCAATAAATTTTTGGTATTTTTCTGTTAACTTTAATATTTGAGTGAATAGTATAAAATACTATATTTTAACTCAAAACAACTTTTTTAATCAAAAAAATTAATTGTGTTAAATTATGAATTTTAATGGTTTGGAAGTATAATTAGATTATATTTTTACCATTTAACCCAATGTTGGTCATTGTACATAATTTCCAATTTAAAATGGACATAAACAAGTGTCAATCTTTTGATAATAATTATTTCTTAAAAACACGCTTTTTGTTTTGACAACGGGAATTAATTTTAACTTAATTTCTACTAGTTATGTGTTTTGAATTTAGAAAATTGTATTCCATATTTGGAATTAGGATTTACAAATTTTGTAAATAGGTAACTTTTATTTTTAGACATTTTGAATAATTACTTCAGTAAATATTTTATTTACCATGGTTAAAGGTTAAATCCAGTAAATAATGGTAATGAAATAATATTATAATAATACTAAATTACCCTAAAACGTTTCCTAAACCTATTGGATGACACATGTACGACCATGGAAATCTTTGGGTCCAATTTGGGACCACATGGAGCCACATTTAAGTGAAAATGACACTTTATAATAATTAAGTTAAGATAAATACAAAAAATGACCTAAGCATATATCTTTTAGTAAAACACTTTTTACATAGAGTTATATATGTTATTTATTAGACTATAAATATTAATTAGAAAGCTAAAACAATTTCCTACAGAATGGTATTTTATTTAAAAAATTTAGATATTGAATAATTAATGTTATTTATGACATAATGATGATGCAGTATTTTCGTTATTAATGAAAGAATCAAATAATTGGTATTATAAATGTTAAAATAAAAATAATTTGAAAATTTTTATGACATCCAAATATTTTATTGGTTAACATGACATGTTGGGATTACTTAAATTAATTTGTTTCGAATTCATAAAGTTGTTAAGATTTTAACAAAAATAAATTATTAAATAGTTTCAAAATTGAAAAAATGAGTTTTTAAAACAAATATTATATTATTAATTGATATAATATTCCTAAAATTATGAGGTTCGGAAAAAGGACTTATATTATGATAGGTATGTCCTTAATGGACCACTTGGGGTTCTCTTAGTAGTTTATAGTAAGTTTATTAACCAAATAATATAAAAATACAAAGAGACATAGTAAATGTCAAACTAATTAATTAAGAGTTAAATCTAAAAGATAAGGTTAATATAGTGACCCAAAGCTGTCTAAAATCTAATGGTTGAGTGGTTTTCAACCTATCCCCACCATAAACTTTAAATATTTAACTTTGAAGCCATTAAAAACCTAATATGAATTTATTATAAAATAATATTTGTAGCTTTTCCTAAGGTTCCGCCCACCAATCTTATAAAAGGGCACTTGTCCTTCTATCAATTTCACACCTTCATAGCCTTTTGTATCTACCAACCCCTGCCCAAATATTCTCTCAAATTCCCTAAATTCAACCTATATTCCTTATTTTGATCATAAAACCACCCTATGTATCCCTTTTGAACAAATCAAAAGGAATAACCCAAAGAAGAGGTAATGTTTTCACCACCCTCTTTCAAGTTCCTTTCTTCTTCCACTTCTTCATTCTTTGTTATTTACATTCTAAAATAATAAATCCAGTATCTTCTATATAATATGCTTTTATTATAGATATGGTACAACCATATTCAGAATTCTATCGATCCCTTGAATGACATGTCCCCATACGTGTGTACGTACGACTTACAGTCTCCACGTCGTGGTGTAATTGTTATTCAATACATTATTTTTTGGATGGGTATAATAATGATGTGTAATTCATAAATATAACATTATTATGATTCTTTATATATTATATACCATTCAATTATATATTATTTTAATATCAAAATAATGATATTTTCGATCGTGCGTACGTACGGACTACCGTCTCCACGAATGCAATGAGATTCATTCCCCATCATATCCATTTAAGACTAATTCTCATTTGATGATTAAAAATAATATTTAAATACTTGATATAATTCTGGATATGAATAATAAACAACCTATCCATAACAAACACGGCTTATGAAACAAAACATATAAAAGAAAATGAGTAAGTTAACATCCGAAACGACAATAATACTATGATATTTTTAACAAAGAAATGTTAAAAGATCATATATGATATCATATTAATGTATATGATTCTTGTAGAATTTAATAAAAATTATTTCACCATTATACAGGATTTTAACCTACCCTCGACCATGGAAAATTATAAGTTAAGGGTTTATATTACAATCTCTTCATTATCTGAGGTTGTTTATACATAATTATCTACTGGGACCTCTTTATCATCCACATCAATGTTTACTAAAAATGAATTTCAAATAATCCTTACTATTTTATAGACTATGGGTTAAAGTTATTTATACCCTTGTTTGACTTTTTATAAGATGTTTATAAATGAATCTTTCCGTCATTTTCCAAACAAGGTCCTTTTTAGCCTTTTCGACAGAATTAAGGTAATAATGACTTTTTTTAACTTATATGGCGAGTGCAGATATTTTATGCCATTATAAAATCACCAAATCTTCCCTTACAATTTTATAGGAATATTTTCAATGTAAACATTTTAATTATTTGGCTTTTAAATGATTTCAAAAAAAGATATATTTCTCTCAATTATTTTTGATTTTATCTATGTCAACATCCTTTGATAGATTTTAAGTTTATTTGAAGTTGATTTATTATGATACAAAAATTCAATAGATTATTGAAGTTTTTGTGATATGTTTGACTATGGATGTGTTATTTTTATACCATTCATGGTTTATGGAGAAATTATTGACATTTCTTATGCTAATTTTAATACGAATGTTTATGTTATGTTTAAACCTTTTCATATGAGGAATGAATTGGACTTAATAAGTGACGGGTGGAGCCCGCTATAGCTCATTGATGCATCGGTAGGTCTCATGAGACAAACTAGTGTCTTGGCATAAGGCCTTAACAAAATCTTATTTGTAGTCTTGGAATAAGGCCTTGACTATGTGGTTATGATAGTATGGCATTATGCATTCCATCATTATGATAGTTTTTATTGATATTGCATGTGATTATTTTATTATTAGAATATACATGTGAATAAGTAAATGAAATTATTTTGTTTTATTTATGACATATTATTCTGATGTTAAAGTTTAAAATTCTTTTTTTTAGTTATACATTGACTTAAATGTTTATGTTTATTTATTAAAGTTTCCGCTATATTGTTATCCTTACTGATCATCTGAGCTCACCCATTTTATTTTTTATTTTTCCTAGGATGTGAGTAAGTATTTTATGAATGACCGGCATGGAAAGTATGAGGGGATATCATTGTGGTCTATGGAGGCAATATGTTGTAGTATTTTTTCACTTTATGATGTAATGTAAACATTATGAATGTACCTAGTGATTCCAAGGAAACTAAACTAATCAGTCTTTTGAGACTTGATCTTTTGTGATCATGCCAATGTTATGTAATAATGCACCGACTCTAGGTAACTGGGGTTGGGGCATTACAATAGGGAGGTTGTGATGCTATCTTTGTGATAATGGATCAGTCTAAAAAATCTTCCCACTAATTCTTGATCAGGCAATAAGTAACAATGAATACTTTAGATAAGAGGTATATGGATTAATTAGTATGATTTCATGGAGTTTTGAGGTCCATTTTCATGGAATGGGATTCATGGTTTACCTCATGTGTCTAGAGGGGACTGCAAAATGATTTTGAAACATAGTAATGCCTTAGCACTACTTCACACACTCAGACATATGAGAAGAAAGAATAACCTATCCAAACATTGGATGATATTTTTTAAGAATGCATCTTGGACTTTGGTGGATCTTCAGAACGACACTTTCCCTTGGTAGAGATTGATTATATTAATAGCTATCAATATTATATTGGAATTCCCCCATTTGGGTATTTTAATGGTAGACCATGTAATTCTCCAGTGTGTTGGAAAGGGGTTAGAGAGATTTCCATTCCTAGTCTCGATGTGGCGAAGAGCATGAACGAGAAGGTTTATATTTTTCATTAGATGATGTAATAAGCAACAGACTGGTAGAATTCATATAATTATTGTAGAAGGGGGCCCTTGGAATTTGAGGTCAGGGACCACGTGTTCTTAATGGTATCCCTTTGATGTGGGAAGCAAGGGTTTGGAAGGGGATTAATATTTCTACCAGGTTCATTAGACCCTTTAAGTCATTAGAAAGAGTTAGTGAGGTGGCGTACCAGTTGTCTTTTCCACAACGGTTAAATAGAATCCATGATGTCTTTCATATATCTCAACTTCATATGTATCTTCACAATGAATCTCATGTCACTAACTGTGGAGTGTTATATATCGAGGATAATTTGACGTTTGTGGTGAATCCAATAGATATCCAGGATAGTTGATAGAATGATCTACGTGGATAGACCATTCATTTTGTTCATGTGTTATGGAGGCATTCTTTCCAAGAGGATAGTACATGGGAGTGAGATACTCATATGTGTACACAGTACCCAATGTTTTTTTTAGGTTTCTCTTTACTATGTGTTTCCTTGTAATGTGATGTTTGTATCTTGTTTTATGAAATGTATGGGTTTCCTAGGATTATGATGTGTGTGGTGTGATGTTTGATAATTTCATGAATTTTTAAATGTAGATGACCTAATTCCTAATCAAGACACATTAACTATGATGTGATTAAACCCTTGAGAGGGAGTCAGTTCCACCCATAGAAGATCGTATATTGACTTAGAGGACGTAATTCCAAGATTTTTGTTTTTACATGGTGTGGTTTGATGTGTTTGTGCAATGTGTTTTGTGGTCATTGGGGCTAAAAAGTCAAACCCATGATGATGAAGCCTGGTTTGCATATGTCAGAGGAGTTGTTTTGGGGTGTAGAGGATGTCACTCTAGGTTTTGAGAAAAAAAAGTGGTTATCATTGAACTTTTTGTTATTAGTTGATATTAGTTTTTCAAGTGGGATTAGATTGATGAGATGTATCTCAAGGGATGGATGATCAGGACATTATTCTCTTTCCCTTCAAGATGGTTTTGAATTCTTCAGGCTGGGAATAATTTGAGAGGTATATGATGTAATGGCCCAAACCATTCCATTCTATTACATTGTGGGAAATATAGTGTTTATGGTGTCCTAAGAAGTTAAGTTGACTCTTTTCAACATTATAAAATTCCTAGTTTTCCACATTTTCTGACAGTGCCTCATCCAAACAGTGTCCTGCGATAGCAGAACCTCACTACTGGTAGCTCACCCTTGCATTGTCTTACCCTGTAAATGGATCTCTATAGTTGTCTCAACCTAGAAGTGGAGTGTATGCCATGTCTCACCCTAGTGGTGTCTCCATAGCAGGGTCTCACTCTGGTGGTGTCTCCCATGCGCTGTCTCACCCATGTGGTGGCTCGATAGTGGTGTCCCACCCTGGTGGTGACTCGATTGTGGTGGCTCATCCTGGTTATAATGTCCCAGATCTGGGTTCCACACAATGGGTGCACCAAACCTGGTTGGTCACATGACCTCAAGTGCATTTCCCAAAATTCCAAAGGCTTCCAACTAGAAGAGAGGTCCTTGGACTGATAGTGGGGAAACTATGCCCTCATTTTTCAAGTGTAATGCAGTGGAAATAAATATAAACATACAAAAGCAGATGCAGTAAAAAATATAAACCCGAAATGGACAATGGAACTGAAGTAAAAGATAACAAACAGTCATATATATGATTATGCAACATGTCACTAATTCTTAGAAATCATCCATAACAAGATAAATTGCAATCTGATACAATACAACATAAGGTACAAAGTATAGCAAAACAAAACCAATGTAGTACAACAGGAACGTAGCAGCATCTCTAGCCTAAGATCGGTCCCATGCTATCCGACCCCTCTAAAAAATCATGTACCTATGTAAGGACTCTTATCCTTATCGACACCAGCAGAAATATAGCATGTTTGGGCCCAAGACATGAAACAAATACTGTGTAATAAATAAATACCAGTAGGAAACCACTAAAGGCCTATTCCCAACTCTTAGTGAAAATGTGCAACAACATTGTACAATAATAAAATGAAATAAACTTGGAAGTACTCAAAAGTAACCATCCCAAACAGTTACATTGAGATTTTAATAATTATTTAACAATTCCAAGCATGCGATTTATCTTGATAGGTACAACATAAGAAATCACCACAGTGAATATGCAAAGTAAACATTGTACTCAGATGTAAAAATACATACCCTTAGGAAAATAGAAATGAAACCCTCAGGTGACTACCCTCGGGAATAATGAATATTTCTCTCAAGAATATGAGATATCTCCCTCAGGCATAGAAGCTACTTCCCTCATGCATAAGAAACGGTTCCCTCAAGATAAACAAAACCTTGCCCTCAAAATAGACAAAACCATTCCCCCCAGTCTAAATATAACCTTTCCCTTAGGCTAAATAGAACCTTTCCCTCTGGAAAATCAGAAAAATAAAAAGTAATTGGGCTGAGCCCAATGCATAAGCAAGACATTTATACATGTTTCTTCTTAAGAAAACTCAAAACTTTATATAATCACGGTATACCCATGGGTATCCTAGCCAAATGGCTAAACAATGGAAATGCACCCTTGGGGTGGCCCTGAATCCAAGAAACGATCCCAAATAGTAGTTTATTGTTATTCTTTAGATTACCTAAGAAATTTTAGGTATCTCAAAATTTAAAGTCTCCACCATACGACACCCCGAACATGGTCATGTGGCACAACGGTACACAAAATCAACTCGACAGATGCAATTAAACACAAAACCACCAACCTCGATCTCCTCTGATCGATATATATAAAATGATACTCTAGAAACAACCAAGAACGACGTAGATCTGAGATAAAAGATTACCTGTTCAAACTTATAAAACTTTCCTTAGGGATAGAATTGGAATGAAATATTCATGAAGAGGGAAGACCCTACCTGCGCAGTTCAAATGAGATCAACGATGAAAGAATTAGAGTCCCGGTGTGTGATCAAGAGCTTCTCTAAGTCCTGAACTCCTCTCTCATGGATCCTGGTGAGTTCTATGCCTCCTCTATCGAATGAAAAAGATACTTCCCATTTTTAATGGAAAACAACAACTAAGTGGCATGTACTTTCAAGTACACAGTGTGTACAATTTTTTTAATTGTTCTACTGGCGGCTACTTTACACCACCTCATAGTTTATCTACTGACTGATTACATTGTGTGTATTACTAAGTACACGGCGTGTAGTGATTTTCGACACCCTTAATCACAGGAAAGACTACATGCCAGGTATTCTAATCCCACAAAGCCAAAGTACCTAGCTTGTATAAAAACGTACATGACGTGTACCCATAAATTTCAGATTATTCCGACATTTCCCTTGAATTCTCAAAAAGACTTATAGAAAAAGGAAAAGAAGAAACTGATCCCTCAAGTATAAGAACTAGGTTCTTACAAACTTTCCACCATTAAAGAAATTCATCCTATAATTTCCCTTCTGGGGGTGGTGAAGATAATGGTGGAACAATTCTAGCCACTGAGCACGTATGTCTATCTCCCGCACCCAGGTTTTGTCCTGCACTCAGCCATATTTCCATAGCACCTGTATAAGAGGAACTGACTGAACATAGATAATATTCGTGCTCCTATCAACAAAAATAATAGGATTCTCCTTAAAGTATGCATCACCCCTAAGTTCAACCTCCTTGGGCTGAAAAATTTGAGATGGGTCTGAGTGATAATGGCACAGCTGAGATATGTGGAAGACATCATGCATAGCCTAGTTCCTCTATGGTAACTGCAACCGATAGGCAACCGGTCTGACTCTATCCAAGATCTAAAACATCCCTACATACCTCGGTGAATGTTTACCATGTCTCCTGTACCACTTGTGTCCCAACCTTGGAAAAACGCACAAGAAAACCTGATCCCCAACCCTGAACTCCAAGGGTCATCTATGGCGATCAGCTTAAGATTTCTGACGAGATTGTGCAGTATCCATCCGCTTCTAACTCAACTGGAACTACTATGAAGTCTCCTTCAATTATGGGGTAGCTTTCCTATAAGGAGGAATGGACACCAGTGCATATCCTAGCACAAGCTCAATAGAGAACTCCACCTCTCGCTCCGGAGGTAGACCTGAAATGTCATCTGGGAAGACATCCCTAAAACCATTAACCACTAGAGGTAAATCCTTCTGAAATGTTTCCCAAACATCCAGATATAAACTTACAATATAGGTTGTCACTCCACCTCACCCACAATGCTTGGGTGCATCTCGGCTCGCCTAGACATCTCATTCTCTATTGTATAGAAACTCTCCACTCTCCGGTATGGTGAAACTCACCCTATGACGATAGAAATCCACAATGTCTCAGGAGGGTACCAACCACTCCATCTCGAGAATGACGTCATAGGATTTAATCTCAAAGACTTAGAGGTCCCATAAAAAGTGACACCCACTAAACTCTAGGGGAACTCCTTGCACTGATGCACACATAATGTTCTAATTCGCAAAAGAGTTTCTAGTGTCATGATATCTAAAGAAGAAGAAACACATAGCCCAAGGTTCTCCACAACAGGCATATGTATAAAGTTATGCGTAGCACCTATATCGAAAAGTTCAAATGTTAAAACAGAAGAAACTAGAATAGTTCCTCTGAGGTTGGATGGTATGGGATCCAACTCATGTTGGGTTTGTTGCACAGCAAATGTCTGCCCAATGTCACGGACCTACGACACAGCCTGGCTACCCAAAGCTAACCCACCCTGCTGTCTCTAAGATCCTGGTGTCTGGATACCATGGTCACGACCACGACCTCGGCCTAAACATCCTGATGTATTCCAATTCAATGACAGGTAAGAAGATGTTTCTCTTGCTCCTGCATGCGGAGTCTGCATAGAACCCCTCTCACTAATCACTGGTGGAAACGCCCTGCAAAAATGCTAAAGATGACCCATCGTTCCTCAATCTCGGCATACCAATGGGTTATGTGGACACAAAGGTCTCTTGTTCCCCTCTTTTCCACACTAGTAGCACATTATATGGCCACCTAAAGAATTCTTCTATCTTGTACTGCCACTGTGAGAGAAATCCATCCGCCTCTTCTTCTTACCGGTAGAAAGCGTACCAGAGACCGGTTAGAACCAACCTAGTCTGCACCACTAGCTTCTCGAAGGTTCCTCTTAGTAATCAATGCATGTTTCACAATAGAATGCGATGTAGGAAACCTAAAAGTAATCACCAGTGCTCGGATGTCATATCGAAGTCCATCCTCAAGGCGTCTAGCCCTCAACATCTCATCACCCACCAGAACATGTGAAAATGTTGTAGCTTGGTGAAGCGGGTAGAATAGTACATCACTGAAATGACGCCCTACTACATATTCGTGAACCCTCAAGCTCAATCATCCCTTGGAATCTCTAGAAAGAAAAATTCATAAAAGACTGCCTGAAAATCTTCCCACACTATGTCCCGGTGATGCTTAGTCTTGTTGGTAACATCCCACCATCTCTTGGTGGAATCACGAAGCATGTAAGTAGCGAGCTTGACCCACCTCCCCGGAGCCATCTCTAGATTCTCAAAGATCGTATGTGTAGAATCCAGCCATAACTCCACAACATGTGGTCCACCATCCCCTGTAAACGTAGGCGGATGCTGCTACTGGAATATACGCGTCAGCTTTGCAATAGATGTGGGAACCTGTGGTGTTCTTTGAAAGGTCTTCATAAACCGCATGAATCCTTCACAAAACTGCGTATCTACTCCTGCATCTGGTATAATGGATGGCACCGCATATGGCACTACTGGAGGATCCATCGGTAGCCCATGGCCTAACATCTCTGGAGTATAATCGTTTCCGCTCTCTTGGATAACAACTCATGGTCGTCTCGGCGGCATAACTCCACATGGTCAAACACACACCTTAGATTAAGATCATCAATAACTAAATACCAGAAATGTCAGGAGGGAATAGAAGAAAGAAAAAATTCATGTTTTTTAAAACAAGACTACACGGCGTGTATCATCCCAACATCTCATGTTCCCATAATCCATTCACATGTGCGTGTACTTCAGCTAGAACTGGTCATGTTACACCACAAACACACATCATCTTGTCGTAACACACGGTGTGTACTTGAATATTCTTTCCCTGCCCGAGTCATTATACATGGTTAAGCCACACAGCTCTCCTAAGACAAGACTACACAGCATGTTCAAGGTATACACGACATGTACTAGACAAGCTTTACCAGCATGTGTTTTTAGTGACACGTCCTGTGTACCCAGGTTACACTGTACGGTGTGTTCCAGGTGAACACGACCTATACTAAGAATCCCCAACCGACTTGTGTTGTTGGCTACACAGTAGGCTCCCTGGGTCGGACTACACGGTGTGTTCAATCCTGACACGGTGTGTATAACTTAAGGATTACCAATCCATGTTGTTAGTTACAAGGGCGGACACATGGTAAACCCTAAACGGAATGTACAACTAGTACATGACATGTTTCCCCAATAACATCTCTATCCCGTGTCTCATCCCACATGGCCTATGAGACGGTTAGAGACTTCACGGCATGTATATAAGGTACATGGCCTGTACTAAAGAAAAACGGTTTCTTCCCAAATAGAAGAAAACATGGCGTGTAGTCAAAACTACACGGTGTGTATTTGGGGTTTCTCTAGATAGTAAGCCTTAGAAACTACTCTAGAGTCCATAAAAACTCTGAAACAAACTCCAAAGTGCCAAATTCTGATCCATGAGGGCCCATACTCCCCGCGAACCAAAGCTTGTAATCTTATACATGTTATAACAAGTTAAACAAGTTGATGATTCTCCAAATTCTAGTTGAAGAGGGCCCATACTCCTCAAGAACCAAAGTTTTTCATTCATTCCAAAAACCTTACATAATAATACCCTATCAAATGGCATGTATTTTATCAAAGCATCTATCATAACAACATTTAATTTCTAGTGCACCTACATGGCATGGAAACTATGCATGAAATGTGATTCTAACTTTGTGCCTAAATGATGCATGTGATGGCATACCCATATCTCATCGGGTTGAAACTAAATAGTACCCATGTATAAAATATAAACAGCACACCATAAGTGCGTCATCCAATGGTGAAAATCAAATCAACTGTAAAATTGAAAAACCAGAAAAATTGCTATTAAATGAGGCAGATTGGATTTTCCAAGTACACGGGTTAGCTACTCTCGGGCACAACGTATTACCAAATACCAATTCCATCATATCGCTAACTATTGGCTCCAAATAATAATTCAATGAAAAAAGCCGCCTATGATACCACTTTGTAACTTCCCGGATCTGGGTGCCACACAACGGGTGCCCTGAATCTGGTTAGTCAAATGAACTCAAGTGCATTTCCCCAAATTCCAGAGGCTTCTAACAAGCAGTGAGGGCCTATAACTGATAGTGGGGAAACTATGCCCTCATTTGTCAAGTGTAACGCAGTGGAAATAAATATAAACATACAAAAGCAGAAGCAGTAAACAATATAAACCTAAAATGTACAATGGAAATGAAGTAAAAGATATCCAACAATCATATATATGGTGATGAAAAATGTCACTAATTCTAAGAAAGCATCCAAAATAGTGTACAATACAATCTGATACAATACAGCACAAGGTACAATGTATAGAGAAACAAAACCAAATCAGTGTATTAGGAATGTCGCAGCATCGTAAGCCTAAGTTCGGTCCCATGCACTCCTAATCCTCTGCAACAATCATGTACCTGTGTAGGGACTCTTTCCCATATTGACACCTGCAACAATATAATCTATTTTGTCCCAAGACATGACCCAAATAGGGTGTGAGAAATAAATCCCAGTATGCCACCACCAAAGGCTCGTTCCCAACTATCAGTGAAAATGTGAAATAATAGTGTACAATAACAAAATGTAGTAAATTAGAAAGGACTAAAACATTACCATACCAACTAGTTACATTTTCATTTTAATAATTATTTAACAATTCCAAGCTTGTGCTTTAGCTTGGCTGGTACAACATAAGAAATCACCATAGTGAATATTCAAAGTAAACATTTTCCTCAGACGTGCAAATCCTTACACACAGGAAAACAGAAATAAAACCCTCAAGTGACTACCATCAGTCATAACTAATATTTCCGTTAGGAATATGAGATATCTCCCTCATGCATAGAAGCTACTACCCTCAGGCATAAGAAACATTTCCCTCAAGATAAACAAAACCTTTCCCTCGGGAAAAACAGAACCTTGCCCTCATGCTAAACATAACCTTTCCCTCAGGCTAAACAGAACCTTTCCCTCAGGATAAACAAGACCTTTCCCTCAGTCTAATCATAATAAAAAAAAGTAAATGGGCTGAGCCCAATGCATAAGTAATAAATTTATACATGTTTCTTCTTAATAAAACTCAAAACATGCTATAATCACGGCATGCCCACAGGTATCCTGGCCAAATGGCTGAAAAGGGAAATGCACCCTCGGGGTGGCCTTGGATCAAAGAAATAATCTCAAACAATAGTTTATACTTATTCATTAGATTACCTAGGCTTTCTAGGTATCTCAATCATAAAATTCTATGCCATACGACACCCTGAACATGGGCACATGGCACAATGGTACAAAAAATAAACTCGACAGTAGGAATTAAACATAAGACCACCTTCCTCGATTGCCTCTAATGAATATATGTGAAATCCAACTCCTGAAACAACCAATAATGGCGTAGTTATGAGATAAATGATTATCCATTAAAACATAAATAAAATTCCATAAGGAAATAATTGTAATGGAATATCCATAAAGAGGGAAGACCTTACTCACGCGGTTCAAACGAGATCAACGGCGGAAGAATCAGAGTCTTGGTGTGTGATCAGCAGCTCCCCCAAGTCCCAGCCACCTCTCCTGCGGCTCTTGGTGGGTTCTATACCTCCTCTGTTGAATGAGGTGGCTACTTCCTATTTTTAACAAAAAAAACATAACTAAACGGCATGTAGATTCAAGTACACAGAGTGTACTATTTTTTAACGGTTCCACTAGCGGCTACTTAGCACCACATCATTGTTCATATGCCGACTGATTACATGGCGTGTATTACTATGTACACGGTGTGTAGTTAGTTTTTACACCCATAATCTCCAACAATCCTACACTCCATGTATTCTCATCCCCCACAACCAAATTACACGACGTGTATAAAAAAGTACACGGCGTGTACCCATAAATTCAGAATTTTTCCAACATTTCCCTTGCTTTCTCAAAAAAACATTTTGAAAAAGGAAAAGAAGAAAGTCATACCTCAAGAATAAGAACCAGGTTATTAACTGATGTTCACTTGATTATGATGGATTGTTGGAGGTGAATCTTACAATGGTTCCACATATGGTGGTTCCTCATATGGTGGTGACTTGTGAGTAGCATTCCTAGTTCATCCAATTTTTCCATTTTGACGTCTTCCTTTGAAATAAAATGTGTTTAATGGAAAATTTAGAAGGATTTAAGACTGATTAAAATGATATTTTTTATATCTTTATTTCATTAAGATTCTAGTGGATTTGTAATAGTGAAAAAATGTGGCCTTGGTTAGATTCCCCTTTAATGTAAAATCCAAATAGTATCTTATCACACGACTTAGATCAGATCATTCTAAAGTTGTGATATCATAACACTTGTTCATTCCTTTTTCATTATCTATTTGTGGGACACGATAAATCCCTCTCCCATTGGAATGATGTGTCCAAGATTCTATAGTTGTTCTGTCTTTCTCTGGAGGGTTACCCGCTCTATGCATACCCCTATTTTTGGTTCAACGAGGAAGTGTCGACCATCCTTCTTCCAATTAGGATTTCTTTTATATTTCAAAATTTAAAATAATGTGGGATGAGTTTATATATTTATCCCTTGATAATATAGTTAATTTCAAAATAAAAATCAATAATTAAGATTATAAAGATAATAAAATTGGTTAAAAAATCAATATATAGGGGGCCAGTAAAATTAGTGCACGATCTTGTTGTGTGATTGATATTGTTAATATAGTGATTTCTATGGTCTAACAACCAAATGAAAATCATGGTCATTAGGGGGTCCTTGTTTGCGCAACTGAATGTGGTGGGGAATTAGGGTTCTGATGGACGTGGTGTGATTATAAAGTGGGCTGCGAAACTGGTTGTCCTATAATGTGTTGTTGGATGTGGTTGTGAGTTGGGGGTGGTTCTATTAATATAATGAACTGGGTGAATGAATTTGAAGGGGGATAGTATTGTTTCTATGGAAAATTTACAAGAGTAGTTTCATTGATAACATGAAGGAATTTTCACCCTATATCTAGAGGTCATGGTATAATGTGTCATTAATGTAAAGTACATTAATTTACCAGGGCTCTTCACTTCTTGAATGATTGTTACTGTGTTTCTTGTTGTGTTTCGTGCCTAATAGTTTCTATGGTAGTGATGGAATGAATAAATAATAGTATAATAAAGTTTGGAATGACATGGGATGGTTTAATTAATGGAATATAAGTGTTTATTTTAATTGATTGTAAATATGAAAAGGGATTTGTGGCTTATTGTGTGGTTATGTGAATTTAGAGGTAGTTGTAAAGGTGGTCGTGTTGTCAGTTGGTTATTTTTTTGAGAAACCATAGGTTTGGCATGAGTGTTTGGTATTATTTAAAAATACATGTATATCATTTTTATTTCTATATCCCGGCCAATGTCGATCACTATGTGCAGAACACATGCATAATCACGCTGGGTGTGTTTTTTCCTATATACGATGAGCAGTATGGAAGGTTGGGTACCCACTCTTCTTCACTATCTCTTACAGGTAAGGTAGGTATGGAATAGGTTGTGATGGATGGAGGTCTATTAGTGTATAATAGGGTGTTTCTAATAGACCAAGTGTTTGCGTGTGAGTTCGTTCTTGGTGGATTTGTCTTGAGGAGGGATGTGATATCCTAAGTGTTTGCGGGCAAGTGGTTTGTTTCCCAGGTTTGTTCAGAATGTGATTTGATGTGATGAATTATGAGTCCTAGGTGTGTAAATGAGGAATGTGTTGTCAGGCCCATATATTTTTTGGTAGGATGTGATGTGGTATATGGAAGGTATGGGAGTACCAAGACATAGGATGTTGGGAGAGAGTATAATACTAGAGGGAAAGTGGTGTGGGGTACCCTATCATCAATGTGATTTGTAATATATTATATTAATAGACATGTAGTACCTAGAGATATTTCTTTGGTGATGTTAGTTTTTGTTATTATACCTGGTTAGGTGTTATTTGGTTCTAAAGTTTTCTCATAAGGGAATTTGTATTCATCTCACATGTGAATGAGAGACATTGGTATTCCTATTGAGTATACTTGTACTCTCACCCTACATATATAATACTATTTTCAGGTTTTCATGAGGATTATGTAGACCATGTTTGGCATTACATGCTAAATCATTGGGATAGTTTCTATGTCACCACTTTAGACATTGTTTTGTGTATTTACTTTGGTGACTTTATTGTATATGTGTTAGTTTTATTTTTTCCATGCATCTGGGATGGTTTGGGATCTTCTTTTATATTATGTTTTGGATTTTTATGGAAAATTACTTATATCTCTTGATCTTGTTTCTTATAAAGGGTAATGCCTTCTATATTGTCAGATCAATACACACATGGTGCTAATCACCTACTCGGTGCCTAATGGAGGTCGGACTCGGGGATCATTATCTTCTTTTCTGCATTGCCAGTCTAAGAGAAGTATCTTTGGAGGGAGGGGTGTGATGGAATTATTTTGATATATAATAGGTATAGGAAATTTATATACATTTATCTAAAAAATCCATATCATTTTGTTCAACTCTAGAAATTATTGAGGTTTTAATTATCTTATCCCTTTTTCATTTCCCCCCATGGATAATTATTTACCCAATGTAATGATTCTAACCATACCTATTCATTTTGGCCAAGAACCTCCCATTTCCCTTGTCTATATTCAATTAATGATTTTTTAATGTTCATTTCTATTCATAAATTATTGAATAAGGTTATTTTCTACTACATGGTCTTATTTAATAAAATTAACACTTTTCATAACATTCATTTTCCAAAAACTGTGAAAAATATTTGTTTTTTACATTTTATGTGTAAAACAGTATTCTACCAACTTTTCATTTCTATATGTAAGGTACCCTATGTGATTTCATGTTTTTTAAAAGAATTTTTTTTCTCCTAGTTTTTTAAAATATCTATTTAAAAAAATCAAATGATCGAGGATATTTCTTATTTCTAAATTGGTTTTTTAAAAATCTAAAAATATGTTTTCAAATAGGTCATTGTATTTTGAAATATCTTATGAAATTAATTAAATTTTATAATCTAAATTCCCTCTTTATATTTCTTATGTATTTTTAAATCTATCAAATATATTATCCAGTAAATACATTTTCATTCTAAATCCTCCATTTTATAGGAAATATATTTCTACCGATGTGTTTTCTTCATGAAGAGCCTATTTTGTATTCATTTGATTACGGTTTTTCACCAAGATGAAAAATGAAAAATTATTGGGGAATGTTATTGACTAAATATTATACCTTTTTTCTATGTATTGTGAATATACAATATCTTATCATCTGTATTAATGGGTATTATATAGAATCTTACTGAATATATTTGGAAACCCATTATTTTTATAATGGGTTTATCTTATTATAATCATGAATATTTTATATATGTGTTTCTATTTTAAAATTAAATGAAACACATTCCAATTCCACATAATTTTTTTGACATGTTGAATAAAACCAAATTATCATTATAAAGATTCCTTAATATATGATAAATGATTTATTTCATGTCACAGCCATTTGTATGGATGATGATGGGTGGGGTCCTATATCTCCCTCTAATGTAATCATTAATGATAATTATCTCATGGGATAATAAAGGGAATTGCACATTGAATTCTCTCTCCGCTATGGAAATCCTACTGAGATCCATGTTCCATAATGTTATGGAATTTTTTTGTGTAGTCTACTCTACAATTTAATTTGAATTAGGTGGTGTATCCTAATCCACTAGGTTATGTTTACCTATGCTCAAGATTTTACCATAGTCACATTCTTATTCTTAGTACTACATTTTGATTTCATGGATGATGTTAATTGAATAATGTTCTCACAAACTTGTGATTTATTTTTCATGTTTTATCATTTTGTACTCCATGAATCATGATTTATGATCTTTATATTATTGTGAATATATTTTATATGTGATATTTGTATAGAAATATTCTCATCTTATTTTCACTTGTTATTTTTTATTATTTTCACTTATCGGTACCCCTACTAACCATATGATATCACACCCCTCTTATGTTTCCATTTACCATGGTAATGATGATGATAAAATTATGAAATGTCATAAAGTGTATCTTATATGATGAATTAGAGAGTGATGTTATATATTTTTTAGTGACACATTAATTTCTTATATAGTGGTAAAATATCCATTAGACCAAAAAAGATCGTGGTTCTTCTAGTTAAATATTATTCTTATTTCACAAAAATTATAAACCTAAAAACATCCTTTGAATGTAATGGTTGTATTATTTCTATATGATCCTATAACTAAGTATTTGTTCAATGTCAGTGTTAAAAGTATGTTTTTTTGCACAAGAGTATAAGTACTGGGTGCCTCAAATGGTATAAAAAGGATGTTCTAGAAAACTCTATAGGTAAATATTTTACTAGTTGATGATGAATTAATAGTTATGAAGGTCATTAAAGATTAATAAGTTTTGATTTATCATAATTTCAATGCTATATATAACCCTTTAAGGTTATTTGAGATGATATGGAATATATGACATTGTTTTTGGATTTAGATAATAGATATTCAATGAAAACTCTATGGATAAGTTAGTGGGATAAGTTTAAATGTAAAATGAAATATATATATATATATATATAGGAAAATTATAGATTGTGTGGTTCTTCATGAAATTAAATCCTTTTTTGGATACTACATGTGGATGGAGGACCTGACATATATTTACCTAGGTTATTAACCCTATAAATGGTGGATTGGGTATTAACTCAATCGTCACATGGTTAATGACAATGTTTTCACACTGTACCACTTGTTTTACACTTCGGAGTTATATGAATTGTTTTATTACATTGTCCACAAAATCCATTATAATTTATTTGAGTATGATGATAAATAATTAGGTTATAAAACCAGAAAACAAATTGACCATTAATATTCAAGTATTAAACAAATATATTTATATGTCGAAAAAAAATTATCATAAGTTAAAAAAGGATTTAATAGGGGAATACATTTTTTTATTATTGTTTTCTTATTCACATTTTTTATATTATCATAATCATTTTTATTTTATGATTTTACTAAAATAAGACCACAAAAATTAATCTGATAATGTTATGTATATATAAATCAATAAGTCTTATAACTAAATAAGTTTTTATACGTAAATGGTTGATAATTTCAATATATTTCCTTTATGAAGGAAAATTTTATATTTTTAGTTTTTCATATTATAAAGAAGATAGTGTATTAATAGAAATTAACTCTTTACACTCTTATATGTTATCATTATTTAGTTCCATTTATAAATGATATTATGTTATCTTCTAACATTTATGAGGATTATTTGAACCATCTAAGGATTTTCCATTAGTTCTTATTTGAATATATGTAATTAAAATATCAATGTTATCAATAACCGTTAACTTTGATTTAATGTCAATAATATATTTGTGGGGATAACTATTCGAGAACACAAGATTGAGGTATCGATAAATCTTATGTTTAATACATTCTTGATGATGAGGTAATAAATGGTTTATTTATTTCTAGAAAATAAATTTTGGATAGTGTTCATATACTTGGAAATGATTATTGATTTAATTAAAAAGCAATCTAATAAAATTTTGTGAATTTTATATCATTTTTTTCATTATGATATATATTGACTTCTTTCTAGATTTTTGAGTTAGTGATTATTTCATTTTTGGTTTATACGCAGATTTTATTTTTTGTAGGAATTTCTAATCTCATTGGGTCTTAATATCATAGATATTTAATTGGTTTTTGGATAGGTATGTTATATATAATATATTATCTAGTATATACATACTTGGATATACGATTGTATGAATGATTAACGTTTTTTATGGAATGATAAGTAACTTGATGTAGCCTAAGAGTATGAGGTATATGTGATATTATAAGTTATATCGTGATTAGTGAATATTCTATGAATAACCTCACCTAATTTTTTCCAATGTGTGACATTAAAAATATAATGATGTTTTTTATTTAAGGGGATAGAATTTTGGGACTCAAATTTTTCAATCCTTTAAAGGAATATGATCTTCAATTATTAATGACACACACCAAACCAAAAAACCACCACACCAAGCTAATACACACCCTAAAATAATATAATTTTACAAATAATATAATTATTATAAAATAAAAAATTTAATAATTAATATAAATAACTTCGTATTATTATTTTTCATTAACTAGTACATTAAAAAAAGGATTTCTTCGGAGAAAAATTTTGTAAAAAAAATTAAGAAATATCATCGTAATAAATTAAATTGATAATATTTATAAGTTTTATATAAAAAATATTTAGTTTAAAAAAATATAAATTCTACATTCAATTATTTAGAAATTTATATGAAAAAATATTAAAGACAGGTTAATTTAAAAAATTCATATTTAAAATAAAAATTGGTTTTACTTATATTAATTATTTTTATTTAAATAACTAAATATATAAATTTTAAAATTTTAATTTTAGAAAATCATTTTTAAATTTATAATTTAAATTTTAAATTTTGTAATTTTTTCCATTCTATGGAAATAATTTTTTTTTACTACTTAAAAATTTAGTTTTTTGTTAAAATCGGAACATTTAAATTTATATCAAAAATTAATTATAACTTAAAAAATTATAAAACAATTTCAACCTCAAATATTAATTTATGGAGTAAAACTATTCATTTTAAAATATTATTATGAATTTATAAGACAATGCTTGAAAAATTGAGTAATTATTTCCAATAATAATTGGGTAATCTATTTACTTTTGATTAAATTTAATTTTTCAACATTAATTTTTTTCTTACATTGAAAGACACATAAGTTTTATAAGATTTATAATTAATTAATTTATTCCATTGAAATCATATACATTGATAATTCCATCCTATACATAAATTTTATTCATAGATAGTACACTTTTTCCTAAACAGGTTTATTTATGAATCACATGCACCATTGATAAAATTAATTTCGCTTAAAATATAAATTTTAAATGATAAAATGAATCTAATAGTTTTAATTAGAAGTTACAAATTATTTAATAATTTTCACCTTATTTTTTTGGTAATAAAATTATATTACTTAGGTAAAAAAAATTACTTCGGTAAAATAAAAAAAAGACAATAAATCTAAGAGTAAATGACATTAAATTGTTTAAAACATGTTTGAAAATGTATTTCTGTGGAATTATCATAATTATATCATAAAACACTCTATTATTCTAAATTTTTTAACTTATTGAAAAGATAAATATGTTCACTCTATATATTAAGTTGAAATATTTATAAAAATTGTATTCTCACTATTTTAAAAAGTATCCCCTCAATGGCACTTGATGTTTACCATAAAAGATTTTTTCAATCCTAAAAAATTTCTATTTTACCTTCCCTTGAATCAAATTTATTTTCCTTGAGACTCTATGCAAAATATATTGGCTTAATATCTCTATTTCTCTAGGATCCTCCATGAAAAACACAAAGGTTTCAACACGATTAATTGTTTTTCATAAAATTATTTTCCTTTATATCTTAAATTTTTTATTATAAATTTCCAATTCCTATGTAATAAAATTATTATTAATTGTGTTATTAATTTAATTATTAGAATATATTTACTATATCTATCAACAACTTTCCTATTTAGAAAAACAAAACCCTCATTTAAGCATTGTATGAACCTCTTGCTCCCCAAATCTATGACTTCGGTTTCTCAGCACAAACAATCTAAAATTATTATAGGGTATTAACTAAATAATAAATATTTAATATATAATAAATATCTTGTTAGTAATTAAAAAAAATCTTTCTTTTCCCTCCCTTTCTTTAATAATTGAAAACATTAATCACGTGTTATGCATACTACCACCTCCATGAAGTCATGTAACTCATTTTTCATCTATATTATTTATTATTTATTTTACTCTATTAAAATATGATTCATAAATAGAAAATTATCAAAATAATAGGATGATTATTTTTTAAAAATGATATTCCATGATGTGTGTGAACTTCGATAATCAAAATCTCCCATTCCTAATGGTATGGTCATGTTTAGGTCGGTCTATCCATCGACATAATGAATATATATAATTATACCTAGAATGAATATGAGATCATAATTATAGAAAATAAATTATATAAATAATAAAATAAATCCTTTATTTCTGATCAATAATGGTAACATTAATAGTAAAATAATTAACTGTGATACAATTATCTGTTTTTTAATAATCATTGAAGCATGCTTCTCTCTAATTTTCGTCTATAAGAACCATAACTAAACCATCTATACACTGAAATTATAACATTGTTAACACTTATAAAGAATTATATAAATAATATTATTTTATCTATAAAATATGAAATTTGGTATGAAAATGAAGAACATAATTTTTTTACGAAAAATGCTCGAAATGATCATGATTACTATCACACGATATTGAAATTAGATAATAAAAAATAATATACATATATAGAATTACATATAATGAATTTTATAAATTTATGTTCATGATAAACATTCTTAAAAGTGCGATTAATATATTTATTTATAGTATATGTGAGTGCACTTGGAAAAGTAGGGAAACAATGTATGGGTTTCTTATCATATATTTTCATTCATGTGAAGTATTTATTAGTAAACATAATTTATTATATTAAATGATGTATAAAATTAACCTTTAATATTTTTTATCATGATACTATTATTATTCCTATTATTTAATGTTTCATAATAATTAATACATTTACAGATTCATATGGTGGGCGAAGACTGTCACTTATTCCCTTTAAATTATACAATGCATGGATTGTCATTCAGGGGTGTCAAGAGACAGTCACTACTTCCTGGAACCTAGAAACTTCTGGATCTGCATCTCAAATCCTTTCTTTAAAACTAAAAAGAACAAAGTTAAGGCTGAGGTAATGGAGTAAAAAATGTTTCTCTAAAATTGATGAGGACATCCAAGAGGTTGAAAATCATCTTCTAAATTGTCAGAATGTCAATCAGCTGAGTCGTATTCCATCCAGTGATGAAATCCAAGAACTTTCAAAGCTGGATAACCTGCTTGAAATTAAGGAATATTTGGCCATGTCTCTTTGTAATTTCAGGTGGTTGAAGGAAGAGGATAGGAATTCATGTTTCTTTCATCATATTCACAAGGAAAGGAAACTCGGAAGGGGAGTTTCTTCTCTGAGTTTCAATGGTTCAATCTTCAATACAGAAGCTGAAATATCAAATGTAGTTGTGAGTTATTTCTCTGAGCATTATTATGAGAATGGAGTTGATAATTCTAGCAGGATTGAACACAACATCATTCCATCCATTAATGATCAAACTAATGATAAGATCGTGGAAATCCCGAGGGGAAAGGAGTTAAGGGAAGCTTTTTTCTCCATCATCATTGATGGTTTTGCTGGGCCAGACGGCTTCACCAACAAGTTCTTTATGTTCAACTAGGATTTGGTCCCTGATGAGGTTGTGAATGAAGTAAGAAATTTCTTTATCACTTCCTCTATAAACTTTGGCAATAATTCCAATTTCATTGCTTGGATTCCTAAGATGCAAAATTCCATTGACATTAATGACTTCAGACTAGTTTCTATTGGGAATACAATTCCTGAAATTATCAGCAAAATCATTTCAAATAGGATGTATCATGTGGCAAAAGACATCATCACCCCCAACCAGTTTGGGTTCGTCCCTAGAAAGAGCATTCAAACATGCATATTTACTGCATCTTAATGTATTAATTACATGAGGAAAAAGGAAAAACCTGGTAGCTTTTCCATGAAAATTGATATCCTTAAATCCTTTGACACTATGAAATGGAGTTCTCTCTTCACCATCTTGAAAATCCATGGGTTTTCTAAAAAAATTATCAATTTGATTCATGCAATACTCAAGAGTTATAAGCTTTCTATTTTGATTAATGGATCTCCAAGGGGCTTCTTTGAGTGCTACAGGGTCTTTCGACAAGGAGATCCTCTTTCTGGTCTTCTTTTTTTCTTTGGCTGAGGATTATTTAAGTCACTATCTTAATAACCTAGACCAAGGTGGTTTGTATAATAAAATACAAGTTTAAAGGGATCTTCATGCCCCCTCTCATTTGTTTTATGCTGATGATATCATATTATTTGGAAGGGCACACTTCAGAACAGTTAATTCGATCAAGGATATCTTCTCCCACTATGAAGATGATTCAGGATAGGTTATTAACATCCTTAATTCCTTTTTTATCTTTGGAAAAGGAGTTTCTACCAGAAGGCAAAGGAAAATTTCATGGTCTCTTGGAGTTAATAAGGGTTCTCTACCTTTTAATTATCTTGGTGTACCTCTTTTTTGGGGCAGAGTTAAAAGATTTCATCTTCAGCCCATTTTCACAAATATCACTGATAAAATGGCTAATTGGAAGGGGAAGGCAATGTCCCAAGCAGGAAGAATATGTCTTGTTAACTCTGTGGTCACATCCATGTTTGTATATGTTTTTTCTATTTACAGATGGCCTAGAAATCTCATCAAGGAGCTTAAGAGTCTTTTAAGAAAATTCATATGGACTGGCTCCATGTATGAAAAGAAACTGGTGGTTGTTTGCTGGAAAGAATGCATCAAACCCATTGATATGGGGGGTCTTGGAATCTAGGATCTGGATCTCTTCAATGATGCCCCCATCAGCAAATTTACATTGAATCTCATAACATCCCAGGATAATTCAATGGACTACATTGGTGCCCAGTTTATATCAAGACTATGGACTGAATATTCTCATTATCTCTCATCCTCAGTTTGGCCTGCCATAAAGTCTTCCATCAAAAATATTCTTATGTCTTCCAAATGGATTGTTAGTAGGGACTCAACTATGAATGTCTGGACCACTTCCTGGATTTCCAGCCCACTCCAGTAGGATGTTATTATTCCCCAGAATATGATGCATGCCCAGATTGTTCCGCTGCATAATTTCAATCCATAATTTCTGGATCTCATCCCCTCCAATCTGCTTTCTGAATTCTGGAACTACAAGTACATGGATCAGGACACTGTCATTTGGGATCCTAGTACTAATTTGATCCTCAATACCAGATCTATGTACAACTACTCTTCTTCTAGACAATCCCCAGCACCCAGGTGGCTACTTCCCATCAAGACCATCTTCATCCCACCCACTGATTTTCAACTTTTATGGAAAATCTGGAAGAAAAGACTACCAGTTGAATCCACTCTTCAAAGGATTCGAATTCATCTTGCCTTGGCCTGCCCTTTATGTTATGGTGATGTGGAATCCCTAGAGAATATTTTCCACTCTTGTCCCCTCACTTGCAGGTTATGGAATTATATTCAGGACATGACAGGGTGTTCTTTAAATATCATCTCGATGGAAGGGCTGGTTTGTTCTGTTGCATATTCTCAATGCAGTGAACAAGTGTAACACCCGAGACTTTTATGAGAAATATTTTGTTTTTAAATCATAAAAAGAATCTTTCACTACACACAACACTAGATTGTCTTGCTTTACACGCAATCGCGGCCTTCCTCGATAGCTTGCGTCGTACGCAATACCAAGTTTCACTAAACAATGATATGCTATTAAAATATTATTAAAACTAGCCGTTATGAATAGTAATAACCACTTTTGGAAATTTTATAAATATTATTTTTCAAAATGGACTTCTTTTTTGGATTCGGAATATCAAAATTATCTTAGGGTGAAATTTTTGTACTTTTCGGATAACTTTCATATTTTGATGAATAGTGAAAATTTTGAAATTTTTATTAAAAACAATTTTTTTAATCGAAATAATTAATAGTGATAAATTAATCATTTTAGTGGTTTTAAATTATATTTAGAATATATTTTTACAATTTAATACAATGTTTTTCATTGGATGTAATTTCACATTTAAACAAGACATAAACAAGTGTCAATCTTTTGATAGTATTATCTTTTAAAAACACGCTATTTGTTTTGACGACGAGAATTAATTTTTAAATTAGTTAATGTAACTGATATGTAATGAATTTGGTAAAATAAACATCATTTTTGAATTCATAATATCAAATATAGCATAGGCCTAATTTTTGGTATTTTTCGGGAAACTTTCATTTTTTGATGAATAGTGAAACCACTAAGTGGTAGTTAAAAAAACCGAATTTTTCATAAAACATAATTTTACAGCTTCTGTGAGTAGAATTTCGAAAATCCGAGAGACACGGTTAATATCAAGGACTAAAATGTTGTTCAATGAGAGGAAAATAATTTTTTGGTGAATAGTAGCTTTTTACTTTTATTTACCACGGTTAAAAGTAAATAGGGTAATTAAGGGTAAAAAAGATATCATTATTACCCTAAAACATGTCCTAATTTTATTAGATAAGTTTAATTCGAACAAAAACAACCTTAGAAATAAAATATGACCATTTCGGCCCACTTGGATTAGATTAGGACATTTATTATCAATTTACTTAAAGAAGGGTTAAAATAGTTAAAATCAAAGTTTAATAAGTAAATCATTTTTAATATGGGGTTATACATAATATAAATTCGACTATAAATATTCCTTAGAAAGATAAAATGGTTTCCAACATAATCGTATTTTATTTATAATTTTTAGACTTAAAATAATATAATTTATTTATGATACAATGATGATGTAGTAATTATCTTATTAATGAAATATTGACATAATTGATGTTATAAATACCCAAATAAATGTAATTTGAGACTTTTTTTGAATTCCAATAGTTTTCTATGCTAATATGAAATGTTAATATTGATTTAATTAATTTTTTTCGAACTAATCATTCAGTTATGATTTTCACAAAAATCAATTACCAAATAGTGTCATAATTGACATAAAATAGTTTTTAGAACAAATATTATATTCTTAACTGTTATTATATTCCTAAAAATCTAAGGTTCGGAAAAATGACTTAGATAAGGTTATATATATTAATAATAAACAACTTGGGGTTCCATTGGATTTTTATAGTGAGTTTATTGACCTTATAGTGTAAGCAAACAAGAAGACAGGGTAAAAGGTAAATTATCTAAATTAAAGTTAAATCTTAATGATAAAGTTAAAATTGATACGTAAACTTGTCTAAATTCTATTGGATGAGAGGATTTCGACCCATCCCCACCTTATCTTCGAAATATATCAATTTGGAGCTATTTAAAACCTAATTTGTCTTTATAATAAAATAATATTTTTAGTTTTTCCAAAGGAGCCCCTCTCCTCCCTTATAAAAGGGCACCTCCTCTCCCTCTTCCTCACAACACTTTGAGCCTTCATTCTCGGCCAACCCCTACCAATTTCTTCTCTCCACTTCCCTAGAGACATCCTAGAGGTCCTGGTCTTCTTCAAAGACCAATTTTAGTGCCCTAAAAGGAGGTCTCAAAGAAGCGCTTCAAAGAAGAGGTAATGTCCGTTACCGATTCTTTCATCTTTATTTATTCTTCCACTTCATTTTCTTTAGTTTTTTCATTAAGAAGTAATAACATCAATATCACTCATATAATGATATGTTATTATATGTATGAAACAACCTTATTTCACCATCTATCCATCCTACAGAAAATGAAATCACCGCGCGTGCGTACTTACGGAATACCGTCTCCACGCCGTGGTGTAATCTATTTTCCACCACCACCTTACTTGGATGGGTATAATGGTGTAAAAAATTAATATATATTATTATTTTAAATTGATATTGATTCTGAAATAGTATAAATACACTCCAATACAATTCCACGATCATGGGAACGATATCATCGCTCGTGCGTACGTATGGAATATCGTCTCCACGATGTGATGCGACTCATTCTACATAATATTCTTTGAATAATGGTTTTATAAATGCATTGAATGAATGAATATGATATATATTACACTAATAACATTCTGTAAATTAAGTATCTATAACCTAAAAAGAAAAATAAGAATTTATTTGACAAAACATGCATAAGTACAAAAAGTAATAAACACCCGAATAACAAGAAGTAATGAAATATTACTAATACGAAGCTAAGAATATGACCATATATGACATAATAAAAATAATAAGGATTCTGGAATAAGTCAATAAAATTATTTAAATCATTATACAGGAGGTTCAGACAATTACGAAGCAAATTAGACCTAAGGTAAGGGAAAATATCACAATCTCATTTTTATCCGATATTGTTTATACTTTGGTATTTATTGGGTCATTATGTTGTTTTCTTATTATAATTAGTGTTTCTCACACTATTATTCTTGGTTTTAGTCAATGGATGGAACCTGAAGGAACCGTGTTAATGCGGAATGCGATGGGAAATGCAATGATTGTCCCCCTGAGCAACCAAACGTTATGGGAGCTAGAATGAAAAATTTTGTAGCCATGCTCACACTACTTTCTCAAGCTATGAATCATGCATGTCTTCCAAACGAGCAAAGGAAGGAGCAACACTCTGTTGAATCCTTCATGAGGAAACGTCCACCTTCATTCAGCGGGTCTACTGATCCATTAATTGTTGAAAAATGGATTAGTACTACTGAAAAGATATTTTCAGTTCTTCAATGTTCTGAACATGATAAAGTCATCCTAGCAGTGTATCATTTGGCAGGAGATACTGATCAATGGTGGAATCTTATCATGAATACGAGGCAAAGAAATGAAATTGAGTCTATGGAATGGGACGAGTTCAAGAACTTATTTTTCAATAAGTACTCCCTCGTATTCTCTGAACAATGATAGACAAAGAGTTTCTTGAACTGAAGAAAAAGGATGATGAATCTGTTGGTACCTATGAAGCAAATTTTACAAGACTTGCAAGGTACTCTTCTGGTATTATTATCTAACCTGAGAGTAAGATCGATCAATTCATTAGTGGCTTAAAACCAAGTCTTCGAAAGGTCTTATCCATAAGGAACTTCAATATCTATGAGGAAATCGTTCGATGTGCTCTCAAAGTTGAGATGGAGATTGGAGTAACCCATCCGTCATATGGGTTTGATAAGAAGAGGAAAATGGGATTCAAAGGAAAATATAAAGAGCACACTAAAAAGAAGATGAGCTTTCCCTTATGCTCAAAGTGTGGAAAGAAACATGGAGGGAGTTGTCTTAAAGGGACAGGTAAATGTTTCAAATTTGGAAAGGAAGGTCATCGAGCATTTGAATGCCGCAATGATGGGAAGAAGATGTCTAATGATGCAAAAAAAGGAAGGGATACACAGAATGAACCTACTACACTTCAATGTTTCAAGTGCAAGGAGATGGGGCATTATGCCAATAAATTCCCTAATCCAAGGTTTGATGATGATGGTCAACGTCAACAAACTCTTAAGGCTAAAGACAAAGGAAAGTCACTTGCAATTTCTATCAGCGATGTGGAGTACGATAATGAAGTGGTGAAAGGTACACTTACCATCCACTCTAAAGTAGAAAATGTTTTATTTGATTCAGGATCCACCCACTCATTTATTTCTGAAGAATTTTCTAAGGGTATCACCGTATTACCTCAACAATTAGATGTTGAGTTGGCTGTGACAACCCCTAATGGCACAACAGTCGCATCAAAAGTTTATAATTCTTCCCCGATTGAAGTTTGTGGGAAAGTTCTTCCTGCAAATCTTGTGATCCTTCCTATAGTGGAATTTCATGTGATTCTTGGCATGGATTGGCTTTCTTTATATGGAGCTTATATTAATTTCCAACGAAGGTAAGTCACATTTCATATTCAAGATCAATCTATGATTGTCTATCGATGCAAGGATGAACATAACCTTCCTGTGGAAATTTCTTCCATTTTATGGGTCTTGATTCCACTAAATGAAGGTTATTTATCTCAAATGGTTGGTGAGAAACTCACGATAAAGAATATGCCCATTGTACGGGAGTTTGATGATGTCTTTCTGGAGGAATTTTCGGGTCTTCCACCAAATCGTGAAGTTGAGTTTTCAATAGAACTCGTACCGGGTGCTTTAAATATTTCAAAGACACCATATAGAATGGCCCCAATTGAGTTGTAGGAATTGAAGAAGAAACTCCAAGAGAATCTTGATAAGGGGTTCATACGCCCTACTGCGTCAACTTGGGGAGCACCTATTCTGTTTGTTAAGAAGAAAGATGGATCAATGAGACTCTGCATTGATTATAGAGAACTTAACAAGATCACTATCAAGAACAAATATCCTCTCCCATGCATTGATGACTTATTTGACCAACTACGCGGAGCTCAATACTTTTTCAAGATTGATCTTCATTCATGGTATCATCAATTAAGGGTCAAAATGGAGGATATACCAAAGACGACTTTCCGTACAAGGTATGGACACTATTAATTTATAATGATGCCATTTGGTATTATTAATGCCCCTGCTATCTTCATGGATATGATGAATAGAGTCTTTAGAGACTATCTTGATCAGTTTGTGTTAGTCTTTATAGATGATATTCTGGTATTTTCAAAGAGCAAGGAAGAACATGAAGATCACTTGAAAATTATATTGAAGACCCTAATAAAGGAGAAGCTTTATGCCAAATTTACCAAGTGTGAATTTTGGCTTCAAAGAGTTTCATTTTTTGGTCACATAATCTCAAAAGAGAGGATATCTGTGGATACAGCAAAAACAGAGGTTATCGAATGATGGTCGAGACCAACAACAGTAACTGAGATCCGAAGTTTTCTTGGTTTGGATGGATATTATCGATGTTTTGTGAAATATTTTTCACAATTATCTAATCCACTCACAAGGTTGACTCGAAAAGGAGTTAAGTTCGTATGGACGGAGGAACATGAAGAAAATTTCAAGGAGTTGAAAAGAAGTTTATCCATTGCACCTGTGCTCACACTGCCTTGTAGTGGAGAAAGGTTTGTGATCTACAGTGATGCATCCAAGAAGGGATTGGGGTGTGTTCTTATGAAAAATGATATGGTGATAGCATATGCCTCACGACAGTTGAAAATCCATGAGCAAAATTACCCAACTCATGATTTGGAGTTAGCTTCGGTAATATTTGCATTAAAGATTTGGAGGCATTATCTTTATGGAGAAAGGTGTGACATTTATACTGATCATAAATGTTTAAATTATATTTTCACACAAAAGGAGATGAATATGTGCCAAAGAATATGGTTGGAGCTGATTAAGGATTACGACTGCTCAATCCATTACCACCCTGGGACAGCAAACAAGGTGGCAGATGCATTAAGTCGACAACACCATGCCATTTTATCCATGATGAGGATCACAAAAGATCCAATATTTATGGATTTACAAAGGATGGATCTTGGAATTATAATAGAAAGGGAAAAATCTTATCTTTCTCAAATGAATCTTCAACCATCTATACATGTGAAGATTAAAGAGGTACAGAAAGAAGATGTCGAGTTACAAAAGAAGGTGAGAAATGTTCCTGAATTCAACCTTGATTGTGATGGGATAATAAAGTTCTGGAATCGGGTTTGTGTTCCTCACATCCCCGAATTAAAGAAGGAGCTGTTGGATGGGGCTCATAGTTATTCATTCTCTATTCATCCTGGAATCACAAAGATGTATAAGGACCTGAAATAGTACTTCTGGTGGGATGGCATGAAACGACATGTTGCTGAATATGTCTCTCGATGCTTGGTTTGTCAGCAAGTTAAATCTGGGAGACAGAAGTCTAAGGGGATGTTACAACCATTACCCATACCTGAATGGAAATGGAAAAACATCACTATGGACTTTGTCACAGGACTTCCTAAAACATCCAAAGGCAATAATGATATCTGGGTCATAGTTGATTGTCATAAAAAGACCGCACACTTCATTTCTATTAGAGAATATTTCTCTCTGGATCATCTTGACAGGATATATGTAAAGGAATTTGTAAAATTGCATGGAGTACCACTTTCTATTATATCTGATCTGGATCCGAGGTTTACCTCGAAGTTCTGGCGAAGTCTTCAGCATACTCTGGATACGGAGTTGAGTTTCAGCACTTCTTATCATCCTCAGACAGACGGTCAGTCTGAGAGAAAAATTCATACTCTAGAAGTTATGTTGAGATCTTACTCTATGGATTTCAAAGGTGGTTTGGATCAACACCTACCTTTGGTGGAATTTTCTTATAATAATATCTTTCACTCCAGTATTCAGATGGCTCCTTATGAAGCTCACTATGGAAGGAAATGCAGGACTCCAACTTGCTAGGATGAAGTTGGGGAAAGAAAGCTATTAGGACCTGATCTTGTTGATGATATGGCAAAAAAGGTCTGATCAATTCAAAAACACATAAGAGCAGCTCAGAGTCGACATAAAAGTTAAGCTGAAAACTGAAGAAAAGACCTAGAGTTTGAAGTGGGTGATAAAGTGTTCTTACGAATATCGCCTTGGAAGAGGGTCATGAGATTTGGAAAGAAGGGGAAGTTGAGCACTAGATACATCAGTCCTTTCGAAATATTGGATCGTGTTGGAAAGGTAGCTTACCGGTTGGCGCTTCCACCGAATCTCTCTCATGTTCACGATGTGTTCCATGTATCTCTCTGGAGAAAGTACATACCTGATCCTTCACATGTACTCAGCTCAGAAGTTGTACCGCTGGAGCAAGATCATTCTTATGAAGAACAGCCGATAGAGATTCTGGATCGTAGCGAAAATGTCCTACAAAACAAGACCACTTGATTGGTGAAAGTTTTATGGAGGAACCACCAATTAGAAGAAGCTACATGGGAGCTTCAGGATATGATGAGGGAGAGGTATCCTCATCTATTTGTTACAAAGTGACGAATTTTGAGGGCGAAATTCATTTTAAGGGGGGTAGAATGTAACACCCGAGACTTTTATGAGAAATATTTTGTTTTTAAATCATCAATTAAATCTTTCTCTACACACAACACTAGATTGGCTTGCTTTACACGCATTCGTGGCCTTCCTCAATAGCTTGCATCGTACGCAATACCGAGTTTCACTAAACAATGATATCCTATTAAAATATTATTAAAACTAGCAGATATGAATAGTAATAACCACTTTTTGAAATTTTATTAATTTTATTTTTCAAAATGGACTTCCTTTTTGGATTCGGAATATCGAAATTAGCTTAGGGTCAAATTTTGGTACTTTTCGGATAACTTTCATATTCTGATGAATAGTGAAAATTATTAAATTTTAATTAAAAACAAATTTTTTAATCGAAATAATTAATAGTGATAAATTATTAATTTGAGTGGTTTTAAAGTATATTTAGAATATATTTTTACAATTTAATTCAATTTTGTTCATTGGATGTAATTTCAAAATTAAACCAGACATAAACAAGTGTCAATCTTTTGATAGTTATTATATTTTAAAAACACGCTATTTGTTTTGACGACGGGAATTAATTTTTAAATTAGTTAATGTAACGGATATGTATTGAATTTTGTAAAATAAACATCATTTTTGAATTCATAATATCAAATATAGCTTAGGCCTAATTTTTTGTATTTTTCGGGAAACTTTCATTTTTTGATGAATAGTTAAACCACTAAGTGGTAGTTAAAAAAACAGAATTTTTCATAAAACATAATTTTACAGCTTCTGTGAGTATAATTTCAAAACTCCAAGAGACACAGTTAATATCAAGGACTAAAATGTGGTTCAATGAGATGAAAAGAATTTTTGGTGAATAGTAACTTTTAACTTTTATTTACCACGGTTAAAAGTAAATAGAGTAATTAAGGGTAAAAATGATATTATTATTATCCTAAAACATGTCCTAATTCTATTGGATAAGTTTAATTCGACCGAAAACAACCTTAGGAATAAAATATGTCCATTTAGTACCACTTGGATTAGATTCGGACATTTATTATCAATTTACTTAAAAAAGGGCTAAAATAGTTAAAATCAATGTTTAATAAGTAAATAATTTTTAATATGGAGTTATACATAATATAAATTCGACTATAAATATTAATTATAAAGATAAAAAGATTTCCAACATAATGGTATTGTATTAGTTATTTTTAGGCTTAAAATAATTTAATTTATTTATGATACAATGATGATGTAGTAATTATCTTAATAATGAAATATTGACATAATTGATGTTATAAATATCCAAATAAATGTAATTTGAGACTTTTTAGGAATTACAATAGTTTTCTACGTTAATATGACATGTTAATATTGATTTATTTAATTTTTTTCGATCTAATAATTCTGTTATGATTTTCACAAAAATCAATTACCAAATAGTGTCAAAATTGACATAAAATAGTTTTTAAAACAAATATTATATTATTAATTGTTATTATATTCCTAAAAATCTGAGGTTCAGACAAATGACTTAGATAAAGTTATATATATTAATAATATACAACTTGGGGTTCTTTTGGCTTGTTATAGTATGTTTATTAACCTTATAGTGTAAGAAAACAAGAAGACACGGTAAAAGTTAAATTATTTAACTTAATGTTAAATCTAAATGATAAGGGTAAAATTGATACCTAAACTTGTCTAAATTCTATCGGATGAGAGGATTTCGTCCCATCCCCACCTTATCTTCTAAATATATAAATTTGGAGCCATTTAAAACCGAATTTTTCTTTATAATAAAATAATATTTTTAGTTTTTCCAAATGAGCCCCTCTCCTCCCTTATAAAAGGGCACCTCCTCCCCCTCTTCCTCACACCACTTTGAGCCTTCAAGATCGGCCAACCCCTGCCAATTTATTCTCTACACTTCCCTAGAGACATCCTAAAGGTCCTGGTTTTCTTCAAAGACCAATTTTATTGCCCTAAAAGGAGGTCTCAAAGAAGTGCTTCAAAGAAGAGGTAATGTCCGTTACCGATTCTTTCATCTTTATTTCTTCTTCCACTTCTTTTCTTTAGTTGTTTCACTATGAAGTAATAAAATCAGTATCACTAATATAATTATATTTTATTATAAGTATGAAACATCCTTATTTCACCATCTATCCATCCTACGGAAAATGAAATCACCGCGCGTGCATACGTACGAAATACCGTCTCCACGCTGTGGTGTAATCTGTTTTCCGCCACCACTTTACTTGGATGGGTATAATGGTGTAAAGAATGAATGTATATGATTATTGTAAATTTATATTGATTCTTAAATAGTATACACACACTCCAATACAATTCCACGATCATGGGAATGATATCATCGCTCGTGCGTACGTACGGAATACCGTCTCCATGATGTGATGCGACTCGTTCTACATGATCTTCATTGAATAATGATTATATAAATGAATTGAATGAATTAATATGATATATATTAAAATAATACTATTTTGTAAATGAGGTATCTATAACCTAAAAAATAAAAATCAGAATTTATTCGACAAAACATGCATAAGAACAAAAAGTAATAAACTCCTGAATAACAAGTAGTAATGAAATATTACTAATAAGAAGCTAAGAATATGACCATATATGATATCATAAAAATAAGTATGATTCTGGAATAAGTCAATAACATTATTTAAATCATTATACAGGAGCTTGAGACACTTACGAAGCCAATCGGACCTAAGGTAAGGGAAAATATCACAGTCTCATTTTTATCAGAGATTGTTTATACTTTGGTATTTACTGGGGTGTATTTTATCATCCACATCCATGTTTCCTCAATATTTAATATTGTTTCCATACAACTAAAATTGTTTAAATTCAATTTTACCCTTCGATGAGTTTTTAGTAAAATATATGGAAGGAATCTTTTGTCATTTTTCGTATGAGGTACTTTTTGACTTTTCCGACAAAATTACGAGAAGAATGTTTTTTTAACTTATACGGCATGAATGGACTTATAAAACATTATTTCCAAGAAGCATCCTTTAAATGTTTCAGGTATAATTTTAATCAACTTCTTCTAGTTTAAAATTTTATGACATGTTAAGAAAGGAAAAAATGTTTTTGAAGTAGAAAGGATATTTTCCTTAAAAATGGAGTTCAAGTGTTTTATTAAAATTATTTTCCATCTAAAATAATATAGGGTTCTATTTCTATCCCCATTATTAAATTTATTTGATTATGTTGTGATGGAATTATTTTTATGAATTCCTATATCTTATATGAATTGTTTTATGATGTCATGTTGTTTAAGAATCCCATTTTTATTACATGGGTTGTGAAATGATGTATGATTTATGATTTTATGGAACACATTAGAATGGTATCATTATGAGATGGGTGGGACCTATATCTCCCCCTATATCTCCCTCCAATGCATTGGGTAAGTATTTTATATCTCATGAGATAGACATGGCCGGAACAACAGGTTAAAACGGTTCAGTGAAACAGGACTGAAACGAGGAGTGAACTCGGTTCAGAAATAGAATTTGTACACTAATATAGTATTGGACATGAGTCTTGACTAATAAGAATTGATTCTCTATGATTATGTGTGTATGAAAAAAAGTTTCATGATTTAAGTTATGATTATTGGGATTACATTTCACTACTATGATTTATCCCATGTTATGAAATTATGATCTCTTTTGCAGGTTAAGATTTCCAAAAGTTATGTTCTTATAAATATGATGTGATTGATATTTCTTTTTTTTACCCTTAATGAGAATTTAGCTAACCCTTTTGTATGTTTTCTTTCCCCAGGTCAGGATGAAGGTTATTAAGTATGATATGCCAAAAGGGACTATAGATATGATGAAATAAATGGGAGACAGTGTAGATGCATTATGAACCAGTTGTTTATGTTTCCCAGTTTCTAAAGACACTATACCTATACGGTCCTTTCCTGGTTTTTTTATATGTTGTAATAAGTGTGCTTCAATTTTGAAGTAATAACAATGTATGTAAAGTATGGTTCATTATAATAGGTGAGGAATCTGACTATGGTTGCTGTTGCATCCTCTATAGGATTCATTTGTAAGGCTCGGAATGCCTATCTCTTTAGTGATATCACACCCACTATTTATTCTATTATCAAAGCTATTCATAGGGCGGTTTGAACAGCTTCCAAGGTTTAAACTGGTTGCATGAAAAATGAGTTAAATGACTTTATTGTTCTGAGGAACATTGGTGTTAGTGGTAGATTCAAAAAAACCCTTAATGATGAAGTCCATTAAATGGATTCCACCCATCCCTTCTTGGATGAAAGTGAATGTTGATGGAGCAGCTATAGGGACACCTGGACCTTCATGCTGTAGTGGTGTCTTTCGCACCTATCTAGGCTTTGTTAAAGGTTGTTTCTATCATTTTATTGGGTAGGGATCTGCTATTGAAGCTGAATTATGGGCTATTATCAGAGAAATAAAATATTCTATTCATTCTGGTTGGCATTTTATATGGCTAGAATCTGATTCTATGGTGGCGGTGGATTTAATCAAACGAATATCCAGGAATGTCCCATGGGCTATAATGCCTTATTGGGTTGAATTCCTTCGTCTTCTTGATGATATTATCTTTGATGTGACACATGTTTATAGGGAGTCCAATCAAGTGGCTGATGTGCTATCAAAGTTTCCTATTGAAGAGTCATGTTCTGAATAGTCCTTTATGGATCCTGAATGTTTCATGCGCTTTCTTGAGGCAGATGCTTGTGGCACGGTGTTTACTAGACATTATAAATCTCCTTTCTGATGCTTTGTCTCGTGACTTTATTTTTTAATAAAATTTGGAAGGGGTAGATCCTTGATTTATCCCTGGTCCTTTTGAGTAATACATTTATAAATGTTTTGAATCGATATTTTCTATGGTTGTAATGGGATTTTGTCAAATATTTTATTTCACGAGGCATGTTTGATAATGCCAAAATGTTTTATTTTATATTGTTTATTCACATCCATATTCCTTTAATTTATGTAATACCTTCCATTTAGGATATTTTAATGTATATGTAATGGTCATTCACTATTGTTCTATTAATTCATATATTACTCATATAGTGAATGTTTGATCACAAATATATTTCCTAAATTTATGTTTCTTTTCAAATATAATCAATATAGATAATTTGTATACTTTTACCTCTAAAGCCATAATAATTTTATTTTCCTTTGGTAATTATTGGGGTTTTACTAGTATTCTCTTTATTTAATTCCCATCATGGATTATTGTTTTTTAATGGACTGTCCTTTTTCAATGACAATTTTAATTGGGTAATTTTTCAAATTTCATTTTATATTAATAAATAATTTGTTTTGGTACTTTATACTACTTACCATTCATTAAATGTTTTGAACATATTTTTAATTATTTATTTATGGTTTTATTTCATCAATTTATGAAAAAAAACTACTTTTTAAAATTTTCTGTGTGAAAACATCTTTTATTATCCATTTTTAATTTTAATAAAGCATTTCTTCAATATTTTAATAGATTATAATATAAATTATTATTTAATGAAAAACATATTTCTTTCAGAAAAAAATTAATATATCATAAATATTTTATTTTCAAAAACTGATTTTTCTAAAACTATAAAAAAATTCCATAGAACTCGTTATCTTTTAACATATTTTTTGATTCTATTAAAATTTTATCAACCCCTTTTCCATTATTGATAGATTATGTATTTTTGGTTTCTATCAATTATATTATTGATAACTAACTTTTTCATTCTAAATAAAACTCCATTGTTGGTATGATATGTTATTCAATACATTTTCTGTAGGAGTACCCTATTTTCTATTTATTTGTTGGGTGTTTGTTCACCTAAATGAAACAGATCAACTAATTAGGGAAAGGTATTGACTGAATTGTTTACCTTTTTTCAATACAATGTAAATACCTTATACCTCATCATCTTAATTTTAGGCTATTTACCCATAATATTACATGATATCATGGGATTCCCATTTATATTCGATTTATTTATTTTTTATATAGTCACGAATGATTTCTTTATTTGATTCCATTTTAAAAGGATATGAATCTCATTTATCATTAGATGGGTTATTTTTGATGTGTTGAATAAAACTAAATTTTCTTTATGTGGGTTCATTATGATACGATGAATGATTTATTTCATGTGATACTCATATTCATAGATGATGATGGTTGGGATATTATATCACCCTCAAAGGTATTGGTTTTGGATTTGTATCAATGAGATGATTATGGAAAATAATTATGGAATTATTTCTCCTCTATGGGAATCAGAATGTGATCCCTACTCCACTATGTTATGAGAATAGGGTGACATATCATGGTCTAGTATATTCTTGGAATTAGATGGTGTATCCTACTCTGGTGTATTAATTTTACCTATTGGCATGTTTTTTTCATAGACTCATTCTTATTCTTAGACTTGGTTATTCCTCTATGGATCATATTTATTTATTAATATTCTCACACTCTTGTGATTGCTTTCTTATGTTCTATCATCTGATATTATATAACGCTTGATATATGATCATAGTATTATAGGCTAAAAATTAATGTGTATACTTATAATAATCATGTCCTCGTATTTTTCTCACTTATGATATTTTATATTTGTAACTTATATTTACCATTTCCTAGAATATGTGCTCACAAAATTATTATAATTCCATTTCCACATCAAATGATAATAAGAATAGTAGGATATGTCTAGGAGACTATCATATATGTATAATTTGTTGGAGATGATAATGAAATTTTTATGGAGCACAAAGTTTATTACATAGTAGTAAAAAGTTTCCTCCGATACAATGAATATAGGTTCTTCATGTTTAATATTTTTTCTATTTTTTTAAAACACTAAACGTGGAATGATCCTTGGAATGCAAATGTTATATTTTGTGTAAAGTATCTTGTAAGAATGAATGAATATCAAATTCATCTAATAATGTATGTATTTTTTAGAACATATTCAAGGTGTGCAGGTCCAGAGAAACTCATTTATTGTATATAATCATGTAAGAGATAGTTCTTCATTTTGGAAAATTTTAAAATCACATTCATATCGTGAATATGTCATAAAATAATACGTATTTATAAAAACATTATTTTTTACTATTATTTGAAAAAAAAATCGTTTTCCTTAAAAACTAAAAAATTCACCATAACATTATTTTATAATCCTAATTCAAAAAAAATAATCCAATTTGAAAAAAATTAAATTTTAATATTTATGAATTTAACTTTTAAAAAACTCATATAGTGCATGGATGATTAATATTTTTAGAATAACCAATTATTCTTATTAAAATAAGAAATTATATTCTTGTCTGATAATATTATTTCTAATATTATCATAAAAATATATATTTAGATGATTAAATTGAATTAGATTGAATATTAAAAAATTGTAAAATTTATTTCCTAGAAATGTATATGTGGGTCATGAAATTCTCCCACTAAATAAATTTCACCCTAATAGTTTTTTATCATTGGTAAAAATGTGGGGTTAATTTTACGAGATAGATTATTTATGTTCCAATTTTTCTATTTAATTTACAGTATTCTTTCGTGTAACATTTTCTAGACTAGTCACTTTATTTTAGAACAATTTCTCTTTTAAAGCATAAATATGATCATGACATTACATATAAAGAAATATTCTATTATGGTTTTACTAATTTAGAGGAAAATATATAAGATGAGTCAGGTATGTGATTATTTAATAACAAAACATGAAACACAATATGTACCTTACATAAAAATAGAGGTAATTTTACCTGATAAGTCATGAATCCATATTTTTCTTGGATTTTCATTAGACCAACAAATATAAGGCTTAAGTTTATTTTCTTATTAAAACACATCAAAGAATTTCATGGAGGTATTATATGAGAAACATGGTCTCCTACCTCAAATGAAATGTATTTTGTATTATATTAATAGTATCTTTTATTTATCTAACCTCTTTTTAAATAATGTTAAATAAATTTTACCATATCATCCATATCATTCACTAATTACAAACCATGAACATTCCATTACCCATATTCATCACATAATTTTGTAGTTCAAAACCCCTATTTTCACTTGAATAAAATTAATTACTATTATAAAATTAAAATAAAGAATGATATTGATCTGAACATACGTGATAATAAAATAGTAGGCTTTTCATATATCATCAAAAATATGAATTTATCTCCCTAGTTCTAAATTACTTTAAGGATAAAAAACTGTATTTAAACATAATATATAACATAATGACTAATTAAATCCTATTGAATTTTTTTAAACCTTGGATCATGATTATATATAATATAAATTATAACACTATATAATTTAGCTATCTATCTAAGATAAAACCAAGAAATCTGATCTAGTTACAGATTATCTAGAATGGGAAGAATGTGAGAAGATTTAGATAAAGTGAAAAAAACCCCATATTTTGTTTTTACTTGAAAAATTATTTTATAATAAAATGATTAAATACATAGATATTAGTTCCTATTTCCATTTTTGGAATTTAAAATGGTTGAATAATTTCATTCGACAGCATTGATTCTATATTAACTTTTTAAAAAATAAAAATTGTTTAGATAAAATAAACAATTTCATTCTTTATTCATTCAAACAAAAAAATCCCTTATTATATATATATAATTATATTAATCCTAATTTTATTGAATATGTAATTTTATAATCCACACATAATATTTTCTTTCAACTGAGAGTCATCTGATACAAATAACTCCTTCCAAAATCATATTACACACATTTTACTAATATTACAATAAGTTGACTCTCCTTCCATTATCAATATTATTTTCACATGAAATCTATGATCCTATTTATGATTATACATTATTACATCCTAATAAGAAGATATTACTGTTACTTGATCAAAAATATATGTTGTTTTTTCTTGAAAATTTCTAATCCTTTTTAAAATAAATCATTAACTAACTGATCAGGATTAAAATTTGACATTATTATGGAAAAATTATCCTTTTTAATAAAATAATAGTCTGCCTTTATTTCTCTACAAATATAATAATGATTTGTGAAATTGTAATCCATTATCAATTACAAGGACCACTTTTTATTAATGTTCATATATATTTTAGTGACTATATATATCAAACTATTATGATATGTATATATATATATATCACATTTCTCCCCATATATATATGATGCATGTAAATTTTTAAAGAATGAAATATAGTTATAATATAAATTTCATGTGTTAGATAATTATTATCCATGAGTTTCAAATGTCACGATGCATAATAAATTACCCAATAATTTTTTATCCAAACAAAACAAATACCCTTTGATGAGACATCACTATAAAAAAATTTCCATTTCATTATGGAAAGAAATATACTAAAAAAATTTCCAATATGTATTTTAATTCATCAAAACATTCCACACATTAATTTATTAATATGAAGTCAAGAAACTTTCAATTTAACATTGTGACAACCCAAACCCACACAACAGAGTCCTGTTTTAAAAAATAATCACTTTACGTACTCGAATTTACATTAATTAAACATAACTAATTTTAACCATCCATAATTACAAAATCAATGAAATTATTGAGTAACCTACAAAATACCTATATTTTTTGGTTTTGAGATATTGTGAATAAATAAATAATATTACATTTAATAACACATATTTTCTCCCAAATTGGATATTTTTCAACTATATTTGAATTTTATTATTCTATAGTATGTCTTCAAAATCTCCCATAAAAATTATCCACCCACGATATCCTTCTATAAATTTCATATTTATTACTCTTCATTATAACCTAAGGAAATAAAACATAATAAAGTTGACTAAAGATACCCAGTAATAGATTATATACAATACAATCTATCATTAATACATAATAATTGAATAGTATAGAAAAATGAATAATTTATAAATATTCTATTTAATGAATAACATGATCATTAAATTTATCCATAAAATATATCAATGTTATAATCATAGAGAAAATAATCACGGATTCCCCAATTATTGAATATATAATATATGATATTTATATCTTATCATTAATCCTACAAATAAGTCCATTTCAATGATTGGGTATAAAACATAGAAAATACCCAATTAATACTTAATAATTTTTAGTTTGTTTTTAAATCAAGACTTATTGATGCATCGAATGGATATATAATTCAAGGAACCACATTTAAATTACACATTTCTAGTTAAATACTCTTATATTGAATGATTTATACAATAATATAAAAATATTCCTTTATAATAAATAATTTATCATTGAAATTAGTATATAGAATATATTTTTTGCCTAGTTAATGGATTAACATTCTTAGTTAACTTCCCGCATGTAACACCGTATGTAGCAATAATACATTGTAGAGAAAATTATTTCATTATAAATATATCCATGATGCTAATGAACTAGGACATTAAAGAGTAAGTACATGTCTACATAATAATGTATGCTAATAGAGAATATAACTACATGGAAATAAGAATATTTATTTTTAATAAAATACTTTATGAACCATACATTATACCAGGAAAGCTGAGTCAGAGGTAAATCCTCTGACTATTTATTAAGAAAAGAAAAGTACATGGAACAAGAAACCACAAGAAAAATAGTTACATGTCATAGAATTCATACCCCTCACCATACCCAAGATATAATACTTCCTCTACAGTAGCTGATTCCCATTCAGAGTTGTCATAATGTTTTAGGACCTTTACATATTTCCGTCTGAGATTCAGCTTCTCTAAGGATAACAACGCTTTAGAGGATTTCCTGGCAACAGATCTAGTAGACACCGGCTTTGGAAAGTCAGAGTAAGTCTTCCTCATTCTTCTTTTAGCTGGGGGATTTTCCTTATTTCCAGATTTTTTCTTTCAATCCTTGAATACATCACTAAAGGAAGGCATATCCAATCCACCACAATTTTCCTTGTCACTGTCCAAGACATCTCCCCATTTTCCAGCAATTACAACTTATTGACAAACATCTGTCAGAGTCTGACTCTGCTCATATTTCCCATTGATATCCATCAGCACCAAACAACGAGGGGCCTCCACAAAAACATTACCAACATCAAGCTCCTTCCCCACAACATTCTCTTTTCCAGTCTGCAAAGTGTCACTGTCCTTCATTGGTGTGCACTCATCCACCTCATCATGACCCAATTCCTGAAAATGGTTGCAGGTGTCCACTGTGAGCTGAAGACCACCAACAGAAGCCAGCTACAACTGAGAGTCTTTACGAGCTGAACAACCAGTGGGGGAAATAGGGGCCTATGTCTCTGAACTCCACGCCAACTCTCCCTCCTGCGGTCCAGCTTCATCAGCTATGATCAATCTGCAAACACCACTTGCTGCAGCATCCTGACCAGCAAAGGTGTTCCCATGCTGCGGTACAAGTCCTGCCTTAGTAGATGCATCAAGCACTCCACCACTTCCAGACCTAGTACCAGAAAGCGCACCATGTGCTTGCCCATCAACTAGGTACAAAGCCAGATCATCCCCCTCCTGTTCAGCAGTCCCAATGTTGATGATCTCACTGACAACCCTTCCTACCTCACACTGACCAACCAAGTTTTGATCATGCTGCAACATTTCCCCTGAAGAAGCAGGCATTACTAGCTTACCTCCAGCTCCAGTGCCAGGATCGACCTCATTTTTGTCGATTTGATCCACACAACTATGTCGAGAGAGATCATGTTTCAGTCTATCAAACACCATAGAAACTGTCGGATTGTGTGAGGCACACACCTGCTTCACCATTGAAATCGCAGCAGATGGATTATGTGAAGTCTGCGCCTGCTTCACCATCGATGGCTCACCAAAAAAAATATCATTTCCATTCTTCGCTGCATCAGACCCCGATTTTCCTTGACCAGAAGCACTGCCATGCCTCTTCACCGATGTGGCATCTCTCCTACTTCTGAATCCTCGACGATAGCGACCAGCCATGTGACCCAGACGACAACAACTCGAGCAGAAATCAACCCAATTCTCAATCACAATGGCTTTCCTCCAGCGGAATTCCTCGCCAACAGCAATCCAGGTCCATTCTACCAGTGGCTTCGAGGCATCCACCTCGACACAAATGTGAGGGTTCACTAGATGACTCACAGAAGAAGTGCGTGCATCCGAACACAAGAAACGGCCAACCAAATTCCCTAGAATACAAATTATCACAGGAGTTTTGAAAGGTAATGGAAGATTAGGGAGACTTACCCAGGTCACAACTAAAGGAGGATCCCGATTCATACAGAGATCCAATGACCAGCGAAGCAGGAAGAATTTGCATCCATTGCACCGGCGGGGAGCTCTGGACCAGCCACTTATCATGTCTTCCTCTGAGCCAAAACGAATAATCAGGTGGCAGTTTTCATGAATCCCTACCACCACACGTTCCTTCAGATCCCAATCACTAAACATGAAGCGATCAAACTCATCAATGGTGGGCCTTCGTAGAGAAAAACGAGCAACCAGTGTCAAATCGAGGAAGCTTGATGCCGCAGAGAATTCCGATGATGAAATCATAAGCTGAGGGGCCCCAAGGTGGAGCTCTGGAACTTTCGGGCTTAGGGAGATCGATGGAAAATCTAGAAGGAATCTAGGGTTTGAGAATGGAACAAATTCCACCCGTGATGCCGGTGGTGGTGGAAAATCACCTTCCCCCCTCCCTCCACCAGGAAGGGGGGGAGTCCATCATCGAGCATCATCTAGGGTTTTTCATCGCGAGGGAGAAGAAGAAATTCTGATCAACCATACATTATAAATTGATGAATGAATAACATAAATTCATCAAAAAAAAATATTTTCATATAATAGAGTGTATTTCCTTAATTTTATTGGAAATTCTAAATGAAACATTAAAAAATATTTTCTTAAAATATTTAAAACATTTTCATTATAATTAAGTTATAAAACACTTACAAAAATATTTCAACAATGATTCAAATAGATAATCAAAACATTATTTATAAAATAATATACAAAAAATTTTATCATAAAAATAAACTATGAATTGTTATAAAAATTTACAGTGTAAGAAAAAAATATACATAAATTAAATGAAACACCCTTTTCAATATTTTTGAGAAAATATAATTCATTTTTTATAATATTAAACAAAATAATTTACTAAAATACTGGTAATAGAATTTTCATTAAAAACCATGTTAACATGAAATGGAAAATTGATAATTAATAAAAGTCAGGATGGTAGTGAATTTTAGTTTAGAAAAAAGTAATAAAATAAATAATTACATTAACACTTTTATATAGAGTCTAATATAACTTGTAAAGGAGAAAATAAAAATATTCTATATATATACTTATAAGGAAAAGTTTAAGTTACAATATAATAACATTAATGAATAATTGATTTAGATAAATTATCATTATTTAATCAAGATTATGGGAACTAACATGGGGTTGATATATTATATTCAAAAAAAGTAGATACATAGTTGTCTTCCCTTATAAGATTTATTTATAGGGTATTGAGTATCAAAGAGCTAAAAGGGGATATAATAGTAGTAATCTCTAGATAAAACTAGAAGAGAAGAACATATGAACATGAGGTGTAGAAGAATCATGAAAGACACAAAACATAAAATTTTGGGTATGGAATCTGGTTAAATGTAATGAATCCAATAAACCCCTTTCCAATTTTTCTATAAGTATTGTGTGTAATTAAAATTAAGAACAAAAATTAAATACAAAACCAGGAATAAATGGTACCTTGTTCTGTTGATGTCACTAGTTTCATTCAATCACTTTCGATCTGTCATGGTAAAAATTTGACAAACTGGGTTTCCTAAATATCCCCAACACATTCTATACAATTCTTATATCATTTATATATGTTTCTTTGGTTCTATTGCATGAAATATAAAATCTTTATAACATCCCTTCAATCGCCTGAAGAATACAGAATCAATTAAGAAAGAAGAATCTATATGATCTTGTTCTTCCTTTAGAATCTCTCTAAGTACTTTAGAGGAGAGAATCGGATATATTATCTATATAAATTCATTAAAATTGGGGATCTTAATCTCCCAGAGGCTAAAATGATCTTTTATACTTAGGTTATACATTTTTAAATTTCACTTTATTCCTTGAAAAGAAATATCCTACATTTTAGACATTTGATATCACATATTAATTAATACCCATATCATAAATGTCACAAATATTTTATCACTCACTTATAACATAATAAAATGTTATATGATAAAATATAAACAATTAAATCAGCCCGTAAGCACTCTAAATAATTTATCAAACCTTGAACATCTTATGTTCGTTTGATAAATTATATTTTCTCATATTAACTTTTATGATCAAACAAATTTTCAATACCATGAAAAATAAATTCAACCCTAAATATTGTAAAGAAAATTAATATAATTGAATTAGGTTTAATAGAAATTTATCATACTTGTGACACCATGAGAATCTAAATTATGAACCCTGTATTCGATAGCTTGTATGAAACGTGACACTAAGCGTGTAATGTAATATAATACATTGATATATTATAATATATTTAATATTTAAGAAATTATATATATATTTGACAGTAAAAGAAACTGACTTATCTTGTGTTACAAACTAGAGATACCTTCCCCTATATATTTCATTACAGATAATAGAAATCTTCTTCAATATTCTATCACACACAAAGACCGAGTTCCATTAAATATTAATATTCAATATAATATGATATAACCAAGTTGTTATGTTAGAGTTCATAAATAGTATTAATAAAATATGAAAATTTATGGTTTATATAAATATAAAATGAATTCGTGGGTTACCAATTCATGAGAAATGAAAATAAGAACCAATAAGATATAAAAAGAAATATAATTATTTTTATGCTTTTAAATAAGTTTTTTCTTAACTAACATAATTGGTAAAAATTAGTTAGTGATATTAATGAAATATATATGTCAAAATAATTCAATCAAATATTTTTTATATTTATATATATATTTTTATATTCATAAGATATGAATGAACCTTATTACACACAGAAAAACCTATATTTTTATTAAGGCATTTTGACAACTTTTTAATGGAAATACAATTTTAAATTTTAATTTTTACACATTAATTTTTTAATATTTAGAAATTGAAAACATATTTGAAATATAAATATAATAATTAGGTTAGGGTGAATTTTTGATATTTTTCTGAAACATTTCATTTTATAATGAATAGTAAAAAATACTAAATTTTAGTTAAAAATTTCTTTTTTATTCTATTTTATTTATATGGTTAAATTATATTTTAAATGGTTTTAAAGTATAATTATATCATATTTTTATCAATTAATAAAATTTAAGTCATTTGAATCTATTTTACGTTGCCTTTTTTTAAAAAAACGTAGAAAACTTTCAGATGTTTTCACTTTAAAAATTTGTAATGTCGTCCCACTTAAGGGAAGAATTTTAAATTAATTTCTACTACTTGTTTGATTGCAATTTTTGAAAATTCATTCCATATTTGTAATTAGAATAATTAAAAAAAATTCATAATATCCACTTTTTTTACAAAAAACTATTTCTGACTGTAATTAAATTTAATTACAATTATTAAGGTAAAATTCAGCTTAATAAAATAATATACCCTTAACTTGAGGTCCCAAATGACCTATCCACTTTTACAAAACACATTTTAGGGCTATATATAGGCCATAATCCTATTTCCAAATATTTTGAGACCTTTTCCTTCCCTATAAAAGGCTGCCACCTCTCCCCATTCCTCACACCTCTCAAAACACTCAGGTTTGGTCAGTATATACCCATATAGATTTCCAAAATCCCTCACATCATTCTTGAATCATCTGTTTTTGTATAAATCCATATATGTAAGCCTTTTAGTTCAAACCAAAAGTAGTTACCCGATTAAGGGGTTATATCTTCTCTCATGATTTTTAATTTTATTTCCATTATAAAACCCCTCATATATTCTTATTAAATTATTATGTAAAAACATCAGTGTCATAAATATAATATTATTTTCTAATGGTTGAACCTACACTTACAAAAACTTCTATTAAAAAGGAAATGAATATACTGTTTCTATGTTTGATGAATGATTGCCTCATGAAACAACGATTTTTCATTTTTCCCTTACCACTTATCATGGTAGACATTATGATGGAAACTATATTTATATATGTTATATATGATATTTATAATTTATTCATGATTCTATAATTTTTTTATAATATATATTTATTCTCTCCTTATTGTGTGAATAAGATAACATCATTTGAGGAAGTGTGGACTACCGCCCCCTCAGTGTGATTTGATTCATTCACACGATACATGGAATGTATAAAGTATGGTTCAAATAAAAATATCTTATGTAAAAAAACTATATATGATATTCATGAAATAATTTTCTTTTGAGATATATACATATATATATATATATATCATTTTGTTTATTTATACACTTTAAAGTGATAATGTTATTCATGGATGTGTGGACTACCGCCTCCTCAACATGATTTGATTCCTTTTTCATCCCAATAATTCAATAAATAAGTATATATGATTAACTAATTCGCTATTTATAGTATAATGATAATTATATAATGATATGATGTCACTTACCTTATTTCCATAATGATCATTGAAAAATATGTAAGTTACTCTTGCGTACATACAGCCTACAGTCTCCATGATTCTAACATTGGTTTATTTTTCATAAAAATATTTAATTATTGATCATAAAAATATAATTGGTGTATATATATGATAATTATTTCATTATTTTTTTTATACATCAGGTAATAAACCCTTTTACCATAGTTGACCAACCAAAGTTATTTTTGACACATATACCCAATTTGGTCAAAACACCCGACCTAAAACTAATTTATTAAGTTGATATATACAACAAAGTAAAAAGTGAAATAAAATTATTGATAAACATGATAAATGATCTTAATAAATTAGAAAAGTATCATATGTTTATTATACAATAAGTTAAAGTATATTCTCCCAAAAAGAAACTTTGGTTAAGGGAATTTCGTCTCAAATTACATTCCATTGAGACTTATTTATTTTTCACTAATTCACTTTTATTTGGTGTATATACTAACTTTTTCATGTTATATCATAAATCCCCTTATTCACATGATATTATTTATTTCATTTAATGTCATAAATTTTGGATATTTTTTTTTCAAAGTTTTTCATAGTGGTATGGGACAATTTGGAATGTTTAAAGACTATTCTCCTCAAGAATGTTCTTAGTGATAATCATTTCAATATCACTTCTATTTGTAATAATTTTTCATTTTAAACTTCCTTTGAGTATTTATACTTTTATATGATGTATAAAATTATTTCCTAAAACATATATTGATTAATGTATGGTGTTTATTTTGACATTTATTTTACAAACTATGAAATAATGGATAAATCCATATATGTTATTCAATAAAGCTATTTGATAAGGCACATTGTATATTTATTAAATTTATTATTCGATATGGGGAATGATGTGTACATGAAATTATGGGTGGATCTTTGAATTTTTATATCTCCCTAGTGAATCTATAGGTTTAATGAGGCAAATATGTTGTGCCAATTATACAGGTTTCTATCAATAGTTTTAAATATTATAGAGGATGGATCTTGATAGTGTAGATCCTTCTAAAACTAAGACATGACATCCAATAATTAATCATTTCCTACAAATATATTTTATATTTTTTTAATCCATGATATTTTTCATCAACATATATATGGATACATTTAATTGTCAATTCATTAACTAAATTGAATTTTTTTCAAATTCTTACATTTAAATATTAATTCTCTATATACAATTATTTAAATTGAAAATTTTCTATTTATTACCTTTCTATATTTTTTATGAGCTTCCTAATCAGGTTATTGATTATATGTCATGTGAGTTCAGTTATTTACCATTTTTTAATTATTATTCTCATTTATTTATTATTTTTTATGGTATACTTTACCCTTACTGAGAATTTGGGATCACCATTATTATATTTCATTCCCTATGAATCAAAGAAGGGTAATATTAAAGATATGTAGAGATTTACTAGTTGGAATAAAGATATCCTTGAAATTATTTATTTAAAAATAAGAAGAAATAAACGACACAATTTGTGTGTTATTTGGTAATACAAGACCCATTTATGTGTCTGGATTATCAACAATAATAAATTGATCGGCCCTTCGAGGCTTAACTCTTTATAATTAAGCTAACATAATTAGTAGCTGACACCAGCTTAGGGCTTCTGGAGTTAGGTCTGTGTTGTCTGTAAAAGAGGATCTGTAGTAGAAACCTTGGGAACTAGATTTAGGAAAACATAGGTTATAGAACATAAATCTAAGGTATAAATTAAGGATAAGTATATTAGAACATACTATATTTTTGTTAGAGTATAGATTATTTGGGTATTCCTAGCAATATAACCTTGTCTAGATATTACAAGTGGAAGTGGTTCTGGCATAGATGGTCCTGGGAGTAATAACTCCTATAAGGTGTTGTAATCCTAACTCGAGGTAACCTGGTACACTACAATGGGCCTTATTTCACTCCTAGTTTGACACACCCGAGGGATATTCTTAGGATAATTCAAATTTTATTTACACACCAATTTGAAAATTTTCAATAGATAATGAATGTGAATATCCTTATTTAAATTTAAGTGGTTTTAGTTTGAAAATGAGGTGTCATGGTTTATAAATCCTATAGATGCTATTATTGATAAAAATGACACTGAGGAATGATATATGTGGAAATAAGTGAATAAAGTATTTATGTATAGAGTTTTTATTGAAAACCATAGTTAAAAGGATGTTTATTGATTACCATTATTCCAAGGATGTCCATCATATTTAGTTTTGAAATTATATTAATGTGGTTTTAGAAAAAGACGACATGTAAGCCAGGTGACAACTAATAAAATCTGGAAAGTCTCTGGGTATTTAACCCATGATCGAAGGACTATATGGTTTTCATGCTAACTGTGGACCTATGCAATGTCCTGGTTAATTTCCATTGTTTTTTGATATACAATTTATGAAAATTGATGATGATGAACCAATAATATCACTTTTTGGATTAGAGATTAATTTGTTAACCATATTAGTTTTGTAAAATAGTTAGCGATAAATAGTTTTACGGGTAACTATTATATAGGCCTTACGGTAATTTAAATGATTCTTTTATTACTTTAGGCACAAAAGGTTTTATTGGTAATAAGTTTCTGGGAGTAAGTTATGCATTGGAATTTTATTGAAGCACAACCAAAAGGTAGTATTGATAATATGAAATTTAATCCTATCAAGTAATAATATTTCCTTATAATCTTATGTAGTAAAATAATTACCCAACATTAAGAAAATGACTTAGAAATAGCATGTTTTCCTAATACCTTAATTTCCTTTGAACTGATTGTCTTCTAAATAATCACGGATTTTTGTCTTTGAGGACATCAACATTCTATTAATCATTCACTAGCTTTTTTATTCATGACATAATTCACCCCCTATAATTTTTTTCCAAGTATGTATCTCTACTTTCCACAGATGTTCTTCTACTTAAGGACCTAGTTACATTGTATTCCATGGGACCTTTGTACTTCACATTCTCTCTTTTATAGAGGATGACTTATGAACCCTTTTCACAATGTAGGATTTCCAAAAAAACATATATGAACATGATCATTTTGAAAATATGGAGATGAAATTTAAATAAGTTGGGGAGAATGTGACACCCCGAAAATCTACAGTAAATAATCTTGTATTTGATAGCGTGTATGACATGTGACACCAAGATTGTAAGGTAATATAATACCCAGAGACATTGTAATATATTTACTGTTAAAAAATATTCTATATATTTTAATACATGAAAAAACATGTTATCTTATGTTACACATAACAGGGACCTTCATCGATAGCTTGTGCTACATGCAAGAGAGACCTTATTTGATGGCTTATGTAACATGTAAAGACCAAGTTTCACCAAATAATAATGTAAAATAAATATATAATTATTTAATATAATATTATATAAAATATCCATTATTTTATAAGTTATTAATATTATTAAATAATGTATGCAAACTTATTTTCAATAATAATATAAAATGAAATCATGGGTCACCAATTCATGAGAAATGAAAATAATAACAAAATGAATACAAAAATAAATATTATTCATTTCATGATTCGAAAAAATATTTTTATTAATAAAAAAAAATTAATTATGATTATTTAATGATTTTAATGAAATATATATTATTTATTTTTAATAAAATATTTTTCATATTAAATCAGTAGGTTTGATATGAATATGATAAGAACAAACCCAATTTCACAAATTAAAACCTATAATTTTATTAAGGCATGTTTACTGTCATTTAATAGAGAACCCATTTTAAATTTTAATTTTTACACTTTAATTGATTTAATATTTATAAATAAAATTCATATTTAAAATTTAAATATAATAATTAGTTTTGTGGGATGCTATTTATGTTTTTCTGAAACATTTCATTTTTTTAATGAAAATCTAAAAATACTAAATTTTAGTTTAAAACCGTTTTTAACACTATTTTATTTTTAAGGTTAATTATAATTTGAAATGCTTTTAATGTTTAATTAGATAATATTTTTATCATTTAATATAATTTAGTTAATTTGAATCAATTTTACATTTAAACTGATTAGAAAAACATAGCAAACTTTCAGATGTTTTTACATTAAAAACATGTAATGTATTCCCGCATGTGGGGTGAATTTTAAGATAATATATGTAACTACTATGATTGGATTTTATAAAAATGGATTCTATATTATCAATAAGCATAATTTATAATATTTATTAATACTAAATTTGTTTTTTTAAATTATTTTAGAAATTATTTAATATTAATTATAATTATTAAGGTAAAATTGAGCTAAATAAAAAACTAAACCTTTATATTAGGGTCCCGAATGAACTATCCACTTGTCCAAAACCAATTATATGACCATATATATGACATAAAAATTTAATTATTGATTTTTTTTTGTTTTTTATGACTTTTGGTAGGTGAGAACATGTGTATAACTAACCTGTTTCCAAAAATTCTAAGTGAGTCCTTTTCCTTCCCTGTAGAGGGGAACCACCTCTCCCCATTCATCACAACTATAAAACCACTTATATAGGAAAAGATATACCCATATATATATTTAAAAAATCCTAACCTATGACCTTTAATCCACCCTTTGGGCATAAATCCTTCAAATGAATCCTTTTGGTTCAAACCAAAAGAGTTGTTTCCTGATTAAGAGGTAGTGTCTTTTCTCAAGCTTTTTAATTTTATTTCTATTATCCAACCCTTAATCTCATGTTATTCAATTATTATGTAACAACACCAGTATACTTAATATACTAAGATTTTTTTATGTAAATGTATCTACCAAAACATACACACACTTCAATATAATGGGTAACGAACATATTTTTTCTGTTTATGGAAAACTATTATCTCAGGAAATGATGATTGTTCATTATTTCCTTAACACCTATCATGGTGGCCATTATGGTGGAAGCTATGTTTAGTTATGTTATATATGATATAATGTCTTTATGTTTTTCTAAAATTTATTTATAACATACCATTAGGCTTTCCATTTTTCATCAATATGATAACATCGTTTGAGGAGGTGTGGATTTCCGCCCTCTCACAGCGATGTGATTCATTCACACGATACATGAAACATGTAAAGTATGTTTTAAAAAAATTATGTGACATAAAAACCTATATATTATATTAATTAAATAATTACCTTTCTATATATATATATATATATATATTTCTTTATTAAAACACTTAAAAAGTGATTACATTATTTGTGGATGTGGGGACGGCCACCTCCTCGACATGATGTGATAACATTTTCATCATTAGATATATATATATATATGTGTATATGTATATATGATTAAATATTTAGTTATTTATGATATAATTATAATTCTATAATGATATGGAGTTACTTACCTTCATCCTATAACGATCATTGAAAAAATAAGAACATTATTCATGTGTACATATGGCCTACCGTCTCCATGATTGTAACGTTGAGTTACTTTTCCAAACCATATTTAATTATTGATATTAAAAGTATAATTTATATATAAATATTCTAATTACATCATGATTATTATTCAATAGATTTCATGTAATGAACCATTTGACCAAATTTGACTTACCAATGTTATTTTTAACACAAAATCAAAATTTGGTAAAAAAAACCTAACGTAAACGTAATTTTTTATTTAGTTGTATAATACATAGGAAAAAGTTTACTAAAATTAATTATAAATAATATAATGTTTCTCAAGAAATTGAAAATTTAACATTCATTTTTTATACATGAATTTAAAGGATGTTCCCCTCAAAGGAAACTTAATGTAAGGGAATTTTGTCTCAAGTTACATTCCATTGAGAATAATTTATTATGCCCAAATTCTATTTTGTTTTGTGTATATACTTACTTTTTAATGTTATATCCTTAATACCATTATTCTCATGATATTATATGTTTAATTTAATTTCCTTCGTTCTATATATTATGATTCAAATGTTTCAAAGTGGTATGGGAGACTTTGGAATGTTTAAATATTATTGCACTTAAGAATGTTCATAATGATAATCTATGCAATCTCACTTACATTTATAATAATTTTTCAATTAAATTTTCATTGAGTATCCAAATTTTTATATGATTGATATTTTTATTTTCTAAACAGTATATCATTTCACATTCTGGGTTTACTTTGACAGTTCATTATTGAACTTGGGGATTATTGATAAATCTGTATATTTTTTTCAATACAAATATTTGATAATTCATGTTTTCTATTGATTAAATTTAATATTAGATATGTGGAATGAATTGTTAATTCAATGAAGGGTGGAGACTAGAAATTATATATCTCCTTGATGCATCGTTGGGTTCTCATGAGACCAATAAATTGCCCAAATTAAATGGGTTTCTATCCGTAGTATTCAACTTATTCGGGGATGGATCTTGAGAGTATAGGCCCCCATCTTCCTAAGACATTACATCTAATAATTAAGAATTTCCATCAGTTATTACTCATCCATGAGATTTTTCATTGTCATATCTATGGATACATTTAATTGTCTGTTCATTGATTAAATGGAATGTGTTTCAGTTTCTTCCCTTTCTATATTTATTTTTCCTTATCTAGTTATTTTAATGTAATGTTTTTAAATTTATTACATTTCCATATTTTTTATGAACATACATATTAGTTTATTGATTATATGGAATGTGAATTCAGTTATTTTCCATGTTATAATCATTATTCTCATTGGTCATTTATTTCTTCCACTATACATTACCCATACTAAGAATTTGGGGTCACTGTAATTATGTTTCCTTCCCCTGGAATTCAAGAAACATATAATGAATGATATTAAGGGATTTAGTAGTTGGAATAAAGTTATAATCGATGTTACTTATTAAGAAATAAGAAAACATTATGTTGTAATTAGTGTATTATTTTACAATAAAAGACTCAAATATGTATCTAGTTTACTAATAAAACTAAATTGATCAGCCTGTGAGGGATTTATATCTTGTAATAATGCTAATGTAATTATTAGTAGCCACTATCTCTGGGATTCTGAGGTCAGTTCGCTACAATACTCATATGTTCACTGACCCTATACATGGGGACCACTTAATCCTAAACACATATACATTAGAATAGAAAGAACGGGTAGAAATACATACTATGTGACCCTCTAGGACCTTATATTGATAATAATTATTCCAATCCATATAGGACGAGAAAATTATAGAAACCCATTATAACCCCTAAGGAGATATAGAATATCGTATCTATGAATTCCTCCTAAGAACATGTTCGATGTAATATAATCTCATTATCTTGTGGTATCATATTAAGAATGATACTCACTTGTTTCATCCTCCTTTTGTTGCTTTATATATTTCATGAACTTGCTAGATATACATACCTTCATATAACATGGACATGAATTGAATGAAGGTACTACCATCCTATAAGCCTAGGTCCTTGAGATGTCTCTTCCATAAAATAGAAGTGAAAAATTCTATCTTGACCATTCAACCAATTCCATATCGCCAATGCCACATCCAACACAAGATACCTCACAAAAAATTCATTATCATGGTTGTTTTCATCTATAAATGTGCATGATAAAATAGAACATATTGATAATGATTTCATGTCAGGAGACCAATAAACATGTCCATATATAGAAACATCCAATCACACTCGAAACATCGTGGTGTTCCTATTGGTAGGTCTCCCCTCATGATCTCATCTCCTCGAGATCACCAAGTGTGAATGTTATAGGAATATGTATCAATTATTATGATCACCCATAACCTTATATTCAAAAAACATATGTGTCCCTTTAGTGTGAGGCATCTAAACCATATGAAAGATATTTGAAATTGTATTCATAGTATCCTCAGGATCTCATTAATGTTGGGAACTACTATATCATTTTTATACTAAATGTAATATAAGGAAATTAAAAATTAAATAGTGGATGCAGAAATATAAACACTATTATGATATGAATAAACACATGTATATATCGAACTGTATACATGTAATGGTAATCAAAAGTACTATTCAAATTGGATATACAAAGCCCAATTTTACAACACTCCCGCATTCACTAGAGACAATGTTATAACAATCATTGTTAGCTCTCACATGATAAGATAATGTTTCTACTAAGTTATGGCATTAGTCATGGGCCTTCCATGTTTCCACTACATAACTATTCTTTAATCTATGACATTATTTATTTGATTGAGGCTCATAAATAGATAATATCCCAATGTATATCCCTTTTCTCTACCATATAAACTTGAAATCATGGATAATACTAGTAAATGAATTATTATAATGATAGAAACTGACCTACTAGGTGTGATTCCAAGAACATGAATAAAATTGTTATATATTTCACACTGTTTCGTTAGCATCCTTATAAGCCGCAAAAAAACATGGTATTTGTATATATGGATAGTTCAATCTTGAATGATCTTTTCATTCTCATTACCCCAGCCTCACTGTGATATTAGATTATATTGACCATATAGGAAGACTTGTTACTATCCCCTTGTAACTAGTATCTCTTCCTCTCGAAAGACTAGGTATATATATATTTTTTATATTCTCAATTACGATAATATTGTTCTAATTATTTCCCTTACAGTTCTCTTGGGTAATAAATATATTTTCATACCATATAGTATATATTGTAAATATCATGTCTTGTACATATCATGGAATATGTGATTGATTCATCACATAAGCTTATCATATTCAACTAACCACATTAATATCCTCCAATTCCCATGCATGTATTCTTGGAGAGATTTATTCTATGTAACTCTGACAAGAATTTAGTCTTTAAATTTTCCAACTTTCAATTTATTAACACCTTGTCAGTATATATAATATTGACTTGGTTTAAGGAACCATTAGATTTATATTGGTTGATAATATTCCTTATATCTTTGGTTAATACATTAATTAAATCTCTAGAGTGTTACTATAATCATGGTCTTAACTAACTTTAAGACCAATAGTTGTTTTCCATAAGTTATAAAACATATTTTACATGGAAACAAATGGTTCTCCCATTATCCTCTTCTATAATCATGGAAAACATTCACTCTATGTTAATATTTTAGTATCTAGGTTCTTACATTGATCCAGAATAAGATTACACTAACATTAAACCTTAATATAATTCTATGATATCAGTGTCCCCAACTGGTTTCTTCGTATATACATATTCCATGATTGGTGGTATTCACATCAAATTCTCAGTTTATTGATCATTGAATGTATCGATAATAATTAAAAATAAAATGGATTTGCATATAATGAATTTTATTAACAATCACGCCTTATTAGTACCATTCTAGTAACATCCATGTATAATCACACTTGAATACTGACTACATTATTCAAAATAACAAGCCTCATGTATATTAATACAAGTAGTCCATTATCGAATTTTATTTGATCTTGTTACTTTAAGAATATTTCCATACACTTCCTAGTTTTAGGAATTATTACCCATAGGGAAAAATGTTTCATTGTACATAGTGAATATAAAACCATCACTATGGTTTTATAAATCCTATGTAGTATGTGTCTCTAGAGAATTCTTTTTCCAAAAGGTCTCATGGAATTTGTTTCAATATAAACTATTTTTTCTTCATAGGCACTGAAAGAGCACAAGTCAATCATTCTCACACTATCTAAAATAGATATGTGCAGACTTTTATAGAAATATTGGTTATAACTTGAATAAATATTTTATATCATTGGTATTATTTTGATATCCTTAGATAACATTAAGATGGTTACTATAGTTTCACATTGTGTTTTTCTTGATGCATGTTTGTCAAAATACTAACAAAAATCATTGAATCTAAACAAATGTTGTTATGAAAATAAATTTATATCATACTAAAACTCATATGATATCAATATTTCCTTATAATTGACATATGGTTATGGGATAATGTTTCTATTTTCAAAGCATGTATCACAAAAATAGAACTATTAAAAACATGGGTCTTAATATTGATTCTCTTTTTTCTAAAATCATGACTCTGATTTTATAAGAAAATATATGTTTAGAAATTTATCAATGCAAAATTTTATTGATAAATTTTAACATATAATACTCATCATAAATCTTTCCTATTAGTATCATTTTCTTTTATTTTTATAATGTATTATATATTTACGAATTACCCCACATTTCATTATATTGATCAGTTAATTCGTGGCCAATATACTATCTTCACACCACCCAAAAGCATATTAAATCATACGAACATCAAGATACCATACATAACTTTCATGTTCTATAAATAAATAACTAAATTTTATGAAGTATACTTAACATAGGATTAACTTGGATTTTTTCTTGCTCTCTGGTGAAAATAATTTCGAAATCATTGTGTCTTACCTTCATTAATAAAGGTTTATTTGACCAATACAAAGTACATAAGTGTGTAACTAGTAACTAATATCCTTAAATAAAAATATTAGAAAACCAAACTTGGTGTATCCATGATAACTATTTAGTTTTACATGATCAAGTATTATCTTCCCATAAATGGGTATAGAAGACTTACTATTTATATATATCTTATATTTCCAATGATTCTAGAATTATAGTCCTATTATTTGGGTGTTAAACATCATAAACAGAATTATTTCTATAATTGGAAACAAAATCCTTGTGTCCAAAGGATACATAAGAGTTTTACTGTAATCATTTACTATGAAATTAGAAGTTTTGTGCTTCTCACTCTTAACATTGGAACAACCCTATCTCAGTAGCTTGGGGAAGACACTTTACTTCTAGTTATTTTTCCTTATTTACTAGTTTGTTGAATTTTCATACACATATGTGATAGTATTATTGTATTTCATATACAATAAGTATGTTAGAAATAATAAAAATAATTATGAATATACCTAAACAATAATCAACTTTTGGATTCTTCAATTTAGTATATTGAAATTATCTTCCTTAGAAATTATTTCATGATATGTGATGAAAATAACCAATGTTTAATACCACTTTTCATTGAAGGATAACATGAAGGTTCCCTTACCATGAAACTTTACATTGGACTTTTCCATCTCCTTTATATTAATTTTTATATGAATAAATGAATAAAATTAATTTAAGTTCATATTTTCTTGATGAACATCACACGTAAGGTAATGAAGTATTTTTCTCTATTTACTATTTCTTTAAATCCTAAAAAAAATTAGAGTAAATGGATCAAAATGATATGATAAAGTGATATATTGAAATATAATTTCCATCTTTCAGTCTAATATTCTTCAATTAATATCTCGCTACATTTTCTCTTCACATGTTTCTCAGAGACGATACTAAATATAAAATCATCCATGTCTCAATGTTTTATCTACAACAACCACCCATCATAGAAGATTTAATTAGGAGATAACCATCATGTATTTCATAAATGAGTCACATGTAATACTTTTTACACCCTCTCTTATTAAAGTATATAAATGGGTATTGGGGAAATCAGAAACATGAATTTATGATATTGTGGTACTTTGCGCAAGAGCCTATCTTAATATTTGGAAAATCATTCCAGATTAGAAAAGTTATTTTTACAATATTATCATAGTTTACTTGTGGTATTTTTTTCCATTTTATACAAAAAAATAATCTACCATATTATTATTTTAATTTTGATCACTAGTATATATTTTCAAATTATTAATTTTAAATTTCCCATAATAGTTTATCACATATTGATATCCCACAACTACTAGATTTGTAATACCCATATGATTGAGTATTAAACTATAAATTATCCTTGAAACCTCTCCTCATATTCTAGAAGCTATATATATTCCTCTACTCATAGATTCCATAGTACTAATTAATCTATCCAATCACATTAATTCATGGATCCCTGATCTGTTGAGTGGATTCTCATCTCCTACAAATAATTTTTTTATTGCTCAACACTTTATCTCCAACGTTGTAAAAAGATAAGTATGGATACACCTTTTATGCCAACATTAGTTAAGTCAAACCACCAATCTCATAATAACCCATTGGTAGTAAGAGTCGACCTCAACTATGCCTAACGCGCACCATGAACATCTAGTTCTTCTAAAATTTTGTGAAGGAAGTAATTTATAAAAATAATATTTTCTATGTGGTATTTGTTAATTTAATATGATTTAATTAAATAAATTTTTATTTTACATTCTTATTTTTCATTATCTCACTCAAAACATACACATGTTGTTATATATAAAACATTCACTGCATGTCTTCATTTTATCTTTACAAGCTTCTTTTTTATTATACTATGTCAATTCACGTAATAAATACACATTCACAAAATAATAAACAATGAACATAATGATGTGATCATGATAAATTAACAATTCATTAATCCATCAATAGAACAATGGATTTATTGAGGCTATAGAGTTATCACTGAAGTTAATACCTAACTTGAGTTAGAGTTCCAGCAAATCGCATTCACTTTACTACTTAGGTCTACACTAGCTATCACCTTGAACCACGCTGTTGTGGACTCCTTTGATATTGATAGTGTATACTCACATGCAGGTGAGGGGATTTCATGGTTTGAAATTACATTTTATCTTTTCAATATTGATATGAAGTTCACTATACAAATTAATGATTGGGGGATGATTAAAAGATCAAAAAAATAAAATTATTATTATATTTTAAAACACATAAATGTGTTTCTTTAATTGAATAATTAATAAAATAAACATATACAGGTCGATCTCTTCTCATGATCAATTTAAATTCAATTTTATTTCATAATAATAATAATTTTTTTTAAAGTGAACTCAATGGTATTTTTAATTCACTAACTTGAATTAAAATAATTTAAATTAATAATAAATACATCCCATAACACCAAAAATATTTTTATTAATTCCTAACCAAATAAATTTAATTTTCAAACTTTTTCTATTTTTTGTCTATATGGACATAAATAAGTTCCCCAAAAAATTATTTTGGGTTATCTATGTGTTATATGAGACTTGGAGATTGATCCTAGACCTATGGAATGGCCCAAGATGGGGTATTAAATTAAAGTACATATATATAACAATATAAAATGATAAAAACATCCAATAGAAGATTTATAAATTTTCTAAAAATTTTAATCAAGAATCCATGGGAATATTTTAATAATCTTCCATGGGATTCTTTTTTCATTTAATTAAACATTATTCTAGGATAATATTTAAACTATCTTCCATGGGAATATTTATTCTTTTAATAAAACAAGCTTCAATAAGAAGCATTGAACTAGCATCTATGGGAAGATTTATCCTTTTAATTATAAATGATTACATGAGAAGATTTAATGTTTTATTTAAAAAAGATTTCAAATTATTCCATATACTAGCTTCCATGAGAATCATTATCTTTTTAATTAAACAAGCTCCCAAGGGATGCCTTAAACTTGATTCCATTGGAAGCTTTAACCTTTTAATTAAAACACATCCAAGGTAAGCTTGTATTGCCAATAGAATAACCCAATTTGATTATAGTGCATTAGGCTAACAAATAATGTAATCACATAGCAATTTGGCAAAAACTTTGTCACACTAGGTGGACATTAAAGTGAAACAAAAAATTATAACTACAATTTTTTTATAGAATTTTACATAAAACCCATTGATCACCAATCAAAAATAACTTAGGGATACGAACTCAGATTGTTGTTCTATTAGTTGTTTTGGGGACTTATAGAAAATATCCTTTTGAATCATATAAAATTTAATTAAATTTTTTAATATTTTAACATCAATAATTACACAATATCTTTGATACCAATTAATGTAACCCTATGTGAAACCGATTCGTGAAATTCACACAGTAAAAAAATTGGGTTTGTATTCCAGAGAAAAAAAAATGAATTCCACAAACCCCTTACCTATATTTCTGAAAGGATCATGTGTAATTTAATTTATTTATGAAATATAAAAATTAATGAAAGCATAAAGGGAAACTTTTTTGATTGAAGTCATCGATTTTATTTTCTCATCATTGATGTGTTGTGGCCTAAGTCGTAAAACTAGTCATCCTCTTGATTTTCCACAAGAGATCCAAAATTATGGGATCATCAATCTATGTTTATTGGGTGATAAGACAAGAAATTAGACATCCTTACAATATCTCTTCGATTAGTTGAATAATACAGACTCGATCAAGAAAGTGACACCAATATGACTTTATTATCCTTTATAATCTCCCTCTACAAAATTAACAGGATAAAGGAGAAGATATTATATGTCTAAATTCATGAAAATTGTGTAGATTACTATTAAAGATGAAAAAAGGATCTTTTATACATAGATTATAAGTTCTAAAAATGTACTTCAGTCCCTTGAATGTAATAACCATCATTTTTTTCTTTTATTCATACATATGACTTAATAACATCTTCATAAATTTCAAAAATATTTTATAACCCTTTTTTCAAATAATATAATTTTACATGATAAACTAAGAACTAGTAACATGGCCCATAAGCTACCCATGTAATTTATCAAACCTTGAACATACTTTGTTCATTTGAAAAATTATATTTTCTCATATTCTCTTTTCTAGTTAAATATCATGTGAATACCTTAAGAAATAAAATTAAATCATCATTAATCTAAAAATGAATAATATAATAGAATTAGTTTTACTTCTGATTGATCGTACTCTAAAGTTTAGTGGTTTAACAACCTAGGTTTTTGGAATGGGTCAAAATCCTTACCCGATTTAATTTTTTCAACTAGTTGGGAAGCTACTTTTTGATTCGTTCATCAAAAACCAAATCTTAGAGTTCGGATGACCTTAAATGGGGTTTTGAGTTAGTTTTAAGGCTAGGATATTGCATCAGATGTTTGAATGGGTTTCAAGAGTGTCAGAGGCTTGAAGGAATTGTTTTTGGAAAACGGTTGCAGGTGCATGATTTTGGAAACCATGTGGATGTGTCTGTAGAATTACAGAGGGTTACCGCATAGTTTCTTCATGGTATGAAAAAATATGTGTTTTGGTTGTGCGAATTTATATATCTTATGATGTGGATTCCATATGTTTTCTGAATGGTTTGTCAAACCGAGATGGTAAATCGTGTGGCCCACTAAATGCAGAAAATTACCATTTTTTAAATTATTTCATTCTTTCCTCCCCCTTTATTCCATCAGGTCACTCACAATAGAGGATAATATCCTCTTTTATTCTTCCACTAGTTTTGGTATAGTCTCTTCACCCTACCAATATTCTTAGATCTTTTAGAAGCTATAGAATCACCTCGATAAGGCTAACCCCACGCATACCTGTTCTTCTTTGACCCTTTGTATTATGGTCTGTTGTTTTGGTCTGGGCCAATTTCATGGTTTTATATGGAAAATAAGATCTAATTTGATAATATTATAATTTAAATTTTATATCAGACGTTCCTATGCTTATGAGTATTTGGTAGGTATTTCATGCCTTAGTTTGATTTTTTGTAGACTTTTAGGGGTTTCTATTTTTTAGGGAAATGGAAGATTTTGAGCGAGACCCCTAATAATTCATATAGAATTGATTGTATTCCTTGTAGGATTCCACTAGGAATTCCCATAATGTGGTTATTCTAGCAAGTTCATGTTATATTTTTTTGCTCCATGGGTTGTTTATCCGGGGGTGATTAATTCAATTAAATTGTTTAGTTTTAAATTGAATCGATGTGGTTATTCAATTATGAGGCATTCAAGACCTCCATGTTAAATTATGATTATTGTGAAGAATAAAAATTAAATCGTATAAATTGAATTTCTTGTTTAAAATGTGAGGTTGAAAATGTATATATGTAATTTCTTTAATTGCATGTGATGGTACCTAAGGGGCCAGGACGGGTGTGGCCCAAAATGAGGTTGGGATGGCATGACCATCGGGATTGAGTGATACTGATCATTGTTTGTGCTTGGCCCAGATTTTTTTGAGTTTTTTATCCATAGGGTTAGATGTCATGGACATCGGTTTAAGTCTATGTGACAGTTAGGTTGGTCATGGCACGGGGTACTTAGCATGGTCATCGGATTTTATCAGCATGGTCGTAGGGTCACGAGGTTCCATAGATGGTGTAGATTAGGTTTTACATGGTTATTTAAACTCACCCATGATGGAAAAGGTGCTTATTGAGTCATTTCCAAACATGTTGACTCTGTGATGAGGTAATTTTGACCACTCATTGGATAGAGACCCTAATAGTTGCGGTTTAGGAATTTATGGTTTTGGGGTGCTTGTCATAGAAAGCCATGTGGAATGAAATGGCCCTTCAATTGATAGCAATGAGGATATTAGGGTGGGGGGAAGAGGATTGTTGTAATTGAGAACGTGGTCTTGGATATTTATTTGAGGATAGACATCATTGTTCCTCCAGTTGACATGCCATGGGCAGACGTGAGCTTTCAAGCAAGGATCCATGGGACCAGGATACTATTGTTGGGAGTACCTTCAGGATGTTGTTAATTTGTGACATGAGGTGTCAGGATGAATGTGGTGTCATGATACAATATTGATGTAGAAACTAAGGGTTCCTTAGGACCTGGTGATTAGAATAGTACCATGTGCCATGGGTTATGAACTCTCTTTTCTTATGAGAATTCAGCATTGTCCAATGCACATGACATTCTTCGGTGGTTTTTGAGCACTAGGGGTGGTTGTTTTTATTTATTACATTGTTCTAGTTACTTTACTTATATATACATATCCTCTAAACACTTATACCAAATACACATCATTGGGTGGTATCCTATTGAGATTCATCTCACACCATCAATGGGCCCTACGGGATGCGTGTAGTCTTTATGGCATTATGTACAAGTAAAGAATCAACCTCAGGAGTTGGATCATAGTAATATTTTTTATGGAGATTATCATTGACCTTAAAGTCATGTGTAGTTAGAGACATTGTTTTTTTTTAGTTTTGTTTCATGTTTCATCATTCTTATATATGTAACAATTGTGTTCTACCATTGGATTCACCTTGGATCTCATATTGTATGACCTGAAGATGAATGTATGTTTTATTCATTATTTTGAGTGTCAATAAATGATTTTATAGCATTTTTGTTTTACGTTCTATTGTAGTTTTATTTATTTATCACTTACACTATTTATTAATATTGGACATGCTTTTGCTCTATGGGTCTGGTTCGAGTTTTCTGAGTCATTTATTTTTGCTACACATTATCCTATTATGCTAGGATCGGTATCTTATCTATTCAAATAGGGTATAGCCTCCCCTCTATACCTAGTTACACCCTCATTGGTATTCATTAGCCTTTGGTGTTCGGGGAGGTTCACCTAACCCATTAGAACTATTATGTTGGATGATCAAGTCCGGGATGCTTCAAGTGGTATCAAAAGAGTTTTAATTACCTCTTTTCTTGGTATTACTATATTTGATAATGGTATAATGGAGATAGGTTATTTCAAGAACTAGATTTCGACCTCATTCTTCGGTTCATATAGCCCCATGTATGGGGGATGGATTGGGATAGATTAGTTAGGTTATGTTGTTTTTTCCTTAGATTTCCGTTTATATAGATTTTTCATTGTTAGCTCACATGGTTTGTGATGATTGTTGATTGTGATATGTGACCCTTAACCCAGTGTGGGAAGGGAGAATTGGACCATGGTCCGGTAAGGCAAGTCGTGGTTATTTGTCTTTTAATAGGCACATTTTTAGGGTATTTAAATTTCATATATTCATGTATGCTTTGTGAAGTTATAATACCATGTGATATATGTCAATTTCCATGTGAAAAGGGTTAAATGGTTGATAGAATTTTTTATTTTTATGAAATGTGATATTACATTCGTTAAATTTACATAAAATTGCAAGTGGCATGGTAATTTGGAATTGATCTTATAAGAGTGGGATGGTATTATGGTTGAGGTGATTTTGATCCCCAGGATTGGGAGACTCGGTCGTCAGACTGAGGCAACAATGGTTGTCAGGATGGGAATGGACCAATGATATTGTGATCCATGTCTCTATCAAGGGCGGGTAAGGAGGCCAAGAGGTTGGGATTCTATGGGGCGTGGTTGCGATATGGGAGATTCAAGGTAGTTATTATGTGATCCATATTTACTAGTTTTTCTATCCTCATTGAATATGTTGTTATGTATATATATGTGGAATTTTTGAACATTTAATGGTATTTAATGGGTTCCTCTTAGATGGATCGATGGAGAATCAGGTGGTTGATGGTACAGTGCTATAGGAATGTGATCAAGTTCAGGCCTCTAAGGTGCAGGCAGAGCATGAGCTGTAGGTACTAGCTCAGTGGAGGGATCAGGTTCAGGATCCCGTGTTGGCAGGAAAACTGCTTATCATGACAATTTTCAGTCCATTGATCAATGAGAATCTTTGCTCTATCCTGGTATGTGTTTTTAGGGTATCAATGTAGGTTCGTAGGGAGTAGATCCGTCGATGGCCTATCTTACTCGGGAGTTCCAATTGCAGCGCATGCTTCTTTTTTAGGGTGAGGGTGGTTTGTATATGGATGGTAATTGGATATAGAGCATGAAGATGATCTTTGAGTATATGGAGTCACCTCCAGAGTATAGCGCCAATCTAGTGATGTATTTTCATAGAGGGCCAGCTAAGTGATGGTGGGATGTGAATGTTCAGGCTCACATACATAAGGTATTGTCCTGGAAGGACTTCGAGGACAATTTCTTCGAGCACATTTTTCTGAGATGTTGTGGGTAGTGAAATCTCAAGAGTTATTGAGCCTTCAGTAGTCTGACATGTTCATCATGGAAAATGCAGCTACTTTCACAGATTTTTCAAGATTTTCACTGTGTGGTAAGCGATGACACCACGAGGGTGAGGCTCTATAATGATGCATTATAGAATTCCATTTGGGTGTCGGTAAACATCTTTAGGATAGCCTCATTCTTATAGGTGGTTAACTAGATGCTCATAGCCGAGGGAGACATAACATAAAGGTCTTGATTGAGCTAGGAAGTGGCCTCCGGTGTTGGTATGGATGGCCAGAAAAGAGGTCAGGATGAGTTCTAGCATGGAGATCAGGACAAGGACCCATCTAGACTACCTCGTGGTAGCTCAGTGGTGGTTTTCCTTCAATATGGGAAACTAGGGCATGTTCGAGCTCAGTATGAGCAGCCTGAAATGGGGTACTGGGAATTTTGGTAGGCCAGTCATCTTTATAGGTTATTAAAGAAGCCTTTTTAGACTACCAGATGATTGGAAATGAGGTGGGTTCAATCTTGAAGGATCTATTCAGGATCGATACTAGGTGAGTGGAGTTGAGGTTCAGCTGCACGTAGAGGACATGTCAGGGATAGTGGGACCCATACATTTAGTTAGTGGTTAGTGACTGTTGTAGCACTGTAGGGTGGATAGGATTTATGAAGTCATGTGTCAGTCTAGGTGCATGTTGGGGATCTTCCTAGGATTATTAGGATGGAGATTCAAATAAAATAAGAGGTATGACGCGGGCATGATCGTGATTTCCATTGGATTTTTTTGGCATGTCCTATTGAGGCAGGTCTATTTTGGCATGGAATATTGAGGCATGTCAATTTTGAGTTCACGAGGATAACAGAATGTATATGGACTAACTAGGTGCTGGAAAGTAGGTTGAAACAATCTTGGGTCTTGGATTATATAAATATATATGAGGTTCTTAGCATTAGGAGCATCATTAGATGCAAGTTTTGAGGTGCTTAGGCATTAGGGCTTCTTAGGGATGTGGGTTACATGAGGTTCTTTGGGTATTGGGGCATCAAGGATGTGGTCTGTGATTGAAGTGAATGGAACTGGATTCTTTTAAGCATCCAAGGGATGCAGGGCCTCATTGTTCCATGAGTGTCAAGGCGGTTACTGATGTGGTGAAGAATGTGATTGGGTGTCTAGAGAGACACATGAGCTCTTAATGAGGTGTAGGGGAGACGATGCATCATGGGAGGACCATGGGTCCAAATATAGGTCGTTGTACCTTAATTGATTTGAGTTTTTAGTTCAAGACGGACCAATTTAGGACATTTCTGAGGTGGGGAGCCCCCTTTAGTAAGTTGTCTTATACCCTTGAGACTGAGGTAGTCGAGGTTTCTTTGAACGTGATGGGCATGTTTGGTACCATCTTCATGTTTTTGTTTTCATAGTTCGAGGATGATATTTTTTAAGGTAGGGAGATTTTAATGACCTGGGTTTTTTGAACGGGTCTGAATCCCCACCTAGTTTAAATTCTTCAAATAGTGGAAATTTTATTTTTTGATTCATTGATCAGAACTCAAATTCAAGAGTTTTGATGGCCTTAAATGTGGTTTTGGTCTATTTTAGAGGCTAGGAGAGTGACTTAGGTGTTTGTAAGGGTTTTAGGAGCATTTGAGGCTTGAAGGCCATGATTTTTAATATAGCTCTAGGAACATGGTTTAGGGAAACCGTCTGAATGATGGTGCATTGTTGTGTGGATGTGTCTGCAAGATTGTAGAGGGTTGCCACATGGTTTGAAGACTGTCTGGAAAACCATGAAATGTGGTTTTGTGGGCTAGAGATCTTAGGTAGTGGATTCTAAATGGATGTCTCATGGTTTTTCAGACCGTTTCAGTAAACTGTGAGTCCCAGTAAAGGAGGGAAAATTTCATTTTCCCTTTCTTCTTATTTCCTTCCCTCCTTGCCATTTCTTCCTTCTCGGTTACTCACAGTAGGTGAGAGATTCCCCGTTGTTATTTCAACTTATTTTTATCTAGAATCATCATCCAGAATTTGTTCTTCAATCTTTCAGAAGCTATAGGATCGCATCGGTAAGGCAAACCCCACGTATACCTCTTCTTCTTTGATCCTTCATCTTACGGACTGCTATTTCTGTTTGACCCAATTTCCGGGTTTTAGTTAGAAACTCGTCTCTATATCAGTTGGATTCCAATTAGACTTCAATATCATATTCACCTATGTAAAAAATTCTATTTTAAGTGGTTCATACCTTGTTTTGAGTGTTGTGGAATTTTGGGGGTTGTTACTTTTTAGCTCAACGATATATTTCGGGAGAGATCCCTACTACTTCATATCGAATTGATTGTATGCACTGTGGTATGCTATTGGGAATTCTCTATCCTTGGTTATTCAAGTGAGGTTAGGTTATAGGAGATATAACCTTGGGTTGTTTATTTGAGTGTGTTTAATTCAATTAAATGTTTTAGATTTAAATTGAATGAAGCTGGTTATTCAATTCTAAGGCATTCAAGAAATCTGTGTTAACTTATGATGATTGTTAAGATATGAAATTCAATCATATAAATATAATTTATTTTTTAAAATGTTTTTTTTAATTTTATATATGTAATTTCTTGAATTTCATGAGATGGGACCCAAGGGGTCAGGATGTGTGTGGCCGGAGATAAGGATGGGATGGAATGGCCATCGGGAATGAGTGATGTTGATCACTAGTTCTGCTTGGCCCAGATTTTCTTGAGTAGTTTTGACCATAGGATTGGTTGTCATGGACATCATTTTGAGGTAATGTGACAATCCATTTGGGCATAGATAGGGATACTTGGATGGTACGACCATTATATTTGAGTGACATGGTTGTAGGGGCACGATTTTCCAGAGATGGTGTGGGTTAGGTTCTTACATAGTGATTCAATCTCACCTATGTTTGCCAAATTTACGATTGTGTCATAGGAACATAGGTTGAATCCGTGATGACGTGGTTTTAACCAATCATGTCAGAAGAGGCCCCTCATAGTTTTCGATTAGGTATATATGGTTTGGTGGTGCTTTTCATACAAATCCATGTGGAAGGAAATGAGCCTTCGGTTGTTAAAAATGAAGATATTGGGTTGGGGTTGAGGCTTTCCATGATTGAGTCTTTGGGCCATGATATTTGTTGGAGGACATACAACATTGTTCCTTTAGTTTTCGTGTCATTGGCCGATGTGAGATTTTGAGTAGGATTTCATATGATTGGGATACTTTTTTGGGCGTTCATTCAGGACATTGGTACTTTGATAAAAAAAGGTGTAAGGAAGAATATTGTGACATGCAATATAATTGAGTTGGAACCTGAGGGTTCACCATAACCTTGTTACTATGGGGGTACCTTGGTCCATGGGACAAAGACTCTATTTGATTCTAAAATTTTATCATTGGCTGAACTAGGTGACACACCATGGTGGATGCTGAAAATTTGTTGAGGTTTTGTTTATTTATTTCATCGTACTAGTTACTTTACTAATAGATGCATATCCACTTAAACATTTATACTTGGTACACACCATTGGGTGGTATCCTTTTGAGACTCATCTCACACCCTACATGGGCTCTTTGAGGCACTTGTAGACTTTTTGGATTTATATACTGGTATAGGATCATCCTTAGAAGATGGATCATAGTATTGTTTTGTATGGATATTGGCATGAAACATAAGGTCATTCATAGATGAAGTTTTACTTTTGTTTAGTATTCTTTCAAGTTTCAACGTGCTTATATATGTAGATTTTGTGGTCTGACTTAGAATGAATCTTGGATATTTTATTATATGACCTGACATAGAATTAATGATTATTTTATTTATTTTGAGTGGCTATTAGTGATCTGCTAACATGTTGTTAATTTTACAGTCTACTGTTGTTTCTGTTTATTTATCAATTTTGTTTTTTATTTATATTCGATATGCTTCCGCTCTACGGTTCTGGTTCGAGTCTTCTGAGTCATTTATTCCAATTTTATATTATCCTATTATTCCCATAACAGTATATTATCTATTCCTAGAGGGTATATCCTCCCATCTATAAATGTTTTTACCTTTTCTTCTTGTGGGTAGCCTTTGGGGTTCAGGGAGGTGCACTTATGGACAGTAGTACCTAGTCTGTTAGCATTATTTGGGTAGCTATTTGGGTTAGGGATTCTATAATTGGACCCTATATGTGGTTTCCACTTCATCTTAAAATCTTATTCATTAGAATAGCTGTAACTTGTGGATACACTTTGTGTGTGATCCCCTAGGTCTATATCTTTATTGTAGTGAGTCCAAACCACATAACAAGAGAAGAGTCTAGAAACCCATCATAGAACCCAATGAGATAAGGAATGTCATATCTACAACTACCTCCTATGAATATGTTCAATGAAATATAATCTATCTGTCTATCGATATATCATAAAGTAAGATGCACACCTGTTAAATCATCCTTTTGTTCCGTTAAATATTTCTTGACCTTTCTTCATTGACTTACTTTCTTGTACCATGGACATGGATTTAATAAATGAACTACCATCCTGGTCAACCTAGTTCCTCAAGATATATCTTCCTCAACTACAAATAGAAAAATGATATCTTGACCATTCAACCAATTCCATACCACCAATGATGCTCCCAACAGAGGATACCTCGCCCTGATTTCAATATCATGGTATTTTCAGGCATCATAGTATGTGATCAAATGACACACATTGATAATGATATCTCATAAGGATACGAAAACACATGACCATAGATATAAACATTCATTTACATCCTATAATTTTGGTCATCCTATTGGAGGTCTATGCTTATGATCTCATCTACTTGAGATCACCATGTGTGAAGTTCAGGGGAAGAGGTCTCAATTTTTATGAGCCTAAGAACCTGATTGTCAAACATCATATGTTTCCTATCAGTATTATGTATCAGGAATATAGGAAATATTTTTAGGATTACTTTTATTGTATATTAAGGTTCCTATTATAGTTGTGAACTTATATAAAATTTTGATACTACACATAATCTATGGTCATTACCACTTAAAAAGTGTATTCATAAAAATCAAAACTATTATTAAAAGAATATACACCTGTATATATAGAAATATATACATGTAATGGTAATAAAATATATTTTTCATGTTGGGTCTCGGGAACCCACTATTGTAATAAATAAAATGAATGTGTCTTAATATAGAAAGAGTATATAATTTCACGAAATTGTTTTAAAGAATAAATGATCCCAAGTAAAAAATTAATTGAAAAACACACCTTTCTGGGTTTAGAAACATTAAAATAATAAAGTAATCAAAAGTAATAACATGTTTTTATTCTAAAGATCCCTTAAATTATATCATATATTATGAAAAAATATATTCATGTCTTAAAATTTCACATTTTAAATTAAATTATGGTGTCTCACATGAAACATCACTCGCGAAATCAAAATTTAGACCAATAACCCTTGGAGATATTATAACACTTGAATCAAAACATCTAAAAAGCAAAAAAACCTAAAATTTTAATGTAATTACAATGATTAAAACATGTATCATTATATAATATTTTAAAGAGTAATAATAAACAAAATATAAAGTAAATAGTTGTTGGATTCAATACTTGTCTTAAAGAAGTATTTTTGAGATGAGAAACACATTCCATGGATTCCCACTTTATTATACTATTAATAAACATATATTTATTTTTCATCAATATCATGTGTGTATTTATAACCTCATTTCAATATATAAATTATTCATAACCAAATTTCACCCATTTAATAATTATTATTATTTGAAATAAACTACTTATGTTCTAACAATTCTACATGGTTTCATTTAGGGGTTCTTGTCCTTACAAATCGGTCATGGTTTCATCCCCACAAAAATGTTAATCATATCTGATATATCATATTTATAAATTAATGAAATTATTGTAAACTCAATTAATGGTCGTTATAAGTAATAAAATATAACATTTTTATAGTCTATAGTCCATCAATATATATATATATGACATGTGGTTATGCAAAATTAATTACATCACTTCATGGTGGTGAAAGGCCACACATACACATAAGCATTATATCAATTTTCCTATAGATGGGAGTGAAGGGAAGTATAAAATTGTTAATATTTAAAGATTCATAAATATTTCACCAATATAATATATTATAATTAAATCAATCTTTATAAAAATCTCTGATAAGTGTTGATAAAACTAAAATACATCACTTCATGGAGGTTGTAGTCTGCACTTACGCATGAGCAATGTTTTCATTTTACATTACATAGAGAGAATCTATGGAATGATTATTATATTAATAAAAATCACTAATTTATCATTATATACATGTTTAATTATGTACATATGGTTATAGAATATTATTTGGTCATTTAGGAAAAAATAAGACAAAAAAATATCAGTTAAAAAATAGACAACTTCTCTGGATTAGAACTGTGGAAGAAAACCTTTATGATTATTAGATCTCTATTTTGAAAAAGAAGAAAAAAATTTAGGTCATATATAATGGTATTTGGAAGTTACATGTATAGTTCATGGTAGTACTAAGGGATCATTGGGTGTGTGTATAAGTGAGGAGATGAGGTTGTCTTTAATGATTGAGGGGAATCAAACCCTTATAAATACCCTTAATAGTAAAATAATTTAAATTTATTTTCAGGGGAAAGTGTAATGAAATTTATAAACTAATGTGATATGTTATGGTTTAAATATAGTCAATAAATAGTTTTAGTGATATTTGAATCCTTGTCTCATAGTTTAACACCATATTTATCCAATTTTACCCTTAGCATGGTGAAAATATTTTCACCATGGTAATTATTCACCATAACTGAAACTAAAATGGGACATATAATATAATATAAATATTGTGGTTTAAAATATAAATTCAATACTAAAAGGCTTATATATTTGAGTTGGGAAATATTATTTTTAATATACATATGAAAAATTCAACACGAAACAATATTTAGTCAAATTTCTATTTGGGAGAATATGAATTTATACCAAAACAAGGTTTAGAGTTGATTCCCATAACATTAATATAATTATAAATGAAAAACGTTTTATTTCATTTTATAACTAATGTAAAATTAAATGTTACATTTAGATTACTTAATTAAATAAATGATTCAAAAATAGTTATTTTAAAAAATATAACATCACATAGGATTTAAAATTACATATATGGGTTTTAAAATTTTACGATTTAATTTTAAATGATTTATTTAACATATAATATTTATTTTTTCACTATAATTTTTTTTATAAAAATATATATATTTTTATTATATAATGATTTCATAAAAGATGTAGTTTTTGTAAAAAAAGGGTTTTTTAACTAGTCTCATTAAAAACTATTATTTTGACAAATAAAAAAAATTAAACTATGACACTTTTTCTAATTAATAAATGATATTAATTTAATTAAATTAAAAATATAAAATTTCATAATTTATCTTTTAAATGAAAATAAAAAATATACTGAAATTTTATTTTATAGAAAAATTATCTTTTCAAACATCATGTTTTCTAAATTTTACATTACATCAATTTATAACTAATTTAGTGTAAATTAATTTTTTTCATATATTGAAATATTTTAAAAGAGATAAACTTATTAGAAAACTCAAAATATTTAAAAAAATTGTTTGAATAATACCCTATTTAACATAAAATGATTTTAATCATATTATAATAATTATTTATTTTACAATCATTAAATTTTGTCAGTCAAATAAAAATAATAAATATCATAATTGATTAATATATTTCTATTTACTAAAGGTTTTTTTAAATTTAAAGGCTCAATTTAGTTTGGATTGGAGTGTAACATATGTTACTAAACAAAGTTCTATTTTAAAAGGAATTAAATAATGATATCTCAAGGTTTCAGAAACATGATTTATTAGATATTTACGATAAAAATGTTTTTAAGAAACGATCATTAATATCTTATTAGTGAAAGAAATAAAAAAACTATTTGATATTAGTTAGTATTTGTATTTCTTCCACCACATTTTTTTAGTCAGATACACTTTTATTCAATTGTTAGTTATAATATTCTCAAGTAATTATATTTTATAAGACTAAAATATCATGTTCATTAAATTTTGTATATAACTTTCTTTTTTTAAGGTCTCAATAAAAAACATCAAAAAGGATTTCCTGGTCCATGTGACTACTTTAATGCATCATAACACCATCAATGAACACTACAAATAAATTTCAAAAATATTATATGAATATTTTTTCAATAGATCCTCAAGTATAGAATGTTCATTCATTAATCCAGATAGTATAACTAAAACTTAATAATGAAAATACCACATCAAACATTTCATCCTAGTTATATCTTCATCCATTACCTTATACATATGATATATGCACCTAAGGTTAACCTTTGAAAAGTATTGAGCTCCCTGTAGTGATCAAACAAATAATCAATATGAGGTAGTGGATAATTACTATTAATAGTAACTTTATTGGGTATTCTGAAATAAATTAAAAACCTCATAGAACCATTTTACATTGAAAAAAATAACAATATCCCCCTCCCATTTAAATTACTAAAATGGAATAACCTGTAATAATAAATTATAGTAAATAATTTATAAATCTGAATAACAATTCTAGTAGAATTTGATAAGTGGGTTTTGAAATTAGCATAAAATTAATCACTAATTTGGTAGGGTATTCATCTCTAATATTAAGAATATTATCAGGAAAATAATTAATAAATACCCCTAAATATTTTTTTACTACATGAACACCATTAATTTTGAAAATTTCCTGATTTTTAATGGTATGAGAATGATAATGTTCAATTTTATATTTTATAAATTTCTTAGCTTCTTGATATTCCATCACCAGTAAAAAATATATTCTTTTATACATACTAAAACTCATATTGAAAAATAATTTTAAATTAAATTAATACGAACTCTATCTTAACATGATATCCTAAAACACAATCCATATCAAGGATTACATCATACTATTGTATAATTATGAAAATAATATTATTAATAAAAAACATAGATAATTTTAGGATGTTTCCAATAAATAAAAGTTTCATTAATACCCCCACTACTAGTTTTTACTATGCGTTAAGTACTCATATCATGGGATACTTTTTTTAAATTATTAGGTAATTTTTTTCATGTCACACCCCAGCTCCCGAGTACCCAGATCCAGCGCCATACAGAGGATTGAATTCAGTTTAGGCTCTGAGAAACTAGCTACTATTGAAATGCTTCTTCTTTTAAAACTGATTTCTGAAACATTTTAATCAAAAACGTAGGGTTAGCATATGAATGCCCAATAAGGTTTTTTCAAATAAACCTATATAACTTCTAAAAACATTCTATAAACCCTTTCATAAAACAATCTTCTTAAATAAAAGCAGCAACACATGCATACATCATAAATGTGATCAATTATAAACATGCTAATAGAATTACAAGGATACACGATTCGAATATAGGCATGCTGAATAAAAGAAAGTATAAACATGTATGACATAAGAATATGTAATAATTAATTAAATAGCTAAGTGTAATGAATAATCAGAGTTGCGCATAAAGGTAATCACTTCAATTTCATGCATCAAATACTAAAATCACTAAGTTCTATACATATGTCATGACATAAGCTTTTACCTTTCTAATCATCATATGTAATGGATTTTAACCATGGATATTCTACTAGTAGAAAAACATTTTGGTTAAGTAATTAACATTCACATAATAAGAAAAGTGAGTATGCATGAAATTATGAAACATTTTGTCAAGGCCTCGGCCAAGACGTCTAATGATCTAAGGCCCCAGCCAAAAAACTTAAGCTCTTTAACCAACAATATTATACTAGTAGAATATTTTTCTGGTTAATTAAATTAGATAATCTTAATGGGAGAAGTTCATATATCGGACTATGTCAAGGCCTCGGCAAACACCTAGGTGCTAACTGTAACCCGAACCCCACCCAGAGAGCCTTTGTAACCGGACTCCAACCCAGAGTGCCTCTGTAACCGGACACCAACCTGGAGGGTCTGCTGTAAGAGGACCCCAACCCGGAGGGCTTATTTTTACTGTTCCCCAACCTAAAACATACTAGTCCAATACATTACTCATATATCTAAATAAAAGTTCACATACCACTTTGATTTATTAAATCACTTATCATTCTAAGTACGCATATTACATGGTTTCTCATTTCACATTATTCAAAGTGTATCATGCCACATTGAATAAATAAATGATTATTTCATAAATTATCATGAATAATAAATTTTTTTATTATCACATAAAATAATAACAGTACAACTCTTCCATAGTAATAAACTTTTAATGCATTAAATTACATGCTCATAGTTTTTGCACAATTCATGCACTGATAACAGAAATTAGAAATAGACTTAACCATAATATGAAAGTTGTTATTTAAACGATAATCTTCCCAACGACAGGTATAAAATAGTAAACATTCTCTGTGGATGTGATATTAATTTAAAACATGCAAGTATTGAATGGATGGTGTTACCAGATAAAATGATAATTCCTTAATTTTCAAAATCCATGATTTATATAATTGAATACCTATAGTTTAAAATGACCAATTTTAAATTTAGATCAATGTCATTTTCACAAATGCATGAATCATTTAGTACCACTATAAATAAACTGAAAATTGAAACCATTTAATACAAATATACATAATACAATAGATTACATTGGAAATGCAGACGTTTCAGTTTATCGAATGTATTCATAGTTTATTACACATTATTTTCACATGACACAATTACTGAGGCATATCAAATAATGGATAAAATGGTTTTGATGTATAGAATTATAATAAGGACAATATCATTAAATGTTCTTTAACTAAAATGAGTTTGACATTGGATATACATATTTAAAAAAACTAATGTTTTGATTAATATTATAAATCCACTTGAACCCAAAACTATATTCACATCCATAAATTTATTTAATAGTTTCAAATCATATTTTTTAGCATAAAATAAAACTATATTGAATTATGTGTACATGTCCAAATATATACTATGTGTTTATCCGTTTCTTTTTATAATTAACAATTCATACAAAACACACCCAAGTATAATTTTTGACCTTACAGAATATTTACATATACAACTTTAAACCATTGAAGACCCTGAATTCACTTATAGATTATATATGTATATATAAACCATATATATATATATAATTAAGTATATAAACTTTTCAATTCACAACCAAAACTAGTACTGCTTCATTTGTTAAACATTGAAAAGCACTTTAAAAAAACTAGAATAGGGTTAGGATGTAAAACTATATGCGTACATATATATGTGGGTATGAACATATACATGTTCATATATTCCAAATGTATATATGTGTGTGTGTGTGTTTTCTCACAAGGAGGGAAAAGTAAAAAAGTAGACCAAGACAATAAACGTTTAACTTTTTAGCATTGTTTAATCACCAAGACTCAGAAATATGAAATCTTGTTTCGGATTGTTATAAAAAGAAACCTATATTCACAACCATAAACATATATATATATATATATATATGCTCATAAATCTTGAAACCAAAGGCAAGAAAATGGTAATCCCTTACCTTAGCCTGAGGAGGAGGAGGAGGAGGAGGATCTCAGGAAGGCATTGGAACTCTCAGAGGACACGTTGAGGTCTTCTGGAGGCTTGTGTGTAAGGAACCAGGAGGGTTCTTCAAATTCCTCAGTGATGTTTTTATAAATGATGCCTATACTATCTATTTTAATGCATGAAGAAAGGGATCCAAGGCCAAATTGACTTATAAAAATACCGGATAAAAAGACCTATGTGGAAACCGTGAGATTGGAGGGTCTGGCAGCTCTACGAGTGAAGAAAAATGGTGGAAAAAGGAAAGTAGGGTACTGGTGTATAGCATGCCGTGGGAGGAAGAAGAAAGTGCCACTGGAATAAATCGGGAGAAAAACTGATGGTTGAGATCGAGTCTGTCCTTGATCCAATGGTTGGGGCATGTCCGTGGGTTTTTAAAAAAAATGAGCGACTCAGATTAAAATTGAGTTGAATGGACGACCTGAGATTGAAGTTGAATTTTTTTAAAAGGAAGGGCCATGATTAGATAGCGCTATATTGTACGAATCACACAAAACCTCGACTGTGCTCTGTGGTTTCCAAATATCAAAAGAGGTATCGCGATCAACGTCCCTGATCGTGTGTAACGTGATCCAACGGCCATGATCTCACATTGCCCGAAAAAACTCTTCCCACATTGAATTGGTGGGGTGTTTGAACCCCCTTTATAAGCCTCTGCCTCTGATCCTTGTTTTAGAAAACACATAGCACACCCTCAGGGGGCCTTACACATGGGCTCCCACTCCTCGGTAGGCCTCAGCCTACCCATGCTCACTACGGCCTTGCGCTCGCACTGCATGCTAGTTCGCTCGCTCTCATGCCCCTTTGTTCACCTCCAGTGACCTATGCCCGATCTCAGGCTGGCCCAGGCTTGGCCTGAGAGCTAGGCTTAGCCACCCAGTGTGTGCAACCTCCCTTGGCCCGACCATAAAGGGATGGACCTAGTGGGCCCAAATTTGTTTATAAAAATAACCTAACCTTAAGAGAATATATATATATGAAGTCTTAAAGTAAATAATACTCTATAGAAATTTCCTTTATCAAAGGAGACTTTTTTAGTTAAGCATGAGGAAGGAATAATGAACACCTAACTATAACTTGTCTAATAATATTTCTAGAGTTATTTATAGCACTAAAGCTTTAACATGAATTGAAATTCGGTATAACCACCTAAAATATTTTGTACTAATAGTAGTCAAAATTAATTTAATCAAGAATATAGTTTAATTAAATGAAATTAAACATAACTTAAAAACACTGAATTAAAATCACTGAAATATATTTTCATTAATTGAAACATGTTTTGAATTCATTATTACATTTCAAAAACACCAACGTATATTTCAAAAAATTCCTCTATGCCCTTTTAATGTTCATGGTTTGGAGTAGTTTTATAATTTTTCAATTTATAACATAATTACATAGTGGACTAAAATATACTTATATGTTTTCAATTAATTTTCCAATGAACCCAATGACTATATTTATAGCCGTTAGAGTTTCATGGTTTCCCAAGGCAACGGTCACATTAGTGTCTGATAAATCCAAGACATAGGGTGTCTTAAAATTCAAGTTTATTAAGGAAGATGGTTCACATCATACCATTGGTGCTTAGTTTGGCCGCGGTGGATTCGTCCATTATTATTTTCATTGTGGAAAATTCTAAGGACTCATATTATTTCCTTGGGGTTCTCATTGTTTTAAGTTGTCTCCCTATAATTATGATGGGGTTCTTAATAGGTACTTTCGCTTATCATGATTACTCATTTGATCTCGGTGTATTGTATACGCTACGGTTCTTTTATTCAAATGAAAGGTCTTGTATCCACTTGGTTGTTTTACTCAGTTGTAGTCTATTATAAATTAAAACTATATTATTACCTTCTCATGAGAAACAAGTTTTGTTCAGTTATTCAGACAAATGTAATCATAACTTATCAATACATAAGGGTCGGGTTTTGGGGTGTTACATCCTTCCCCCTATAAGAAATTTCATCCTCGCAATTCGTTCCATACCCACAAAAAAGCTCTCTAATCTTCTTACCACATCCCCCATCACAGAGGATCCTCAGGTGAGTTTAGTGGAATACACAAATTGATGCTCAAACCCTCTAGTTCTTCGATCCAGACACACGTTGGATAGAAGGGGTTTAACTCTTGCATCGAACACTCGGGCTTCCAGAGGGAGGCTCAAATGGTATAATGTTTGGAAATGTCTGAATGAACCATCACACTAAGAATCTGTCGTACTATGTCTCAACAGATAACATCCAAGTCATAGATGTCGTTGTATAGGCTAAAGCTAAGGAGTTGGTACATGTAGTCTGCACAAAGGTTTCCTTCCAAAGTTGCCTCTTGAAAACATAACATGGCTGTATAATTCCAGCTAGGGTAAAACATAGGAAAAGCCCTTCGTGTTATTTTCCTCTTGCCTATAGTTTGCTAGTTGTTCCATGGCTATGCGGTAGTAAATGGAATCATTTCCTTGATAGGTGAAGAGAATGTCTGGATTTTTTGTCACTTCATAGAGTTTCTTGCACATTTTTCTCAAGTTTGCGAGAGGTAGGTACTCCTCTTCACATGTTTTGATTGCAATAATCTCCAATACCTCGACAAAAAGAGATAACATATGAGTTTTTCCTTCCATCTGAAAATTTATTATGAAAGTTCATTTAATGATACTCATTCAAAAATATAACCAATGAAAGGATAACAAAAGAAGAGATAACAAGTTATGTTCTCATGTAACTATTGGTACATAAAATACAATTGGGCTAATGGTTTCCCTAGTTTTATAATACACAAATCTCCAAAACTAATACGAAACTTTCAATTTCCATGTACCATATGCAACCCGAGCAATCGGGTTTGATATCGTGGGACCACTTGTGTTGTCTCCAGAGTCTGACATGTGGGGTGTACAACTGAGAGACGTCTGCATGTACTTGTTTTTTGTACACAGAATGGGAGGCTTTGTATTCAAGGATGTAAAAGTGCATTACGAGACCAAGATGTCCATAAGACAGGACCTGACACATATAAGCTGCGTGGAGGTCTCCCGCTGAAGCAGCTTCTTGGAAGTTTGTAAGGTGTAGGAATCCTTCTGATGTGGTGAAGCATTTAAAAAGTCCCATGTAGTATTTTCCCCATCGTGCGTAGGATGGAAACTTGGATTGCATCATAAATATGCAATCCAGCACCACTCTTCGGTGGAGTTGAAGTACTTGGGTAGAATTGGATATGTCATAGAGATGTTTTCATGAACTATGGATATGGGAATATTTTATAAAGTTTTCATGGATATCTATAGAAATTATGGTTTCCAAGGCCTCCTTGGAAAGAGGAAGAAGGTTAGTACCCTCAGTTTCCTTCTAAAATTAAGAAAACATTATTCTTAGTATTGATTAAGAAAATTTTTATTGTTCAGTTCTGGTCTTCAAGAGTTACCAAAACCAAATCCTCTGATACCAACTGTCACACCCACCTCCCGAGTACCCAGAGCTGGTTCCATACAGTGGATCGAATTCGGTTTAGGCTCTAAGAAACCAGCTACTACTAAAATTATTCTTCTTCTAAAAGGGATACCTGAAAAATGTTAATAAAAAACGTAGGGTGAGCATACGATTGCCTAGTAAGGGGTTTTATAATAAACCAATATAACATCTGAAAACATTCTATAAACCATTTCATAAAACAATATTCTTAAATAAAAGATGTAACACATGCACACATCATAAAGGTGCTCAATTAAAAACATGCCCACATAATTAAAAGGATACACGATTCGAATATTGGCAGGCTAAATAAAATAAATTCTAAACATGTATGACATAAGAATATATAAGAATAAATTAAATAGCTAAGTGTAATGAATAATCAGAATTTCAAATAAAGGTAATCACTTCAATTTCATACATCAAATAATAAAATCACTAAGTGCTATACATATGTCATCCCATAATCTTTTACTTTTCTGATACTCACAAGTAATGGCTTTTAACCATGGATATTCTACTAGTCAAATACAATTTTGGTTAATTAATTAACATACACATACTGAGGAATGTGAGTATGTCGGACATTCTGAAACATTTTGGTGAGGCCTCGGCGAAGACGTCTAATGATCTAAGGCCTCGGCCAAAAATCCATAAACACTTTAACCAATAATATTCTACTAGTCGAATATTTTTCGGGTTAATTAAATTAGATAATATTAATGGGAAAAGTGCATATTCCAGACTTTGTCAAGGTCTCGGCCAAGACCTAGGGTCTAACTGTAACCGGATCCCAACCCATAGAGCATGTGTAACCGGACTCCACCCCGGAGTGCCTTAATAACCAGACACCAACCCGGAGGGTCTGCTATAACCAGACCCCAGCCCGGAGGGTTTAATTTTACTGGTCACTAAACTGAAACATACTAGTCCAATGCATTCCTCATATCTCGAAATCAAAGTGCACAAAACACTTTGATTTATTAAATCACATTTCATTCTACGTACACATATTACTTGGTTTCTCATTTAAAATTATTCAAAGTGTTTCATTCCACTTTGAATAAATAAATGCCTATTTCATAAATTATCATGAATAATAAATTGTTTGATTATCACATTAAATAATAACATTATAACTCTTCCATAGTAATAAACTTTTAATGCATTAAATTATATGCTCATAGTTCATGCTCAATTCATGCACTGATAAAAGGAATTGGAAACTGACATAACCACAATATGACAGGTTTTATTTAAATTATAATTTTCCCTAAGACATACATAAATTAGTAAAAATTATCTATGCATGTGATATTAATTTAAAACATGCAAATAATTAAAGGATGGGGTTACCACATAAAATGGTAATTCCATAATTTTCAAAATCCATGATTTATAGAAGAGAATACTTATAGTTTAAAATGACCAATTTTCAATTAAGATAAATTTCATTTGCATAAATGCATGAATCATTGAGTAAAACTTTAAATAAAATGAAAAATGAAACCATTTAATCTAAATTTACAAAATTCAGTAGATTACATTGGAAATGTAGCCATTTCAGTTTATCAAAGGTATTCATGGTTTATTACACATTCTATGCACATGAGACAATTACTGAGGCATATCAAATAATGGATAACAAGGGTTTGACATATAAAATTATAACAAGTATAATATCATTAAAGGTTCTTTAACTAAAATGAGTTTGACAGAAGACATATATATATAAAAAAACTAATGTTATGATTAATATTATAAATCCACTTGAACCCAAAACTATATTCACATCCATGAATTTATTTAATAGTTGTAAATCATATTTGTTATCATAAAATAAAACAATATTGAATTATGTGTACATGTCCATGTATATACTAAGTGTTTATCCATTTCTTTTTATAATTAACAATTCATACAAAACACACCCAAGTACAATTTTCAACCTTAGAAAATATTTACATATACGACTTTTAACCTTTGAAAACCTGAATTCACTTATTGATGATATATATAGCTATAAACCATATATATATATATAATTAATAATATGAACTTTGAATTTCATAACCAAAACGAGTACAGCATCATTGGTTAAACATTGAAAAACACTTTAAAAACACAATAATATGGTTAGGATGGAAATCTATATGCGTACATATATTTGTGGGTATCAACATATAGATGTTCGTATAATCCAAATGTATATATATATGTTTGTGTGTGTGTGTGTTTTCTCAGAAGGAGGACTAAGTAAAAATGTAGACCTTAACAATTAACGATTACCTTTTTAGCATTGTTTAATCACCAAGACTCAAAAATATGAAATCTTGTTTCGGATTATTATAAAAAGAAACCTATACGCACAACCTTAAACATATATATATATATACACACTCATACATCGTGAAACCAAAGGCAAGAAAAAGGTAATCCCTTACCTTAGCATGAGGAGGAGGAAGATGAGGAGGAGTAAGAGCTTGGGAAGGCACCGGAAATCTCGGAGGATACGTTTAGGTCCGCTGGAGGCTTGTGTGCAAGGAACCGGGAGGGTTATTCAAATGCCTCGATGAGGTTTTTATAAATGATGCCTATAATGTCTATTTTAATGCATGAAGAAAGTGATCTGAGGCTAACATGAAATATAAAAATACCGGGGAAAAAGACCTCTGTGAAAATCGTGATAGTGGAGGGTCTGGCAGCTATACGAGTGAAGAAAAAATGGTGCAAAAAAGGAAAGATGGGTACTGGTTTATAGCATGCCACAGGAGGAAGAAGATAGCGTCGCTCGAATAAATCGAGAGAAAAATGGAAGGTCTAGATCGAGTTTGTCCGTGATCCATGGTTTGGGGCATGTTTGTGGGTTTTTAAAAAATGAGCGACCCAGATTAAATCTTAGTTGATCGGATGACCCAAGATCAAAGCGGTGTTTTTTTAAAAAAAATTAATGGCCTCGATTAGATCGTGCTAGCTCGGATGGATCACAAAAAAATTGTGGTGCTCGGCGGTTTCTGCATGTCAAACCCGGGATCAGGATCAATGGCCCAGATCATGTGTGACGCAATACAACAGCCATGATCTCATTTCTCCTAAAAAAAGGCTTCCCACATCGAATCAGTGGGGTTCTTTCTCCTCCATTATTAGCCTATACCTCCGATCCTTATTTCAAAAAACACACAGCACACCCTCAGGGGGGCATACACATGGTCTCCCACTCCCCTGCATACCTCGGCCTACCCATGCTCATCGTGGCCTTGCGCCCATGCTATGCGATCGTTCGCTCGATCCCATGCTCTTGTGTGCCCCACAGGTGACCAATGCCCGAGCTCGAGCTGGCCCAGGCTTGGGCTGAGGGCTAGGCTCAGCCACCCTATGTGTGCTGCCTCCCTTGGCTCGGCCATAAAGTGATGGCACTAGTGGGCCCAAATGTTTTTATAAAACTAACCTAACCTTAATAAAATATATATATATGATGTCTTAGGGTAAATAATACTCAATAGAAATTTCCTTTTCAAAGGTTACTTTTTTATTTAAGCTTGAGGAAGGATTAATGAACACCTAACTATACCCTGTCTAATAATATTTATAGAGTTATTTATTGCAGCAAAGCTTTAACATGAATTGAAATTCGGTATAACCACGTAAAATATTTTGTACTAATAGTAGTCAAAACTATGTTTATCAAGAATATAGTTTAATAAAAAGAAATTAAACATAACATAAAAATACTGAATGAAAATATTTACAATATTTTTTCATTAATTGCAAAATGTTTTCAATTCCTTATTATATTTCAAAAACACCAATGTATAATTCAAAACTTTCCTCTAAGCCCTTTTAATGTTCATGGTTAGGAGTTGTTTTTTAATTTTTCTTTTTATAACCTAATTACATGGTGGAATAGAATATACATATAAGTTTTCAATTAATTGACCAATGAAGCCAACAACTATATTTACATTCATTAGAGTTCCATGGTTTCCCAAGGCAATAGTCACATTAGTGTCTTATAAATCCAAGACCTAGTTTGTCCTAAAACTCATGTTGATTGAGGAAGATGGTTCACATCATACCATTGGTGATTAGTGTGGCCGTGGTGGCCTCAGCCATTCTTATGTTAATTATGGTAAATTATAAGGAACAATATTATTTCCTTGGGGTTCTCATTGTTTTACGTTGTCTCCTTAGAATTCTGATGGGGTTCTTAATAGGTATTTTGGTTAGCATGATTACTCTTTTGATCTCAGTGTATTGTAAACGCTACGGTGCTTATATTTAAATGAAAAGTCTTGTATCCACTTGTGTGTTTTACTCGGATGCATTCTAATATAAATTAAAACCATATTATTACCTTCTGATGAGAAACAAATTTTGTTCAGTTATTCAGACAAAAGTAATCATTACTTATCATCACATAAGGTTCGGGTTTTGGGGTGTTACATCTCAAATAAAAGTTTAGCGAGATCCAATGTCAAAAACAGATTATAAATAAAATTAAAATAAATAAGGTAACTTTCACCACTTAATATTATAAACCAATAACATTTGTATAAGAAATTGATTTTTACACACAATTTAAGTTATGAATATGATGATTTCAATATTTAATATGTATCTTTAGACAAAATTTTTTATAATGGATCATCTCATTGTAATTAAAATATTTCAATGGTTTTCAACCATTATTGGTCATAGTATTACTCATATCATATCAATCACGTTCTTTATTTATAATTTTAACTAATTGATAAGAATTTATAAATCCTATAAGACATTCCTCAGGATTTATTTTACCACATTTGGGTAATAAAGGAAAGTGAATTCTCTTTCTCCAATATTACCTTATTCATTTTCCCCTGATGATTTTCACCTTGATGAATTCTCATCCATGATGTTACAAGATGTATATGAGTAAACACAAGCCATATCATTCATTTTATAACGTGAAAATTTTTCTTAAAACATCTCAATTCATGATTAAACAAATCCGTCAATAAACTTTGTATCAACCATTTGTAAAATATAATATTTTTATTTCATAATCCTAGAAATTATTTGGTACATTCCACGAAAATATAGTACATTTTTATTCATAAGAAACAATAGATGCCACATAATTCTACTTAAACACTAAAATTTTCATTCCATTCTATATCGACAAAATTTATAAAATAGTTTTTATGAAAATAATCATTTTATACCATCCACAGCAAAGTATCAATCTCATTTTCTCCTCAGTATTACTAACTAAAGATCACCAATGATCACCTAATAGTTAAATATGATATGTTGTATGAGTTACTTAATGGTTATCTAAATAACCCAAGATAAAAAATACTTGCAATGATTCACACAATTATAGGTTGTGAATGTTTGGGGAAGTTTGAATTTTTGGTCTAGTGTAGGGGGTATATTTAGAATTTGGGATCTAAATCAAAATCTAAATGTGGTATACTCTCAATAAGATGTATATAAATTAGGAATTAGGTATCATTAGTGTTTCAAGTGATCAATTGGATAGTGTATTTGGGTTAGTTTTCCCCCAACCGGTTAATGGATTTGGGATGTAGGCTCAATTTTTGATGAAACTCATTACTTGAGTCTCAATAGTTCTACTGTGGGGCACCCCACCATAGGATTTTGATGGACACATAATGAATTAAGGAGGTAGTTCATCCTTACCTACATCATAGTTGTTGGTATCCCAGCCCTTGGGAATACCAAGTATAAGACTTCAAAAGGGGTGCATCAAGACACAACCACATACTTTAATGTCAAGACTGAGAATAGGGTTACTTGTTTTGGGTGCATTTGGATAACATCACATGTGTTTCTATTTAGAATACCATTAGTTCCTTATACTCTATATGTGCATGGTAGAGTAAGGTTTCCCTCTTGGATATCCCATTTTACCCTTGGTGGCCCTAATATTATGTCCATTATAAAGGATTCAATTGCACCAAATCATGGTACGATCCCTACTATTATTCCACTTGTTCCACTACTTTGTTTTCTTATAATTATGATTTTCCTGAATAGGGTTCAAGGAGATTATTTCACGGAATCATAGTTTAATAATCTTTCTTGATGGGGTTTCCATGTATGGGTTTTATGGGATAATGTGGAGGTGGTATAAATCTTTTATTCCTAATTCAAATTGTTATATGTTTCCTTATGAATTTATTTATGATTTTTTTGAATTTGGGTTCAATTGGTTATGTATTCAGATTGATTATTCTAGTAATTTCTCATCCAACAAATTCCATCTATGTTGAAAGTGGGGAACATTCCCTATTTCTCACGGTTTTATCATCATGAGGTTACCCAATGAGGTTTCATTTAGTTACACAATTTTTTGTTTTCTTTTTAAATTTAAAATTTATTAACATCATACAATTTACTGAAGATAAATGTTCTCATAGACATAGAGGGTATTTGTATGAGATTGGATGTATTTACAGGAAATAATTTTTATTTTGTGGCCATGAATTTCATTGATTCTATTTCTCATTAAGAAATGTTTTCTTCATATTCAATCATTATTATATTTTTCTACTCAGTCATTGACTTGAGTGATCTCTCCCTGAAACCAAGACATACTCTTATAATCTAAATAGTCAATAAGGAAAACATATCTTACTAAATGGTTAGATCATGATCCATTGTTTGAATTACTATTTTCCTACTATTTATACATTTCTTTGTGTATTGATTTATATTTCAAAGAGAAAAATGTTTCCTTATTAAGATTAATGTAATAAAGGGTTTAATTCAAGATGAATTTCAGGGGTAATGAGTGATTTTTTTTGTTTTTTTAATGAAATATAATTTCAAAATGAATGCGGGGGTTTTTAAAGAAAATTTTAGTGAGATTTATGTTGTTTTCCTAGAATATGATTATTTTTCTAAATGGGTTGTAAAATTTAAATTGACTTATTTTTTAATGGAAGGACAAAAGGGCTTTGTTTGAAATAGCTTTTGGTCTTTTTGAGCATATGTGAGAAATTCCATGTTTTCCAAATCAAGTATACTTATTATGATTATTAGTATTAGTATTTTGGTGATGTGTTCCACAAAATATCAGATTATTGTCTACAGTTAATTTTAAATTAATGTCCCTCTTACTTTGATTCAATAGAAATTAATATATTTTTAAAATTTGTGGATATATTGAATTATTTTAATTAATTAATTAAATGTTGCTTTTTATTTTTTTGAAATATTTAATTAATTTCATGACATTTACTAATTTTGAATACTTTAATTTAATTATTGAAATTTATTTTCTTTTAAATTTATTTTTTTATGTTCATTTTTAACTTATTTAAATCCTGCACTGAAGATATGTTTCCCATTTTTTGAGATCGATCTCAAGTTCATCAAATTAAATGCGTTATCAGATAACCAGTTATTGAAACCCCCAATTGACCATGGAAACTTATTCTAAAGCTACCACATAGAGGCAGAAAACCAATTTTACTCATTCAATTGAATACAATAATGAGTATGGTTAACCATGATACTCTCTTCTCCACTAACCATAAGCTCCAACATAGTTACTATACCATTATATCCAACTTTTCTACTATGGATATCACAAATAACCACTAATAAGATATATAATCATGAGTATGGTTAGGATCTACCACACAAATTAATCTTACCTCATTTTTAGAGAACAAGATACCATGAGGGGCTACTATGATAAAACATCATTATAATCCACATGGTATTGATCACGAAGGACATACTATTGACCAAAAATCCAAGTAAGACTAAAAAATAAATTGAGGAAAAATAAATATATTTTAAATTCTACAATTGTTAGTGATAATATTTCAAAATATAATTACAGAGTTTGGTGAACTCTATTTTATAGGATATCAATCTATGTTGGTAATAATATAATAACAAGATACACCCGAGTTCCTTGATTAACATGACCTATAATTTATGTGAATAAAATAGATGGAGATGATGAACAGGATTTGTTCAATGTGATAAGAATAGTGTTTTTTAAATGAAATGTTGTTAAAATCTAGATGATGAATAAACTAAAGAACATGATTGATGGTATATGAAACTTCTTCAATGTGATAGATGAAATATAAGTTTTTGAAAACAATTAAATGGATATTTGATACTTTTTAAACTCAATTGAAGATTAATAATAGTATGATGAATCAAGATAGATCCATGAATCAATATTTCAATTTCTGTTCAATGAATGAAAGCTAAATATTTATATAGATTATTATGGACTATGATGAAATAATATAAATTGTTAAATTCTATTTAATATGTTGACCTATATTTCATTCAGTTGTTCCCTATATAAGTCGAATAAGGTGTCTTGAACCTTCGATCATCCCAATGCATTAGTTGTAAGGTTGAAGGTTTTTTTACAAAGTGTTCAAAGATATGCCTCAACGAATTCAAAATATATAAAGATCTATCTAAGGTTTTGTAGAGAGTGCATCTTAAGACATTATGAATTTTCTATCAATAAATAGTGATGAGGCTTCCCATGTATACTTTACTGATAATTATGTGGTACTACCTATTATAGAATCCATGAGCTCACTGGTAGGATTTTTTGAGAATTTGGATGAGTTTGAGTAGATCCCAATAGTTTAGAGTTAGTGTGAAGAATAATTAGCCTAGTAATATACTGATTTAACAATATTATTTCATGATATATACATTTTTCGGTGTGTGATAGATGGAGAAGGAAGTAATAAGAGTATGTTTCTAATTAGTTTTGTCTATTGTTATCAAAAAAGATAAATCAATTCACTTTGTAAAATCCTTGGAAAATAAGTTGATGATTTTTTTTCTGGTTATTCAAAAAATTCAAAAGTATTTGGTAAAACTTTTGATTGAATCATTATTAAAGAAAGGGTAGAAAATATTTTTTCAATCATATACAATTTTTATTGGAAATAAATATGTTCTTGGAATGCAGGTAAGTTACAATACTTTCCCCAGAAAATCTGAAAATTCTAAAGGTGATTGATCAAAGCCTATATATCACACTGGATAAGGTTTGTGATTAAAGTAGTTGACTGTCAAATAATATAGACAACAGCTAAGAAGTATGTGTGTACTTTCCAAAGCATATATTTTAGGTAGTATTGTTTCCCAATGATTGAAAAAAAAATTGGGCCTCAAAATTGGGAATTTTTTTATGGAAAAGGAAGGAGTTTTCACATTGGAGGTACATAGAGTGGTAAAGGAAAATCAAAAAAGTAATCATTCCACATAGCTGTACTATGTGGAATGTAAAGCGTGGTATATGTACTATGTAGGAGAAATGGTTCATGGGAGGACCATAGTTTGTAGATGGCTTGAAGTTCATGGTGAAGGATGTCGTTTTACAGAATGGAGGTGGTCATCCATTTATCGATGGAATTGGCCACCGCGGAGGAATAAAAGTGGTACACTGACCATGAAGGTAAAAAATTTATAGGAGATTCGTAGTTTGCAGTGAAGAGTTTACCACATTGAAACTTTTGGGAAATATGAGTAGGGAGAATTTAAGAATCTATATGTCAATATAAATGACCCTAATCAGAACATTAAGTGTAAGAGAATTTTTTAAGAAGAGATCATAACTGTGGGAATAATTTTTGAGAATTCATAATTATTTCATGAAGGATAATTCTGTGAAGGAGAAGAGTTCACGGAGGAATGATTTTTCTGAAAGATATAGTTCAACAAGATAGTTAGTGAAATAAATTTTCCAGATCATAGTAGTCTACAATGAAAAAATGTTTTGTGGGAGTGGAAGAATTCTTCTAAAGTGAAGGTAGTGCATGGTAGAATAGTTGGTCTGTGAAGTAGTGAATGGTCTGTGGAAGAAAAGGTTGTCTACAGAGTAGGTAGAGTCTTCATAAGGAAGTTTCTCTATGAAGGAGATATGATTTTTAGAAGTAAAGACATTCCATTTAGCATGGTATGTCTACAGATGAAGAAGTGGTATGAAAATCACTCACACCACGCATTTCAACTAAGTTTGTGAAGGATACAAAAATTTCACAGAGGAATTAAGATAGTTCACAGTGGACTAAAGTATGTTCCTACCATCTTTTGGGTAGGAAAGAGAAGAATTGTTTTGGAAGATCAAATTTGTGGAAGTGGACCAAGAATCACTGTAACATTATACTGCATAACTTTTTCCAATAAGAAGAACATTAACTATTGGATTGTTTTCATAGTTATAAAAAACTTTAAGGTAATATCATACACAATGTATTCCACATCAAAGGATTATCTTATAGTTGATTGTGTGGTATTGGATTTCTTACAAACCATAATAAGGATGTAGCTACTCTTATTGAGTAGTGGTCCTTATAAATTCAGGTGCTCTTTTTTATGTGTGTTTGAATCATGTTCAAGAGTGAAAAAATATATTTTTTTGGAGGTGAAGGTTGTTTCATAAGTAAAGAAATTTTAAAGAAAAAGATATCACTAATTTACCCCTTCCCCCTCTTAGTGATACATGAATCATGGATGGGGAACTTTAATTGGTATCTGAGTGACAAGTTCCCTTCATTTAGTTTTTTTTATTTTTGAAGATAATATGGGATGGATAATTGAAATTACATAAAAAGTAATGGAATTGTGAGATTTGATGTTAAGAATTATCATATCTGGACAGATAAAATGATTCCTTATCTTATGTCTCTTGGATATGAAGTTATTGAAGCTACAACAGATGTATTTTCTTGTATCGATGACAAGGATCCTCTTAAACATATCAATAATAAGAATCTTGAGAATGATGGAAGTGCTAAAAATTCTTTACTCTCATAACTTTCTAAAAGTGAGTTTTTAAGAATGATAGGTGTTTCCACAGCTAACGTTTATCGGATATAAGCTAAAAAAGATCTGTGATGTAAATACAAAATTGAAGAAGAAAAAACTAAAAAAATAGTTGCTGATGTATGAAAATTTTAAAATATGTGAAAAATAATCTATTAGGTACTTCATTACAAAGGTAAATGACATTTTCAGTACTATCAGTCGCCTTAATGAAATGTTGGAAGATTCTACAGTTTTTGAAAAGATCATAAGAATTATGCCCAACAAGTTTGATGTTAATGTTTACTCATCGAAATAATGTGACCTAAAACATTATATCCTGATGATTTTTTAGCACTCTTATCATTTATTAAATGAGAAGGGAGAAAACTATGAAGATAAAAAATGATAATAGAGAAATATCATTGAAATCTTCCATTAAAGAAACGTCTAAGAAGGGTCTTGTGGAAGATGGTGTAATTGACTCTAACTCGAAAAAATGAGATATGCAAAAATCATGATGATTTTAATAATTCTCTTGAGAATGAAAATAATCTTAATAAACATCTAGAAGTTAAGATGTAAGAAAAATTAAAGGATTTATACATTTTCCAACAAAATTTTATAAAGCTTAATAGAGGTATATAAGTTTCAAAATCTCTTTATTAGAAGATTTTGAAAGTTCTTGCAAGGAAAAACCTAGGAAATATAAAAAAAAGTTACCTTCAATGATTGAGAATAATTGTGGAGTTAGTTCTGAGAAAAATAATATTAAGAAGGTTATGTATGTGGCCAAAGTTAACAAGGTTTAAAAAGTAGATGTTTTTAAAAATAATGTCTCTAGAAAAATTTACATTACTTTTGGTACTAAAAATTATGGAAAGAAATCATATTTGATGAAGAAATCCATGTTTTAAAATAATATGTTTTATGGTCAAAAATGTTATGTTGTGAAGGTTTCTTAGAAACATACTTACAACACCGGTCTATTATAAGCATTCAGAGGAAAATACACTTCCTATGGACATTGCTGGAATTGTGGTGGATTTAGATATATGAAAAATATCTGTTGGTTTAGCCAAAAACATTACTACTATTACACAGGTTATGGAAGGCATGGTCTTAAGGATGAGTCAATCATCTCAAAAGAAGAAGTTTGAGAAGGAAATTCAGATGAAATCCGAGATTGTATTTTTTATGGTCAATAATAGGTTCCACACACTATATTATAATTTTGAAATATTTAAACAACTTAGAAATCTTGCTAAGTGTCATGTAGTTTTTTAAATGTCCCAGAAAATATCCTTAGTAATGATCATAAGTCAGAGATGATGAAATAAAATAAAGAATAAAAATATCATATTGTTGAAATTTATTTGACTTCTAAAAAAGGATAAAAACCAAAGATTCTTGATTGTGTTTGTTATTCTCATATGATAGGATACGTAATGTTTTTGAATAATGTGAAATACTTCAAATAATTAATAGTGACACTTTTCAATGATGAATCTATGGGAATAAAAGGTGTTGTGTTAGCCTTTATTGGGAAATAAATAATGAAATACAGGAAAACATTATATGTTTATGGGATAAGAAACAACCTCCTGAGTGTTTCATAACATCTTAATGATGGTAAAAAATTTATATTTAGAAAAGAATGGTTTTTTTTGAAAATTTAGTAATATGGAATGATAATTACAAGAGTTAAGCATACAAAAGGTAACATGTTCCGTGTTGGTGAAATAAAAAGCTCGTATTACTTGGTTATGGTGGAAGAAAATAAATTCTGGCATAAAATGATGAGACACATGTTTCAGAGAAACATAAGAAAGTTATCAAAGAGAGATAATGTCTTAGATATTTTTGAAATTTCAAGAATAAGATATTGGTATTTCCCTATTTGTAAAAAAAATAAGATTACAAATTTTGTTCATAAGAATGTTGAAATTTGTTCAAAATAAACCCTAGAACTTAATCATCCTAATATTTGTGGTCTGATGAAAAAAAATCATCAAATGGAGATGTGTACTTCATCACTTTCATTAATTATTTTACTTTCATTACTTTTTTTATGTACATGAGACTTAATTCAGATGTCTTGAAAATGTTTAAAGGTTTTAGAAGAAAAGATGGGAAGGAATATGTGTAGTCTGTGAAGAATTTGAGAAATGAAAATGGTGGTGAATATAAGAATGATGAATATTAATGTTATATTTACAATCATGGAATTCGAAAATAGTTTTTTGTTTCACCACATACACCTCAAAAAATGGGGTTTCTCAATGAAAGAGTATAAGTATGTTTGGAATGGGGCGAACCATGTTACTTGATCATTGCCTCTCCCATTAATATTAGAGGAAATCCGTGAGTACTATTGTTTATATTAAAACACAATGATTCTATAAGCAATGTTTAGATATGAATCCATATAAAATCATTTTATGGAAAAATACCATGTTTGAAATACTTAAGAGTTTTGGGTAGTTCATGCATCATAAATAAGAAACGTGGAAACCATTGAATGCTTGAGGAAGTGGTGAAGATGGAATTTTTCTTGGATATGCTCCAAAAAAAAGACAACAGAGGTGTTTCAAATAAATATATAGAATTTTATTTTTCTGATGTGAATGATGTTGAAAATATTGAGAATGAAAAACATACATATGCTAGTAATGAATTTGAGCAGGATATGGAATTTTTTATTTACAATTCTGATAAGGATACTGATAGCGTTAATCTTATTCAAGAATAATAATCATAAATATCTATTTCATGTGATGAAAATGAAACTAAAAATGTCATCATTGGATGATGAAGCTAGTGGATGCTCATAATATTATTGGGGATCAATATCCTAGGTTTCAAACAAGAACAACAAGTTTACATTCTTATTTATAATCAAAAGTCGAGTTAAATGATGTTAGTGACGCTTTTGAGAATCTTGAATGGGTTCAGGATATGAATTAAAAACATGATTAAATAGAGAAGAATGAAATTTTTTAACTCATACCCAATCCAGATAACAAAAAATTTATTGAAATAAAACGGTTTTCCCAGAATAAGATGAATGAAGAAGGTGAAGTGATAATGAAAAAAGAAAGACTAGTGTGCACTGGTTACACAACAACTGATGTTTTTTATTTTGCTGAGACTTTTTCTATGGTGTAAAGTGAATAAATAATCAAAATATTTCTTTATATTTCTACAAAATGAATTTTTAAAAAAACAAATTGATGTGAAGTTCATATTTCTAAATGGGGATCTTAATGAGGAAGTTTACATTGAATAGCCAAGTTGATTTTTTTTTTGGAAAGATGAAAGTTGTGTGTGCAGGTTGAAGAAATCCTTATATGGGATAAAACAAGTTCTACGGTCATGGTACCCCAAATTTGATACTTTATTAAGGAATATGAGTTTTTATGAAGGGAAAGTTTATAACAATATTTATATCAAAGAAACATAGAAGTTTTTTTCATCATAATTGTTTATGTTGATGACATTATTTTTACTAAAAATGATTAAAGAAATTTTTTAATATTTTCTATAGGGATGAAAATGTTTTTTTAGATGCCCATACTAGGAAAAAATAAATAAATTCTATGGATAAAATTTTTTAAAAAGAAGAAACAGAATTTCCTTCTTCAGGAAAAGTATTCTAATGACCTTATTATGATGTTTGTCCTGGAAAATACAAAACTATTCTCCACAAAAATTTTAGTGGGAACCAATTTTCTTAATGATGGTTAAGGAAAATAAGTTTATAAAATAGTTTCAGAACCTGATAGGCAGTTTGTTATTTTTGACAGCCTCAATACCTGACATTATTTAGGCTCTTTCCAAATGTGAAATATTTCATAGTGCACAAAAGGAATCAGATTTAATTTATATTAAAATGATTATGAGATATATCAAAGGCAAGAAAAATTTGTAATTATGTATAATAAATGATAAAGTATTGACTTTTTTGCGTATTCAGATGCATATTGGGAAGGAAATTTGGATGATAGAAGTTCCTCATCTACTGGAGTCTTCTTTCTAGGAAACATTTGTGTTATTTGGAATATAAATAAGTATAATTTAGTAACTCCAAGCATAGATGAAGATGAGTATTTTTCTTCCATTCAAGCTTCTAATCAACTTATTTTTTTGAAAAACAATTGGAATAAGTACTTGTTAATGTAATGATACTATTTCTATTGGGATTTGATAATCAATGTGAAATAAATATTACAAGGGATCTGGTACAACATTCTCATTAAATACATATTCACATAAAGTAAAACTTCATCAAAGAGATTTTGGAGAAGAATGAATTGAAGATGGAGTATATTCCTTCATCAGAACAAGTTTGCTGACATATTCACAAAACAATTATAAAAGTTATAATTTTACAAATTTTGGTTGAACATGGGTTTCCAACAACTATATCATCAAGGTTAGGGTATGTGTTTCGATCCCCTATCACATATTACATTTTTATAGTGTTTTAAAGTGGTGTAATTAATTCATAAATATATCCATAAGAAATCATGTATAATGGAAGAGTTGTGGGTAATTTGTGGATCCACCATGTAAGTGTTTGAACTATTCAAAAAAAATTTAAGTAGTTTTAGGAGACAAAGTTTTTGTTTTCTAAGAAATTTGAAGAAGTGGTGAAATCACAGGTCGAAGGTTTAGGATGAATGCGGAAGATATTTCATAGTCACTAGTTTTGGACAACATGGTTTTTTCTGTAATTATTATTTTCTACAATGTGTTAGCTCATGTTGTCTTAGAATTTTGGATAAGTAATCCATAGATTGAGGTTACAAAGTTCATTGATTTTTCAATATTGGTTGACATAAAAATTCAAAGGGTGGTGTTGGGTCCAATGTGGCTAGAGATGGTTGTAAGAAGAGTTTTTTAAAGTAGTGTTGTCTTTTGTTTTACAAAAGGATAAATAAATTCACTATGTAAAATACTTGAAAATTCATATTATGGTTTGCTATTTTTTAATTCACAAAATTCATAAGTATTAGTTAAAACTTTTGATGTAAATCTTATAAAAGAAATGGGAGAAAAGGTGTTGCTAATCAAATTCTGTTTTTATTGAAAATAATGATGTTGTTGGAATATAGGGATGTTATAATACTTCCCACTAAAAATATGATGATAATAAAGGTGATCAATCAAATACTATATACCATGGTAGATAAGTCTCGTGATGAAAGTATTTGATTGTAAAATAATCCATATAACATCTAAACAGTATGGGTGTTCTAGGAAAAGTAGATATTTTAGGTGGAGATTTTTCCTAGTGTTTTCAAAAAAATTTGGCCACAAAATTGATAATTTATTTCATAGAAAATGAAATATTTTTCACATAGGAGGTACGCAGAGTAGGGAAGGAAAATAGGAAAAGGAAGAATTCTGTAAAGAAACCCTCTGCCTATCGTGAAGTGTGGTAGGCAGAGTGTGTAAGGAGAAATGGTTTGTGGGGGGCCATAGTTCATTGAAGGATTTAAGTTCCTAGTGAAGTTTTAATATTTGTAATGGATGGGGTGATCTGTTTGTGGATGGAATCGGCTGCCACAAAGGAAGAATGTTGGTACGCAGACCATAAAAGGAAAAATGGTCCGCATGGAGCTTTGTATGAGGTAAAGGTTGTACCACATCGAATCATTGGGTAAATCAGGTTACTGAGTTTATAAGATCTATTTTTCTATATAAATGACCCAAATACCATCATTGAGTTTGAGCAAATTTTATATGAATTGATCATCATTGTGGGAATACTATTGTAAAATTCTTAATTAGTTCAGGAAGGTGAATTCAATGAAGGGGAAGATTTCATAAAGGAATGATTTCTATGACAGATATAGTTTGTGGAGATATTTTGTGAATGAATTTTACTGGTGAATATTAGTCCACATAGAAATGGTTGTTTGCGAAAGAGGAATTATTTTGTAGATGAAAAGGTGGTACACGGTAGAAGTGTGTATCCATGATGTAGGGGATAGTCCACGAAAGGGAAGTATGTCTATAGTGTAAGGATGGTCCACAGAAGGAATGTCATCTGTGAAGGAGGTAAGATTTGTATATGAAAATAAATTTTAGGGAGTATGGGTTGTTCATGGAGGAAGAAGTGTTTTGTGAAGCACTCATGCCATAAAGTGAAACTTATTTCACAAAGGACACAATTAGTTTGTATAGGAAAAATAACTATTCATAGGGGACTGAAGGAAGTTCCTAGCAGCTTCCGGGTAGGAATATGAATTTTTTTTGAAAGATTGAATTTGTGGAAGTGGATCAAGAAGCACTGTAACATTATATTTCATCCCTTTGTGCCAGAAGAAGCATAAACACTATTGGATTGTTTTCAAAGTGCTATGCAAGGGTAAGGGAATATCCAAATCATTGTATTCTATATCAATGGATTGTTTTCTATTGGATTGTGAGGTATTGAATTGTTTCTAAACCATACTAAGCATATAGTTATTATTGTTGAGTAGTGAACCTTATAAATTATTGTGTTCCTATGGATTTGTGTTTGAATTGTGTCTATCGATGAAAGAAATCATTAACATGAGGTTAATGTTGTTTCATAAGTAAGAAAACATAAAAGGCAAAGATATGACTGATTCACCCCCTCCCCCTCACTGGGATACTGGAATCCTAATTGGGAAGCTTCAAAAATCAAGTAGTTAAACTATTTTATTGAAAAATTAGAGCCCAAACTCTATCAAATAAAAATTTACGCTCAAGTGAATCTATATAAAAGTGATAAGTAATGGAAATTTCTATGAATTAAAAAATATAGAAAGGTCACATGACGGTCTTGTGATGGGACTACAATCAATTAGGTATTTTGTTACGGTAACATCAATATCACATTTCTCATGTAATGGTCATCTTGGTAAATAGTCCATAATCATAAAAAAACATAGGCATGAATCACTTCTATCTATGAGATGAATATTCGAAACATAAGTACAGTGATGATCAATCCCAATATCAATTATCATCAAATTATGCCCATAAAACAGACTTAAGCTCTGGTATTTCCTAGCCAACCAAGATATACATAGTTAAATTTATTGGTGAAAAAATATTTCAATTTGATTCTAAAATCATTGGAGCTTATCACCTATGATTATTCTTTAATTTTTTTGGAGATTGAACATCATACTATTTCCTAAACTGAGTGTATAAATGGTGTAAACTAAATAATAATATGTTGGGAACTAAATTTCATGAATGTTAAACAAATATTAATATAATTATAGATAGAAAATGTAGATAACCAACTCACATTGAAGAAATTTTCTTATGTGTGAAGAATTTTTATTCATTCAGCTATAAATAAACTTCTTTTAAATCAAGATAAAGGGATTGATTCTATAATTTCATGATCAATTACATCTGTTATTTTATGTTTTATTTAATTTTTTTGGTAAATAATCATTTGATTTCAAACTAATACATTATAGTCTAGTTTTTGGAGATTTCCCATACCTTGTTGTTGATAAATTGATGATTTGAATTGCTACACTCTTATATTCTTCTCTCAATATTTTTTAAAATTCATTAGATGTTTGGATAATCCCATATGTCTATTTTTTAAAATTTATCTCCCTTATTTCCTGGTATTTCATACATAGATCACTTAGAATTACATATTTCTATATTTTTGTGATATGTGGGATGATTTAAGGGTGATTATAAATCTCAAAACACTAGGTTAGATGAAATTATATATTTCATTGATAATTTCATTCCTCTAGCTAATTAAAAAAATCTAGGTTCAGTTAATCATGTAAGATTTCACATGATTAGTTAAAAAATATAAAAATATAATAATGGGATAAATATGTAAAATCATAGTAATGGGATAGAAAATAATAATCCATATTCTTAAAAAAAAAATATATAACCAACCTATTTTGATCAATGTTTACACATAGCAAACCAATTAAATAAAATATAACATACCAAAAACACTCTCTAATATAAAGAAAACCTAAGTCCACTACTACTTCATTAGTTTGAGTTTAAAAGATTATTGTTTGAGGGATCTAAAATATGCATCATATCACCTACTTATATGATTGATGAATGATGATATATGTATTTTATATTAATTGTTCAATGAAATATTTTTTATTATTAATGTTGAAGATTGATCGGGAAGGATGTGATAGAACCCTTTCATGTTTGAGATAGGTATTGGGATATATTGAGGTGTGGGGATAAGACTTTAGTTAATATCCCCCTAGTTATATATTGTTGAGTATTGGAAGGAGTTATAAACCATGGTTGTTATTTCTCGAATCCCTTGTCTAAATTTTTATGATATGTGTTGTATTTTATTGTGGGAGATTGATCTTGAGTCCCAGCTCTATAATGAATGAGATGGTGCTCACAGAACATCCATGGGATAGATGAGGTCCTAGATGTGTGATGTTTGGGATTACCATGAGTGATAGGGTGAGGGTTAATATGATATGTACATCCACCATTGAGTGAGAATGGATGGACATGATAAATGTTTTGTTTCGTCACTTGAGTGAGAAAGAATTTTCAAGGTTCTTGGAATTTTAACACTCTTGAGTAAAAATGGACGTGGCAAGAATTGAGGACACCCAACCCTCCACCTTTAGGTTTAGGTTGAGTATTTTAATTGTACCCTACACTATATAATTAGGTATGTGTTATGTATGGTGTGAGGTGACTATATTACTTCCATTATGCTTCCAAATAATGAAGGGCAAAGTGTTTTAGTGCCTTAGTTAGGATATGATGAACTAGATTGTATGTTTGTATGTTAATCATTGGTCATTTTTTTTCTTTTTTTTCTTTGAAGGGAATGAGTATAATGTTTACACATATATACCATACATATCTATTTTATCATATTAACACTTATTATTTTTGTTGAATTTGGGATTTCTACTAGGTCATTGGTCTCACCACCTACAAGTTTACTCGTTATGTATTTTGATGTACATGGGTACACCCTCCTATTTTATCTTAGAAAATGGGTATCTATTAGAGGATGGAACTTATTTTAATAATATATTCAAGGGATCTAAGAATTTTGTAGGATTATTATGTAAGTTTTTTCCAATTTCAATTTACCTATAATGTTTTACAACACTTAGTTTCAATTGTTCCATTTCTGTACTTGATGATTCCAAGTATATCTAATGTTTCCTTATTTTGTCTTGTTGCTCCATATATTCATTTTATGGATTTATATTATCAACTATGGGGGGTTATAGCTTAATATTTTATGATTAAATTTTTTTGGAGATGTATGTTATATGGATGGGTCATGCTAAATTTTTAGTAGATTTCATCATGACCCCTGAGATTTCTTTTAGAGGGAATAGTCTACACTAAACTATGTTAGGACCTTTGCACTAGTTGGAAGCCTCTGGAATACTAGGAGGTGTACATGAGTTCATAAAGTATCCACATGTATTCTCTATTCAGATGATCCAATTTTTCATGAGATAATATAATCTCCAATGAATTAATCGACTCTTTACTTATCATTAGGTGATATTTCCCTCCAAAAGTTGAAGGGTATTTTCCCATAAATTTATCTACTGATGAAATGTTTCAATAAGTATACTTTTATAACTACTTTCATTGGTTAAGAAAATTTATATATTGTTTTTATTAATTTAATGACTCCAAAAACTACTCAAATTTAATTCCAACAATTTCTGGTTTCAGATTCTGAAATGTATTTTCATCCTGTTTATTTCCTACCGTCTTTACTATGATACCTCTGTGGAACAAAATATAAAATTGATATATATTAGATGAAGAAAAAATGAAATCTATATAATACTAAAAACTATATCAATATAATATAACCATAAATTTCTATTTCATCCCAATAAAAACTACTTTTTTATCCATGTGTGGTTTTTCCTTTATTTTATTACCAACATCCAAACACCAATATGTATTTAAACCCTCCTCTAACACCAACTATAACATTGAAAAAAAATCATTTGGAAATTAAATAATTTATAGTAAACATTGAATTATATATTCCAATGACCTCTTAGTAAAAGTGTTTTAGATGATTAGAAAAAACCTATTACATGTAACACCCAAAGCTTCTAGGGTACGCTTCTCTTTGAATAATATAGTAGTGTGTGTTGTACGCAACTTCGAGTTCTAACACACACCACAACCAACCAAACTAGCCTCTATGAATAGTAATACAAACTTTTTGAAATTTTATGAATTTTATCATTCAAAATGGACTTCATTTTTGGATTCAGAATATCAAAATTATCTTAGGGTGAATTTTTTGTATTTTTCTGAAAACATTCAATTTTTGATTAATAGTGAAAAAACATTGAGTTATAGTTTAAAACTGAATTTTTATTTAATTAATTAAATATTTTATTTAAATTTATTTTATGTTAAAATATATACACAATACCTATATAATTTCAATGTAATTAATTGGAGTCAGTTTATAATAATTTTAGATATATAAAAATTTTATTGAACTTTTCACCGTCTTTTACCCATCTCTTAGGAGAATTTCGAAATTCACATAAAACATAATTTTACCACTTATGTGAGTGTAATTATGAAAATATGAGAGACACAGTTAATATAAAGGAGTAAAATTTGGTTCAATAAGATAAAAATAAATTTTGGTGAATAGTAAGTTTTACTTTTATTTACCACGGTTAAAAGTAAATAGGGTAATTAAGGGTAAAAATGATATTAATTTTACCCTAACACATGTCCTGATTCTTTTGGAAAAGTTTATCTCGACCAAAAACAACCTTAGTAATAAAATATTATCATTTAGGTCCACTTGGATTAGATTAGGACATTTATTATTATTTAATTCAAAGAAGAGTCAAAAGAGTTAAAATCAATGTTTAATAACTAAAACATTTTTAATATAGGGTTATACATACGGTAAATTAGACTATAAATATTAATTAGAAATATAAAAATATTTCCTACATAATTTTATTTTATTTATAATTTTTATAGATTAAATAATTAAATTTATTAACGACACAATGGTGATGCAGAAATTACCTTTTTAATGAAAGAATCAAATCAATGGTACTATAAATATTAAAATATATATAATTTCAAACATTTTATGACACCCACGAATTTTTTAAGTGATTATGACATGTTACGATTGATTCTATGTATTTTTATAGAAGTAATAATAATTCTATTATTTTAAAAAAATAAATACCAAATAGTGTCAAAATTGACATAAAATAGTTTTTAAAACAAACATTATATTATTAATTGATATAATGGTCATAAAATTCTATGTTTCGGAAAAAAGTCTTATATAATAATATATATAACATTAATGACCCATTTGGGGTTCGAGTGTAAGTATATAGTATGTTTATTAACCATATAGTGGTAGAATACAAGAAGACGCGGTAAAAGTTAAATTATTTAACTTAGAGATAAATCTAAATGATAAGGTAAAAATGGTAACCTAAACTTGTCTAAAACCTATTGGTTAAGAAGGTTTCGACCAATACCTACCCTATCCTCTAAATAAGTCACTTTGGAGTCATTATAAACCGAATATTAATTTATTATAAAATAATATTTTAAGTTTTTTCTAAGGTGCCCCTCACCACTTTTATAAAAGGGCACTCCCCATTCTCACTAATTCACACCTTCAAATCCTTTTGTCTCAGCCAAAATGTGCCCAAATACCCTCTCAACTATCCTAACTTAATCCTAGGGGACTTCCTTTAGTCATAAATTCAACCTAAGGAGCCCTTTTGATCAAATCAAAAGGAAGAACTCGAAGAAGAGGTAATGATTTCACCACCCTCTTTCAAGTTCCTTTCTTCTTACACTTCTTATTTCCTTGTTATTTCAATTCTAGAATAATAACTCCAGTATCTTATATATATTTTTATGTTATTAAAAATATGGTACAACCATATTCAGTATTCTATCCATCTTTTGAATAACATGTCACCATATGTGCGTATGCACGGCTTACCGTCTCCACGTCATGGTGTAATTGTTATTCAAAACATTATTATTTGGATGAGTATGATAATGATGGTTAATTGAAGTAAATAATAAATATAACATTATAATGATTTTTTATATATGATATACCATCCAATTATATATGATTTTAATATCAAAAAAATGATATTGTCGCTCGTGCGTACGTACGGACTACCGTCTCCACGAACGCGATGAGATTCATTCCCCATTGTATCCATTCAAGAATAATTCAAATTTGATGATTAAAAATAATGTTTAAGGACTTGATATCATTCTGGATATGAATAAGAAACAACCTATCCATAACAAACATGGATTATCTAATAAAACATATAAAATAAAACGAGTAAGTTAACACCCAAAACGACCATAATACAAAGATATTATTATCAAAACAATGTTAAAAGATCATATATGATATCATATTAATCTATATGATTATTGTATAATTTAATAACAATTATTTCGCCATTATATATATGTTTAACCTACCCTCGACCAAGGAAAAGTACAAGGTAATGGTTTTTTTCACAATCTCTTCATTATCCGAGGTTGTTTATACGTAATTATCTAGTGGGACCTCTTTATCATCCAAATCCATGATTCCTAAAAATTCAATTCAAATCATTATTACAATTTTACAGATTATGGTTTGAAGTCATTTATACCATTTTTTGACTTTTTATAAGATTTTTATAAAGGAATCGTTCCGTTGTTTTCCAAACAAGGTCCTTTTTAACTTTTTCGAAAAAATTAAGGTAAGAATGTCTTTTTTTTAACTTATACGGCGGGTGCGGCTTTTTCCACCGTTATAAAATTTTCGAAGTTTCCCTTATAACATTATAAGAATATTTTCATATTAAATGTTTTCTTTTATAATTTTATGACTCTTAAATGATATCAAAAAGAGATATTTCCCTCAAATAATCTTGATTTCATCTATGTCAACATCATTTTAAATGTTTTAAAGATTTATTCATCTAAACCATTCTCATTAATGTCCATGTTTTCACAAGGGTTGTAAGGATTTATTTAAATGGACATGAATGTTTTAAAATGTTAATTACTTTAAAAAATTTCAATGTGGTATGGGACACTTTGATTCAAAAATGTCTTTAAATGTCTTCCTTTCTAAATTGTGTGAATTTTAAATGTTTTCATAAAAAGGGATATTTCAATAAATGTGTTTTACAAATCATTTCTATCTATGTCAGATCCATTAATGTATTTTAAACTTTTTTTGAAGTTGATTTATTATGATACAAAACTTCCATATTGTATTGAAGGTTTTGTGATATGTATGACTATGGATGTGTTGTTTTTATACCATTTAGGGTTTCTGGTTAAATTATTGATATTTCATATCCTAGTTCTTATACAAATGTTTATATTATGTTTCAACCTTTTCATATTAGGAATTTATTGGACATAGTAAGTGGCGGGTGGAGCCCACTATAGCTCCTCGATGCATCGCTAGGTCTCATGAGACAACTAGATTTGGAATTGGTCGAGGCCCTTTCCTGATTAGAGTTATGGTTTTGGCCAAGGACTTAATCATTTTTAGACGTCTTGGCCACAGCTTTGAAAAAAAATTCAGGATGTACAGCATTATACATTCCCTCATTATGGAAATAATATTGATGGTTCATGTGGTCATTCTACTAGTAGAATACCCATGAATATGTTTTATTATGGCTTTATTTACTCAACTCATATTTTTTCCATAAATGTATTCATGTTTATTATTGGTAAAGGCATGTGGTTTCAATTATTCTCCATGCATAATATTTATGTTATATTCCACTGTATTTTTTACCCTTACTGAGCGTTTGAGCTCACCCCTTTCCATGTTTTATTTTTCCCAGGATTCCAAGAAGTGTATTATGATTGATATGGAGGGTTAAGTTAAAGGAAATAATGGCGTTCTCAAAGAACTATTAACGTTGTGTTTTATGTCTTAAATTATAATGAAATGTTAATATATGTAATCTATTTTCCAAAACTGCTAAACTGATTGGTCTTTCGGGACATGATTTCCTTGTGATCATTCCAATGTATTAAAATAATGCACCGACTCTGGGTAACTGGGGTCGGGGCATTACAGTTGGTATCAAAGGAAGTTTATCAATATCCTTAGAAATGATATTTAGATAAAATCTGGTTAGAGAACATATAACTAAGATAGAATTTAATTATTTGTATAGAATAACTTCTTATAATTTTGGTATTGTAGAGATATTTTGAGTTTTCCAAGCAATACATCCCTGTCTGGATACGAGCAGGTAGAGGTGGCTTTGGCACAGATGTACCTAGGGGTAAAACCCAAAAACACTGCTTTGAGCTAGACTCGAACGAGAACTACTGCACGACAATGGTTCTTGCTGCACTCTTGGTTACGACACTCTCAGGGGATATGATTAGGATAATTCTAATTTTCTTTACAAACCACTATGAAGGGTTTATGAGTATATATCTCCTCAAAGGAAACATTTTTGTGATTATGGATTATATCCATAAACTTTTCAATTTATGTTAGGTATTTTACATGTTTGGAATTATGAATTGTGATTCATAAACTGACCTAGTGTATACCATTGTATAAAAATGGAACCCAATAGAAGTAATGTGAACTCCAGTAGTATGTATGATCCAAAGAGTATGAAGGGTCATTTCTTTCATGGTATTAATCCAAAATTTAGAAGGGAAATATTCTCCCATGTCTTCTCAATATATGAAGAAATAGTATAATTTGTTAATAAGATATGTAAAAAATTCACTGAGTCCTATGGCATTGAAGGGAAGAAATAGAAGAAAATGATGGAAGAGATAAATTTGGATAAAGGGAATAGGGAAAAGAAGGATTTTACCATATGTGATAACTGTGGAAAGAATCACCATGGTAAATGCTTGAAGGGAATGTGAGTTTGTTATAAGTGTGGAGAAAAAATGGATATCAAGTACGTGATTGAATGGGTAAAAAAAATCAAATGTACAATGCTTCATCTACAAGGTGTTCGGACACTAAACGAATCAACTCCCATTCGTAAGAGTATACCGCAAATGTTGTTATTGGATAATAATCAAGTTATGATACTACCTCAGATGAAGAGGAATCAATAGTGTTCTTATGTTGTTATTATAGAATTATTTCATTTGAGTGTTGTATCAATAGTATACTGGTTACATGAATTATGGAGATAAATAAGGATTGTACTACAATACTATTTTATTGAGGATTTGAGATTATATGGTTCTAAGAAAAGTGACATAATAGTAATCTACACATTATGGAAAATACATGGTTGAAGGAAAGGTAATCCATAATATGGTCTCGATAATGTGGTAGTGATTTTGGAAAAAGAGATAGTTTATTTGAATAATTATATTGGGTATTCTTGACTACCTTGAAACTGATTAATGATTTTTCATCATTGGAGTTTACAACATTTTTGGATAGAAAGAGTATATCCATTATTCTATAAAGAATAAGGGATCAAGAATGTAATCAATAAGGTTTTATGGTAATTCAGGATGTTACCATGTTTTAACATAATACATGATGAAGGTGTTCACATGTTATTACATGGAAAAAAATATCTTCGTTGTGTTTAACTTCCTTATAAATTTTGGACTAAGAGTTTGGATAGTAGTATTTTGGAAAAGTCTAAAGGTCAGAATGAATTATGTTTGAATGGTCATTTTTTGAATTTTATAAAAGGACAACACGCAGACCATGTGACAACCCGTCGCGTCGGACAATGCTGTGAGAATCGAAACCAAAACCATAGTGCGATTGGGATTTATCGCCTACCACTAGACTACGTGAAGTTCCTGGATGGTATAATGTATTTTCTTTTTTTAAAGTGTATGATATGTGAATTATAAATTCATTATATTTGGAACCCTATAAGATTAGAATAAATAGAGTATTTTTCAGTTGTGTTATGTTTTGGAGTGAAAGATGAGTTTGTGTTAGAAATTTATTAATGGATAAAACACTAATTATAAAGTAGGTATATCTCCTTATTATCTTATCCAATCTCATAAATAAATTCCTTAACATTAAGAAAAGGAACTTAAAACCAAAACATTATCCTAGATGGTACCTTATATCATCACAAATTTATGTCTTTGTGATTGTTGGCCTTTTCATAGCCATGTTATCTACAACTCTCCATAAAATATTGATGGTTAGATTTCCCTTCCATATCCATGTTTTCCTATATGGAACCCTAGTATGTGTTATTTTCGGTAACCTTCTTACTTACCACTCTTTATTTTAAATAGGGGCCACATTAATCCATTTTTCGATGTGAGATTTCAACTAAGATGTTTTGAAATGTCAACCCCAAGTTTCCAATACCGAACATAAATTGCAAGGATGAAATTTATTGTGGTATGGGAGAATTTAACAACCCAAGCTTCCACGGTATGTGTTATATTTAAAAAATACAGTAGCGTGTGTTGTATGCAACTTTGAGTTCTAACACACACCACAACCAATCAGACTAGCCGTTATGAATAATAATACCCACTTTTTTAAATTTTATAAATTTTATCATTCATAATGGACTTCATTTTCTGATTCATAATATTGAAATTAGCTTAGGGTGAATTTTTTGTATTTTTCTGAAAACATTCAATTTTTTATGAATAGTGAAAACGCACTGAGTTAAAGTTTAAAACCGAATTTTAATTTAAATAATTATTTATTTTATTAAAATTTTTTCAGGTAAAAATAGATACATAATACCTATATAAGTTCAACTTAATTCATTGGAGTCAGTTTATAATAATTTTAGATATATTAAAATTTTATTGAACATTTCACCGTCTTTTACCCATGTCCTAGGAGAATTTGCAAATTCACATAAAACATAATTTTACTGCTTTTGTGAGTGGAATTTATAAACTCTGAGAGACACAGTTAATATCAAGGAGTAAAATGTGGTTCAATAAGATAAAAATAATTTTTGGTGAATAGAAACTTTTTACTTTTATATACCACGGTTAAAAGTAAATAGGGTAATTAAGGGTAAAAATGTTATTAATATTACCCTAACACAGGTACTAATTCTATTGTACAAGTTTATCTTGACCAAAAACAACATTTGGAAAAAAAAATTATCATTTAGGCCCACTTGGATTAGATTAAGATATTTATTACTATTTAATTTAAAGAAGAGTTAATAGAGTTAAAATCAAATTTTAATAACTAAAACATTTTTAATATAGGGTTATACATAAGTTAAATTAGACTATAAATATTCATTAAAAATATAAAAATATTTCATACATAATGGTATTTTATTTATTATTTTTAGAGATTAAATATTTAAATTTATTAATGACACAATGGTGATGACTAAATTAACTTATTAATGAAGGAATCAAATAAATGGTATTATAAATTTTAAAATATATATAATTTCAAAGTTTTTATGAAATCCACGAATTTTATAGGTGAATATGACATGTTGTGATTGATTCAAAGTTTTTTTGAAGTAAAAATACTCTTATTATTTTAACAAAAAACAAATACCAAATAGTGTCAAAATTGACATATAATAGTTTTTAAAACAAATATTATATTATTAATTGATATAATGGTCCTAAAAATATAAGGTTCGGCAAAAAGACTTATATAATAATATATATGATGATAATGAACCAATTGGGGTTCTATTGGTTGTATATAGTAAGTTAATTAACCATATAGTGTTAAAATAGAAGAAGACATGGTAAAATTTAAATTATTTAACTTAGAGTTAAATCTATATGATAAGGTTAAAATGGTAACCTAAACTTGTCTAAAACATATTGGTTGAGAGGATTTAGACCCATAAACACCCTAGCCTCTAAATAAGTAGCTTTTAAGACATTATTAACCGAATATAAAATTATTATAAAATAATAATTTAAGTTTTTCCTAAGTTGCCCCTCACCCCTCTTATAAAAGGGCACTCCCCCTTCTCACTAATTCACACCTTAAAAGCCATTTTTTTCTTGGTTAAACTCTTCTCAAATAACCTATAAACTATCCTTTCTTCATCTTAGGGGCCTTCCTTTAGTCATAGATTTAACCTAAGGAGCCCTTTTGATCAAATCAAAAGGAAGAACCGGAAGAAGAGGTAATGATTTCACCACCCTCTTTCAAGTTCCTTTCTTCTTCCACTTCTTCTTTCTTTGTTATTTCCATTATAAAATAATAACTCTAATATATTCTATATACTGTGATGTTATTATAAATATGGTGCAACAATATTCAGTATTCTATCAATCATTTGAATGACATGTCACCATACGTGCGTACGTACGGCTTACCGTCTCCACGTCGTGGTGTAATTGTTATTCAAAACATTGTTATTTGGATGCATATGATAATGATGTTTAATTGAAGTAAATAATAAATATAACATTATAATTATTCTATAAATATGATATACCATCCAATTATATACGATTTTAATATCAAAAAAATGATATTTTCGTTCGTGTGTACATACGGACTACCGTCTCCAAGAACGAGATGAGATTCATTCCCCATTGTATCCATTCAAGACTAATTCTCATTTGATGATTTTAAATAATGATTAAGGACTTGATATCATTATGGATATGAAAAAGATACATCATATCCATAACAAACACAACTTATGTAATAAAACATAAAAAATAAAACGAGTAAGTTAACACCCGAAATGATGATAATACGATGATATTATTAACAAAACAATGTTAAAAGATCATATATGATATCATATTAATGTATATGATTCTTGTATAATTTAATAACAATTATTTCACCATTATACAAGAGGTTAACCCATCCTCGACCATGGAAAAGTACAAGTTAAGGGTTTATTTTACAATCTCTTAATTATACGAGGTTGTTAATATGTAATTATCTATAGGGACCTCTTTATCATCCACATCCATGATTCTTAAAAATGTAATTCAAATCATTCTTACTATTTTACAAACTGTGGGTTAAAGTCAATTATACCCTTGTTTGAATTTTTATAATATTTTTATAAAGAAATATTTCTATCATTTTCCAAACAAGGACCTTTTTAACATTTTCGACAAAATTAAGATAAGAATGTCTTTTTTTAACTTATACGGTGGGTGCGGCTATTTTCCGCCGTTATAAAATCGTCGAAGCTTCCCTTAAAAGCTTATAATAATATTTTCAATGTAAATGTTTTCTTTTATAATTATGTGACCCTTAAATGATTTCAAAAAGAATATTTCCCTCAAATAGTTTTTATTTCATCTACGTCAACATCATTTTAAATGTTTTAAAGTTTTATTCTTCTAAAAAATTCTCATTAATTTCCATGTTTTCAAAATGGGTTCAAGGACTTATTTAAATGGACTTGAATGTTTTAAAATGTAAATTACTTTAAAAGGTTTCAATGTGGTATGGGACACTTTGATTTAAAAATGTCTTCATATGTCTTCCTTTCTAAATTGTGTGACTTATAAATGTATTAATAAAAAGGGATATTTCAATCAAAGAGTTTTTCAAATCATTTCCATCTATGTCAAATCATTTAATGGATTTTAAACATGCTTTGAAGTTGATTTATTATGATAAAAAACATCCATATTGTATTGATGGTTTTGTGATATGTTTGACTATGGATGTGTTATTTTTATACCATTCATGGTTTATGGTTAAAGTATTGACATTTTGTATCTTAGTTCTTATACGAATGTTTATGTTATGTTTCAACCTTTTCATATGAGGAATGTATTGTACATAGTAAGTGATGGGTGGATCCTTTTATAGCTCCTTGGTGCATCGGTAGGTCTCATGAGACAACTAGACATGGAATTGGTCGAGGCCCTTTCCCAATTTGAGTTATGGTTTTGGCCGAGGTCTTAATCATTTTTAGACGCCTTGGCCGAGGCCTTGACAAAATGTTTCATAATGTCCGACATTATACATTTCCTCGTTATGGAAATAATATAGATGGTTCATGTGGTCATTCTACTAGTATAATACCCATGATTATGTTTTATTATGGATTTATTTACTAAGCTCATTTTCTTTCCATAAAAGTATTCATGCTTATTATTGGTAAAGGCATGTGGTTTCAATTATTCTCCATGCTAAAAATTTATGTTATCTTCCGCTGTATTTCTTACCCTTTCTGAGCATTTGAGCTCACTTCTTTCCATGTTTTATTATTCCCAGGATTCCAAGAAGTCTATTATGATTGATATACAGGGTTAAGCTAAAGGGAATAATGGTGTTCTCAATGAACTATTTACGCTATGTTTTATGTTTGAAATTATAATGAAATGTTAATATATGTAATCTATTTTCTAAGACTGCTAAACTGATCGGCCTTTCTGGACATTATTTCTTTGTGATCATGCCAATGTATTAAAATAATGCACCGAATTTGGGTAACTGGGGTCGGGGTGTTACATTACAATACAGAAACCACACTTCCACTCAATTTGTATTTTTTACCACAAAAATAATTTATAAAACTAAAGTAATTTTTATATTAATGATAGATCTAAATAAATAGGACTAGACTATAATATTTTTCATAATCATCTATAAATATATTAAAATAATTTAAAATCATATTATGAATAAAAAATCTATGAAATTGGTAAAAAATATATATAACCCATTGATATATTGAAAAAATCATGAAAAACCATAAATAGATTTACCTTTAAATAAAAAAAAATTATGTTCATGAAAACTAAAAACCAACCATAATATCACATTCTAAACCCAATTAATTTCATAAGAAAGCATAAATTTTTCACGACCCATCCTCAGGGCCCATGCTGTGACTACCCCAATCCCACATTCCATAGGCCAGGGGCTGGCGAATAGCACCAAAGGAGTAATTCCCAATAATTGGGAAGGCATTTCCTTTATAAAAGTAAACAAACACCACAGAGTACAAGTGGAAGTAATACACTAAGTACAAAATGAAGTGCTGAAAACTAAATGGGCCAGAATACAAACCCAATCGAAATTACAGCTACAAATGAACAAAAGTACAACAGAAAAAGACAACAGCTGGAAGAAAGGAAGCATCTCCTGGGCCGTCCTCCTTGGATCCTACCTGATGGGTAGGTACAGATAGCGGAGCTCCTGGATCGTCCACCACGAATCCTACCTGAAGGGTAGGTACAGATAGCGCAGCTCGTGGATCGTCCACCACAGATCCTACATGAAGGGTAGGTACAGAATGGGCAGCTCATGGATCGTCCACCACAGATCCTACCTGAAGGGTAGGTACAAATAGCGCAGCTCCTGGATCGTCCACCACGGATCCTATCTGAAGGGTAGGTACATATAGCCTCCACAACGCCCTTTCCCATCAACCTCCTCCGAGTATCGTCTCGCCGTGAAGTCCACCTCCAGATACTGACTCGTCGTGAGGTCCACCTCTGGGTACCATCCAGTCTTTGAACACTCGGCCTCCGTCAGCACTACCCGTCGTCTGTAACCAACACAACGAGGTGCAGGCATAGCCCGTGCAGGGGTGAGTATAATGATACTCAGTAGGGACCCCGAGACCCTCAAGGTCTCTCTAAATCCAAAAAGTATAACCACAAAGTAGAATCACAACAGATAACCCTTCTTAGGTATAAGCCCATACTTATACCTAAGTAATCAAGTAACCCATCTCAATCATGAGGAAACACAAATATTATTAAATCAACGGATAACCACTACCCAGGTATATGCCCATACATATACCTAAGTTATCAAGTGACCCATCTAAATCATGATATAAACACAAAGGTCATAGACTCAGCTCAAACCAGGATTTTCATTATCGAAATTGTTACTGCTGAAGAACCCCGTCTCTAGAGTGTATAGTGATCCTGTCACGACTCTGAGGTACTGCTCACTAACCTGAGACTGATGAGGTACTCTTCCGGTCGAGTACCGCGGGTCAGCCACCCAAACACAGTAGTGCTACCCACCGGGGTAAGCCACCCAAACACAGTAGTGCATACCCCCTAATAGCCTACAGAGGTTATCTTCGGACGGGTACCACGGGTTTGCACCCAAACACTGTAGTGCTCCATCCTCCATGGTTTTGAACCCAAACAAAGTAGTGCTCTGTCCACTGGGCTATTCTACTCACTCCAAGTCGAGTCGGTCAAGCATTCGTCAAGTCTTAGCCCGCTACACGGTCTTCGTACTCCGTACGCTCGTCTCCGGGAGGGTCCACTCCATGAGCTATAGGTCGATACTCCAAGTATCTAAAAGATCCATGAAGAAGTATCTCAATGGACCGCGTCATCATAGGGGTCTCAACGCAACAGACGGCGCGTCAATCAGACGCCCGATCTGTGAGTTATTAGCCTTTTCGTCCCAGGGGCCCGGTTGGTTTCGTGTGCGAACCAACCCGGATATATCTCAACTGTACCCCTAAATCTCATAGGGTATACTCATAGGGAACTTTTCTCAACGTGATCACCAACACCACTGACGGTTCGTCAAACGGACATCTGGTCTAAAAGTTATCAGCTTTTCCGTTCCAGGGGCCTGATTGGATTTTGGGTACAATCCAACCCGATCATACCCCAACTGTATCCAAATCTCAGGAGAAGTATTCCAAAAGTACCATCTCATCAAGAGGAATCCAAAAAATTCAACGGCATGTCAATCGGACGTCCGGAGCTCAAGATATAAGCGTTTCCGCTCCGAGGGCCCGGTTGGTTTCGTGTTTGAACCATCCCGGCCGAACCCAATGTACTCCGAAACCTTGAGTTTAATATACCAAAACGACCGTCTCGATCCAATGATCGCATCGCAGCTGATGGTGCGTCGATCGGAGGTCCGTAGCCCAAGATATGAGCAAAAGATCGTAAGAGGTCTGCGAATATGGGGTTTCGGCCCGGTCCGACCCGGCCCGATACCCCATGGGTCGGTCCGAACCGGGTCAACCCGACCCGGGTCTGGGTCCGGCCTGCTTGGGCGCTACCCATCCCGGCTTGCGCGGCCCGGTTGGGCACGCTGGCATGGCCCGCGTGGTCCACTGGCCAGATGGCTCGGCTGAAACGGCCGAGCGGTTTGGGGGGAGGCGTTGCCCCCCTGTTTCGTAACCACGGCCCCCATGCGGGGGGTTGCTGCTATCCAGCCAGCCGGGGGTTACGAACCCCCGGTTCCTCCTCTGATCGGCAGGCCCACTCCGGCCGGCTGGCTGCTGCACCACGGGACTGGCACGGGCCGGTCCCCCTGCTCCAACGCAGGCGACCGGAAGTTGGTCGTCGGTCCCTGCTCCGCCACGGCATAAATCTGCGGCCTTGGTCCGTCTGTCACTGCGCGACGGCACCGCGCCCCTCCTCCGTGGCCCCACTATGGCCGCGGTGTTTTCATGATTCTCTGGCGCGGCGCGATGGTACCGTGACATTGTTCGACTTCAACGGCGCCGCGCGACGGCGCCGCACATCCTTGCCGCATGACCCCGCGCGGTGCGACGACAGCCTGCCATCTCCGTTCCAAACCTAAACAAGGTTAATCAAAAAATCAAGGGAGGAGGTTCGGCCGTGTTTGTGCAGTCCTGCCCCCTCCCGTTAATTGATAGCAAGCACTCCAATTGAAACGAGGAAACGACGACGGAAGAATTCATGAATAAAAACAATAAATCCCCTACATCGTCGAATTCGTTGAGCGAAGGTTCTTCGCGGAATTTATCATCGTGGAAGAAGGCATCGCAGAAGGAGAGGGTCGTTGGCATCGCAGTACATGGCGTCGCATAGTCATTCTCTGAGGATTCGGTGTTCTTCGTCATAGATCGGTGCGTTCTTCGCGTTCTTCACGATCTTCGCGTTCTTCACGTTCTTCGAGGAAGAAGAAGAACTTCAAGACTCCCCTTTTTCTCCAAATCACCTCTCAACACAACAAGCTCCAACCAAAAATAAAATAAGTGCATCACATATTTTATTACTCATGACTTAAGTTTAAAATTCAAAAAATGAATTAAACCGCTTAATTAATTAAGTGAGTTGGCATGATTTAAGAAGTGAGAGAGGAGGTGAGTGGTCTCACATTAAAGGGGGGTTAAGGAGTTAAGGAATATGAGAGGTCACCCACATAATGGGGGAGTTAGAGTAGGTTTAAAGAATGTCAAGGGGTGGGGTTTGTGTGGGCCCCACCTCACATTTAACCTCACTTAGGTAGTTAGGATCACCTAAACACCATCCTTAGGTTTTAACCACTTTAAAGAAATAACATTAGTTGCACAAATTTTATTTCTCGGAAGCCTTTATCCACAAAACTAAACAACTCTTCCCGAGCAAATGAAACACTGAAAAATGTCTTTTTAAGCAATTACCGGCACTGCAGTTTCATCGGTTCCCTCAATTTCAATTCCAAGCACCAGATCAAAAGTTAGAAAAACCCGCTCATTCGTTCCCTGAACGTACCCAAGCTAAACTTCGGAAAATTATTCTGGGCTCACCGGGCCTCGGAATCATGTGCCATCAAAAATTGCATTCTTGTAAAATCCCAAAGAAAATTAAGAAAAAAAATTCCTTGAATTTTATGGGTCTTTACATTACTCCCACCACAGGGCTTTACGTCCCCGTAAAGCTTTAACACAAACTAGGGAAACAAAAGTGGTACTGAGCACGCAACTGAGCCTTCCGCTCCCATGTGCTCACCTGGAGGTTCCTGTACTGCCAGTGAAGCGCACCCAAGGAATCAAACATCCTTGTAAGATCTGCTTATGTCGATCCTCAACCTCTACTGGAACGCCGTAAAAGTCACCCCATCGCCAAAGTCCTGTTCCCCATGGTCTATGACATGAGTCGGGTCAAGCATGTATATCCTCAGTTGAGATACGTGGAAGTCATCGTGCACCCGGTGCAACTGAGGTGGATGGGTCAAGGGGTAAACCACCTCGCCTACCCTGCTGGGGACCTGAAAAGGCCCACTGAACCTCGGAGATTACTTCCCACCTCAGCCACATCTCTATAGACCTCATCGAGGTGAGACCCGTAGGAAAACGTGGTCGCCATCCTCAAATTCCAGTGGTTCTGTCTCCTATCAACATAAGACTTATGTCGGCTCGGATCTGTCCTCATCCACTCCTGGATGACCTAGACCTTCTCTGTCATGGCCTGGACCATCTCTGTTTTGGCCAGGACCATTTCTGGTCCCACAAGAGCTGCTAAGATTTCTTCCTTTCTGATAAGAGAAATCTGGACTCATCCCCTGGATGAACCATGTTCTTTGCCTAAAACAGTCAATCCTATCATGAATGGATCTAATCCATGCCATGGATGACATCGTAAGGCCTCGACGCTACTACCAAGAGATCCAATTGTTACTCTCCCCTCCAAGGGTTGAGTCACACTGTCGGCATCAGTGTGTGGTCACTAGGTCTCCTCCTGTAAGAATCTCAAAAGCGAGGGTCAAGTCAACAGTTTTGAACCGGAACCTCTTATTATCAATCAAACCAAAAAGGGAAGGTAAGTAAACGTCACAAAGATAAGTGTATTTCATTACTACAGCTCGTTGTACAAGACTCACAACAACCACAAACAACAACATCAACAACAAGGAAGCTGGTAGCACAAAGATCAAAGGCCTCTATGCCTGGAACTAGTCCGCTCTTAATTAAAACTAAAACTCAAGACTCCTGCTGCCACGTGGGTGAAGTTGGCCGATTCAAGAGTGATCGGATACACCTTACTATGCAAGAGTTAATCATGTGCTTCCTGGGGTTTCCTTTTTCACCGACCAAGGAAAACATGTCCTGACGTTTTCCTAACACCGTCAATTTGTGTATGAACTGTTGATCCAATATATACACAGACCAATGTCGTAAGGCCTCGACGCTGCCACCAAGATATTACAACCCAAACTCTCACCTCGTGGGTCAGATCACACTGTCGGCGTAAGTGTGATTATCGTGTCTCCTTCCAAGTTATCTCCAGATGTGAGGGTCAAGTCTACGGCTTACCGGAAACTCTAGGTATAGGACAATATTCATGGAAGGAAGGAATGATTCATATCAAATTTTTCTGTTAAGACAGCTAGTAATGGACATAGACTGTCCCTTGAATAATTCTTAGAGCCATTGGGTCACACTCCTTGACCACATGCAGCTACTCTCTTCCCCTTCCCTCCAGCTCCCTGAGCCTAGCAGGGACTACAAAGGTGGGTGAGTGTGACATGTTACGATGTACACCACCTCATGCTGCTATCCTAGCTCTGCCTCCACGTCTTCTGCTTCACAGACTCATATTTCCTTAATATTTCCTCTTCCTGAAACATTCGCACGCCCAAGTCTCTGAGACTGGAACCAGCTCATTGCGTTCCAACTTCAACCATTCTCTAGCTGTATTCGTTCATCCAAAGAACATTCAAACTCAAGGTTATCTCTAGCACCATAACGTGAGTAATAATGTATAGAGGAAAAAGTGACGGCTCGAATATCCTTAAACACACCGTGCTCAGAGGTCCAAGCTCTATAGAACTGATCGAATCGTATTCATCGAGTACTTGGAATGTTCAGTATGCCTCGATGAATTCTCATCTACCGACACGTCGTCCTGCCGAAGCTGTAAAAGCTCTAGAAAACTCTCAGCCGCTTCCTCAAGCCAGTCCTCAGCCGGCTATGAGTCGGCCTCACCTCGGAACTTGAGGGTATATGATGTTGGAACACGTGTAAGGCAGTAAGCCTACATGTGTCACCTACTGGTACCACCGGTTGTAACTGTTGACCAACAGGTAGTGATGTATAGCTGACACACTACCTGAAGGCACTATCTCAGGCATCAGTCCATGTACCGAAGCCTCATAACTATGTGGACCATCCTCATGGTCACTCACTAGAAAACACTAGTTGCCAAGTCTACCATCCACTCCACTGGTGTCTCAGCTAGGCAGAAAACTCTAGAAATCGCCTCCAACCAGTCCTCTGCTGTCTGGGAATCTGCCTCGCCTCGTAACCTCGGAGGCCCCTGCTACTGGAACTCGTGTAACGTGCTCTGCCATCATGCATCGTCCACTAGTACGAGTGGTGGCATATGTTTCCCAATAGGTAGTAGTGTTGCTGGTACACCACCCGATGGTTCCAACATAGTAAAAAGGGCCCTGCACCGGAGCCTCGTCGCTCGGTGAGCCGTCATCAAGTACCCTCTCAGAAACTCCAACTGATTGTCTGCGTAGAGACATCCTGAATAGATGTGACACGGTCAACGATTTATACTTGGTGAGATGACCTGGTTTGAGCTGACTTGAAAACTTTTGGAAACACACACTCAATCAGTGTTTTCATGCACAAAGTTGGAAATCAGAAGTCAGGGTCCTGTTGTACGGATACGTCGACCACCGCACCAACACTGGACTCCCTGAACTGAAAACCACACTCGGTACCCTTAACACTACTGCTTCACAAAAAGAAAATATCAGAGTCTTAAGTTCTTCGGTAGAACCGAATCCTCTAATACCAATTTGTCACAACCCGTCCTCGGGGCCCATGCCGTGACTCCCCCAAGCCCGCCTTCCATAGGCCAGGGGCTGGCGACTAGCACAAAAGGCATAATTCCTGATAACTGGGAAGGCATTTCCTTTATAAGAGTAAACAAACACCATAGAGTACAAGCAGAAGTAATACACTAAGTACAAAAGGAAGTGCTGAAAACTAAATGGGCCAGAATATAAACCCAATCGAAAGTACAGCTAAAAATGATCAAAAGTACAACAGAAAAAGACAATAGCTGGAAGAAAGGAAGCAGCTCCTGGGTCGTCCTCCTCGGATCCTACCTGAAGGGTAGGTATAGATAGCGGATCTCCTGGATCGTCCACCAAGGATCCTACCTGAAGGTTAGGTACAGATAGTGCAGCTCCTGGATCGTCCACCACGGATCCTACCTGAAGGGTAGGTAAAGATAGCGCAGCTCCTGGATCGTCCACCATGGATCCTACCTGAAGGGTAGGTACAGATAGTGCAGCTCCTCGATCGTCCACCACGGATCCTATCAGAAGGGTAGGTACATATAGCCTCCACAACGCTCTTTCCCGTCAACTTTTTTTGAGTATCGTCTCCCTGTGAAGTCCACCTCCATATACTGACTCGTCGTGAGGTCCACCTCTAGGTACCGTCCAGTCTTCGAACACTCGGCCTCTGTCAGCACTGCCCGTCGTCTTCAACCAACACAACGAGGTGAGGGCATATCCCGTGCAGGGGTGAGTATAACGATACTTAGTAGGGACCCCGAGACCCTCAAGGTCTCTCTAAATCCAACAAGGATAACCACAAATCAGAATCACAACAGATAACCCTTCATAGGTATAAGCCCATACTTATACCTAAGTTATCTAGTAACCCATCTCAATCATGAGGAAACACAATGATTATGAAATCAATGTATAACCACTACCCAGGTATATGCCCATACATATACCTAAATTATCAAGTGACCCATCTCAATCATGAGGTAAACACAAAGGTCATAGACTCAGCTCAAACCAGGATTTTCATTATCGAAATTGTAACTACTGAAGAGACCTGTCTCTAGAGTGTACAGTGATCCTATCATGACTCCGAGGGACTGCTCACTAACCTAAGACTGCTGAGGTACTCCTCCTGTCGAGTATTGCGGGTCAGCCACCCAAACACAGTAGTGCTACCCGCTGGGGTATGCCACCCAAACAAAGTAGTGCATCCCCCCTAATGACCTGCATAGGTACTCTCCGGATGAGTACCATGGCTCAACACCCAAACAGTTTAGTGCTCCTTCCTCCATGGGTCTTCACTCAAACAAAGTAGTGCTCCGTCCACTGGGCTAGTCGACTCACTCCAAGTCGAGTCAGTCAAGCAGTCGTCAGGTCTCAACCGGCTACACATTCTCCGTACTACGTACGCTCGTCTCTGGGAGGGTCCGCTCCATGAGCTACAGGTCGATACTCCAGGTATCACAAAGTTCCAAGAAGAAGTATCTCAAAGTACCGCCTCGTCATAGGGGTCTCAACGCAATAGACGACACGTGAATCGGACGCCCGGTCTGTGAGTTATTAGCCTTTTTGTCCCAGAATCCCGGTTGATTTCATGTACAAACCAACCTGGACGTATCTCAACTGTACCCCTAACTCTCATAGGGTATACTCATAGGGACTGTTTCTCAACGTGATCACCAACAGGGCTGACGGTTCGTCAAACGGACGTCCGGTCTGAAAGTTATCAACTCTTTCGTTCTAGGGCCGGGTTGGATTTCGGGGTAGAATCCAACCCGGTCATACTCCAACTACGTCCAAATCTTAGGCGTAGTATTCCAAAAGTTTCATCTCATCAAGAGGAATCCAACAAAGTTGATGGCACGTCAATCAGACGTTCGGAGCTCAAGATATAAGCATTTCCGCTCCGAGGGCCTGGTTGGTTTTGTGTTCGAACCAACCCGGCCGAACCCAAAGTACTCCGAAACCGTGAGTGTAATATACCGAAATGACCGTCTCGATCCAAGGATCACATTGCAGCTAGTGGTGCGTCGATGGGGTTCAGGCCCGGTCCGACCCGGCTCGATACACCCTGGGTCGGCCCGAACCGGGGTGACCCGACCCGGGTCCAGGTCCGGCCCACTTGGGCGTGGCCCAGCCCAGCACGCTGGCACAACCAGTGCGGTCCACTGGCCAGAGGGCTCAGCCGAAACGGCCGAGCGGTTTTGGGGGGAGGCGCTGCCCCCCCCCTGTTTCGTAATCATGGCCTCCATGCGGGGGGCTGCAATTTTTCAGCCATCCGGGGGTTACGAACCCCAGGTTCCTCCTCTGACCGGCCGGCCCGCTCCGGCCGGCCGACTACTGCACCACGGGACCGGCGCAGGTCGGTCCCCCTACTCCGACGCCGGCGGCCGGACGTTGGCTGTCGGTCACTGCCCCGCCGTGGCCCCGCTCCGGCCGCGGTGTTTTGTGATTCTCTGGCGGGGCACGACAGTGCCGCGACCTTGTTCGACTTCAATGGCGCGACACGCCGGCGCCGTGCATCCCTGCCGCATGATCCTGCGCGGTGCGATGACACCGCGCCATCTCTGTTCCAAACCACAACAAGGTTAATCAACAGAATCAAGGGAGGAGGGTCGGCCGTGTTTGTGTCGTCCGTCCCCCTCCCGTTAAATGATAGAAAGAAGACCAATTGAAACGAGGAACGACGACGGAAGAATTCACAAATAAAAACAATAAATCCCCTACCTCGTCGAATTCGTTGTGCGAAGGTTCGTCGCATAATTTATCGTCGCGGAAGAAGGCGTCGCAGAAGGAGAGGGTCATTGGTGTCACAGTACATGGCGTCGCATAGTCGACCTCCAAGGATTCGGCATTTTTCGTCGGAGATCGGTGCGTTCTTCGCGTTCTTCGCATTCTTCGACGAAGAAGAAGAACTTCAAGACTCCCCTTTTTCTCCCAATCCCCTCTCAACACAACAAGCTCCAACCAGAAATAAAATAAGTGCTTCACTTATTTTATTACTCATGACTTAAGTTTGAAATTCAAAAATTGAATTAAACCACTTAATTAATTATGTTTGTTGGCCTGATTTAAGAAGTGAGAGAGGAGGTGGGTGGTTGAACATTAATGGGGGGTTAAGGAGTTAAGGAACATTAGAGGTCACCCACTTAATGGGGGAGTTAGAGTAGGTTTAAGGAATGTGAAGGGGTGGGGTTCATGTGGGCCTCACCTCAAATTTAACCTCACTTAGGTAGTTAGGTTAACCCAACCTCCATCCTTAGGTTTTAACCACTTTATAGAAATAAAATTAGTTGCATAAATTTTATTTCTCAGAAGTCTTTATCCATAAAACTAAACAACTCATCCCGAGAAAACACAACTCTAGAAAAGGCCTTTTTAAGCAATTACTAGTTCTATGGTTTCACCGGTTCCCTCAGATTTCAATTCTGAGCACCGGATCAAAAGATAGAAAAACCCACTCGTTCGTTCACTGAACGTACCCGAGCTAAACTTCGGAAAATTATTCCGGGCTCACCGGGCCTCGGAATCTGGTGCCGTTAGAAAATGCTTTATTGTAAAATCCCAAAGAAAATTAAGAAAAACATTTCCTTGAATTTTACGAGTCTTTACAAAATTAATGTTAAATAATAATCATAGTTTCTTGGGTCACCATATTCATAATCATAGTTATAATCACCCTTAAGATCACTCTAACAATGGAATATCCTCTTCAATTATTTCCAACATATCTTCTCTAGAGAGTAAAACCATACCTATTAATTGGAGATATATATCATACTCAAACATCATCATATATAATTTCCAAGAACCGTATATGAATAAAATAAATATGATATTTAATTTCACAATAAAATTCACGAAAACATTCTTCATAATAAATAAGCAAAAGAATTTTATGTTAACCCATAAAAAATAACTCAATTTTAAAAGAAAGGGTTAAAATTACATATTTAAAAGAAAATTAAATAAAATAATCAAATAATAATTATAATAAATAACAATATGATAAATAAAATTAAATAAAATTTTTAGAGAGTGGTATATGAAACAGTGTTATAAAAATAGTTAATGTAATTGTTTAAAATAAAAAACAAACCTTACCTAAAGTCCATAATCAGCTCATGCATCCTTTAATCTCTTGATTATAAAATGTATATTAATATTTTACTTGATTATGAAAATTTTTCTTTTTCATTAAATTTTTATTATTATTTTATTTTATTCATTTATCATCAATGTTCATTAATTTACCAAACTAGCTTTATTTACATAAATAAATTTTTTATTGTTCAACACATAACCGTAAAAATTCTTGTAGTATATTAGTAATGGTAAAATATAATTATACATATGTTTCATAAGCTCTAAAAATGAAAATTTATTATATCATTATAATTTCAGATTAAATGAATTTCAATATATTAGTAAATAATCACTATCACATAGTCATCCATAAAAAGATAATTTTTTACCGTTAAGAATGACTATAATTAGTTATCGTTAATAACATTGTAACGATGGATGATTTTCCATTATAAAATAAATACAATCAAATTTATTGAATATTAATTTTAAATTCAATTATTAATTCATGTTTTAACAGTATCCATGGAATAAATATGTTCCCAGAAACATTATGTTTTAATTATGTATCTTAAAACTACCATGGTGAGAGAGATTTTTTAAAAGAGTTTTTTAGTAAATACAAATAACAAAAAAAATCAGTGCTATAAAAAATTAAGTTGTAATTAATATACTATTTTTTATAATTTTAATGATTAATTATAATTTTTAAAAGTGTAAAATTATAATGTATTTGAAAATACATCAGTTTTGAAAACCCTAATTTTGAGTTTATAAATGATTTTTAAAGGGGTTTGATGAGCGGTAAGGATGAAAATTCATCATTGATAGACAGTGAAGATTCAAATACCATTCTAATTTTCTCAAGGAAGAAAATAATTTAAATTTAAATGTATATTTATGACAAATAATCATAAATAACAAAGAGGAAAGAGAATTCTAAATTCTGACCTTGCTCTTCAAACTGCGTCTTTTAGATTGAGTCGAAAGACTTTGGATAAAATCATTTTGAAAATTACAAACCCTTATAAAAATTAATACATAATTATAGAGAGGTATTCAGGTTGAATATATATATATATATATGGGTGTGTGTGTGTGTGTGAATATGAAATTTATTTTTAATGGTTATAATGGGTCCACTTTTAATGAAATAATTCGATTGAATTTTGAAAAACATTTAGTATTTAAGTGTCAAGAATGTGATTTTTATAAATTTTGTGGTTCAAGAATGGTAAATATATTATATTATTGAATATTTATCATATATATAAACCAATTATAAAATTTAATGATTTTTTAATTTATAAATTATTTCATGACATTAAATACCTTTTAAAATCATTTTCCTAGTTAATCTCGTAATTGTACTTCAAATAATATATAATTTACTATTAAATTCATATTTAAACACTTATAAAATTAAGTATATTTTGAATTTATAAAAATAATAGAACATAATAATTAATCACAATATTATCATATTGAACAGTTTTAGAACCCTTTACATTGACATTTTTCCTACCTACACAAGTGTTGCATCAACAACGTGTTATCATTTTGTATATTTATCCAATTATATGAAATTAAAAATAATTTAATTACATAAATAAATATTATTATTAACCACTATAAACCCATAAAAGTTTCTGTAAATTTATTTACTTTTTGACATTTATAGCCAAATAACTTTTTTAAGATAGTAAGCTTTACTACGATTTTTTACTTTTCTAATTTTTCACAAGCACTATATCAGCATAAAGAAATGGTTTCATGTATTTCATTGTATGAGAACTAATTATAGAAATTGAATATTTATTTAATAATATTTATATTAAATTATTATGTAATTTTCTTTATATAATATTTATTAAAAAAAATCCACATTTTAAGAATTATGATTCCAAAAATTATTGTATATTTAAACATTGTATGTTTTAACTATTAAAAACATAAAGATTCCTCAGAAAAAACCTAAAAAATTTCCCAGGGATAATTTTCATGTTCATGAAAAAAATTAATTCCATTTGGCCAAAATCAATTTTTAAATTATGGATATGTTACTTTTAATTATAAACATATATTATATGGGAGAAATATTTATTTATAATAATAACTATTATTAAAAATAGAAAATCACATTCTTCTTCATCAAATAAGAAAATTATTTCTATAATTATAATAACAAAAATTATTTAAATAAATCTATATTATCATCCTGAGAAATAATAAAACATACAATTGATTTATTAGTAAAAATGCATGGTCTTTCAAAATATGTCTCTTCCAAAATATTTCATCAGTTTTATGAATGTGAGGTTACAAATAATAGCCTAAACATGTTAAGCATCATTATTCACCAAAGAAAGAGATATTATCCATTATGAATTCAAGAACCAAAAACCATCGAAATTTAATATATCTTCTCACTAACTTATTACATAACAGTGGGTTGACTCTAAGGAAAATAACTTTTTCATGTTAAATTTTTTAGGGAGGATAATGTTACTCTAGCTAAATAACATTTTAAATGATAATCTCAAAAATAGTGTAAATTTAAAAATAATAAAAATATTTAGAATATTTTAATAAAAAATTAGAAACAATTTCATTCAAACTCATTGCAGTAATTTAGATTGAAAATATATCATGATCGAGAAAAACAATTTTGAATCATTCTAAATATAGGTGGTAAATATAATAATACTTTTATGGTACACCTTATAATTAATTATCAAAAATCATAAATAAATAGATTTATTATTTATTATTTAAAAACCAAATATTAAAAAAAGATATCGTTATCAATGTATTTTTCTATTTCTCAAAAAATAGAATATGTTTAAAAAAATTTCATGGATATGGTGATATGAAACAAAGGATGGTGTTTCATGTGTGAGAATAAAATGGTAAATGAAGATATAATATCAAACCACCAACATGTAATTATTGTGGAAATAAACAGCATGGTAATTTCCTCATATGAATAATGATATGCTTTAATTGTATAAGAGAAGGGATCCATGATCATGAATAATGGAGAGATATAAAAACTGATCAATATGATGGTGGAAAGTAAGAAATTTCCAAATGCACTACACATTGACCAATTTTTCGACTGTAAGAAAAATGGGCACTATTAAAGTTAGTACAACATACTAGGGGTATTTGATGGTAATCAATATTGGTAACTACCTATATTGATGTAATATGTAAAACTTACTTCATCATCACCATTTTGGCGGAATAATAAAATGAATATCTGAAAGGTAAACTTACTATTCCCTAAAAAAATTGAATGTTTTATTCGCTTTATATTTTATCCATCACATTATATCCTACAAATATTATTAGATTATTGAATCACTACCTAAATTACCTAATATATAGATATTTGTGAAAATATATGGTATTCAAATTATTGGTAAAAATAGTGTTGGAATCTTCCCTAATTTTAGTATGTAATATGATTCATCCAAAAAAATATCAAAATAAATTATTAGAATTTATTTCTATAATGGAGATAGGTTTAATCTCATTATATCATTTCCACATAACCTATTTAGAAAAAGAAATCTATTCTCAAATCCTGAACCATCACATCATTCTGTAAAAATTAAAGGAACATTATGAATACTAGTTTATAAATCTATCAATTATGTGTGTGTTTATAACCAATGAATAATAATATATTCCTCAAGTGATTGAGATGGTTGAAAATATTGGCCACGAAGGAATTGCCATTGTATGGAAACATATTAATATATTCATTGATTAATTTTCTATACCTCCCCTGATCATGTGGTAGTGTTGTCCATAGAACTCATACTGAGTGGTTCATATATATCCAAGAGATTTTAAAGGCTAGAAAATATGGAACTATAGGACTTAAATAAGATTTAATAAGATAATTTGGGAAAATTTCTCATATTCCCTGATCCATCACCTTAAGATGAATAAAACCTCTTATTCAATATGAAGGATGGTTCAATGTGGATTTTTTATGAAAATGAAGCGAAAAAAAAGATCACTAAAAAACTAGTAACCACATACAACGATTGATGACCTATTTAATTAATATTGATAAGATTCCCAGACTGAATCATCTAGTTTATTGGGTGAGCAATATGGAATCTCAAGTGTACCTCCCCATTCATCATAGGATTGTGACTAGTGGTGAGAGACTACATTAACAGTGTGAGACTATACATTGATATTAATGACTATAATAGAAAAAAAATGAAATATTAAACATAAGCAATAATCATCATTTAAATATTAAAATACCTAACACAATGCAGTGTATAAATGATGTGGTCATAGAAAATTACCAATGGCCACCAACTTGGCCAAACAAATAGATATATAAGAAAAAGACAAAACCACTCTCAGGATACCTAGTAAACATGATCTTCATAAATCATTTGTCCAAAATTCTCAAGATTCACAAGACTAATCCACTACTTTTCATATGCTCACCCAAAAAATAGACACAAGGTCTGTATATCAACTAGGGTTCCCATGCAGGGTTTAGAAAATACATCTCAATGTTTTCTCACCACGCAACCCTAATATATATCATAGTATGTGTGTGTATGAATGATAACAGAAATACATAAATACCATTTTTATAATGTCATTTTTTAAAATATTCTTCCATGATACTTCATGCGATACACAAATCCCTTGATTTATTGAGTACAAACTAGGAGACCCCAACACCAAACCATACTTACTTATGTATGATTATAAAAGGAACCCATAAAATTATAAAACATATCATATCATTCCATAATGACAATGTAATCATTCCTCAGACCACACATAAATTTCAAAATCATTGTCTATCAGACTAGAAAGCATGGAAAATGCATGTATTTAATCAGTTTTTATATTCATACATCTAACAAGAATGTATTTTTTGAATTTGTTTTCAAATTAATGTGTTCTTTTTGATATTTTTTACATCATGCAACACTGAATATAGCTTGCATAATATGGAAGCACTAATTTCTTCTTTATTTTTACACAAAACCAATTCAATATGACACTAAAAAAATGCATATATTTTCTTTCAGTAAACAGAAAACTATGATTGTCTTGTGTTACATACAATTTTTAGTTCCTTCAATAACTTGTATGACATGAAAGACCCTGTTTTACCATACTAAAATGTTGTATTAATATTATTATTAAAATTTTATTATAGTTGTCAAATATACACTGGAATGGTTTCTATGTATAAGACTAATTAAATTGTAGAAATGTGGTCTAAAAATGTATATAAGAATAATTATTTAGGGACCAATTAACAAGAAATGAAAATAAAATGCTTTCTAAAATATATGAAATCTTTCCCTTGAAAATTATATTTATGAAATCAAACATGTCTTACATCAATAAATTAATTAAAACACTTTTTATAAGTTATTTTAATAATATATATATATTATTTTATTTAATTAATTATTTAACATTCATCTTATACATATTTTATATAATAGATAATAAAAAACCATTTTAAGCATAAAGATATTTATTTTTCTAAATGGTAATTTTACATCCTTTAATAGATTAACTATTTTAAATATAAATTTTGAAACATTAAATTTTTTTTATAAAATAATCTTCATTTATGAAATATTAATATAAAAATTTATATTTGATTAATTTTGGGTATTTTCATAGAGGTTTTGTTTTTATGAACACTGTAAAACAATGAATTTTATCTAAAGATTGAATTTTCATCTAATTTATTTTTATTTTTAGATTATAATTTAAAAAAAATTAAAGTATATTTAGATCATTAATAAATTTATTAATAGAATTTAGGTCATTTGAATCAATTTCACATTAAAATTGGATATAAACACATTTCAATCTTTTGAACATTTTAAAATTAAAAACTCATTGTCTCATCCTGAATGTTCAAGTAATATTCATTATTATATTTCACATTAGTGTATGGAATTTGGATCAGAAAAATTAATAATTTATATTAAGGTAAAATTGGTGTTTTGACTAGAAATATAAGTAAATTTAACTTAAAATTATTACACCAATTAAGGTAAAAATGAGTTTACATCATGGTTAAAATTTAAAGTAATAGGCCAAATAAGGTAGAATGAAGTCCAAAAGAAATTTTATGGAAACATTTCAAAAATATAGGCCTTTTGTAGAAAATAAACCATTATTCCGGGCACATGATGTAATGGAACCCTCTTAATTGTATTTACGCATTTTATTTACTAGAATTCCACTCCTCCCCCACTATAAAAGGGAACTCTCCCCCACCCCCTCATTTCTTCACACCTTTAAATAACATCCACTCAGTAAGACCCTACCTAAATCTCCTCAAACATCCCTACCTTAGTCGTAAAAGACTAAATTTGATCATAAATTAATCTATGTTAGTCCTTTGGTGCAAACCAAATGGAATTACTCAAAGAATAGATGGTTTGAATGCGTAAGAAGAAAGTCAAGACTAAAGGTAAGTGTTTTCTCATCTCATTTTTATTTCTGAGAGATATATGGAATATTCATAATTTATTCATAAATATTTGTTTATATAATGACTTCTGAAATTTAATATAATGAATTTATTTTATTTCTTGATAATAAGAATCTAAATTTATGTTATTCCTTCACAGATCTAACGATTCAAAAGATTCTCAACTAGTAAGGGGATTTTTAGCCTCACATTAATTTCTATGAGACATATTCCCTATTCAGAACAGTTTTCTCTTCTTTAGTGTATATAATATCCATTATTATATTATATGATTTTAATCCTTAATTTTAGGGGTATTTATATATCCATTTGATGATATCTCTTTTAGGCGGTTATTAGTTTAAAAGTTACCAAATTGGTGAAGTACTTTTGTCCTAATTTTCCTTCTTTTATTTTTCTTTTTTGTGTTACTTATTTGTTTGCTAGCTACGGTGGATTGGTTCACGTTAGTGTTCTTGCGCCGAGTTCGTGGATAGCTCCCCTTGATAGTGGTGGTTCCGAAGGCGTTCAAGATTATGTTTTCTGTTGTTTTGGCGGCTCTATTCAGATTTTGGTGATAGTGTTGATTGTGGATCTCTACTTTTGTGTTTTTGGATGGCCATGACGGATTCCAGTTGACATTTCTTGCGTACGATCTAGTGTGGATTAAGGGTTTCTTCTCGCCTTTTATTGAAGACTCTCTTTGATTTTTAAGGTCTTTATGGGTTGCAGTGATAGTGGTGATAGTGGTCCGACGATTTGATCGAGACATCGACGTCAATAGCGGGTATCGATGATGATTTCGGCTTTGAATTTTGAAATTTGAAAGTTTGAATTTTGAAATTTGTTTGATGGGTATCTTCATGTAATCAGTTTTTGGGTTTTCTATTCTTTGAAAAATGCATGTGGGTTCCCACTTTCCCCCTTAAAGGTGGTTTATTCTGAAAATACCAAAAAAAGAACATGTCATTTATGGACTTATGTTTATCTACAAGGTTTATATAATGTTTTATCACATATAATATCATAAATCATAGTATTTTCATAATATGTTATGATTATTTCAATTTTTTTCTTTCAAAAGTATTATGATTCAATGTTACCAAATTTGAAATAGTTTATTCCTACAAACTCATTGTTTATATGGATTATTTATGATTATGCATACATTGATGAATTATTATGAACTATATATCATGAACCTTCATGAACATTTTACTTTAATGGTTATTCATGATGTATTAAAGTAATGGAACCATTTTTCCACTCTTTGGTACATAAGATTATTAAGAAAGTGTTTTTATGAAAATATGACCTTATGTAAATCCATAGTCAGAAATCTATGTTCTTTTAATACAATTTTTTTCTGAAAATGTTTTCAAAATTTTTTAAGTGACCTTTTTTTCTCATTTTCAAGAAAAATAATTTTCAAAAAAAATTATATATTAAAAGGTGATTTAATTGTTTTCCAAAATATACATTATATGATTTTAGACTTATTATAAAAGGAAATGGATTTCGAAATGTCTTATGTTTTAAAATTTGTTTTTCAAATAAAAAATGGAATTTTTCAAAATAAATATTTTAAATTAGTTTTAATGATTTATTCATATTTTTTCCATGTTGTTTTCAAAGAAAAGGTTTTTTAAAATATAATATGTTTTTAAAATGATTTTTCAAGGAAAGGTTATGATCCATGTGATCTTTCAAAATCCTTATATATCTAATATTATTTCCTTTCATATAGATTATGATTTACTAGGGACATGATCCAAGGATGCAATTAATATTATTTCTATAGATGGTTTATATTTTTATCTCATGTTGTTAATGGAACCTCGTTATTTTCCACAGTTTCAATAATGATTCAAATATATTGTTAAGAAGAACATTATTTCCAATGGGATAACAAAGTTTAAAATAGGTTGACATGAAACCCATTTTTTTCATGGGTTAATCTTATAACAAAAGAGTAAATTTTTCATGAGTTTTATAATGATATTAAAATTATTTGTACTTTATTCTTGTTCTACATCATAGAAATTTATTATCTGGTAGTGGACTATATAGCAAGAGGTAATCCTGTTATAGCTTATAGGATGGGGTGGACCATATAGAATTGACTAAGCCCATTATAGCTTATACGATTGGGTGTCCAAGAGAGTTCCATGTAATCTTGTTGTAGATTATATAATGGGGAGTCCTAGATAGTGCCCGGTGAGCCCGTTATATCTCCCAAATGAATTGGATAAATATTTATATCTCATGAGATATACGTGGATGGAAAAGGGAGAGAAATTGGTTCATTAATGGACATTCTTTCCTAAGACAATATCGGGAGTGAACCTTAAATACTAAGATAAAAAATGGGGGTAAACCATAACTACCAAGATGGTTTCCAGAGTGAGCCCATTCCAATTAGATGTCTTTGTAATTATTCCTTGACTAATATGGAAATAATTTTTATATGTTCATGTGTCTTTCAAAATTATATATCTTATTCCTATGTCATGATTCTATTTCTTCAAATCATGACTCTTTTATGATTCATGTCTTATGAACTATCAATATTTATTCCATAACTCATGTATATGATATTTGATATTCTGGGTATGATCTTTTAATGTTGTGATCTTGTTATAATGAATTTATGCTTGTGTAATGATTACATATATCACTTATTTACCATTATTCGGCATTTGAGATCACCCATTTCTTATGTTTCCTTTCCTCATATTATGAAGAATTGTATTAAGTTGGAGTGCTGATGATGAAAATATTTAAGGGATATGTTGAAGATATTTTAACAAGGTAAAATATTATGTTTCCAAGATTCCAAAGACACTAATCAATTATGGTCCTCATACATGTTCTTTTTTAATGTGTTGAATATCTATAAAAAATAATGTAATGTCCATGTATGTTAGGTCAAAGTCACTATAAATTATGACACAGGTTATGATATAAATCCAATGTAACCATTGATCATATATAGGTTTGGAAATATGTTAATCATACCTATGTTCTATTAGGATATGGCATAAGTATAATCAGACCCCATCCTCTGTCATGGATTATTCCCCATCGTATTCTTACACCTACCCTTATCCTATGTCCAATTATCATCATAATCACCTTGTAACTCATGTAATAGATACTATTATAGGATATAATCAATCAATGATATTTCACCTCTCACTATGATACTATAATCAAACCTCTATATCTCAATCAATCATACACCAAAGTTCATAGAACATAAGGAACAAACATTTCATGTTAAACATGACTTTTGATATCCATAAACAAACAGATATGTGATCATTATCAAACATCAGTATTATAGGATACCCATTCACACACATATACAAAAATACACACAATATCACATAACAATTTCAAGGGTAAGGATATCCTAAAGTGAATCCATGGCTCAAAGGTTCACCTCAATCTCAGACTCAGCCTTACGTTCTAGGTCCAAAGAAAAATTTCACATGGAATCTCAATGTTAGATCCTAAACTGCTTCTCGAGATCTATTATAGGTTCTCATCTGATTTATATCTAAGTCTTCCACAATTCACACAACCATTATCCAATTATTCCTACCTAAAGTCTCTTTGAAAAACACAAAAGGTGACATTATCGTTGGATGAATATGAACATCGAATTACTTCTAAGAACTTTTGTGGTATTGGAACAATACCACCCTCATCTACCATCTTAAGGCTCTCTCAGTCCTCAGCCACTCTACCATACCCTATATAGTTATGTACACATAGAAATACCAAAATTTATAATCATACATATGTTTCTGAATGATATCTGATACCAACCTATAAAAGAGTTAACATACTCATTAAGCCCACACATTCCACTTCCTACCATTACATAGCCTCATAAAAGCTACACATAACCACATCCAATCCCATTCATATTCAAATATATCTAACTCAAACAAATAATCAAAATAATTAATTATAAAAAATTTAATTTAATTATTCCATAAAACACTAACTTGAAAATTTTACAAACCCCACTGATAATCCTACTAATTCAAATTCCTAAACAAATAAATCTATAGGATCATTACACGCCCATTAATACATAATATACATGATCCCTATCCTAATAAAATAATCCAATTAAATTATATTAAATTTCAAAACATATTATAAAACCTCAAAGTGGCATAGCTTAGTGGAGTCATAGGGAAACTGCTTGTATTCATCTCCATTGTATATCCTCTATCGTTTTCAAGAAAATTAAGCCTTTTAATTCTGATTATTTCCAAAAGGTATAAAAAATAAACATAAATTAATTAATTTAAATCAATTTAAGTGCACGAGAAAGGGTAGATATGTTCATGAATTACGAAAATTGAAGGTTCTTACCTGGAGATTCTCATAAAACATATCTAGATCCATCCCTCTTCAAGGGAAACTCATGGGTGATGTAGAAGAAGTTATGTAAATTTAATAACACTAAATATAAATCACAAAACACTAAAATACATTGGGTTTTACAAACTATATTAGTCCTATGACATTATTAGAAACACCATGCATTTGAGCCCTTTTTCTTGGCACTGGTTCTCACTATTGAGCGGGTGCACCACATGTTGGGATGTGATCCCACTAGAATTTTTGGGGGATAGTCTGGAACACTAGATATTTGATGTCTTCTCATTATATGGAATATTATCATAGAAATTCACTTGTTATACTAGTTATCCTATTCTCTATCCATAAAAGGATCACCATCTTGACTATTGTTAATCGCTAGCTAACTCTTTCGTACCGCAGCCACCGAAGTACATCAAAATTCCAACAACATTCTATGAAACATTTCAGGTCTTCCCTAAGATTAAAACTAGATACAATTACACATGATTAGGATATAAAATCCATGTGTGCTCTATCCCAAGTCTCATTTATCAAAATTAACCTTACACCATATGGAAACCTCAAATTTCCTCTAGTATTTTCAACACGTGATCATGTATGTTGTTAAAAATCCCCACCATAACACTTATCACCCTTTTGATGTGATGATATTCCATGGACCACATTGACTAATCTATAAAGATCATAACACCTGTGAGGAATTTCAATTTCCCATCTCTAATTTAGAATGTTCTTCAACTACATAAAAATTAACAATAACGCACACAACTCACCAAAAACTGAACCACCAACTCATAGACAACATGAACACTGAGATTTCATTCAATGCACATGTATATCTAGAAATTATCTCCACTATAATTCTCCACTAATGGTGGAAAATTTCAAATTATGTATCTCCCCCCACCCATAATAATTTCCTACTGGTCCATTAGAATTAAAACTAAATCTAAACAATGTTTCATTTGATGTTTCCAATCCATTATGTCTACAATTAATGTAAATCATGAATCAAACCCACTTTGGTTGTCCCCAAAAAATTATCATTTATTCCTATCAATGAACCACAATTCTACCTAATTTTCAATCTTTAACTTCTAGTGGAAGCACATGATTTCCCAGTATATACACTGAAGACCAAATCAGGAACTCGATGTAAAATTATGGTTGGATCACCATCCAAATTATTTATCCTTCATTATCTCACCATTAACATGGAAAACCAAAAATCCAAATAAGCCATCGATCAGAATAATCCACCTCATGATAGATTTTTATGTACATAAGAACCATAAAATATATCCAAACATTTATTATGGTATTTACTTAGGAACCAAATCACCTCAGATATTCCATACAAGAACCCCATAGTTTCACCACATTCATTCACTATACAGGCTTTCACCACCTCAATGATATTTTTTGAATGAAATTTATTAACCCATAATTAAAATGATTCTCAACACCATTTTATTGTGATAATTATCACATAATAATACCAAACAATAATTTCCATTTACTACACTCTTTATATAATCAACCAAAGTTGGTGGGTGTGGCCATCTCATTCATACCTAACCACCAATTTCAACATTAATTTTTTACTTATTCCTATATTAGTAGTAACTTCATTCTAAACATCCCTAAAATTCTTCCATAATGTGGGCCAAACCTTCCAACATTCTAATAAATCTTTATCAACCATACAAAATCATTTATGTTGTTCTTTGATCATCAAAACAAAACATATACCCATATATCATGCCTATAGTTTCTCCCAAGTCACTCTATCCAAACCATGAAAACAATGGCACTCTATAGTGGTTCAAATTTGATCATCATTTCCACTCCACTCATAACACCACTAATTTCACCATTTAAAACAATAGTGGTTGGAATCCCCATCAGGAAAATTTGGGTCATCATGCTCACATGTGTCTCCTGAACTCATCAATAACCAAAAACCATGATAATTTTGAAAACACCATCACTATGCTTCTTCTCCCATGATCTTTCTTATCCTCTCTAGAATCAAATCTCCAGATGCTCTCATGATGCCTGATTTCATACCTCGAATCAGATAACACTGAGTCATATCTCTATAAGGATAGCCTCATGTTAATAAACCAATAACCACACACAAACAAATTTCAATTCTGTATGACTAAGAGAATCTTCAAAACTCCTCATCAAATATATAATATCTCAAGTGATAATATTCTCCATGCACAACATGCTATAAAATTTTCAATTCAAACCTAGTGAGTGTCGATGAATTCTTTGACCCTTAAAAGTATATTCACCGATAAACCTGAATATATATCCAACATGATCGATATCCCAAAACCAATTATATTGGAATATACTGATCCTACACTTGAGTATTGAATGTGACATAAAAATATTCCAAATACTTCACAATTTCATCCCATGACATATCTTTCATACACTGCTCCTCAATTCATTCAGGGTTACCACTTCTTTGGGGTATCCATGTATATCGTTGACTCATTTATCAAGAATAAAATTCATATAACAAACCTCTCATAGATCCATTTTTTGGAATTAAATTCTCTTACAGACCCAAAATGTATTTTCACACACCCCTAGACAAAGGGAATTCAATTCACTAATAGAGACCATCCTACAACATCATCCATGTGACCCGTCATCATAATAAAATCTCTAAAATCATACACAAGAAGATACATTACATGTGAGTCATATATTTTAAGTATTATGCATGAACATGGTCTTATTTTAATTGGAATAATATCTATTTCACCAAAATCACATATATGGTAATAATTCATACTAAATAAACGACTAAATATGAATAATGTAAAGAAAAAGTATCAATCATATTTCCCTAGTAATGAGGAAATCCCATAGAAAATGTTTTCTTGAATCTCCATTTTGAGGTCCATTAAAAGTCTTAACACATTCCACGACCAACTTACTTCTAACTCTCCAAATCATAAAAAAAACTCATTTGATTCTACATTGCGAGGCCCTGAACAAATCATCTAGTCTAGCTGGTGTTCCACAATTCCAAAAGTCTACCTTCCCATATACTTGAGTTTTCTGATTATTGATGAGTAATAATAGTAATAGTGAGGATAATATTCCCTCATATAAAAGTGTAAAATAGAAGTATAAAAAACCAAATAGTAATAATCCACAAATATCATCATGTATATAGTTATGAACTAAACAGAACACTAAATCAAGGTGATTCTATCATATGACTATACAACTGGTCTCCCACTGGGAAAACCACATATACAGGTAAGCATAAAACAAAAATATAAGGATTATCTTCTACAACCCCAGACCACATATACCATATCTTCAAAAATTTTGAGCTACCATAGATTGATACATGCCATTTCCTATAGTGAACCAGAAAAAGTCCATAATGTCTACACTCTCACTAGGGTTTCTATGAAGGGTGTGAGAAATACAACCCAGTAGGGCCTCAACAAGAACCCCTAATATACATTATCATATGTATGTGTATTTATGAGAAAATAAATACAAAAATAATCATGATCAATGGTTAGTTGTGTTCAAACAAGACATCATGGCACTTGACATGATACACACAAGTGTTGGACCATTGGGTGATATAAAAACCACCCAAACAACCAACCATGCCTTCTTAAACCCCATTCTAGAAGGAAATCCTCATACAATGAATCATATGGAATCATGATGTAAATCAAAAATTATAGAACATCAGAAAAAACTACATGGTAAATTTTATCATCTATCAAAATAGAACACAAGTTTGAAAAATGTCTTAGATCATCTCCCATAGCTAATCGATCCTTGGTTAAAGACATAAGGTTATTGCGCACGTGGCTTAATCACAGGTCAATCCAAAATCCAAGAAAACCCATATTCTATTGTGTCAGTCAATAATTCCAATCATGCCACATCCACCATCTCAGGATGGGATATTTTTTTTTCCACCCGTACCCTCTCTCGATGTCACATCATCATCATTAACACTACATCACACTGATACATCCCCCCCACTAAGAGTTAACCAATCCATGATGATCCACCTATCACCATCATACTAGATAAAAACCTCCATAATCCAATCAATCACACACATCTAGGAAAATAATTTATGGAATAAGATTGAAATATCAAACATTATTTTTAATATGAAAACATAGACACCTGTGTCCACTATTATGAATGGGTCTCATAGGCTACACATAGACCCTCATATATAAAAATTTATACAATATCACAAAAAAAGACCCTATGGTAGGGAATTATGATGCTTAAACCACAATGTGAAGGTTCACCTCAATTTATTACTTGGCCATTGGTGTCTAAGTACGACCCAAAGTTTCCCTTGGAATCATTATGGTAGATCCTATACCAATTCCCATGATAAAATATAGAGTATCATCTCAAATCCCCCCTTTGACAACACATATTACTCAACCACATACCTCTTCATCCTATATAAGGGATCTAGTTATAACTATAAGTTTATTTATGAAAACCGTCTCACAATATCATACATCCAAAAATATCTATCCCTCACATCTATCTCCATCTCCACATGGATACTTATTCATATGTCAAATTTGAATGTCCAATGTGCTTCCAAGAACATGTCCCATGTCTAGGATTAATTTTACCCTTATCATCTAGCATAATTTTTTATCATTCCTCAACCACTCTATGTAATCTCATTTAGAAATTCACAAACCTGAGCACCCATTTATTAACATACATATTATTCTCTATGATACGGTCCACATTACATAAAAGGATTGATCATACTCATCGATCCTATGAATTTCATTTCCTATATTTACTACACCTCATCCATGTTGTGAGTAGATTCAACCAAGCCTATTTCCTTCCCCATAGATATAACACACGGAATGACTCGTGAATAATTAATTATAAAAAAGTATTATTAATTATTTCATCAAACTCTAAATGGAAAAAAATATCAAACACTCTCATTGGATTTCCCACTATATTGGATTACCAACCAAAGAAATATCAATAAAATTTTTACTCCATCAATGTCATATTACAAAAGATTTGTACACTAAAACAGAATAAAAAGATCCAATTAAATTATATTTAATTTAACAAATTGGGTGAGAACCACCAATAAATTTATATTAGTCGAATCTTCATGAAATGATGTGTGGTCATTGCAAAGGGAAATCCTCCATACATTACAAGAAAAAAACCAATCCTATATTCGAAAATTTCCTTAGGATCTATTTAAATCATCAGTTAATCCCTAATTGAAATATATCCATGATATTTGGAAAGGGTGTAGAGGATTAATAATGAAGAAAAATAGATCTTAGCTAGAATCAGTATAGAAATCACATCTAGATCCATTGCGAATCAAGGGAAACACAAAGTGGTAGTAGAAGATTAGAGTTATGTTGAATGTACTTATCTAGATCATCCATCCCTCTCTAATTTTGAGGGATTTTCCCAGCTAAAAGATGTATAATTTCTATTTGTAAACACCTCCCATCTGATCCCACCATCTCCTCTTTGGGTATCATCAGTGAGTTAGCCAACCATTGTCTAGATCGTGTGACCAAATATAAACTTGGTATATGAGCCTGAAAATGATGTATCATAGGTGAGATGGTGAACCTAATAGTGAACCCATGATAATAGTTAGATTAGCTGCTAGTTATTGGCAGCACACTATCTTACTAGTGGCTACACTGGCTATGAAACTACATTGAATTTCCTCTAGCTTTCTATTCAACTCTCTAGGTCATCATCTAGATCCAAAAAAATATCCAAGACCACTTTTATATGTTTTAATAACCATTGGTACTCTTTACCAAGCCTCAGTTCTCAAAAAATATCATCCACCACAATGAATGATCAAATTTCTATAAGAATTTATAACCCGTAAAGACATGTGTCATTACAATAAAGTATATCAGTACTTATCAATGGTTGATATTTGTTTTTCGATATAATCAGCTTAAGGAGAAGATAAAAGATATTAAAAATTATTCATTATATATATTATTTAGACATTATGATTTTATAATTATTCCATTTAGATTCAAAAATTCAATGTTAAAATTCCTGAAATTTATGAATAGGTTCCTTAGACACTATCGAGACACATTTATGGTGTTATTTACTAAATATATTCAAATATATTTAGATAAAAAGAAATAAAATGAAGAACACCTATGGACTTTTCTTATAAAATTGAAAAAGGGGAATTTTGATACTATATTAATTATGTTTGACTTTTCGATAGAGTAAACCACTTTATTGAGAATGGAATACGCCCATAAAGGTCATAGAAATACATTTTTACATAGATTCATTTTGTACTATGATGTATTATTTAGAAATATATTAATATTTTCCATCATTAAAAAAAATTAAACTAGAATGTGGAAACATATTCTAGGATGGATCAATGTCAGAAAAAATTAAATAAGATCAAGAAGAAAATTATCACTACACCAATACTCAAAATTACTATAAGTGGAATGGGATATTTGATAAGCAGAAATTATTTAGACAATGTTTTGGGTTTGGTAATCATGAAAAATGGTAATGTGAAAACCTATGCTTCATGAAAATATATGGTTGTTAAGAAGAACTATAGAACATGTGATATGAAGTAAGAATATTTATTCTTTTCCCTAAATATTTAGATGCATTATAACTATATATAGAGGTGAAACAAATTTATAGATCATAAGAATTTAAAGAAAATATTCACATAGAATCATTTGAACATGAATCAATAAAAATGGATATATTCAATCAATGACTATGATTTCTAAATTCATGAACATCCTAGAAAGGTAAAAAATGGTAGAAATCAATATTTCCATAAACGAACCTAGTTCACTATCTATGATGAGGAAATAAAAAGACGTTATATATGAGGATATGTGAACAATGGATTTTGAAATTATAACGGTAAGTATGACATGTTTCCTTCACATAAATATTTATCAACCATTAATCCATGATATGATTCTTGAGGATCAAAGGGATGAATTAGGACATCAAAAAACATTTAAGATCAAAAAATGTAATGGAAGCTTCCTGAAAACAATAGCAGTAAAAATATAGTAATTAACTTTTGAACTAGAATCTAGGTTCCAGCATCACTATATATAATGAAATAAAAATTTGATATTGAAAACATACCATCATTATACATCCATCCTTCATGTACCATGTAATGTCTCAAATGAGGTTCCACGAATCGGTTCCCTAAGCCAGTCATTCACGTGACCTCAAGCATGTCTCCCCATATGGAAGAGGATATCGATTAGTAGTGAGGTTCTATTATCAATCATGGGGATATTATACCCCATTTTTCAATATAGAACAATAGCTAAAGTAAACAAACAATATCTAAAATATAATAAGCATTAATAGAATAGTATCAATATCACATGATGACCAATATAGAAATACATTATCCAAAACAAAATAGTAGATATATCATTCAAAATATGTGTGTCATGTGACAAACAAAAAACCAAAATAAAGACATAGTGACACTCCCAAGAGGGTCCCGACACCATGTTCGGTTCCGTCATCCATGATCCATCTATAATCATCCATCAAATATACTGATATTTCCCGAACCCTGTCCTGGAAACATGATGTCTTTTCGGGTCTTGATCTGGCAGCCTGGGTAGGGGTGTTAATAAAACTCAGTAGTACATAACTAATAGATTTTAAAACAAAATCCATTCAGTAAAATTGTATGAATTTTCATAAATAATATCATAAAACCAATAAATTAAATATTTTATATATTTAATTATACATTATTTAACCAAATAATTCACCGGTCTCATAATGACAATAGTATCATCAATACCTTATTTAGTTAGTTCTGGAGTCTGAACTATCCCCAAGGGATATAACATTTCAAAATACCATTATTTTGATTTATCATTTTAATTCAATTTATTTTATAGATATTTTGGAACCATAGTAATATTTCAATCTCATGGGCATAGAATGTAGTTTCAATCACCCTGTGGGTATTTTGAACATCATTTTATGTCCCACACACCATGGGTTTTTTGAGCATCAATACCTATCCCGTAAAATAATAAGCACATGCATGAATTTGGTTTTATAACATCATGGATAACACTCCATGGGTATTTAGAGAATCAGTATGTTTCCCACACCATATTTCTCAATCAATCACATATGTCATGCATACCAAATTTAACAACGTTAACCAAAAATAACCATCAAATCAAAAATTCACATCTTGATATACCATTAAAATGATTGATTTATTCATAATAAATTAATTTAATCTCACGTAATTATATGATCAAATCACAATTAAACAGTATGTCATCATTTTATCAAATATTCCCAATAACCCATCAAGGATTATCCAATTATCCCATTATTCCCTTAATCAATCAATTACATATATCAAGGATTAACCAATTACACACTCCCATTAATTTACGAATATAATAATCTAATTATCCCATCAATTTTGTAATGACATCATTACATTAATTAATTAACAAAATAATTAATCCAATTAATGATGTGATTTCCATGAATGGAAATTTCTATTTCATAATTCCATACACACAACAGATTCTAAATTAGGTCACTACCATGGCATCATTGACAAATTCTTGGAAACATATTTCCCCTAAGTGAAGTGAAACATTCAGTTGCACAATTAAGAATGAGATCCTAATACAAATCCTATATCTAATATTAACTAGATTTTATCCATGAAATCCTAGATCTAAACCCATCACTAATAGAGAAAAACATCATTTAAAACATCAGATTAATACAAGAGATATGGAGGAAACCACTCAGAATGAGAATCTCTTACTATGAGAGGTGTAAAATATTAAATCTACTTTTTGATTCATCTAGAATAGAGTTTAGAAGGGCTTGGAATCCTCCCATAGTCTTCGAGAAATGACAGATTGTGTTTAGGAATGATTTGGGTGATTATGGCTTAATACTGGGGGTTCGGGATTTTTTATAATGTTTTGTGGGTTTCATTTCCCATTTTTATAGTTTCTTATATAGGACACATAGTTCTCATGAATCATGTGCCTCCTCATAGTTAATACTAGGAGGGAACACCATTTTACAAACCATGTTCCAATCATGTTAATCCCCTCTATTTGGTTTTTCATGGTTTGTTGGGGGTATGTGCATTGTTTGAGAAAACCATGAGCCAACCATTCACAACCCCTATTTATGAAAAATTATAAATTTTTCAACTCGATCACCCTGAAAAAAACTAACCCATGATAAATGAAGATTGTGGCAAATAAGACCGTATATCTTCTTATCTCTCCCATGTATCCTTTAGAACATACACATATTTCAACAATACATGAACTATAGACATACTCTTTCCCTACACAACATTCTCACTATAATTTGACAAAATGATCAGATGCTTATAAAAAGGACACATCTTTTTCAAGCTCAAAATCATAAAAATAGATTACATCAGAAGGGTCGTGGTGATATATTTGAAGGTGTGACATATGAAAACATCGTTAATAACATTATACCTCTTTGGATGATCTAATTGGTATGCCACTATCCGGATTCTCTCCACAACCTTAAATGGTCTGAAAAACTTGGTTTCCAACTTGATCTACATCCAAATCCTATAGTGAACCCATCTAGGAAACATCCTAAGAAACATGATTTTACCCTTCGTAAACTCTAGGGATTTTTGACGTATATCATTAAAGAAAATTGTCTGCTCTCAGTTTTATACCTACATTTCTAAAAATTTTGAACCTTCTAGGATTACTCGTGCATGAGACTTAGTCCCAATAGATCTAACTCATTTACCTCCATCCAATATAGGTGTTTTCTTCATGTCCTGCCATAAAGAGTCCTATATGGTTACATTAGTAAATATTCTTGATAACTATTGTTATTGTTAATTCCACACTTTCTCAATTCTTCTCACATGACATAAAAAAGTCAAGGGCACATGCTGAAAGAAAATCCTCAAGTGAATTTATAGTACATTCTGATTTTTCCTATCTCTGTGGGTTGAATGTTGTAATAAAAAAAACATATGTTCCAAGAACCTTCTACAATACCTTATAGAAGAGGGATGTAAATCATAATTCATGGTCTGAAACTATTCTTTATGGCACCCCATTTAGAAAAACAATCTTTTGAACACATAATTTTCTGAATTATCAACTTAGAGAGTCACCTGTATAGGTAAGAAATGAGATACTTTCTTCTGTCCGTCCTCAAACACCCAAATAGATCCATTATTCTAAATAATCCTTGGGAAACCCAAAATGAAGTCATAGTAATGTCATCTCACTTCTATTTTGGACAGGTAAATAGATAGACTAATCCACCAGGTCGTTAGAGCTAATCCATTACATGATGATAGGTGTATCATCATGCCATGAAACCTAAAATCTTATTTTTTTTATGTCAGACCACTAATACATTCATCGTAGGTCATTGATCATTTTGTTCAAACCTGGATGAACCTCCTACATCGAGGCATGAAATTTATAAATAAGCCTCTCTAAGATAAAAGTGGGTACAATGAGACAACCCCGGACATAGATGATATCATCCTCATCTATGGTCCATTATGAAGGTGACTCCCCACATTCAAGGATTTCCCTATTGGGAAAACACTCTAGATCCTCATACTTCCCCTATAGGATATTGTTGAATAGTATGGACTGTGCTGATACTGATTTGATATTCATATACTCTTGTCCCATCCAAACCACAACATGCATCTCATCCAGCATGGGAATCATATTGGAACATAAACTAGACTCCAGAACATCCAGAGTCTGACTTTTCCTACTTAAAGCATCAGCAACACATTTTCTCTTCTCGAATGTATATTTCAACTAAAAAAATTGACTATAAATACTACACCCATATCTACTATTTTAGATTTAAATATCATTGTAAATATATGTACTTTAATCTCATATGATCAATATAAAATAGTAAACTTTTCACCCAACAGATAATACTGCCAAAACATCAAAGAATAAACCACTTCATCTGACTCGAGATAATGTGTAGGGTAATTCTATTTATGTGGAAAAAACTGTTATTAACCATATGGAACAACATGATCTCCCTACATCAACACTGCTCCAAGTTCAATCCCAGAAACAAGACAATATACTATATAATATTCATTCATCTCTAGTAGGATCAATATTAGTGTAGTTTTAAAATGCTTCTTCAACTCATAAAAACCATTCTCACATGAACCTGACTATTCAAACAAGAATCCCTTCTTCATCAACCCCAAAAGAGGTTATTCTAATCAAAAAATTCCCTTGATGAACCACTGATAATAACCCTCCAAACCTAGAAAATTAGGGATATAGAAATCATTCTTAGGATGCACCTAAGAAACCAATGCCAAAAATTCTCTAGGTATACTAATACACCATCCTCCAAGTTTATTTAGCCCACAAATTGTACATAATGAATCATGAATTTTCACTTATATAGCTTGGATTATATAGGATGATCTATCAGTGTACCAAAGACGATGTCAGGATGTTGGGAATGATTTTCATGAGTTGTGGAGTAAACCAAGATTTGATCAAAAAATATTAAGTCAAACGAATACTAGTATGTGTGTAATATTCTATTCATCAAGGTCGTAAAAACTGATGGTGTAGTCATCTGATTGAATGAGATCACAACAAAATAATAATTCTATACCTACTTTTGAATGTTGTTCGAGGTATGTCAGAAAGTCAAAATATCAACTGATGATACTTTGATATCAATTTATTCCTTGAAAATCAACAATATTTTCTTAATGGGTCAAAGATATCATTGATTCATGGAAGAGGATATCAGTTTTTCACTATAATCCAGTTCAAATTCTGGTAGAAGACACAAAAGTGCAACGTCTCATCATCCATGTTTACAATTAAAACTAGAGAACAAAAAGGTGATGTGCTTAAACAGATAAATCAATTATCCATTAACTATTCTAGTTGATACATGATCTCTTGAAGCTATTTTGTATCTATTATGTAATGTGGAATGGAAACTAGCTCAGCCTCAATAATGATCTCAATTGTAAACTCTATGTCTCTATCAGGTGGTATCCTTAGGAAAAACATCATGGATCCTATCCACTATGATTTGAAATACATCATGCATCACACCCCCCATCATCCAGTGAGAGAATTATAACATGGGCAGTGAGCTCCCATAATTGGTTATGAACTGTCCATGCACGACCTTCCTGGATATCCCATCTCCATGATGAACATAATTGTCACCCTTATGAGATGTGAAATTCAATCACCTACTATAACAATATATGTGGTCCTAGTATGGTAATAATAATTCTATAGCCAATATTAAGTTGAATCCAAACATAAATATAATATAAAGATCCTATAGAAACTGATACTTCCTAACCTTGAGAGAAACCCCTTGCCTAAACAGATGCCTCTATATCATACTCCCTATTGTGTATTGATCGTCGTTACCCTTCTCAAAAACTCTATTTACAGGATAAAACTATTCATGATTGGTGAATATATAAAATAATGAGAGGCACAAGTCTGAAATATGGATCTAAAAAATGTATAATATACAATAAAAGTACTTCAAACCATCGACGGTTTTACCTCCATATCCACAAGTGTTGGATGAACTGCAAGAAACTATCCTTCACTCTTCTCTCTTATGTAGTCTATATCCAATGAACCACAGAACTCTACTGATATGGTTTCTCTTTCATAGAAAAGCCTCATCCACTACCTCACAAACCATTTCCAGTAGAACTCCTCCAGCCATACTAGTATGATGTAGAAGCCCCCCTTCCTTTACTCTAGTTCCACCTAACTCCTCAATAATTAAACATCTATTTTGGGTTCCTAAAGAACCACTATAGAAAACCCATCTTCCCGCTATCTCATCAATCTATTGGTGGTTAGGAAAAATTCCTTCAAAAGTGTACCAACCTACTGTACAGATGGAAGTGATCTTGGGTAAGATACTGAGTAATTGATCCTTCTCCCTAGACACCATACCTTCCAATACATTGGCCCACATTCTCTTATTAATGCCTGATACCTTCATAAGTCATACATCCTAGTCATCTACCAGAAACTATATGTCATCCACTGGATACATCGTTTAGGTTCTCCTCAAATATGAGTGTCAGATTGTGAAAACCCAATGTTTTTCAATGGAAATTCCATTCTTATATTTATTTCATAAAATAACATAAAATCACAACATAATTACATTGTGATAATAGACCTTTAAACATATTTTTTTCACTTCTGTGTTTGGAATTTTGAAAATTTGGCAGACACGGATGTTTTCAAAATGTTTTCTGGAGTCTAATAAAACAAAAATAATTTTTAGGGAATAGTAACCTACCATAATGAATAGTGACATACCCTTATAAATAGTGATATATCCTAATCTATAGTAACCTCACCTCTGATATTATAAAAATAATATTCAAGTTGGAAGTACAATATACCTATGTTTTAGAATGAGTAAATGTATGTTTGAAATCTGGTTTTTGATAATAAATTATGAATTTAATTAAATATTAAAATAATCAAATTTAAAAAATTATTTTTGAAAAATGGACTTCATTTATGGATTCTACATGTTGAAAAATGTTTAGGGTGAATTTTTGAGCTTTTTCTGAAATACTTGATTTTTTATGAATAGTAAAATACGGTAATTTATCGTATATTTACATTATAAGCTAAATGGACTATTCCTAGCATCATGGATGCTGTCACCACCCATGGTTCAAATTCTCATGACCCATTTACTATTATTGGTCATGGAATACTTACTATTCCTTATCTTGGGAAGAAATAATAAATTAAGGATTATAATATCATGAAATCCCTCCTCTCGTCCACTATAAAAACCCCCTTCACTCCCTCATCTCTCCACTCCACTCAAGCTCCAAGACTTCTCTAAATTATGCCCAAATCTCTCCCCGAGGTCCTCCCCCACTTCCAAAAGCTCTTAGACTCCCAAAAATACCGAATCCTTTCCCCTTAAGAGGTTCTCAAAGGAGGAAGTCTCAAGAGGTAAATTCCTCTTCCCAAATTTCTTCTTTTCTTTTAAGTTCTTTTCTTTTTATTTCTTTCCTCACCTCCTTTCACCATAATAGTATGATAAATCCAGTAACATAAATGTACTGGAATTTATTCGTGATAGTGGTATATTTCATTATCTTCTTCCCTTTCCCCACCCTTTTATTTGAAAGAAATGAAAGCACCGTTTGAGATGTGCTAATTTAGCACATTCAAGGACAATGATTTATCAATTTATATTATTATCTTAAATAATTGTCATGAAACCATTTGTGTTATGGTTGAACCAGATTATTATATATGTAATATATCCTATTTTTTTTTCTTTAATCTTTTGGTACAAATAGAATTAAGTTATAATGGAAAACACATTCATTGTATTCAAACCCACCGAATAACAAAAACAGTTATCACTAAGGTTGTATATGTAATAATTCCACATCTCTATAAGTAGCCTAATTAAAATAAAAACCATCTAATATACTTAATATGAACTAAATAATCTAACTTCAATTCTAGACAACCAATTTCATCTTTCATATAATCCAAACTTGAATATAAGTGAACCGATCTTTTAAAGCCAAGTAAACAAACGAGCCCGAACAATGAAATAGAACCTTATAACTAATCAAAAACGATTTTAATGAACTAATATGGCTTATAATAAATCAATTAAAAAATAAGAGGTTCTCGAATTATGAATTAATAATCCTAATTTTTTAATTCAGGTCATTAACAATAAGTGGATAACACCACCAGATTTGAGGTAAGGGATCCTCCCCTTTTCACTCATAATCAAGATTGTTCTCTATGCTATGTTTTTTTGTGTAATAACAAGTTATGGGGTATGTTTATACACCTCCCCCAAACTTCCCTAATGTTATATAAGTGATGATAAACCCCATTTCTCTCTCATCAATCCCTCTTGGTCACACTCGACACCATGCCGATAAAATGGTAACGAATTCTACCCGAACCTTCTTGGTTCTTTAGGGTTGCCTTATCTTTCATTAAAAATGGTGTTATCTTATCTATCTATGTGAGTATTATGAATTATGGTTAGTTTTATAAGATTACTGTATCAAGAAACTTTCATCACATTCATTCAGGGATATACATGATTTTGAAAGATTTCCTCCTTAGAACTTTCCGATAAGCCAACATGTTTTAAGGGGACTTGCCAAATTTTTACCCAAATTTCAAGTGCACACTATCCAATGTTTTCTAAAACCATTATATTTATAAAATTATTATTTTTCTTATGAAAACCTTATTGGTTCAATTCTGGTTTTATATAAAAGAATGTCCTCTTTTCTATTTGATAATCTCCAGAGTGTTTTCCTTAAAACAGCACAAATTTTTTTAATGCTAATGTTTCTAAAATACATTTTTTATATGAGGTCACCTATATTTGACACCACTTAACTTGTTATATGCCTATTTTACCCTATGAATGACCATATATCTTCCAATCCATTCCTTTCATGGATACTTTCATGATACGCCCATTGGATATGTTTTATGTTATGATTGAGGTACCCAATTCTTTCCGTGGGAAACCTTATGTTTATGTATGGTTGATTATGTATGATTATTTATGTGGAATGATTATTTATGTGGAAATAATATCCATGATTATGTTGAGGTGGGTGCACCCAGATAGCGCTCCAATGCATTGGGTAAGGATAATTCTCATGAGATGTGATGTGAAACGGGATCGACGGTTAGCCTTGACCCGTACTGAAATGGGAAACGGGATTAGCAGTTAGCCTTGACCCATACTAAAGAAATGTTTTATGATTCTGCCACATTTATATGATTCTATGTTTATATGATCCCATGCTTATATTAAATGATTTCATAAGTTTCATACATTGGATATCATTATGTTATGCCTCCTAACTCATGTTATTGAGATGTATCCTTATGTTCATTCCCTTACTAGGCATTTTTAGCTCATCCCTTTGTTCATGTGTTCCCCATGGTACGCTAGAAAGATGTAAGGGCTCAAAGGATGTTAGGAGCTCATTATGGAGATTAAAGAAAGAAGTTTTTTTAGCCCCATGTTTTATGTTATATGTACCTATTCTTCCAAGACACTAGACTTAACGATCCTTGGCTTGTACTCTGATGATTAATTATTCTTGAAATAATGAAATGTTATATGTAAAAGGATCGGGTTTCTATAGAGACCCACTACCTCAGTAATATTATTTCGTTGAAAGATTTTAACCTGAGAATTAATCACATAATTAATCCTATCATGAAAAAAATATTTTCATAGTTTTCTAATCCATTTTCAATGATATTGAAAAGAAAATAATGTTAATAAACTAGCAGGTATTTCCATCACATAAATACTTCCCTAGGACAGCCTCATAAATGATACTCACAGTACTATCTAAAAGTCTATGGATAAATGTTCCCCTCAAACATCTCCGGAAAAACCTTCTATACCATATTTTATTGTTTCCCATTTCGTGTATGGATTTACCAACATCTCTTTACTGATCCTCGCAACATATAAGTGGTTATCAAGACTATTTTCATAGTAGTATTTTCTAAGATTTCAAGAATCACTTGAATAGACTCAATCTAGAACTATGTTTCCTTGTGTCCCCCATATCTAGTGAATGTTGGTTGTGTGAAAACTAAAATTGCTACTTCAAGTCGGACATACTCTTCACTACCCACCTAAGGTATCTTTCCATAAACTAACTAAAATGTAAAATTTTCTCACAAAACTACTCTCCAACATCCTCACCCTGAATGATCGGAGCCTCATGATCCACTACTAGAGGCACATCTCAAGTGAGGTCCTCCTATCATCCTCCCAACAAGCTTTATCATGGAGGCATGTCGCTATAATTCCAAAAAGACTTCTTAGTACACATTCATCAACATTAAAAAATTTAAACAAGGCATTTTCACATAAATCCATATCAATTAAACCCTCATATCCTAGCACATGGTCATCACTGAGGCATTATCACCACCCTTTACCATACTATATCTTGGTCATGTTTCAAATCAGGTAACACATTCTCATAATCATGTTATAATTAGAAATTTATTTATTCATATCTTTCGTCATTTAATGAAATTAAATTACATTTTATGGACCATTATTACTTCAATCCCACTATAAAGGAAAAAAGTTTCAATTTCAACAACATACCCAAAAACCTTCATTTCCTTATGTGCCTAAAAATGATCTGTGCCGCAGTAATTCATGAGTTCCTTGAATTATTCATGCATACTAGAATATCATGCCACACTGGTCCATGATTCAAATATCAAAAAATCTAAGAAATAATAATCACATCAAAACACACGTGTATCACTCGAGGTGAAATAACAATCAACTGTAATAGAACACATTAATAAAAATAATACCCACCCCCAATATTTGGTTTTAACCCTGTACATGGGTTAAATACTCCCATAGATGATCTATTAACCAAGACCCAACTCATCACATTCTCTTTTATACCTTTCCCTAAATATTAAGACAAAATAAATAAATAAAAATCCCTTTATTACAACTTTTTAATGTCCCAACCTGAGTGCCACACACTAGTTTCTAAATATGGTTTGTCACATTACCTAGAGTGTGACTTCCCATACACCAAAGGCTACCAAATAATAGGGAGGGAATAATATCGATAATGTGAGACTACATCCACTTTATCAAATTAATAAAATAGAAGAAGTAAATAAACAATATGTAGAATATAGTGCCCATAATTAGAATAATACCAGTATCACATAATAAACAAAAAACTTATACAATACACAGACAAAAATAGTATATATGTCATACTAAAAATGTTTCATGCTTCAAATGAAACACAGAAATAAATACACACTCACACATCCAAGAGTGTCCCAACATCAATTTTGGTTCCCTCATCTATTCCCCATCCCGACTCAGCCATCTAATATAGAGATTTTTCCCTTATCATATCCTACAAACATGAAGTCTATTTGGGGACCGATTTGGAAGCCTGAGTAGGGTATCAGTACAACTCAGTTGGGCACCAAAAATAGTGTATCAAACTACATCCAGACGATAAAAGTCTATTAATGTGTATAAAGAACAAATTACCACCAATAAAGTAAAAAAAATACATATTTAGTTATTATTTATTTAACCAAATAAATCCATGAGCTCACAATGATAACCATAACATCAATACTTACATCGGCCCATATTGTACTTTGAACTATCCCTATGGGATACCACATATCACAATACCAAGGTTAACATTTATCATTTCAATTCAATTCATATCATGACCATTTGGAACTGTTGTCCAATGCCAATCTCATGGGTGTATAAAGTCGTTTCTAGAATCCCATGGGTATTTGAAGCATCTATGCATGTCCCACAACCAATGGGTATTTTGAGAATTTATCCATGTCCCATAAAATAATAATAAGATGAATACATTTTGGTCTAGAACATCAAGGCCAGAACCTTGTGGGTATTTGGAGCATCAGTAAGTTTCTCATGCCCCATTCATCAATCAAACACATTTTTAATGAATAATACATTTAACGAGGTCAATCAACATTAATCCCCAAGTAATAAATTCATATCATAATATACCATTTCAATTATTATTTCAATCATAATAATTTACTTCAATCAAAAGGAATAATATGAACAAATCCCCATTAAACCTTCTGTAAACTTTTAATCAAATAAATCAATTACCCATCAATGTTAAGAAAACTCTCCATTTATTCCCATTATCTTTTAGATCCAAATCTCAACAATTAACTAATTAAATAATCTCATTAATCGACCAATCTCAAAATCAAATTATTCCATCAATTTTGCAATCACATTATTCTATTAATTACTTAACAAAATTAATTATCAAATTCAATATGTAATTTTCAAACATGGATATTTCAATTTACCAATTCTATACACACAATTATAATTAATACTATGGGTTTTTCAATTTATACAAACTAACCCAAGATATTTGATGGATTCTCACCAATATAAATCCCTAAATTGTTGCAGAACAATCAATTTCACAATGAAGAATGAGATCAATATCGAAAACCAAGATCCAAGATCAAATAGATTTGATAAAAGAAAATGATGATCTAAACCCATCACCAATGGGGGTAAAATCCCTTCTTAACATGAGATAAACACATCAAAGTGGGAGGAAACTAATCTGGATGATAATATATTACTATTAAAGGTGAGGATTATTCAATCTAGTCACTGATTCATCAATAAAAGAATTTAGAAGACCATGGATTCCTCTATAATGATTTATCAAACAATCTAATGAATTTATGTTTGATTGGGGTGTTCAGGGGTTACTAATAGGGGGTTTGGGATTTTTTTATAATTTTTCATGGGTTCAATTTACCAAACACATGGTTTACTTTATAAGGTGTATGGTTGTTTTTGAAACTTTCTTCGGGTGCGCATCCATCTGTGGGGATGTGCTGGTTGTTTCCCCTCATTCTCACTGGCCAAAGGCAGGCAAAATCTATCAGTTTTTGCATGTTGTTTTCTCCGTAAATGAGATTATGGGATGTCGGTCTCTACTTTTGTGGACTCATATTCAAAATTCATATCCTAGTTTGGGTCTCCCTCATACATTTAGATGTTGTGTGTGAATATCTTCTCAATTCCATGTATTTGAAAACACTGGTAGATTACACTGCTTCTGTTAAGAAATTATAAGGGGTCATGTTAGGGCCACAACCTTTGATCGGGGGATTAGTCACATTAGACATCACTGGCGTGTCTGGATGCTAAAACACTGATACTCCTGGGTTTCTTCCCCTTAGGATAGGGCATCTTGAGGGCGCAGAAGCCCGAAACATCCCACATTGAGTATAGGGAATTATATTTCATAGGCATGTCCCTGATGTTTTCCTCATCTTCATAGGTTTAACACAAAGTATATTGTGAGTTTAACGTCCAGAAGAGATGTTTACGCATGAGGTGTGTCTTCTTAGGTTTTCGTCAATCATCTCATGTGGAACACGAGGTAAGCTGTGAGTTTAACGTCTTGTGAAGATGTAATAAGAGTGATCAAAACATCTCATAGAAATGGAGCATATTGGTACATCACTATGATGGAGAACCTATAAGGATTACCATAGGGATGGATTAGAATGACCAATGAGGGTGGATCTCAGGTGGTGTGTCCAAAAGAGGGAATATTTCACACCATGAAGGTTGATCTGGACACCATTGAGTGAGGATCAGGGAAAGTACACCCTAGAAAGGGGCACACCAAGTTTTACCATTGGAAGGGTTTGAACCTAAGGTACGTCTTCTAGGTTCCCTGTAGAGACGGCAGAGATCAAATCCCATGTAGTTTGAAGGGGTGATGAATCAAGGTGTACATAAAGTAAAATGACCTCAAGACATGTTGAGGCTTATGCACGGATAGTGGCCCATCACAAGTGGGATGCTCTTGGTTGGATAATAATGGATTGTGTGGGGATTATGCATGGTTATCTTCCCAAGTGATTTGTTTGATCTCACCGGGATGTGGCTGTCTCGGTAAGAATTCAGATGGATGGTGGATGGTTGAATGAATTGGATGAGTGGAATAGGATGGAACCGACAGGAAGATGATAGGGATGTTGGGATTGAACCATATAAAGGCTTCCTATGCATCATTGTGTCATAGAATCAAATTCCACATAGTTCGGTGGGATTATGGGACACCTGAGGGGGAGGCCTGTGAGAATGGATGCATGGATGGGACCTGGAAGAAGTAAAACCTCCCGGTTGGGGCATGACCATCCCGAAATAAAAAGGCTTAAGGGATAGAGTAGGATAATACATGAGTGTTGGGATTGATCTTTGGGGAGGATTCCTACATATCCCCTTGATAGATAATGAAAGTCCACATAGTTTGGTGGGGCATAGAATTGGGTTGTATGCAAAAGACAGTGACCTGACGACATGTCGGGGGTTGCATGTGGTTAGTGGCCCGAGAGTTGGTCTAGCGCTACTAAGGGACAGACCAAGGATGTGGGGCCAGCAAAGGGGACAATAAATTTTACAAGCATTTGGGGTTAAACCTTAGGGAGTCTTCTTATATACCCTTTCAAGGAGAAAACGACTGAAACCCAAGTAGTATGTAAACATAATGTTTAGGATCATGTGGGACAAAATGGGGATATAGTTTAACATCATGATGGACAAGGGTGAAGTGACATGAAGTTTTTGGGTCCGATGGACGACAGGATTGAACCTCATGGAGTCCTCCAAAATACTTTTCTCAGAAAGGGGGGAAAGGATCAAATTCCACGTAGTTCAATTGAAAAGGATGGGGATTACAAACTAAGGCGGACGGCGAGTTGGTCTGGTTCCACTAAGAGACAGACCAAGGATGTGGGTCCCAGCAAAAAGGAAATCAACATTTATCGGTCTTTGGGGTTGAAACTGTGGGAGGCTTCCTACGTACCTTGTCTAGAATATAGGGATCAAAAACAACATAGTTCACAAACATACATTTTAGCATCATACGATACGAAAATGGTAAAACATTTTAACATCATACAGGATGAGGGTGAACCATTGTGAAGTGGTCAGGACCAATGGATAATTGGATTGAACCTCAGGGAGGCTTCCTATGTACCTTTCTTGGAAATTAGGGAAAGGATCAAAGTCCACATAGTTTGGTGGTATAGGATCGGGCTTACGCACTATGGAGGCCTGTAGAAGATTCCATGGTTGATACTTACTCTAACCCCACTTGATTCATGCTCGATGTGATAAACAAGAGGCATCAAAGACCTGATAATCATGTCTCAAAGGGTTTTTCAGTGAGAAATAGAGTGGGTCTTACGCGTGGATAGCGGCCCAGGGGGATGGAGATTGGGACTGACTCCAGTATGGAGTCCCAAATGGCGATAAATCATAATGGGATAGTGATGTGGTATTGAGATTCCCTTATTCCCATATATGTTATGGTCCTTGCACATGGAAGAAGAGAGGAGGGGCACGGGTCCTACCTCCTACAAGATAGGATAGGGGCTTACGCCGAGATGGTATGCCTCCCCCACAGACAGATGTCATTCCATGCAAGGAGGATCTCATTCCATGTGAGAAATATCTCACTCCTATAGAGACCAGTGGGAATGGAAAATATCTGAGGTGAGGTACCCCATGTATATCACACATGATGAGGATACTATTTAACGTCTTGGGGATGATGATGGTTGGTATTTTATGGTCTAATAGTTCAGACAATGGGGATTCTCTCCATACCCCTGGGGCTTATATAACCGGTGTTCTTTAACCCTTGGTGAAGGGATGACACATGAAATGTTGTAGGGAGACGAGGTTGTAGAGTGATACATTAAGGGCTCATGTTATTTTGGATATGTGAAGAATAAATAGCTGTTAGAATGCCTATTTGAAGAAGAATGAGACCAAGAAACATGACATGAAGAACCACACATGGGACGTTGAAATCACATCGTACAAACCTGGAGGGTCGTATAGGAGAACGGTTTGTGAAGAAAAGGGGTTCATAGGAAGAGACCTTTCAAAGATCTGATGATCCACAATGTGAAGAGACTCCATGAAGGGGTATTTATCAGGAAGTGGAGTGTTCTATCCTAGACATATCGTATACATGTGTATAAAGATTTATTTTCAAAGAGAAAGTGCTTTCGTGAAGTATGACTTTGTGGAGCGTGGGTGCCTTCTAAAGTGCAGCATTGCAAAGCAATGTACATTGCGAACCATAGTGATCTCGCCTTCTCATTGGGGTTCACATGTTCATGGTAGGTACATCGCAAAGAATGAGTGATTTCTGAAGATCTATGTTCCCATCAGGATATCCATAATTTTTTATAGCCTGTGGTCTTGGCGAAGGGTATCCCTACTTGAAGATGGATTACATATGAGAAAAGGGAAAGATATTTCACAATGCTCAAATAACTTCAAGGTCTAATCTTCAAAATTCTTTGCATAAAAGACGGCGCATTGCGATTTGAGATCTGAGAAGGTGAAAGGATAGGGAATCCTTCCTTTGGGTCTTGGGGAATCCTGATATTTATATGAAATATGCAGTGGAAATATCATAGGTCAGTTCATGAAGGAAATTTACCTCAAAATCGGAGGTGGATCTCTCATGTTCTTGGGACTCATGAAGCTCTCCATCAACCGTTGTCCAGTTCTCATAGGGGGATCTCCCTAGTGAGTTGTAGTCGCAGAGTGCTCCATCATCTGCTTTGTAGTGACCGTAGAGCTATCTCTCAAGTGCATCATAGCTACAGAGTCCTCCATCAGCTGCTCTGTAATGGCCATAGAGGAATCTTTTCCCGCTACTTCACACTGATTTTAGATCTTGAAAGGATTCATGGGGATTCTTTAGGAGGTTTCTATAGAAGATAGGATTCCTTGGAATTTTTTGGGGTTTTTTTTACCCCAACTGAAATTTTTTAGGCCAACAAATGCCCCCAACCCTAAGAAGGGGAGGAATGAAGAAACTAAGGGTGGATTCTGAGGGTACTTCAGCAAAATCATGGTACATCAGAAATCATAAATTCGGTGAACTGGTTGAGTGTTTCACAGAGAACACGACGTGCCGCGAAGCTCGACATTCATTTCCTATAAATAGAGGGCAATGAAAACAAATTTATCTACATTTTCTTATGAATTTTCATACATTCTCTCTCAATTTGGGAAGCTCCTTGCATTCAGTGATATTGATTTTCAAATCCTGACTCCTCAGACCAGTGTTGCACAATGAAACTCAACGAGCCATTGCACCATGATCCCAGGTTAATTTGTTGCATTCATTGGGCCTTTGACTCCGCAACCCCGTAGTTCATGATATATGCTCTAAAGGAGGGCTCTACGACTGTGCTCTATGACCAGGATCTATGATTGAGCTTCGCGAACAGCAAAGAAATTTTTTTAAAGCTTTGAATAGAAGAAACGGACAACCATGAAGTGTTACAGGTAGTTCTTGTAATATATTCTCCAATGGAGGAAATGGAAGATAACATGAGGATTAGTGAATACTTTTGCAACCACTCAGATCATGAATCTCTAACGTCTATTTTGACAGAGGTAAAGAAGAACTATCCCTTTTAAAAGAGAGTTCTGTTTTACATATTTGTTCTAAGGGATGAGTTCTTTATCCCGCATGTTATTAGGGATGACCCAGCCTACCAATTCAAGAGCACCCCATGCCAGTATCAATGGTTTTGGGCTACTGATTGCCATACATGGCCCGATCATACATATGTCACCTTCACCTACGTATACAACCACACCCACAATGTTGACAGGAAGGATCTTTAGGTTGAGACGTCCCCTTCACAATATCACACTATCATAAAGGAAGCTCTGTGAAATTTGGCATAGGGATGGGAAAATGAATGGTACATGTTCCATGGAGGAAACATCATAGACGAATGGGCCTAGGCATACTGGGTATGTGCAACTTGTGATGAGTTTAGAGTGGAATTGTGGTGAGTAGGACTATATGAGGCGGCTTTGGATTCTCAATTCAATATCTATCATCCAAATAGTGTGATGTCGGAGTTGTATATCAGGTTGACACCAGGGACCAACACCTCTTAGCTTCATCATGGGGAAATCATCATCAGTCTTTGGGACATCTACAAGATCTCTGGGATTCTCTTTCAAGGGTCTATGTTTGAAAAATTATTCCCATTAGAGAATGTGTGGGAAGATGCGGAGCAGATTCCAAGGCTGAAATGGTTTTTATGAACCTTGTGTCGGGTAAAGACAAGAAATCATCAAGGAACATTCATTTAATGATGTGGTTCTGGAAGCTTCTGAATTTCCCGTCAGATAGGTTGTTTCTAGTGAGGACTCCCACTTGCCTAAAGGGGGCCCAGTGCAACAAAGAGCACCCATACAGGAGACCCTTGGAGGATTTCCAGTGGAATACATGGGGGTTTAGCATCAAACCTGATCTGAAACCAATGGTTAGGTTTGATGCATTCATATCGGTTCTCATCTGTGGCTGGATCATGCTAGTGAGAGATCTGAACATTGGAGTATGACTGAGTACATTTATCATGGAATCCATGATAGCGACTGGGTATTCAGTCAACCTCGGGATCCTAGTACTGGAAAAGTTTTATAAGATGTTATGTCATATCAATGAGGGGGAGAATATGTTGTAGGAATTCATGTTTTTCCATCTCTTGTATGTTTGGGTGGTGGTGCACGTGAGTGTTTTTGAGTACCCAAACCAAATTTTTACGGGAGGTTCAAACTATAAGACCTCAATCCTGAATTTAGTGGGAATATTTCCGACTAAGATGAGCTCATATAGTGTGCTTAAAATTTTTTATAATGTGGATGAGTTTTTATTCCACCAATTTCTATTACCCACATGGGTGTTCACCGATGACGGCAAAGATACCAAAGAGAATCTTTCATAATTTTTGTCATTTAGTGGTGGATTCTTGGTGGAGCGGATGGACTGTGATACCATTTGTGAGTCATACACCCGGAACCAATTTTTGAGGAAATTTCGGTGCATGCAGAGGCTGAACATGAAGGTTTATCTGGGGATGTGTCCTGAAGAGAACCCTTTCATAATGAGGTAGATGCGGCTCGTGTTCACCCGGGAGGATGGGATGAAGTGAAATGAGATACCTTCGGTCGATGCAGTATCTTGGTTGGTGAAAGAATATTCCAAGAGCTAGGAGTCAGCCTACCCAGTGTAGATATTGATACAGAAAACCATCTGGTTCAATGATAGAGTATCTCCTAAAACCAGAGGAAGGGGTCGGAGAATGAAGAGAGCATGTGATGGTGGAAGTGCACCAGAAAATGCAATGGAGGCACTGTTATATCCTACACCAAGTGGTGAGAATGTGGCAGCGGTAGGCCTGGAGGTCCCAAATGAATTGGGTTAGTAAGTGAGGAGTGTTCCTAGAGGGTTTTGCATGATTTAAACTCAAGCTCCCAAGAAGAAGTCATGCCATATTATCATGCCTTTGGATGTTTTATTTATGAAGGCTTGTGACAAAAAGGATTTCAACTGATAATTACTCATCCCTATAGTGATCTGGGATCATATCAACTTCCATGGAATGGAACTTTTATATATTGGTCATGATGAGGTTGGCTTTCAGGTGTCCACAGATGAAGGGTAACTGTATGATGTTGAGCTGGACGAATATGTGCATTCATGGGGCACTCTGCATCCAATGACGTGTAGGGTGAAAGTACTACTTGGTTAGATAGTCCCACCTCAAGCATTAGCTTCTGAGCTATGGGAGAACATCCCTTTATCCAAGGATTCAGATATCCTTGGGGGAGATGAGGCTGATGGGGGATGTCCTTTGGAAGAAGGTGATATCGGAACATCATAGTTGGAAGATTTCTCCATAACTGTCCAGGTAACCTCCTAACTATTCTTTTGCACCGTGATTTTATCCATGTCACCCTAGATTCTCATTTGAAATATTTTGTCTTTATGTGAGCCTTATAAATGGAATTCCCACCCACGTGTTTGTTGATGCAGGCTCAGGATTTGTACTCGGTTCGATGGTGATTTCAGAGTCAAGCAGAGTTGTGGAAACCAAGATGGCCCTTCCATATTCCTCATAATTCTCAACAATATATAGAGGGAATGCCTTGGGATGCCATTGAAGATGAACTACGAATGGAAGAAATTCATCAACCTTTGTAAGACTTCTTTTTCACAGAGTATATGGATATAATCTTTTGAACTAAATGCTAATATTTTCATATCAATTCTGAATAGTTCTTTAAATGGCATAGGCTATACTGGAAAGGATGAATGGGGGTCCTAAAGATCCACTCTTGAGGTGGGTGTCAATTATAGTGGAATAGTATATCTGGGCCAGCCAGATTATAGTGAACCAGGCTACATGTGGAGCTAATAGTGGGGTGGAAGCAGAGCTTATTGAATTTGAGTCTGACGATGAATATCATTCCGATTATGTGAAGCCTATTGCTATTGTTGATGAAAAACATGACATTCCTAATAGGAAACTAGAGGAATACCCCACCGATGAGCTTCTAGAAGCATTCCTGGAGTACTAATATGCCAACCTAGAGGACTAAGATGAGACTCCTTCTCATGAAGAAGATAGCAAGATCATTCTCCACTGGTCATGGAACCTGATAAAGTGCTTCATTGGGGAGACCCCATATGAAAAATGGATAGACCAGATGGGATGGATCCATTCCCAGTTGTGTGTGTTATGTGATGTAGGAGTGGATTCCCAACATCCTCATATGCTCATTTGAGACTATATGGAAGAGAAAATACATGAAAATGACTACATCCTTAGTGTGGGTTGGCAGGAGATGAAGTCTATCAACATCAAGAGTCTCTAGGAGGATGATCATGAGATCCAATGCCTGTAGGAATGGGTGAATGAGCATTCCTCTTTCCTTGACACACAATCAAGGGCCATATCGTGGCTGAGGGCCCAGTTGGTAGAGGCTAAGGAACGGATGAGACGATCTTCTTAAGAGATGGACATTATCCGAGCCGACGAGGATCAGGTCTGCATCGATGCAAAAGAACTACACCCCATTTCCATCGATGATGAGTATGAACATAATCGATCATAGAAAATCATGGACGCCAGGAGGCAGAGAGTAGCAGAGCTGGGATGATCCATTGAAGAGGTCAATCCATCTATGGGAGGGGCTAATACCTAGTCATTTTAACTTATGTGAACTCATAGATGTACTTTCTTACCTTAATTGTATTTTTCGTTGTGTGTGTGAGTTTCATTATCTCTTTTGGATGCTTCATTTCAATCACATCCATGAAATATCTAGTGATCAATCCTTTATCTAATGTGGGTCATTCCCGATGGGAGAATCAAGGGATGGTCGCATTGTTATTCTCTTTGAATATGAGAGTTCCAAATAATCTCTAGGAATTTGGGGTCTAAACAACAACTCTGGGTTTCTGAGGAATAAAAGGGAGGCCTGATCGAAAAATAAAGTTCCCCGAACTGTCGAACTGTTGCTTTCCCAATGTTCTCTAGTGCACGAGTAGGGTAATTCTAGGGGAATTGGAATCAATCCGAATAGAGGGGAGTGGAATGTTTGAATCACAGTACCCATAATTCAGAATACTGTAGGGATGTAATGACAATGAAGGATAACTATTGACCATTGATCCTGACACTTTCACTGCGGCATGCATCCCTATACTGAGGAGGACACGATTACTATTTCCCTGCATTACCTCTTTCCAAAGGCGGGTGACATCTCTCACTTATTCAGGAACGTTTGCTCCTTGATTGAAACAGGATGATGGGATGTCTGTTCCCCCTTATATGGATTCCTCCATGGATCTTGTTACCTAATCTGTGTCTCCCTTATAGATTTAAGATGTTGTTTGGGAAACTCTTCCCAATACCATGTCTTCATGAATGCCGGTTAATTACGATTCTTCTTTCAAAACATTACTAGGGTTCCAGTATAGGCAGAAACCTTCAGTCGGGGGAGTAGTCATGTTAGACATTGCTGGTGTGTCTCGATGCTGGAACACTGGCACAACTGCATTTATTCCCCATATGATAGGTCTTCTCAAGGGCATGGAATCATGATGCATCCCACATCGAATGTGGGGAATTATATGCCATTGGCATGTCTCTGAGGTTTTCATTAGAATCCCATGCTTAACACAGGTTATTTTGTGATTTTAACAGCCAACAGAGATGGATTGAACTGATCATAACGCTGATTGGAGTGGATCATATGGGTGAAACTACTGGAGGGAATATTGATGTTGGGGCTATCACATGGTTAGCAGCCCAATTGCATCTAGGAGTAGAGAGAAAGTGGATGACATGATCTCAATGGGATGTGGTGGCCTGGGTAATAATCAATATGGATATGGATTATGAGAGTGGATGAAGAATGATATGGAACCTCTGTAAGAGTGATAGTGATGTTGGTATTGAGTCTCGAAGATACTCCCTATGTATCTTCATGGTAGGGAATCAAAGTCCACATAGTTCAAGATAGATCATGGAATCGAGGTGTGCACAGAGGACAGTGACCCAAAATCATGTTGGGGCTTATGTGTGGGGAGAACCCCGAGATGGCATGACAGCATGGGGGCAAACCAGAGATATGGGTCTGAAAAAATGGGCCTACAACACCTTACTGTTGATTGAGAACTACAATAGCCTACCGCTAGATGGGTGAAATGACTTACCATCGATTGTGGACTACAACGGCTTACTACTGGTTGGCTGTAATGGGTTACCACCGATTGAAGACTACAATGGATTACTACTGGTTTGGTGCAATGGCTTACTGTCGACTGGGTAACACAAAGGCTTATCATCGATTGGGGTTGAAAATTGATTACCAATAAATGGGGTTGACAATGGCTTACCGTTGAATGGGGTTGACAACGACTTACCGCAAAATGGGGTAGACAACAGCTTACTGCTGAATGGGGTTGACAACTGATTACTGCTGAAGGGGGTTGACAATGGATTACCACTAAAGGGGGGTTCACAGCAGCTTACCATAGATAGGGTTGACAATGGATTACCACTGAATGGGGTTGAAAGGGGCTTACTGCTGAATGGTGTTGACAACAGCTTACCGCTGAATGGGGTTGACAATGACTTAATGCTGAATGGGGTTGAAAAAGGCTTACTGCTAAAGGGGGTTGGCAACTTCTTACCATCAAATGGGGTTGAGCCTCATGGAGGCTTCTTATATACCTTGCCTCGGAGATAGGGATCAAATCCCACATAGTTCGATTGGGTACAGTTTAGCGTCTTGAAGAACAAAAAGGGGGAATATCATTTAACATCATGCGGGATGAATGGTGACTGATGTAGAGTGTTCAGAACCAATGGGTGTTGGGTTTGAACCTCAGGGAGGCTTCCTATGTACCTTTCCTAGGAGACATGGAATAATTCCACAAAGTTCCGAAGTGTCTGGTGAACCAACATGAAGGGGTCGAAACTAATAGGTGTTCGGCATGAACCTCAAGGGGGTGTCTTACATAACTTTCCTTGAAAAATATCAAAGTCCACCTAGTTTAGGTTGGAGGATACTATTTAACATCATGGGGGAATAAGGTAAACCAACGGGAAGGGGTCGGGTCAAGTAGGTTTTGGGATTGAACCTCAGGGTGGATTCCTATATACCATTCCTTGGAAGGGATCAAAGTCTACGTAGTTCAGGATGTGGTTTATGAACCAGTAGGAAGGGGGGTTGGGACTATTACGTGTTGGGATTAAACCTCAAGGAGGCATACTATATAACTTTCCTTAGCAAGGATCAAAGTCTATATAGTTCGGAATGGTGGTAGGTGGACTGATGGGAAGGCGGTTGGGATGAGTAGGTGTTGGCCTTGAACCTCAGGGAGGCTTTTTATGTACCTTTCCTTGGAAAGGAAAAAAGTACATGTAGTTCAAGAGGTGGCCGGTGAACTGACGTGAAAAGGATCGGGACAATTAAGTTTTGGGCTCGAACCTCAGGGGAGCTTCCTATATACCTTGCCTTGTCAAGGATCACATTCCACGTAGTTAAGAAGGTGGTTTGGGGCATACACACTAATGTGACCCTGAGAGGATGTCATGATCGATGCTTACTCTAAGCCCACATGAGTCATTCTCAGTGTGAGAAACAAGAGGCAACAAAGACTTGATGATCATCTCATGATTGGTGCATCTGTGGGAAGTGGAGTGGGTCTTAAACTTGGTTAGAGGCCCAAAGATGAAAACATGGGCTTACGCATGGTTAGCAGCTTAGGGAGATAGAGATTGGGACATTATCCAAGATGGAGGCCCATCGGTGACAAATCCCAAAGAGAGAGGGATGGGGTATTGAGGGTCCTTGTTCCCCTCTCACCTCTTAGTCTTTGGAATCGAATAATAGGGGAGGAGTGGGGGTGTTGTCTCCTACAAGAAAGGCTAGGGGCTTTCACCAAGATGGTTTCCCTTCCCCACAGACATGAACCTCTCTAGAAGAGGGGATCTCATTCCTTGTGAGGAAGATCTATCCCCTTTGGAGATGAGTGGGCATAGAAAATGTCCTAGACAGGGCACCCTGCGTATGATGTATGGGGCGAGGCCACAGTTTAACGTCATGTGATGAGAACAATGGTGCATGGAAGTTTAACGTCCTATAGCTCGAATGAGGCGGGTTCAAGCTGCACCCCTAGGACTTACATAACTAATACCTATCCACCCTTGAGGATGGGATTAAATCAGTAATGTCATGATTAGGGGGTGTTGTGGAGTGATCCACTGAGGTGTCCACGTTAGTGTGGCTATGAGAAGAAGAAATAGTTGTTAGTGTGCCTGTGAGAAGAATCATGAGGCGAAGCAACGCAACATGAATCACTACCCAAGGGAACTTGAAATTACTTTTTATGAACCAAGAGGGTTGTACGAGAAAATGGGTTGCGGAGAAAAGGGGTCCACAGAAAGAGGTCTTTTGAAGTTCTGGTTCTCCAAGTAGTGTAGGTGCTTTGTGAAGGGGTATTCTTTCCGATGTGGGGTGGCCTAGACTTTCATTAAATCATGGGTGCACATGGAGGGTGCATTGCGAAGAAGAAGAGTTCTCATGAAGCAGGGCTTCACGAAGCAAGGGTGCCTTATGAAGCATAGCACTACGAAGTAGTATACCTCAAGAAGCATAGTGACCCTACCTTAGCATTCGGTTCACATGTGCAAGGAAGGTACTTCGTGAATCATGGGTGATTTTTGAAGTCTTGAGTCCCCTTAGGGATCTCCTTCCATTGAGAAGGCCTATGGGCTTCGTGAAGGGCATCCCTTCTTGAAGAGGGGTTGTGTTTAGGCCAAAGGAAAGGTACATTGTGATTCTAAAGTACCACAAAGAGTTCATTTTTCGTAGAGTAGAAGGTGCTTCATGATTTCAGAGATGAGAAGGTAAAAGGTTAGAGTATCCATCCTTTGGGATCCGGAGAAGCCTGTTATTTTTAGGCAAGAGATGGCACGAAGTAGGGATCGCTCAACATGAATCCACGCGGTGCTTTTTCATAATCGTAGATCCTCCGGCCTCTTTACTCTATGGCAGCTTCACAAACATCTTTTGGATCACGGAGAATCCCACATCTTTTCTTCAGGGTAGCTTCGCAACTGTCTTTTGGATAATGGACCCTCCCACCTCTTTGCTTCACGGTGGCTTTCCAAATGTCTTTTGGATCACAGAGCCTCCTACCTCTTTCCTTCGTAGCGACTTCAGAAACATCTTTTTGATCATGGAGTCTCCCAACTATTTTGTTCACAGTAGATTTGTATACGTCATTTAGATCGGGGAACCTCTGACCTCTGCTTCACAGTGCCCACAAAGGGGGCGCCTTTGTGTTGGAAGCGTTGTGGTGGGGCTCCACAGACAGGCTTTGTGAGGCATCCACAGTTGAGTTGGTTTCCTCTTTGCGTTTTCTATTCCTCTCCACATATTTTGGTGCCAACAAATTCCCCCCTCAGACTTGGAGGCATAGAGAAAACAAGGGTCTAAGACTGAGGGAAAATCACCAAAATTTTTACGAAAATCGCTATGTAGGCTCACAAAGAAGGTTCACGATGCGGAGAGGTGGTGTATAGGTTGAGAGTGCCGTAAATCTCTCCGCGGCCAGATGCGCCACGAAGCAGAATGGTTCGTCGCCTATAAATAGGAGAGGTTGGCATATCTTTTTTTCTTTCTCATGTCTGTGTTTTGGAAATTGGGATCTCGATTTGCGAAGCTCTGTGCTCTTTGCATTTTCTCTCCGTAAATCAGTCCTTTCTGATTTGCAGTGCACATCGTGTCTTTCGACTCTCAGAGTGTGCGCTCCATGACTTACATTTGTGAAATCTGTGGCGGGACTCTGCGAACCATATCTGCAATTGAGATTTTCAATTTTGGATTCACGATCGAACTCTGTGATTCATGAGAAAAGTTTCAAATCCATCAAGACTTATTTTCTCATCAGGATGCTACTTGGGGGTTCCTTGTGGATGATGCCCATAGGAAATATATAGCAAACAGATAAGGTATTAGGGAATTAGTTTGAATCCATTTAGACCATGATTCGCTGGTAGAACTGCTACCATAGATCCATAAGAACTTCCCACTCTACACAAGGTATCATTTATATGGATTTGGCTTGAGGGATGACATCTTTATTCTAGAAGTGAGTTGGGACGATCTGGCTTACTAGTTTAGGAGCGCATCATACCATCACTAGTTGTTTAGGGTGGCTGAGGGCCATACATGGGAAGATTTCACACCTGTCAATGTTGATTGCCAATAAAACCACGTGAATAGTATTGATGGGAAGGTGTTGTAGCCCCAGAAATCTCCCCCATTGTACCACACCATCATAAAGGTGTCGCTAGGGAACCCAGAGAATGGGTGGACCGACATGTGGGATCTACGCCAAGGAGGTAATTTCATGTATGATTAGGCCTGGGCCTACTCGGTATGTGCCTCATGCGAGGAGTTCGGGGAAGAGCTGAGGAAAGTGGGCTAGTATGAGGCAGTATGGGCATCTCAATTCCATATATACCAGCTGAATAAATTGATGCTAGTTCTACTAATCATATGGTCATCGAGGACCAACACTTTTTATTTTCACCATGGAGAGTTCAATATCATCCTATGAGACCTGCACTGGATCTCAGGAGTCCCGATACTGGGGGGAAATGTATGAAAAGTTCCTCCCCCTCATGAATGCCTGGGAGGAATTAGAGCGGATGTTGCCTCTTGCAAAGTCATTAATGTAACTGGTGCCAGGGGAAGACAAACAGTCGGTGAGGGACATCCATTTCAAGCGGTAGTTCAAGCAGTTCATGAATTTCCCTGAAGATGGACTATTTCCTATGAGGAGTCAGACCTACCCAAATGGGGTTCAACAAGGCAAGGAGCACTTGTACGAGTAGCTCTTAGAGGATAGATGGTGGAAAACCTGGTGATTCAGTGTCAGTACTGAGAAATAACATGTGGTTTTGTTTTCTTCCTTTATCTTGGCTCTTAACAGCGGTTGGATCCTGCCAGTGAGGGACATGAACATGGGAATGCAACTGAGCATATTCATTATGGAATCCATGTTTGCAATAGGGGGGCGGGCCTACCTTGGGAACTCGATGCCTGCCAATTTGTACAATATGGTGTGTCATATCAGCGAGGGGAAGAATCGGCAGTGGATATGCAGGTCATTCCACCTTCTGTCTGGGTGGATAGAAGTACATTTCAAGGGTATCTATGAATATCGGAACCCCATTTCCACTCCATGATATAATTTATTCCTATCCATTTTGAATGACGTGGGGAGATTTCTGACAAAGCTGACCCTACAGTTGGTGCGGAATAAAGTCTGGAAGGTGGACGAGTTCAACTTCCACATGTTCCCATTGAAATAGGTGTGTCCACTGATGATGACTGGGGAATATAAGAACATCAGTCATACCTCCTAGAATTTTTGGGTGGATTCCTAGTGGTGCAGGTTGATTGCGAGTCTCTCTATGAGACGTACACCCCGCACCACATTGTGTGGCAGTTCTGGTGTGTGCGGCAATGAACCCTGTGGGTCTACCTTGGGGTGCTCCACGTGAATCACATGTGTGTGATGAGGTAGTTGTGGCTCATGTTCATGTGATAGGAAGAGAAGATTCAGAACGTGCTTCCTCCACCCACGAACGATTAAGGGTTGGTTAAAGAGTATGACAAGAGTTGGGTGGTGGCCTACCCGAGGGAGATGTTTAAGAAGCCACCCGTCTGTATCGGCAAGGGGGTGCCACCACAACCTCGAGGTCAGGGTCAGAAGGAGGTGAGGACATCTCATGGTGGTAGGGCTGCAGTGGCAGTGAGGCTTGCGCTGGTCGAAAGGAAGGAAGCAACAGCGGATTCAGAGGTCCTAGAAGGACAGAGTCATGCAGAAGGGAGGCTGCCAAGGGGATTCTGCAGGATACCCACCTTGGCTCTGGGGAAGTGGTTTTTCCATATAGACATGCCTGAAAACATTGTCTTCTTGGAGTCTTGGAACATATTGGACTTCAATAGGCAATTACTAAACCTATCTGAGATGTTGATACATTTCAATCTCCTAGAGATGGACTTGTTGGGGATCAGTCCCATCAGGGCCGGCTTTTCTGTATACTAGTAAGAGGTGGAGAAATACCTAGAAAAGATGGAGGACTTTGTGCACTCCCAAGGTCTTTTGCATCTAATGATGGATCGGGTAAAGGTGTTTCTAGATCAAACGGTCCCTTTTTAGTTTTTGGCTGCTGAATTAATAGATCGCTTCACTTTGACGGAAGAATCAGATGAGTCTTGCTGGGGGAGGAGGATGTTTGAGGGAGCCCTCTAAAAGAGGGTGAGGTTGGTGTTTCAAACATGAAGCCTGAAGAGTTTGCAGAGGCTCTCAGGGTTAATCCCTAGACCAACTCCCTGGAGTCTTCATCCAGGTCATCTAGGACTCATTACAAATATTTGAACTATGCAAGAGGGCCTCATATGAAAAACTTGCTCTCGCCTAATAGTAGATTCAAATGTGGGAACATCAGGATCTGTGCCTGTGGCTACAATGATAATTGTGTCGTGCAGTGTCGCGACACCCAGGTTGGTCCTCTCGAAGCCTTTGGACTTCCAAACAATATATGGAGGTCCACTACTTCAGTTTCCCATGGAATCAACTTATGAAAGGGATTAAATATTTATACTTGTAATTATTCTTCATAGAATACGTAACTTTCATCCATCAATCAGGTTAACTGATGCTTGTGGGCCTCTTGTATGCATAGTTCTTCAAATATCATGGGCTTCCTTGGAAAGGTCGACTGTAACTCCTTGAGGCGCCTTTCCTGGAGGAATGCCAGTGGTTGGGGACATGGACGTTCCAACCAACCAAGTTGCAGTGCTTCTGATCACTAGTGGGACCGTAAGCGGGACAGAGCTTGAGATAATTGAGGTGGGATCTGATGATGAGGATCAACCAGACAACATGGGTCCTGAAGTACCGATCAGACACCAGATGTAGATCCTTCTAATGAGTTCTTATAGGCATTCCCTATATACGAACCTTCCAACCCCGCGGACCGAGATGAGATGGACTCTGATGAAGAAGTCATAATGATCCTCTGTCATCTGTCATGGAAGATGATCAAGAACTTCATCAAGGAGAAGCCTCTTGTTCAATGGATAGACCATATGGGGAGGATTCATTCATGGATGTGCGAGCTATGCGTCGGGGTTATAGATTCTCGGTTTCCCCATATTCTCATTCAGGACATCATGACAGAGAAGATTTGGGAGCATGATCTTAGGCTCATGGTGGGCTGGAAAGAGAAGAAATCAGTGAACATAGAGAGGCTTCAGAAGGCCGAATGGTAGGTTCAGTGGTTCCATCCATGAGTGAAAGATCACTCTTCTTTCATTAATGTAATATCGGAGCTCAATTCGCGCTTGAAGTTCAAACTGGCAGAGGCTGAAGAATGAATAAAGCAAGATTCTGAGGCCATGGCTACCATCTCAATGGACGAGGAGCAGGCCTGGGTTGTGGTTAATGAATTACACCACACTGCTACTGAAGAGGAGTGGGAAGTAAACTGGCAACAGTAGATCTTGGATTCCACAAGCCAGATAGGGGAAGAGCTAGAACGTTCTATCAAAGAGGTCAACCCATTCATGGGAGGGGCCGATCCATGGGTGTTGTAACGTGTGAAAACTTTTAAAAATACCTTCATGCTATGATTTTTGATGCTATATGAATACATGGGTTCTGTTATTCATTTTGGTCTACTGCACATCTGTTACATTCGTGAAACATCCAGCTATCAATCCCTACGCTCACGTGGGTCAGGCCAGGTGTGAGAAACAAGGGATGACCACCTCTTTGTTCCCTTTGAATATGAGAGCACCGACCAGGATTCATGCATCCATGGTTTGAACAACAAATCAAGACCTCTTAGAAGATAGGGGGCCTGAAAGGAGGAAGAAGTTCTCAGAATATTTGACGTTCCATTTTCCCAACGTTCTCTAGTGCACAAGCGAGGTAATTCCAGGGGTGATAGAATTAATCCGAATATATGGGGGTGGAAAGTGTGAATCATGATACCCAATGTTCATAAATCTATGTGGGTGGTGTGACAATGAAGGATAATTGTTGACAGTGTTCAAAATAGAGTACCCTTATTGTGTTATCCTGAAATGGGGATAAAAAATGAGGGCTGACTACTGACCATGTTCGAAACATAGGGTCTGACTCAAAATGTTTTTCATTGGTCTTACAAAAATGTTATCCCAGAACAATAGGTGATCCATTGGCCGATCATACATACTATTAGGGGGTTCATTTAGACATGAAATAGAATAGGGGTCCCACTAAAGGGCATGAAAATCATAGAGGGTGCAGTGACTAGTTTTTAGAATGGAGTCAAACACTCTTGAAATTATGCCACCATGGTGGAAACACATTCGGTGGGCGCATTAGTCTGATCAAGGATCATACCTACTTCCAGAAAAGACCTCTCTGGTGAGAATATGGAACACATCATATGGATGCGGATAATGAATGTAATTGTTTAAAGTCACATGACCTAGACGTTGCACATATTTTTATGGTCATACTGCCTTGACCAAGGTTGGGGCCAAGGGGCCAGAAGGATTAATTGCCCTGGGGCTTGGAACAAGGCAAAAGGTCTAGATGTTGCTACATATCACATACAGATAAGAATGATGCCAAATGTAGTTCTTAAAGAACTGTGTGGTCAGAGACCAACGCTCGTAGAGGAAACCCTCGCTAACGAGGAAATTGGCACATCCCATATTTAATATGGGGTATCCTGAACTAGTTCAGGGTATAACCATAGTTTTGTGTCATGCATTGAAGACACATGGACTAATGTAGTTTAACGACATAATATAGGATAGGGAGTGAAAGGGGGAGATCCTAGGAAGGGAGTACATGATTCAGAAGCTATAAACCTGACGTGTATAAAGACATAAGGAGTACACAACCCACCACATATCCTTGGAGGAAGTGTTTTATGTCAAGGGGCAAAAAATGAAAGTTAATATGGGCTCGATGAAAAGTTCATGGAAATTCCTACGTCCCCCATTAGGATGGAAATAAAGCCACACATAGTTCTATAATCACATTTTAATGTCATGCGGGAAGAAGTGCATATATGGTGTTGCTGCACTAGTAGACGCTTCACCAACACCACTAAGCCCACGCGAGTCATGCTCGATTGGGGAAACAAGGGCTATTAATGAGATTTCCTAGTTCCAAAAGGCACACATTAGGGGAAATGGAATGATAGGTGACTGACAACACAAAATTATTGACCCGCCTAATTAACGCATATAGATGCGTGGAGGTGGAAAATTGTGCATTGGAATTCCACTTGAACATAAGGGGGTGGAAATATGTGAATCATGATGCTGAGATTTGGATCACAATGGTAGTGGTGTGATGATAGAGGATAACTATTGACCATGTTATAAATATAGTATCCGCTTCTTGTAAGTCGGGAATTGGGATAGAAAAATGAGTGTCAGCCGCTGACCATGTTCGAAATGTGGGACCTGTCACAAATGTTGTCTGAGGTCGTCAAGGGCATTGAACCATGGCGGTAGGTGAGCTAATGTCGTATGAGACTAGGTTTTAAGGGTGGTCCCTTCAGACATGTACAAGGATGAGGATCCAAAAAAAGTCTCATAAAGTTTGTTCATGGAACGACGAAATGTCCATGTGAAAATTCCAAAATTTGGCCTCTTTGTCACGATGTGTTTTAATGCGTAAATAAGTCACATTAGGTAGAGGGAGTAAAATCCTTTTCCATGTTAAGGGTATGGGGGTCACACACTCCTAGATTAAGGTCATAGATTGGACCATTAAAAGGAGACCTGATTTAAGGAATTGCTTGTAGGGTGGTGAAGAAGTCGAACCCGATGCGTAGTTCCCATAGAGAGATCTTAGTTTAGGGTCATAGAACATGGAGAAGGCTGGGAAGAGATAAGGGAGGTACATGATGTAGTTTTTTCAAATCCTAACACCAATGAGAGCCCAATAGGTACTCGCCACACCACATACGTGCAAAGTATTTTGGTCCAAGGGGCCGAAAATGGGGTAGGATTTATGATTTCTGGGGCTGGACCTGGCGACAGAATGTTTGGGCATTCCTATGTATCACATGAGGATCATAATCAAGCCACACATAGTTCTGGGGGTTTTTTCTTTACGCCTTGCAGATAGGACATTGATAGATCTTAGTTTATGGTCTTCAATCTTGGAATACATATGGTAAGGAATGAGGGAGACACATTGTGAGGTAATTATAAAACCCAATGTGAATGAAAAAATGGAGTCCATATCACCATGTGTTCCTTGGGGAGGTTTTAGGTCGCAGGACTGAAAATGAAAGTTAGGATGGGCCCAAGGAATATTGTGGGGGAATTCCTACGTACCCCATTATAATGTGAATCAAGCAAAATGTAGTTATTAATATGGCATTGTAGGGTTCTAGTTCCATGGATACTAAGGTCGTGTGGGTCTGGGTCATGCACTAAAAAACGGCCTTTGATAGATCTTGTTGGTTTTTTAGGATAGATGTGTGTGAATTTTTTTGTGAATCAATAAACAAAGGATAAAGAGTCCAGGCTCTCTACAAGAATCAAGCCATAAGTTGGTCTTAAAAAAGGTATAGTGGGTGACTAATACCAAACATGATGTCCCCTCATGTGAGGACACCACAATGCATTGCCGTTTTTTTGTCATGCGGACTGGACGATAGTGTCCCAGTTTATGGTCATATGATTGGACCGACCCATTGGGGTGGCATTCTCATGGAATGATAAATCATACTAGACATAACTATTTATGAGGTCCACACTACACCGTGCATAATTTGGGGGAAGAAATATCAGGCCGAGTTTCCAGAAAAGGTCAGAAAATATGGGTCTAGACCTATGGACCAAACGTCGAGGAATTTCTACATATCCCTTGAGGATCAGAATCAAGCCATACGTAGTTATATGGTTTCAGTTTAACATCATGCGGGACAAGGGTCCTGAGAGACTAGATCCTAGAAGGGAACTACATGGTGCAACTATTGAAAACCCGATGTGAATGAGGACGTAATTCCTACGCCACACCACATAATACCATGAAAGTTAGGGCCACAAGGCCAAACAGAAGAGGTAATTAGCAGAACCTATGCTAGACCCAAAGATGCGATGTCTTGGCATTCTTACATATCCCATGATCATGGGAATCAAGCTATATGTAGTTTTAAGAGTTACAGTTCTTACACCTTACGGAAAGGACATAGAAAGAGATCTTAGTTGAAGGTCTTATAGATTGGACAATAGATAAACGAGACTCTTCAAAATGGGCTCAAACCTTGACCAAATCCCTAATCCCGCATGATCTATGCTCACTGTGGGAAACAAGGGTGGAGAAGGTCATTGCAACACGTGGAATCCATGAAAGGTAAAAATTGGTGCTCATCCCTGAACGATGCATCACCATGGCTTTGTTCTCCTAACATGCAAATGCACATTGAGGGATAGCACCAAGAGTGTAAAGATTCCACTTGGAAATGATTGAGTGGAAAGTTATGTGAATCATGAAATTAATATTTAGGGCTTTTTGAATGTGGTTTAACGATGGAGGATTATTGTGTATCGTTTTCAAAACACAGCATCCATATCATGTGACCTGAATTGTGAACAACAAATGATTGTCGACTGCTGGCCATATTTTCTATGTTGGACATGTATTATTTTTTCGTTCGAGGTCCTCGTAGATGTTGTCCCAAAATGATAGGAGATCCTATAGACTGAGTATCTCTACTGTTCAGGGGCCCTTTTGGATGTGAAGGATGATTAAAGCCCAAATTAATGGAGACGTAAATCCTGAATGTGGGTGATAACACATCTTGTAGGATCCAACACTCTGGTTCCTAAATCAAAGTGTTCCTAGGCATATCAACGAACTACCAAAGATGGTCATGGGGCTCAACATAAGAGAAGTTGACTCGAAAAGATGAGTATAGGGAGGGGGAATGAAGAGTTCTCAGGAGTATGTGGTGTGGTTGTTACAAACCCGACGTGAATGAGGACATAATCCAATACCACACTGTATGCCCCTATCTTGGGGGAACACTGGCTAGTGGGGCAGGAAGGTAAGGAGGTTCTTAAGAAATTGGGATAGACCCGAAGGCTAAATTTTTGGGTGCTTCTACATATCCCATAAGGATGGGAATCCAGCCACACATAGGTCTAAGGGTGCAATTTAACATCTCGTGGGACGAGAATGGAATGAATGTGTATGACATGGTGAGAAACACGATATGAATAAGTATATAATCCTATGTATACCATTCGATTCATAATTCCCATGGAGAATTTCAACTAGGTGGCCGAGAAAACAGGGAGAAGATCTAGGGCTGGAATATGGAAAAAATTTCGGGGTTTTCCTACATATCCCATGAGGATTGGAATCAATCCACACGTAGTTTTGGATACTTAATATAGCTTACCATAATGTGGAAAAGATGGTATAGATCTTAGTTTATTGTCATAGATCTCGGACCGTAGATTCCTTTTTTAATTTCATGGTCATGGGACAGGTGAGTAGAGGGGGCGATTCATTGTTCCTATGGAAGACCACAAAATGGAAACAATGATAGAGTATAACTATCTACTATGTTCGCAACATAGTATCCATATTTTTCTGACTAGGTTTTGGGGAAAACAATGGAGCATCGACTGATTACTTCATTCGTAACATGAGACTTGTATCAACCTATCACTCAAAATCCTTGGGGATGTTGGCCCGAAATGGTAGGAGATCCCATGGACCTAGAATCCTTGCCGTTTGGGGGTCCTTTTAGATGTGAAGGATGATGGAAACCCAAATGATGGGATGCGCAAATCATGTAAGAGAATGTACCTGGGAAAGGACAATAGATGAAGGAGGGATGTCTCGAGGTGATATGTGTGGCATGTCAAAAATAGCCCGACATAAATGAGGAAGTAGGTCTATACCACACCGCATAGTCCTAGATGAGAACCTCGACTATGGGGTCGAAAGGGTCGAGGGACCTAAGGTTAGAATTCCCAGCTAGACATAAACACATACCCCTTATGCGGGTACTACCTTACCAAAGATCCTAATCTTACATGATCCATGCTCAGTATGGAAAACATGGAATAGAATCGGGCTCTCCCAAACACAAGAGGGTATAGAAATAAAGGATGAAAATCAGGTAGGGTCTGTCTCGACCAGATCAATACTCCAGCTCGAAGTGGACGAATGTTTGAAGTGGTACCATCTCAAAATGATTCACTACACCCAACATTTGGGACCTATAGCGAAGGAGATAACAATGGAGGGTAGTCGTTGACCACATTCAAAACATGAAATCCATATTATGTGACCAGAAATGGGAGCATAAAACCAGTGTCGATCGCAGACCATATTTACAATGTGGGATGTGTATCAATTTGTCGCTCGAAAACTTTAAGAACATTGGCCCAAAATGGTCGGAGAGCCCTTGGGCCTAGAATCCATTCCATTTTGGGGACATTTCATATGTGAAATATGTTAGAAGACCAGATAAAGGGAATGTGTGAATCATGAATATGCCAATGCAATTTAATGTCATGGAGGATGATGGAAGAGAAAGAGATATCCAAGGAGGGGAATACAAGGTGTGATCATGATGAAATAAGTGTGAATGTGGTCAAAATCCTTCACCACACCATGTGTTTCGACCTAAGGGGAGATTTTAAAGTTAGGGCTTGGCCTATGGAGAAAATTTATGGTGTTCCAATATATCCTATAGGGATGGAAATGAATCCACATGTAGTTCTGAAAAGGACCATGTAGGTTAGTGTCATGAGGTGAGGACGTGGGAGGATAGATGAACGAGGAATGGAACGTGGTGAAATCATCGCAATCTCGACATGTGTGGGGGTTAAAGAAAACTACACTACACCATGAGGGGGCCTCCAAGGGAACTATACACGGGGGTAGTCAAAGAGAAGAGTTTGGGGGATGGACTCAATACAAGGCATCTGAGCTTTCCTACATGTCCCATGAGGATGGGAAGGAAGCAATACATAGTTCATGGGATGCAATTTAACGTCTTTTGGGAAGATAATGTTTATGGTCATGTTGGACCGGACAGTTTAAGGTCATGTAGGACCATGGTCTGCTCAAGAAAAATATTGCTTGGGGAATTTGGGATTGGTGGGAGGTGTGATACACTCTCTATTCATGGTGAATAGGGAGTACGCGCCATTGAGGTTGACCATATGAATGAAGTAAGGTCCTTCCCATTTGGGTGTTAGATTGGGAGGTTTTCTACCAGGTATCATTGGAGTCCTCAGAGCCAAAATTGGGTTACCTTGAAAGAAAGAGCAGAGGCGAACCTTCTTACTGAACAATCTAGATATCTTGTTATGTTACCCTCCTAGATTGTGCAGGGCATAGAGCCTTTTCAAGTGGATTGCTTCCAATTCAACCAAATGGATTTTAGCTTCTTTATCTTGTGCTTTCTGATTATAGATAGTTGTGCATAATGAAGGCAACTGAATCTCGATGTGAAGGATGACCTCTGTTCTGTACTATAGGGAGTATAGGGTCACCTATGTGGAATTGTGATTTGTCCACTACAATATAAATCACCTTTAGCGGTGGTTTTGTAAACCGTCGCAAAACCCAGTTCTTTTCAGTGGTGACACTTCCCTCCGACCCCAAACCCCTTCTCCCTCAAACCCCCATGAACCTACCTTCTTCTCTCGATCCCTACGATCCCCGAACCCCAGCTCGCCTCCCTACCGCCGATGACGTTTCTCGCCGGCCATCAGTGCAACTTCCCCCCAACACCCAACCCCAAACCCCCTTCTCCCCACGACCCCCACGACCCCACCTTCTTCCATCGACCCCATGAGATCCAAAACCTAGCTCGTCTCCCTGCCACCTGGTGACATTTCTCACCGCCCATCAGTGCGACTCACCACCCATCACCGACATTGACTACTTATGCCTCCCATCCACGAAGGTTTTTATACCCTTAGAGTGCGGTTGTGGTATGATTTTGGGTTGGTTTCATTATAGTTGGTTGAATCTTACTTCTTTATACATTTTATGGACACCTCCTAAAATTAAATCATTTCATACCAAATCATATGGTATCAAACAATAATCATATATGGAGGGGTGGTTATGCTATAATTTAAATCCATATTGAAATCCACTCTAGAATTTAACCCCATCCATGAAGCCATGGGAGTTATTCCATAGTTTAAATACATATAAGAATGCATGAGGGTTATTACCTAGTTTAAATCCATATGGGAAGGAATAAAGGGTATACTAGAGTTTTGTGATATTCAAAAAGCATAAAAGGGTTTATAATAGATTTTATTTTCTTCTAAGATATTGAAAGTTTATACTAGATTTTAATGTTATCTATGAAGTCTTAAAGGTTGAGTTGGATATATTGTCATTCAAAAAGTCTTAATTATTACACTGGTTTTTATTGCGGACTATAAATTCTTAAATTTTTATGCTAGAGTTTATGAAAATAGAGGAATATAGAAGGTTACAATGAAGTTTAATGTCATCTGGGATGACTTAAAGGATCCACACCGAAGTTTAGTGTTTGACCAAAATATGGATGTGTTACACTTGAGTTTAAGGCCATCTAGGAAGGCTTAAAGGGATATTATAGAGTTTAATTCCAACTATTAAGGCTTAATTGGATAGTTTTCAGTTTATATCCATATATAAAGATGGAGTGTTATGTCGTAGTTTAATGTTATCTAAGAAGACATAAATCCATTTCCAAGATGGGGAATGTGTGGCATGATCTGGACCTGGTTAGGGACCCTAGTGGGAGGTGATTGTTACCCTTACACATTTTTTTCCACTTCAGTGGAGGCACAATGGTGAAAGTGAGGAGAATAACCATGTTGTTCTTCTGGAGGTGCAGGTTTTGAATCATGGGAGCCAGTTCTTAAGTGCATTCATCTTTCCCTCAGGATCCACCCATCTTGTCGGGTCACCTGGTTCCCAACTCGATGGGTGAAATGAGATGGAACCCACCTGAGTTGATGAATTTATATGTTGAACCATCACCAATCAGGTTGTCACCTTATGAGATTCTCTACCATCTTAGTTGTAAATAGATCTTTGCCTGTTGTGGTTCTCTCTGGAATGACCCCATTATGGGGAGGGGGTTCCCTTGTGTAGAGCGTTCAAAAATTCCACATTTAGGGATTCCCATTAAAAATAAAAAAGGTTTCATTAGAGTTTATTATCATCCAGAAAGAAAAAAGGGTATGTTGGTTTTTAATTTTATCTAAGAAGATGGAAGGGTATGATAATGTTTAGTGTCATCCAGGAATATGGAAGGTTATTCTAGAGTTTAATGTCGTCCTAGAATATAGAAGGTCACATAGAGGTTTATGATGGGTTTATAAGGATTGATTAACACTTAATTTATGTAAATGAGGAAATAGTAAGCCTCATTTCGCAATATATACCATGCATGGAACCTAAAATCATGTATAAACATAAATTAAGGAACATTTTTATAACCTTACATCGATGAGCTCTACTATCATTGTCTTCAAAAATTATTCTTGATGAAGATCATTAAGAGAAAACTAAAAGACTCCCTCCTCCATAGTGTATCCACAAACTAAAAGAAACACATGACTTTTATGAGACATTCTCCCTATCACTCATGGCATGTTAGTTCCTCACACAATAAATGATGAAGAAGAAAAAATATCACCATATTGGAGAGTTATAAGTAGGCTAGTTAATCTTGAACACTTCCTCATATCGGGGTGATCACTTCCATTTACGTTCCCTCAAGGATAATCCTTGAGTTCCATGAGTTTACTCATCTGTTACATGATACATGAGTAAATGGAATGTGGTTACTATGGTTTGTAACTCTCTATTCATGCACATAACTCTTATGTTCGTTGATTTCCAAATTTTTTATGATATCTTACATGGAAGAATGATTCAGATGATAACTTATTAATGTTTATATGCCCCTGAATCATATAAAGATATATGAATTGTACATTATGATTCTATGATTTACGATATTCACCTGTAATAGAATATAATAGGCCATGGTAGTGAGTTATGATATCTTTATATTGTATGAAATGATATACCCAAAAATCATATAGCATGCATTGATTTTTTCTTTGTTTTACCATACAAAATATGTATATCATACCTTATGATATAGTCCATCGAATTTTCCAATGGATCTTCCAGGTACACTATGTGGGAGGGGGTCAATTAGTGTACACAAGTTTTTACCAGTTTTATTTTCTTCTATCTAACCCCCATTGTAAATCGAACCTCTGAACTTGTTAGAGTGACTTGATTGTTCTTGTTAACAACCACAATTCTACCACATGAAAGACAATAAGAAAATGAATCAAAACAAACAATATTTTTAGAAGGTTCTCCCCCAATGTGGGTGACTATGTACTTGTTGTGTTCGAGATGATTCGAGAGACAAATTCTCCACTATCAGTCAATCACAAATTACATGTGGGATGATCAGGTATCACCATGAATTATTGGTCGGTAGGTATGAACCTTTTCACATATTATACTGGAATCCCATGAATGTTCTTTATATTGACTCCCTGTAGTGTTTCAAAATTACAACACTAACACAATGAGTAAGATCATAAGATATTCAAGCTGCCACTTCAACACAACAATTGATCTTCCTCTTCAAGTCACCAAGAATAAATTTATTCATCACTTTCTCACTTAAACTAAAATTCAATGACTTACACTAAATATAATTAATAACATTTCATGAAAGTTGGTTCAATATACTCTCATGAATTGTAGAAGATAATACTTCTAATTCAACAAACTGCTTTATCAGAATGATCATCTTGAAAATATCCTAATTCTCTACAAGTTTAATTCTAATATAATGCTTCAGCTTAACTCTTATCTTTTTTACTAATTCTAAAATTGCTCAAATATATCTGAAAATACTCACTATATTCATAAAATGTATATTGCCTAAGAAAATACTCACTATCTTCTTGTTTCTTCAAGTGATTTTTTAATCACATGTGTATAAGCATACACATGCATGCACATATATACTTTGGTTTTCTAGTGGGTGATTTACCATATATATTTATATATGAAAACCTTATATAAAATATTTATATAGTTTTTCAACCACTATATATGAATCTATTTCGTGATTTAGAAGTAACTATGTGTTTTAATGTTTTTTAATATTGTGTAGGCACATTATGTAATACATGGAAAAAAGATGGATCACATTACCAAGGAATACACCTCAGTATGTTCATGGTTTGAAAGAGTTTTTAGATTTTTAAATTTCCAATCGATCCATTGAAGGGAGAATAATATTCCCATGTCCTAAATGTAAATTTAAAATATGTTTTAAGAGAGATGAAGTTTATGAACATTTAATACTAAATCAATTCCCTGGTCAATATTGCTGTCAGATTTGGCATGGGGAATCGATCGTTACTGAAAGGTTGAGAATTAATTTTAATCCACAGAATGAGCTCCCAACATCATCCAAAATGAAAAATGAAATGAAAAACCTCATAAATGATGCATTCGTTACTGTAAGACGCCACTGTCAAAATAAAAATATAAAAGAACAACCATATGATGGTGCTACAAATTGCAACGTCACAAGTGATGTTTTCGAGACTGTAACACAACTACATCAAGACTGTAACATATCATTGGATCCTCCCCTTGATTTTGTGGAGACAAATGTAAGAGAAAACCTCACTGAGGGAAATATATTTCATGATTTAGTTAACGATGGAAATCAATAGGTGTATAGTGGATGTTTGAAATATTTAAAGCTTTCTTTTCTGCTGAAGTTGTACCATATGAAATGTCTATGTGGAATTAAAAATAAGGCAACGTCTATGATATTATAATTTTTGCATGATTCATTTCCTGAAGCAAAAATCCTTGAGTCTTTTTATGATATGAAAAAAGTTGTTAACAGGCTTAGTCTGAATTATACAAAAATACATGAGTGTCCAAATGATTGTATTCTTTATTGGTGAGAGGATTCAAGTAGAAAGAATTTAAAAAAATGTTCTCCTTCTAGATGGAATTCAATGGGTGATGTTGGAAGTTTGAATCAATATAATTTCATGAAGATGGAGAAAGGGATATACCTACAAAGGTTTTTCGTTACTTTCCTTTAAAGCCTCGATTGAAAAGATTATTCATGTCATTGAAAACAGCCGAACACATGAAGTTCCATTCTGTAGATCATAATAATGATGGGTTAATGAGACATCCATGAGATTCAAAATCATGGAAGACATTTGATTCATTACATCCAGATTTCTCAACTGATCCTAGGAATGTTTGACTGGGATTGGATGCCGATGGGTTCAACCCATTTGGGACTTTGAGTACCAGTTATTGCATTAGGCTAGATGTTTTGATCCCTTACAATCTTCCTTCGTGTATGTGTATACAGCAAACATATTTTTATCATTTTGATGATTATTCTTGGAAAAAAATTCCTAGAAATGATATTGATGTATACTTGCATCCTTTGACTGAAGAATAAAAATAGTTACGGAGAAACAATTTTGAGACATTTGATTCTTCTTCTAAACCCATGTTTAAAATGAATGCTGCTTTATTGTGGACCATTAGTGACTTCAATGGTGTTGGGAATTTATCTGGTTGGAACATTTACTTGGGTTTGGCATTCCCTGTTTGTAATATTGATTGGGAGCCCAAATGGCTACCTCACAATAGAATATGGTGCTTCTTATTCCATCAAAGATTTCTTGATGCATCTCATAGATTTCGGATGAACAGATCAAAATTTAATGGTTTCATTGATCATAAACCACCTCCAAAGTTGATAACTGGTTCTGAAATATTGACACAACTTGAAAATGTTGAAACATAATTTGGGAAGGTCCATCATTTGAATGATAGCGGGAAACATGATCCAAGTGCATCATTAAGTGAAATCAGAATGCAACAATGGAAGAAAAAAAGTTTATTCTTCAAACATCCGTATTTGGAATTTAATTTGTTCCAGAAAAATCTTGATGTGATGCATATTGAGAAAAAATTTTGTGACAACTTGATTTTCACATTGCTTAATGAGCATGGAAAGTCGAAGGATCATCTCAATGCTCAGAAATACTTATAAGTAATGAACATAAAATGTGATCTCAATTCATATGAGAATGAAAAGTATGATCCAACAATTTTTGCAATGAAAAATAAGGATAAAGATACATTCCTTCGATTTTTAAAGAATGTGAAGGTATCTAATGGGTGTTCAAGTAACATCTTGAGGTGTGTTGACTTGAATAATCATAAGTTACATGGATTGAAAAGTCACGATTCACATATTTTGATACAAAAGTTACTACCATAGACATTGCGTACATTATTACCTGAAAATATTACTGTTTTTGTACTCTAATTCTCCAAATTTTTCAGACAACTATGCAAGAAATCTCTACATCCATTTCAGCTTGAAAACCTCCAGGAGAGGTTTTTATTGACCCTTTTTGCAATGGAGATGATCTTTCCTCCGTCATTTTTTACTATCATGATGCATTTAATTATGCATTTGGTTTAGGAGGATAAATTAGGAGGCCTCATTCATTATCGATAGATGTATCCAATTGAGAGGTACTTTATTTATATGTTTTTCAGTTAAGTAAAAAAATTGGCACTTAATTAAATGAATAATTATGTTTATTTTATTTCACAGATATCTTGGGCATTTGAAATCATAAGTGAGAAATAATGATCAACCAGAAGGATCTATTAATGAATGATATTTGGATGAGGAGTGTCATACCTTTTTTTCTAGATACTTGGATGATATTGAGACAAGATTTAATCAAGTTGGACGTGTTGATGACACATCGAATCAATCTCAAATACATTAGAAATCAAAATATTTCTTGATATTGATCGATCAGTTGGGAGGACCTCAATTGCAACACTAACAGAATTGGAATTGTTACATATACATAGATATGTGCTACTGAATAGTGAAATTGCATATCCATTTATTGAAGAGTTGAGGATAAAAACAAAGAGATGAATGAGAGGCTGAACATGAAATGAGAAATATATAATGAAAGGAGTTAATAAAGAGCTTGTAGAACAATTTTTACGACGTGTAAGTTCATAAATATTGCAATAAATATGAATATTAGTTTGACACATATATTTTGTAAATATAATAAAGTATATTTCTTTTTTTTGATCATGAATATTGATACTCTAGCAGATTTGTCAGGAGATTTGAAGATTCTTGCTCGATGTCCTCTAAAACAATTTAGAATTTTCGACGCTTACCATGTGAATGGATTTATATTTTATATAGTCAATTGAGAAAGGGATTAGAAAACACAACATAGTGGAATATTTACATTTTATGAAGTGGGATACTATGGAAATATGAATGATATTATTGAATTAAACTACGATATGAATTTTTCAGTTATTTTACTCAAATACAATTGGGTCGATATTATCAGAGGTGTTAAAAGAGATTCCTTGAAATTTACTTATGTGAACTTCTCTCGGTTGATAGTTGTTGGGGATCATGAACCGTATGATCCTTGTATATTATCATCATAAGAAAAAAATGGTATTTTATGTGGATGATGTTGTGGATGAAAAGTAGAGTGTATTTTCTCACATAATACAAAGATATTTGTACGATATGAGTGATGAATTGTATGATTCGACCTCTGAAATTGAATCTCATCAACTACAACAATCATAATTATTTGTCCATCGTGATATTGAGAATATTATTCTAGCAAGGATGAATGAATTGGATGAATCAATGGAGTAGGAAACCAATATGATTTATTGGGGAAATGATTTTATGTACAGTGATTTATTCATTCAGCAACCATTTATTTCAGTTGTGTAGTCATTCATTATCATTATTATGTATTGTTTTTGTTAGTACTGGGAATATATTATCATTTTCAAAAAAAAATCAGCATTTTTTTTGAAATATATGTTCTTAACATAATTTAATTTGATTAAATGACATGAATATCAAGGATAAAGGGATACACTATTTCATCCACTACTACGACAGATGATGATTCATCTATCTCCCTCCCTACGGCATCTGAGCCACCACCTGCCTGCCCCCCTGCACCATCTCCCCCTACACCATCTCTCACACCCTCTATGAGCATCCCTTTATTAGCTGAGTCATTGACACCTCTTTCAGCAGCCTCAATAGTGGGGCGGTGGCGCGCCACTTCTAGTTCATCACGGGCATACTGGAGGGTCACTGTTATAGGTACAAATTTTAATATAAATAAATTTATTGAACTTTTTTTATACTAATTATTTGTTCATTAAAGATGAAAAAAATTAAACTGTGAAGAAAAATATAAAAATTCTAGATATGTGGAATATTAATAGAGAGAATATAGTTGTCCCATTTGATTTATATGGGGTCCCTACAGATGACGCTGCAGGATTACATGGCCAAATTCTAGGCTAGCTGGCAGCATAGCCCATTTACCTTTTTATTTATTATGATGATTGGAGACATATGAATTTAAGTTGGAAAAATGATGTTTTTGATTCCCAATTAAATTTAATTTTAATACATTATGGTGTAATTTAATTTCATGTTATTAATATGTTCAAATTGAATTTTTGTATATAGATGTTTTTCCACTTTACAGTTGCTGATGTGATAGCACGAAAGTGGATGTTGAAAAATCTTGGTATGAAATGGAAAGACTTCAAATGGAGATTTTGGGGTGATTTCAACGATACTTCATTGATCGTCCAATAAATTTATGAGAAGCTACCTAATGGGGTACCCAAAGAACAGTGGAATGTTTTTTATGACAGACATCGTGTTGAGAAGAAGATGGTATTTAAATATATATTATTATATTAACCTCATTTTACATATATAAATGTATATGAAGAGGATATTACATTGAATATATTACTATTAAATTGCATTTTATTTATTTCATGATCTCTCAATAAAGAATTCATCATGTCGGGCTTGGTAGGTCATCCCCCACATTGCGGGGTGAAAAAGATTTTATAGAAGCCGATCGACTCTGGTAATCTTTTCATCATTTTAAATATTTATAAGACAATATTATATTTTTAATATATTAAATTTTTGATTTATCTATATTTAATGTTTTCATAGATTTTAGGGAACGGAGAATCTTGAATTGAAGTGTGATTGGATGTTAAAAAAAATGTGACAGAAGTTTTGTTAATGAGCCTGCCAAAGAAGTTGGGGTATGGACTCATTTTTTCATTATAATAACTTATTATCAGTTTTTACTATGTTAATATATATTTATATTTAATTTATTAGTAAAAATTGAAGAAATATGGGATTCTAATCCTGGCCATTCCTACTCGGTCTCCCAAGATGACCCGGTTGCTGATGTCCTTGGGAAGGAGCATCCTGGTAGAGTGTGTGGGATGGGTTTAGGACCCGTACCATCTACGGTCTATGGTAGGCCATCGGTGATTTCATCTACATCTACTTGTGGTTGTAGTTAGTCCATATCTGGATATGGTCAAAGAGATATTGTTTCTCTATAAAAGATAGTTAAACACTCGAGGGCTCAGATATCTGCTTTGTAGAAAGCGTTGACTGATATACGTCAGCAGATAAGCATATATCCCCCAGGTTTTATTGCATTGACTGGTGGTGAGCAGGTTAATCACAAAAATTCAATATCATTTATTTTGAAAACTTTTTTTGGGTTTATGTTTAAATATAAATATGCAACACTATTTAATTTTCATTATAACGTTCTAGTAGGTGGTAGGAGGAAGTGGATATGGAGGTGAAGAGGGTGATGATATCTATTCATCATCGGATAATGATTAGTAGTATTGTTGATATGTGGAAATATATTGTAACAATTGGTTTGTATATGTATCATGTGTGGCACATAGTTGCCTCCAAACATTTTCACGACCTAACATTTTCTGTATTTCTCGTGTTTCCATTTATGAATTTTATTGATTTAGGATGTTTCATTTTATTTCTTGATTTATAGAGTGTGGTGTGCACAATATATGTCGACTCTTTATTATGATGATTCATTTTTTCTGATTTATTTTTCCTGAATTCATTTTTTTCAATATAATAACTTATCCCACATTTTCTAACCCAATGCATTTACCACTACATTTCCATTTCTAACATTTAAAAATATTAAACATCAAAATTTTCTACTTTCCATAGTATTTATAATACTCAGGGTCTTTTCTACTTTCCCTAAGACACATTTCTCACCATTATTCCTTAATTGAATATGAGATTCTAGCACATCATCACTGAATGAATATTCTCATTTGGTAAATTGTGTGCTAACAACAATTCTTTCCTCTATTCCGAGACACATATATTTCAAGGTAAATGATTCATGATCATCTCTAACTATGTTCTAACCATGCCCCACCTAGTATCCATCTTCAACTAAGCCACAAGGTTTTCTGGGGAGAACCACATGGTTTCCCATGACCATGTTCCTATCATGCAACCATTTAGAGGCCTCTAAAAAGCTTAAAACCGAAAAACAAACAACCTTAGATGTCACCCAATAAAATAATATCTCAGATATATTTAAAGAATGGTGGAATATATGGATTGTAATTTTCGGGACTAGATTCCATATTGACTCTATTTGATGTTTTTTGTCTTTTGATTTCTTTGGATGTAGGCATTTATATATAATGTTATGTCATCTTGGGATGGCTATTGGTTGATGAGGTATGGGTTGGGAGGCCTGAGTTTTTGGAATAGTTATCCCCAACGATAGTGGGATTTATATTGATATGAATGGTTATGCCTGGGTTGGAAATGGTATAGATGGAATAGGTTGAACCTAGGCTTGGCACTGTTTTCATGAAATAAGACATAAATTCTTGTTTATAATTTTTTTTAAAGGTCTAATGGCCATGTGATATGTTTATCTCCATTCCTTTACTCACTAAATGATGCATTTAGATGTTCATAGTTAAGAATATATTTTCATATTGAATATAGTGTGTATTCTGTGGGTGTTTCGGTATTCTTGGAATGGTTTTTTTCAGGGCACTGGTTCAGGGGCTCCAAAAACTGGTTCTTTTTTTGTAAATCTACTCTTTAGCTATGGTTTTAACCGTCGCTAAATATTGATATTTTTCTTTTAGAGGTGGTTTTAACCACCGATATGGTCTTAAATTTTTCTTTGGTTCTAACAGCTACTACAGTTTTCCAACTTCAATGCTTTTCTCGTGGCAGTTATATGGTTTGTCAAAGTGGTTTGTCCCAGCAGGCCATTACTTTTTTTAGCGGTAGTTAAAACCACCACAAAAAAAGTAATCCCCTTCTTGAAAAACCCACCGTGAAAAACAATATAGATTCCAAGAAAATTTGCTAACTACAATTGTTCCCATAAACCGTTATTAAACATCTTTAACCACCACCAATAGTTTCCCGACACATAATTTGGCGGTGGTTTTGGAAACTGCCGCAGAAGCATATGGAGGCGGTTTAAACCGCCACCATATTGAAAAATTACCACCATAAAATTGAATTTTTTTAGTGGTCGTCTGATAATCCTAGAGGGAATTAGGGATCTTGTTCGGCCAACCCTTTTTGTTCTGACCAACCTTTTTCTACAAAATGTTAGAGAGGGTTTTATTGAACGCCTTGATCTATCCATTTTCTTGCGCATGATAGTAGGAGGTATGGTTATAATGGATATTGTACATGGCGTACAATTTCTTTAACTCAGCAGCTTAGAATTGGGTGCCATTATTGGTAAGAACAACGTGAGGGACTCCAAATCGGTAGATGTTGTTAGAGCTCACAAATTCAACGATAGAACGGGCCTTGGCCTCCTTCAGTGGAACCACTTCTGCCCACTTGTAAAAGAAATCCATAGAGGTTAGGATGAACCTACATTGGAGAGATGTCATTGGAGGATACGGTCCATGACATTGAGTACCCATACCAAAAAGGGCCAAGATTACTTGGTAGTTTAGAGTGGCTCCACTGGCCGATTCACAATGTTGGCATGAATTTGGAAAGCATGGAATTTCTTTGCAAACTCAATGTAGTAACATATCATGGAGGGACAAAAATACCCTAATATATGGATCTGGTGAGATTTGTTTGGCCTGGTATGATGAGCCCTGTAAGAACTAGAATAAACCTCTAGAATGACAAGGGAAATCTCAATACCTTGAATGCAACAGAGGAGAAACCCATCAAACCCATGATTGTAGACGATCCTCTCAAGACTAGGACTGCTCTGGGGGTAAATTGGAACGTGTGGCATCATATTCACTCGCACTAGGATTGATCATCCGATATATTGTTTTTCTAGAGGTACTTGGTAAAGGGGGTCCTCCAGTCAGGAGTTACTTCCAATACTACATTAGGAGGACATGAGGTTCTTGACATGGAGGTGTTGGCGGTAATGTGTCTTACATGTGATCTATCATCGTCATCTTGAGTGAAGGGGGAGATGAATCACTAATGTTCCTTGTGGATAATCAAATCATCCGATTTAATCTTTTCAAGTGATGTAGATAGACTTTCCAAGGAGTCAGCTTGACCATCCTGGGATCGAGGAATATTAGTAACCTCTAACCGATTTGGGAACTGAGCCATTAGCTAGAGGGTGAATTCCAACAGTGGTAAAAGTTCTGACTTTCTGACGACATAGCCAACATTGATTTGCTTGATGACTAGTTTAGTGTCCCCTTTCCCATGCTAGTGGTGCAGGTTAATCTCGAGGGCAAACTCAAGGCCAATAAATAGATCTTGATATTCCGTCTCATTTTCGGTACAACCTTCTGACAGTAGTAATGAATATAGAAGAATGTCCTATGTTGGGGTAATGAAGATTATACCTAGTCCTACTCTTTTGATCCTGGGGTCATTGAACCTTATGTTGGTAGGGATTCGAGAAGCACCATCAATGTGCATTTTCCCACAAGGAATGACTTGGTCTATCAAGAGGATTTCACAATTGGGAATGTCAAGGTCTAGATATTGGTCCATGGAAGATGGATGCGTGTCAAGGAAATATGCCAATTCTTGCCCCTTAATTTCCCTATGAGGGAAAAACCTGATGTCAAACTACTAGAGGATCACTTCCCACTGAGCTAGACGGCCCGTCAACATTGGGTGGTTTAGGATGTACTTATGAGGATCCACTCAGGACACCATTTGTACCTCATGGTGTTGCATGAAATGTCACAATTTTTGTACCATGAAAATCATTACTGGGTATCTCTTCTCAATAAGGGAGTATCTGGTCTCCATATCGAGGAGCATGTGCCTGAGATAGTAAAGAATGTTCTCCATTCCCTCATTGTTCTTCTAGGCAATAAGGCCATCGAGAGATCATTCCAGGGAGGTCACATAAGGACCATTAGATCTCTAGAAATGGGTGGTATTAGTACCAGAGTCTGGAGTATATACTTCTTGATTTCATTGAAAATAGTCTGAAATTTCTCATCCCATTGGTAGATAGTGCCTTTCCTCATGATTTGAGAGAAGGGATTACAATTTCTGGCCAAATTCAAGATGAATTGGTGTATGTAGGCCTTGTGGCCTTGAAAGCCTTGAATCATCTAAATATTGATCGGGGGAGACATCTAGCTATTGTCCTTGATCTTCTCTATTCGATCTCAATGCCCCTAAATCTAACAAAAAAGATGATAAACTTTTAGAAGGTTAACCCAAAGGCACACTTCAGTGGATTCATCTTCAGGTTGTGGGAACGGAGGAAGGAAAACAATTTCTCAAGGTATTTGAGATTTTCCGGATGTTGGAAAGATTTTACCACCATATCACCTATGTAACATTCCACCAATTTCTCGAAGATCGGCTTAAATATGTAATGCCTGGCGAGATGACAAGTGGTGCCTATATTATTTTGACTAAAATGGAATTACCTGGTAATAGAAAGTTCCTTGTGGTGCCTTAAAATATATAATATCTTCTTCCTTGGGGGCCATTTGGATCTGATTGTACCCAGAATACCCATCCAATAAAGAAAGAGCCTGGAACCCAGTTGTGGCATCGATCAATAGATATGTCAAGAGAACTGAAAATCATTCTTCAAACAGTGAGTGTTGAGATCCTGGAAGTCAAGGAAGACGCAGATATTTATGGTCTTCTTATTTATGGGCACTCTGTTGGATAACCAACTAGGGTAATAGATCTCCTTAATGAAATTATCTCTAATGATATTATGCACTTCGGCCTCGACCACGACACTATGAGAAGAGTGAAACTTTTTGGAAGGCTTCTTAAATCCATTGTGATTTTCTGGGAGACCGAGATGGTGGATGGATACCTGGGGATCTAGTCCTGGTATCTCTTCATAAATCCAAGAAAATTCCTCATGGTGTGGATTGAGGAAGTCCATGTATTGTAGTTTCTCTCCAATAGGCATAACGACATTGATCAATGTGGGTTTCAGATCCATCTCGCTACTGAGGTTCACATGTACCAATTCTTCGACCGTGGTGGAGATATCGTCTTCGAATATAGGAGGAGAATCCTCTAAATCTGCTTCTTCACTTATGGGGGAGGTATCCTTGCTGGGAAGAGTTTCATATGAGTCTACAGATCCTGATGGGAGACTGGTACCATCCTGAGCGGCAGTAGACACTACATCGACAGACTCCTCTAATGCTGAAACCATATCAATGAAAGATATTGATCTGATCCCATCAGGTCTCCATCCCAGGGGCCCACACTAGATGATATAGAATCCATATTGATGCTCTCTTGAGTCAGTTTATCACATCCTGGTGAAACAAACAAGTATGGCATATTGTTTTTCTCATGGGGTGGACATCCCGATATCTTATGGGTGTTGGGGTGTCTGAGATCACCCGATCCTAATTCATGTAGGAATATGAGGTGATCATCTGGTGTCACTTAGAATTTGGAATGTTCTTCCACCTTATTCCTAAAATAATGGAGCATTGTCCCATATTCGGGGTTGTAAACTCAAATCGGTGGATTAGAAAGATGCAGTCATCATCTAGATATGTCCACTGGTTAGTCAAAGCCATAGTGTGTTCAACCTCATTAGCCAGAATATGCTAGTCCTTTCTATTGTAATAGTCGGCATCTAGATATATGGCTTCAAAAGAGGAAAAGGGAGATGTATCACCTTGGATTATGCCCACTCGATGATTAAGTGAGTACATAAGGAATGGTTGATATGATGAAGGGACCGCTTCATGCAGGTGAAGCCATAGCCTACCCATCAACGTGTTGTAAGAAATGTCTTGTGAGACAACCATGAGATCACTGATGGATACCAGACCACTGAACTGGGTCTTCAGGTAGATCTTTCTGACTGACGTCTGTTGTTTCATATCATAACCTTGGATTTTCAGGTCAGGGGGACTCAGATCATCCTCGGATACCCACATTTTTTGAATTTTATGGGTCAGGATTAGGTTTATCCTCGATCCTGTGTTGATAAGATAGTGACGAACCTCCACATCATTGAACTGGATGGTGATGTACAATGTTAAGATGTTCCCTTATGTGGGAGAGCCTTCATCTTCTCCTTAGAATGAGATAATTTCATGGAATTCAGCATGTTTTTCGGCCTCAGCATTGAAGGCTTCTACAGTTGCTACCTACGTCTCAAACTGGAGGGGGCTTCTTAAAGACTTGGTAAGGGAATCAGACATATTCATGGGGAGGAGAAGAGCCTCAAGGATAGATATCCATTCCAAAATGTTGGAAATATTCTTGAGGACATCATACTTCTATTCTAAGAGTGAACTTCTACTTAAAGGAGGTCATTCTATGGCAGGGGGAATGACTGGCCCTACTGACTAAATCGATGGATAACTGGTGCGAGAAATATCCCACTTATCACTAGTCCAAGCTAGTGGAGAGACCAATGTAAGTGAATTAGTTGACTGGGGCTTGTAAATAGCTGATGGTGGATGATCATTTCTTGGTCAGGGCGGCTCTTCCTAGTCAAGCTACACAAATGGTGGTGAAGGCCGACCCGATGACACCATATTAGATGGCTACGTATACTGAGCTCTGCACTGGGCATGCTATCTAGTTTCAGTGGCATGAAAATCCTACCTGGAATTACAAACTGAGGCACTTCGACGACCCATATTTCCATGTCCACGTCGACGCATGCGACGACTGGGAACACTGGTAGGATCCTCTGGGCGCTACTCGCCATCATAAATCATGTAGTGGTTTACCAGCTCGGTGGTGTTAACCGAGGTGTACCCCTAACAATCACTTGAAGAATTCTCTAATACTCGATGGACTTTGGGGGGAATTTCCATCTTTGGGGTCATGAAGTCATTGAGAGTATGATATGGAAACAACATTAGTGGGGGACTTTATTTTCCCTTAATTCGCTGACGCCTGCTCTTCTAGGAAGAGGAAGGATGAGTTGTTGACATAGAAGTACTGTTTGTGGGTGACGCGGCATCTTCTGAAGGCTCAATTCAATTCAGATGTTCATGGATAATACCATGGGCAAGGGTGAATGTTTTAAGATACATCCAGTCATCATACATCTGGGATCTGCAGTTAGAAACCCGATGCCACTCACCTTCATTGTCACTACCGCTATCTGGCTTCATGAAGACACATGCCACCTATTTCGGAGCTAATCCCAACCTAACTATGTTGTTATCAACTTTTTCTTGAAGCCAGTCTTTAAACACATAGAACTATTTTAGGGTGTTCCCAAGGATCCATTGATAGGGGTTGTAATTGGGCCGATTAGTGAGATCCTCCTCTTCTGGCCTTTTGCATTCGAGAAACCATACAATTACTTATTCAAAAGAACATCGTAATTAATCAGGGACCTGATCCTTGTTGAATGATTGGGTCTGGTTTCTCCTATCTGGGAAGGGGGCTTTTGGAGCACAACCTTGTAGAGGATGTGGGACCTGGTTATCTCACTTGGGTGGTGGCGGTGCATTACATGGGGGTGCCTTCCAATTCTGAGGTGGGCACTACTGGGTCGGAGGCTGCGCCTGAGGTGGAGGGCCTCTATGAGGCTGTAGTGGTGGCTCCACTGGTAATAACTCTAGTCGCCTAGGGGATTTTATCTGCGCTACCATGGCAGAATCATCCTTAGCATCCCTTCTTGCTATATTTGCATGAGGCAATGGTTGTGCCTACTTGGAATACTAAAAATCATCCTCTAGACACTGGGCCTTATCAGAGAAGTCTCAGACCCCCCCCCCCCTAGGTAAATTCTGGGTAATGAGAGAGGGGACTAGTTCAGTCTTGACATTCCTGACCCACATTTTATGTTTTTTTCCTATTTTAGTGGCATATCCAGGGAGTAGGTGAGGCCTTTACACTAGGCGACTAAGTCTGCAATGCGTTCATCAGGCCTATGCTTGCATTTGATGAGGTCTGCAACACTTGTCTTCTTGGTGGTAGAGGTGAAATGGTTGAGAAACTGTCTACGGAGGTCTTCCCAGCCGACAACCGACCAGATGGGTAACTGGTTGTACCAGAAAAATGCAGGACCTTCCAATTTCTATACAAAGTATTGGAGTTTGGCGGCCTCCAATAGTGATGGAGTTCACGACATGGGTCCACACCTTGAGATGAAGGGTTCCATATGCTGCAGTTGGTCACTCATCTGATTAAAGGGGGAAAAGGAGGGATTTATGAAACCTGGGGTGATGGCATATCATCCACCCATGCTGAATACGACTTACCATCAGGCGGAATTTCCACCTATCGAGTCCCCAACGCCTTGACATGGGCAATTAATGCGGCCATCGAATCATCTGGGCAGGGATTCCTATCTTGGAGAGGTTCCTTAACCACCAATGTGTTGGCAGGTTCTTCGACATGATAAGTTGGCTCAGTGGCTCATGGAGCGATTAATGGTATGGCACACGGAGCGGCTGGGGGAAACTGAGTTGGCTCTCGGGGATTATCACGCCACTCATGTGGATTTGGAGGCACATATTTCTCCCTCTTTCCATAAGTTTTTGCATATATCTTGTCTGTGTGGGAAGGATGGTCAGGGTCAACTGGAGGTAATTCGCCAGGGGGAAGTTGTTCCTACCCTAGCTACCCCGGCTAAGGATAATCATAGTCTGGCTATCGCTCCATGGTGCATTCAGCAAGAAATTCATCGACCATATTCTTGTTCTCTATGATTTGTTGATGCAACGCGGATTTTTTGGGATCTTCCTCCATCTTCTGCACTGAGCCAGACAGGTCTGAGGGTTTGACAGCTTCGAGGTTTCCTTTTCCCTTACTGGGATTCTAGACGAGTTTTAAAGACTCTGTAGGTATAGGAAGAGATAGTAAATTCATTTTCTAGTTAGAGAACCTTCCCAATAGATCGAATAGGTGTGAGACTCCCACGGGGGTAGGTCTTCTCCAAGAAGCTATAGCTCATTCTATCCCCATAGTAGGTCGGTTATGTTAATAGAAACTCTACCTAGAGGTATATCCTCGATATCACATTGAAAGTTGGGATGGTGCCGGATAGAACATAAATAGAGGGCCGCATACTTCCCCTAACCAAAGATCTGCAAGTGGGGGAAACCTTCTTGATAATTATGTGGAGCACTTTATTGATCTGGACGCATCATTGTTGGAGGGTCCTATAACGGCTTGGTGACTTCGGGTTTTGGTCCTTGGGGAGTGCGGCCAAATCAACCACATGACACTGTTGACTGATTTCTTCGATGTTTGCTTGACTCTTAGGGTAATCCACTCACTAATGATGAAGAATAAAGTGATTCACCCAAAGGGTATGGTGAAAGAATCCAACTTCATTTTGGGTGAGAGATTCTGTTGCACTAAAATTCGGTGTTGTGACTGGCCAAAACAACTCTGGGAAATTGTCTACCTTAAGAATTTCCCAAAAGATTCTTGGATCAGACTCAGGTTCTAGCCCTTGGTTTCCACTCTCATCGACCAGAGGTGGCTAGGTCACCCATAGCAGAACTGAAGAAGACCATTGATATGGTAGGTTGTACGATTGATAATACGGTGAGCGGGCTAACAAGCCACCAAATCATGTGTTATCCTCTAAAACGAGTAGTGACTTACACACCACATCGTAAAAGGATGGGCTGGCGACCACAATTTTTTGCACACGGACTCAGGCTGTGGGTGGTGGACCATGCTATTTATCATCTTCCCTCGGTCCCCATAATAACTCTTCGTGGCCTATGTTCATGGTAGAGAGTGCTCCCGATGATGATGATGGTGATTGTGCGGCCAAACCCTAGGGAGACGACAAATACTTTTCCTCCTAGATGTATCTATAGAGGGAGTTAGGGATATGTTGGACATACCATTCCTAAAGTATGAGTATGATACACCTCGTCCCTTCCCCAGCCCTGATATAGAGGATCGAGGTGAGGGTTCAATCATCGAATCATATTCTGCCTCAAAATCCGAGAAGGAGATAGGTTTAATCTCAGTCTAAATATTCCTGACATTATTTTTATGGTGGCGGTGTCCTACCCTCCTGCCCTGGGATGGCTCTTCGAGATAGTGTAGATATTTGGATCGAGAAGGACTTTTGGCCAAACTGGTACTGGGGCAGAGAGGACTTCCGCCAAGGTGAGCAAGGGTGTTAGTAGCACCTGGACAGATGTCAAAGGGAATATGGGGAGGACCTCCGTGTCCATTGGATGATGCATGGAGGGAACCCCCACGAGAAGGGATGAAGAAGGTAGGACCTCCGCTAGAGCTGTTGGGAGCATGGGTAGGACCTCCATGCTTATTTTCTCTTGAAACATTAGTGCGAGGAGGGACCCCATACTGGTCCATTAGAAGACAGGTAGGACATCCATGTTAGATGTCTATGAAGAAAGGAAAACCTCCACTTCTCTGGTTTTGCGGTTGAGGAGGACCTTCTTTGGCTATTTTAAGGACATGGGGACAACCCCCATGATGATGGTTGATGGGATGGGTAGCTTCTTCGCACTGGCGACCTGTGATAGGAGGAACGGCTCCATACCTGAGTTTGTGGGTAAGGAGGATGCTTTCTTACTAAGATCCACTACACTTAGGGGGACACTTGTATGGATGGAAGCTGGCATGGGGAGGATTTCCATGCCGAGTATGAGAGCGGGACAGACCTATTCTCTCATTGGTGATGGTATAGGGAGGACCTCCACACTGGTTTTCATTTCCACGGGTCGGCCCTTAATGGGCGATACCTGCATCATCGACTGGGAGAGTCGACCCAGCCTTCTCATGGGATGGTTGGGGCCTCGATCCAGGCCAGGAATATGAGTCCCCCTTCTTAGAATATATAGGGGACTGATTGTATATGTCAACGGTGGAATGGGCCACAATATTCGTTGACGTTGACACCCATCGATGGGCGCTCTCCTTAGCCTTCTCCTGACGCTGGCGTCAGGTTAACCGGACTGCGGTCGGTGGTGCAGGTGCATAGATTACCTACTCCTCAACCTGTCGGGTTGGATGGTGACATTGACGCAACCTAGTGGGAGCCCTCTTTGGGATCCCCTTGAATGTGATCCAGGCCGGGCAGGCCCGGACATCACTCACCTCATTGGCGTAGGGGAGGGAGTCATCAAAGGGTTTTAGGGAGAGGCTCCCAAAATGGTTGTGCGTCAGAGTGGGTAGAATTTGGTATCTGTGAGGCCCTTGGGGGATGTGGTGGCGACGAGGCGTAGTGGAATCTAATTCTTAATGGGCCATATCCCGGGTCGGGATAATCCCATCTTCCTCATATTGCCGAATGAGGTCATTTATCACCCTTCTCTGAATGATTTCAGAAGGGGAGACGGGGCCTGGGCACCCAGAAGCTATTGATACAAAGGCTTCCATGAGAGGGATATGGACATTTGGGATTGTTGTGTTGATGTTTCCCCCACCCGTGCATCGATGGGTGGTCGGTGATTGATTTCCTATCGCTACATCTTGGTTCCTAGAAAGCTTGGAGATTTAACCATTAGTTCTGAATGAAGGAAAGTGACGTCCAGTGCCCTAGTGCCATTCCATCTTCCACGGTTGTTAAGAAGGATACATGCTGACAATGTCGCAGACTGTGATGTCCAATGTTCAACTGCACCAATTTCTGGTGAGTTTCACTCCATGCCTACAATTTTCATGGCAGGACCCGGTGCTAGATTCATGGATCAGGTGACACGATAATCCACTGATGTATTGAATGCTACAAATCTCCAAATTTAGGAGAATAATTACATGTCGGGTTTCCCATTTCTATCATTGATTCTTTTACCAGGGTGATCATCCATATGTCAAGGACGACGTGCTGACTACTGCCCCACATTCCCTCTTTTCAAAGGCAGGCATCATTTATCTTTTATTTGGGGACATTTTCCCCACGATTGAAATGGGATTATGGGATGTCAGTTCCTCCTTCCATGGATTACTCCTCGGAGCTCATTACTTAGTCTGGATCTCCCATATAGAAATAAAACATTTTTTCGTGAAACTCTTCCCAGTGTCATGTCTTCATGGACACCGGTTAATTATGTAGCATCTGTCAGAACATTCTAAGTGGTTTGGTCAGGACATCAACCTTCAGTCTGGGGAGTAGTCATGTTGGACATCATTGTCTTGTCAGGATGCTTTAACATTGGCGTATCTAGGATTCTTCCCCTTATGATAGGGCTTCTCTAGGGTGAAGAAGCCCAATGCATCCCACGTCAAATGCGGGGAATTATATTCTATTGGCATGTCTCTTAGGTTGTCCTCAACTTTCCATGTGTAACACAAGGTATGCTACAAGTTTATTGTCCAGCAGAGATGGATTAGACTGATCCGAACACTAATGGGAGTGGATTAGATGGGTGCAAACTCTAGATAGAATACTGATGTTGGGGCTAATGTGTGATGATCAGCCTATTTTCTACTAGGATTAGTGGGAAAGTGGATGACATGATCTCACTGTGATGTGGTGGCCCGACTAAGAATCAAGATGGATATGGATTGTTGATAGTGGATGGATAATGATATGGAAATTACATAAGAGGGATAGTGATGTTCGGCTTGAGTCTCAAAGAGAATTCATATGTATCCCCATGGAAGGGAATCAAATTCCACATTGTTCAGGATGGGGCTTGGAATTGGGGTGTGCATAGAGAATAGTGACCCAAAAGCATGATGGGGCTTACGAGTGGTGAGTATCCCAGGTTGGCCTGACGCCACGGGGGAGGAACATAGATGTGGGTCCCAAAAAAGGGGACTACAACAGAATACCATCAATTGCGGATTATAATGGCTTACCACTGGTTGGGTACAATGCCCTACCATCATTTTCTGGACTACAATGTCTTACCGTTGGTTGGGGGCAATGACTTACCATCGATTGCAGGCTACAATTCCTTACTGCCATTTTGGTGCAACAACTTACTATTGACTGGGGAACACAATGGAAGACCATCTATTAGGGTTGACAAAGGCTAACAACTGAATGGGGTTGACAACTTCTTAATTCTGAATAGAGTTGAAAATGGAATACCGTTAAATGGGATTGACAATGGATTACCGCTAAATGGGGATGACAACGGATTACCGTTGAAGGGGGTTAACAGTGACTTACCGTCAGATGGGTTTGACAATGTATTACCACTGAATTCAGTTGAAAACGGCTTACCGCTGATTGAGGTTGACAATAGATTACCACTTAATGGGGTTGAGAACGACTTACTACTGAAGGGGGATGACAACAGTTTACCATCAGATGGGGTTGAACCTCATGGAGGCTTCCTATATACCCTTACATAGAGACAATTATCAAATCCCACGTTGTTCTATTGGGTACATTATAGCATCGTGCGGGAAGAAAATGGGGAATATAGTTTAATTTCATGTGGGGTGAAGGTGGACCGATGTGGAGTGGTTAGAATTGATGGGTGTTGGGCTTGAATCTCAGAGAGGCTTCCTATGTACCTTTCATGGAAGACAAGGGTCAATGTCCACATAGTTTGAAAGTGTTTCATGAACCGACATGAAGGGGACATGACCAGTAGGTGTTGGTATTGAACCTCGGGGAGGCTTCCTACGTACCTTGTCCTGGCAAGGATCAAAGTCCACATAGTTCAGGTTGTATGATATAGTTTATCGTAATGCTGGAAGAAGGTGAACCAAAGTGAAGTGGTTGGGTCATGTAGGTATTGGGATTGAACCTCAGGGAGGCTTCCTACATACCTTTCATTGGAAAAGATCAATGTCCATGTAGTTCGGGAGGTGGTTGGGGAACCGGCCGAAAGGGCAGTCGGGACCAGTAGGTGTTGGGATTGAACTTCGGGGAGGCTTCCTACATACATTGTCTTAGAAATTAACAAAGTCCCCATAGTTCAAAATGGTGGTTGTTGAATCAACGTGAATGGGGGTTATATCCTGTAGGTGTTTCTCTTGAACCTCATGGAGGCCTCTTACATACCTATACTTGGCAAAGATCAATGTCGATGAAGTTTATAAAAGGACCCAGACTTACACATTACATAGCAGAGGACCTTTTACCAGTCTAGTTTATGGAGAATTAGATACAACCTTACAAATTATCAGAGTTTTAACAAAATAAAATACAACAAACAAAAACACGGTGTGCGCTAATTCAATAAGCAAAGTGAACACCTTCAGAAATTCTACTGTTCTTCTGAAAAATCATTCAAAACAAAGGGGTGAGCACAAAAAAATGCTTAGTAAGAAGTTTAAAAACCTTCGATAAATCGTTTTTAAAAAAATATTTCAGAATAATAATAATTCATATCTAAAGAAATACTATTTAAAATTTCTCACGACTTAAAATAATAGGCCATTTTAGAAAATACTTACGTTCAAAAAACTTTTAAACATAATCGAGTGTTTTATGAAATACAATACGCAAGAATCTGAAAACAAAACACTATTTTTGAGGTCACTTGAATCATTGAAGGTTGTCTGGGCCTACCCACTTAGCAAAGGATGGGTTCACTCCCCAATGACCTTCCATATTTACAAAGATCAAGTTCCAGATTTTCTAAAAACATCTCAAGCTTGATTTGGTTATGTATATATTTTCACTAGAGATTTCTGTTTTGAAAACACACAGCTACTTTAAAATGCACATTCATAGTTATATATATATAATTATATGTATATCAATACATGAACTTCCACTGCATCAATTTGAAGTTTGGTTACAACCAAAACATCTACCACATAGGCTTTGCAAGGACCATCCATGTACTCCATCCTTTTTCCGGGAAATACATTTTCCACAATTGATCATAATAATTGATTATGAAAATTATAAAGGAAGAATTTAAAATAAAATATGTTCAATGATATCCATGTAATTGTTATTTCTTTGGAATTATACCTTAAAATTAAAACAATGTGTTTATTATAATACCACGAGTTTCAATGATGTGCCCAATTGCATGGACAAGACTACATGCAGGTGTGAAGTTTAAAATAACACATCAACATGTTATGCGCATTTTTAGAAATATGATGATAAAATTATGAATATTATAATGATGATGTCATCCATGTGTATATAAATATATACCATGGGTTATGTAATTTATTTTAAAACCCTTCCAACTAAGTTTGAATTCAACGAGTGGAATTCTTTTCCAACATAAAATTAAAAATACGGTTTAAGGCATATGAAACCCTTTATATATATATATACAAAAAATATAACTAATATATGTGCATGTACGCATGTATATACACATATATATTAAATATATTGTGAATTGATCATAGAAATACACTCTTACAATGAAGAGGGTTTCTAAGAACACTCTCTTTGAATCAATAAGAACATATCACATATGAAAATTTCATTTAAGAGATATAATCATACAAGTATATATATATATATATTATACACATATATATTTATAAGTTCACAAAAACAATTGAAAATAATGAAATTCCTTATAGGAAAAAAAATTCATGAACTACAGGTAACATGAATACAACATTACAATGATAAGATTTTATAAAAAAAAGATCCTTTAAATCAAATTTTTTTATCATATATGAGTTTTGAATAAGAGAGATATGAACTTACAAAATTATATATATGTATATGTATACTTATTTCTTTGCAAAGTATATAATAAAAAATAAATAGAATCCTTACCTGACTTAAATCAAAGAGGGCAGTGGGTTCATAAGGGATGAAGCATGGCAAAGTGAAATTCAGGTTGTATTAGGTGTGCAAAGTGGGTTCATATAACAAGGTATTACAAATCTTCCTTCGAAATCTAGGGAGAAAAAATACTTTCATCTATTCATTTGAATTTTCTTATTAAATTATATCTTATTATCATTATCCTACATTCTGGGTGATAGAAAAAAAATCAATAAAGAAGATATCCATTTTTATGCACACAACCCCCCATTTTCATCTCACATTATTATTATTATTATATTTCTATTCGTTTGTATTTTTTATCCATTTTTTATTCATAAAATATCATTTTTTTAACACATGAAATGTATTTTATTTTATAAATTTGTTTTTATATATATATATGTATATATTCTTTTTGAATTTTTAATATATGAAAATATATAATTTTTTTTAAGTAACTAAAATCATAATTTTTTTTAAACACTTGTTTATAATTTACATTATTTATAACAAAATAATTATACACATTTATAATTTATACATTTTTTAATACAAAAACATATTATATTTTAACATATTTTTAAAATATATTAACATAAAAATAATAATTTCTTAAAAATATTATTTTTATTTATTATTGTTATCTTTAAATCCTTTTATTCATTTTTTATTCAATCGCTTCAAAACATCATACCCATTTTTATACATTTATTCATAACATTTTTTGTCTACATTGATTATTATTATTTTTTATTCATACTAATTTATCCATTTTAGCATCCCAACACCGCACATTTGGACTTTTGTGTTGGTCATGCAATTATTTCAATTTTATATTCTTAATTTTTCAACCCCTGTTATCATTACCACTATTATATTATCATCCTTTTTTATATTAATAAAGAATTATATTTATAATTCACCCATTTTTTATGTTTTAACTTTTTATTACATTATTTTATAAAAGTAACATTATATATATATATATTCTTTTTTTATAACAAACTCCAAGAAAAATGTTTTTTTCCTTTAAAAAATTCAAATCAATTCACAAACTATAAAATAAAATTTATATATATAAGAAAATAATAAAAATGATAATTATGTATTTTTATAAAACAAATATATATATTAAATCAAAATTTTATATATAAAATAACGATATATATTTATAAAACATTTAATTTATATTTTCAAGTCATATATGTATTTTTAAAACATTTCACATTTTTTCAACCCTTTTTTTGTTACATAAAAAAATTTAGTTGCAAAAAAATTATTAATTAAAATTTATTCAAAATAAATATTTATTTAAAATATAAGTACTATTTGAAATTATTGGGGTGTTACAATATCCCCCCCCCCTCAAAATAATTGAGTCATTGCAATTCATTTGTATACATATGGAAAATAATTTTACATAGAAGTTCTAATTCTTCCAAAATTATCTGGATCATTCATCTAATACCAATTAAAAGGACCCATCCTTACACATTACATAGTAGGGGACCTTTTACCGGTCTAGGTTCTGGAGAATTAGATAAAAACTTAAAAATTATCAGAGTTGTAACTAAATAAAATAAATGAAACAAAAACATGGTGTGTGCTAACTCTGTAAGCATAGTGAACACCTTCGGAAATTCTACTGTTCTTGTGAAAAATCATTTAAACCAAAGGGGTGAGCACCAAAAAATTCTTAGTAAGGGGGTTAAAACCCATCGATAGATCCTTTTTAAAAAATTCTTTGAAAATAATAATAATTCATATCTAAAGAAATACTATTTGAAATTTCTTGTGGCTTAAAATTCTGAGCCATTTTAGAAAATACTTACGTTCAAAATTGATTTAAACATAATCTAGTGTTTTATGTAATACAGCACACAAGCATCTAAAAACAAAACACTATTTTGGTGGTCACTTGTATCATTGAAGGTTGTCTAGGCCTACCCACTTAGAGAAGGATGGGTTAACTCCCCATTGACCTTCCATATTTACGAATATCAAGTGCCTGATTTTCTAAAAACATAAAAAGCATGCTTTAGTTATTTATATATTTTCACTGGAGATTTTTTTTTAAAAACATGTCACTGCTTTAAAATGCGCATTCATAATTATATTCATACATATAATTATATGTATATAAATACATGAACTTACATTGCCTCACTTTCAAGTTTGGTTACCACCAAAACATCTACCACATAGGCCCTACATGGATCATCCAAGTACTCTATCCTTTTTCCATGAAATACATTTTCCACAATTGATCGTAATAATTGATTATGAAAATTATAAAGTAAGAATTTAAAATAAAATACATTAAATGATATAAAAGTACTTGTTATTTTTTTGGAATTATACTTTAAAATTGAAACCATGTGTTTATTATAATACAACGAGTGTCGATGATGTGCACAATCGCATGGCCATGACTATATGCAGGTGCAAAGTTTAAAATAACATGTCAACATTTTGTTCCCATTTTTAGAGATATGAATATCGATATACGATAAAATTATGAATATGATAATGATGATATCATCCATATGTATATAAATATATACCATGGGTTGAGAAATTTATTTTAAAACCCTTCGAACTAAGATTGAATTCAAAGAGGGAAATTCTTTTCCAACATACAATTAGAAATATGGTTTGAGGCATAAGAAAACCTTTATATATATACAAAAAATATAACCAATATATGTGTATTTACGCATGTATATACACATATATGTTAAATCTATTGTGAAACAATCACAAAAATACCCTCTTATAACGAAGAGGGTTTCTAAAAACAATCTCTTTGAATCAAGAAGAACATATCACATATGCAAATTTCATTTAAAACTTATAATCATACATGTATATATTTATATATATATATTATACAAATATATATTTTTATGTTCACAAAACAAATTTCAAATAATGAAATCCCTTATAGGAAAAAAATTTCATGAAATGCAAGTAACATGAATACACCATTACAATGATGAGATTTTATGAAAAAATATCCTTTAAATCAAGAAAATCGATCATATATGAGGTTTGAATTAGAGAAATATGAACTTGAATAATTATATATATGTATGTGTATACATATCTCATTGAAAAGTATATAATAAAAAATAAACAGAATCATTTCCTGACTTAAATCAAATAGGGCAGTGGGTTAATAAGGGATGAAGCATGGAAAATTGAAATTCAGGTCGTATTAGGTGTGAAAAGTGGGTTTATATAAAAAGGTATTAAAAATATTCCTTCGAAATCTAGGGAGAAAAAATATATACATCTATTCATTTGAATTTATTTATTCAATTATATCTTATTATCATTATCCTACATTCTAGGTGACAGAAAAAAATCAATAAAGAATATCTCAATTTTGATGCACACAACCCCCCATTTTCATCTAACATTATTATTATTATTATTATTATATTTTTATTCGTTTGTATATTTTATCCATTTTTTATTCATAAAATAACATTTTTAACACATGAAACGTTTTTTATTATATAAATTTGTTTATATATGTATATATATATATATATATATATTATTTTAGCGTTTTTAATATATGAAAATATATTATTTTTTTGAAGTAAATAAAATCATAAATTTTCTTAAACACATGTTTATAATTTCCATTATTTATAACAAAATAAGTATACACATTTATAAGTTATAAATTTTATAATACAAAAGAATATATATATTTAATTTTTTTTTAAAATATATTAACATAAAAATAATAATTTCATAAAAATATGATATTCATTTTTTATTATTATCTTGAAATCCTTTTATTCATTTTTTATTCAATCACGTCAAAACATCATAACATTTTTTTATACATTTATTCATAGTGTTTTTTCTACATTGATGATTATTATTTTTTATTCATACTAATTTCTCCATTTTAGCTTCCCAACACCCCACGTTTGGACTTTTGTGTTTGTCATTCAATTATTACAATTTTATATTTTTATTATTTTCAACACATGTTATCATTACCACTATTATATTATTTTTTTTAATAAATCATTATATGTATAATTCACCACTTTTTTATGTTTTAACTTTTTATTACATTGTTATTTATCATATTATTTTACAAAAAGTGATATTATATATATATATATATATTCTTTTTTTATAACTAACTCCAAGAAAAACGTTTTTTTCTTTCAAAATACAAATAATTTCACAAACAATAAAAAAAATCTATATATATATGAAAATAATTAAAATGATAATTATGTATTTTTATAAAACACATATATATATTAAATCACATTTTTATATATATAATAGCTATATATATTTATAAAACATTTAATTTATATTTTCATGTCTTATTTGTATTTTTAAAACATTTCACATTTTTCTCAACCCTTTCTTTATTACAGAAAATAATTTAGTTGCAAAAAAGTCTTAATAAAAAATTCTTCAAAATAAATATTTAATTAAAATATAAGTAATATTTGAAATTTTTGGGGTGTTACAGTTTAGGAGGGGGTTGGTGAACCGAAGTGAAGGGGATCAGGACCAGTATGTTTTGGGCTTGAACCTCAAGGTGGCTTCCTACGTACCTTACCTTGGGAAGGATCAAAGTTCACATAGTTTAGAAGGTGGTTTTGGGCTTACACTCTAAGGTGACCCAGAGAGGATGTCATGGTTGATTCTTACTCTAATCCCTTGTGATTCATGCTCCCTATGAGAAATAAGTGGCTGTAAAGTCCTGATGATCACGTCACGAAGGGTGTGTCCGTGGGAAGTGGATTGGGTATTACACGTGGTTAGTGGACTAGAGTAGAAAAAAGGGATTAGGGGTGGTTAGTAGACTAGGGAGATGGAGATAGGGACTTACTCTAAGATGGAGGCCAAGTGGTGACAAATTCCAGAGATAGAGGGATGGGGTATAGAGGGTCTTTGTGCCCCTCTCACCTCCTAGTATTTGGCACCGAAGAAGAGAGGAGGAGCAGAGGTGATGTCTCATGCTAGAAATGCTAGGGGATTAAACCAAGATGGTTCCCTTCCCCATGGACAAGAACTACTCACGTAGAGGGTATCCCATTCCATGAAAGGAAGATCGCACTCTCGTGGAGACAAGAAGCCATAAGGAATGTCTAAGATGGGGTACCCTGTGTATGATGCATGGGGTGAGGCCACAGCATAATGTCATGAGCTGAGGACGATGGTTATTTGGCAGTTTAATTTCCTACAGCTCAAATGATGCAGGTTCACTCCACACCCCAAGTACTTACATAACCGATACTTATCCACCCTTGAGGAAGGGAAGTCATCAGCAATGTCGTGGGGAGGGGGTTTTGTGGAGTGATCCATTGAGGGGTCCATGTTAGTGTAGCTATGCGAAGAAGTAATAGCCTTTAGCGTGCCAATGAGAAGAAGCTTGAGGAAATGAAATGCAATATAAATTACCTCCCAAGGGACCTTCAAATCACATCGCATGAACCAGGAGGGTCGTATGGGAAAGGGGGTTGTGGAGAAAAAGGGTTCATATGAAGAGGTCTCGTGAAGATTTGGTTCTCCAAGTAGTGGAGGGGCTTCACGAAAGGGTATTCTTCGCAAAGTGGGGTGGCATAGCCTAGGAATAGGGAATGGGTGCATGTCGAGGTTGCTTTGTAAATAATAAGGGATCTCATGAAGCAGGGCTTCATGAAGCAAGGGAGCCTTGCGAACCATAGCACTGTGAAGCATAGCACTGCAATGTAGTATACCTCACGAAGCACAGTGACCCTACCTTAGCATGCGGTTCACATGTGAATAAAAGGTACTTCGCGAAGGAGGAGTTCTTTGGTAAGACCCAATTACCCTTAGGTATCTTCTTCCTTTCTAAAGGGCCATGGGCTTCATAGAGGGCATCCCTGCTTGAAGTGGGGTTGTGTTTAAGCTAAAGGAAAGGAACTTCACAATTCTAAAGTACCTTAAAGAGCTAATTTTTTGCATAGTAGAAGGTATGTCATGATTTGAGAGAATAGAAGGTGAAATGTTGTAGTATCCATCATTTGGGATTAGGGTAAGCTCGTTATTTATAGGAAATAGGTGGTGTGAAGCATGGATTTCTCAGTGCAAAGCCATGCAGCAATTTGTCGTAACCACATAGCCTCCTGCCTCCTTGCTCCGCAGAGGCTTCTAAAATGCCTTTCAGATCATGGATCCTCCCACCTCTTTGCTTCATGGTGTCTTTTTAAACGTATTTTGGATCGTAGATCCTCCCACCTCTTTGCTTCGCAACGGCTTTGCAAACGTCTTTTGGATCGTGTTGCCTCCTGCCTCTTTGATTCACAGCAGCTTCACAAATGACTTTTGGATCGTGGAGCCTCACACCTCTACTTAGTGGAACCCGCAAAGGGGATGGATTTGCACCAACCATGGTGCTACAGGGTTCCACAAATAGGCTTCGCAAGATAGCCTCAATAGAGGTGATTTACTTTTTGCATTTTCTTTTCATCTCCACATATTTTGGCACCAACAACCATGTTCGGAACACAGTATCCCTATTATGTTTTCCTAAAATGGGTACAACAATGAGGATTGACCACTGAAAATGGTTGAAACATGGGGTATGACTCTAAATTTCATCCATAGTCTTCCGGAACATTGGCCCAAGACATTAGGTGAGGCAGTGGCTAAGCGCCCGTATTGTTAGGGGTTCTCTTTTAGATGTGAAAGAAGATGAGGATCCAAATTAAGGGCACAAAAATCATGGAGGGTGGAGTGATTTTTTATTTGAATGGATTCCAACACTTTTGAAATTATTCCACCCTGGTGAAAACACAGTAGGTGAGCACATCGGTCTGATCAGGGATCATACTCATTTCCTAAAAGGATCTCTCTAGTGAGAACCTAGAGTGGCCCGCAATTTTATGTCATGAAAATAAGGATGATAACAATTTGGTTAACATGGTTTAATGAGGAAAGAGGTTGAAAGGGGAGATACCATAGGGGGAGTACGCATTGTAGCCATTATATACTTGAAGTGAATGAGGACCAAAGGAGTCCATTCCACACCCCACACTCTCGAGAGAATCCTCATGTCAAGGGACCGAAGGTGAAAACTAGGTTGGGGCTGAGATTTATTGTTTGGGAATTCCTATGTATCCCATATGGATGGGAATCATGCCACACATAGTTCTAAGAGTGTAGTTTAACATCATGTGGGAAAAAAGGTAAGTGTGGTTCGGCCACACCAGTACACATCCTACCAAAACCACTAAGGCCATGTGATTTATGCTCGATGTGGAAAATAATGGGTAGTGTTGGAATTTTCATAGTATAGGGAGGTACAAATTAGGGTAAATGGGACACTTGGTGAAATTCATACCAATAATACTAACCCTCTTACTTAATGCACATAGATGTGTGGTGGGGTAAAACTGAGTGTGGTGGAATTCCACATAAACATAAGTAAGTGGAAAGTTGTGAATCATGGCACCCGAGATATGGATCAAAATTGGCATGAAGATAGAGGATAATTGTTGACCATGTTCAAAACCCCTCATCTGTTTTTCATTATCCTGGCATTGGGACAGACAAATGAGGGTCGACCGCTGACCATGTTCGAAACATGGGACCTGTCACAAAATGTCATATGAGGTCTTCTTGGGTGTTGGCCCAAGATTGTAGGTGAGACATTGTGGCATGATACCAAGCCATAAAGGGGGTAATTAAAAGATGGTAGAGGATGGAAATCCAAATAAAGGGCATATAAAGCATGGACACGAAGTGAGGTAATTTCCATATGGAATACAACACTTTGGGTTCTACTCCTTGGCACATTTGAGTATGCCAATGAGACATATCATATAGAAGAAATCAAATACCTTTCCAAGGATAAGGGTCCTGGGGATGCAAACACATAGTTTAAGGTCATTTTTGGGACCAATGAGATATAACTCGATTTAATGGAATGTGCACAAGGTGGTGACGTAGAAAAACCTGACATGGATAAAGACTACAGAGGCCTTCCATCTTATGACACATTCCAGATGAAATCCCACACATAGTCTAAATTCATGATTCCTAGACTAGGGTATGTAGTTTAACATCATGTGTGTGGACGAATTAATGACTTGTAGTAAATGGGGCAGGAAACGAATACTAAATGTTCTGGAATTTCTTCATATCCCATGATTATAAAAATAAATCAATATATAGTTTTCATGGTACGATCTTAGTTTATGGTCGTAGAACTCAGACAAGACTGGGAACAGACAATGGAGAGACATGGTGCAATTTTTGAAAAACCAGATGTGAATGAGGATCCAAGAGGACCTCACAACACCACATGATTCTGATAGAGTTCAGGCCAAGGGGGATGGAAAGAGGGAATGATTTGAGATACCCGGGGCTGGACCCAAAGATGAAATGTTCGAGAGTTCCTACGTATCCCATTAGTATGGGAATCAAGAAACATGATGTTCTGGATTATGGTATCATATGGTACCAATGCTAGGGGATATAATATTGGGCCGGTCTGGCCCATGCACCAAAAGAAGCATAATTTTATGGATCTTGTTTGTTTTTAAGGGTGGATGTGTTTGTTTTTTCTGTGAAGCAACGAACCTCAGATGGAGAATTTAGGAATGCTTATAGGAATCAACCCATATGTGGGCCTTAAAAAATCACATCATGGATGACTGATACCAAACATGATTTCCCCTTGAGTGAGGACACCACAATGCAGTGCCATTTTTTGTCGCGCATCCAGGATGATAGTGTCACAGTTTAGGGTAGAATGATAGGACCCACCCATGAATTTTACTATTGTATGGAAAAGAAGCAATAGTTTAAGGTCATGTGGGACTGGGCAGTATAGTTTAATGTCCTATGGATTGGACGCCCACATAAGAACACGGTTCTAATGGGAATTTGCAAACTGTGATAAAGTATACCTGATGCAAATAAAAACATCAGTCCATACCACATCATGCACGACCCCAGAGGCAGGGGAGCTCAAACCAAGGGGCCAGAAAAGATCATAGGATATGGGGCTAGACCCGAATACAAAATATCTGTGCATTCCTACGTATCTCATGATCATGGGAATCAATTTGTTCATAGTTCTGAAAATTCCATGTAGTTTAATGTCATATGATAAGGATGAGGAGTGGGGCTCTTATTTTATCTTCAGAGAGCTTGGACAGAAAGAAGTGATATTCATCCAAAGCATGTGTATACCATGACCAAGACCCCAGGCCTGCGTGGGCCATGATTTTTGTGGGAAAAAGTGTGAGGAAGATTTTGAAAACATGTGGAATAAAGAGACGGGAAAATGGAATGGTTCCTCTAATGACACCACGCCATTGATTTGTCCTCTTAATGAGCAAACGCACTCTGAGGAATAGCATGCAGAGTGTCGAAATTACACTTGTAAATGATGGACTGGAAAGGGATGTGAATCACAAAACCAATATTTATGGCTTAATGGGGGTGTTTTAATGATGGAGGATAAATCTTGACTATATTTGAAACACAACATCCATATCATGTGACCTGAAATGGGAACGAACAAATAAGCGTCGACTGCTGATGATATTCGCAATGTGAGACTTCTGTCAAATTTTTGTTCAAGGTCCTCCAGGATGTTGGATCAAGATGGTAAGAGAGAAATGAGGCATAGAATCCATGCAGTTTTTGGGTCCTCTCAGATTTTAAAGATAATAAAATCCCAAATAAAGGGAAACATAAATCATGGAAATGGATGAAAAAATGTACATCTAGATCCCAACACTATATGTCCCAAACCACAGTGCATCTGGGAACATTGGTGAATTCAAAAAAATTTTCGAGGGGCCCAACTTGAGAGAAGATGACTCGAGAGGAGGATTAGAGGAATGGTGGTTAGAGAGCTCTCAAGAGAGAGGTATGTGGCATGGCTGTTGCAAACCCAACGTGGATAAGGACATAAGACCACACCTAACAACATACCCCCCTCAGAGGACATAGGCCAAGTATCCAGAGGGAAGATAAGGCTTATAAGAAACATGGCTGGACCCAAATAAAAAATGTATGGTTGTTCCTACATATCCCATTAGAATGGGAATCAATCCATACATAGTTATCAAGTGTCTTGCAGTTTAACGTGATACGAAAAGGACGTGGGGAAGGGGTATCTCGGAGATGAATGTGTATGGTTTGGTAAATAACCTAATGTGAATAAGGACATAAGACCACAAACTCCACACCATTCATATTTCTTGGAGAGAACTTGGGATGAGTGTCCAAGAGAATAAACTGATGAACTTGGGTTTGGTCGGAAAATGAAATGTTTGGGCATTCCTATGTATTCCATGAGGATGGGAATCAATTTGTACATAGTTCTTGATATTCCATTCAGTTTAACATCATGAAAAACGGATGTGGTAGATAATATTTTATCGTCCTAGAGCTCGAACTATAGACTCCCAGTTTAATGTCATATGTCTGGGACAATAGGGCAGAAAAGTTGAATCACAGTGCATGTCACTTGGGAGACCATGGGGGGACAATAAAAATTGAGGATAACTACTGACCATGTTTGGAACACAATATCCATATTGTGTGAATTGGAATAGGAACAAAAAATTTATCATTAACCACAGAACATATTTTCAATGCGGGACTTGTGTCATATTTTCATTCAAGATCCTCCGGGACGTTGACCCAAAACAGTAGGCAATCCAAGGTGGTATGAAACCAAGCCGCTAGGGGGTCCATTTGGATTTGAAATATGGAGACCTAAATGGTGGGACACGTGAAGTGTGGTGGTACCCGAGTATCTTAATGTCTTGAAGTAAGGAAACTATATGAATGAGGGGTGTCTCAAGGGGATGTATGCGGTGTGGAAAAAAATAGCATGTTGTGACCAGGGATCTAGATTCTATACCACAGTGCACATTACTAAGTGAGGAGTTGGGCCAAGAGGATAGAAAGGTCAAGTGAACTGAGGATAGGCCACGAATGAGAAGTCCTGGCATTAGTACGTATCCCATGAGGATATGAATCAATCCATACATATATATGAAATGTTGTGTAGTTTAACATCGTATGATAATGATGTTGTAGATATTAGTTTAAGTTTATAGGTCACATACCATTTTTCAGTTTATCATCGTGTGGGGGAGGGTGGTGGTTTAGTGTCAACTAGGATGGGTGTAGGAAGCTTAATGTCCCACAGTACGGTAATACAGTTTAACATCACACGGGATGAGTGCTGGGTAGTTTTATGTCCTTTAGCCTAGATGGACCACAATGTTTAACATCGTGTGGTAAAGACAGAACAGTTTAAAGACATGTAGGACTACTAAGAGAAATAATTCTTGAGAAATTTAGTATTGGTTGGAGGAGTTAAACACTCACCATCCATGGTGACTAGTGAGTATGAACCCTTTGGGAAAACCTTGTGAACGATATAAGGTCCATCCCATTTGGGCTCCAGCTTTGGTGGATTCCTACCGGGTGTCATGGGTGTTCTCAGGACCAACACCATATCACCTTGTAAGAAATAGAGGAGGTTAACATTCTTATTGAAAGATCTATATATATTATATAAATTCCGTTCCAGATTGTGCAAGGAAAAAATCCTATTCTCGTCATGCACTTCCAGTTTATCCAGATTGATTTCAGATGTTTTTTCGGGTGCCTGATGACCATATATGGCTATAAATACTGAATGTAATTAAATATTGATGAGAAGGATTGCCTCCATTCCGTAAACCATGGAGTATGGGCTTAGCTAAGTTGAATTACGAGTCTTCGACCAATAATCCTAGAGATCATTGGGGATTTTTTCTCAAAAACTCTTCTTGTTCTGACCAATAATATTCTACAAAATGTTAGAGAGAGTTTTTTTAGACACCTCAATCTTCCCACTTTCTTACTCAAAACAGTGAGAGGTATGATTAGAATGGATGTTTTACTTGGCATTGAATTTCATCAATTATTCTTCCAAAAAGTTAGTTTTGTTTCCAGTGAGGATGGCGTGAGGGACCTTGAATTGGTAGATGATATTTGAGCTCACAAGCTCAATGATATAATGATCCTTGAATTCCTTGAGTGTAATTTCTTCTTAACACATGGAAAATAAATTAGAAGCAGTTTGGATGAACTTGCACTGGTGAACTGTCATTAGTGGGTATGGTCCCACGACATCGAGTAGTTATACCGCAAAGGGAAATGAGTAATTAGTAGTGTAAAGAGGATTTGTGGTTGATGTAAAAAATTAGAATAGATCTGACATGCATGGAACCTCCTAGAGAACTCAATATAGTTATGGACCATGGTGGGCTAAAAGTAACTCAATCTTTGGATCTCATGATAAATTTTCTACCCCATTTGATGAGCCTTGGAGGAACCAGCATGATATTCTTACATGACCTGAGAAAAATTGCCTCCTCAAATGAAACAGAGGTGAATCATGTCAAAACCACATTTGTAGAGTATCTGCTCAAAATTGGGATGACTCGTGAGGGTGAACTACATTGTGCGCCATTTGATTCTCCCACGCTCGGCTCGATCTGCTAGGAGATTACCATGTGGATGACACACGATAAAGGGGGTCCTTCAGTCAGCAGTCACTTCCAATACAGTAGTTAGGGGACCTAACTGTCCTAACATGGAGGAACCAGCTATAATGTGTCTTACATGTTGGATATCATCATCATCCAGAGTAATGGGAGATATTTTTTCATTGATGCGCCACATGGATAATAAAATCATCCTGATTAGGCTCTGTTAGATATGCTACCAGGTTGTCCAAGTCTTCGGCTTGACCATTCTGTGAATGAGGGACATGAGTAACTTCTGGCCGAGAAGGGAACTAGGATATCAGCTAGTGGGTATGCTCTGTCAGCGGTACGATCTCACATTTCCTAATGAAGTGGTAATCGTTGATCTTCTTGATGACCAGTTTGGAGTCCCCTTTCACCTGTAGGTGGGGAATGTTGATCTCAAGGGACAGCTTGAGACTAGTGATCAGAGCCTGGTACTCTGCCTCATTGTTGGTACAATCTTCTATTAATGAGAACAAATAGGGCAGGACAGTTTGTTCATGTTTGATAATGATGGTACCTATGCCCACTCTATTGAGTCTGGTATCATTGAGTCTTCTTTTGGTAGGAATTCAGGAAGCACCATAAAAGTGAATTTTCCAACACATAATGGATTTATGTACCAAGAGGATTACCTCATCTATAAAATCAAGATCCATAAATTGGTCTATGGGAGATGGATGAGTGGTGAGAAATCCTTCCAATGAATATCCCTTGATAGCCTTCTTGGGGAAAAACTTGATGTCGAACTATTGGAGGGTCACAACCCAACAATATAGATGACCTGTCCACATGGGGTGGTTCAGAATGTACTTCAAAAAATCCACATGGGACAGTAGTTGTATCTCATGGTGATGTAAAAAATATCACAATTTATATACTGTGAATACCAGGGCAAGGTATCTTTTCTTGATGGAAGTGTATATGGTCTCCAGATTGAGGAGTATGCACCTGAGGTACTATAAATTGTTCTATGTTCCCTCATTTTTCTTCTAGGCAAGAAGGGAACTGAGAGATCATTTATAATCAATCACAAAAAGAATCAGTGGCTTTTCGGGAATGGGTGGAATCAGAACCGAAGGTTATAATAGGTATTTCTTGATTTCTTCAAAAGCGGTCTGACAACCGTCATCCTATTGATAATCAACACAATTATTTATTATCTGAGAAAAGGGCACACACTTTTCATCCATATTTTCAATGAATTAGTGTATATAGGCTAATTGGACATGAATTCCCCAGATCTTCTGAATGTTTCTCAGAGGAGACATCTGACCGATGGCTGTAACGACCCAATCTTTTTGAGTAGTAGATTAACATACTCTTAATGATTTAATAAGATGTTAATGGTTAATGCAGGAAGAGGAGTCGATGGCTTCATCCAGTAGACTCGACCCTTATGAAGCCCACTTATCCGACCTTGGGAAGGAGGTAGCATCTGTGGGCTTCGCTTTGGACCAAGCCCAAGCCGAACTCCAGCGTGTCAAGCTTGAACGGAAACGCCTACGGGAGAAGTTCAAGTTAGTAGAGATTACTACTAGGGAAATGTTATCTGAGCCTCCCTCAGATTCTCTCACCATAGCACACCTTACACTTAGCTCTTATGTCGGTGTTATAAGGGGCTATGTGACGAGACTGTAGCTTCCTTGTGTAATCCTTTCGGGTGAATAAATTGATATTTCTTCCTTTAGTGATGTTTGTGAAATTTCAAATGTCTAGATAATTTTAGAATGTATTTTATTGATGAATTTTGAAAAAGGGATATTTTAAAATATTTATGTAAACCATAAATGACTAATGATGTGTTATGATTTTCAAAAAATGGTCTTCTACAAAAGTGTTTAGTAAGGAATTTGGAGTCTAATAATATCAACTTAATTTTTGATGAATAGTAAATTATGAATACTGATTTTACGCTTAGGATTAGTAATGTGACCAAATGGATTATTAATTTCACTCAAAGAAAGTTTTAATATAATTCAGACACCTAGATTAAGTAATGTGATTCAATAAAATGGGTAAATAACGGTTTCATAAATTATTAGTCAAGTATTAGTTTTTTCAGATGAATAGTGTTTTTTAATTAAAAATTTAATTAAAAATAATTAGAAAATTATTTTTATAAAAATGACTTTATTTTTGAACTCAGAGCATCGATATTATGTTATGGTAATTTTTGAGGATTTTTCTGAAAAAAACGAATTTTCGATGAATAGTGTTTTTATTTAAAAATTAAATTAAAATTATTTAGAAATATATTTTTATAAAATGGAGTTCATAAATGTATTTAGAGCATCAATATTTGGTTAAGGTGAAATTTTGGGATTATTCTGAGAAAGTTGAATTTTTGATGAATAGTGAAAATATAGTTTTTAAGTTACGGGTGTTTAATGACATCATTAAATGATGTATTAAGTATATATTCAATATGGTAGAATTATTAATAGTAAGATAAGGTGTGAGGTGTCCCAAGTGGCCAATACCATGGGCAAATACCATGGGCAAGCCCATGGTTTTGCCAAAACCACTAGTGAGGTGTCCCTTGGCCATTAATGCCTTGTCCCCTCACATTCCCTATAAATACCCACCCTTTCCTCCTTTAGTTTCCACTCCCAACTCTCCCCCAACGAAGTTATGGTCTCCTTACCTCCCAAAGAGTCCTCCCAAGGTGCCCCCAAGCCCTCAAGGTCCAAAACTTTGTGTTTCAAGGGTCACGTTTTACGGTAAGGGATCCGACCCCTCTCTTTCTTTTCATGTAATCTCTTTTATGTCATTCCTTTTATGCTCCATGTTATTATGTGAGAGGATGTTCTTTTATATTACTCTTACTGCCCCTTTCATGTTTATATGATGAGAGATCCCCTCTTACTCTCATCATTTCGTTTTATGAAAGTTTAAGTGACGCCATTAGGCTGCCGAATGTTTAAGTGATTCTTTCACCCTTCTCATTTTTCAAGTTCGCTTTTCATGTCAAATCTTTCAAGTTCCTTTTTATTATTTTGGGGTATGATCTCTATATATATCATACTTATCTCTAATGATCATATGATGGGAGACCCTATTTTATCTGTTCAATTTATTTTTGTTGAAGTTTAAGTGACGCCGTTAGGCTGCCGAATTTTCATAAGAGAAATCAAACTTTTGTCTTCCTTCCATGCTTTTCATTTCAAATGGTATGTCCTTGAAATTGCATCACCATGTCCATATATACTTCTTATTCTGTCCCTCTACTATTTTATGGGTCAATTATGATTGTTCGACCCATGTTCCCTCTCTTTTCAATGTTTTCTAAAACCTTGTAACATAGCCGTTATGCTGCAGAATTTTCGTCTCAAAATGCCTCTCTTTTCTCAAAATTATTTTATGTTATAAAGTGAATACTAAAATCTCATATTTCTACAGGGGTATTCACATATATATAAAAATGTTCTATTTTAAATTCTGGGATTTACATACATGATACCCGCTTTCCCTTTCTGTGGGTTTAAAGTAGCGTAAAGATCATGTCTTTAAAGTAGTTTTTAAAACGTTATGATTATGAAATGAAACCCATTTATTTTATGCTATATGGGTTATTTATGAAATGTTTGATGATGATATATGTGGATCACATGATAATAAAGGCAAATTTAAGGGTGCACCCTGATAGCGCTCTAATGCATTGGGTAATGACTTAATCTCTAGAGATGACCATTTTAACGACGCCTTGGTGAATAACCTTGGTAATTTTTAACGACACCTTGGGGATGGACCTTGGTGAAACGAAACGATTGTCAATATTAAGTGTTGCAGCCACGTCTTCAAGTTATGAAAATGTTATTTTTATTATGATGTATCTCATGATTTCTTTCTCATGCCTTAAAGTTATTTTCATGTCCTTATTGAAGTATCTCAAGTTCACATGTAAAATGTTTCCCTTGTTTCCCTTACTGGGCCTTCTTCTCACCCTTTCTTTGATGTATGTCCCCAGGTTATGAGATGCATAATGAACATAGGATGAACTAAAGGATAAGCCTTTAAAGTGTTTAAGAAGAATGTTTTATGTTTTTTTATGTATTATGATCCTTGTTTCCAAGACATTAAACCTTAAGGATCCTCAGTTCCGTGTAATGGAATGAAAGTTATGTTATAAAAAGACGGGATGTTATAGTTGGTATCAAAGGATGGTTTAGTTATTTGTGGAAATTAGGATATAAAAACTTTAGGAAGAACCCTATAGAAAAGTTTAAATATAGGAAAACGTCCTGATATTTTGGTAAGTATTGAGTAGGTGGATTATCAAACAAATACATCCCTGTCTGAATACGAGCAGGTAGAGGCGGCTCTGGCACGGATGTACATAGGGGTAAAACCCGAAAACACCGCTTTGAGATAGACTCGAATGGGAACTGGTGCACGATAACGGGTCTTGCTGCACTCTTGGTTACGACACTCCCGGGGGATATGTTTGGTTAATCACAATATTTTTATGAATCATTATGAAGGAATTATAGAAAAGTGTAATTGTCTAAGCATGAAGTCTTAGTTAAAAGATTCATAAATGAAATAAGTTTCTTACTAAGGTTTTATTCTTTTAGAAGATGGCGGGCAATAGGAGGAACAGTGCCGATGGTGACCACAATGCACCATGTGCTGACAGCCCTCCGATGGAAGCCAGAATGGAAACATTCATGCGAATGATGAACCAACTGACTCAAGTTATGAGTAATTACTTGAATCAAGCTGAGAGGCCGACCTCACCACGAAGGGAACAACACTCTGTTGAGTCCTTAATGCATCAATGACCGCCAACATTCAGTGGATCTACTGACCCATTGGTTGCGGAACAATGGATTATCTCCATTGAAAAGATCTTTTCTGTACTTCATTGTTCGGAACAAGAAAAAGTCACCCTTGCTGTTTACCGCCTAGAGGGAGAAGCTGATCAGTGGTGGTAACTGATCAAAAACACAAATCCACGAGGAGAGATACAAGCTTTGGAGTGGGAACAATTTCGGGGAATTTTCCTTAACAAGTATTTCCCTCGTTCCATGAGAACGAGAATGGAGAAAGAGTTTCTCGAGCTGAAGCAGAAGGAGAACGAATCTGTCGGAAGCTACGAGACGAACTTCACAAGGCTTTCCCGTTATACCTCAAGCTTTGTCATGGACCCTAATGGGAAGGTTGATAGATTCTTTGGTGGACTACGACCTCATCTGCGGAAGAATCTAGCCAACAGGGACTATGATATCTATGAAGAAATAGTTCGAAGTGCTATGAAAGTCGAGTTGGAGTTTGGTGAGACACAATGGTCTCATAAACCAAATGAAAAGAAGAGATCGTTGGAGCCTAGTTTTGGGAAGTCTTTTGATTAGGGAAGAGGTGGAAAGCAAATGCAACTTACCACATGCAATAAATGTGGGAAGAATCATCTGGGGAACTGCTTGAACGGAAGTGTCAAGTGCTACAAGTGTGGAAGAGGAGGCCATATTGCTCGGAATTGTCATACTGAGGTGAAGCCTCAGCTTCCCAACACTAACGACAGAGGAAAGATGGTTCTGGCCCTACCCGAAGTCACATGCTTCAAGTGTGGACAGCTTGGGCACTTTGCTAACCAATGTCCAAATCCGAGGGCGGTGGAGGGGAATCACCATCAACCTCAGCAGAGGCCAAGAGAGCAAGGTCATGCTTCCGCTATCACAACAGCTGAAGTTGAAGTCCCAAACGATGTGTTAGCAAGTACTCTTGCTGTCCTCTCAAAACTAGCAAGTAATTTATTTGATTCTGGTTCTACGCATTCCTTTATTTCCTCCAAGTTTTCAAGGAATATAGAATCAATCCCCGAACTGCTAGATGTAGAGTTTTTTGTCAAGACTCCAAGTGAGATTATCCTTGCATCAACAGTATTTAGAGACTCTAGTGTTTACTTTGGTGAGCACAATCTTATCGCAAATCTAGTAGTCATTCCCATGATGGAATTCGACATTATACTATGGATGGACTGGCTCTCAAAGTATAATGCTAAGATCAAATGTAGATTTAAGGAAATCTCAGTAGTCTTGAATGTACGACCTACAGTTATCTTCTAAGGAGAGATATCCTGAACTGATCCCTATCTACAAGAACCTCCTATAGCATTCTTTATGGAGTTAATCGGTGATGATGAAGAAGGAAAAGGGATCATACAAATAGAAGATGTTCTGATTGTTCAGGAATACATGGATGTATTTCCTGAGGAGTTACCTGGACCTCCCCCAAAAAGAGAGGTAGAGTTATCCATTGAACTAGTACCTGGGTCTCAACCGATATCAAAGACTCCGTATAGAATGGAAAATGTGGAGCTAGAAGAGTTAAAGAAACAACTCCAAGACTTGTTGGAGAAGGGGTTTATCCGACCGAGTGTGTCTCCTTGGGGAGCACCAGTTCTCTTTTTGAAGAAGAAGGATGGATCAATGCGGTTATGCATCGATTATAGAGAACTGAATAGGATCACGGTGAAGAATAGATATCCTCTTCCAAGAATTGATGATTTATTTGACCAACTTCGCGGGGCTCAATTATTTTCTAAGATTGACCTTCGATCTGGTTATCATCAACTGAGGGTGAAGAAGGAAGATATTCCAAAGACTGCCTTCCGATCAAGATATGGGCATTATGAGTTTACTGTTATGCCCTTCGGCTTGACTAATGATCCTGCTATTTTCATGGATTTGATGAATATAGTCTTTAAGGACTACCTTGATAACTTTGTGGTAGTTTTTATTAATGATATTTTGATATATTCAAAAAGTCGTGAGGAGCATGAAGATCATATAAGGGTTATATTGAAAAATTTGCGGAAGGAGAGGCTCTTTGGGAAGTTCAGCAAGTGTGAGTTTTGGTTACAACAGGTGTCTTTCTTGGGGCACATCGTAACCAATGAAGGAATCTCGGTTGACCCTGCAAAGACAATGGTTGTGGAGGAGTGGCCTCAACCAACAACAGTAACTGAGATTCTTAGTTTCCTTGGTTTAGCAAGATATTATAGGAGGTTTGTGAAAAACTTTTCATGGGTTTCTAATCCACTAACCAAGTTGACTTGAAAAGGGGTTAAGTTCATCTGGACGAAGGAATGCGAGGAAAGTTTCCAAGAGCTGAAGAAGAGATTGGTTACTGCACATGTGTTAACACTACCCTCTATTGGAGAAGGATTCGTTATTTTTAGCGATGCATCTCTGAAAGGGCTTGGGTGCGTCCTCATGCAAAATGACAAAGTAATTGCTTATGCATCTCGACAGTTGAAGATTCATGAGAAAAATTATCATACGCATGATCTAGAGCTGGCGGCAGTTGTTTTTGCTCTAAAGATATGGAGGCACTATATTTATGGGGAGAAATGTGATATATACACTGACCACCAAAGTCTAAAGTATATTTTCACACAGAAAGAATTGAACATGAGACAAAGGAGATGGTTGGAGCTTATTAAAGACTATGATTGTTCAATTCATTATCACCCTGGAAGAGCAAACAAGGTCGCGGATGCGTTAAGCAGGAAAGATCCTGTTGTTCTGGCAACAATGAGGATCATAGGAGATCGCTTGATTAACGATCTAGTAAAACTGGACATGGGAATTATAAGGAAAGGGACATCATCAACCATATTCCAAATGATTTCTCAACCTTCATTACTAGAGAGGATCAAGAAGGCTCAAAAAGAAGATCCTTTGCTGCAGGAGAAGTTTGAGGCTGTAAAGGATGGGAAGTCCCCTGATTTCCATATTGATCAAGAAGGTGTATTGAAATTTCATACAAGACTATGTGTTCTATCTATTCCAGAGATAAAGAACGAACTGATGGATGAAGCTCATAGCTCTATATTCTCTATACACCCGGGAAGCACTAAGATGTATAGAGACCTTCGTGATCATTATTGGTGGGATAACATGAAGAGGGAGATTGCTGATTACACTATAAGGTTCCTGGTGTGTCAGCAAGTAAAGGCAGAATGACAAATTCCTAAGGGGGTATTACAACCGCTACCCATACCAGTATGGAAGTGGGATAATATCACTATGGACATTGTAACTGGTCTCCCGAAAACATCCAAAGGAAATAATGTGATATGGGTTATTATGGACCGTCTCACCAAGACAGCCCATTTTATCTCTATTCGGGAAGATCTCTCTCTGGATCAGCTTGCCAAGATATACGTGAAGGAAGTGGTAAGGCTGCACGGGGTACCACTATCCATCGTATCTGATCGTGACCCAAGATTCACATCAAAATTCTGGAGAAGTCTTCAACATGCTCTGAATACTGAATTGAATTTTAGTACGGCCTATCATCCTCAAACTGATGGCCAATCTGAAAGGACTATTCAGACACTCGAAGACATGTTGAGATTATGCTCAATGGAATTTAAAGGTGGATGGGATCAACACCTCCCATTAGTTGAGTTCTCCTATAACAACAGCTTCCATTCGAGTATTTAGATGGAACCCTAGGAAGCTCTATATGGATAGCGGTGTAGAACTCCTACTTGTTGGGATGAAACTGGTGAGAGGAAGCTTCTTGGGCCTAATCTCGTGCAAGAGATGACGGAACAGGTTCATGCCATCCAACAACACATAAAGGCTGCTCAGAGTCGGCAGAAGAGCTATGCTGACAATTGTCGAAGGGACTTGGAGTTTGGTGTTGGTGACAAAGTCTTCCTTCGAATTTCTCCATGGAATAGAGTCATGCGGTTTGGGAAGAAAGGGAAGCTCATCCCTAGGTACATTGGCCCCTATGAAATCCTTGATCGCATAGGAGCAGTGGCCTATCGTCTAGTACTTCCACCAAACCTAGCTCAAGTTCATGATGTCTTCCATGTATCTCTCTTGAGGAAGTACATACCCGACCCTTCGCATGTACTAAACCCAGAGGTGGTACAACTGGAACATGACCTCTCTTACGAGGAGCAGCCAGTGGAGATCTTGGACCGTAGAGACAAGGTCCTATGAAACAAGACTACCCACCTTGTGAAACTGTTGTGGAAGAATCATAAATATGAAGAGGCGACTTGGGAGCCGGAGGAAACAATGAAGCAAAAGTACCCTCACCTTTTCGACTAGGCCTCAAGTATAAATTTCGGGGACGAAATTTCTTAAAGGGGGAAGAATGTAACGACCCAATCTTTTTGAGTAGTAGATTAACTTACTCTTAATGATTTAATAAGATGTTAATGGTTAATGCAGGAAGAGGAGTCGATGTCTTCATCCAGTAGACTCGACCCTTATGAAGCCCACTTATCAGAGCTTGGGATGGAGGTAGCATCTGTGGGCTTCACTTTGGACCAAGCCCAAGCCGAACTCCAGCGTGTCAAGCTTGAACGGAAACGCCTACGGGAGAAGTTCAAGTTAGTATAGATTACTACTAGGGCAATGTTATCTGAGCCTCCCTCATATTCTCTCACCATAGCACACCTTACACTTAGGTCTTATGCCGGTGTTATAAGGGGCTATGTGACGAGACCCTAGCTTCCTTGTGTAATCCTTTCCGGTGAATAAATTGAGATTTCTTCCTTTAGTGATGTTTGTGAAATTTCAAATGTCTAGATAATTTTAGAATGTATTTTATTGATGAATTTTGAAAAAGGGATATTTTAAAATATTTATGTAAACCCTAAATAACTAATGATGTGTTATGATTTTCAAAAAATGGTCTTCTACAAAAGTGTTCAGTAAGGAATTTGGAGTATAATAAGATCAACATAATTTTTGATGAATAATAAATTATGAATAGTGATTTTACGCTTAGGATTAGTAATGTGACCAAATGGATTAGTAATTTCACTCAAAGAAAGTTTTAATATAATTCAGACACCTAGATTAAGTAATGTGATTCAATAAAATGGGTAAATAACGGTTTCATAAATTATTAGTCAAGTATTAGTTTTTTCAGATGAATAGTGTTTTTAATTAAAAATTTAATTAAAAATAATTAGAAAATTATTTTTATAAAAATGACTATTTTTGAACTCAGAGCATCGATATTATGTTATTGTAATTTTTGAGGATATTTCTGAAAAAAACGAATTTTCGATGAATAGTGTTTTTATTTAAAAATTAAATTAAAATTATTTAGAAAATTATTTTTATAAAATGGAGTTCATAAATGTATTTAGAGCATCGATATTTGGTTAAGATGAAATTTTGGGATTATTCTGAGAAAGTTGATTTTTTGATGAATAGTGAAAATATAGTTTTTAAGTTATGGGTGTTTAATGACATCATTAAATGATGTATTAAGTATATATTCAATATTGTCGAATTATGAATAGTACGATAAGGTGTGAGGTGTCCCAAGTGTCCAATAGCATGGGCAAATACCATGGGCAAGCCCATGGTTTTGCCAAAACCACTAGTGAGGTGTCCCTTGGCCATTAATGCCTTGTCCCCTCACTTTCCCTATAAATACCCACCCTTTCCTCCTTTAGTTTCCACTCCCAACTCTCCCCCAATGATGTTCGGGTCTCCTTACCTCCCAAGGAGTCCTCCCAAGGTGCCCCCAAGCCCTCAAGGTCCAAAACTATGAGTTTCAAGGGTCACGTTTTAAGGTAAGGGATCCGACCCCTCTCTTTCTTTTCATGTAATCTCTTTTATGTCATTCCTTTTATGCTCCATGTTATTATGTGAGAGGATGTTATTTTATATTCCTCTTACTGCCCCTTTCATGTTTATAAGATGAGAGATCCCCTCTTACTCTCATCATTTCGTTTTATGAATGTTTAAGTGACGCCGTTAGGCTGCCGAATGTTTAAGTGATTCTTTCACCCTTCTCATTTTTCAAGTTCGATTTTCATGTCAAATATTTCAAGTTCCTTTTTATTATGTTGGGGTATTATCTCTATATATATCATACTTATCTCTAATGATCATATGATGGGAGACCCTATTTGATCTGTTCAATTCATTTTTGTTGAAGTTTAAGTGACGCCGTTAGGCTGCCGAATTTTCATAAGAGAAATGAAACTTTTGTCTTCCTTCCATGCTTTCCATTTCAAATGGTATGTCCGTGAAATTTCATCACCATGTCCATATATACTTCTTATTCTGTCCCTCTACTATTTTATGGGTCAATTATGATTGTTCGACCCATGTTCCCTCTCTTTTCAATGTTTTCTAAAACCTGGTAACATAGCCGTTATGCTGCAGAATTTTCGTCTCAAAATGCCTCTCTTTTCTCAAAATTATTTTATGTTATAAAGTGAATACTCAAAGCTCCTATTTCTACAGGGGTATTCACATATATATAAAAATGTTCTATTTTAAATTCTGGGATTTACATACATGATACCCGCTTTCTCTTTCTGTGGGTTTAAAGTAACGTAAAGATCATGTATTTAAAGTATTTTTTAAAACGTTATGATTATGAAATGAAACCCATTTATTTTATGATATATGGGTTATTTATGAAATGTTTGATGATGATATATGTGTCTCACATGATAATAAAGGGAAATTTAAGGGTGCACCCTGATAGCCCTCCAATGCATTGGGTAATGACTTAATCTCTAGAGATGACCATTTTAACGACACCTTGGTGAATAACCTTGGTAATTTTTAACGACACCTTGGGGATGGACCTTGGTGAAACGAAACAATTTTCAATATTAAGTCTTGCAGCCACATCTTCAAGTTATGAAAATGTTATTTTTATTATGATGTATCTCATGATTTCTTTCTCATGCCTTAATGTTCTTTTCATGTCCTTATTGAAGTATCTCAAGTTCACATGTAAAATGTTTCCCTTGTTTCCCTTACTGGGCCTTCTACTCACCCTTTCTTTGATGTATGTCCCCAGGTTATGAGATGCATAATGAACATAGGATGAACTAAAGGAGAAGCCTTTCAAGTGTTTAAGAAGAATGTTTTATGTTTTTTTTATGTATTATGATCCTTGTTTCCAAGACACTAAACCTTAACGATCCTCAGTTCCGTGTAATGGAATGAAAGTTATGTTATAAAAAGACGGGATGTTATAATGGCCCTGATCTTATTGAATCGATCCCAACGCCTCTATATCTGATAAATAAGTAGAGACACTCTCCATAGGTGTCCTTGAAGGAAATATTCAAGAGAATAATCTTTATATGGCGGGATCGGAGGAAGAAAAACTCTTTCTAGGGATCTTTGAGATGGTCCTGGCACTGGTGATATTTCACCACCAGACCATCAACGTATCATTCCACCAGTGTCCATAGGATCGTCTTGAATATGTGATGCATGTCATGCTGATAGGTTGAACTTTCATTCTTTTTATAGAAGGGAATTACCATGTTGTGTAAATTACCTTGTAGTTCCTTGAAGGTGATAGAATCTTCATCCTCAGGACCCATTCAGATTTTTTTATACCCAGAATACCCATCCATAAAGGATAGAGCCTGGAACCCAATGGTGGCATCAATCAACAGTTATCTCGCATAAAGGGGAAAGTCATCCTTCAAATAATGATGGTTGAGATATTGAAAATCGATGCATATGTTGATCTATCCATACTTCTTCTTGATGGATACAATGTTATCCAATCATCTAGGGTACTGTAATTCCTTGATGATTCTGGATTTGATGAGCTTATCATCCTTGGCCTCAACCATGGCATCGTGAGAAAGATTCATCTTTCTAGGAGGTTGTTTGAACTCGCATTTATTTTTTATAAGACCTAGATGATGGATGATGACATGGGGATCTATCCATGGAACTCATCATAACTCCAATCCAACACATCATGATACTAATTTAGGAAATCGTCATATCATTTCTACTCTTCAAAAGGCATAGAGGCACCAATCAACATTGGTTTTGGATCTGTCTCATCGTCGAGGTTCACCCGTACCAATTCATCGACCGTTGTGGAGACACCCTCTTCAAATACGGGTGCAGTATCCTCCAAATCCTCCTTTTCATCCATAGGGGGGATAATTGGAAGAAGACAATTCTTCATAGTTGATAGACCCTGACGAGATATAGACACCAACCTGGGAGGTGATGGAAACCTCATCGGGGAACTCCTAAATTGATGAAACCATGATGATGAAATCCATCGACCCAATCTCAACTGGAATTCAACCCATATGGGAACATTTGATGATATCAAATCAATAGCGGCGCATCAAATTGAGCTGGTTTATCCCAACCTAGAAAAATAAGATAGTGTGACTTATTGTGATTTCCATGTGGGCGTACATCCTGAAACCTTACACAAGTAGGGGGTTATGGGATCACTTGAGCATGATTTGTATAGGAATATGAGGTGATCTCATGGCTTTCCTTAGACTTGGGAATATGCTTCCCCATAAATCCAATGACAGAAAATCATTTCCCCAAATCCAGGGTCAGGGCATCCAATTAATGGATTTGGAAAATTTAGGCAACATCCAGGACTATCCACGGGTTGGTCGATTCCATAGCGTGTTCAACCTCGTTATCCTGAATATGCTTGTCCTTGCTCATATAATATTTGGCTTCCAATTAGCCGTCTTTAAAAGAGGTGAATGGATATGCATAACCTTGGATTACGTCTAACCAATCATTAAGGGAGTACTTAAGGCATTGATGATATGATGAAGGGATCGTCATGTGTAGATGGAGCTATGGCCTACCCATGATCATGTTGTAAGTGGTGTATTGTGAGACAACCATGAACTCGGTGCTGGAAACTAGGCTACTGAATTGGGTATTTAGGAAAATTTTGAAAACTTACATATGATATTTCCTGTCGTAACCTTGAATTTTTAGGTCATATGGAATCAGATCATCCTTGGATAGTCCCGTCATTTGGAGTGTCCCAGTTGTGATAAGGTTATTCCTAGAGCCTATGTTGAAAATACAATGGAGAGCCTCCATGAAGATGAAATGGACAGAGATGTAAAGTGGGTGGATGTACCCTTGTATAGGGGAGACGTCATCTTCTCTAGGGAAAGAGATAATGTCCTGACATTCTGCATGCTCGACTGCCTTAGCATGGAAGGCATCTGCAGCTACTACCTTAGAATAAAACTGGATGGGGCTTCTTATTGGCTCCGTAAGGGCTTTGCACATATCTGCGGATAGAAAAAAGGACTCAAGGATAGAAATACTCACAAGAATTATGGAAATATTCTAGAGAATATTGTACCTCTATACCAGGAATGAACTTACGCATACCGGAGGTTGCTCTATTGTAGGAGATATGAAATGCCCTTCAAGTTGAACCAGCGGCTGATTGGTGTTGGCAAATGTCTTTCTGGCCACTAGTGGGAATGCATGAAGCGACTACCAGATGAGGTCCAGATGACTAAGGCTGGTACAAAACATAATGTGGATGATCATAGCATGATTGTGGTTTCTCCACCTGATTAAGTAGTAAAAACAGCGTTGGAGGCGGATCCGATGAAACAAGATGAGAAAGTTTTTCCTGCTGAGCTCAGCACTAGGCCTGCTGTCTAGTTTCAGTGGAATGCACCACTTGGCTGGAATCACTGACCAATGCATTTCATCGACTCACATAACCAGGGATCCATCAATGCTGGCATTGGATAAGGATGTTGGGGGGATCTGTTCATCACTCCCTATCCTCAGGAACCATGTAGGGGTTTACCAGCACAATGGTGCTAACCAAAGCATACCCTAGATTATCACATAAAGAATACAACATCATTGGGGGGATTATGGGGGTAATCTCCATCTATAGGATCATGAAATATTCAAGGGTATGGGAAAACTATTGCATTGGTGGGGGACTTTTCTTTCCCTTGTATCATCGATTCTTTCCCTTTTGAGAAGAACAAGACTAAGATGTTGACTCAAAAGTAGTGGTTGTAGCTAATGTAGCGACTTCTGAAGGCTCGGGTTGTCTCAAATGTGCACGGATAATACCATGGTCATGGAAAACTATCTTGAGGGTCATCAGGTCATTTTTTTTGGATCCACAGTTAGGAACCCATTTCCACTTACCTTCACAGTCACTATCACTATCAGTCTTTATGAACACACATTCCACCTATTCTGGGTCCAGACCTAACCTGAATGTGTTTTTACATACCTAGTCTTGGAGTTAGTCATTAAACACATAGCACGACTTGATGGTGTTCCCAAGGATATGGTGATAGGGGCAGTAATTGGGGTGATTAGTGAGATCTTCCTCTTCAGGCCCCATGCATTCTGGAAACCGTAGGATTCCCTGGTCCTAGGAACTTTGGAAATAAATAGGGATCTAATCCTCATTAAATGAGTTGATCTAGTTCCTTATATCCAGGAAGAGAGCTCTAGGATCCTAGCAATGACGAGGGGCTGGAAGCGCCTGTCAAAGAGTTTAAACCTGATTATCTCACCTAGGTGGCACGACATGTTGTGTGGGGGCGCCTACCGATTCTGAGTTGGGAGCTACTATGCCAGAGGTTGCACCTGAGGTGGTGAGCCTTAGTGAGGTTGTGGAGCTGGATTCACTAGTAATAACTCCGTCTTCATGGGGGTCTCTATTTGTGTTACCGCGGTGGGATTGGACTTTTCCGATCTTCTCGTAGGAACTACAAGAGGTAACAGACATGCCTTCTTGGCCTACTAAAAAACATCCTCTAGACACTAGGATTTGTTAGAGAAATCCCAAAATCCCCCTGAGTAGTTATGATTGATGGGAGATGGGACCATTTTGTTCTTGAAATTCCCCACACACATTTTCAATAGTGGCTCATGAGTCAGTGACATATAAATGGAGTTCGGGATGCCTATCCACATAAAAAAGGTCTAGGATGCATTTCTCGAGCCTCTACTTTCATTTGAAGAGGTCAACAATACTCATCTTCTGGGTGGTGGAACTTAACTAGTAACGAAACTACCTATGAAGATCCTCCCAAAAGATTATTGACACAATGGGTATCCGGTTATACCAAATGAATGTTGGTCCTTCCATCATTTGTACGAAACACCAGAGTTTGGCAGCCTCCTTCTATTATGAAGTTCCTAGCATGAGTCCACACCTTGATATAAATTGGGCCAGATGCTACAACGAGTCACCCTTCCCATTAAAGGCATAGAAGGTAGGATTTCTGAAACCAGGGGATGCTGGAATATCAGCCACCCATGCTAGATACGACTTTCCATCGGGTGGGATTGGCACATGTTGAGTTTTTAAGTCCCCAAGGCGAGCAATGAGAGTGGACATTGGATCATCTTGGAAGGGATTCATGTTAGGAAGAGGATCTCTGAACACAAGTTTTTTTTATTGTTCTCCAACATAATATGTTGGATCAATGGCTCAGGAAGCAACTCGTGGGATGAATTGTAGAACTGCTTGGGGAAAAACCTGTGGAGCGGCTGGGGGAACCTGATGTGGGTACTGAGGGTTATCACGTAGCTCGGGTGGATTTAGATATGCACATCATGCCATCTTTCCATAAACTCCGGCTCCTACCCTATCTATAGGGGCAGGATGGTCAATGTCACCCATTGGAAACTCATCAGAGGGAGGTTGTACCTTCCCCTATAACCCTGGTCCAGGATTACAGTAGTTTGGTCGTTGTTCTGTAGCACATTCAGCGAAAAGGTCACGAACCATATTTTTATGTTTCACGAGCTGTTAACTCAATACATCATTTTTGGGTCCATCTTCCGTATTTATTACTGAGCAAGATGGCTTAGAGGGTTTGACGATACTAGAATGCTATTTACCCTTATTGGGGTTCCTGCTGAGGTATAATGAATCATAAGGTGTATGATGGACCAGTAAATTTCTTTTCTAGTGAGTAACCCTACCCAAAGGATGCAATAAGTATTTCACCACCCCAGGGGGTAAGTTATCTTCAAGGATTCATATCTTGGTCTCTTCCTCTGATAGGTTGTCCTTGTTAATTGTGATTGTACCTGAAAGAATATCCTCAATATCACCTGGGAAGTTGGGATGGCACTGGATAGAACTAAAATAAAGGGAATTATACTGCCCCCAACCACAGATCTTAACATGGGGGAAGCCTCTTCAATAATTATATAGAGCACTGTAAAGATATGGATGCTTCATTTTATAGAGGGTATGATGGTGACCGGGTGACTCATGGTGCTGAGCCACGAGGAGTGAAGCGAAATCAACCATGCAGCCTTGCTAACTGATGTCGTCAAAGTGTGCATTGCTCTTGGGGTAAGACACCTATTGATGACAGATACAGAAGTGTGTTTCCAAGAGAGTTTAGAAGAAGCACATGACCTCCTCTAGGGTAATATATTTGGGAATACTGAAACCTGATGTTGCAATGGGACCAAACATCTCTAGGAAATGGTCAAGTGTAAGGATGTCCCACAAGATCGTCAGTTTAGACTCAGGATCTGGCCCTTGGTTTCCCCATTAATTTACTGGGGGCAGATGAGGGCTCAGTAACATCACTGAATAAGATCATTGAAATGGTATACTGGCCAGCAGATAATATGGAACGCGAGTAGACAAGTCGCCGCATCTTGAGCTGTCTCTTGAAGAAAGAAAATATTGAGCCACCACATCCAATAAGATGTACTAGAAACCATTGATTCCTATGTAGGGTATGTGGTTACTGACGGTGGTTCATGCTATATATTGTCCTCTATCAGTCCCCAGAACAACACTATGTGATCTCTAGTTGAGGTACAGAATGATCATGTTGTGAATAGAGAGGATTTCCCACCTAGGCCTTGGAAGGAAACCAAATATTCCTATTCTTAAATGTTTCTTCAGAGGGAGGAAGAGATATGGTGAAACTCACTTTCTAGAAGGATGAGGCTTATATGCCTTGTTCTTGACCTGTTCCCCGTGATAGAATATTAGGGTGAGGGTTCCATTACAAAATTGCACTCTCCCTCCAAATATGAGAAGTTGATGGGTTTATTCATGGTCTAAAAATTCTCAATATTCTTCCCTCGTCAGCAGTAAGTTGCCTTCATTCCCCATGATGGTTCTTCACAAGAGTGTAGGTTTTCGATACGAGGAGGACCTTCAGCCGAACTGGTACTGGGGTGGAGAGTAATTCTGCCTGGGTGAGTCGTGGTGTGAGCAGCACCCAAAAAAATAACAAAAGGAACATGGGGAGGGCCTCTGTTTCCACTGACTTCCACGTTTGAAGGACCTATGCAGGATGTTTTGGAGTGGGAAGGTCCTCCATTGGAGATTTTCGGAGTGTGGGTAGTTCTACATGTCGGTTTCCCTTGGCGGAGAAGGTATGAGGGGGGCCTTTGCACTGGTCAAACTGAACACAGGGAAGACCTCCGCGCTGGACGCCAACAAATCATGGTAGACCTCCACCTCTCTGATTTCCATGATGGGGAGGATATTTTTTGTTTGCGGTAAGAACATGAAGAAGACTTCCATGCTGATAGTTGGTCAGGAGAGGAGGATCTTCACATCGGTGACCTGTGATTAGAGGAACAACGCCATACCTAGGATCATGGATGTGAAAGAAACCACCATGCTGGATGTCATTGCGGTAGAGAAGTAATTCTCCCGGACTGATAATGGCATGGGTAGGCCCTCCATGACATTATTGGGAGTGGAGAATACTTTTCTTCTCATTCTTTTTGGCATGAGGAGGACCTATGTGCTAGATTTCATCACCGCGGGTTGGCCCACGACAGGCACTACCTGTTCCAACAACCAAGAGAGTCGTCCCAACCTGCTCATGGGGTGGTTGGGGCCTCGATCCAAGATGGGAATATAAGTTCCCTTGTCTAGTAAAAATAGGTAATTGATAGTATGTGTTGGTAGTGGCACGATACACAATAGATGTTGATGATGACGCCCCCTGGCGGACGTCCCCCTCAGCTTGCACCTGATGCTAGTGTCGGGTTAATCGGACTGGCTAGTGGTTCATGTGTGTAACACACCTTCTCCTCAGCTTGTGGGACTAGGTGGTGGCGCTGATGCAACCTAGTGTGATCTTTCCTTGGGATTCCATAGGATAGGATCACAACCAGGCTGTCCTGGACTTTCCTATCCTCATTGGTGTAAGGGATCCAGTCGTCAAAGCATTCCGGGGAGAGACTCTAGAAACGGTTGTAGGTTGGAGTGTGGAGAAGTGGCTCCCGGATCAACGTTTGTGGGTGAGGTGATGGTCAGGCATAGAAGCCTCTAGGTATTGACAGACCATATCACGAGTTGGAATAATCACTTATTCCTCATAGGATCAGATGAGATCATTGATCACCCTCATCTGAATGAGTTCAGATGGTAAGATAGGGCATGGGAACTCAATAATCAGGGATGTGGAGGCCATCATAAAAGAGATGGAGCCTCACGAGATTTTCATCTTGGTGTTTCCCCAACCCCTTTGTCGGTGGGTGGGTGGTGATCGGTATCCTGACATAGCAGCTTGGGTCCTGTAGAGTAAGAAGATTCGACCATTGGCACTGAAAGGAGGAAAGAAACGTAAAGTTCCCCAGCAACACAAAATATCCCATTATTAGTAAGAAGGATCCCCACTGATAACGCTGCAGACTAGGATGCTGAATTTTCAACTTCCTCTATCACTGGCGAGTTTCACACTAGGCCCACTATTTACTTCGTGGTACATGGTGCTAGAGAGCTAGATCTGGTGACATGCTTATCCACTGATGCATTGAACACTACTAATCTCTACATTAGGAGAAGATTCACATCATGTTCACTATTTCTATTTCTGACTCTTTCGTCGGGGAGTACATCCGCCTGTTGGGACATGCAGGACATTGCCCTAAATTCCCACTTTCGAAAGGTGGGTGGCATCCATAGATTTTTCAGAAATTCTTTCTTTTCTATCGAAATGGTATTATAGGATTTCAGTGTCTCCTTCCATGGATTCCCCCTCAGAATTTGTCTCCTTGTCTGGGACTCCCTCATAGTTTTAGATGTTGTTCATGAAACTCTTATCGGTGCCACATCTTTTCAAACACTGGTCAATTACAATGCTTCTTCCAGGACATTATAAGGGGTCATGTTAGGACAGCCACCTTTGATTTGGGGAGTAGTCACGTTTGACATCACTGGTGTGCCTAGATGCTGAAATGCTAATATGCATGGGTTTCATCCCCTTATAGAAGGGATTCTTGAGGGTGCGGAATCCAGATGCATCCTACATCAAATGAGGGGAATTATATGCCATAGGCATTTCCCTAAGGTTTTCCTCAACTTCCCATGTTTAACATATGGTATTTTGTAGTTTATCATCATATAGAGATGGTTATGCCAGAGGCGTGTCTTCTGATGTTTTCCTCAGGCATCTCATGTTGAACATGAGAAAATTTGTGAGCTAAACATATTTAGGGGACATAATAATAGTGATCAAAACATACCATAGAGATAGATCATATTGTTACATCCCTAGGAGGGAGAACCTTCAAAGTTTTCCAGATGGATGGATCAGAACACCCAATGAGGGAATATCCAAGGTGGTGTGTCCCATAGAGGGAAGATATTACACCGTGAAAGATGATCTAGACCCTACTGAGGGAGGATTAGGAAAATTTCACCCCATAAAGTGGGGAGACACCAAGGTTTTCCATTGTTTGGGAATGAACCTCAGGGAGGTTTCCTACGTAACCTACGTAAATGACATGTATCAAAACCCACATAGTTTTAAGGGGTTATGAATCAGGTTGTACACAAAGGACAATGACCTGGAGAGATATTGGGGCTTATGCATGGATATAGACCCATCATAAGAGGGATTCCATTGGTGGGATTATAATGGATTGTGTGGGGTTTATGCATTGTTAGCTTCCTAAAGAAATGACATGATCTCACCGAGATGTGTTGTCCTTGGTAAGAATCTTGATGGATGATGGATGGATGAACGAAGTGGATGATAGGAATGGGATGGGAATGATGTGAAGATTAAGGTGATGTTGGGACTGAACCCTATAAATTCTTACTAAATATCCCAGTGGTGTGGAATCAATGTACACACAGTTCGGTGGGACCCTGGGACACCTGAGGAGGCAGATCGTGAGAATGGATGCATGGATGGGACATAGAAGAGTTTGAACCTCTAGGTTGGGGTATGACCTTCCCGAAAAAATAAAGGCTTAAGGGAGAGACAAGAATAATACTTCAATGAGGGGATTTAAGTTAGGGGATTCTTCCTACGTATCCCTATGACAGGGAATAAAATTCCACGCAGTTTGCTGGTGCATGGAATTGGGGTGTATGCAAAGGATTGTGACCCGAATACATGCTGGGGGTCACACGTGGTTAGTGGCCTGAGATTTGGTCTAAAACCACTAAGGGACAGACCAAGATTGTGTGTTCCAGCAAAGGGTACACTGATGTTTAACAATTTTTTTGGTTAAACCTCAGAGAGGCTTCATAAGTACCTATCTAGGATATAGGGATCAAAATACACATAGTTTGCAACATATAGTTTTTCAACATGTGGGATAAAAAGGGTAATATAGTTTAACATCATGTGGGATGATGGTGAACCGATGTGAAGAATTTGGGACCAATTTATGATGGGAATTTAACCTTATGGAGGCTTCCTACGTACCATGCTTGGAAAGGGGGGAAAGGATAAAAAACCATGTAGTTTGGTTGTAAAGTATGGGTCTTACACACTAAGGTGGTCGGAGACTTGTTCTGGTGATACTAAGGGAAGAACCAAGGATGTGGGTCCCTGAAAAGGGGACACTGAAGTTTACCAGTGTTTGGGATTGAGCCTCATGGATGCTCCATACATACCCTATATAATACATAGGGATACAATCACACATAGTTTTTAAAAATATAGTTTAGGTTCATGTGGGACAAAAAGTGGGATACAGTTAACGTCATGTGGGATCAGGGTGAACTAACTTGAAGTGGTCGGGACTGATGGATGATGGGATTAAACCTTCGGTAGGATTCCTATGTACCATTCTCGGAATAGTGATAAAGGATCAAAGTCTATGTAGTTCGGTGGTAAAGGGTGGGGCTTACACACTAAAGAGGCCCAGAGAGGATGCCATGGTCGATGCGTACTCTTATCTCATGTGATTCATGGTCAGTGTGAGAAAAAAAGAGGCAACAAAGACCTGATGATCACATCACAAAAAGTGAGTCTTCAAATATTAGAGCAAGTATTATATGTGGTTAGAATCCATGGGATATGGAGATTGGGTGTTACTCTAGGATAGAGGCCCAAATAGTGATAAAACCCAAGAGGAGAGGGATGGGGTATCGAGTGTACTATGTCCCCATCTCTCCTTCGGTCCATGTGCACGAATGAAGATATGAGGATAAAGGGTGCTACAACATGGAATAAAGTATAGGGGATTAAACTCGGATGGTTTTCCTCCACCATGGATAGATGTCGTTATACACAATGTGGTTCTCATTCCATGTGAGGAAGATCCCACTCAAGTGGAGACTAGTGGGCATGAAAAATGCCTGAGGTGGGGCACCCCATGTATATCATATGGGGAAAGGCTACAATTTAACATCATGTGTTGGGGACGATGATTCTTGGTAGTTTAACGTTATGCATCTCGGACAATCGGGATTCTCATTCCACGCCTAGGACTTACATAACTTGTGCTCTTTAACCCTTGGTGATGGGAAGGCACTAAAAATTCTCTATGAATAAAGAGTTGTGGAGTGATCTATTGAGGGGCCCATGTTAGAGTGCATATGTGAAGATGCAATATCCATTAGCGTGCCTATGTGAAGAATCCTGAGACAAATAAACATGGCATGAAGCACCACCCAATAGACTTTGAAATCACATCATACAATCCTGGAGGGTCGATGTGAGAAGCGTTTGTGTAGTAAAGGGTATCACGTGAAGAGACCGTGAAAAGAATTGATGATTCACAAAGTGGAGAGACTCCATAGTGGGGTATGATTTTCTAATTGGAGTAGTCTATCCTAGGCATGGATTATACATGCATATGAATATTTCTTTGCAAAGTGGAAGTGCTTTCGCAAAGTAGGACTTTGCGGAGCATGGGTGCCTTCCAATGTGTGGAATTGTGAAGAAATGTACTTATTGAAGCATAGTGATCCCATGTTATCATGTGGTTCACATGTTCAGAGAAGGTACTACATGAAGAATAAGTTCTTTATGAATACATGAGTTCCCATAGGAATCTCCTTCCATTGCGATGGCCTGTGGGATTCGCAAAGGGAATCCCTAGTTGAAGAGGGGTTGCATATGAGCCAAGGGAAATGTATTTTTCAATGCTCAAATACCATTAAGAGATAATCTTCTCAATGATTCGTAGAGTATAAGATGCTTCAATTATTTAAGAGCTGAAAATGTGAAAGGTCTGGGTATCGGCCCTTTGCGTCTCGGGGAATCTTGGTATTTGTAGGAAAGGGGTGGTGCAAAGCTTAGAGGTCGGATCATGAAGGAATTGAACCTCAATTTTGGAGGCAGTTCCCTCAAGTTCCTAGAACTCATGTATATTTTCATCAGCCACTGTGCATTCCTCGTAGAGGGCTCTCTCTAGCTAGTGTATCGTAGTTGCAGAGTTCTTAGTCAGCTACTACGTGGTGGCCATAGAACTCTTTCTCAAGTGCAACGTAGTTGTGGATTCCTCAGTTAGCTACTCCATAAACGTAATAGAGGATTCTTTTCCCACTTATTCACACTGATCGTAGAGATGGAAAGGCTTCATAAGGCTTCTTTGGGAGGTTTCTCTATGAGGTAGGCTTCCATGAAATTTTTTTGGGGTTTGTTTACCTGAGGGAAAAAAATTTGGTGCCAAATACAGTTTTCCCTAACATTGTGCCTAACCAATTATAAACTAAAAGGGGATAATTTTCATTTATAATATATTAATATCCATATGTTTCAAAGTCCATAATCATTAATTTTATTGCATTTTATAAATTGAACTTTTTTTCTCATCATAATTTCAATTGATGTTTAAAGTTAATGTTTGGGACCAATCAATCATTTACTTGTATAATTAATTATGGTTGAAATTTAAATTTTATATTTTGGTATATTATTGAAAAATTTGTTTATAACATTTTATCTTTAAGGATTTATGGATGAATCCCATGGAAATATGGATTCTTTTGGGTATAAATGTAGAAATTTTATGGACAAAGCATAATGGGCCTAAGGCCCATTAAACAAAAGATGGGCTCAAAATACAAGCCCAATGAAGATAAAATTTTAAATTTAGAAAGTTAAAATTATGAGGATCATTTAATTCAACTTTTTTTGTCACTAATACATAATTTTTTCTGGAGATAAAAGGATCCCAATTTGACATTTAAATGGTGGTCCAAATTTGAACTCCCATAATGTTATCCCACTAGATCAAAAATAAATTCCAAACACCTAGTCCAATTTTCCTGAAATTTTGACAGCTTTTAGAGGACACATGGAAGAAGATGGTTTCATTAAACAACCCCTTTATATTCGTCCATATTTATTTAAAAACTCACACGTCAATAATGCTGATGAATCTGTATTATTTTTCTAGTCAACTTTGAAATGTCAAATTTCCCTTGATTTTCTCACCCTCTTTTTGACTCTATAAATTAATTAGGAAGGAATATATTGATGGTGGGTCTACCTAAAGCTCCAAATATGAATATATAAGAATCAATTGTTGAATGGAATTATCATCCATGTTTTTTATTTCTATCAAAGTTTTTTCTTTCATCTCTAATTCCACCCTTCCATTTTGTAATCAAAATGTCATTTTTTCTTATATAAGTATTTAATTCCCATTAATTTAGTAATAAAGGTTTTTCATATTCTTTATAATTTATTTTTCCTTTATATTACGACATTTTTACCACTGAATCAACATGATAATTCATTCGGACTACCACTGGTGAATTCAATCACACAACGATAGAGTGTTATCTTTTTTTTCAATGTTTTTCTTCTTCTTCAATTCTCCCCCCATAAGTCTACTTCTCACATTCATTGGTAGAATAACATAAATGGATAGCTAACCACTTATGGGTTGATCTAAGGAAGTATCAATGTTACAGATTTAACGTTATTTAATAAACTTAATATTTAAATATTTTCATAATTTTAATATTTCCATTTGATGAGTTACATTCTTCTTTGTGTTTTCTCTATTTAACGATGACACACTATGAGTGCTAGTATGATCCAATTATATGTAGTGATCATGAATGTGATTATCTTGGTTTTTTTGTGATTAGCCCTAGAATTGTGTAGGGATTAGATTGCTGAATGATTTTTGATAATTATCTCTTTGATTGGATACATTGTGAATTAATGATATGAAATTTTCTAAGAATAAAATTTATCCAATCCACCCTGAGAAAAAAAGTAGGATCAACCCATGAAAATTAATTTTTTTAATTCAAGTCATTATGTTTTTTGTTATGTAAATTAAACCACAATTTATTCTAATATAATCAATCCAAATAGTCGACCACTTTATTGCCAATTCCTCCAAAGTTAGAGTGTCTTGAGGTTTCTTCTTCAGTCCTTGTGGATTCGAGCCCTACATGTACTACAATGATTGCTTCATCCTATTGGGTAAATTTGGTAACAACCAAATTTTGGCATCGTTTTCGGGGACCAAGTAAGTAACCTTATAGCCTCATTATATTCTCTCCCAATTCTCTTTTATCACCCCATTTCTCTTATCCTTTTCCTTTTATTCACTCTGAATCATAATTTTATTCTACTCCAATGGTGTATCAATATCATTACCCAATAATAATCCAAAGATGGAATCAAATTGAAATTAAATATTGAGAATATCCCCACATAGAAAATTTTATTGATCAACCATTGAATAAATTCCCCACACCTGATGATATATAAAATCTTTGGGATGATAAACATTTAAAGGATAAATTTCCAACCCTTTCAAGGATGGTTAATGAGATCAAACATATTAAATCCCATGATATCCAAAATATTATCTAGTCCAATCCCCAAAACATTCTTGAACAATTGTGTGAACATGTGGGAAATAAATTTAGTTGTATCAAGTTTGAGATTAGAAATACGAAGCATTATTAATTGTGAGGAAACCATCACTACAGTAAATATCCCATCCCTAACATTATGTGATGAATATTATATCCCACAACCATCGCATGAATTTAATAGTGAATTAAAATTTGAGTTCAGGATAGCTGAAGAAGATTAAGTAATTAATGAAGGGCCTTTAAATTAGGAGGAAATTGATTTTTTGAATTCAAAAAAAATATTCTAAATATGTATATAATATAGATTTTTCGGAAAACTGATCACTGATCCATTGGAAGAAATTACAAAAATTGGATGCATACCCATTACTAACAAATAATTTGAAAATTCTGGGGATGTATCTTACTTTCGTAATGAAACAATTCTTTCTATATATCTAGGATAAGAAACTTTTTTTAAATAAAAATGCTAATTTGATTTGTGAAATTTAAATGAACCCAATCTCAAAGTTGTTGTCCTTCCATCCCAACTCAATAATATATCCATATGTGATAACCAGGGTCATTCAGTTTTCATTCATTTTTCTCCTCAAAAAAAGGTATAAATGATCCTTGATGTCTTAGTTAAGACAACAAAAGCAACCAGATCAACCTTTTTTGATATTCTATGTGCAGGCTCACTCATTATTGAACATGGGATTATACATGAAAAAAATAAAACAATAATCAATATTAATCATGTATAAGTTCAGAATAATTGGGTCCTAAAATTGTTGAATTTTGGTATTGTATAATTTGAGGGTCCAAGTTGATCTAAACACTTTAAATTAAGCACTTTCCAAGAGGCAACCCAGCTTTTGCATATTTTTATTTTTATTTTTTGTGTTTTTGTTTTATATGGATAAGGGAACTACTTGGGGTTTCCAATGTGATTGAATGGATCTTTTTAATGATATTTTTCAGCTATATATTTTTAATTTTTCCAAATAAAACCCTTTCTAAAGTTCAAACCCATTCGTCAATCATCACTGAGGAGTCAAAATGTGTCGTGAAGACAAATTGATCAATTTATTATTTATGGGTCTCAAATTAAAACCATGTGGTGTTATTACATTATTTAATTTCAAATAACATCAACCCTATTTCTTCCCAATTATTTTCTCTCTCTTCTCTTCTCTTTCAAAACTATGTGAACATTCATTCTAATTTGGTGGGAGTGAAAATCCAGGATTTCAAAAAATATCATTTTATGAAGAAAACACTATTCAACCAAAAAAATCAATTTATTATCCTAGGTTGCATTAATATACACTTCAAAACATGAAAAATAAATTTCAACTGATTCTGAATGCCTTGATTATTATTTTAATTAACGTTTATGTTCATGATCATAGTTTTTTGAAAGTGCGGTTTTCCAATGTGATGTTTCAACATTTACATTTTCAACCTCTTAAAAAATGCCACAATACAAGTCTATTCGATTTTCAGTGTATATTTGAATTCGTGGGACCCTTTCACCATATCATAATGTTTGGGGCCACTTTCATTTTAATTTATGTTTAAAATAAATTAAAAAAAATTCCACAAAGAGCATTGTTTTTTACAAATGTGTGGCATCTGGCACTTGGGGATTGTGACTCCATAGTTATCTTGCCCAGAGTTAGTGTTTTCTTATTTATTTTGGTTTGAATAAAGTGATAAAAACAAAAAAATAAAAATTGGATACTCATATTATGTTTTAATGTGATTCCCACCTAGCACTTCCATTTTTTCCCTTGAACAAGAAAATGGGCCCCATGCCTTTTTTGGTGAACAACACATCATCATGCTTAATTGAAATTGGTTGAAATGTGACGATGAATTATAAAAAAGGAATAGGATTTGGAAAAGGATATTTTTGTGGACCTAGAATTTTTGAAATTATTTTGATAGGTTTAATTATTTTTTCCATGATTTGTTTTGGTGAGATATGTATGTTAAAATGTTTTTGAAAAACGGAATTCAATTTCATAATTTTGAGATTCCTTTTAATCAAGACTAGAAAAGATCTGGTTGGGGTGTTATTATCAACTGAAAGGGAAAAATATTCATTGATAATATATTAATATGAATATATTTAAATGTACATAAACATCAATTTTAGTGTATTTTATAAATTGAACTTCATTTCTCACCATAAGTTCAATTCATGTTTAATGTGAACATTTGGGCCCAGTCAATCACTTGTATACATAATAAATTATATTTTTTATTTAAATTTGGTATTTTGGGATATGATTTATCACGTTTTTGGAACATTTTATCTTTTATTACTGATGGATGAGTACTAAGGGAATATGGATACATGGGCATGAATGTAAAAATTTCTAGACAAAGCATAATGGGCCTAAGGCCCATCAAACAAAAGTGGGGCTCACAATACAAGCCCAATGAAGCTAAAATTTTATATTTAGAAAGATAAAATTATGGGTATAATTTCAATAAACTTTTTCTAGATCTAATTCTGAATTTTTCATGGAGATAATGGGATCCCATGTTGACATTTAAATGGTGGTCCTAATTTGAATACCCGTAAATTCATCCAAATAGAATGAGCATAACATCCAAACAGATTGTCCAATTTGCATGATATTTTAACATCTGTTATAGGGACCATGGAATAAGATATGTTCCTTATAAAACCCATTAAGATTCATCGATATTAAATTAAAAATACGCACATAAACAAGGGGGATGAATCTGGAAGATTTTTCTTGTCATCTTTGAATCCTCAAATTTCCCTTGATTTTCTCGCATTGATTATGAATCTCTCAATTAATGGGGAAGGAATTTATTGATGGATGGTATACATAAGGCTAAAAATATTCTTATAAAAGGATATTGTGGTGAAGTTAATTATAATCCATGTTTTTTCCTTTCAATAAAAAGTTTTTATTTAATTTGTAAATCCATGCTCACATTTTGTAATCGCAACGTCAATTTTTCTCATGTATGTTTTTTCATTCATGTTCATTTCATAATAAAATTTCTTATTCTTATTGATTTATTTATTTCTTTTATAATAAAACATTTATACTATTTAGTCATGGTATGAATTTATTCACACAAGCAATTTTGAATTCAATCACACAATGGTGGAGTGTTCACTTTTTTCAATGTTTTTCATTTCATCAATTCTTACCCTAGATGTCTACTTCCTACTTCCATTGGTAGAATAACATCAATGGAGGGATAACAAATTATGGGTTGATCTAGGGGAGTAGAAAGGTTAAGTATTGAATCTTAGTTCATGTACATAATATTTAAATCTTTTTCTTATTATAATATTTCCATTTGATGAGTTATATTCTTATTTATCTTCAACCACATTAATGATGACACGTTCTGAGTGCTAGTACATTCCAACTCCTTGGAGTCATCATGAATGTGATCATATATGTTCATTTTTTATTAACCATGTTATTGTGTAGGGATTAAACTAGTGAATTTTTTTTAGAATTTTCTTATTGTTTGGATATATCTTGAATTAATGATATGAAATTTTATAAGAAAATAATTTATACAATCCACCCAGAGAAAAAATCTAGTATCAACCCATCAACATTAATTATTTTAATTCCATTAATTATTTTTGGTTCTTTAAATTAAATCATTCGTTATTCAAATAAAATCAATCCAAATAGTTTCCCACTTCACTTCAAAATCCTCCAAAATTGAAGGCTCTCGAGGTTACTTCTTTGGTCCCTATGGATTCAACCCCTACATGTACTACAACGATCGCTTCTACCTATTGAGTAAATTGGGGTGAAACCACTAATTGTGAGCCTCCTATTAGGGGTCACACAGTTACTACTACTATGGTGCATGATTTCAAAAATGGTTCACCGACCATGTAAATCAGTTTGGGTTCACATGGTTTGTTGGGGGTACATGCACATTTTGGAAAAACTATTCAGAAACACTATAATTTCCCATGTTCCTCCAAAATTATTAATTTTTAACCCAAATAACCCCAAAATAAGAATCCAACCAAGATGTACCAATAAAATTGTAAAAGAATACCTAAAAAAAATATTGAGACATCTCTAGAAAGGTTCTGGATCTTACATACCATGATATATAGTTATCATTGAGAGAAGTATTGAAGGAACAATGTAAGGAAACATATTTATTTTTATACCTCAAGTATAATGGTATATTAGAAACTCAATTTAGAGTACCCTATGTCCTAATAGATGATGAAACTATTTCACATACCATCATAGAAATTGGATAGTATTTTAAAACCACATCTAGATTCTGGTGTTTGGTTTTTGAGAAAAAAACGACTTTATTATAATGGAGGAGTCGTGTTTTAATCCCTAAATTTAGTTTTTAACACTGAGGGGTTGAACCCTTCAAAAGAGCCATTTCAGACAATTTTTTAAAAAGCATTAAGGGTTCTTGAGGTCTCATGAGTTCTTGAGAAGTATGGTTAGTGGTCGGGGAATTAAATTAAGGTGTTTCAGGGCCACCAGCTAGCTGTATAGATTTCACTTGAAAGCTAGAGTCCATCATGTAATGTAAGGGCTCTACCTATTCTCACTATCTTTTTGGTGAGCCTAGTATTGTCAATTTGGTGTGACCTATTTTATTTTTTATAGTTCTAATGGTATTTTAACCCCCTTTCCCCCATTCTCCTTAATCTAAAAATGGATGGGTAGGGATCTGTCTTCTATTTACATAGTGTACATCTTCCCTACCCCATAACCATAGTGAATATTTCCTAGTTCATGGTATTTCTTATTATCATCATGTGTGTTGGAAAACACTCGGTTCGTCTAACATGGATCTAGTATCTTTTTATTGTTTACTCTTAGAATATTAATATCATTACCCATTTATATGGGTTATAGCTTATTTTCATGGTGTTTTTTGAATTCTTTGATTCCCACCATTTTTACTTGAACTGAAGGGTGATGTTAGGGAAGTCAGTCTCTCTAAGGTTATGATAGGTGGCCTAACTTCATTTCCATTGATGTAATGTCAGTATACTATATATGGGGGTGTGTTCTAATACCATATTATTGATATTTTACCTACCAAATAAATTAAATTTACTATTACCTATGCTACTCTTTGAAACCTGGTTCAACCTTAATAAATATGTTATTAGGGGTAGACACTTATTGGAATAGATAAAGTTATGGGTTTGGATACTACCTTTGATATTTATGGAATACAATGTGTGGTTTAGGGTTAAATGTTGTAGTGAATGTTTTAATTGGGAGTGTATGTTTCTTAGGATAACCCCAAAAAACCTATTTTTATTATTTTCATGGAATTTATAAATGGAATTACGAATTAAAATATGTTAACATCTTATATTAATGTGATAAAATTTATTATATGTGAAGAGGTAATATTTTATACCCTTGGATTGTGTTGTTAAATTTTTTATATTTAAAGTATAATTAATATCTTGATTTTTGTTATTGGATTTTCATGTGATAATTATACTACATTGGGAATTATCTTGTATTCCTCATGAAAAGGATGGGTATATACATCATTAAATGGATTCATTATAATCTATATGATATGTATGGGTGTATAATGCCATTGATGTGGTTGTAAGCCCAATGAAAGAATAATGTTAATTTCAATAGTGGAATTTCCCTTTGATTTTGGGAGGCTTAATATTATGGAATCCCTCAAGATATCTATTTGATTCTAAATATATTCACAATAATAAATTACATGGGGTGGCTCCCCCCTTGGATTAGGGTAATGTCTGTATTTTTCAAATTCCACATATTAATATTATGGATTCTTAATGGTGTCCCTTGTTGAATGTATCAGGATAATCTATTCATATTTTAATCGATTATTATTAGTATGGAATACCTCATGTCTGAGTCAGGAGTCCAATCAATCAGTGCTAAGGAATTTTGAGGGTGGTCCCTTGATTGAAGACTTCATGGGTGATCTGTCATGTGTATTAGTGGGTGGGAGTTACCATTTGGGCCATTTGTATTTCTCTTTTTCCACTTTATTAGGGTTTCCTCTGTGGCACACTGTGGAACCAAATTGAATCATGTTACTTCCATTTTGATCAGTGTTATCATCGATGGTCACAGAATGTACTATCAGCCTGTGTTTTCCCCTTGACACTCAAGGCCTGACCAGGTTCCACTAATTTCCACTGCATGTTATTATTACATTCCTAGTTATTTATTTATCAATTTGACACCTTTTTTACTATCCTCATATTCTATATTAGAAATATACACAATTCTTAGTGGCTTAATAAATTATACTCAATCTCTAATCGGGCCTCCATGGCACTTGGCTACCTAAGTGGTGAACCATAGTCAAATGTTTTAGTTTCAAAAATGCAATGGGGTGATTCTTGATGGTTTTATGGATATATTAGAGGTTGGGAGTTGAAAAATGAGCTATATCTTTGGAAATATTAGGTTTTTTTATCATTTGGTGTTCTTTGGTATATTTGTTTTTTGTTTTTTGTACTTATATGTTGTTATATACATTAATTATTATTTTATATGTATCATTATTAAGTTATATAACAGGAGGAGATTTTTTTTATTTATTACCTAACACTTATTTATCATGTTTTTTCCTTTATATGACGTTTCCCTTATTTATATTTTGTTTTTAAGTCTGATAATGAATGAATGGACTCTACATGGTTAGATCAGAATCCCTCATTGCTAGTTGGATGTATCTAGTGTAAATGGTTGTGTTCTTAAGTCCATGTGGTACATCCACTCAAAGAACCTATTCAGTTTCTTCTAGGTTGGGGTTTTGGAAAAAAAATCATCTTCCTTTTAGTATTATTATTTAGGCATGGTGGACTTGAGACTGGGATGTTGTTCGATATTTGTAGTGATCTTATGGGAGGGTATTGTAAACCTATATATAGGTGAATAACCAAGTTTCCAATTATGGGAAATTTTATCTTTACTTTTCATTTTTACATTTTAAGAATTTCAACATTGATAGTTTCACTTGTGTGTGATTTTAATGATTTATGGAATTTCGACACTTGGTGATCATATTAATAGTAGGGTTTTGTATTAATGCATCATGAAAGGAAAATACGATTTATATTTTTTCCACTTATTTCCTATGATTCATAATTACCTAATAGTTATATGAGCCATGAGTATTTAATTCCTATGGATTATAACTTCTAGTGATTTATATATTCCAATGGATTTTAAATTATTGAGAGGTTTTGAACATTGAAATTGTTTAAATTCATCTACAATGTGTTCCCCACATATATGTGTATTGTGGAATTCTAATTGTACAACTCATAGGGTAACTCATAATAAATTTTATGAAGGTATAAATGGGTTTTAACGATATTGGTAGGGTTTAATTGGGTGACATTAAGAAACATATAATATGTTTTACTCGATAACATATGGATCGAATCCTATCTAACTAAACTAGGAATGGAATATCTAAATTAATGATAAATTGTTAGAACCTGTAATTTTCATGAAAATGAAAATATTTAAAATGATAATCCATTGTAATAATATCACATGGATATATAATTTTTAGATTATTTGGTGTTAGTTAAATGGGGTTATAATCACCTCATAATGATTGTTTTCCACTAGAACATTTTATAAACCCTCTATATAAAAACACCATGGGAAAACAATGAATGTGTCAGGGAACTAAATATTAATAATGGATTTACTGTATATGGTGTTTTGACCAGTATATGAATAAATGATGGTTTGGGTTAAATAAAATTTCATAAAGAAATATATAAAGTGATTCTATCTATAATTTTTTTTTGAAATATTACTCAACAAATATTGATGACTGCGTAAAATGAAGATATCATTAAGTGGATGATAGAAAAGTAAATCATATGATATGGTTGATTATGCAAATTTTTGGAAGGTTGGTCATGAGAAAACACCTATGTTTTAACCTCATGATATGGTAGCTAACCATGGTAATAGGCTGGTTTGGCTAGAGAGTAAGCACGAGTTGTGGTGTATTTATAGTGTTTAAGTTTCTTTAGGTGTAATTATTTAGACTGACAGTTATTTTTGGGTTTTAATGTTTTATGTTACATTGAGTATTGTATGGGTTTATTTTATAAGAGTGGGTTTCATATTTTTTAGTATTTTGGAAATGTATAAGGACCAAGGTTCCCTTAGTTTGACCTTAGTTTTTAGTGAAAATCGATAAATAGTGGTCTAATTATGGTGACGCACAGAAGGTGGGTTAACCCATTCATGTATATAGTTAGATATGATAAAATTGTGGGAGTATCATCATGCGGTATCAAGTACGTGATAGGTGATATTGATTGTGTGGTTTTTTATGCTTTCAGTTCCATAAATTTTATGGGAAAAAGTACATAGTGATTTAGTTCCCTTAGATAAATATATGTTTCTATAAGAAATGATCATTTGAATTCCTAGTAAGTGTTCTTGTTGTGATATTTTGATGATGTTCTTTGATATAAAATGATATGTAAGGTACATGTTTAGTGAATCATGGTAAATCACTCTGGGTTATATACTGATCATGAAAGTTCTCCAAATCTAATAGATTTTTCATGGATGTGCCTTGAGAATCACTTGAATGGACTCACATAGACAAGTTGGATACCTCATCATTTTGGGTATAAGACACCTTGAGTTCAAGTTATTGTGTTGTCTAGTCATGATTCAAGAGAGGGATCAAAGTGCTTCATTTCCCTGTAGATTTTTATGTGTTTTAGTATGTGTTATGGGTGGTTGGGTTCTCTGTACTTGAATGATTTTTATGATATGGAATGTCATTAGATCAGGTTTTTCATTATTGGTTTCTTGGAATACACGGTGATTAGGTCTCAACATTGAATGTCTAAAGGGTTATGACACATGAGTTGTAAGTTGTAAAAAAAATATGCTACCGTAGATGTTGCAGGGGATCAAGATGGCTTGAACCAATTTAAGGGGTGAGGTAAGACTAAGGTGATAAAATCATGATACTAAGTTATGAGTTAACATTGTTTTCATGTGATTGAAGTAGTGATTATCTGAAATGTATTTTTTCTATTAGTTTTTTATATAAAATTGATTGTGTTTAGATCTATCATAAATTCAGATCATGGAGGAGATCAAGTGATGTGAAAATGGTAGTGTTGTGATAAGTATGGATTCATGGCTTTATGGTGGATAGTTTGTGAACATTATCAGTTTTAATTAGAAATCACCTAATGGATAGAGGAAATATATCAGTTTTTGATGCTTTCAAGCATGGATTCAAAAAATGTCATGTGATCATGGATTGAATGATTATTTTTTTTGTTTTTTGTGGATAATTCTACATATTTTACATCCAAAGTTGATATATGTGATGTTATATACTGTGGAGTGTACCCTATAATGTTTGGTGATGAACCCCTCATCTTTAATGGAATTTTTATGGATTTCATGGATGAAATTATTATATGTAAGTGGTGAGAGGTGGCTGAGGTATCATGACTGGTGCTTTGGTGGTACAACATTAGACCATTTTGTTTCTTGGAATATATAATCATAAATGTTGTGAACATGATTTTTTTATTTTTTTATACAATAAAGAAACTCCTTGAAAATGATCATATAGTTGGGTTTTAAAGGTTCAACCCCCCGTGTCAAGGTTTCATTGGAGGGGTGAGACTAGTTGTTAGGCCGGTGAATCTAAATTAAATATTTTCTGGGGAGAATACTAGGAGGAAATTACGGTGTGGGTTTAGATTAAATATATCGCATATGTTAGCTCGATTTGTTCAGGAAGTTACTAGATGGAGACTTTGATAGATTTTCTATCAATGATAGGAATTAATCATGATGATGATATCAATAGTCTAGTGGTTCAATTGAGGAGTTTCCCTGGTGGTCAAGTGGGAGATTATTTGGATTTTATAAGGATAACGATTCTTGATTAAGATTTCAGTTGATGCGTTGATAGGTATAAATGATTCTCTATAAGGGTTATCTAATGAAGGTACAGTTTTTATTATCATTTTTTGAATAGATCTGGTAGGTTGAAATCATTTAAGATACATCATATTCTATATAATGAGTATTTTTTATTTTTTGGGTAGAGAATATGAGAGAAATAAAAGTGTTTGGAACCTATGTATGGAGGTTTTGTAACTATTCAGTCTTTTCTATAATCAAGAATAATGATTTGTGACATGTTTTTGACCATTGGTCCTTCTAAGAGTTGGTATTTGTGTGTTGGAACCTTATGTAGACTTGTCTAGACCATTTCTTTGGGGGTAGTTTTCCTCATCGTGAAAGTTGGTCACATGGGTCATTAAAGTGTTAAAAAAAATGATTCTAGGTTCTGTTAGGTGATATAATCTGGTAATGTGTGTAAGGATTAGGAATTATACTATTAAATGATAATCAATTTTGGCTGAGTTTATATTCATGTTTCATTAATACATATTTGTTATGGTGGGGTCACACCATTATCTTTTTTTGAATGTGATTCTTTATTCCAGTGTTCTTATGGGATCATCGGGAATGACTTGTTGACATACCCATAGGGTAGAGGTTCAGTCCTCAAATAACACCACGTTGAGGGTTTCAGTTTCTTCTTTTTGTTGAAATCAGTTGGTTTATGGTTGGTTATTGGAAGTGATGAAAAATAATCAGATATTCAAAAAAATATTGGCATCAATAGGCACATATTTTTGTGATCAAGATGGGGAAATTTATGTTTTTTGAGATGTAATATCAATGTCTATGTTCATGTGATGCCTCTTCAGTTAGATATTCATACAGGGTAGATTGTGATTTTTAATGTAATTTTTAGTGAAATTATTCTAGATTTAATTTTTAACATCAACCAACTCTATGTGATGTTAGTGATTCTAGAGTTTGAGGATGCACTGATAATGAAAGATCATGTTTGGTTCAATGGTTTGATTGACACTACAGTGTAGAGGCCTATGGGATTTTAAGATATGAAGTTGGTTGATGTGGTTTTTGGTATGACCATAACCAATTTAATGTGCATGTGTTATTTGTGGTTCAAGTCTTAGTGTTCCTCTAGAATAACTTTTGGGGAAGAGTTTTCATGTGGAGGGGAGATTGAAAAATGAAGTGTTCATACATGTGTTCAGTTTTTGAGAAAAAACACATGTTTCTTTTATTAGAGAGGATTATTTTTTATTGGAATTAAATTTTTAATTATCATGGGTTTAAACACTCAAAATATCCCTTTTATAATTCTTTGAGGTGATATAGATGTTCAAGGGGTCATATAAGAACTCAAGAAGGATGGGTTGTGGTTGGGGTATGTGTCCAAGGAGTTTCAGTTACACTTGATAGTTGGACAAAGGCCACCAAATGGACAGTGGCCTTTTAGTGAAGAATGGTTTCTTTCTATGCTCATAAGCCGGCAAGTAGTCCTAGTTTAATTTTTCTTAAAGGTGTAAAATGGGTCATTTAACACCCACTACAACCATTCTCCTTAACCCAAAAAATAACCTGGTTAGGGTCTATTTTCAAGTCATGGAGTGTCCTCCATCCTCTCTTATCAACCATAATGTACCTCCACTAGTTTATGGTAATTTTTTTAATAACTATGGAATTATAAACATCACATTGATTCTAACACTCCACGTGTATTCATTGTGTTTTTCTTATAATCTAAATATAATCCACTATTTATGTCAGTTATCACTATTTTTTATAAATTTGTCTAATTCTTAAATTACACAAATTTATAATAAAACCAATTGTTTATACTAGTTATGTGGGTATTTCCAAGGTTAACATAGATATTCTAATTTATTTTACCTTGTATTAATATCATTTTATTTTGTCCAGGTTGTGTTCTCACACCAGCTTATTGGACGATGGGACCACAAATTAAATTAAATTCATAGTTACCTTGGAGATGTTTTTAAAAACCCTAAGACCAAGATAAACATGTTGGAATGGGTATACTGCTAGTGGGGTCATTAAATTTATGGTTTACGATGGATCCTTGGATATGGATAGACTAAAATGGTGGTTTGGGGATTCCCTTAGTAGTTAATTCTTTAAAAGGGAATGTGGGTTTCATCGGCTGGTACATTGAAACCAGCAGTGATTTTGGACAAAGAATTTATAAATGGAGATATGAATAAATTTTTATGAAAATTATTAAATGATTTATTAAAATTTATTATATTAGAAAAGGAATTAAATTGTAAACAATGTATTCTATTGTTGAATTATTTATGTTTAAAATGTAACTAATTGGTTTTCTGGTGCTATTAATTTTTCATGTATGAATTAGAATTCCAAGGAAAGTACATCATATTACACATCGAATGAAAGGGTGTGAAATCATTTGTAGATAATACATGGATTCCATATTATAGGTATTGGTTTGAAATTTCATGGACAAGCCTTGGATTCCACTAGGGGACTCATTTGAATTCTGGGAGAGGATACATCCTTGGATTCAATGAGGAATAATGTTATGGAATGCCTCAAGTGAGATAGTATATTATATATATGTATTCATTTCCAATAATTACAGAGATATATCCACCTTGGATTATGTTAATATATTAATTTTTTTAATTATGCATATTAATTTGATGGAATTTTAAGGGTGTACCTTGTTGTATGTCAAGGGATGAGCTCCACTGATTCATCTCAAATATTTTTCATATAGAATTCCTCAGTTGTGTACCAGGATTCCAATTGAGTTGTTCTACTAATTTTCAAATCTGGTCTCTTCAGTTCAGACCAGAAAAATGATTTATCTTTGGAATCTCATGAATATAATTCTCAATTGAAACGCATTGATTCCTATTGAGCCACTAAATTATTGTTTCATTGGTTATGTTACTTATAAATGAATATAGGTATGTTTCCTCAACCAAGATTAGGGTTACATTCAATGGATGAATTAGGGAGTATTGGACTGGGTTTTTCCCTTTATACACGAGGTTTTAACATGTTCCATTTATTTTGGATTCATTTTAGGATTAATTTCACATTTATTTATTTATTTAGTTTACACAATTGTTCTTTACACACACGGAATAAATTTTCATTAGTAAACATTGGTGGTAGCTTACTAGTTATACTCACACTCTTCATAGGATTCCATATAACTTGGGTACCTATGAAAATTTCCCTTGGTCATATGTTTTTGGTTTAGAGAATATAAAATGTAAGACCCATTTATTTTATCATATATTTGCCTTTAGAAAAAATTTATTATTTCTATAATTTAATTTACATGAAACACTGAGTTTAAAAGAACTATGATATACTGTTAAAATACTATTTTTAGTGTGGAATTTATCCCATAACCAATAGATTAGAGGGTATAATAGGACAATATAAAATAAAAAAATATTTATAACATATTTACAATATTAATTCATCCATTTTCAATGGGTTAGAAATTAAAATAGAATAATTTGAAGGTAAAAAATTGTTTTTTTGAAAACTATTTTATGTTTCTAATGAGATTTTATCATAATAAATTAAAGTAACTACTACTTATGACTAATTTTAATTATATTTTTAGATAAAATATTCAAAAAAATAATGCATCTTTTATCAAATATTTTTTCATGTAAATGAATAAACATAAACTTAATTTTATGATTAAAATACATTTTGAAAAAAAGGTTTTGTTATGTTTTGTATACTTGTTTTAAAATTAATTTCTAATAATTAAATAAAATTATTTCTAAAAAATAGAAAAAAATGGAATTATACTTATTAATATTATATAAAAAGGTTAAATATAATTTTGGGTTAAAATGAATAGTAAAAATAGAAAAATGTGTTATCATAGTTATTGTTAAAATGATTTTTTAGGGAGATTAACATAATCGATATGGTTTAACATATCCCAAAAATGATGATTTAATTTTACTGGTTTATTTTATATATACCATTGTCTTATTATACATGATTTTTTGGAATTTCGAATCCACTTTATAAATTAATGCATTAATATATTTTAATTTTTGGAAAAATTACACGTGGTTCCTCTTCCAACCTAATAAAATGATATTTATTCTCCTACCTCCTAAACCTTCATGATCCTATTATATCATACAATAAATTACCTAATAACTTCTTAAAATTTATCATCACATCCTATAGGTTCTTTTTTACAATAGTTTTAAGGACACGACCTTCAAACATTACATAACATTGCTAATTCAGCTATATTTCACTTTCTTACATTCCCCGAGATCTTTTCTTTTTTTAGTTTTAGTTAATTTGGTCATAATACTTGCATAGAAACTTATATATTATAATCTACACACTTCTAATCAATATCCATTTTTTCACAGCAGGTAATCCTTGTAATATAACATTATTTCTTTCTCTAAAAACTTCATGACTTCAAACATGATTTCTTCCGCCACTTTACCCATCCATAAACCCTGTGAGAAAAATATTATAAATTGGGTTGAGAACACAAATATTAGTATGGAAGATTGAAATGAAGTAAGAACATTTTATTCATAGAATGAAATTGTTTTCATAAATTTATAACTTTCACACATATTACATATTCTCTTTAGCTTGCCTTATAAGATCAAAAGTTTACTATAAAACGCATAGAATGCATAAGACATAATTGTAAATTGTGGAATAATTTCACATCATTATTACTTATGACTTATCTTTCTAGGATACATAGGGAGTAACCATCATGGATACTCTTGGAATAACCAATGTAGCATATTTCCATAATCTCTTTGGAGAAACCTAACCTACTAATTTTTCCACTTTAATCAATGCATTGGAGATCTATAATGGGATCACAAACCCTCAGTTTATAACTAAACCACCCAAACTCATAATCAATTCCCACAAACCATAAAAAAATATTAACACATAATTCTTATATAAAATAAACATCCTTGAGGAAAATAACTATTCTATTTTCAAATAACTTTTCATTTTTATGAAGTTACACACTCAAAAAATGAAAAAAAAAATTGAATATAAATATTTAAACATGTAATGGAAACATAACAAAATTAAAGATCCATTAAGGTGGAAAATTATGTTCATGTATTACATGTTAAAAACATATTCCTATCGGTTTTTATATAAAAATATATGACAGAGTTACTTTAAATAAGGATTTTAAAAAAGCCTCTTACCTTGATTTAGACTTGTAACATACTATATTTATCTTACTGAATAAAAAAATTATGTAAATTTATACTTTTTTAAAACCTATTTCAAATTTATTATTCCAATTATATCGACGATTATCATTTAAATAAAATTAATAAATTATTTATGTTCTCATCAGACGTTTTGTTGATATTCGGTTCATAAGCCCAATATGACTCCATTCAATTGACTATTGTAAAAGTGTCCATTATATCAGAATATCAAGAATAATATTAATTTAATATTTATCATATATATTTATCATTTTCATAATTATGAACACAAAAGTAAATTGATGATGAAAAACAAATAATACCTCTAGGTGGAGATGGTATGTCAAATGTATGCACACGCAGTGCTTTTTTTTCATAAGATGGATAAAATGAGTAATTTGGTTATCCCATATTTATCATAACATCATTATATATATATATATATATTAAATTGTATTTATTACTTTATAATGAAAACAACACATGATGATGAAGTGGAAGTAGAAATAAACTTGAAAGAGTCAGTAAATATCATTACCTCTACTTCGGCGGACATCTGTTAATCTCTTCTTATGGGACCTATGGTTGGTCTTTTGGAAGTAATATAACATAAAGACCATAAATAATTATTTTAATAAGAGAAATGGTAAATTTTTTTCAATATGTAACGCTCAAATTGGTGTAGAGAGGTGAAGGAATGAGTGCCCTTTTATAATTGAGTTGAGGGGAACTTTTGGAAATTCTCAAAAGATTAAATTTTAACAAATTCACTTTCTATCCAAATACAAATAAATGGCCATGTATTCTAATATAAAATATGATAAGGTTATAATATAATAATCCAAAGTAATTTTTACATTTTTTTTGGTTTCATTTTAATCCCTTTTCAGTTTGATTAACCTTAGTCAACGTATCTTAATTATAACTATAGTAACAATTAATTTAATATTAAAATGTTTTAATTTTTACATATAAAATGTTAATTGAACCCAAAAATTGACAATTAGTGAAAATTTAGACCAAATAATAATCAAATTAAATATTTAAAGATTTTTAATTATTTTTAATCAATTTAATAAAATATATTTTTATAAAATTTAATTAGTGTCAATATTGACACTATTAATTACTTTGACATTAAGAAAATAAAGAAAAAAATAACTTAAAAAACAAATTAATATAACCCAAATATATAATAACCATCAATAAAATTCCTAGATAACCTTTATTAATTAAAATTATATATATTTTGTACCTTTAATTACATTTATTTCATTATTTCATTAATTAAATAATTACTACATCATCATTTTTTAATTATTTGGGATACTTATTTCTTTTAAAAAATAAAAAAATAGCATGATGTATATAAATATTTTATCTTTAAAATGTATAGTTTTAGGATCAAAATAGAATATGTATATTCTCAATTACAAGAGGGGGTGATTTGTAAGTTTAAAAACATTGTGTTTTAAAATTAAGGAATTATATGTTTAAAAAAGATAAATATGGTAAATTCACAAACCTTGTTTGGTTCTTACTTAAATGGATAATTGGAAGGTCCCATGTCCAATTACAAGAAACCTAAACTTAAACAAGATAAATTTAAAGAAACTTAAGATATTTTATATTAATGAATTATTCTACCCTAAAGCATATATAATCCTTTTTTAGAGTATAAAAGTATATGAAAGTATAATAAAGTTATACTTTCTTTCTTTATCAAAATACAGTGGAATTAAAACTTGTAAAAACAAGTAAACACATAGGAAGTATTTTAACACAAAGAGTATTATATCCAACAACCTTATAAAAAGGTCCCTTGATTTATACTTTCAACAAAGTCTATCTTACCTACACTAGGGAAAGAACTCGATAAGAATTTCAGAGTATATCATGATATCCACGAAAGCCATCAAACTTTAAGGTAGTTGGAACCTCTATATTACTATCCCCAGAACTCCTCTAACTTTAAGGTAGTCATCACCTTTTTCTTTCTATCCCTGGAAGCCCTCGATTATACACAGCAATAGTCTGAGTCGCACAAAGGAAACCAAACAAGATGTTCACAATATGTTCATAAATCGCACAAGGAATTAGATTCTTTCTCTATCTATAAATCACTTCATAGCATGTAATATCTAGGATCATAGATCAATCAATCGATGATAAACTCATTAAAATGATATTCTATTTATAGTCAAAACATCAACGGTCAACTCCCTCCACCAATGGTCATATTTTTCATTGAATATCACAGGGACATGTACACATGTCGCTCAACCAATAGTTAGTTAGAAAAAAAATTGTACGATATCATTTTATGTAGTAAAAACATGTGTAAGTAAAATTGTATCATGTAATAAAATAATTCTTCGGTTTATGTAAAATATGAGTTGATAATGTTGGAAAAATAATTTAATGACATGAAATAACTATAAGGAAAACATTTAATCAGATTCTTAAGGAAGTGAAAAACAGAGTTTATAAAAATTGATATTCAGATTCTATTTTTCAATGAATTTGGAGTATTAATTCTGTGGAATTCAGAGTATCAATTCTGAGGAATTTGAGTCTAAATTTTAGAGAATTCAGAGTCTGAATTTCATAGAATTAAAATTCGGAATTTCGGATAATTTGGAGTCTAAATTTCAATGAATTCAGAGTTTGAAAACAAAAAGTCTCAGTATATAAGGAACTGTAGGATTACAAGGTTTTTTTATAAGGATCCTAATTTTTTAATTAATAAAAAAATGGTTAGATTTGGTGTTGAGAAGTCATTGAATAAGACATAAAAAACCAAGGTAAGAATAAACATTCTCATAGAGAAATAAAATTTTCCATAAGAAAATAATTCTTTGAGAAAGATAATATTACTTAATAAAATGTCTTTGTGATTTTCAAAACATTGAGGAATGGAAAAGTCATATGGAAACCTTATTACCACAACAATCTCCACCTTTTTGGAAAGCACAAAAAAACCTTTTGAAAATAGAATATAAAGAATTAGAACTTTTCATTTTGAACTTCAAAATAAATATTTATCTCCTTTTACTTATTACTTATGATGAATACGACTAACTCCCCCTTAATATTTGAAATCCCTAAGGATTGTATTCTTTCCTTTCATAGAGGAGTTACTTTTTTGTGCATATGAAAATTATTCTTTGGGTAGACTCCCTCTTAATTAATCTCCCAATTTCATTGGGAATTCTCTTCTTTATACTTAATATTATTTTGATCATTATTTTATACCCCTTTGTGATTTTCAAAATGGAATGGAGAGAATGAAAAAAATACCTAAAAGATTATTGAAATACAAGACACAATAATTGAAGAAAATTTTCATTATGATGGGAAAAAATTGTTACAAGGAAAAAATTCAACAAAAGATCAGAGTTTCATAAAAATCATTCATCCTTGTTTTCCATTTGAATGATCTTCTTCAAGGTTGAATTTAACTTCTTGAGCGCCTTGTAATCATCCTAAAACATTTTGAGCAACTGATTTTTATCTTGATGCTTCTTATTGAGAGCCTTGATTTTTTCTTCTTGAGACTTTAGAGCATCTGCCTGAGACTTTACTACCTATTCTTTCTATTTGAACTTTTAATCCAACTCTTCCCCGAGTTCCCTTTATCACATTAAATTTAGAGAAACTGAATTCAACTTTCCATTCAGATCTCAATCGTCTTGCATCCAAGCAGTTTTCTCGAGATTTAACTTCTCTAAAAAACTTTTTGTAATGTTTTCTATTGAATCATATAACATATCAAAATAATATATTACTGGATCTTAAAATTCATCCATGATTTTGACATCATCAGTTATTCTCTATGACCATTAGGATATTTCCTTACATGATCTCTTAAAAGCATCATAACCAATATGAAATGTCTTGAATTCTATTTCATGTTTGATAAAATTTTCATTGAGAATTATTATTGAATATAAATACTGATTGAAAGAATACTGAAGCAATTGACATCATGAATTGATACTTATAAATAAGGGTATTGTGTTCACTAACATTTTCAAAGACTGAACTAAAAAATATTGACATGTTGAGAATGAAGATTTGAAAGCTGATTCTTTTGTTGGTGAGGAAATGTTATCTAACTTTGAAGATTTTATCTTATATTTTCCACCAACATATTTCTTAGATTTCAAGACCATATCCTTTTTAGGTGTATCATTAACTACCTTATTTTCTTTATCAGATATAGAGATTTATTTGTTAACTTTAGGAGTCTTATGTTCACTATCTGAGACTTGGATTATCTTGTCTTTATCAACATCTTCATTCTTAACCTGTCTATTAATATAGTCAGGATGAATGAAATCATGGTTGTTTCTCTCACCAACAGAAGGTTTATCAACCTCATCATGTCCATCATCATCTTTACCTTGGGAAATTAATTTTGTTGATTCAACCTAGGATGTTCGAATTGATAACTTATATGAAGGGATTTCCTTCACATAATATTCTTTCACATGTTTGATTACATATTCAAATTTGTCTTCTTCTTCCTCTTCTTCTTCTTCTACTTCTTGCTAAAATTTCTCTTCTTCATCAATAGGTTTCGGTATTGAAAATTTCATACCTGGAGTTTCTACTAGAACTGACTCCTAAAGAAATAATCCTAGTACCTATATTTGTTTAGAAGTTTTCTCTATACCTTTGAGAAAATCTTGGATGATTTCAGCTTCTGACATTTTTCTCTTCAACTTCTTCTCTTTTTCATGCTTTTCAAGTTCTTCAGCAGCTTGAATTTTTAGAGCTTTTTCCTCAGTAGGATCTAAAACAAATATAGCATCACCCACTTTGTAATTCTTCTTCTTCTCTCTCCACTTCACTACTATTTCATTAGAATTTATTTTTCTTTTTTGGATTTAGTGGAACTGATAGGGTTTCCCTAATCATTTCGTTTTCTTTTGATTCTGGTTCTTTATCCTTTATTTTCTTATGGTTTTTTCTTAGAGGCTTCCCTTAATTCCCCTTTCTTGGTCAAGGCTTCAAACTCACTTTCATTAAGATCATAAAATTCTTTTTATTAGGCACTAAAACCAACTTTCATCCTCCATGGAGTGTCATCACTCAGCAATATGATCGTAAAGGTTCAAGGTTTTGAACTACATGAAAATTTAAATGATCATAAATAGAGGACAATTATCATTGAAAATATTTCTAGATACATGATAATATGATATTTGAGGGTTCCATTATTTATATTACTAATAGTCAGAAGAGTGTACTTAATCGTATTGAACATTCTCAGATTGACCAAACAGTCCTTCATAAATATTTAACCTTTCTTTCGAGACTCCTTATCTCCTATTCTCAAAATCATAAAACCTTGCAACCACAAAGCTAAAAACCTGAAGTTTTTTAATAGATGATTGATCTTTGTTGACTTCACTCCCTTGAGTCCAGGGCACTCAATTGCATTTACCTTCTCAAAACATCCTATGTTATCTAGAAAATTGTGATAGGAAAATATTACTTCACCTACATAAGGAATACTGATAATATTTGAATACATGTTGAAGGATAAAGAATAGGTCTTCTCATAGATATTAAATGAAAACTTTTCCCTTCCACCTTCTTCATAAAAACTTACTGTACCATAAAATTCTATGAGAAGGTCAACATAAAACAGATCAAGAATCTTCAACATAGCTACATACAAAATCTCCCATCCATTTAGCTTGATATTAATTGTAATGAAATAATTATACTTGGCAATGAAATTCAGGTTAACCAACCATTCTCAGTAAATTTTCCAATCCTTTATTACCTTGTTTGAATTCATCTGATTCTATGATGAATCTTTAAGCGTCATCTAAAACGTAAGTAAAATTATAAAATTGAATGAATGATTTTTAGAGGGGAAGATATTTAGTTTATGAAATATTGAAAACCTGATGTGGTACATGGATCAGTGGGGCCTTTATATAGGCATTGAGATGATAGTTTTAATTCCTAATTTAATCTGATGACTAAAATAAGCTTGATCTAATCTGATAGTTGAGATGAATACTGAGGAAGGATTTTTTAGGTTCCAGTGTTTTGAGGTTTTTAAAGAAAAATCATATTTAAAGAAATTGAATTCGATATATTGTTCTTAAGTCAAGATAGAAATACCAACCAGTAAAAAATATCATTACAATGATTTTTGTATGGAAACATTCTTTCTGTATTTTTTAAAAATAATTGTCAGTATTGATAAGGTTCATGGAAAATTTAGATTTTGGAAAACATTATTATGGAAAGGAAAATATTTTGGTGCCGAAAAATCTTCTTAAAGAAAGGAAATATATTCTGGTTCCAAAAAAAATTGGTAAAGAAAGGAAATTTTTTAGGGAAATAACAAATGTACTCCCCCAATGAAAAGGAGTTTCTTAATGAAAGGAGATAAGTTTCAACAAAAAGTTAATATGGGAGATTACCTTACAGTTATCATTCCTAACTTCTATTTAATGTATTCAAATCTATAAGAGGGTAATGATTTTGTATAAATGTTAGTTAGTTGATCTTGAATTCCAATAAATTAAAGAATGATATCTCTATTAAGTGTATTATCCCTAAGAAAGTGATGCCTAATAACTATATGCCTTACAAAATAGTGATGGGTAGGTTTTTTGCTTAGGGAAATGGAACTTGTATTATCAATCAATATCTGTGTTTTGGTAAAACTCATTCCATTTTCTGTGATTGTGTGTAGCATCCACAAAACTTGAGCACAAAAACTTCTAGCTACTACATTTTCTGGTTCAGTAGTGGAAAGTGCTTCTAAGTGTTGCGTCTTGAATAACCATGAAACCAATGAATCTTCTAATAAATGACATGTTCTAGATGTACTCTCCCAATCCATTATACACCCACCAAATTATGCATCTTAATAACTTTTTAAAACAAAATTATTTCTTGAAGAATAGAAAAGTCCCAGATCCATGGTTCCCTTTAAATAGAGAATTTTTTTTCACAACTTCTAAATGAGATTTCATTGGATTAGATTGATATCTTGCACATAAGAATACCGAAAACCTTAAATCTAGATTACTAGCTATTAAGTATAATTAACTTCTTATTATGCCTCTCAAATATGTATGATCTACTGGTTTTTCAGCTTCATCAAGATCAAGAGAATTTGAGGTACCGATTAGAGTTCTTATACTTTTAGTATTGTCATGTCCTGTCACGACCCACCTTCACAAAATGGAGGGAAGGGTCAGCAGATTTCTAGGACCTTTCTTATTTAAGTTTAAGGAGAGATAATGACCCTCGAAACCTGCCTTCAATAGGTCCTGGAGTGGCGAACAACGCCAGAGTTATAGAATCACACACTAAATGGAAGGCATTACCCTTTTTCTTTTAATAGGATTGGGAGATAAGATAGAAAATCCCACAACACCAAAAATAAAAGTACAATTACGGATAAAAGTAAAACATTCCCACGTGAATGTTAAAAGTTAAAAGATACAAGTCACAAAATCCCAAAGGAAAAAAAGGAATACCATGAAAATAAAAGCAACAACAACAACTGTCCTAAAAGTCCACGCTAGTAATGTCCCGCGTGATCCTTGAAGTCCTCCTGGAAACCTGAAAGCAGTTTTATGTACATAGGGTGAGCATACCAGTGTACTCAGTAGGGAAAATCCAAAGACTCTCATGCTCATGTGGGGAGACGTACTAAAGTCTCGTGAGAAGCAGACAACCAACACTATCAAGGAGTTCATCCATCCCACTCACCAGCCACACTCACCAAATAACACAATCAAGTAAAGTATAATAAAAGCACATCGATTTTTGGGTACCCCGTGCCACTTTCCCACTGGTTATTGAAGTCATCCAACGCATCGAACCAATCCCGCCATTCTCACAGCAGTCCCACTGCCACACCCGCCCGCACACACCTGTGTCATCTCCTTATGCAGTCCCACTGCCAAACCCTGCCAGCAAACACATGTTCCACAACTATCACACGTAACCGCGCCTGTAAATACCTAGGCCAGAACAACCACCTCCATGCCCGAAGACACCGGGGCTAGAAGATTTACTGCCACTCCCGAAGAAACTTGGGCCTCATCCCGAAGACAATTGGAAAACCACCTGGCCGCACACACATGGTCCAACCACCACACCACCCTACGCGAAGGTTCTTGGGCTGATAATGGACTTCAGGCCATCAGAGCCTACTCGAAGATACTTGGGCTACCTGGGAAAGGGAACAGAAAGGATCTAATAACCACCCACTAATATAAGTGTTGGGAAAAACACCCTCCCCTGTGAAATGGGGGTGTTCTGCACTATGTGATCAACTTGGGTGGGGAGTGAATACAAAACACAAAAACTACAAGTATATGTATAAGTAGCAAGCACTCACCCAGTTTAATTTTTTCATCAACCAGCCTAAATAATACAAACAGTACCATGTCCAAGTCAAAAATCACACTAAACCAAAACCCATTTGTCCCATCCTTGTTTACATGTTCAGTAGTAATGTTTAAATAAGTTTATGCACCTAATTGGGAAACTAGCAAGAATAAGCACAAGCCAAGGGAAGAGTATGATCAAAAATAAACTTAAACATTCACACCCAGTTCTCTTGTAAAGTCACAACAACAAGAGGGATAAGGGTCCCTCAATGTACAGGAACCAAGGAAAACCCAAAGATGTACCTACACCTTCTGTGACCAAAGGGGGTCTAGTGAGATCCCACAAAGTAATTGAAGCAAAGGAAACCTCGAGACACTACCCCATGTCCCCCAATTTCTAGGAGTCGATGGTTTCTCAACAACAAAGGATCCCACCCCAATTTGTGATATAATCAAAGTAACCACCCGACCATAAATTCACAACTGAAATCATAACCACAGGGGATCCCATCCCCACCCACCTCACCCAACAATTGGCATGTGAAAGGAAATAACCAAACCAATACCACCAACACAAAGCAGGTCCATGCTAGTATTTTCAGATTTAAATGATTTAACACACTCCATGATTTCAATCTCGGTGTTCTTTAGCCGGGGTTATCACAGAAAGGGTTGATCCTGGTGCTTTAAATTTATTCAGCCGAATATACGTAATTAACAAAATTCATTTACACATTAGAGGTTCATAATCATGATACAAGCTATTTAAACATCACCAGAGGTAAGGGTTCATTAGTGTACAGAAAAAGACCACCAACGGCCTTGGTTTTCAATGGGCGTAAGCCCACACAATTTAGAAATCATCAAACAAAGCATCATTGATCACGCCCCTCCCCTTCATTCTTTAGAATCCATTTATTATCTTCATTAAAGTTTGGTTTTTCCGATTCTACAGAAACAAAAGCATACCCACCATGTATGATACACATAAAGGAGAGAAGAAGGTGAAACCCTACTTGATTGATCAACAATTGAAGTTTTTATCCACGCCCTATGAACAGAGGATGTGCGACTTGCAGGGCTCCGACACAAGTGCACGACTTTCCTCGGTAACAAAGGACTTCAAACACACAAGTAATAAGAGAGAAGTTGGCCAAGAAGGGAAGAAAGGGGGAAGAAGAACTTATTCTACAATATATTGATAAAATCCCATTGTTACAGAATAAGAAATTTGAACGCCTTGGAAGTCAGACTGTGGTTATCCCACGCGGTTGGGTGGTTACACATGACTGGATTAATTGTTATTTAATAGGGAGGCTTCTCTGGATTTTTAGATATTAATTATGACTTAAAACAGCCTTGAAATGGTTCAAAAAGTAAAAAGGGCCTAAAAGTGGGGTTACGAGAGAGGATGCAGGAGAAAAACCCGCTATGGCTGGGTGACACTGATCGGTCTCTCCGGTCAGTCTCCCCAATCGGTCTCGCCGATCGGTCTCCCCGATCGGTCTCACCGATTGGTCACGCTGATAATTGGAAAAGGACGAGGTCATGAGGGTCTGGGTCATTACATCAGATACCTCTCAAACCATTCTCATCCTTGAGAATCAAAACCCATAAGTGAAGAGAGGGTCTGAACAACCACCTCGAAAGATACCTCTCAGGAGTGAACCTCATTGTTAACTGAAAACACCTCCCTCTAAATAACCAAGAAACATACCATGTCAAACTGCCCAGTCATGTGGGTTGGGGAGTCTCTTCCCCCATGTCAAGATACTATCCACTTTGGGCGGCACTGACTCACCCGCACGGGTTTAATCGCATCCACCTTAATGCGTCTTGATTAGGGGTCGGGTCATCCCCTTCCCATAGCCAGGAATTTTCACACACATTCAGAGGAAGGAAAACCCATATATTTCATATCCAACATGGTAAAATGCTCCACCCCAACAACTATAAATATAACAGTACAAAACTCAAAATAACTTTGGGTACTGGGCACACATCTATGCTTCCCTCTCCCAGGTACTTTCCTCAAGCCCACCGTGTCTCCATAACACATGAACCAAGGGAATGGTTCACCCATGAAGTACTTTCTCTTTATGATCCTTGATCTTTATCGGTCATTCTATGAAGGTCACATTGTCTTCAATATCTAGTCCTCCCTAGTCAAGGATGTGTAAATCGTCCTGAAGATATCGTCAGAGCTGGGACACATGGAAGACATCGTGTATCCTCAATAGCGGTGGTGGTAGCGCTAGCTGATAAGACACTTCACCGACCCGTCGCAACACTTCGAAGGGCCCGATAAACCTGGGAGAAAGCTTAGTTCCTATGCCAAACCTCTTCTGCCCACGCCGAGGGGAGACCTTCATGAATACGTGGTCCCCGACCTTGAACTCCAAGGGTCTCCTCCTATTATCGGCATATGACTTCTGCCACTCCTAAGCCACCTTCATCCTCTCTCACATAAGCTGGACCTTCTCTATCATGCTCTGCACCACCTCTGGGCTAGGAACACTTGCTTCCCCAACCTCAGCGCAGTACACGGGTGAGAAACACGGCCTTCCATACAAGGATTTGTGTGGAGCCATGCCAATAGTAGAATGATATCTATTATTGTAGGCAAACTCTACTAGAGGCAAGTGTCGTACCCATGATCCCCCTGAGTCCAGAACACATGCCCGTAGCATATCCTCCAAGGTCTGGCTGGTGTACTCTATATGTACATCTGTCTGGGGATGGAAAGCAGTGCTAAGACGTAGCTGGGTGCCAAAAGCATGTTGTAATCCTCTCCAGACCCGTGAGGTAAATCGTGAATCCCTATCCTAGACTATGGACCTCGAAACTCCATGCAACTGCACCACCTCATCCACGTACCTTCCTGCCAAAGCATCGACGGTACTCGACTCCTTAATCGCCAAGAAGCGAGCCGACTTCGTCAACCGTTCCACTACTACCCATATGGCGTCACAGCCTCCTTGCACTTTGGTAGTCCCGTGAAGAAATCCATCGAGATGTCATCCCACTTCCACTTGGGGACATCTAAAGGAAGCAACAACCCTCTTAGAACACGGTGTTCAACCTTCACCTACTGACTCACTAGGCACTTAGCCACAAACCCTACTACTTCTCTCTTTACTCCAGGCCACCAGAACCGTCTCTTCAGACCCTGGTACATCTTGGAAACTCCCAGGTGTACTGCTAGGGGTGAGTTTTGGAACTCACTAAGGAAATGGCCATGCATCGACTCTGGGACAAACAAATTTTCTTGGAAAAGCATTTGGTTCTGACCATCCTCCATCCACCCTTCTAGAGAATTTCCCTGGTCGACTCGGTCACGCATCACTTCGCACTCTGGGACTCCCCCCTGAGACTCCTCCACTTTCTGCAACAGAGAAGACTGCACTGTCATCAGATACAAGAAACCTCTACCGCCATCTGTTCTCGCATCCAGGTGAAGGGAATCCAACTCCTCCATCACCCTCCAAGTGTCCGCCAACTCTTGGACCGCATCCCTAGGCGACTTCCTGCTCAAGGCATCAGCCCCCACGTTTCCTTTCCCTGAGGTGTAGGAAATCTCAAAATCATAATCCTGGAAGAACTCCATCCACCTTCGCTGCCGTAAGTTTAGGTCCCACTGGGAGAAGATATACCTCAAGATTTTGTGATCCATGAAGACCACAAAGTGTTCTCCAATGAGGTAATTCCACCAAAACTTTAGAGAGAACACGACCACTGCAATCTCTATATCGTGGGTGGTGTAATTACTCTCATGAGGTCATAGCTGCCTAGACCCATAAGAGATCACCCCTTCTCGCTGCATTAACACACATCTGAGGCCTTTACCTGATGCATCGAAAAACACCTCATACGCCGCACCTTCTTTTGGTAGTCTCAGCACTAGGGCACTAACCAAATTCTCCTTCAGATAACTGAAGGTTGTCTCGCACTGCTCGCTCCACACGAAAACCTGGTCCTTCTTGGTAAAGGCTGTCAAAGGTGCTGAAACTCGAGAGAAGTTGGGTACAAACCTCCGATAGTAACCTGTTAGCCCAAGAAAACTACAAACCTTATCCACATTCTTGGGTTCCCCCCAAGAAACAACTGCCTCAACCTTTGATGGGTCTACCGCTATCCCCTGATCAGACACTAAGTGCCCAAGGAAGTGTACTTCCAGTGTCCAGAACTTCAATTTCAACAATTTCCCATAGAGCTGGTGCTGTCGGAGGACCCCTAAAACCGTCCTCAGATGCTCTACGTGGTCCTCCTATGATCTTGAATAGATCAGGATTTCGTCGATGAACACGACCATGAACCGATCCAAATACTCCCTGAAGACGGAGTTCATAAGCCCAATGAACACAGCTGGGGCGTTCATAACGCTGAAAGGCATGACTACAACCTCAAAGTGCCCATATCTGCACATGAAGTTCGTCTTCGAGATGTCGCTTTCTTTACCCTCAACTGGTAATATCCAGACCGTAGGTCGATATTTGAGAACCATCCTGCGTCTTTCAGCTGGTCGAAAAGATCGTCTATCCTTGGAAGAGGGTAGCGATTCTTGATCGTCACCTGATTCAGCCTCCTGTAGTCTATGAAAAACCTGAGATCCCCATCTGCCTTATTTTAGAACAAGACTAGAGAACCCCATGGTGACGCACTTGGTCGAACATACCCCCTCTTCATCAGATTGTCAATCTGAATCCGCAACTCCCGAAGCTCTGAAGGTTCCATCCGGTATGGAGCCATTGAAATCAAACGAGCACCAGGCTGCAAGTATATCCCAAACTCAATATCACGTCGAGGGGGAAGAGCTGTTACCTCCTTAGTAAAGACGTCCATAAACTCTCTGACGATTCTTGGCACCTCCACCATCACAGCATCTACTGACTCTATTGACAACTCGGCTAACAAGGAGAGGAGGGGTTCCTCTCGCCTACTGCCCTTTTGACTGCTCTGCTCACCGGTAAAAGTAACACATCGGCCACCCAGGTCTGAGAAAACAACCCTTCATCGGAAGCTGTCGATGACGGCACACACAGAGAATAGCCAGTCGATGCCTAGTATGACATCGTATGGCTGTATCTATAGTAGTAGTAAATCCCTTATAGACTGATGTGGCGCTATCATCAGTCTGCATCCTCGACACACGTATAACAAGTTGGTCTGACCTCCGACTGGTGTGCTCAGCACCAGGGGCACTAGAAGTCTCTCAGCATCTAGACACAAGGCATGTGCTAGACTGGGTGCAATAAAAGAGTGCGAAGCTCCGGTATCGAATAAGGAATAAGAAAGGGTGCTGAACAAACTGATCGTACGAAGAACAACATTCGGCCCCGCTGGAACTGCTACCTCCGTGGTGTGAAAATGTCCACTCCCAGCTCCTCTGCCCCTCGGATTTCGGATGCCTCCCCAACCACGCCCCGGTCTAGGTCCCTGAGGAGTGCCCTGAGGTCGGCCTCCTCCTGCAACGTTTGCCCTTAGAGGAGCGAGAGCTCGCTGCCCCTGCTGCTGCTACTGGAAGGGCCTAGCTGGAAGCTGCTGCTGGGGCTGGTGCTGGGCTTGTTCGCCACTACCGTACTAAACTCGGTCCGGGCACTGATTCCAGAGATGTTTGTGGCTCCCATAGATGAAGCACCTCGGTCCTGGGCCCGAAGAGAAAGGGCGAGGACCGGGGGACCAGAACTGGAACTACTGCGGCCTGCTCCCTGCTGGTCGGAACCTAGAGGGTCCGGATGCTGGAGGTCTGGTGCTAACAACCTTTCCCTTTGAATGGCCTAGCTGAATACCCTCTCACAACACACCTCCAAGCATGTGCATCCTCTCTACCACCTCTGCCTTCCTCTGGACCTCCAAGTATGTCGGCATGGTGAAGGGGGTAACAGCGTACTGGAGTGAGTGTCAGAGCGCCTCCTCTAAACATCTTTCCCGAGACTCCTCGTCTGGAAAGAGGTCTGTAGAAAATGTAGGAGGTCCTTGAACTCGATCCCCATCTCCCTAAATGACATACTCCCCTCCTGGAGGGAGAGTATCTCTTGACTCTTCTCCGCTTTCATCGTAGATGAGAGGAATTCCGGCCGGAACTCCATCTCGAAATCATCCCATGCAACCTCAGCCTCTCTCCTCTTCCCCAGGTAAAGCATCCACCATTAACGTGCTGCTCCCCGCATCTAGTTGATGGGCAGAAGAACCCAGTACTCGGTCGGGGCCCGAATCAGGCCGAAGTCTATCACCAGCTCCTCTAGCCAGCTCTCCGTCTTCATGTCAGAAGTGTTGCCCTCATACTTCTCGAGGGTCTGTCGCTGGAAGGCCCGAAGTGTCTTATGCCACTGGTCGTCCTGCTTCTCTTGATCATCTCTCTGCTGATCGTCCAACGTAGTATCCCGGACCTCGATCTCCCACACAACACGTGGTCGCCTCCCAGGTGTCATAGCTGCAAGGTAAACAAGGAATGACTAAGCCCAAGTAGTGCAGAATATTGTTCTTAAAATTTCATAAAATCCTTATTGATTCCAATTCCCAAACCACCCATGAAACATTAGAACACAAGTCATTATGATGCATGTACCTTTCCTAGGGTCTCTACCCTGCAATCATTGTGGCCTTGCTTGGTTGTTCAGTAGGTCCAAAGTCCTTTCATCGGATCACGGGGGGCCCTAAATCTCATATCCTATCCGGTCTTCCCTGGCCTAATTCATGCACCAAGGTCACCCAACACTATTTCCCGACCATGCCATGCAATCCTAATGGTTCCAAACTCCATGCTCTATCCTATCTATCAACCTAAGCCTCTGATACCATTCTATCATGTCCCAACTTCACCAAAAGTAGGGAAGGGTCAGCAGATTGCCAAGCCCTTTTTTCTTTAAGTTGAAGGAGAGATAATGACCCCTGAAACCTGCCTTCAATAGGTCCCGGAGTGGTGACCATTTCCAAGGGTATAGAATCACACACTAAATGGAAGTCATTACCCTTTTTCTTTTAATATCATCAGGAGATAAGATAGAAAATCCCCCAACACGAAAACTAAAAGTATAAGTACGGCAGGCAGTAAACCATTCCCACATGCATGTTCAAAGGTAAAATATACAAGTCACAAAACCCCAAAGGAAAAAAGAAATACCAAGAAAAGAAATGCAACAACATAAACTATCCCAAAAGACCACGCTAGTAAGGTCCCACGCGATCCCCGAAGTCCTCATGGAAACTTGAAAGCAGTTTTATGTACGTAGGGTGAGCATACTAGTATACTCAATAGGGAAAACTCAAAGACTCTCGTACACAAGTGGGGAGATGTACTAAATTACCGCGAGAAGCAGACAACCAACACTATCAAGGAGTTCATCCATCCCACTCACCGGCCACACTCACCAAATAACACACGCAAGTAAATTATAATAAAAGCACATCGATGTTTGGGTACCCCATGCCACTTTCCCACTGGTTATTGAAGTCATTCTATGCATTGAACCAATCCGTCCATTCTCACCGTAGTCCCACTGCCACACCTGCCCATACACACCTGTGCCTTCTCCTCATTCAGTCCCACTACCAATCCCTGCCCGGAAACACCTGGACCACAACTGTCACACGTAACCATGCCTACAAACACCTAGGCTAGAACAACCACCGCCATGCCCGAGGACACCTGGGCTAGAAGATATACTTCCACGCCCAAAGACACCTGGGCCTCATCCCGAAGACCCTTGGGAAACCACCTGCCCGTACACACCTGGTCCAACCACCACACCACTCTGCCTGGAGGCCTTTGGAATAATAATGGACTTCATGCCATCACAGCCTACCCGAAGATACTTGGGATATCCGGGAAAGGGAGCAGAAAGGATCTAATAACCAGCCACTAATAGAAGTGTTGGGAAAAACACCCTCCGTTGTGAAATGGGGGTGTTCGGCACTAAGTGATCAACTTGGGTGGGGCGCGAATAAGAAACACAAAAACTACAAGTATATGTATAAGTAGCAAGAACTCACCCAGTTTTGGGTTTTCTTCAGCTAGCCTAAAGAACACAAACAGTACCATGTCCAAGTCAAAACTCAAACCAAACCAAAACTCATTTGTCCCATCCTTGTTTACATGTTCAGTGGTAATGTTTAAATAAGTTTCTGCACCTACATGGGCAACTAGCAAGCATAAGCACAAGCCAAGGGAGGAGTACGGTCAAACATCAACTTAAACATTCACACCTGGTTCTCTTGTAAAGTCACAACAACAATAGGGATAAGGGTCCCTCAAAGAACTAGAACCAAGGAAAATCCCAAGACATACCAACACCTTCTGCAACCAAAGGGGGGCTAGTGAGATCCCTCGAAGTAATAGAAGCAAAGGAAACCCCGAGACACTGCCCTGTGTCCCCCAATTTCTAGGAGCCGACAGTTTCTCAACAATAGAGGATCCCACCCCAATTTTTGATATAATCACAGTAACCACACGACCTTAAATTCAAATCTGAAAGCATAACCATAGGGGATCCCATCCCCACCCACCTCACCCAGAAATTGGCCCGTGAAAGGAAATAACCAAACCACTACCACCAACACAAAGTAGGCCCATGCCGGTATTTATATATTTAAAATATTTAAAACACTCTATGATTTCAATCTCAGTGTGCTTTATCCAGGGTTATCACATAAAGGGTTGATCCTAGTGCTTTAAATTTATTCAGCCGAATATACTTAATTAACAAAATTCATATACACAGCAGAGGATCACAATCACGATACAAGCCATTTAAACATCACCAGAGGTAAGGGTTCATTAGTTCACAGACAAATACCACCAACTACTTTGATTTTCAGTGGGCGTTAGCCTACACAATTCATAAATCATCAAACAAAGCATCATCGATCACGCCCCTCCCCTTAATTTTTTAGAATCCATTTATTATCTCCATTAATGTTTGGTTCATCCAATTCTATAGAAACCAAAGCATACCCACCCCGCATGATACACAGAAAGGAGAGACGAAGGTGGAACCCTACTTGATTGATCAACGATCGATGTTTTTCTCCATTCCCTATGAACATGGGATGTGCGACTTTCAGGGCTTCGTCACAGATGCAGCACTTTCCTCGGTAACAAAGGACTTCAAATGCACAAGGAAGAAGAGAGAAGTCGACCAAGAAGGGAAGAAGGGGGGAAGAATAACATCTTCTGTGATATATATATAAAATCCCGTTGTTATGGAATAAGAAATTTGAATGCCTTTGAAGTCAGACCATGGTTATCCCATGCGGTTGGGTGGTTACACACGACTGGATTAATTGTTATTTAATAGGGATGCTTCTCTAGATTTGTATATATTAATTATTGCTTAAAACGGCCTTGAAATAGTTCAAAAAGTAAAAAGGGCCTAAAAGTGGGGTTACGGAGGAGGCTGCAGGAGAAAAACCCTCCAAGGAAGGGTGACACCGATCGGTCTCACCGATCGGTCCGGCAGATAATTGGCAAAGGAAGAGGTCATGAGGGTCTAGGTCATTATATGTCCATACTTTTGAAGAAGATCATTAATATACTTTTGTTTAGATATATATTTTCCGTATGGTTTTTTAGATATTTGAAAACTAAAAAAAATGTTAACTCACCCATCATACTCATTTCAAACTAATAATTTATGAGATTCACAAATGAATCACTTAAATATTGCTAAGTTGATAGAAATATAATTTCATTAATATAAACTTGAACAATTAAAATTCTTTTCTTATCTTTATTTATCAAAGGAGTTGGATCATCAGTTCCCTTAACATAATTTTATTGTAACAAAAATTCTATAAGTCTATCATACTATACTCTATGGGCTTGTTTATGTCCATATAAAGATTTCTTAAGTTTGAAAACATGTTCATGATGATTTTGTTTTCAAAACCAGGAGGTTGTTCAACATAAAGTTCCTCTTGAACATATCCATTAAGGAAAGAACACTCCACATCCATCTAAAACAGTTTGAAATTAAATAATACTACAAAGGAAATTAATATATAAATAGATTCAGGTATAGGTACTGGATCATAGGTTTATTCATAGTCTATTCCTTCTTGTTGATTATTTCCTTTAACAACTAATATTTATTAATTTTTACAGTGATTCCATTTTAATTACATTTGTTTCTGAAGACCCATTTTAATCCAATTACATAAGTTTCATTATGTCTTTTAACTAAGGTCCATACATTGTTCCTTTCAAATTCATTTAGTTCATCTCACATGGATTTAATCTAATCATCACCACTTAAAGCTTCATCAATTATTTTTTGTTCTAATTGGGAATGAAAAGCTAGATGTTAAATTTTATTTCATCAAGATATTCTAGTCCTTACAGGTTTATTTACATCACCAATGATACTATCACTGGCATGAATCTTAAGAAACAACGGATTTGGGTTTTCTAAAACTTTTTCATCAACGTAAGGTAGAAAGTCTTCTAGGGTAAATAATTTAGAGACATTTTCTTGAGTATTTTATTTATTATAAAAATATTATTTAAAGGTTGATAATCAATTTTTGAAAACACATCTGAGGATGTAGTTTGGGGTTTTTTAGAAACAAAAGGATAAATTTCATCAAATTTAAAATGTACAATTATGTCTACAGTACAATAATTTTTATTAAAAACTCTATACGCCTTACAAGTAGTGGATTAGCCTAAAAATATTCCTTTATTAGATTTGGGTAAAAATTTATGTATGTTATATTTATTATTCACTATGAATACATTCCATATAAACACTTTTAAGTAAAATTCTAGGTTTTAAACCATTCCACAATTCATAAAAAAAAAGTTATGAAAAATTTTCTTATTAAAACTTGACTTATATTATAACAAGCAGTACTAACAGCTTTAGCCCAAAATTTTTTAGCAATAGAATATTCACTCAATATGGTTGTCATTATCTCTTGAATAATTTGAATTTTTTTCTTTCAACAACATCATTTTTTGAGGAGTTCTTGGAGTTGAGAAGTTATGAGTAATGTCTTTTGTACTAAAAAAAGTTTCAAAATATGAATTTTGAACTTCTCCTCCACTATCACTATGAATATTTATCAATGGAAGGTTTTTCTCATTTTTTACTTGGGCTCTATAATTTCTTCTATAAGAAAAGTATTTAGATTTTTTTTCTAAAAAATAGACTCGTGTTAATATAGTTAAAACATAAACAAAAAAAATACTTAAAATTTTCCTCTAATACTTCCAGTTTGTATTGGACCAAAAAGATCCATATGCTATAGCTGTAATGCATCATAGGTTCAAACCAATCTGATTGATTTATAGCTTGACTTGTGTTGATTTTCATATTGTCAGGGATCAAAAAAAATTTGATCAATCAAAACTAAGCATCGTTATATACTTAACAAGTCCATTCATTGAAAGTTTTCAAAGGATCATAAGGTTACATTGTCCTAGTCTTCTATGCCATAACAAATATTGATCTTCCTTTTCACTAAGTCAAGTTAGATCGTGGATCTTAAGGTCTTTTAAATTCCGTGTATAAAAATTCGCATGCCTATGAGAAGAAAGAATAAACTCTTCCTTGATATTGTGTACTAATCATTTTTCAATCCTAAAATTCACAAGGTAACCTTCATCACAAAACTGGATTATGTGAATGAGGTTATGTTTAACATCTTTACCAAATAAAACATTTTAAATTAAAGATTTTCCAAGAAGAATAATTTTACCTATACTAATAATTTAACCCTAAGAATTATCTCTGAAAGTTACTTTTCCTCCTTTAGTCTTGATAATGTTTTCAAAGAAGTTTTTGTTACCAGTAATTTTTGGGGAACATCCACTATCCATGTACCATATATCTTTCTCGAACTTCCATTATTTTCCTAAAAATAAAATAGTTAGACATTCAGAGTCCAACCATTCTAGGATCCCGAAATTTTAGAAAGTAAAACCTTATAAATCCACATTTTCATTGGAAAATAAGGTTTATAAAAGTATAAAGATTGGGTTTTATTTAAAGAAAAATTTATCTCCCAATGTCCACCACATTGACACATAGTGAAAAACAGAGAACTTTTGGGAATAAAATAATTATAACTAAATACTGATTTTGAGTGAGTATATTCAAATCCAGAACGTAACATAAGAGGAAAACATTATGAATACATTTTATCAAATTCAATCCTCCTAGAAGTAAAATTCGATAAAATTTTCATTAAGTAAATAATTTCAGATTTTAGTCTGATGAAAAAATTCCTATCCTCATAGTCATTATTTTTAGAATTTGGGTTAGACTCTAATACATTTTTCTTAGAAATAACATTTTCAAGATCCTTAGAATTTTTATTCTTCACAGAATTAACTTCCTTAATGTTTTTAGAAACACTTTCAAAATAAAAAATTTTCTGGTCAAGATCTTTATAAATATCTAATACCTATTTTCTTAAAATATATATTCAAAAAAATTCTTTCTCTAACTTATTTTTTGTCTTACAGTTTTCATTTTTATGTAATTTAGAAAATCTAGAGACTTATTCAAATGAAGGTAAGGTAATATCTTCTGATGAAGAAGATTATTTATCTGAATATTCATCATATTCTTCATTATGAAAATTATCATTTAAAGAAGTATTGGTTAAGGATTCAGCATCATGTAACTTAGCCATAGGATAATAACTTTTGATTGGTACTCTAGATATAAGACCAATATTATTCTAACCAGAAGATTCATATTCTAAGGATCCATATAAAGAGTCACCACCACTGGAACTCTATATTTCATTTACTTTTAGGACTTTCTTAGCATTATATTTTTAATAATTGTTTTTATTTATTTCATAATGATTTTCCATTCTACCTTTTCTATTTAGAATAGAAAAATCTGGTCTGATATGTCCAGCCTTTTTTCACACATAATAGGTTACTTTAGAATATTTATTGTAATTTATATCATTATTATTATATCTATACTAAAAATATTTCTTTCCCACAATCTTGTTCATCCTTCAAGAAAGATTGGATAATTACTTCTCAGACTGTTCACTTTCACTTGATTCAAATATAACATTAGCATTCATTTCTTTGGTTCTAGTTACCCTTTCTAGTGTTTTGGATTTAGATTTATTATTGAAAGATGCACTTCCATTACCATTCATCTTTTTTTTGAAATCAGCATCTCTCTGCATTCTTATTTCATGCTAAAGAAGAGTTCCAAATAACTCAGCAAGAGTAATATTTGATACTTTTCTATTCTCATCAATATTTTTCCTTCTAGATTCCCATTCATTATGCATGATATCAATTATTTTGTCTGCAAAAACTTCATTATCAAGACCTTTCTATCCCCTAGATTGAAGACTGTTGACAATGGTCATATATGTTTGTTATACTTTGCAAACAGGTTCTCTATAAGGAAATAAATATCCATGATATTCAGTTCTCAACATAGCTCTTGTAGTTTCTATCACTTTTGAAGTTCCAAAGTGTGTAACTTCAAGTTACTTCTATATGCAGTTCGAAGCTTCAAAATAAGGTACTTGACTATATATATTCCTCATCATAGAACAAAAAATAGTATTGTACACCTCATAGTTTAACATATATTGTTGTTTTTCCTAGTTGGTGATGGTTCTAAGTTCCTTGTCAAAAATTTTGTAATATCTCGTGAGCATAAAACAATTTCCACTATAGTGTTAATAAAAAAAGTCTTCATCCTATTTCTCTAGTAATCATAATAATTACCATGAAATATTGGTGTTCTGGTTGGATTTTAGTTGTCTATAAGAACCAACATTCATACCTTAAATTCTATAAGAAAATTATTTTCCAAAAAACTTGTTAATAGAAAAAGTTTATAAAGAGAGATAAAAATATTTAAGAAAAACATGAGAAAAAAAAACATGAGTAAGAAAACATGATCCAGAAAACTTATATGTAAGTATATGTATTTCAAATACCTTCTTTGATACCATTTTATATGATCAAAATAGAATATTTAGACGCTCAATAACAAGAGGGTGTGAATTTTATGTCTAAAAACTTTTTCTTTTAACCTTAAGGAAATCTATGTTTAACAGAGTTAAAAAAGGTAAATTCACAAACCATCTTTGGTTCTTACTTAATGGGATAATTGGAAGTGCCCAGGGCCAATAATAATAATCAAAAACTTAAACAAGTTAAACTTAAGGAAACTTAAGAAAGTTTATCTTAGAGAAATATTCTACCTTAAAGCATATAGAATCTTTTTTATCCAAATATACAAGTATAAGAAAGTTATAATTTCTTTCTTTAACAAAATATAGCAGAATTAAAAATTGTAACAAGAAGAAGTAAAAAAGTAGAAAATATTTTAATCTAAAGAGAAGGGTATCCAATAACCTTGGATAAAGGTACCCTAATTTATACTTTTAGGAATGTCTGTATTACTCACACTAGGGTAAGACATCGATAAGAATATCGGAGTCTATCTTGATATCCCCGCAAGCTGTCAAACATTAAGGTAGTCATCACCTCTTTCTTCCTATCCCAAAAAGTCCTTGAAGTATGCGGAAGTTGGCATATATGTCTTCCTATCCCTGGAAGCCCTCGATTGTACATAGAAAAATCAAAGTCGTATAAAGAAATCTAAACAATATGTTCATGGGTTGAACAAGATGTTCATAAATCGCACATGGCATGCGAGTCTTTCTCTCTCTAGAAGTCACTTCATTGCATGTAATATATAAGATCATAGATAGATTGATCAATAATAATCTCATTCAAATGAGCTCCTATTTATAATAATAACTTCAACAATCAGTTCCCTCCTCCAATGGTCATATTTTTCATTGAATCTCGGAGGGACTTGTACGCCATGTCCCTCAACCAATGGTTAGTTAGAAAAAAATTGTACGACATCGTATTATATAGGAAAAACTTGTGTACGGAAAATTGTATCATGTTAGAAAAACTTTCTTAGGATTATGTAAAATATGATCTTCTAAAATTGGTACAATACTTTATGGAAATGAAATAACTATATGGAATGATTTTAATCATATTCATAAGGTAGTGAGAAATAATGTGTAGAAAAAATTTATGTTCATATTCTGTTTTTCAAATAATTCAGATTCTGAATTCTATAGTATTGAGATTCATAATTTTGAGGAATTTTGAGTCCAAATTCTAAGTAATTTGGAGTCAGAATTCAAATTAATTCAGAGCATTAATTTAAAGGAATTAGGAGTCAAAATTCTACAAAATTTGGAGTCTGAATTTGGAATAATTCATTGTATGAATTTCATAGAATTCAGAGTCTAAATTTCAAGGAATATAAAGTCTAAATTTCAGAGAAATCAGAGTGCAAATTTCAGTGAATTTGGAGTCTGGATTTCAATGAATTCAGAGTATACATTTCAGAGAATTTAGAGTTGGAAAATTTATAATTCAGAATCTAAAAACAAAAAGACTTGGTAAATAAGGAAATGTATGATTCTGAGGTTTTTGATATGGACTTGAATTTTTGACTTAATAAAAAATAGTTATATTTGGTTTTGTGAAGTCATTGAATAAGTCATATAAAACCAAGGTAGGAATAAAACATATCTTAGAAAATGAAAATTTGTCTTTAATAAAATAATTCTTATAGAAAGATAATTTCTTTAAGAAAATGTGTCTGTGATTTTCAAATTATTGAGGAATAGAAAAGTCATAAGGAAACTTTATTGACTCAAAAATAGTTGAATATATCTTATTTAAAACACCATATTAAACATGATATTGTTATTAACGACATGAATGTGACATCATTGACTTTACATTAAATAAATTATTATAAACCTCATAATCATATCAATGTGACCCCAAAATTCATAAATACATTTACATATTGATAATATGTCTATTAAGGTAAAAATTAATACTTAAATTAGATTTTAACCTACCTTTTTCACCATGTGGAAACATAATAAATATTTAATACAAAGAAAGTTTCATTTTATTACTTCATTAATTTGATTAATATATAAGTTATTTGCATGGAAAATATTCCATTAAAAACTCAATATCTATCCTTATATGATAATGGTATAATTAAACTCATTTAATAAATTTTTTCAATTGTTATAGTAATTTAATAATCCATATCATATTATTTTTACCCAAATTACCAGATTTACCCTTAACCACGCTAATAAAAATTAATATTGTAATTACCTGCCAATTATCATTGGCTTGAGAGCTCAACGAGTCATTACATGGACTTAAGCGACGTCCCCATGGCGCCAAAGGCTAGCAATAAATGCCAAAGGGTTTCAAAACACATGGAGGACGATTTACCCTTTGAATGAAAACAACCAACAACAACGAAAACTAAACCCACATCTCCCAGGAACCACTATATGATGCATGATTTAAAAACAAGATAGTTCATCCATTTATTCCATTTTAAACCAACCAAAGTGAAACAGCGGAAACCAAAACTAAAAAAGAGTAAACAGCAGAAAGAAAACCGGAAATACTCAAAGACAAACAAGACTCCAAGGCTCTACAAGCTCCATGCTCCAACTATACCAATAGCTCAAGAAATCACTAGGTAGTGTTAAACACGTGTGCCACCTTTCCTTTGCCAACATCCCGGTAAACGACATCTGAAAAAGCACCAACGTGCCAAAGTAGGGGGTGAGTAAGGAAACTCAGTAGGTTTCCCCAATGACTTCCCAACCCATGCCTCTAGGATAAAACATTTTGGAACATTTATACAAAACAATTTATATAAAACAGTTCCAAAATAGTTCACAATATTACATGTTTCATATAAAATCCATTTTTCCAACAAAACCATTCTTCCAACCAAAAACCATATTTTCCAAGAAAAGAAACAAAACCAAGTTCCCTAATCAAAACCACGTTTCCACGTTGGCATAATCATTTCATTCCACATAATCACATCATTACCCATGCATGCATTATTATGACAGTTCCATACTCATTAGCGGTCTCTCGTCGATCTACCAAGTCATCACAAGGTAATATTCCCCATGTTCCATTACACTTTTGGCACCGAGCACAAGGTCATATTTCAACCAAGCCCCGTAAATGCAATATGAACACACAAACCAAGTATGCCAAAAAACCACACCATTTCAACAATGCCAAAACCATTTCAATAAAACAACCCTTTTATTGAAAACCTTTTTCCCGCCAACCATTTTCCAAATTCAGAAAAGCCAAATTTTAAAATCAACATTTTAAAATCAAGGAACCCAATCACTTATCACAAACCATTCTTTCAATTTCCACAATTTCACCAAAAACCATAAATCATCACTAAAGAAGACTTATAACATGATTTTCACCACAATTTCACAATCAAAACCAAGCAGTTAAATCACTTTGAACTAAGCCTTCAAGTTCTAGTAAAGAGGAATCGAGAGTGAAGCCACCAACCTCAACAATTGGGTGAAACCAACCAACGGTCGAAGAATTCTCAAGAACACCGGGTCAAAACTCCAAGAATCCTCCTTAAATCTCTCCTCCTAACACAACCAAGACCAAATCTTGTCATATTTGGAATAAAAACCCTTAGATCTACCCATAACGGGAATAGATCTAAGAAAAAAAAGAATAGGATAAGTAGATCTAAGTAGATCTAAGAAACCATCAAGAACAATCACATACCTTAAGGATCCGGATTCGATTCGTCAGGAGAACCCTTTGAATCACCTCTGAAACGCCTTGAGGAATTCCTCCAACCTTCAAGGGAGAGTAATCCCGAGTTAGGGCCGCATATGAGGTTTAAACGAGGCACTTAAAGGGAAAACGAGTTAGATCCACAATTTTAGGATCTAACTTTAAGTGACTGCACGGTTTGTTCGCATGGTTTGACCAACTGTGCGCTAACCGTGTGTTAGCTTCTTCCTTGGCCATCCTCCATGCATGGCCTCATCGCACGGTTTTCCCAAACCATGCGCACACCATGCACTCTCCTCTGTCCAAGAGACTATCACCTACACAGCTTCCGCACAGTTTGGAAAACCGTACGCAGCCCGTGTGTCCCCACATTTTGCCCTTTTTCGATTTAAAAGTCTCCCAAACATCCTCTCAACATCTCCCATGTACTTTATTCACTTAAAAAGAATAAAACAAGGGTTACTTACCAGAAACCAGGGCTACTACAAATATGCTCACTATTTTTAATTGTCCAAAAATAAAAGGGACCTATTTAATAAATTTAGAACTTATAACTCCAAATATGGAATAATTTATTAAAATTATAAACACTTAATTTTCATTATAAAATTTAAAACTAAATCATCAAAATGCACTGAAAAATAGTATTTTAGAAAAACAACTCATTTTAAATGAAAATGTTTTCAATGATAAATTAATGTACCTAACCCATTCCAAAAACCATAATTGGATTAATATAAATATAAAATAACTAATGAAAATTTTAAAATAATTCAATGCATTAGTTTACCTTGTATATAAAATAAAATTTTCAACAAAACCATTAGTTAATATAAAAAATTACTAGAAATTTATGTAATGAATTTAACTATTTAGTTCGAGTATATTAATAAATATAAAATAGAAAAATATTCTATTAATACCTAGGTTGTCACATTCCACCCTTTGAAAATGGATTCATCAAAATTTTATTCACTTATAAAACAAGTGTGGATACCATTCCCTGATATCATTTTTATATTTCCATGTTTCTTATTTAATCATGTGGTTTCTCTATAAAACCGTAACCTGATGAATAACCTTATTTCAAAATACTTGTTTTGTACTGCCAGGAATCTGAATAAGATTTTCCTCATATGAAAGGTTCTAACTAAAAAACCTCAAGTATCATAACATGAGATTAATCTGAAATATAATTTCCTAAAATCGAAACATGACAAATATTTTATACCTAGGACAAAATATGAGTTAATGCCTATCGGTAGGAAACTAATACCACTTTATCTAGGATTTCATATGGTCCAATGAACCATGGAATTATATTTCTTCTCTTTCCAAGATACATAAAACTTTTCCATGGATATATTTTAATCAAAATGAGATCAACTACCTCGAAAGAAAGATATTTCCTACAGTTATGTGCATAACTTTTCTGACTATACAGTGTTGTCCTCATGTGATATTGAATCATCTTTATTTTTTCAACCATTTATTCAACCAACTATACTCTAAACAATGTCATTTACATGAATTCATCTCAATAAACTATATTTGGACACCTTTTTCTCTATAATTCTTCAAAAGGTGGTATCTGTATACTGAACGAAAATTGTTATTATAAGAAGACTCAATAAATAAAATATGTTGAACCCAAATTCCCCGCTAGTTCATTGAAACTTCTCTAAGAGTATCATTCAAGGTCTGAATTTTTTTCTCTGACTATGCATCATATTGAGGTTGAAAAGATATTTTGAAATTTAATTCAGTCCCCAAATCCTCAATAGTCCTTTCAAATGATTAGAGGTGAATATGGGATCATTATTAGATATAATGGAGATAGAGACTCAATGTAATCAAATTATCTCTTTTTCATAATGTCGATAAAGGTGATCTAATGACATAGTATCATGAATGGGATGAAAATTAGAATACCTATTTAATCTGGCAACAATTAACCAAATCACATTTTTACCTTATGATATATTTTTAATTCCATGAAAACAAATTCAGGGATATATTATCACATTCCCATTTTGGGATGAGAAAATGATGAATCATTCCCATGGGTAATTTATATTATTCATTAACATGTTTACAATTCAAACATCTATTCATAAATTTGGAAATATATATTTTCATTCCATCCCACCAATAATACTCTTGAAGGTCTCTTTAGGTTATAGTTCTACAAGGATAAAATGAAAATGGAGAACAATATGCTTCAATCAATAAAAATTTCATTAAGTGGGAATCATAAATAACACATAAACTTTTTACAAATATTAAAATGAATTATTTATCAATACTAAATTCAGAAAACATACCCATTTTAAGTCATTACAAAATTCTTTCAACTCTTTATCTTACATTTGACATTTCTTAACCCTATCTTCAGGAGGTTATTTCCCTCACACCAGAAAAAAATTGGAATTTCCTTGAACAACAACATCCATGAAAATATTCATCAAATAATTAACTAAAGTGTCATGTTTTAACCCTAACGTGGTGAATATTCGAATGATTTTGAATCTCAAGTCACTAACCACATTAATCTAATTTCTGTAATGGTAATGAATCATGCAATCATAATCCATAATCATTTCTAGACGTCTTCTCTTCCACAAGTTCAATTCAATATGAGTAAATATATACTTCAAAAATTTATGATCAGTATATAATTCATATGTGGATCTTTATAAAATATTCCTCCATATTATTAAAGTAAATACCATATTATCTAATTCCAACTCATGGAGAAGATAATTTAACTCTTGAGGTTTTAGTTACCTTAAATCATAATCAATTACCTTATCATTCTGTATCATAATGAAACCATGTACCATAAATAAAGCATTATTGTAGATGAAAAAAATCACCATTTATTAATGGAAATGCCAAAATTTAATAATTCACCAATCTTCTTTTTAATTCTTGAAAATAATCATCATAATGTTTTTCTAGATAAATTTAACTCGTTTTCAAGCTATATGAGTTAGTGGTATAGATAAATGTGAAAATTTCTCAACATACTATTGTTAATAGCCTAAGAATCCAAGAAAACTAAGTATATTAGAACCATTTGTTGGTCTTGGACATTCCTAAACCAATTATATTTGGAAGGATCAAATGTACATCCATCTATATCTAAAATTTTCCCAAGGAGACAAATCTATTGTTACCAAAAAATAAATTTTCTAAAGTATCCATATAATTATTATTTTGAGGGTTTGTAGAAAAATATTTAGATATTTTTAATTATTCTCATTATTTTAAAATAAACAAAAATATAATCAAAAAACAACCACAAACTTATCCAAATATTCCTGGAATACTGTATTCAAAATATCTATAAATACAATGGGGAAATTTTTCAGTCCCAAAGGCATAACTACAAACTCATAATTCTCATATCTATTCTAAACATCTTTTTTATGAATTTTATCATACTACACCATCATTTAGTGGTACCCAGATATCAATTAAACCTTAAAAAATACTGATCTCCATGATGTGGATCAAACAATTCATTGATATGAGGCAATAGATATTTAGTCTTCACGGTAATGCTATTCAATTCTATATAATCGTAGAAAATCCTCAGAGAACCTTATTTATTTATATCAAATAAAACACAAGCTCCCCAATGTGAAGTTATGGGTTGAATAAAACCTTTATCTAGAGATTCATGTAACTTATTTTTTAATTCTAGATGTTCTAATTTATCCATTTGATAATGGGGGTTTTGAAATTAGATTATCATAAGGAACTAAGTCAATAGTAATTTCATCTTCCTAATAAATTATAATATAAGGAAAATCATCAGGAACAACAACCAAATACTCATTTACCACTGAGAAAACATTAATATAAGAAGTTCCATTTTTTCAACCATATGTGAAAGATAAAATTCATTTCTATCTTTTAAAAGTTTATCATCTTCTTGATATATTATCAATGGTATGTGTTCAAACTTTTTTACAAATTAATACTCTTTTAGAAAAAATAACTTCATTAGATATAAAATATATATTATCATGGTAAATAGAGATCCAATATGTACCCATAATAACATCAAACTCTACTAAGGGTAATACAAGATGGTTTTAAGGTAATTTTTTCATAAACAATACAAAGAAGATTGTTATAATTTATTTTTTTCCTTAATATTTTCCCCAGAGTTTTTTCCATAAGTTATTAATTCATTTCAACAGGTGTAAATTTCAATTTACTAAAAAAATTCTAAAAAAAAGAATTAGTAGATACCCTATGAAAAATAATCATGATCTAAATAAAAAATATACCTGATAATACTTATTTTTGGGGCCCAACATTTTGAAGGTCCCAGGCACTGTAGAAGCTCTTGGGTGGATGTGCCCACTTGACCTTTTGTCATTAGAAATGATCAATCCGGGAACAATACAATGATAAATTCTCGACTCCACAGATCGAATCACAAAAATACACAAAGAAGAATAGTCCCAAAACCACAAAGAAGAATCATCATATTTTGATTATAATTAATTTAATTAATTGATAAGAAGTAACTTTTATGGCATTCTTTTTTCGTTGATATTTTTGATCACTTTATGATATGATTCTTCATTGCGTCGCATAATCCATGTGTATACTACCTCTAGTTGTGATGCACATGTGCACCACGTATCTTTGGACATCACAAAAAGAATCTCTGGGTGCTATTGTGGAGAAACCTTTGCTTGAGTTGTCCGCCTTAGATCACCTTCATCCGATGGATGAGGATCTTTCTCAGTCTTGAGAGAATTCTTGGCGGAAGGATTTTTTCAGCCTTGACATAATTCTCAATAATTTTTGTGCACAATGATTAGGGAAACGTTTTGGGGTTGTGAGGATATTTATAATCGGGTTTGAGGTTATAGAGTTTTGACAATAAATAAACATGTTACGTGTTTTATTTATTTCATTAACTGTTATTGAAGACCCCCATGTCGAATCATTAATTCCGTGACATGCACCCACACTTCTTATAATAAATATAATTTAATAAAATGATATTCCTTCCTCAAAATCCCGACTAGAAAAACTACACAGCATGTAATCATTAATACACGGCAAGTACTCTTTTTTCACATCCTTTCCAAAATGGAAACTGCACGGCCTATGCATTCAATGTAAATGTCGTGTATATCATTTTTTCATTTTATTATTCCTCAAACATTAAAACTATTTTTTATTCCTTGAATAATTATTAAACCATATACGAGAATAATATTTATTCCACTTGAGATACTTGGATACACTTAGTGTGTGACCCTCTATGCCTCTTTTTAGTTGGCATTAGGCGGGTTTGGCTAAAGTCCAAGATTACTATCTTTAAATGGGTCAAGGAACCCAAGAGAAAGAATTTTATGATGCATTGATGTGTCATCTCATATGAACACTTACCGTGTAATTTAATTCCATTGTCTCAATATCTCATCAAGCTGGTTTCATGGCAGTGTCATACTCCTATATACTTGATCTGTCATTACATGACTTCCAAAAATAAACTCGTCATAACACCATAGCCATGGAATTTGGGTGATAGTTCTATTTCAATGAAAGTTCCGGAGATATCTACTTCCATAAATATGTAAGGGGAATATCCATCCTCGACTTATCCATTAACAACATGTCATTCGTGAGGCACCCAACATACCCTACTTCCCACAAACTATCTTCGTGATGGTTTTCATCAGCAAATCTAAGTGTGTGAGTCATGACATGAGTTAATTATAATCTTCCAATCTAAGGAACATTACACATGATTGTAGATAGAAATGTCTAATGACACCAAGTCATGAGGAATTAATACTGGCAGGTCTGTTCTCATAATCTCCCATCCTGGAGATTACCCGATGCGAACTCCATGAGAGAGAGTCTCATCTTCTTATGAGTACTCACACATGACGGTCTATATATATGTGTCTGATCATAGTATGTCATCCAACTGTATAACTTTATTTAAAAATATTGTTGTAGCATTTCAGGGTTCTCATCATAGCAGGGATTTACCAAGACCTTATTAATGCTACAAATATTCTAGGATATTATTATATTATAGTCATGCAGAAAAATGAAAAATATATAATAAGTGTACATTCATGTAATAAAAGTATAAACAGTTGGTTCTCAGGACACCAACTCTAACAAACTCCCACTTGGACTAGAGACAACTGCCTATGACTTTTAGTTCTCTAGACCTCACATGATGATTATGTTTCTGCTGAGTCAGAGCTTTAGTCAAGGGGTCTGCCACATTGTCTTCTATGGAAATATTTCTCACTACAACTTTACCTCTCTGAGAAAAATCCCTTAAGAGATGATACTTATGAAGTATGTGCTTTGTCTGCTGATGTGACCTTGTGTCTTTTTCAAGTTCCACCACTGCAGTATTATCACAATAGAGTGTGATAGGATCTTTAAGGATAGGTACTACATCCTACTCTTGGATGAAGCTTCGCATCCATACTAATTATTTAGCTACCTTAGAAGCTGTGATATACTCGTACTTTTCTGTAGAATCGGCGACCACACCTTGCTTTGATCTCTTCCGGCTCACTACACCTGCATTCAAATGAAAGATGTATCCAGTCTACGACTTCATGTCATCTTGATCAGTCTGGAAAATAGCATCTACATGTCCTCTGATGACTTGTTCCTCCATAAACCAAGAAAATGTCCTTAGTACACCTCAGATACTTAAGAATAGTCTTGACTGCCATCCAATGGTGGTCTCCTTGATCAGCTTGATATCTGCCTACCACACTTAATGCGTAAGCAACATCTAGCCTTGTACACAGCATAACATACATGACTGACCCAATCACAGATGTGTAAGGGATCCTTTCCATTTACATTCTTTACTCATGTGTTTGAGGACACATTTTATTGGAAAGATGAATGCCATGTCACACTGGAATCAATCCCCTCTTGGACTATTTCATAATGACTCACTTTAGTATCTTGTCAATGTATATACTTTGACTCAGGCCCACTAATCTCTTGGATCGGTCATGATGGATCTTGATCCCAAGAATATATGATTCCTCGCTCAAGTATTTCATAGAGAAGAATTTATCCAACCATGCCTTAACTAACTGTAAGGCAGGTACTTCATTTCCAGTTAGTAATATGTCATCAACATATACTATTAAGAAAATGATTGCACTTCCTCTAAACCTTTGGTAGACACAAGGCTCACATTTGTTCTTAACAAAGAAAAATTCCATTATGGATTCATCAAAATTAATGTTCCATGACCTTGATGCTTGATTTAATCCATAAATGTATTTCTGCAACTTGCATACCGTGTTGGCATCCTTTGAAGTCGCAAACCCTTCAGGTTGTGTCATGTAGACATATTCCTGGAGGTTTCTATTAAGGAATGTTGTTTTGAGATCCATTTTCCAAATTTAAAAGTCATCGTAAGTGGTAATGGCCAATATGATTCTAAGGGATCACAGCATTGAAACTGGTGAAAAGGTTTCATCATAGTGAATTCCATGACACTGTCTAAAACCTTTTCCAACCAGCCGTGCCTTATAGGTTCTAACTTCTCCCTCTAGGTCCACTTTCTTCTTGAGTACCCATTTATTACCAATAGACTTAACATCACCTAGAGGATAAACCAAAATCCAGACTTGGTTTTTCTATATTGAATCCATTTTAGAATTCACAGCTTCATGCCACTTGGAAACGTCTGTGCCTTCAACTACTTCCTTGTAGGTAAGAGGATTGTCATTGTCAACCAATAATTAGTCTCCAACCTTGGTGACAAGAAAACCACATCCTTATGGTTCTCTCACCTCTCTCATGCTCCTATATAGTTCTTGTGTCTCTTGAATAGATTTTTCTTCCACGGGGCTTTATTGAATCTGTTCTTGTACCAACTGCTGTGTATCTTGAGCCTAGACTTCCTCGAAGTCTATCTCTATCCCACTATCTCTTTTGGAGATGTGCTCCCTCTCATGGAATATGGTGTGTCTTACTACTGTAACCTTTTTATCTGAGGGGTTTAATATGTAATATCCTCATATTTCCTCAGGATATCCTATAATGGTACACTTTGTGCCTCGGGGTTTATGTTTGTTACCAGAAGAGTCCTTAACAAATGGTTCGCTACCCCGCACATGTAAATTTGATAACATGGCTTTGCACCCACTCCATAGATCGTATAGAATACCATTTATCGATTTAGTTGGTACTTGGTTTAGTATGTGTTCTACTCTTTGTAATGCATATCCCCAAAAGCATAATGGAAGAGTCGCATAACTCATCATTGATATCACCATGTCCAACAGGGTGTGGTTCCTCCTTTCACATACACCATTCCACTGAGGCGTGTAAGTAGGAGTGAGTTGAGACAGAATCCCAAACACCCATAAGAAATCAATAAAGTCCTGATTATGATATTCTCCTCCTCTCTCTAAGCGGAGTTTCTTAATCCTCTTACCAAGATGGTTCTCAACTTCATTCTTGTATTCCTTGAACTGATCAAAAGAATCTGACCTATACCTCATTAAGTAAATATAACCATATCTACCAAAATAATCAGTAAAAGTTATGAAGTAGAAGAACCCACCCCTTGCTTCGACTAGAAATAGTTCACACACTTCAGTGTGAACTAATTCTAGAATCTCTTTAGCCCTTTCACCTTTCCCACTAAATGGTGATTTCATAATTTTTCTTTGTAGACACGCATGACATACACCAAGTGGTTTTAGTTCGAAATAATCTAAATACCCATCTTGATGTAATTTTTTCAAATCATGCTCATTGACATGACCTAGCTAGTGATGCCAATGTTGAGTGTGGTATGAGTCATGTGAATTAACTTTTTCATCTATTTCCATTACATGGTTTGTGTAGTCTGACACATAAAGGTCGTAATATAAATGGGACCTACCAAAATAAATGCTATATTTATAAAAGTATCAAATTCATTTCCAAACATGAAGATGAATCCATCGGCATCTAATCTAGATACTAAAATAATGTTTTTGGTTACATAGGGTATATAATAAATTCATTTTAATTCCAAGACTATCCTAGTAGGAAATGTGAAGTGGTAGTCTCTGATAGCTACAACAGCGAGTCTGGATCTGTTGGCTACTCGTAGATCCACCTCACCTCTTTCAATCTTTCTGAATCGACTTGGTTCCTGTATTTGGATACATCATTGATCACCACAAGAAGTATCTAATACCCAATTGGTAGAAATAGATAGATTTAATTTGATAAAAAACACACCTAAATCTTCTTCTAGCTTTATTGGCTGGGTGTTGTTTTTCTTCCAGTGGCCCTTATTCCCACATGTAAAACAAACAACCTCCTGTTCTCTTGCCTTCCCATTGATCTTCTTTTTCTTGGAAGGCCTAGAAGAAGCTTTACTATTAAATCTCTTCTCATTCCCTTTCCTTTTATTCACCCTAAGGATAGAAGGCTTTTCATGATTCATATCATTGTCCACTTGGAAAATGAGGTTAAGAAGATCAGATAGAGACTTCTCATTGTTTTTCATGTTGAAATTTACAAAAAAGTTAGAGAAGCTCTGGCGGAGTGGTGCAAGAATGAGATCAGTACCCAGTTCATCGGGGAGTTTAATCCCTAGAACCTCTAAGCACCCAATGTAGCCAATGAGCTTGAATAATTGAGGCCTTGCTGGGGAACCCTCTTCAATATTGCTCTGAAATAGAGCCTTAGATATCTCAAAAATTTCATGTCTTTATCTCACCTGGTATAGACCACAGAGGTGCTTGAGCATGCTATAGGCATCTATGTCTTCATGATACTTCATGAGATCACTAGACATTGATGAAATCATCAAACATTGAACGTCTGGTGCATCATTAAAATGTTGATCATAGACCAGGAAATCTTTATCACTCATCCCTTGGGCACACGAATCAGGAACTGAGGACTCCAACACGTAAAACATTCATTAATGGCATAGGTTAACCCGAAGGCGCCTAAACCATTATTGAAAGTAAATACTGGTGAGGATAGTGTCTTTATCCATAATTGATCACATAGATAATGTGGTTGAAGAGTTTTTTATATTTATTCTAAAAATTAAAAGAGAATATTTATCAGTTCCTTTTGATTACAATTTATGAAAAATAATAAATGAATTTACTAATTCTCCCACTATTTTATCATGTACCAATGGCCCCCACCATTGAAATTGCAATGCCTAGTTGCTATGACATTCTAGTGGAAAGGATCCATATTCCCCTTTTCATAAACCCAGCAAGGGTTTTTCAAGCTATTTAAAGGTATTTAGGTAGGCAAGTCTTTGCCAACTGTGAGCTTACAGTTCTTTGATCTATTGAGTGGACTCCCCAATCCTGAAATCCTGACTTTGATTTCTTCAACACATGCCTCCATTATACAACAAGTCTAGCAAGGGCTACTCCCCTTGATGGAAAATGATTAAGTCAATCCAAAACTTTCATAATATTTTCCTTTATGAAAGTAAGTGTCCCAACAAGGGTTGGTAAAACACATAGTTTCATTGATTATTATCGTTAATCAAGTAACAGTAGGCTTGGTCTGACTTAATATGGTATTTGAGAGATTTCAATCCATTATGCATAGTTTCGAATTATCACATGCTTATTAGTATTAAGTGATTATTTCTTAAGTGATTAACTATGTTCGGATAATGATTACGCATAGTCCGGTTTTTATATTATTCCATCTTTGCATGTTTGTTTATTTTATTAACTATGTGATTCTGACAGCACATACACAATAAATAAACCATGCAATCAGACAAAAATAAAATAAGATGGTATGATCATGAGATTCTATTGGTTAGATTATCAATTGGTTTTGATAATCTAACCCTGACCTAGGGAAAACACCTCGAACCTGATGGTTCGTGTTTTGCACCTCCCACCTGTCCACCTTTGTATCTTCTTGGGTTGGTTTTGCCTCAGCTTCAGATTTTGAACTGTCTCCTCTAGCTTGGGAGATCCTCCATTACATGGGGTTTACATTAAAGAAACCATGGGCACGTAGGCCCTACATTTTATTGGATGAAGGCTCATGGGCCAACGAATTTAAATTAAATAAATTTAAATGAAACCATACACACAAAAATGGTATTTGGTCTAGCTCATGATAATCCATACCATGCAATGATATTTACACATATTTAGTATTCAAATTCTTTTAATCGTTCTTTTATTCAAGATAAGTCATAATTGAATTCAATTAATTATAATATTATAATTATTCGATTCTTTATCTTAAATTATTTTTTGAATTTTCTTGAGATTATTCTCATCTATATTCCTTGTACGAGTCTTTTTACTTAGGAAGAAACCTGGTGAAATTCCATTTCTAGAAAGTACACGACATATAAGCTATTTTACATGGTAGGTATTTGTTTTCACCCTTTATCCAAAGTACACATCGGGAGATTTGGTGTGTTTTCTATACTTTGAAAATTTTAGAGTACAAAACGTGTAGATTTGACTTACATGGCATGTAATTCCTTATTACATGGTTACCAGCCTGACAATCCTGTGTACATGGTTACACGACTTTTCCTAGTACATGGTTTCAACTGGGCCGAATCTGACTTCATAGCGTGTTGATTCAACATAAACTCTGTGTATTCAGGTTTCCATGCACCGTTCAGTTCTGGTCAATATGGTGTATTAAAAAATTCAGGTATGCTCAATTCACACAACGTGGTTTGGTGGACCAGTATCAGTTCATTGAACCTATGTACATGACGTGTAGATTTCACTACACGCTTTGTATTCCTGTGTTGAATAGACAGAATGATCTAATCCTCCGTATGTGTTCCTCATTTTTATTTTAATAAAAATTAAAATTAAAAGGTTTTTTCTGTGATGTGAATTGAGAAAATAAGGAGGAAGAATAGATCTCATTCATTCAGTTTTATAGAAATATATATCTTAAATTGAATCAAATATAAATGCGCAAATTATCAATGAAAATTAAATAACTATAATCAACATTGTAACCCCTCTGATACCACTTGAAGGTCCCAGGCACAGTGGAAGCTCGTGGGTGGATGTTCCCACTTGACCTTTTTTTATTAGAAATGATTAGTCTGGGATCAATACGATGGTAAATGCCAGACTCCACGAATCGAATCACAAAAATAAACGAAGAATAATAATAGTCCTAGAACCAAAAAGGAGGATCATCACAGGTTGATTATAATTAATTTAATTAATTGACAAGAATTACCTTTTATGGAGTTATTTCCTCATTGAAATTTCTGATCATGTTCTGATGTGATTTGACATTGCGTCACAGAATCCCAGTGTAGACTTCCTCTAGTAGTGATCCACACATTCACCATGTATCTCTAGACATCGCCAAATGAATCTTCGGGTGCTAGTGTTGAAAAACCATTGCTTTCATTGTCTGCCTTACATCACCTTGATCTGATGGAGGAGGATCTCTCTCAGTCTTGAGAGTGTTATTGGAGGAATGAGTTCTTTCGGCCTTGAGAGAATTCTCCAGAATTTTTGCACACAATGATTAGGGAATAGTGCTGGGGTTGTGAGGATATTTATAATCGGGTTTGAGGTTATAGAGTTATGATAATAAATAAAAGTGTTATGTGTTTTATTTATTTCATTAACTCTTATTGAAAACACCCATGTTGATCATTAATTCTTTTACATCCACCCACACTGATTATAAAAAATATAATTTAATAAAATGATATTATTTCCTCAAAATCCCGATTGGAAAAAACTACATGACGTGTAATAATTAATACACTGTTTGTACTCGTTTTTCCTTTACTTTCCAAAATTAAAACTACACGGCGTGTACATTCAAGGTACATGGCATGTATATCCTGTTTTCATTTTATTCTTCCTCTAACATAAAAATGATTTAGGCTTCCTTGAATAATTATTAAACCACATATGGGAATAATCTTTATTCTACTTGAGATACTTGGATATACTTGGTGTGTGACCCTCTAGGCCTCTTTCTCATTGGCATTAGGTGGGTTTGCCTAAAGTCCAAGATTACTTTCTAGCAATGGTTTAAGACACCCAAGTGAAAGAAGATAACGCCAAATTGATGTGTCACCTCATACGAATTGTTAATATGTAATTTAATCCCTTTTTCTCAATATCTCACCAAGCAGGTTTCATGGCAGTGTCATAAACCTATATTCTTGATCCTTCATTCGTTGACTTCCAGAAATAAACTCGTCGTGACACCATGGCCATGGAATTTGGGAAATAGTTCTTTTTCAATAAAAGGTCCTAATATATCTACTTATCTAAATATGGAAGAGACAAATCCTTCCTCGACTTATCCATTAACAACATGTTATTCATAACGCACCCAACGTACCCTACTTCCCGCCAGCTGTCTTCATGGCGGTTTTCATCTGAAAATCTAAGTGTGTGAGTCATGACATGAGTTGTTGACAATATTTCATTCTAAGGACCGTTAAACATGCTCCTATATAGAAATGTCTGATGACACCAATACATGTGTGATTACTACTGGTGGGTATATTCTCATAATCTCCCATCTTGGAGATTGCCAAGTGCGAACTCCATGAGAGAGAGTCTCGTCTTCTTACGAGTACTCGCACATGACGGTCTGTATACTATGTTTCCTATAATAGTATGTCATCTAACTAAAGAACTTTATTTAAGAATATTGTTATAGCATTTCATGGTTCTCATCATAGTAGGGATCTACCATGACGTTATTAATGCAACAAATATTCCATTCCATTATTATATTATTGTCATTCAGAAAAATGAACAATATATAATAAGTTTACATTCATGTAATCAATGTATAAACATTTGGTTCTCATGACACCAACTCTAACACATTTTCTGAAGTAGTTGCAATGGATTTCACCACACCTTTCTTTTTACATTCGGGATGCTTCCCATCATTCACATTCCTTTTCAAACACTTGTTTTTATAATGTACCATCTCACTGCATATATATCTTTTTATTATCTATATATCATAATTTGACTTACCACTACCATGATTTTTTTCATTTCAATTATGATCCAAATCCCCAAAAGAACCATATTGAAAACACTTACTAGTCATTGAATGGAAATACCCAGTGTTTTTTAACATGATATTTTTCATTTACACATTTTCTTCAAATCAAACATGTATTTTGTATCTTTTTTATTCTTGATAAGATAGTTCCCTTCAATATTCTGGCTTCAATACTGAGTAAAAAATTGATTTAAAGTCAATATCCTAGTTAAAATCAATTGTGTACCTTTCCAATCATGTGAATTTTTCTTCATATATAGACATTAGATGAAACTACTTTCTAAATTCGATGATTGTTTTTTATACTAAGTAGATTATACCTAAGAAAATATTTCTCAAAAAATATATATTTTGAATTCAACCCATTACAAAGCATCAATATCCTCTCTATCAAAGATATTCTTGACCATAGACCGCCACTGGTCGGCTTCACCTTCAAAACAAAAAATATAAACACTAACCATAAAATGTTCTGAACACCCCATGACATCGACAAAAATTCTTGGGCTTTAATCCATCATTCGTCTACTACTGGGTCAGAAGAACTACTAAATGTTTGATGATATTTCCTTATAAAACATTCCACTATCATAATATTTCTATATGATAGATATGGACAATCACTATAATTAATATCACCATGATTTATTGATTGGGTTAATTGATCCATCACATTTATATTTTTCAACCCCAATTCCAACCATTCTGGGCTGCTGATTTAGAAGTATATCATCATCTGGGTTCCTTTCAGCTCTAGCATCCCTATTTATTCTATAGAACACAATTATAAACATCTATAGTTTAGTAAAAAAATATGGTAATCCTAAAATGATATACCACATAAAATTTATGATAATTTATTATATTTTAATGATAATCTATTAAATTTACCCTAAACTCTAATTTAACTTAAACCTTTCATTGACACCAATTTTAAGGGCCAAACCCTTAAATATTATATATTCAAGTTAATTCAACTCGAATTAACTTTTATAAATTATTAATGATGGTTTTGGTTAAATTTTTAGATATATAAGTCCTAACATATACATATTAACTCATATATGAAAATTAAATCACTTCTACTAAATATCATTTTCCCCCAATATGAAACATAAAAAATAAAAAATGATTTCATTCCCAAACATATCTTCTTAAATTTAAAAATGAATTATTCCTTTCCTTTAATCATATTTAAACCCTTTGAAATACATTTTAAAACACGATATGAGAAAAAAATTAGCAGTTATGGCCATAAAAAATAAGAAATAAACTATTATTCAGGGAATAAACCCATTTTCCAAAAGTTATAACATTTAAACATAAAACATAAGATCATTATCTTACTATATGAAATCATAAGTTTAAATTAAAACCTCTAGGAAGAATAAAAAATAAAGGTAACTAGTGGAATAATTTTTATATTATTCTTACATAAAATTTTTTATCATGGCTATATAGGAACTATCCATTATGGTTATGCTTGGAATAAAAATCATAGTATATTTTCATAATATTTTGGGAGAAAACAAATCGGTTTACTACATCCCGTTACCCATTGAATTTGAGAGATAAAATGAGCTAAAACACCCTTGTTTTACCATGGAACAGAACTTAATCATACATAATTCCCATTGACCATAACAAAATCATTATACATAAATCTTCCATAAAAGAAACATTATGGAGGAAAATAACTTTTCCATTATAAAACAACATTTCATTTTTACAAAGCTGCACAATCAAAAAAATGATTTACTTGAAAATAAAATTAAAAACATGTAAAGGATGATTCAAAACATTAATTCATCATGAAATTGGGAAATATTATTCTTGCAATATTTTTTTGAAAACATTCCTTTTGGATTTTGTTAAAATAATTGAAATATCAGCTTTAATAAAGGATTTTAAAAAACCCATTTACCTTATGCATGACTAATCATGTAAAATATTTATATTCTTGAATAATAATAATGGGTTAATTTACACTATATTAAGAATTTTTTTTAAATTTACTATTTCTTTTATATTACTTATTATCATTTTATATACAATTTGTAAATTATTAATGTTCTTGTTAGATGTTTTGATGATATTATGTTCATATGTCCAAAATGACTTTGTTCAGCTAACCATGGTCAAATAAGTTATTATTTTATCATAATAATAATAATAATTTAATATATATCATATATATTTATTATTTCCATCATTTTAACCCTCCATGTAAAGTGGTGAGAAAAAAAATCACACCACTGCATGGATATGGTATTCCATACGTACTTATGTGTGGTGCATTTGTTTTTATAAGATATATAAATGCAGGAATATGGTTATAAAATAATCATAATATCATCTCCCAATATATATCATTATGTATTTATTACTCTATAATGGAAACAACACACGAAGAGGAAGTGGAAGAATAAATAAACATGAAAGAGTCAATAAAGACGATTACCTCTTCTTAAGAAAACTTACTTAATCTCCTCTAATGAGATATAGGGTTGGTATTATGGGAGAACAAGAATATAAATAACTTAAATAAAAATATTTATAATATAATTAGAGATATTTTTGTTAATATATATGGATAAATGTGGTGTATATAAGTGAAGGAAGACATTCCCTTCTATAATTGATGTGATGAGCGGTTTTAGAAATTCCCAAAATATTAAATTATAATAAATTCATTTTCAATTAGAATACACAAAATAGACAAATATTTTAATATAATATATTATATTGTTTTAATATAATCAACAAATATAATTTTCACATGTTTTGGTGTTATTTTAATGTTGATATTTTTTTAACCTTATTTGACCTCTTTTAATGATAATCATGGTAACAATCTATTTAATATTAAAAGGTTTTAATTATTACTTATAAAATTTAACTTGGATAAAAAAATATAATTTTTTAATCTTCTGAACAATTAATATTCAATTTTTATTTTTAATCCCTTTTTTATTATTTTTAAATAATTTAATAAAATATTATTTTGATAAAATGTCATTACATTCAATTTTGACACTATTAATTACATTGAAATATGAAAATCAAAACAACAATATAACATCGAAAACAATCATGTAATACACCCCTAATATCTCATAAGAATTTATAAAATTCTAGGACGGCATTAAATAATTAAGATTATAATTATTTTAATATTTTTAATATCATTTATTTGAATGTTTCATTAATTAAACAATTACTTTATCATTACTATGTAATCATTTAATTACATTTTTTTATTACAAACAAATTAAATAAAAAATAAAATTATATAGATAAATTTGTATATTTCAAAACAATTTTTATAGTAGAAGACATCTTTTGTATAACACTATAATAAAAATTCTATAGTTATTAATAACATGAATGTGTCATTGTTGACTTTTTACTAAATAAAACATTATAAACATTATAATCTCATACAAGTGACCCAAAAATTCATAAATAATCTTATATAATTATAATAAGTTTATTAAGTAAAATATTGACACATAGATTCATTAATAATCTACTGTTTTCCCATGTGGACACTTAGTATATATTTAAGTCCAAGAAAGTCACATTTTGTTACTTACTTTGATTTAAATAATATCTAAGTCATTTTCAGAAACAATTGTCCATTAATAAACTAAATTTAGATCCATAGGTGTTAAGAGTCAAATTAAACTAATTCAATAAAATTAGGTCAACTATTAAGGCACTTTTCTAATCCTTATCATATTATCTTTACCCTAAATTAATTGATTTTCCCTTAACCATTAAAATAAAAATTATTATATTTACTATTTATATTGTCAAAACATAAATGGGGTATATTTAAAAAAATTACCATTGGATACCAAATATGGAATTTATTTTTCAAAACTAAAAAAATATCAATGACATAATTTAATTTAGAATTAAACTAGAAAATTACACCGAAAAAAAATTGGAAAAAAACTTTTTAAATATAATATTTTCTATAATAAATTTATGTATAAAAACCATAATAAAAACAATAATTGGATTCATATAATAAAAATTAATTAATTAATTCTTAAATCTTATTCAATGAATTATATTACCTTGAAAATAAAATATAGTTTTCAATAAAACCAGAATTTTTCACTATTCCTAAAAAATCAATATATTCAGTATAATTCTAAAAAATAATTCAAGGAAAATTTTTACATTATTAATTCCTAAATGAATTTATTTTGGTCAAATTAAAATTCTATTAGTTAAAAATTAATCTTATAAAAGAAACCATTTAATGATTTTTTTTAATAAAACTTTTTCTTTTTTTTAATAACTAAAAAAAATTATAATGAATTTCAATATTAAATTAATGAATACTAATAAATATGAAAAATATATATATATTCTTGGGTTTATATAATAATATTTTCGTATCAATATATAAGTTTTAATCTAAATGAATTTTCACAACAAATAGGTATAACTCTTTACTGATTAATTTAAATTTTGCATCGTATTCTACCTTCTATAAAACTACTTACAACCTCAAAACATGAGTAGTACATTATCATAAATATAATATAATTTTATTATTATTATTGGTAAAATATTTTCCACCTATTTCCCATAAAATGGGAAATGAAAGTACAGATGATGCTTATGTGTGGATTATCACCTCAACGTAGCGATCTGATTCATTTTCCATCAAGTTAATTCATGGTTAGTTATTATGATAGATTAAATATTTTTAAATGATATTTATTATGTTAATATACTTCTATAATTATAATATAGTTTCTAAAATTTACCCTTTTTCACCAATTCTATAATGATAATCTAGCCAATGCATAGGTTTGGATTTTCCCTTTCATGAAGTGATTTGATTATTTTTTTCATTTTTATATTACATGGATAGTAATAAAGATATACTTAATAAATATGTATTGTATTTATGTTATGTTTTTTTCAAATTATAAATATTATTTACCTTTTTCTTCATTCCATCTGTCAAAAATGTAAGAATCACATATGCGTACATATAAACTACCATCTCAATGAAGTGATGTAACTCATTTTTCATCACCACTTTATATAAATTGATATATAAAAGTTTATATAATGAATAAATATCATAATTATTTCATCATTTAGATTATATATATGATGAAAATATAACATAAGTAAATGTAACTATACCATTAAAGCAAAACATCTATGGAAAATTGACCAATTTTCACCCAAATGTTCATTTTAATGGAGAAATTATAAATAAAATGGTAATAGAAATTATAAAAGAATGAATCATTGTAATTTATGTATGAATATGGGTCTAGAATATATTTATAATAAATATATATGTTATATAATAATTTTTAACATGTTTGAGGAAATATAGGGCTTGAGGTAATGCGTTTCTATTATAATCTCATTACATTTCTGGATTGTTAATGATAAATCATTATTGAGGGAAATTACATCGATATTATCATTTAAAACCCATATATTTTATTATCTGTAAGTTATTTATGGAGTTATTTTATTCTATTATCATTTTTTTCTCTTTAGTACATAAAATGATCAAGATAATGTATTTTAATAAAAGTCAGCCTCATTTCCCATTTGATCAATGAACAGTTTCTACCTTATCCTAATCCTTAAAATTTTTTTATAGATTTTTTTACCTATATAAGAATAGTTATAAAATTCAAAATTTCAGAAACTTTTAATTAATTTATATTTTTTTTGAAAAATTAATCTTTTAGTGAACCCTTTTTTAAATATTCCATTTTTTACATTTTATAAAAGTATGAGAGGAATTTTTAATTTAACATATATGGCGCAAATGTATTCTATCTTCCTAATTTATTTTTTATTGAATCTTCCTTTAAAAATTTCCTTTTCTATTTTACAGGAATATTATTTTCTAAATTCTCAATAAATTCTTTGTTAAAATTTTATCAAATCAAATAGATAATTTCTCATGTTTTAAAATAATGGTAAGAATGATAGTGTAAACTTATTTCAGATCTATTTAAATATAATTCGAGTATTTTTATGCTTATTAGGGTATATTATTTAATGATACCATCTTCATTATTTCAATATATAGATTTTGATTATTATTTATGGGTGATTCAAAGAAACACATGTTTTTCCCATGGGATAACAATGATATGATGGAACAATTACAAATATAATTTATTTTCCATAGGTTACTCTATGATGAAATGATGAAATCTGTGTGAACCATTTTTCATTTCCATGGGGTTTTATATGATTATATGACGAATTTTTTATGATTCGTTGCTACCCATATTTATGGATTTTATTATTGGATAGGTGGTCCTGAAATTTTATATCCCTCCACTAAATTAGGTTATGAGGATGGAGTTTAGAATCATACAATTAATGAAAGTATTAAAAAAATTCTAAATGATAACATAGTTAACTAGATGGATGTTACTCCTAATAGAATTTGGAAAATTATTGAGTATGCATTTATATTATGGGACGTTTTCCACAATGTTAGTCTTTGTAGTGGACCTTAAAAAAGGAAGTTATTTTATATTCTTATGAGCATGAAACAAAGTTATGTCTTATTTTTATGATATTTTCTCAGGTATTATGATTGATATTTGTTGATTCTGCACTCTTATGGGTTTTTTATTTTGATTGAAAAAATTTTATTCCATGATTCATTATAAAAATAGTTGACTTAGTGGGAACAATTTAAGTAAGTTATGATCATGTTCTCATACACATATGTTTATCATATGATCAATTATGATCATTTATTGATATCCCCTATGTCTACCATTTCTAAGAATTCGAAATTAGTTTTTCTCATTTTTCTTATCCCTAGATTATAAAGAAATGTTTTATGTAGCATATGTCTTAGAGGGGAACTTCATGAGAAGATATTAGTGAGAGATGTTGAAGATATTTTATAAAATATTATGATTAATTATCTAGATTACAAAGTTAGTAAATTATTATTTCCCTTGGGAATGTATTTTTATTAGATACACAGAGTACATTTATAATATTGTTTAATATATATTCATGAAATGAATAGTTCACCTCAAATAGTATCAGTGGGAGGGTTTAGTTAGTTTTTAGTGATTGGGTTTAGAGAATTTTTCTAAGAACCATGGTTTTCTTTTAATTATATGGTTTCATCCAAAACATTGGGTAATGTTGAGATTATATAGTTTTCTTTTAAAATATACCTATGTATCGAAACTGGAAAGTGAATGTGTCTATGGTACAGATTCCCCAAGGGGAAACAACTCTAAAAGGGGAGGATTGGGTATTAACAATATCATAACTGGTGCATGATGAGTGGGCCGAAGAGTGTACATAATTCTAAACATTCATAGGGGGTATGCTTGGGATAATTAAAATTTTCATTATGAATCATTATAAATGATTTCAATAGTTCATGGACATGTATGACATAGGTTAAACATTAGGTGTAACAGATTTAAAAGGAAGGTATCATGACTTATAAATACTATGAAATATTTTCATTATTACATTATTACACACTATGACTATTACTTCTCACAATATGTTTTTTTCTTTATTAAATGGAGATACCCAAGATGAATCATTCCATTGTTGAATGTAGTGGGAAATGAAATTTCTACTCTTTTGTGGAACCAAATGAAATAAGATATGGGATGTGAAATCAGGTATCTATGATCACCCAAATTTATAATTATATGAATATTAACATGATTTATATGGATTATCCCAATGACTAAAGTATGGAACATCTCATAATTAAGTATTTTATTTGGTAATGTTATCCTTCCTTTAGTGGATCATGTGATCCACTGATTAATGATAAATGGGTCATTACAACTTTAATGATATATTTGGTTATTTAGTGTTTCGAAAATGAAAATATTGGTCTAGAGGTATATATTTTGGATGGTGAGTAATATCAATTGAGAAATATTATAAATAAATATTTGGATAGAGCTTGAAATTGACTCAATGGCATGGAAATAATTTAAGAATGTATTTTTCCTTATGCTTTCACCAAAATATGCACAAAAAGATTGAATTTAAATATTTAAAAATAAAGAAAAAATGATTAATAATATATTAGTATAATTGCAGATAATTTTAAACAGATGTGAAAAGTATGATTCCATATTTATAATTGATACTAAAATAAAATATGGGAAAACATTTAGTGTCTTGAGGCCATTTATATAAATCTAATTATCTATAAGATACATTTATGGCTATTAAGAAATTTTCTGATGGTCTCTCAAACTGGAAATGGAAATTGGAAACTCTCAGTGTAATCATGGTTTTGAGGAACAAAATAGACTAAAATAATATAGAGTATATTGAAATAATTAAACCCTTAGAGAAAATAAAATTAATATTCCTTCATGTTATGAATTTTTAATTAAGCATGGGTAAAATTTCCTTGTGTGATATGGTAAATTTTTTAAGTGTGTAAAAGAAGACCATAGAGAAAAATAATACTAATGTGAAGGGAAGATGATAATTAATGAATATAATGGTGACCAAGGACAACCTAATGTTTCACCCAAAGTAAAATGATATAATATCAACAAGTATGTACATTTTGACAATCAATTTATTAATTTTAGGGTTAATGATTATATTAAGTGTAAACCCCTTATAAATACAAGTGGTAAAAGGATTTCTCATATGATCACAAATGTTTAATTGGTTTATGAGAAAAAATAGTTAAAGGTAAACATACCATCAAATTTGGACTAAAAATGATAAATTTTATTATGGATCTACTAAATCTTTTATATATAAATAATTCTCTAAGGTATCACATTACCACCATAATTAATATATATTGAGTTATTAGTAAATAAATTTAATAGTAATATGACCAAATCTCAATTATATAGCTCGTCTCTGATGTAAGGTTGTGGTAATATACTTTTTGATAATCTTATGATTCTATATCTAGTAGAATTTGATTTGATTTTTGGAATATATTGGATCTATCTATATAGGTCCCATATCAATTTCCAAGGAAGTTACATCATATTTGATATTCAAACACAATCTATAATCATCATTTGGTGTGAGGATGAATATGAGCTTATTGTGGATGTTACATTAATTTTATGAGTTTTACTCCCTATCCAGGTGGGATATTTATCTAAAATGGATGGGCGGGAACTCAAAATTGAAGATATTTCTATTCTCCAAAAATTTTATAATGTGATTCCTAAATAATTTTGTATTCCTCCAAAATATATTGAGGTTTATTTTTCTATAGAACTCATACATTGTGCTACACCTATTTCAAGGACTCCATATTGAATATCCCTGATTGAGTAATGATAAATGAATAAAAAACATCAAGATTATCTTGATGAGGTTTTCGTAATCTATAGTGGATCACCATGGGGTGAACTTAATCATTATTTTCTGGGGAAATTTGGGTCAATTCATAAATTTAGTAATAATAAATAAAATAACTGGATCACCATCATGAAAAAGTTAGCACCACCCCATGTCGATGATATATTTGGTCTTTTATGAGGTTCTTAATATTTTTCAAAGATTTATCTTCAGTCTGGATATCAACAGTTGAGAGTCAAGGAGTATACATACATGATTTACTTCTGAACATTTTATATTTATTATGAATTTATATTGAGTTCAATTGTTTTTTTCAATGATCCAGTTATCTGCATAGATTTAATAAATATTGACTTTATATAATACATTATTCAATTTGTGGTAGTAATTATAGAAATTTTAATTTTATATTCAAATATGAAGGAGGAGTGTAAAGAACATTTTAGGATTCTTCTAAATAAATTAAATAAGTAGAATCTATATGATAAATTTTCCAAGTGTGAATTATGGAAATAGATAATTTCATTCTTGGGACATATATTTTCTAGTGAAGTTATATCCTTGGATCCTTCAAGGATAGAAGTTATTGAGCAGTTCCTTAAACCAACCATAGAAATCGAGATCCGATTTTTTCTTTGGTTACAAGGATACTATAAATTATTTATGATGGGATTATAATGTATATCTAATCAAATTTCATGGTTGTATTTTAAAAGAGTCAAGTTCTTTTGGATACATGAATGTTGGGAAAATTTCAAGGTGATAAAAAGAATGTATGATAGTGCAGCTATTCTTACACAACCCTAAATTGAGAAGTGTTCATGATATTTAGTGATACTTTGAAGAATTTATAGGGATTTAGCATCATGTATAATAATACGGTGATATTTTATGCCTTGTTAAAATAGATAATTCATAAATAAAAAATCACCCAACTCATATTTTGGATTTAGATGCTGAAATTTATCAACTAAAATTATAGAGGCACTATCATTATATTAAATGGTGTGATATATAAACTAATCATAAAATAATGAAGTATATATTCATGTAGAATGATTTAAATATGTGAAAAATTAGATTGTTGGAGATCATTGATGATATTGATTTATAAATACACTTCTTCCATGGGACGGAAAACAGGGAAGATGGTGCTCCAAGATGGAAAGACCATGATAGTTTCCCCATGAATAGGATTGAAAGTGGCTCATTATTTAATGGATCTATATGAGATAAATCTTGATACAATAGAGAAATGGTAAATATCATATCTTTCTTAGATGAGAATTCAACCATCCATCTATATTAAGATTATATAGGAACATAATGAAAATTTGGAATTATAGAAGAAGGTGAAAATGTTCCTAGGATCCACCATGATTGTGATGGAATAAATATTTTTATAGACCAAGAATATTTCACATCATTACCAGGGTTGAAGAATGATATTTTATATAAATCTCAATCTTCATAATTCCATGTTCATCATGGATGTAAAAATATATAAATATATCTAACAATTTATTTCTAATGGTATAACATGAATATAAATATTGAATAGTATATATATCGATACATTTTATGATAAAAATTTAAGGATGATATATAAGATTTTATGGGGTATTACAAACATTACCCATACTAGAATATAAATGAGAAAACATTAACATGGATTTCATCATTTGAATCCCCAAAACATCTAAATTGAATAATTTTATTTTGGTCACAATTGATCTCTTTTAAAAATTACTGCATTTAATTTGCATCAAAAAATATATTTTTATTGATCAACATCATTTTATATACAATAAAAAAGTGTTATGTCTATATGGATTAATATATTCTATTGTATTTGATTGGTATTTTAACTTTACCATGATTATTTGGTTAAGTCTTCATCGTGCTTTGGATACGTATTTTTGTTTTAGTACTACATGTAATCCTCCAATATATGGTAAGTCTAAGAGGACAATTAAAACCCTATAGGATATGTTGATATCTTATTCTATGGATTTTAAAGTAGGTATGGATCAACATGTTATTATAGTATATTTTTTCTTACCAAAATATACATAACTCAATAATTCATATGTATCCTCACGTATTCCTCTAAAAAATGATATGTTGATATCTGATATTCTAGGATAAAATTATAGAAATAATTCTTCCGGGACTCGATCTAACTGAGGAAATTGAAAAGAAGGTTAGAGATATTTGGTGGTACATCAAGGTGGCACAAAGTCCACATAAAATTTTTGTTTGCAATAATTGGTAGATCTAGTTTTTGATGTGTGTTACAAGGTATTCATATTAATATATCCTTGGTAGAAGTTTTTGAAATTTATAAAGAAGGGAAAATGATCCCATGATATATCGGTGCCTTTGAAACAGTTGATAAAATTGGGATGGTTTCTTATCCCTTAGCACTTCAAAAAAATCTCTCTCAAGTTAAAGATGTAAGGACCCATGCCTCAATATACTAGAGGTGATTCCTTTTTTATATTTTCATATATACAATATTATAATACCAAAGGACCGATCAATTTAGTTGTTTTGTAAGCTAGATACCATACCTAAGTTTTACATTACATCATGAAATGAAAAAAAACATATTAACTCCTTTGAATAAACTATATTTTGTTTTTAATTGTCCCCAAAATTCAGTAATAAAATACATATTTTCAATGTGAGAAAAATGAAACATAATAAAGGGTTGAGCTCAGATGCTCAGTAAGGGTAAAGAATACATCAGAAGCTATCATAAATAAACATATGAAACATGTAAAGGTGTATAAGTAAAAACACATGACATTAAAACATTATCTTGAGGGTAATATGGTAGGGATATAAGTTTATCAAATAACTCTATATAAATAGCCACATGAGAAATATACATAAAAATGGGTATTCTACTTGTAAAAAAATAATTTGGAATATCAATAACTAATCTCATAATGTGGGAATTCCTAATATAGGAAATCATAAACATACCATCAAGAATTTTTCCAAGTCAGCACACCTAAATGTGAAATTCACTAGCCAATACCCAAAAATGTTTGTCTGATTAGACCCACCGATGCATCGAGGGGTTATAGCGGGCCCCACCCATCACATACTAAGTCTAATTCATTCTTCACACAAAAAGGTTTAAACATAAACAATATAAACATTAGTATTAAAACTAAAATATAAAAATGTTATTAAATTAAAAATAATATGTGAATGGTATCAAAATATCAAACCCATAGTCAAACATATCATAAAACCTTTCAATAAAATATGGTTGATGGTATCTTAAGATACCAACCTTGCTTAATCATGAAATCTGACATAGAATGTTGACATAGATGAAATTGGTATATTTAAATCACTAAAAATATCTTGAGATAAATAACACTTTTTTATAACAAAATTATTTTAAAATGGTAGTGTGATTTAAAAATAAAACATTTCCAGTTAAAGAACTTGAATGATTGTAATGGAATATTTTCTCATGCTGTATAATTCAAAAAAAGAACAATTCATTTTGTATATTGTTGAAAATGTCATAAAGTAAAATATTCCTTCAAAAGTTTTTATAGAATTTAAAAAATGGGTAAAAGTAACTATAAAATATTTTAGATTACCAATAAGAGTATCTTCAAATACATTTGTAATAAATGTGTACATGGATGATAAATATTTCATAGTAAATACTTACATATAAACAATCCCAAATAATAATGATATTGCAAAATTAACCCTTACCTTATAATTTCCATTAGTTGAGGGTGATTTAAACTCATGTATAAGGGTTAATTAATTTTATTAAATTATACAAGAACCATTTCCAAATTTTATGATATCATAATTGATCCTCGTATATCATTTTGTTGATACTATTTCATTATAACCATTGTTTCGGTTTTTAATTGATTCATTTTCCTATGATTTTTTATGTAAGTAATGTTTATTATAAAATCGATACCTTTTCTTCATATCAAAAATGATATTATGTTCATAAATATTATATTTATTAATTATATAAATTTTAATAATTATTATTACATGGTTCTCGTGGAGGACGAATTTCATTGCCTCATGGAGATGGTATGTTGTTCCTACGCAAAAGCGAGATTATCATCCCTTGATGGTAAAGTGGTAAGGAATCGGATGTTGTATCAATTATAAAAAAATAAATATCATGTCATTTTTATAATTTATATTCATTATATTCATCATTATACCCATCCAAATAAATTGGTGATGAAAATAAAATTACACCACAGCATGGAAATGATAATCCATATACACACACACATTGTGATATTGATATTTTTTAGGATGGATAAAATGAGGAATACGGTAGTACCATACTCATAATAACATATCATAGTATAGAATATATATAATTTTTTACTTTAGTATTGAAACAACATAGTAAGATGAAATAAAAGAAGAAAATAATGGGAATGCGCTTGTAAAATAATTACCACTTCTTCGATGGTATTCCTTTTGGACTACTCTTAGGGACACTAGGGGAGGTATTTTTTGAAGAAAAGAATCTCTAGAATATAGCTTAGAATTATGGGAGGCTAAATGTGGAGTTATTTGTAAATATTTAACGATCAATGTGGTGTGAGGAAGTGAGGGAGAAGGTTCTGTTTTATAAGAGAGAGGAGGGGCACTCTTGAAAACACTCAAAATATTAAATTAATATATTAATTTTTCTATTTAAAATGTTTTAAAAGTGAGTTGTTTTGAATATAATATTGTGATGAATCAAAATAATTTCAACCAGTAATATTTAGACAAGTTTAATCGACATTCTTACCCGTATTTTTGGCTTTAACTCTTAGTTATAAACATTAACTCTTACTATGAAAAATTTATGTTTTACCCTTTAAGGGTTAATATAGTAACAATAAAATTAAAAACAAACCCCAAATGGATCATTGATGACATATTTAACCTTATTCTAGTTTTTCGACGAATTTTTTATTTTTATGAATTTTATATCAATTAATAAAATTTTATTTATTTTAATGTATCATTTATCTCAATTTTGATACTATTCATTATATTTCTTTTTAAGAATATCAAAAATACATGAAAATATTAGAACAAAACTTATAATATATCAATAACATTCCAATGTTATCTATAAAATTATTTTATTTCATTAATTATGGGAAATTATATTTATTTTTACATTATTAATATCATTTATATTTTATTTCCATTGATCAAACAATTACTGCATCATTTTATGAAACCCATTAATTAAATTATTTATTCCCTAAAAATTAAAAATAAATTATAGTCCTGAATAAATATTTATTTTATTTTATATTACTATTTGTAGTCTAATTTATTTTCTTTATAACTATGTATTAACAATGTAATACTTATTAGAAATATGAGTATGACATTTTTAACTTATCTTTAAATAAAATAGTATAAATGTCATATTCTTACCCAATATCCTTAAAAAGAATTCAATTTAAGAATAAAGTTGATTTTTGTTGAAAAAAAAATATTTCAATGAAATTATGACAATTATTAGGGTAACTTTATAATATTATAATATTATTTCTACCTTTAATTATATAATTTTCTATTAATTGTGGTAAATAAAAAATAACTAAATTTACTATTCATAATATATAAAAAATTAAATTTATATTATTATAATACAAATATAGTACTGATTATAACCGTTTATGACCATTTTTATTAATTAAATTCATAAAAGTATCTAAATTATGTTTAACGCTAATCCTTTAGATGTGAAGGGAAGGCAGATTAAACAGACGTTCAAAAGATTAATAAGTTTTTATATCAAGTTTTAACATAAAATTTTTTCTAATTACCTACACTGAATTAATATATGTATTATTTATATTTTTTTAATTTAAAAATAAATTGAATTTTTAATAATTAGTTAATCAAAAAATTATGTTTTTATCTATAATGCAATATTTTTCACTGTTCATCAAAAAAACACCTCAAAAAAATACCAAAAACTAACCCTAAAACAATTTTGATATATAAAAATAAAAAATGATGAATATTTTGAAAAATTTAGTTTTAAAATAGATATTCTATTAAAGGGTTGACAATTTCTACTTAAAAATAAATATTTTTATGCATAAAATTGGATTTGTTCTTATATAATTATCTATGAAGGACATAAGAAAAATTGAATATACAACAATTTCAGAATGTTGTTAATAATATTAAAACCGATATTTAAACTATTATTTTAATAGATCATGGTGCACCTAAACTCGGTTCTGTGTGCAACACAATCTGTTGAATTTATTTAAAAATAAAACATGCCTTGAAATATTGGGATGTTACATTCTTCCCTCCATCAAAATTGTTTTCTTATAATTTTCTATAATATCACCTCATAAAAAACTCACGAAGTCTCCATCATAAATTCCTCAGGTTCGCATGTCACAGCTTCCATTTTATGGTTTCTCCAAGGAACCTTTACCAGTCTAGTCATCTGATTCTTCAACACTTGTTCACTAGTGAAAAGAATAATGATAGGCTATTTACAGTAAGACAGATCAGGTTCCATTTTTATTTCTTCATTGGTGATTAGATATGTTGGGTCTGGCATGTATTTCCTTAATATTTATATGTGGAACACATCATGAAATTAGAAGAGACTTAGAATTGTTGCTAAATGATAATCCACAGCTCCAATTAATCCAATAATTCCAAGAGTTCATATGTACCTAGGATTTAATTTTCCTTTCTTATCGTATCTTGTAACACCCATCCTTAGAGATACCTTTAAGAAAACACGATCTCCCATATGAAATTAAATATCATACTTTTAGTTATCGATATGCCTCTATTGATTACATTGATATTCTTTGATATGAGTTTGAATAGTCTTCACATTTTCTGTTGTTTCCTCAACCAGTTCTTGGCCTACAAGTTTTCTTTCAACAATAATATCACAAGAAGTTGGAGTATGGAATATCTTATAATATAATTCTTTATATGGTACCATTTTAATAATTTATTAAAATCTATTATTTTCAAAAAAAACTTTACCAATGGTAAATACTAAACCCATATACCATGAAATTCATGTGAGCATGACCTTAATATGTCTTCCATTATTTTAATTGTTATCTTAGATTGTCTATCATTTTTAGGATGGTATTAATCTCCCAAATAAAGCTCAATATCACGGGCCTTCTAATTACTATTCTAGAATTTTTTTATAAAATTGGGATCATGATCAGAAAAATTAGATAGAGGTACACCTTTAAGTCTTAAAGCTTTATTAATATATATTATTGTGAGGCACTAAAGAGGTGGGTCTTCTCTTATAGAAAGAAAATCTGATTATTTGGTTATGAGATCACTGAAACCCCATATTGCATCATCATTCCTAGGAGACATTGGTAGTCCCATGACAAATATTTTAGTAACTTCATCTTATTTCCACACAGTAATAGGATGAGATTGTGGGAATCTTTTATGATGATTCATCACAGATTTCACTTGTTGAAAAGCCCAAAATATAAAAACATGATCTGAAATTTCAAACTTCATGTTATCCAACCAAAAAAATTTATTCAATTCTCTATACATATTTATGATACCAGGGTGTATAGGAAAATCTTAGCCATGATAATCATCTAACAATTCTCTTTTTATCTCATCTATAGATGTAACACATAACCACTTTCCAAATTTTAGAACACCATATTCAAAAAAAAGACTTATAATTTTCCATTATTCACACTTTTAATCTTATACAAAATTTCATCATCATCAGATATATAATTATTTATCTTCTCTAATAAATATGTGTTTTCAATCATTTTCAAGATGATTTATTTCTCAAATTCTTTTTACATTATCAAATATATCTTTACTAATTCCTTGAATGTGGTATCCTTCTCAATCCCTATTTGGTTTAGAACTCCATGATCATTTTTACTCAATGCATCTACAACCTTATTTGCTTCCCCTGGGTGGTAGTGTACAGAGAAATCATAATCTATGAATAGATAAAGCCATTGCCTCTATCTAATATTACGGTATTTATATGATAATATATATTTCATGATTTTGTAATCCTTTTATATCTCACATGTTTTACCATAGACATAATGTATCCATATTTTCAAAGAGAAGATGACATACTCTAGCTCCGGATCATGGGGTGGATAGTTATGTTCTTGGGACTTCAATTTTTTAATGCATATATGATGAATTTTTCATTTTTCATTATAGCACAACCAAATACCCTCTTATATGCATCACTATATATGAAAACTGTATCACTTCCAGATGGTAGAGTCAAAATCAGAGCATTGACCAATATTCTCTTTAGATCATCCAAACATTCTTTGCATTTCCCTTTTCCAATTAAACGTAACCCATTTACATGTAATCTTGGTTAATGGGTTATCCAAACGGGAATAATTCTGAATGAATAATCGATAATAGCCTAACAAACCAACGGAACTGCATATTTCAGTTATGTTTGTTGGTGTTAGGAATTCTATGGCTGCCATTATCTTTTCAGGATTAGCTGATATTCCATCCATAGTGGAAATATGGTCAAGAAAAGGAACTTATTGAAAACCAAAAACAACTTACTAAATTTTCCATATAGATATTACATTCTAGGATTCTTAATAATAATATGAAATTTATTCCCATAACTATCATAGCTTTTATAATACACAATAATTTCATCAATGAATACCACCGGAAAATCATCAAGATATTCCTTGAGTATTGTGTCTTCTATGTCCATAAAAATAAAGGGTTTATTAGTCAATCCAAATGGAATTATTGCAAACATGTAATGTCCGTACTTCATATAAAAATTTGTCTCCATAATGTCTTCCTTATTTAGTCGTAACTAGTGATACAAAGAATGAAGATTAATCTTTTAGAAATAATGGGTTTCATAAATTTTATCAAATATGTCATCAATTCAAGGTAGAGGATACTTTTTATTTATTATAATAAAATTTATTTCACCATAATCAATTAACAATCTCATTTATACATATTTATTCTTAACGAAGAAAAGAGGGGCTCTCCATAGTGAAACAATAGGGCGAATAAATACATCATTTCGCAAATAATCTAATTGTTTCTTTAAATACATCTATTAAAAATGGGCAATTATATTGGGAGTAATTAAAATTAGCCTTTAATAAGGGGTTAAATATATATTAAATTTAAATTCATGCTCTTGGGTATGTCCAGATAATTCATCAAGAAATAAATCAATGTTTTCCTGCACATTAGGTATATCTAAAATTTGAATATCCTTTTCTAAATCCCTATTTTTTGTTTTTTCTTCTACCCCAAGTATTTAGTTAAGTAGATCTACTGGTTTTGGATATAGATAAGAATCAGATAATGATGTTATTTCTTTAAAGATAAGTGATTATTCTTCTTCCTCAAAAATCAAAATTTTCTTTTTCATGTAAATTTTTTTTGAATCATATTATGAAATCCAACACATACTAAGGATTTTATCAAATTTGATCTTATTAATGATGAAACTCTTAGCATGTGAACAACATTTATGTGTCATAAAGGGGACTGGCTGACACATCTTTGTTGTAATGAGACTTCCCTAATGAATTTTAACTAAAACACTAATATTATATTAAAATGGAAATGTATATTTTTGCTGGAAAACATGGAAGATATCTAAGAATGAGAGGATAAATTATAAAATATAGAATTGGATTATTTTTAAGAGAAAATTAAATTACCTACCACCACATTATTAGGAACTTCAACCTTAACTGTTGTAATCTCATAAGATTATCTTTTCTCCCTTAAACTTTATTAGGAACCAGTTCCTTAATGGTTAGGAAAATAATTTTTATAATGTCCCATTTAATTAAAATTGTATCATTGATAATTGGTATCTTTATTATTTCCCTTTAAATCATGGGATTTGTGGCCTTTTCCTACACACTTTTAAAAAATTCCCATTCTCTTCATGAAAATTCTGAGGTGATTCTTCACACAATTATTATAGAATTGAAAGTCAACTCTTCTCTTCTTATACTTTTCCTTATTTCCTTTTTTAGAGTTTTCAACATCCATCATATTCACTTGTTATACATTAAAGTCATAAGACATAGATAATTACTTTTCTATCTTGACAGCACATAAGACAATATCACCATAAGATGTGAATTTTTGGGAGACCAAATCCCATTAGAGGAAATGTTTTAACTCATTAAAAAATTGATCAATCTAACTCTTTGGATTATATATGTAATCTAAAACATGTCTAGCTAGCCTTATGAAGTTAGATTCATACTTTGCAACATTATCATCTTCCCTTTGTCTCGTAATCATAAGTTTACTCTCTATATCCCTTCACTATCCATGAAGAAAATATTTTTCTATGAAACATTCTTTAAATTCCCTCCATTACCTGATTTCTATTTTATCATCCTCATTCATGTTTTGAATTAATGACCATAATTGATCCACATATCCTGATAGATGATAAATTTACATGAAATATGTCTCCCATTTGTTAATTCCCATAGTAAGAAATATCTTCAATAAGGAACATATCCATTGGACAGCTACAAATGTATTTTTATTCCCACTAAATAATGGAGTTTTTTGTATCATTAAGTTGTATTACAATTTTCTTCCATGTTATAGATTATGGTTCTCCATATGGGCAAGGTTATTTTTCATAACCTGATTCAGCTGCCCCATTATTATTATAAGTTGTCTAGTAATAGATGTAGCTCTATATCCAATAGCATTATCTTCCATAAGAGGGAAATCCCTACATGGATTAAGTGAGTTGATACGATTTACATTCCTTCAACTATTAACCATTTATAAACAATTTCATACACTAGATTAGGTTAATAATAGTAATTCATTGTTTAAAACTAGTAAAAAACCAAACATAAAATGAAAATTTATGCACAGATAATCTCATAATCATAAAATGGATTTATTTAGGGACATTTTTACTTTTAAATCCATCCTAAAGATTTGAAAATAAAATGTGAATTATCCTAAGAATATCACTCAGGAGTGTCAATCCAAGTGAATATTAAGGCATGTTGTTGTGTACCAGGTTATGCCGAGTTAGGCACAATGTACCTTGTCAGAGTTATTACTCCTAGGCACATCTATGCTAGAAACATGTACACATGTATTATCCAGAAAATTTGTATTTATAGGAATAACAACATTATATCTACTTTACCAAAATTATAGGATGTTATTATATACTTATCCACCAAGTCTGCCATAGTTTTATGTTTCTAAATCTTTGTTTTATAAACCTAGTTTCCAAGGTTTCCACTAAACTTCCTATATTTCCATCTATAACGACCCCAAACTTAGTAGCCCAAATCTAGTGCCTTTACATGTTACATTACCAAAGATAAAATATTTGAAACCCAAAGGACTGACCATTTTAGAAATTTTGGAATCCATATTGAAAATATATGTTTTAAATTACATCTTCAAACGAAAAACAACATAGTAAATCCTTTGAAAACACACATATTAAATTTTGTTATCCCTACAAGTCAGTTATAAATTATATCTTCACATTCTGAGGGAAAATGAAACATAATAAAGAGGTTATCTTATATGATCAATAATATTATAACAATATAGAAAAAGATATCATAAATAAACATAAAAAATAAGTCAGGGTGAATAACACAAAAAACATGTCATTAAAACATTATCTTGAGCATAATATGGAATATATATAAGTTGATTAAATAACTCAATATAAATATACACATGAAAAATATACATAACCATGGATATTCTACTAGTTGAATAAACATGTGCAATATCAATAACTAGTCTCATAATGCGGGAATACATAATACGAGAAATCATAAACATACCTTCAAGGCTTTGGAAAAGACACGATACATAAATGGGTAGTACGTTAGCCAATACCCAAACTAGTTTTTCTCGTGAGATCTATGGATTCATAGAGGGGATATTGTACGCATCACATGTCACTTACTAAGTTCAATTCATTCTTCATATGAAAAAGGTGAAACATAACCAACATGAACATTCGTATTATAAATAAAATAAAAAATGTCAATAAATTAATCATAAACCATGAATGGTATCAAAATAGAACATCCATTGTCAAAAATATCATAAAACCATTCAATAAAATATGGTAGATGGTATCTTAAGAGACCAACCTCAATTAAACATAAAATATAGCAATGGTTTAGGAGATATATTAAAGTATTCTAATTATATCATTAAAAATATCTTGAGAGAAATACTACATTTTATATTAATTTATTTAAAATGGGTTCAAAAATTTAAAATAAAACATTTTGAGTGAAATAATCATGTACGATAGTAAATGAATCCTTTATTAAGACATATAATTTAAAAAATTAATTTTCCTTCTGTATTTTGTTGAAATTGTCATAAAGTAACATGTTTGGAAAATGTTAGAAATATTCCTTTCAAAACATTTAATAAAAATTAAAACATGGGTAAAAATGAGTTTTATAAATTGCAGAATAATAGTAAAAAAAATTCAAATATATTTTAAAGAAACATGGACATGGATGCCAAATATGACCTAGTAAATACTTATATATAAACAATCTCAGATAATAATGAGATTATAAAATTAACCCTTACCTAGTAATTTCCTTTAGTTAACCTCATGTATAATTGTTAAAGAAAGTTATTAAATTATACCAGAAACATTTCCATATTTATGATATCATATATGATCCTATTATATCATTTTGTTTAAAATATTTCATTATTAGAATAATTTTGGCTGTTAAATCTTTCATTTTCCAATGCATTTATGTTATATAGGTCATGTTTATTATGAATAGGATATATTTTATTCATATATAGAATGATATTAAGTTCATAAATATTATATATATTTTTTACATACATTTTTATAATCATTCTGAAATTTTTATCATGGAGGATGAATCTTGTCACTTCATGGAGATGGTAGGGCGTACATACGCACGAGTTATAATATATTCCTATGATGGTAAATTGGAAATGAATTAGATGGTATATTAAATATACAGAATCAATAAAATATGATATTTATTATTTATATCAATTATATTCATCATTATTTCCATCCCAATAAAGGGGTAATGGAAACAAAATTAAACCACATCGTGGAGATAGTAAGTCATATATACGCACATAGGATGATATTGTATTTCATATAAATGATAAAATGAGGAATATGGTTGTATCATAATCATAATAACATATAATAATATATATGATATTTTTTTATTACTATATTATGAAAAAAACATCGGAAGATGAAGTATAAGAATAAATGATCTTGAATGATTCGGTAAAATAATAACATCTTCTTCGATGGAATTATTTTTGTATCCTCTTAGGGACACTAGGGGTTGTCATTTTAGAAGACCAGTATATCCAAGAATTTTCTAATAATTTGTTTAGGATTAATTTTTACGGTTTTTTTATCTTGAAGGCTCAGAGTGGTGTGAGGAAGTGAGGGAGGAGGTCCTTTCTTATAAGATATGGGAGGTGAACTCTTGGAAAATCTCAAAATATTGAATTAATATAAACTAATTTTCAATTTCAAATAGATAAAATGTGATTTATTCTAAATATAGGTGTATTATGGGTCTAAATCCACTTAATAAATAATTTTTAGACAAGTTTAGGTAACATAATTTCCCTTATCTTTTGGATTAACCCTTAGTTGTACCCGTTAAATCATACCATGACAACTTATCTTTTTACATTTTAGGGGATAATATAGTTACTATAAAAATCGAAAGAAATCATAAATAGGTCATTGAGGACATATTTAACCTTATTATACTTATTTTGAATAATTTTATATTTTAATGAATTTTATATCATTTAATAAAATATTTTTTATTTTAAAGTATCATTTGTGTTGATTTTGATACCATTCAATATTTGTATTTTTTTTAATTTAATGAAAACATGATTACTTAGAACCAAAAATTATAATATAACACTAACATGTATAGTTTTTCTTTAAAATTATTATATGTCATTAATTATTTTAAATTATATTTATTTTAATATTTTTGAAAACATTTATTTAATATTAGCATTTATTAAACAATTACTGCATCATTATGATTTAATCCTTTAATTAAAATATCTATTATTTTAAAAAATCATGATTATGATAAATATAATATCTTTTAAATGACTATTTATAGTCAAATTTATCTTTTTAGTAACCATGTATTAAAAATGTAATACTTATTAAAAACATGAGTTTAACATTTTTTAACTTATCTTTAAATAAAACAATATAAATGTCATGTTATTACCAAATCGGCATTAAAATGTTATCATTTAGGAATAAGGTTGTTTTTTATCAAATCACCCTCATAAAATGAAATTAAGATTACTGTTATGGTAACTTTATGATATTATAATAATACTTTTATCATTAATTCCTAATTTACCATTAACGGTGGTAAAACAAATTAACTAAAGTTATTGTTCATAATATCTGAAAATAAATATTTGATCAAATTAGAATCTAAATATCATACTGATTACAAATATTTATGTTCTTTTTTCAAAATTCAATTCACATAAGTGGATAAATTATGTTTAACAGAAATCCTGTAGATGTGGTGAGAAGGTGGGTAAAAGAGACGCTCAAAAGATCAATGAGTTTTTATATCTAATTTTAATATAAAAATGATTCCAATGATGTAAATTGGATTAATATATGTAATAATTATCTATTGTGACTATAAAAAATAATTTTAAATTATAATATATATTTAAATTAAAATTCAGTTTTTTAATTACAGTGCAGTACTTTTCACTATTCAGAAAAAATAAAACTTCTTATAAAAATATAAAAAAGTGATGCTTAGAAAATTTTTATATTGAAAATTCCAGAATAAATCCTATTTTGAATATTAAAATAAATAAAATTTTTAAAATCTAATTATAAAATAGGTGTTCCTTTAAAAAAAATTAAAATTCCCTTTAAAAATATAATTTTTATTGGAAAAGTCAGATTTGATAGTATATAATTATATATAAAACACAAATAATAAATCAAATATACATATATTTAATAATGTGGTTAATAATATTCAAACCACTATTTAAATGTCTAGGTTAATAGATCATTGTGCGCTCAAAATTGGTGTTATGTGTAATGAAACTAATTTAAATTATTTAAAAATAAAATATATCATGAAATATTGGGGTGTTACACATGATGTGTTCTATGTATCTTTACTGAGGAAGTACATACCAGATCTATCTCTTAAACTAAACTTATAGGTCATACCTTAAGAGAATGATCTTTATTATGTGAAACAATAGTAGAGGTTCTTGATTGAAGGGATTAATTATTACAAAATTATACAACAATTTTAGTTAATGGTTTGTGGTGAAATAATAAATTTGAGAAAGTTATGTGGGAACCAAAAGATGTGATTGGGTAGAAGTATCCTCATTTGTTTGTATCATAGTGGTGAAATTTTGAGGGAAATATTTTTTATAAGGGATTATAATATAAAACTTAGATATTTTATAATATATTTCATTTTAATAAATTTGTGCACCTCGATAGCTTGCTTTATAACAAGAAATGATTTAAAAAACATAAATATTCTATTAATATATCATTATTTAATTTTATAATAATCACATAGACATTGGACTGGTGGGTATGAATTAGACTAAATAGATTATGAAAAATTATTGATTACATCTGTATAAAATTAATTCATTAGTTTACAATTGATTAAAAATAAAAATAAAATCATTAGAAGGTAAATATATATTTTTTTCCAAAAAAAATTGTTTTATACACAAAATGAGTTTTTATATAATAAAATTAAATTAATATATATTGATTAATGATTTTAATTATGTTTTTATTACATATTTAGTTAAATATTTTAACATTCATCTAAATGTTTTCACATGGAAAGAAATGAAGGTAAAAAAACTTGTTTCTTAGAAATCTATTTATATAAAAGTGATTTTTTCCATTTTATGCACATATTTTACAAGAAATACCATAAATGTTTTGAAATAAAATCCTATGCTATTGATTTTTATTTTTTATTTATAATAAATAATATTGTTGGATATGTTCGACTTAATTTTTCTTCAATATGAATCATTGAATCATTACAAATAATTATTGCAGTTACCCTTAAAATGAGTATACAAGATATTAATCTAATTTATAAGGAGTTAAATATCACAAGAAACAATATTTAATTTTATTTTTTTATGTTCTTTCAACCATAAACTTATTATACTCCATTAATTGTAATTTTTATCCACATTAATTGAGTAACACATTAATATATAATTGAATCTTTTCAAAAATTCAATGTGTTTCATCTCCATCCCTTATTTCATAATACTCTCCACTCTTCCCCACACATTATGAGCCTTTCATATCATCAAACCCCAACCATAATATCATAATAAAATCCCTCCATAGAACCATGAGGTCCTATTTGGATCATAATATCATCCCTTTATTTCTTATTGTATAAGGAAAATAATGTTTCTCAACGAAGATATATAACACATAACTGAGTACATTAAATTTTATTTATTCTTCCACATTCTCTAATCCTATAATCTCCATGATAAATTTAACAATATAGTTTAAAAATAATTATATATTTCAATAATGATATATCAATCATTTCTTACCTCATTTCCCTCAAATGGGAAACGAATGTACCACTCACGTGTATGTGTGGACTACCACCTCTATGGAGTGATATGATTTGTTTTCTATAATCATATACCATGAAGGGGTAATATGATCGACTTAATTTTTATTTATAAAATTTACAAAAAAAATTAATGTTAAATTTTTATGATTTCTTATAAAACTGTTTCATGTTTCCATCTATTGGAAAATGAAAATGTCACTTATGCATTAATTTGAACTACCTCCTCCACAAAGCGATGTCATTCGTTTTTTGTTTCCATTTTACATGAATGGTAATAAGGTAAATTTTCATGAATATATATGTTATTTATGATATAATTATGATTCTATAAATGTGAATTATTATTTATATTATTTTCATTTCAACCAACACAATGTGGAAACATCACTCATGCGTATGTACGAGATAACATCTCTAATAGTAATGTATTTCATTTTTCATCACAAATTTTTAAGATTAAATATAAAATTATATATGATGTATAAATATAGTACTTATTTCAGGATGAATATTTTTGAGACGATGAAACCATGAAAAAGGTGAAAGAATCTGAAGCATTTAACAAAACATGCTTGGAAAACAGACCAATGTTCAGCCGAATATTCATTTTAATGATGAAATTATTAATAAATGGGTAATTAGTAATTATAAAGTAATGATACATATAATGTTATATATGAATATTTTTAATGAATATATTCTTAACAAATTTATATTTATTATAAATTAAATTTTAATTTGTATAAAGAAATACGGGAATCGAGGAGATGATCTGTATGTTACAATATCATTTCTTTTTGTTGTTGTGTATGAGAAAATCCCATTGAGATAAATTATATGGATCTAATCTTTTAAACCACATATAATTTCTTATAATATATTTATAGTTATATTTTTTATGGATTATTACCATTTACCTCTTTTTATATGATTGATAAAGATTCTTCTTAAGAAAATATCGACCTTATTTCCTCTTTCGTCAATGAACATTTTCATCAATTTCCACAGTCATAAAAATTGTTTTATTATTTTTTTATCTATACATAAAATTTATTAAAATTATTATTTTCATATCAATTTACTTTATTTATAAATATTTCATAATAGAATATTTTTAAATAAATGTTTTTTGGAACAATTCATTTTTTACTTTTTAAAAAAGTGGGAATTGAATGTTTTCTTTTAATATATACGACATGAATGGATTTTATGAATATCATGATTAGTTTTTACCCCAAAATTCAGTCAGAGGATAACCTCAGACCATTTATTAAAATAAAAGATAAGTCCATTAAACAAGCACAGAATCCCAAAAAATGACAACTAGAAATAATTAGAACTAAACTCATCACCACATCCATGGTAGAATGCTTACTCTATAGTAGCTGATTCCCATTCTGAGCATTTATAATACTTTAGGACTTCGGCATACTTCCTCCTAATATTTAAACACTCCACATAAATAATCTCATTAGGAGATTTCATACTTTTATTTAATCTTTACACGCCCTCCTTTTGGACAGATGAACTAGTGGAAATCGACTTTGGAAAAAAGGAGTAATATTTCTTCGGCCTTCTTCATGGTGAGATGATCATCAGATCATGGTTCCTAGAAATCTTCACCTTTTGTCCCTGAACAATGTATCTATACGAGGGCCTGGCCAAGACACCAATATTTTCTTTATCAATTTTAGAAATATCTCCCCATTTTCCAGCGATAACCACCTCTTGATTATTCACTGAATGATTCTGCTGAAGTTGTATGTTAGCGTTGATCATTGCTAAACATTGTGGATGTTCCACTATTTCATGACCTTCACGGAGAACCATCTTCATTTCTTCATTTTCAGCAGCAGCCTCCTGTGACCCAATCTGCATATTTGCACCATTGTTTACTGGGTTGATCACCTCCACCTCCTCATGCTTCAAGTCCTGAAAACGATTACTCATAGGAACCATAATCAGAACCCCCCCCCCATCAAAATCCCTGTCAATTATGGCTTCAACACAAACTTCTGGAGCCCCCACAACTAGACCATTATGCACTGTACGGGCAACAATCTCCACTGCCATAGGCTGTAACCCCTCGGCCCTACTGTTAACAACCTGTTCTCCCCCAACAATAGAGACATAGTTTGCATTAGATTTCTTCACACCATCCCCCTACTGTAAATCACTCTTCTACCGATCAAAGACTTCTGCAACCAACGGGTTAGAGGAGACATCTACACCCCTGCCCGCTATCAGTGCATCCCAATTCACCAAACTATAATCCTTTCCAGGATCAATTGTACATACCCACCTCTTCCCCTCATCTGACCTTTCCTTTGGAACAAATTACCTCTTATTGACACCTTCACTATGACAATCAGACGCCAAATTCTCCATGTGACAGCAGTTCGAAAATGGGTTGACCCAGGACTCAAAAACATTTGATTGTTTCCACCTAAACTTTTCACCGACTAGAATCCAAAACCACTCCACCAGAGGTTTCGACACATCTACCACAACACAGATATGAGGGTTTATCGAGTGACTCATAGTGGAAGTGCGAACTTCCAAACAAAGGAAACAACCCACCATGTCTCCAATCATATGAAGAATTACTGGATTCTTAAAAGGTAGATGATGTTGATGGAGGCTTACGCATATTGCGCTGGAGGTTGGATCATGATTCATGAAAAGATCTGATGACCATCTAAGAAGGGAGAATTTGAATTTGTTGCATCACTAGGGTGCACTGGACCAGGCTCACGTCGGATCATCTTCCAAAGCAAAACGAATCATGAACTGTCGCTTATCAAGAAGGTCGACTACCACACGATCTTGCAAGTACCATTTACTGCAGAAAAATTGAAAAAAGTCGTCAACCAAGGGCCTTCGAAGGTTGAAACATGCGACCAGAATTAGATCCAGATAACTTGAAGCATCAAAGAACTCTGACATCGTTATCGGTAACTACGGACCACCAAGATGAAAACCATGATCTTTCAGGCTTAAAGGGACCATTGAGAAATTCAAGATGAAATTTGGGTAAGAAAAGGGGATGAAAGCCTTCCGCAAGCTCTGAGGTGGCAGGACCATCTCCTCCACCCCAAACACCTCCAGGAAGGGGGGGGGGGGGGGGAGAAGCCATAATCATTCAAATAAAATCATTTTTTTATTATTATGGAAATTTTTAGTTAAAATATTTTACAATTAAAAAGATTTTTTTTTATGTTATCACAGAATGGTTTAAATGATATTTTAAATCTATTTTTCATCTATGTCAATATAGATTAAGGTTTTTTATGCTTAACTAGGGATATGATTTTTTTATACCATCCACATAATTTATATAAATAGATTATGATGATGATTGATGGATTATTCTATGGAACCCCTTTATTTCCCACAGGTTAATTAAGTTATTAGGAATCCTTTATAAAATAACTTTTTTTGAAAGGTTATGATATGATGAAATTATGAAATGTTTATAAAACCCATTTACATTCCATTGATTATGATGTGATGATATGATGAATTTATTATGAAATTTTGGCAGACATATTTATGGTTATAATTATGTGATGAGTGGGCCCAGAATTATATATCCCTCAAAATAATTTTGTTATGATGAAAGAGTTGAGAATATACAAATATATTATTGATAAAAAAAAATTAAGTGATGAGGTATGTATCTAGATGGATGATACACCAAATTTAATGATGGAAATGTCCAGATAAAAATTTCCATTATGGGAGTTATTTTACAATGATATACTTGGGAGTTAACCTTTACTAAGGAAGTTTTTTTCTTTGATTTTGTGTGTGATTATATATATATATATATATAAATATATATATATAAATTATGTTTATGTTATGTTATCCTATATATGATTGATTATTTATTTCCCTCTTATGCCATATATGTTTTGATTGAAAAAAAAGTTATATCATGATTCTAGAATAAATATCTTCGACTGATTGGATATAATTATTTTAGGTTATGATTTTGTTCTCTTACTATTATGCTCACTTATTATCTTTGAATATTATATCTTATGTTTCCCCTTACTATGCATATAAACTCACCATTTATTATGTTTCCTTCCCTTATGTTATTAATAATGGTTTTAAGTAGGTTATGTCTAATAAGGGTACTGTATGAGAAGCTATTTTTGGTAACTTCTGAATAAATTTAACGAAATAAGAGTATTATGTATCAAATCTACAAATAAACTAAACCATCACTGTTAATTAGTGTGTATTTTTATAATATATATTTTATATTCATCTAAAATGATATCATATATGTGTATGAAATGCTTGGGTAACACAATCTTGTGGTTTTTCTGGGTGGTTGTACGATTAGGTCAGATCATTAGAGTCTAGAGTTGAGAAGAAGAACCAAAATTCTTGGGGTGTTTCTATATTTTTGGCTCTTTACTTTTATTTATTTTTGGTTTTTTACTTGTTAGTTGTTATGTACTACCCTACATTTTTTCTAGGTATAATCATTATGTTTTAGCATGGGATGTTAATTAGTTGGTTTAGTAAAAGCCACTTATTTTTCTCTTTTTTTATGTTATATGGATTTTCCCTTATTTATATTGTGTTCTACACTCTAATAAAAAGGTAATGTTCTCCCCATGGTTATCTCATGGTCCCTTTCCACTAGTCGATATCCATTAGTGTATGGGGATACATGTTTAAGTACATCTGGCATATAACGGTGTGGAATTATTTCCGATTGATTATAATTGATACTTATCAGGGAACTCCATGGGTGTAAACACCTTATTGGTAGGAAACATCACCATTCTTAGAGGAAACCGTCTCCTCATGAATCCCTTTAGAGAATTATTCTTTTTCCAATGCTCACACGTGAGATTTCCCAAGTATGAAATTCGTTTTTTTCCTTTGATACCAACTATAACAGCCCAAAACCTACACTACATAATCTAGTTCCGTAAACAGAAAAAATAAATATCCTTATTTGATATTGATTAAGGTAACCTAATTTTTTACATCTAAATCATATGACATCAAAAGGAAAACTTTGATCACTTACACTCACAAGTAAATTTAATGTTTATAATTTTTAAGAATTAGGAAAGACTCATACATAAACAATACAAATTTATTTAAATGATAATATCTCCAATCTAACCAAGATATTATAATTTCACATTGTTTAATCATCATCATCCATATAAATTCCCTTATATAAAAAATTCATTCAACCTAAACCTTTATATCCAAGGTAAAAATTAACAAAATAAGTGTGAGATATAATTTTTAATAATGGTAAAATTAAGCATTAAGAATTGAATGTCACCCATGAAGATGACAAAAACATTAGGGTATGATGGAATGATAAAATTTAATCAGTATAACATTAGAATATGCATACCCATAAATATCTATATAATTAATCATAAATCATGGCTTAAGTATTCAATAAAGGAAAGAGTAATTAGAATCAACAATAATGGGTCATGTGATATAAATATTGATCATAAGAAACATAAAAAACTCTTTTCATGAATAGATAAAACTCATTGGTATCTTGGAAACATTATCATCATATCACTCATAATAATGGAATAGAAAATACGACCTTCTAACATATCCAAAGTACCCAATGAAGTATAGTTCTATAATATACCCATAAAACATTGGTTAGTAACATAACAACCCATACCTGGTTTGTAACTCATCTAATCATCCTTGGTTTGTCACAAAACCACCCATCTTAATAAAAAAATTTCCACTAACAACTATATTAATAAAGAACATAGATCTTTAATTTCATTATAAATCATATAAAATAACCATAATTAATTTCATAACATGATTAGTCCATGGAAAAAATGGGTTCTATTAAATTCTATTTGAAACATGATAATCTTGTGGAAAATAAACAAGTTCAATGAAAATTTATTTGAAAAACATATTCCATCCATAAAAATAATGAAGATGTTATAAACAAAAAATATCCCCAGTGAAGGATTTAGAAGAACAATGGGTTTCTATGTTGATTGAGAATTCATAGCAGGATAAATATATCACTAAAAGATGGAGGGGTGAATTCTTGATGTATTTTTCTTTTACATTTCATTTATTTTGAAACAAAATTCTCATCCTCATCAATAGTTGGTACCTTGATAAATAAAAAACAAACAAACACCCACTAGAATAAAATAATATACAAGGATAACTACTCAACAAGAGTAGCTATGTCCTTGGTATGGTTTGGAAACAATAAAATACCAAATAATATGCAAGAAAAAAACACTTTTTATGGAATACAATGAGTAGTATATAGCCTTACACTTGTGTAAAACTATATTCAATACAATAGTTCATTTGCATCAAGAAGAATGAATGATGTAATACAATTTTTCTAACAAACATGTTTTGATAATTCTTCATCAGCTTTCAGAAAAATTTTAATCAAAAAAAAAATATTAACTACCTTACCCAACAGCAAGAAAGAACTTCATGGAATTTTTAATGATACTCAATCCAATTTACTAGTCATATTTCTCAATACAGAAATATAATATGGATGAAACAATTGGGAACTTTTTCTCTCCCAATCTGGGTACCATAGTACAATTTCTTAGTATTATTATTGAAATTATTATTATTATCTAGGAATTTATCATTTATTATTCTATCTAGCTAACAACCTTATGTTTTCTCAACTTGGAAACTTCTTCTATTTAAAATTATTCAGCACCCCACCTTCTCACAAAACATTACTTTGATGTCATGACATTATAAAGTACTTCTCCATTTATAGGTGACCAAAAAGTATTTTGGGTGGGACTGTGAAAATGTTTTCCACTCGACAAAATTCTAGAAATGTATCTCCTCCATAGATTTTGGGGGAATATTTAATTCTTAAAACTCTTATCAACTCTTCCCAAAACATCTCAAACCATCTCAAAACATTAGATCACCTCAATCGTTCTTTACAAACATCAATTTTATTTTGATTATACATTTTGATTTTTCTAATTACGATTAATACAATTGATTATTCATTATTACATACATAAGAAAAAATCATCACCAATTGAAAAAAGAACAACCAAATATCTGGAAAAAAATTATCATTACGATTCTCGGAACCAACTACTCAATATGATTTCTTTATTACGATGAAAACAACAGATTCTTTATTACATTTCTCTACCCAAAATGAAACTTATAGAAATCAATCTTCAAACTTGTTAAACCACTTTTATGATCACTTTGATAAAATTTTGAAAATATTTAAGAAATTATTCTTTTATTATTTTCCTAGAGTGATGATATTGATAATGTCATTAGTGCAGGCATGTATCTGATGGATCATTCTCTGCTTTACTCTAGTAATTGGTGTCATCTCTAGTATGATGGATCTTGACCCTATTGAAATTATAAGAAAATAGATACTTTATCTCATTCCCCAAAGGAAAAAATATCAGAGTTCTTATTTTCACTTTACCCACTTTTTAAGGAACACAACAAACAGTTTATCTTCATTAAAATGGTAGACTACATTATTGATTGATCTCTAATTTTATTCTTCATATTAGTCATAATAAAATTTTCTTCTTCTCTATATTCATAGATCCCAAAAACATCCAATTTATATCATTTGTGATTGTTCCCAATAAAAGACCCTAAAAATAATTATTCATCTAATAAAACTATGTATCTAACCTAAAAAGGATTCAAATAATATGAATTTGTGTCAGAATATATAATGATGGATCAGTGGAATGTTGTGTCCAATATATTTTTTCCATTCATGACTTCTTTTATTCAAAAAAGATATTTCCTTATCGAATTATGATACCAATGATCTTATTGTACTCAATAAATTTCCCTATGATTTATATCTTGTGTCTTATTGGTCTGATGAAAAAATAGAACCTTTATATGACCACATTACAATTATAATATTATAGTCTTCATAATTTCTATATTCGGTAGTATCATAACAATAGAATAATACTAGAAAGGTTATTCTCCAAAAAAATTATTCTTTCTAAAACATCGGTTTATATCATGACATAATCATGACTTTGAAAATGTCTACGATTAGATTCATCATCATATTTTTTACACTAGGAAGTATTTGTGACATCCTATCCTTTTTACCAAACATATTTCTTTCCAACCCTTAATATGAATTTAGAAACTCCCCCTTTCATACATAAATCATGAATCATAATTTTTTCAATCACTTAATATTTATAAGAACTTAAAGATATGAAAAGAATCATCAAGTTTCCATCATATTCAATAAGAATCTAATTATGTTTATTATTGTGATCGAAACCTCAATTCATACCCAAGGTGAATCAGATGAGCCTCTTATTCCAGAACTCATCTTCTCGATTCAATGGATTTTCTTAATTATGGTTAGTCCACTATTCAAAATATTATGGTTAGTCTAATAATCAACAAATACAATGTTTTGGTGATTTTTCCCTTTGACAACAAAATAAAGTTCTCTTAAAAAACCTCATTCTGCATCTGAAAACCTTCTCCATACAACTTGGACCCTAAAATATCCCTCTTTGGATTTTTTGTCAATTAATATTCATAAATAAATAATATTTTAAAACTCATGTTATGGATTACTTATAAAAAAATCTATGCCTATGTGATCTAACTCATTGTAGGAAACAATTTTTTTACACAAAAAAGTAATTTTTTCCAAATGTTTTGATTATGAAAACATTTTCATATTTTATTCAAATCATTCTTCACTTTCTTTTTATTATTATTCCACCTTCCTATAACAAAATTTTCTTACAAATAGTCAAAGAAAGAGGTCAAATAGTTCACACACATACATTCTGAATTCATAGATTAATTGTAACTCCCCTAATTTACCTGCTTCCTTAAATGGTTTATCACATAAAAATGATAGATTTATGAAACATTATCCCATTTGAAAAAAAATCAAAAGAAAATATGAGAGATAATACAAAGAAACAAACCTCAACCTTGATGATAAAGAGGTTGGACACCTATGTTTAACCTTAGTTTATGAATAGATTCCTTTGGTAAAGGATTTATGAAAATGTCATCAACTTATTATGATGTAGGAAATTTATCTATATTTAATCATTATTCTCTACATTCTCTTTGATGAAATTATATTTGATATAAATATTTTATGAATTGGAATATTGTACCAAAATTTATAGTAAGGTCGGTGCCACATTGATTATCATAACCCAATTGAAAGGGTAACCTCGATTAAATAAGTAAATCTCCCAAATGAGACTTCATCCACATAAGTTGGGTTGTGGTTTGAGGAGAAGTTACACACTCAGATTTATTTATTGTAAGAGTTACTGAATTCTAGTTATCTATATGCAAACTAACACAACTTTTCCCTAGAATGAAAACTAAACCAGATTTGGATCTTGAATCATCAACCTTTCCAAACCAATTAGTATAAAAATACCCAAACAAATCAATGATTTTTGAGTTATCATAGTTGATTCTAAATTTTAATGTATCTTCGATATATCTAAGAATACATATTCTAGAAAACCAATGTGATTATTTTAGATCACTCTAAAATATTTCACATAATGTTACTGTATAAACAATGTCCAGTCTTATGGTAGTCAAATATAACAAACATCCTATTAGATTCTGAAACACTTTCTGATCAAATTTATTACCTTTTCCATATTTATTTATTATTATCATGAATGATGAGGAAAAAAGTTGTTACTTTATTGGATCAAGCTCGAGCATGTTTTCCTCTCAAGATTTTAAGAGGGTACACCATATAGAGAATGATATTGATGAGTGGTACACTATGTTATTGTGCAATGATATTCCAAAAAAATGAATTTTATAATATTTAGAATCATAAACAAGGTGTTACCAATGTACAAGAACATTCAAAGAAAGGGAATTTTATTGTCTTCACAATATTTCTATTATGAGATTACATTGATAGAATCAACATCTCATATATTTTTTAGAGTGATTGGGTGGCAAGAATATGTTCTTTAATTTAGAATCATCATCATTTAAATAATGACCAGTTCTCCATTCAAGATTTCATTGTATCCTGGTTTCATAGTTTAGAGAAAAGGGAAATGGAAGTCATGGTGTGGTTTGTTATTCTCACATCCATATGTTGGACCCTTTGGGAGGCTTGGAACCAAACTAGATTGAGTTAGGTCACTAATTTATATATCTTCATAAGAATATATAGTATTTAATAATATGAGTTGGTATTAGTAAATAAAGGAGTCCAATAGTCGCTTACATTATAAATATTTTTTAACAGGACTTACATGCATATCAGACCAGGTGGTTGATAGATCAAATAGATCCCCCCTATCAATGGGATGAAGCATAATGTGGATGGATCCTTTATAAACGGGTTAATGAGAGGTAGTGGTTTCCTCTGATACTTGAAAAGTTTATTCTTCATTAGGTTCAGTTATTTTTATGGACCAGGAGGCTCTTTGGGAGAGGAGGTGAGAGCAATTCATACTAGTATCTTTCTTTTCAAGATGTTTATCTTTCATGTGTCTGAGGTTGAGTTGAACTCAGAAGTGTTGGTTAGAATGATGCAAAGGTATTATGAACTACCATAAGATTTTATGTATCCTATCATAAGATTCTTAATGAAGACCAATCTCATCCATATTTCTCACTATATTTAGAGAGAGTCTAACTTCACAGAGGATGTGCTTTTCCAAATTGGGATTTCGGATGAGGCTCTTGATATTTATGATAGTTTGGGATCACTCCCATTGGAGTGTAAGGTCATCACCCAAGAGGATAGCTTTGGACTTTATCATTTTAGACCCCCATGAGTTTTTTCTCTATTTATTAAGGTGGTCTCTTTTCTCACCTTCATTAAAAAAACACTTTCAGTTACATATTTATTAAACATTATTCCCACTGATATTGATGTGGAGACAGGTTTCAAATTAACTTTTTATAACTTCATAATAAGTTCCTTAGCATAGTTTTCTTGGTAAAGAAAAATATATTTTTTTTATTTATAAACAAGCAAAGTATTTCATTTCACCAAAAATATATATCTCAAATTAAATTTTATTCTCTTCAAAAAAACATTCACATGTTCATTGATCATTCCTATAAAATATAATGTCATCAATATAAAAAAATTGATGAGGGAGAAATTATGAAATGCTTTAACATTCAGATTGCTGTCAACTATTCCTTTTTAAAAACTAATCTTCCTTAATCAAGTATCAAATTTGGAATACCATTCCTCTGGAGTACGTTTTTTCCCATACAAGTATTTCATCAACATGCACATATAACTTTCATCCTTTACAACAACAAAGGCACATTGTTCTTTAATTTAAACATCCTTATCAAGATAACCATTAAAAACAATGATTTCACATCCCTTTGGAAAATTTTGTAGCAATTTTATTCAGCAACAAAAACAAATATTCTAACGATTTATAGAAAATCTATAGGAGAAAATGTTTCATCATTGTCAATTACTTCAATTTGTGAGTAACATTTTCACACTAATATTTCATTCTTTATATTCACTTCACCATCGTCATTCTGCATATTCTGTAAAACCCATATTGTATCAATATTATGTTTTTATTTGGATTAGGAACAAGTTCCCATGTATCATAATTTTATTCCAAATAGAGCTCTTCATTCATATCCTAAACCAATTCTAGATGCTCGAAATCTTCATTCATATCTTTCAGCTCAACTTTTGAATACAAAGATGTTTAATTTTTCATCATGTGTGAACCCTTTGATGTTGGTCACCAATAATGTAATGAGATCCCACGTTCTTCCTAATTCTTAGAGGATATTTTCAACATTTATCTGCATCACTAGAAAAAACTAAGTCTGATTCATCTTCTTGAGTAGGATTACCATTATTGGTATCCATATCAGAATTGTTACCAGATATTCTTTCTTTATATTTTTCTTCCTTATCAGCATGATTCTGTTTATCTTCATCAGATTATTAAAAAATGGTCACATATATAGATTCAACTAATATTCCTAAATATTTTTTAAAACATCTATATCCTCTAACATCTGGATCATAGTGAACAAAATTTCATTCTTTACTTATCATGTCATGAAATCCCAGGTTTCCACATTTTTTCATTATGGTGTATGGACTCCAAAAAACTCGTATGTTTCTCAAACATTTATTTTTTAATAAATCATTTCATATGGATTCATTTATTAAAATACCCTATAGAAACATATGTTTTGGATATAAACATTAGTTCTCATGGATTGCCTCTAGAATTAATGAGAGAGACCATGTTCCAGCATCATAGTTCTTCTCATTTCAACAAGACTCCAATTCTTCTTTTCAATATCATTATTTTTTTGAGTATTATATGGTTTTATAAACACATTCCTAATTCTATTATTCTCAATATAAAACTCATATTATTATTTTTTGTATTCAAAACCGTTGTCAGTTCTCAAATTCTTCAATAAATACACACAATACTTCTTATATTTCCTCCTAAAACTTTTAACCATTTTAAGATCATCTAACTTATGTGTTATATACATAACACATGTAATGTGAGTGAAATCATCAATGAAAGTGATAAAATTATTATATTAATGAGTTAATTATTTTATCAATGGGCCACAGATATGAGAATGGATATATTCTAGGGGTATTTTTGAACAAATTTCATCATTATTATTTACAGAATTAGTAATCTATTCTTTTTGAAAAACTTTGTAGCACCAATCCCTTTTCTTTGAAATATTAGAAATTCCACGGACACAATATCTCTTTTAAATATTGATCATGTTTCTCTGAAACATATTTCCTAGTATTTTATTCAATAACATATTTTCTTCCACCAAGCCTCGGTAACCAGAGTTTTGAGCCTCACTAACTTGAAACATGTTTCTTTTTTTTGTCCTCTTGTAAATATTTTTCTATATTTCTCAAATTTCCCAGAAAACATATTTTATGAAGATAACATTATAAAATTCATCAAAAAGTTTAGAAACACTTAATGAATTGTGTTTTATCCCATTAATATACAAATTCTTCTTAGACTTCATCTTTTCTTCCCCAATGATGGAGGATCTGACACCTTTAATTTTGAGTGATTTATCATTTCCAAATGTCACAATTCCTTCATTGAGATATTTCATATTCATTGAAAATTTCTAATCTTTTTTCATATGAGAAGAAAAACCCACTATTCAAAACCCAAGTTCATTCTCTTTTATTATTTTTTAGATTAGTTTCTACAATAAGAGATTTTTCATTCCCTTAATCATTATTAACAATCAGATTCTGAGAACTTTTTACAATATTTGTTTTGATGGGAACCAAATGAGACATACATTTCCAAGGGGTCCAGGTTGTTCAAATATTACACATATAATTTCCAAAGGCTGAACCCAATTTTTAATTTCCACACTAGCCTTCTTAGTTTTCTTTAGAGCATCCTAATCAGCCTTTTTTATTTGAGAGGATCAATTCCCCCTCAATATTTTCCTTTTTTAGTTTATGAAATAATTGTGATGTTGTTGATTAAAGCAACAAATACTCATTATGTTTCTTGAATCTTCCATAATACTAGTATTATCTATAGAACTAATATTTTCCCTAGAAATTTATATACTAACTGGATTTTGGATCATGTTTTTCATTAAAATTATTATCTACCCTTTGTTGAATGCCAACCTTTTTGTTATCAACTAGAATCTTATTTTTCAGAATGATTTTATTTCTATCCTTATGTGAACCAAAATTAATAGAATCATTCATAGGTTTAAATTTTTTTGAAATATTTTTTAATACGTAATTTTTAGAAACTTATGATAAACCAACTTTGTTGGTCTTGGACACATATATAACATTCCCAAATTTATTCTTCTATGAAATAATTTCAACTTTCATCTTATCCTTTAAAGGTAATTTTTTATCCTTCTCAAGTTTAATCATTCCAGATATTTCACCAACTTTAGATACATAATTATTGAATCTTTTAACCCTCTATTATGATTTATAAAAATATTCATAATTTTTAACTATTATTATTTGTCCTTCAACATTACTTCAAGATGTTCATTATGATTATTTTCTTTCCTAGTATTTTTTTCAAAACATCAATAACTTTTATAACCTGTAATTTCTCATTAGTAAATCCATCATGATTGTTTTGAAGAGTCTTTACTTTTTATCTTATTGGTTTATTTTTCAATTATCCCATTATTTCACATTAATTGTTTCAATTATTATTTTAGATGAAATTATAATTGATTTTATTCTACGTTAGAACTATTGTTTCCACATTCTTCATTTCTAATTGTTGCGATAAAATTATTCTCAACCTTCTCAGTAGAAATTAAGATTTAGATTAAATGAATTTTTCATGATCATCTTTACATAATAATCTTATCCATTAGGATTTTGATAAATTTATATCCCTAATTTTGGAATAAGATTCATCCATATAACCTTGTTTCTTCTATGGGTTTCCCTAACTTCTATCATCTTCCTCATTAACTTATTATTTATTTTTTTAATAATGGTTTTTTGTAAAATACCTAATGGCTCAACATTCAAAACACACTAACGGAAGTTTCTATTTGAATTTACCAGTATATCTTAAGAGAATTTTAGAAAAAAAGGACAGAAAATCAACATAATTTTTACATGCCTCATTTTACAAATCAGAATCACCTACTTCTTCTTTAACAAGAATTATCTTATACTTTTCTTTCTTAGAATCCTTGAATGATAGTTATGTTTCACTTTTTTTCCATTAATAATTTTTTAAATTATCATCTATTATATATTGAGAGTTCTATGAAAATCATCTATAGATATAGTTTTTGGATCCCTATTCTCAAATGAGGAATCTTTTTCATCAGACGTGTCAAGAATGATCCTCAAGATATTTTCAACAAAAATAGAATTTAATAACTTTTCACTAAGACATATTATATTGTTGATAATTTCTTTTACCATTGTATGAAGTTCCCAATAGATTCTTACTCATCAGTTTTCATATCTTTATACACTAGCCAACATTTTTTTTATTCACTTTTCTATTGCCTTGATAAATGTTTTTTATCTTATATGAGATACCCTTGGTAGAGAAGACAACTTTTGATCATAAAAACTAACTTTCAAAAAGTAATGATAGTAAATAATTCTTATCCCTTCCATCATCTTGAAGATTCTTTATTTCAATTGAGGTATGAGAAACTTTATCATCAATAGAGGAAAATCCCTATGTTGAAGCTTCAAGAACATTATACCCAATATACATAAGAAAAGGAAAAATTATATCATTCTATGTATGATAGTTATTACCATCGAATAATGGAATCCCATTACCATTAAAAAAAATATATTCTTCATCAAAACTTTTTTTTGAAACTTCATTAAAGAGTAAATAGTAGATCCTTCCCTCTGATACCTATTAATAATTCCAAAGAAGATCAATCTACTGCTGATAGAGGGAGGGTTAATTAGTGATAAATTTTTCTTTTAATATTCTTTTATTTTGAAACAACCATTTCATCCTGTTAAATATTTGTTTTCTTGCTAAAGATAAAACCAAACACAAATCCAAAGTAACACAGGAATTTATATGTTTCACTACCCAATAAGAGTGGTTATGTCCTTGTTATTGTTTGTAAATAATCCTGTATAACACAATCCACTATAAAATTATCTTTTTGTGTGGAATAAAATGATATGGATATAGCCTTACACTCTTGTATCACTAAGTTAAATACAAAAGTGCATGTGCTTCAAGTAGCATGATATGATGAGATTTGTTTTTGTAAAAAACTTATTGTGGTTCTCATAGATCAACTTTCTCAAAACTTTTCTTAAAAATCAATTCATCACTTCAGTACTCTGTAGTAGGAAATAACATTACGGTCTTCAGAATAAAAATATATTTTATTTCCTAGTATAATTTCATAGTATGATTACTCAATATGAAAATATAATTCTAACAGAGTATTTTTGAAAGAAATATGAACATCTTCTTTCTCAGTTCATAAACCCCAATCTGATTGCTTGATACAATTTTAGAAATTCAGATATTGATCTTTTCTTTTCTACCTTCTTCTTCTGTCCAGCTAAAATCCCCATGTTTTATCAATATAAAAACTTAATCTCTCTCTATAATTTTTCATAACTCAAACTTCTCTATTAAAACTTATTCAATTTGGAAAAAGTATAATGTAATTCTCCTTTTACAGGTGACCCAAACGTGGTTTGTGTGGGATTCTTAAAATTTTTCACACTCAACTAAATTTTCCTAAAACCTAAATTCTCCTGGAATTTGGGCTATACCTTTTCTTCTTCAATGAATCTTATCTCTTTTCAAAACTTCATGAATATTCTGACAAATTCATCTTGATTAAAAATTTCATTAAAAACAAAAGTATGACTCTGATTCTCTATTCTGATTAACTCATTTTGATTAAGATAATAGATTCTTCATTGTATTTCTTCATACAAAAAACTCGGCACCAATTGAAAAATGAATAATAAAACATATGAAAAATAATATTCATCTCATTATGATCCTCAAAACCAACCACCGAATCCAATTTCATCATTATGATGAAGCTAGTAGATTCCTCATTACATTCCTCTGCACAAAATGAAACATATGAAACCCAATATTTAATCAACATCAAATGCTATTGTGATCCCCTTTATAAAATTTTTACTATATTTATGAAATTCTTGTTTTCTTCTTTTCCAAGATATATTATCTTGAAAATGTTATTTGTGAAAACCTATGTCTGAGAAATCGGTATATGCTTCACTCCTATAATTGGTTTCTTCTCCAGTCTAATGGATCTTGACCCAAATAAAATTTTAAGTCAAAATATACATTATCTTGTTCCCTAAAGGAAAACATACATGTGTTATTCATTCCTCATGACTCACTTGTTAAGTAATATATTCAATTGTTTATCCAGATGAAAATGGTTGACTATATTTTTAACTGATATCCAATTTTCTTCTTTATATTGATCCCAACAATCTTTTCTTATTCTCTTCATTTATCAATCGAAATAAATTCCTATTTATTTTCTTTTTGACTGGTCCCAAAAAATTCCACGCAAAACTATTTATCCTTTGATAAAACTCATCATCTAACATAAAAGAGATGTCAATAATATGAATTGGTTCCAGAATCCATTAGGATTGATTGGTGGCATATTGTGTCCATTGGACCGGTGTCAACAACATTTTCTTTTATTATGAAATATCTTTAATTATCTGATTATGATACTAATAAACATTCATCACTCAAATTATTTATATGAATATTAATATATTGTGGCTTATTAGTTTGAATAAATACTAACATCTTGATATTATCACATTCCAATCAGAATATTATGGTCTACATACTTTCTATGTCCAGAATTATTATATCGATGGACTAAGACCGAAAGGATTTGGCTTCACAAACATTCTTCTTTCTCAAAATTATTCTTATATCATGACTTCCTCATGACTTTGTATATGTTTAATATCTTATTTAGCATCATCTATATAACATTGGCATTTATTTTTGACATCAAATTTTTTAGCACATATCTTTCTTTCTAATCCTTAATCTGGTTGGAATCACTCCCCCTTTCTTACAAAAATCATGAATCACAAGTTTTTCAAACACTTATGATTTATGATAACTCCATGATCAGACCATATTTGTTAGGATTTTATACGATTCATTTAGAATTTGTCTATCTTCTTCGTTATGATCAAAACATCAATCCATACCCAAGGTGAGTTTAATGAGACTTTTCTTCCAACAAACATATTCCTAACAAAATGTACCTTCTTAAGAATCTTTCGTTTGATATTTTGAATATGATGTCCAATTTTATCTTTAAAAAATAAAAATCTTAAGTGATTTATTTCCTTAGATGAAAAAAGAAAACTCTATTAAAAAAACATGATTTATAATTCGAATACCTTCTCTAGCCAGCTTTGTCCCAAAATTGACGAATGGAAATACCATTAAAATATTATTAAAATATTTATGTAAAAGGAACATTTCTTTAAGAAAATATATTTTATATTCAAAAACATCACAAAATATTGCAGAAATAATTTTCATCGAATGATATATTTGAACCATATAAAGTATTTTTAAAATAAAATACTCTTTATGGTGGTGGGAAAATATTTTCAACCTGTAAATATATAAAATAAACACTCATCTCAATGAATTTTGTAAAATGTTATCAAAAGGGACTCAATTGGAAAAAATTAAAAAATTTCCTTTCAAAATTTTTCAAAACAAAGTCAGTGACCTTGAAAATTTTATTTAGAAGATAATTTAATATTATAAAGAACATTTTTTAAATCCTTTTAGGAAACATGGATATGGAATATAAAGATATCTGACATAAAATAATAATATAATCTTCGTATCACTTAAAAATTATTTTTTATGATTCTTTAATCTATATAAGAGGAAATGGAAATAAGTAATGTCAAAAACATTCATAACTATTGGATAAGAAATAGATTTGGATTAATAAAATAAGATCATATTATTTTCTTCAGTGAAAACGTGTACGTAAAAAATCATGAAAACATGAAGATTGTAATCAGAATTATTTTTCCACTTTAGTAATCTTTTCAATTATAATCCACATGAAATAATGACATAAAATGAAACATTAAACATATTTAACATAAAAATATCCATGATATAAAATGTAAAAAGGGTAATTATATATACAACATAAAATAATACAGTTTTTTATCACAAATGTATGTCTTATAGAAAGAAATTTGGGGTCATTAAGCCTTTTAAATATCATATTAGAAAATTGAAATTTAATTAATTGATATAATAAGTGTAAAAATATCAATCCATACAAAAAAATAAAAATATAGAATAAAAAATTAGAGATTGAGTCACACATATTCCTATCATAATGGTGTCGACGAAGAATTTTTATAACGCATTGAAAGGAAATTGAGTTAGGAAACTCCTTACCACTTGGAAAGTTTCACTAAAATCCAATTGAATAAATTAATTGAAATTAAAAGATAAAATGCTATTATGTATTATGGATTCATTATATTAGATGTAAAATTGAAAACGTATACACTACAAAATAAAAACACATTGTGAATATAGTATACATCTCATAGAAGTTAAATAGAGATAGGAAACCCCTTCACCTTGAGTCCAGAAATTCCTTGTATGTTTTTTAACTCCAGTATAATATGTTTAAATAAATTGTTATATTTATTAATAAAATTTTATAGGTTCAAAAAATTATATTTAGACCATTTATTTTATTTCTCTTTAATTACATATTTGAATACTTAATCAATTAAGTCCACATTGGGAGTTTTGAGGATGTTGGGTTCATTATTTCAAAAGGTTATTAGTGTGTTCACCATTGTTAGAGGTAAATATTTTAAATTCACCAGAATATTAATCATGAAATATAGTACATATTTATTCATAAATTATACATTTGAAATCAATCATGGAAAATAGTTAGGAAAAATGAAATACCTTTTGATTACGGAGATTGTAAGCCATATGTATGCATGAATGACGTCTCCATTTATCAATGATCATTATGGAAAGAAGGTATGAATTAATTTATCCTTAAATAATGATAATAATATCATAAATAGCCTATTATTTCTTTAAATATACTTATATATATCATTAGTTTTATATAGTGATGAAAAAAACAATCACATCTCTTCTTGGAGGTGGTAGTCCACACGTACACGAATAGCCTTATAATTTTTTAGTACAAGAATGAACATAATATATTATGATTTAATAATGATAAATATTTTATTAGTAAAATGATGATGTAATTTATATCAAATATATTAATTAAAATTATCCTAGTTACCATTCACGTAAAGAGTTAGTTAAAAATGAATCACATAGGTTCATGAGGTGGTAGACATCCGTACACAACAATGACGTTATCGTGTCCACCAAGTAATATAATGCAAACAAAGGCTTATATGATATCATAAGAAATATGTATAAATATGTTATTGATATCATATATATACATTAAATACATCATAAAAATTCCTGATAGGCGATTACTGAAAATGAATAACATTGGTTTGTGCGGCTATATTCTGATGTACACATGAATAATGATTTTATATGTCTTTTAATTGAAAAATAGATAGATTGAGGTTATTAAATTAATATAATAATATTTCATTATATAGTATATGATGTATTTATCATATTATAATATTTTAAGAATATTTTAAGTAGGTGGAAGACGAAATAAAACAAAAATGCATAGTTAGGAATTTTACCTATTTTAAGACCACCAGTTTAAGATTATACCTAAAGTATTCATAGAATGAATTTATGGCCATGAAATTGGTTATAGGATGAGAGTATGGTTGTTATGAATTTATTTTCAATGTTTTTAGACCAACAAAAAATGGTTTGATGATATAATGAATATAAGATAGTGGGTTTCCTTTTATAAGTGAGGTGAATGGAAGACTTCTAGTTTTTTTTCAAGAAAAATGTGTTCCCACGTTTTCCACATTAAAAAGGGTCTAAATTGAGTATAATAGAGACATTGACATTATAAGTAATAAATATGGGGCTAAAAAGTTTTTAAATAATTTTTTTAGTTCATTTTGACCCATATATATTTAGTTAACCCCTAGTAAACCTGTTTTCACCTTAACCATGGTAATTTATTTTTACTATTTTTCCTTATTCATTGTGGTAAAAAAAATTATGGAATATTTATATAACACAAATTATTATTATTCAAAATATATAATAAAATATTAAAAATTAAATTCATATAAGTGGTGAAATTAAATTTGAAATTAAACCTATACAAATGATGAAATGAGGGTTTACAAGTAGTGTATTTTTTCAAGGAAAAGTTTATTTTAAATTAATTTTAAGGCTATTAATGATTATTTTATAAATATAAATTAATATTTATTGATTCCTAATCTATAAATTTAATTAAAAACGTTCCTCATAATTTATTATCCTTGTTAATTAAAATAGATAATCATCATGCATTTTAAAATTGTTTTAATAAAAATACTATTTTTTGAACTAAAAACAAATTTACACTAAAATCCAATAGAAAGTTTATTAAAAATAAATGAAGTAGAATAAATATAAATGAAATTTTTTTATATTACTCAAAATAATATTAAAAAAATAATGAGAATTAATAAATTCTTAATCTATATAAAATAAATTATATTTCTAGAAAAATAAGATTTTCCACTAGTCATTAGAAAATAATTATTTTCTAAAAAAATCAATATTTTCTTAAAATTCAAAAAAAATATCCCTAAGTAAATTTTGATATTAATATTTCAAAGATTAATTTAAATTTATCAAATAACTTTTTTAAATGTTTAAATATTAATTAAAATATGTTTTCATGAAAACAATAAAAATCAATTTTCAAGATAACCTATTTTCGAAGAATAAAATTAATTTTCTAAAAACATTATTGATTATTTTATAAAGTTTATCAATAATTTATATTGATTAAGAAATATAAATATATATATATATATATATATATATATATCATAATGTGTTTAATATTATTCATTACAATAAATTTAATGGTTAGGTTATAATGATTATATATATCACAATCCATTTAAGGCCAGTATTTTATGTTGAATACACTATCAAACATAGTATTATTTTATAAAATATTAGGGTGTTATGTCCGCTCCACCGTTTTTATAAATTATTTTCTAAAAATTTTAACATTATGTTTAAAATTACATATTTTATATTTAAAAAAACAGCCCACATCAAAAAAAGGGTTTGTAAGACATCCTCTTAATAAGAGAGAAATGGATGTACAAAATGAATCTAGAATAACATGAACTAGGTTTCCAAATAAAAAAACATAGGTGGAAAGTGAATATTTTTACATGGAAGAATCATAAATAATTATGGATAGTTGAAGATATCATTGATCATAAGAAAATTAATGATCCATAGAATGTTAAATACCTCAAAACCAAAAAAAATATGTGATGAGTGAAATGACTATCACCTAATTAGAAATTAAATTATAATGATAAAGAAATTTCAAGATCCTTTATAATATTTTAATACTTTATTTACTACCAAGACTAAAATAATAATGAGATATACTTACTTAGTTATTATAATTTTTCCCATTTTTCAATTTTGACCACAATATGATCTTTTTCTCCAAATGATGAGTATTGAAGATGAATATTTCAAACATTATGTGCTAGAATTAGATCTTAAAGGACCACATAATAGTAGAAAGTATAACAATATATTCCCAATATCACTAAAAATCAATCAAAACAAAAAAAACTAGTATATGGTAATATAATTCCCAAAATGAATAAACTTCCATGTCATTAATCACTAAAATTAAAAAGTAAGACCTAAAAATCAAACTAAACCATTCAAAAAAATAACACAATATCCAAAATAATGTGAAAATGTGTGTCTAAGACTTTGAGCTTATAATAATCCTAAATAATAAGTACCAATGATTTTATTCATAAATATTAAGATAGCCTCACTTAAAAACATCTTAATCTCCAAATTTATCTATACCATTCATTTCATAACAATTATAATGATATTTTATTATTTAAGTGGACTATAATTCATAGTTAATAGTGAACTTCGTGGTTGGATACACCTCTTGGGTGGGACACACAACCAACCCCAGTGGTAGCCCTTTCTTCATGAATCCCTTGGGAGAAGATCTATGTTTCATCCAATGCTCACACATGAGAGTTCCCAAGGATCATATTCATTCCTTTTCTTCTAAAACCAAATAGAGAATCCCAAAACCGAAACTCTTGAATCTGGTGAAAGAAATATGAAATTTTCATTTCCATCAATGATAACTAGGAGGCTGACCCAATTTCTTCATCCAAGCCTTATCACATCAAAAGGAAAATTTTGATCACATTAATTCTCAAGGATATTTCAGGTTTCGAGTTTTTTAAAATAAGGAAAAAGTCATATATAATCAAAACCAATGTATTTGAATGAGAATGTATCCCACCTAGACCATATTTTATTACTTCAAATTAATTCATCATTATCATCAACAAAAAATACCTTTTCGATATAATTAATTCTAGATCAATATTTATAAGCATGGGAAAAATAAACATAATAATAGTGATCTAGAATCCTCTGTAATGGTAAATATAAGAATTAAAAATTGAATTTCATAATTGAGAATAAAAAGATAATAATTTTATGATTTCATAACCATATTTCATGATTGTAACAAATAACATCCAAAACCTACAATACCTAGATCATTAAACAATAGAATGTTACATAAGGATTTAACAAATGTATAAGTCTATAGAATAAATTATCGTGAGCCATGTGACATCAGTCTATATCATTAGAAATGTTTTAAACACATAAAAACATATATAAAATATATTTTTATTTTATGAATGTTTTCATCACATCACTCTAACAAATGGAATTACCAATATGTCTGAATTTCCTCTCTAGAGTACCCAATTCATTCAAGGGTTATAATGGACCCACTAGTCCTTGGTTAGTAATTTAACTACCCATCATTGATTTATAACAAAACTACTCATCCTTGATTTATCATGGAACCAGTTGTCATTATGAAAATTACAAGAACTAAGACATAAATAAATCACATTGATCTTTTATTTCATAATAAAACTCCTGAAACAAACATTATTCATTTTATAACATGATTATCCAATAAAAATTAAATGACTTTCCTGCCAACATCTTTTAGTCATGATTAAAACGTTGAAAAGAAATTGATTCCACAACAATATCATTGAAACAATATTATTCCATACCGATAATGAATGATAATGGTATCAATAAAAAATCCCCAATTGAAGATATGTAGCAATAATAGTAGTAAATGTTGAAGAATACAAATACCATTAAAATATGATTAATAATGTTTTATAAGATATTAACATTTTAATAATTAAAATGACTTCTAAAATCATACAATTAAAACCAAAAATGGAAAAAAAATATTATTTTAAGAAAAAATTCGAATCACAAAAGGGAAGGTTCAAATAAATAATGGTCAATATGGGGAAAATTCCTTAATGTTTTAAATTTTACAAATAAACATTATTTTATAAAAAAATTAAAATGGATTAAAAACGTACTCATTTGAAATTCAATTATAAATTTCCTTTAAAATCATTTTAAAATATATTAAAAGACCATGTAAAATATCTTTATTAAATAAATTATTTTTAGAAATAAAATGTTTTGAAAAATAAAATAAAAGAAATAGAAATAGAAGAGAAATATACCTGATATAAAAGAGAAATTCAAGATACTTATCACTTAAAAATGAATTAATTGAGGCTTCTTTAGTCAATAAAGAAAATATAGGAAATAAAATATGTTAACTAAATTAATAACAAGTGTAGAAGAAAGATATTTGGTTTATGATAATTAGATCATATTATTTCCTCTAATGGAACCTTGAACATAAACAATCTAGAATGAAAAGAGATTGTAATTATAAATCCTTTTCCGTTTTAGTAATTATTTGAATTGTAATCCTAATGAAAGAATAACTTCAAATGAATCATTAAATATAATTAAATATTTATTTTCATGAAATAAAATTTAAAAATGGAAATTAAAAACACCTCAAATAATAATATATGTGTGTATTATAACCTTATGTCCCAAACAATTGATTTTGGGATGATTAACCCTTGTGAAGATCATATCACTAAATTGATAGTTTATAAATAGAGATATTATGTGTAAAAAATTTAAATACATAAAAAATTCAGATTAAATACGAAATAAAATATTTTATTTATAATTTCATAGATAATCCTATCATAATGGAGTCAACGAATAATTTTTACATCATAATGACAGTAAATTGAGAAAATAAACTATTTACCACTTGGTAGCATTCAAGTCAATCCCCTTGGATAATTTAATTAAAATTGAAAGTTAAATATAATTATTTATTATGTGTTGAAGATATTACATGTAAAATGGACATTATATGCACCAAAAAATAAAAAAACTGGTGAAAATTGAATATTTATAGCAAAAGTAAAAGCATATTGAGAAAAACCCTTTGTGCCAAATACAGACATCCCATTTATATCCTTTAACACGTGTATAATAAGATTAAATAAATTATTTATATTATTAATAATATTTTTATGGTTTAATAAATTATACTAAAATCATTTATTTAATTTCATTTTAATTTAAAATTATAATATGTAATCAATAATTTCCATGTTGGGTGTTTACAAGATGTTCATTTCATTATATCAAAATGGATTTGGTGCATTAACCGTGGTCAAAGAGATCATTATATACATATATCAAAAATATTAATAATGAAGTAATAATAATAATAATTCATATATTATACCTTTAAAACTAATTTTTGTTATTTCTATGAGAAATGAACAACATTACAGTCATGGAGATTATAGGGAGTGCAAACTCATTAGTAACTTTTCCATTTTTAAATGATCATCATATAAAGAAGGTATGTATTATTTTGTCGTTCTAGAATTATAATAATATCATAAATACCATATTATATCTTTAAATATACACATATAAATTATTCTTCTGATGTGGTGATTAAAATAATAATCACGTCACTTTGTGGAGGCAGTAGTCAACTCGTACACGAACGATGTTATCATTTTTCAATTTAAGAAATAAAACGATATATTATATTTTATGAGTGATAAATATTCCATTAATATGATTATTATATCATTTATTTTACAAATATTCCTTAACCTTTTCCTTATTACATTCCATGTGAAGTGTTAGCGAAAAATGAATCAGATCGCCTCACAAGGTGGTAGTCGGTCGTAACCATGAGTGATGTTGTTGTATCCCCTGCATAATAGAATGTATAATAATATATGTGATATAAAAACTTCATAGGTATAAATATTTAATATATATATATATATAATTATACTTTTAATACAACATTACAATAAGATGTGATTGGTGACAATGGAAAATGAATGACATCAGTTTGCGTGGTGATAGTCCACCACACATAAGAATGATGATTTTGTATCTCATTTTATGGAAGAGGAGATAGATTTAGGTGGTTTAATTAATAGAATAATATATTATTATATATTATATTTTTTATTTATCATATGGTCATATTTTAATTATATTTTAAGGAGGTTTAAGATGAAATAAAACTAAAATTCCGAATTATGAATTTAACCTCTTCTCGGGCCACCTCTATCAGATTTTGCATAATATATTCCTATAATGGATTTATCACCACAAAATAATCTATGATGTGGATATGGGATTTGGTTAGTTATTTATGCATTTTATGTCAAATTGAAATTGGTTTTATGGTGTGACGATATGAGGAGAGTCGGTGGCCTTTTATAAGTGAGGTGAGTGGAACACTTGTAATGTTTTCAAAAGAAAAAGGTCTACCACAATTTTTCATAAGGAAAATGGGTAAAAATAGATTATTCTAGAGAATTTTAAATTATAGGGTCAAAATATTTCCATTAACTATTTTTATACATGTTTTGAGGTTGTTTTCATCCTTCTTTATTTAGTTTAACGTAGAGGTAAACCCATTTTAACATTTACCACAGTAATTTATTTTTACTGTTTCAACTATTAATTGTGGTAAAAAATTAAGTTAAACTCATTATATAATATAAATTATTATTAGTAAAAAAAATTCAACCTATTTTACTATATTCAGTAAAAAAATTGGAAAATTTAAATTTAAATTATTGCCACATACGTGGAGAAAAATAGGGTTTTCAAGAATTGTATTTTTTAACCAAAAGATAATTTTATATTAACTCAATGAATAATTTTTTTTATTTTATGAATTTAAATTTATTTATTAAAAATATATTAATTTCATTTAAAAATTTTTTTAGTATCATGTGTCATAATTAATTAAAATGGATAAACAATATGTAATTTAAAACTGTGTATAGAAATATTCATCTTTTAAAAAAACAAATTTATACTAAAATCAGATATGGATAAGATTAAAAATTATTTAAGTGGATTAAATATAACTAATTAATACTTATATTTCCTTAAATAATTTTAAACTCAAAATTGGAAGCCTGATTTTTTAAATTTATTGAAAATAAATGTCATTTTAACAAAAATCCGCACTTTCACTATTCATTGAAAAATATATATTTTCAGAAAAATACCAAAACTTCACCCTAAGTAAATCTTTATATTCCAAATCAAAAAATTCATTTCATTTTTGTAAAGACCCGTAAAATTCAAGGGAAATTTTTTCTTAATTTTCTTTAGAATTTTACAAGAGCGCGGTTTCAGACGGCACCTGATTCCGAGGCCCGGAGTGCCCGGAATTAATTTCCGAAGTTTGGCTCGGGTACGTTCAGTGAACGAACGAGCGGGAATTCCTAACTTTTGATCCGGTGCTCGGAATTGAAATCCGAGGGCACCGATGAACTCGCAGCGCCGATATTCGCTTAAAGAGTCCTTTTCGGGAGTTGCGTTTGATGCGGGTTGAAAGTTAGTTTTTGGGTTTTTAGTTTAAGTTAAATAAAATTTGTGAGGAACAAATTTTATTTCTTTTATCTAGTTAAGTCCTACCAAAGGGAGTTGGGAGTGGGACCCACATCCACTTAACCTCCCTTGGGAGGATTAAGTGAGGTGGGGTCCACACGAACCCCAACTCCTCAAATTCTCTCAAAACCTCTCCTTTAACTCTTTTCAAGTTCCCTTAACCCCCTCTTAATTGGCTTAAGTTACTCTTAATTAATTTTGGGGGTTAACTCTTTTGAATTTCAAACTTTTGAAATTCTTCTAATGTGTTTTGTAATAATAAAATAAGAAGTGGTCTTATTTTATTTTGGGTTGTTTGGTTTGTCTCCTTGAGAGCTTTTGGAGAGCCTCCTCTTCTTCTTCAAACTCAACGAAGAACGCGAAGAACGTCGTTCTTCAACGAAGAACTTCTCCGCCGAAGAACACGATCCATCCGCGACGCCGTATCCGCGACGCGACGTACTTCTTCCGCGTCATCTCTTCCGCGACGGTTTTCCGCGACGAACGCCTTCGACAACGACTCTTCCTCCGACGTCAAAGGAATCGACACCGATATTCCACGACTCCGTCAACGTGCGACTATCAAGGTAAGGGATCTTGAGTTCGTTGTTTCCTTTTTATTTGACTTTCCTCAAGACTTGACGTAGAACGCTCAAGTTTCCGACGAAGAACGCCGCTCCGCTCTTCTTCGTCTTCGGTGTCAACGAGAGAGAACACCGCATCTTCCTCGGACAACCTTCGTCGGCGTACAAGGATTCGCCAACGACGTGCCTCTTCGGACGCGCCTCTTCGTCGTTGAATTTGACGAACGACGACCGCGTCGCCCGACCTCCGCGACGTCGTCTTCCGCGGAACGTAGAACGATCTTCGAACCTTATACTAAGGTAGGGGTTGTTGTTTTATTCTTTATTTATTCCATTTCTTGAACATGGATCTCGCATGTCTAACATGAGACTTTGAATGTTTAAGTTGAGTTATTTGCTTAACGTGAGGGGGCCGGACCGCATGAACACGGCCGAACCCCCTCCATCGTTCATGTTTATTTTGCGGAAGAAAGCAAGTGGCGTGGTGCCGTCGCACCACGCAGATGAACGTGCTTATAATTTACGCGGCGCCGTCGCGATACGTCAAGAAAAATCTTCAAGAACGCGACGCCGTCGCGCCGCGTTGAAATGAATGTCAAAGCACGGCGAAGGGGCGCGGTGCCGTCGCACCGCGCCGGATGACGAACGCCGCGGCCGGTTCCGGGCCGCGGCGGGACGAGAAGACCGCGGCCGGTTCCGGGCCGCGGCGGGACGAGGAGACCGCGGCCGGTTCCGGGCCGCGGCGGAAGAGAAGGCCGGCGGCCGGGCCGCCGGCGTCGGAAGTCGAAGGCGGGACCGGAATTTCCGGTCCCGTTAGTCAAAACCGGCCGGCCAGCTGGCCGGCCGGATGACTGAAAACCGGGGGAATAAATCCCCCGGACCGTTCAGCAAACCCCCCTCTTAATGAGGGGGGCGGTTCATTAAGGAGGGGGGGCAGCAGCCCCCCGGTTTTCCAAATAGCGGGCCCCCTGGAAGGGGGGGCCGTTTGTCAAAATCGGCGCGGCAAAGCCGCGCCGCCATCCCAAAAGCAGGGGCAATCAAGCCCCCCGCGTGCGGCTCCCCGTGCGGCGCCAGCACCAGCCGCCGCGGCCCGCTGCCGCCCCCGCCGCCGCCGCCGCCGCCGCGGCCCGCCGCCGCGCCGCCCCGGGGGGGGGGGGGGGGGTCGGGCCGGGTCGGCCCGGACCCGGACCCCCCCGTTTCGAACCAGTTTTGGTTTTTGGCTCATAACTTGAGCCTCAGACCTCCGAATGACAAACCGTCTGCGGCAACGCGATCCTTGGATAGAGACGGTCGTTTCGGTATATCGCACTCAATGTTTCGGTTTACTTTGAGTTTGGCCGGGTTGGTTCGTTCACGAAACCAACCGGGCCTTCGGAGCGGAAACGCTCATATCTTGAGCCACGAACGTCCGATTGACGCGCCGTCAGTCGCGTTGCGTTTCTCTTAATGAGACGGATCTTTTGGCATACTCCGCCCGAGGTTTGGACGCAGGTGGAGTACGGTCGGGTTGGTTTTTCCTTAAAAACCAACCGGGCCCCAGAGACGAAAATGCCAATAACTCACAGACTGGGCGTCCGATTGACGCGCCGTCTGTTTCGTTGACTTCCTCTTGATGAGACGGAACTTTTGACATACTCCGCCCGAGTTTTGGATACAGTCGGAGTATGGCCGGGTTGGATTGTACCCGAAATCCAACCGGGCCCCTGGAACGGAAAAGCTGATATCTTTCAGACAGGACGTCCTCTTGACGAGCCGTCAGCGGCGTTGGTAGTTACGTTTAGTAACGGTCCCTATGAGTATACCCTATGGGAGTTCGGGGTACAGTTGAGATACGGCCGGGATTGGTTTCGCTCTCGAAACCAACCGGGCCCCTGGGACGAAAAGGCTAATAACTCACAGACCGGGCGTCCGATCGACGCGCCGTCTGTTGCGTTGAGACCCCTGTGACGAGACGGACCTTTGAGACACTTCTTCGTGGGACTTTGAGATACTTGGAGTATCGACCTGTAGCTCGTGGAGCGGACCCTCCCAGTGACGAGCATGCGATGTACGGAGACCGTGTAGCTGGCTGAGACCTGACGACTGCTTGACCGACTCGACTTGGAGTGAGTCGACTAGCCCAGTGGACGGAGCACTACTTTCTGAGGTGCAGACCCATGGCGGACGGAGCACTACCTGTGTGACAGTGCAGACCCGCGGTGCTCGTCCGGAGAGTACCTCAGCAGGCTACTAGGGGGTGTGCACTACGGAGTTTGGGTGACATACCTCGGCGGGAAGCACTACTGTGTTTGGGTGGCTGGCCCGCAGTACTCGACAGGAGGAGTACTTCAGCAGTCTTAGGTTAGTGAGCAGTACCTCGGAGTCGTGACAGGACCACTGCACACTCCAGAGACGGAGCTCTTCAGCAGTTACGGTTTCGATAATGAAAATCCTGGTTTGAGCTGAGACTTTTGACCTTGTGTTTACCTCATGATTTAGAGGGGTCACTTGCTAACTTTGGTATATGTATGGGCATATACTCGGGTAGTGGTTATCCGTCGTTTTCACAATCCTTGTGTTTCCTCATGATTGAGATGGGTTACTTGATAACTTAGGTATATGTATGGGCATATACCTAAGTAGAGTTTATCTGTTGAGATCTTCTTGTGTTTATCCTTGTTGGTTTTAGTGAGACCTTGAGGGTCTCGGGGTCCCTACTGAGTATCGTTATACTCACCCCTGCACGGGCTATGCCCGCACCTCGTTGTGTTGGTTGCAGACGACGGACAGTGCTGACAGAAGCCGAAGGTTCGAGGTCTGGACGGTACCTGGAGGTGGACTATACGACGAGGCGGTACCCGGAGGTGGACCACTGGGCGGGACATACTCGGAGCGGATGGCGGGACCCGAGGAGCAGAGGAGCTATTTGTACCCACCCTTCAGGTGGGATTTCCAGTGGACATCTCAGCGTAGCAGCTTTACTTTTCAGTCGCTGTTTCCCTTTCGAGTTGTACTTTACAGTTGGGCTTGTATTTCCGGCCCCTTTTTACTTTTCAGCTCTTCTTTTTGTACTTAGTGTTTTACTTCCGCTTGTACTCTGTGGTGCTTGTTTTCTTTATAAAGGCAATGCCTTCCCAGTTATCGGGATTTTACGCCTTTGGTTCTAGTCGCCAGCCCCTGGCCTATGGAAGGCGGGCTTGGGGTAGTCACGGCACGGGCCCCGAGGACGGGTCGTGACAAATTGGTATCAGAGGAGTTCGGTTCTACCGCAGAACTTATGACTCTGATGTTTCTTTCTGTGAAGCAATAGTGTTGAGAGTACCGAGTGTGGTTTTCAGTTCAGGGAGTCCAGTGTTGGTGCGGGCGGCCGACGTATCCATACACCAGGACCTTGACAACTGATTTCCGACTTTGTGCACGAAAACACTGATTGCGTGTGAGTTTTCAAAGGTTTTTCCCCTTAAAACAGCTCAAACCAGGTCAGCTCACCAGGTATAATCGTTTGATCGTGTTACGTTGTTTCTTTCAGGATGGCCCCACGACGGCAGCCAGTTAGGGTTCCGAGAATCGAACGTGACGATAGCCCACCGAGCGACGAGGCCTCGGTGCAGGGCCCTTTGTCAGCAGTGGCACCGGCAGTAGCTCTACCCGCCGAGCCCCCGATGCTTCCAGCAGCAACCGCTGATGATGCACGTCGCCTCAGCGCACTGCATGAGTTTCAGCGCCAGCGACCGCCCAGGTTTCGCGGGGAGACGGATCCCCAGGCTGCAGAGGACTGGCTGGAGGCAGTAGTACGAGTGTTTAGGCTAGTGAAGACACCAGCAGACCTCATGGTGATCCTCGCTGCGAGCCTACTACACGCAGTAGCAGGACGATGGTGGATCTTGATGCTCCTAGTGCACGATGAGGCATCTCTACTTTGGACAGACTTTGAGAGCCTCTTCCGCTCGGAGTTCGTCCCGGCCACCCTCCGAGCGGTGCGCATCCAGGAGCTTCTACAGCTGCGGCAGGGCAGCATGACGGTCGCTCAGTACTCGGCGAGATTTACCGATCTCTCGCGCTACTCGACCGACATGGTACGAGACCCATTCTTCCGGGCCCGGACCTTCGAGCAGGGTTTGAGACACGAGATTAGGGCATCGCTGATCTCCCTCAGCTTACCGACTCAGACAGGAGTACTGGAGCGGGATCTTCTGATTGAGAGCTTCCTTGCTGAGTCTTCACCAGCGCAGCGACCCACCGCAGGGCGGCACGTAGCGGAGTCTTCGGTAGCAGGTAGCCGACAGATGACTCAGGGGTCCAGACAGACCAGACCTTCAGGCAGACGATCTCAGGGCACTGGCTCAGCAGTGCAGGGCACACAGCACGGAGTCAGTCTTTTGAGTGGAAGACAGTGCTTTGCATGCGGCGGGCAAGGCCACATGGCTCGTGACTGCCCGACCCGCCATGCGGAGGAGCAGCAGACGGTTGAGGGACCACCTAGGCAGAGGCATAGGTTCGACCGTGGCGGTCCGCAGGGAGGAGGCGGACGAGGCAGAGGAGCTGGCCGAGCAGCAGGTGGTGGACGACGCTTTGAGGCAGTGCCACCACCACCACCAGGAGGTCCACCCCGACCACAGGGAGTAGGTGGACATGCGAGAGCACAGCTTCAGGCAGCTGAAGCTTACGATCATGGAGCTCTGGGAGCAGGTGGACAGGAGCAGAACTAGTGGATACATCCTTGTACTTCTGGTTCCTTGCTGCTTTTGTGTAGCGTCTTGTATTATGAGCTGCAATAATAAAAGACGCATCCTTTGTGATGTTTTCATTCCTGTCCTCTTTTGTGATGTTACTAAGAGGTTCCAGTTGACTGTTGACTTGACCCTCACTTGTGATACATTTACTGGAGGAGACCAGTTACCACACACTGATGCCGACAGTGTGACTCAACCCTTGGAGGCGAGAGTAACGGTTGGACCTCTTAGTAGTAGCGTCGAGGCCTTACGACGTCATCCTTGGTATGGATTAGTATAATCCATGTTAGGATTGACTGTTTTAGGCAAAGAATGTGGTTTATCCAGGGGATGAGACCAGGTTTCTCTTATCGGCAAAGAAGAAATCTCGCAGCTCTTGTGGGACTAGAGATGGTCCGGGCCACGTCAGAGGAGGTACATGTCATCCAGGAGCGGATGAGGACAACACAGAGCCGGCAGAAGTCATACGCTGACAGGAGGCGGAGGCCACTAGAGTTCGAGGATGGTGACCACGTCTTCTTGCGGGTCTCACCTCGACGTGGTATTCGGAGATTTGGCCGAGGCGACAAGTTATCTCCGCGCTTCATCGGACCCTTCCAAGTCCTCAGCAGGGTTGGCGAGGTGGCTTATCGCCTGGCTCTACCACCTCAGTTGCACCGGGTGCTCGACGTCTTCCACGTGTCTCAGCTGAGGAGATACGTGCACGACCCGACGCACATCGTTGACAATGGGGCGACTTTTACGGAGGTCCCGGTGGAGATAGAGGATCGACAGGAGCGGGTCCTACATGGACGATCGATTCCTCTTGTGCGCAACAGATGGCGGCACGGGAATCTCCAGGAGAGCACATGGGAGCGGAAGGCTCAGATGTGTTCTCAGTATCCTCTTTTGTTTCCCTAGTTTTTGATGTATCTTTACGGGGACGTAAAGCCCTGAGGTGGGAGTAATGTAAAGACCCGTAAAATTCAAGGGAAATTTTTTCTTAATTTTCTTTAGAATTTTACAAGAGCGCGGTTTCAGACGGCACCTGATTCCGAGGCCCGGAGTGCCCGGAATTAATTTCCGAAGTTTGGCTCGGGTACGTTCAGTGAACGAACGAGCGGAAATTCCTAACTTTTGATCCGGTGCTCGGAATTGAAATCCGAGGGCACCGATGAACTCGCAGCGCCGATATTCGCTTAAAGAGTCCTTTTCGGGAGTTGCGTTTGATGCGGGTTGAAAGTTAGTTTTTGGGTTTTTAGTTTAAGTTAAATAAAATTTGTGAGGAACAAATTTTATTTCTTTTATCTAGTTAAGTCCTACCAAAGGGAGTTGGGAGTGGGACCCACATCCACTTAACCTCCCTTGGGAGGATTAAGTGAGGTGGGGTCCACACGAACCCCAACTCCTCAAATTCTCTCAAAACCTCTCCTTTAACTCTTTTCAAGTTCCCTTAACCCCCTCTTAATTGGCTTAAGTTACTCTTAATTAATTTTGGGGGTTAACTCTATTGAATTTCAAACTTTTGAAATTCTTCTAATGTGTTTTGTAATAATAAAATAAGAAGTGGTCTTATTTTATTTTGGGTTGTTTGGTTTGTCTCCTTGAGAGATTTTGGAGAGCCTCCTCTTCTTCTTCAAACTCAACGAAGAATGCGAAGAACGTCGTTCTTCAACGAAGAACTTCTCTGCCGAAGAACACGATCCATCCGCGACGCCGTATCTGCGACGCGACGTACTTCTTCCGCGTCATCTCTTCCGCGACGGTTTTCTGCGACGAACGCCTTCGACAACGACTCTTCCTCCGACGTCAAAGGAATCGACACCGATATTCCACGACTCCGTCAACGTGCGACTATCAAGGTAAGGGTTCTTGAGTTCGTTGTTTCCTTTTTATTTGACTTTCCTCAAGACTTGACGTAGAACGCTCAAGTTTCCGACGAAGAACGCCGCTCCGCTCTTCTTCGTCTTCGGTGTCAACGAGAGAGAACACCGCATCTTCCTCGGACAACCTTCGTCGGCGTACAAGGATTCGCCAACGACGTGCCTCTTCGGACGCGCCTCTTCGTTGTTGAATTTGACGAACGACGACCGCGTCGCCCGACCTCCGCGACGTCGTCTTCCGCGGAACGTAGAACGATCTTCGAACCTTATACTAAGGTAGGGGTTGTTGTTTTATTCTTTATTTATTCCATTTCTTGAACATGGATCTCGCATGTCTAACATGAGACTTTGAATGTTTAAGTTGAGTTATTTGCTTAACGTGAGGGGGCCGGACCGCATGAACACGGCCGAACCCCCTCCATCGTTCATGTTTATTTTGCGGAAGAAAGCAAGTGACGTGGTGCCGTCGCACCACGCAGATGAACGTGCTTATAATTTACGCGGCGCCGTCACGCTACGTCAAGAAAAATCTTCAAGAACGCGACGCCGTCGCGCCGCGTTGAAATGAATGTCAAAGCACGGCGAAGGGGCGCGGTGCCGTCGCACCGCGCCGGATGACGAACGCCGCGGCCGGTTCCGGGCCGCGGCGGGACGAGAAGACCGCGGCCGGTTCCGGGCCGCGGCGGGACGAGGAGACCGCGGCCGGTTCCGGGCCGCGGCGGAAGAGAAGGCCGGCGGCCGGGCCGTCGGCGTCGGAAGTCGAAGGCGGGACCGGAATTTCCGGTCCCGTTAGTAAAAACCGGCCGGCCAGCTGGCCGGCCGGATGACTGAAAACCGGGGGAATAAATCCCCCGGACCGTTCAGCAAACCCCCCTCTTAATGAGGGGGGCGGTTCATTAAGGAGGGGGGGCAGCAGCCCCCCGGTTTTCCAAATAGCGGGCCCCCTGGAAGGGGGGGCCGTTTGTCAAAATCGGCGCGGCAAAGCCGCGCCGCCATCCCAAAAGCGGGGGCAATCAAGCCCCCCGCGTGCGGCTCCCCGTGTGGCGCCAGCACCAGCCGCCGCGGCCCGCTGCCGCCACCGCGGCCCGCCGCCGCGCCGCCCCGGGGGGGGGGGGGGGTCGGGCCGGGTCGGCCCGGACCCGGACCCCCCCGTTTCGAACCAGTTTTGGTTTTTGGCTCATAACTTGAGCCTCGGACCTCCGAATGACGAACCGTCTGCGGCAACGCGATCCTTGGATCGAGACGGTCGTTTCGGTATATCGCACTCAAGGTTTCGGTTTACTTTGAGTTTGGCCGGGTTGGTTCGTTCACGAAACCAACCGGGCCTTCGGAGCGGAAACGCTCATATCTTGAGCCACGAACGTCCGATTGACGCGCCGTCAGTCGCGTTGCGTTTCTCTTAATGAGACGGATCTTTTGGCATACTCCGCCCGAGGTTTGGACGCAGGTGGAGTACGGTCGGGTTGGTTTTTCCTTAAAAACCAACCGGGCCCCGGAGACGAAAATGCCAATAACTCACAGACTGAGCGTCCGATTGACGCGCCGTCTGTTTCGTTGACTTCCTCTTGATGAGACGAAACTTTTGACATACTCCGCCCGAGTTTTGGATACAGTCGGAGTATGGCCGGGTTGGATTGTACCCGAAATCCAACCGGGCCCCTGGAACGGAAAAGCTGATATCTTTCAGACAGGACGTCCTCTTGACGAGCCGTCAGCGGCGTTGGTAGTTACGTTTAGTAACGGTCCCTATGAGTATACCCTATGGGAGTTCGGGGTACAGTTGAGATACGACCGGGATTGGTTTCGCTCTCGAAACCAACCGGGCCCCTGGGACGAAAAGGCTAATAACTCACAGACCGGGCGTCCGATCGACGCGTCGTCTGTTGCGTTGAGACCCCTGTGACGAGACGGACCTTTGAGACACTTCTTCGTGGGACTTTGAGATACTTGGAGTATCGACCTGTAGCTCGTGGAGCGGACCCTCCCAGTGACGAGCATGCGATGTACGGAGACCGTGTAGCTGGCTGAGACCTAACGACTGCTTGACCGACTCGACTTGGAGTGAGTCGACTAGCCCAGTGGACGGAGCACTACTTTCTGAGGTGCAGACCCATGGCGGACGGAGCACTACCTGTGTGACAGTGCAGACCCGCGGTGCTCGTCCGGAGAGTACCTCAGCAGGCTACTAGGGGGTGTGCACTACGGAGTTTGGGTGACATACCTCGGCGGGAAGCACTACTGTGTTTGGGTGGCTGGCCCGCAGTACTCGACAGGAGGAGTACTTCAGCAGTCTTAGGTTAGTGAGCAGTACCTCGGAGTCATGACAGGACCACTGCACACTCCAGAGACGGAGCTCTTCAGCAGTTACGGTTTCGATAATGAAAATCCTGGTTTGAGCTGAGACTTTTGACCTTGTGTTTACCTCATGATTTAGATGGGTCACTTGCTAACTTTGGTATATGTATGGGCATATACCCGGGTAGTGGTTATCCGTCGTTTTCACAATCCTTGTGTTTCCTCATGATTGAGATGGGTTACTTGATAACTTAGGTATATGTATGGGCATATACCTAAGTAGATTTTATCTGTTGAGATCTTCTTGTGTTTATCCTTGTTGGTTTTAGTGAGACCTTGAGGGTCTCGGGGTCCCTACTGAGTATCGTTATACTCACCCCTGCATGGGCTATGCCCGCACCTCGTTGTGTTGGTTGCAGACGACGGACAGTGCTGACAGAAGCCGAAGGTTCGAGGTCTAGACGGTACCTGGAGGTGGACTAGACGACGAGGCGGTACCCGGAGGTGGACCACTGGGCGGGACATACTCGGAGCGGATGGCGGGACCCGAGGAGCAGAGGAGCTATCTGTACCCACCCTTCAGGTGGGATTTCCAGTGGACATCTCAGCGTAGCAGCTTTACTTTTCAGTCGCTGTTTCCCTTTCGAGTTGTACTTTACAGTTGGGCTTGTATTTCCGGCCCCTTTTTACTTTTCAGCTCTTCTTTTTGTACTTAGTGTTTTACTTCCGCTTGTACTCTGTGGTGCTTGTTTTCTTTATAAAGGCAATGCCTTCCCAGTTATCGGGATTTTACGCCTTTGGTGCTAGTCGCCAGCCCCTGGCCTATGGAAGGCGGGCTTGGGGTAGTCACGGCACGGGCCCCGAGGACGGGTCGTGACAATTTTTTCCAATAACTTTTCTATAATTTCTAATGATTAATTATATTATTTTACATGAAAATAAATAATAATCATTTTTAATGAAAACATTTTTTTGAAGAAAAAAATTAATTTACCCAAATCATGATAGATTATTTACTAAAACTTTATCAGTAATTTATATTGAGTACGAAGGATATATATATATATATATATTTCATAAATTTTTTAAAACGTTTCATACCCACCAATTTAACATCTAGTTTATAATGGTCTTATATATTGAGGGTCATTTAAGCTCGGTATTGCATCTTCAATATGCTATCAAACAATGTTTTATTTTCTAAAAACTAGGGGAGTTACATGGATAACTTTAATGGGGTACCAATTTATAGGAATATGGGTTATAGAATTATATAAATAACCATAGATTGTGTCCCTAGTCTTCAACTAATACTACTCACTTAATCACTACATGTGAATATTTCTTACTCAATAAACGTTCCATGATATATGTGATGGATGTTGAGATATTTTATAAGGCCCACATATTATTATATATAATTTTGATTCAAGTTTAACCTCTATTTTATAAATTATAATTAAATATTCATGAATACTAATTATAGCATCGATACAAATTGATGACCTATCTAAATGTTCTATTCATTCACTCAAAAAATTTTGATATCTTACTCTGTAGACTAAATGGGAGGCTTTGATCAATATATTCCATTTTGTGGGTTCTCATAAAAAATTTACCACTAAAGTCTTTAGATGGACCTATATGTGGATCTATTTAGAATTGTATATAATACTCTGACATGTTGGATGAATTTTGTGAACCTAAGTGGCATAGAAAATAACATATTAAACACATGGTGGAGAAGGTTTATTCAATTCTAGAAAATATTGAAGCTACTTTTGATTAAAAAATAAGTGTAGTGGAAATCATTAAATGAACTTAGAGTTTGAAGTTTGATAAATATTTTTCTTTTAATTATCACTATAGATGAGAATCGTAAGTGTTGGAATGAATAAAAATTAAGTCCCTATGTATATTTTTTCCTCCGAGATCTGTTATTTTAAAGGAGTTGTGGCATTTCGACTAGAACCTCCGCCAAACCTATCTCAAGTTAATGACGTGTTCAACATATCTATTTTGAATAAGTACATACTAGAAAATTCATTAGCACTTCATGTTTAATTATTACAATCAGGGAATGAAATATCTAATAAGGATAAACAAATTAAGACTATGGACCATAGATACTATGTTCTCTAAAAAAATAAAATTTAAATCGTCAAAGTGCATTGCTCAAACCATAAGTATGAATAGGAGTCATGGGAAATTAAAATTTCGATTTTTCAAAAGTAAACTCAATAATAATTGATAGAGGATATAATTTGAAATTTAGTGAATGAATTTTCTAAAGGGGAGAGAATGTAATGACCCACGCTTTTATATATGGAATTTTCTATCAGAATAAAAATGAATCATATTTAAGAATATCATATAGCAAAAAACACCTGCAAAACATAACAAAATCCATTAAAATATAATTTTCTTAATTTAAAAAATTACATATAGTAGATGAATATACCCTATAAAATTGAATTTTTTACAATTTCATATTAACAAAATTTGAAAAAACAACTAGAATAGAAAATTTTGGATTTTTTTATTTCCTAGAATTATTACACTTTTGAACAAAACAGTAAAATAGAAACAATAAAATTTTAATGTAATAAAATTTTTGAAATTTAAGAATAAATAACATTGAGAGGAATTAAAGAAAATGTATAATTAATGTTATAAGACGTATTTATAGGAATTAAAAAACCCTTAAAAAAATTAGAATAGTAACTTTGGGTCGCGCCCCAACCCTTGAAGCTCGGATTCTGTGTTGTTCTACCATTACATTACCATGATTACAATGAATCAAATCCCAATGGACAAAAGAGTTTAGTAGTCTTTTAAATCCAGATACATAAATGATTCTTACATTATAAATTTATACACTAATTACAAAATATATTTCTGAGGATAGTAACTTTATTCCCACATATAATATCCATGCATATATTTCTTAGTACCCTTCATAGATTATTGTTTAAGGAAACAAATAAGGTTGATATCAAATGTTGTGTTTGGGTTGTGTATAGTGTAAAAAATAATGAATTAATGAGAATAATAAATATAGAAAAGTAATAATTGGAACGACATGCCATTCAAATAATTGGATAAGTAATAATGAATATGAAATGGTGATTAAAAGAGAACACATTCCATTTTATAAATAAACTATGAATGATATGCATCCATATATTTCATCATAGTGAAAATTTCATATATATTAAATACTGAATAGAAATGAAGGAAATACTTAATTATTGGACATCATGTCTGAGGAACATGAAACCTACATCGTCATGACCTTTCACAAGACAGTTTTAAACTATATAAAGAAACCTATTTAATTTTCCAAACTAATTTATCTCAAAATAACATGTTGATGCATCAAGGGGATATACAAATTCCTTTCCCCAACCATCATGGTCTTTCCATGAATTACTCATATATCAAATAATTTATTTCATTAATAAACAATATGTATTATCAAATATTCATATTGACTAAATTATAATGGTTTATAAATATTTCCCTGCATAATAAAATAACTATAATTGTAAAAACATTATTTAAAATGAAATATGGTTTAGGAAATATAAATATCCATGATAAATAATATAGATATTTTGAGAAAATTTAATTACTAATGATCATAAGAAATTAAATATTTCAAGGGGAAATAATGGAATCAATGTAGTGAATTTAAATATTATCGTTGGTCAAATAAATCATAAACCATCCCATGTAAGGATAAGTATGGTATCAATATAACATATCCTAATTGGTGTAAGGATAAGGGGTTGTTTTCATTGATGAATATAAATACGGTTAGAAGAAAAAAATATCATTTTTTATTGTGAAAATAATTTTCTTTGAAAATCACTTTTGTAAGTTTTTTATTTAAAAATTAACCTTTTAAACATGAAAAGGAATATTCAAATAAATTAAAATGTTTAATTTTGTACATCCCATACATGGTAAAAACTATAATCATTTTTCAAGGTAAAAAGGTTAGAAAAAATGAATTGTTTGGAGAGCATCTAGAAAATTAATTTTAAAACATTTATAAAAGAAAAAATTTTTAAAGTTACATTAATAAAAAAAAATAATGCTTAAAAACATTTTAATTTTTTTAGAAAATAGTGTTTCTAGAAGAGAAATGGTTCTCCAACTAAAAGGGGAAATGAAATTTTGTTTTCGTAAAACAAATATCTAAAAAATTTTAAGAAATAATTAGTGGAAAATAGAAATAATAATTGAAAAAGGTGTTGAATAGCTAGATATTAAGTAAATTATAGGGTTTATTGAACAAGAATAATATAAATTCCTTTATGGAATTTCAATAATAAGAAATTTTTATAAGAATGAGATTGTGAAATAAAGCATTCAAATGATCACAATGTGGAAGTTAAAATTAATAAATGAATTGATTATATTTATTGACTATAAATAAAAATATAATAACTATAAATAAATCAATTTGTATTCAAATCCATTATACACATAATTAGATAATATTAATTAAAATGAGGAAATAATATAACCCAATGAAATGGAATTGAGTTATAAAATTTATTACCACTTGGTATCATTAACTTAAAGTCAAATTATATAGAATAATTAAAATTAAAACTAAAAATACCATTAATAGTGAATTAATAATGATATTAAATTTCAAATTGGATTTATATACAACATATAAAATAAAATATGTGCATAAAATTACAATATGCCTTGATGAATTGAAATTGAGACGAAATATGTTACAATTATTGTAACATTTGAATCAGAAATCCTAAAAGTAATAATATTTAGATGAAACATTTAAATAACATGAAGATAAAATAATTAGTGATATTATATATCATAATATTCAGTAGATACTATATAAAAAATTATTAATTTGTCAATATGACATTTATCTCATGGATATAAAATTTGAGATGAAAATCCCTTACCTAGCATTTCATTTTAGGTTAATATCCTTTAACCTAATTTATGATGGATTTAAACATGTTAATAAATTATAAAATAATAATAATAATAATAATAATATCATATATGATCTTATTATCATATCATATTACCCGTTTGTTATTAATCCTTCATTATTTTTACTATTTCACATGCTAATTGCCTTGTTTTTTGAGCACTTTTTGACTTGTTACTTTTTGTCAGTATTAATTAGATCAGGATTTAATAATTTATATAATGTAAACCATTTTTTAAATATCATATATATTCAATATATATGTATTTATAAAAATCCATAAAATTTTGAGATATGAAATGAAATGCACCATTTATGGAGATGGTAGGTCATACAAATGCATGAACACTCCTTCCATTTTTTGTTGTATTTAAAAGAATGAAATGTAAATAATATATATGTATATTAAAATTACAATATCATATTAATGACATAAATTTCACATGTTTTTGTTAAAATAATTCTCAATACATTCCATGTATAGTGTGAATGAATAACATTGATTTGAGGAGGAGATAGTCCACATGTCTACAAAAAAAGTTATCATATTCACACAAAATGGAAAGAATAATAGTATGTGTTATATAAAAATACCAAAAGAATAATTAAATTATAAATAATATATATAGTATAAAAACTATAAATAACTCATTATTTCCAACCTTTAAAGGTTGTTATTAGAAGAAGGAAGGATATCAGTTTGCGGGGTAGTAATTCCCCCAACACACGAATAATGATTATGTATCCCATTTTGAATGATTTTTGTGAAATTATAGGGATATATATTAGAAAATATACATAATGATATATTTAAGATAATTATCTCATTAAATAATTAATAAATAATAATAATTCAGTTTTTTTATAATTCAATTAAACAATAGTGATCGTGGAAGAACGTTGCCTCTGATTCAGGTTACTCCTTTTAATTTAGAACAAAAGTCTTCCATGGTTCAATTCCTGACCAAATTGAGGCTTATATGACTAGGGAATGGGTGTTGGGAATTTATTTTTTCATATTAATTATGATTCAATGGTATTGAGTTCATTAAATAAGTGGAAGGGATGAGTGTCATTTTATAATTTTGGATGAGTGGAATTCTGGAAAACAATTAATTAGGGAATTCAATGCACGTTATTTTGATTTTAAGTGGCTTCAATAATTAAAAATATTATATAAGAGATATTATATGTTCTAAATATGGGTCATAAATGGATTTTTTACAAGTTTATAGGTCATTTTAGCTCTTTTTTTTAAGGATTACTCCATTGTTAAGATAATTTTTCTTGTAATCAGTGTAATTAATTTTAATTAATATCACGTATATTTTTGGTAAAAAATATAAGTTGACCTTATTAGACATTATAAATTATTGTTATTCCAAATATGGAATCAATTTTTTCTGAATTCCAAAAACATAATTAGATTAAATTAATTTTAAATTAATCTTATAGAAGAGATGACAAAGCATGTTTTTAAATGTGAAAATGTCCAATAGTTTCCTAAGTTTTTATATCCAATTTCAAAGAGATATTGATTATAATGAACTAAATTGGATTAATTGGTGTGTAATTGCTATAAATTAACATTAAAACAAATTTAAAATATAATTTAACTTTATAAACTTTTTAAATGAAAATGTAGTTTTCAATTTAAATTTAGTATTTTCCACTAGTCATTAAAAATGGAAAATCTAAGAAAAATATAAAAAAATTAAACGTAACATGATTTCTATATTCATATTTCAAAAAATAAAATTATATATGCAAATAAAATTCATATACTTTCAAAAAATTGTATTTAAAATAGGTTTTTTGTTAAAAGGCGCAAAATTTCCTTTTAAAAAAATATTATTTTTAAGCATAAAATTGGATTTATTCTACTCTTATGACTATAAAATCTATTGGATGAATATAAAAAGGATTTTATTGAAAATATAATATATATATATATATATCATTAATATAATTCACTAATATTAATTAATTATATTTATTAGAATAAAGAACCTATGTGAGCATAAAAACATTTTCTTTTTAATCAATTGGGGTTTATATTCATTTATAATTAATTAGTAAACTGTGTATTTTCTAAACCATATATTTTCATAATTTAGTTTATAATATTAATAATTTAAAATTTAAATTCTATTTTATATCTTAATATATTAAATAATAATGTTTTAATAATATATTGTTGTTCTGTGAAGCATGATTTTGTGTATAATGAAAGTCATCGAAGAAATTTGTTATTGCATGCAATGAAAGATAACTCAGTATGACACAAATTGAAAGCTATAATATATATTAAATTTATTTAAAATATTAAAATTAACATAAATTATCTAGAGGATATATTAATTTATAATTTTGGAGTTGTGTGTCATGCATCCTATTTTAAAAAAAATAAACACTTTTAGAGTTTTGGGGAGTTAAATTCTCCCCAAATTAAATAAATTTATTCCTTGAAATTTAAGTTCGATCTCTGAAATATAGGGTTTGAAATTTCAAAATCCATTTTTTGTAATACTACTTCATGAGAAGAGTTAATTAAATATCCTCTCAATAAGATAGAATTAGATGTTTAAATTTCACTTGGAATAACATATAACAAGGTCTATAAGTATGAGAAAATCAGTTAAAGGGGAAAATGTGTACTTGGTGAATTGAATATGTAATTATAGGGAGTGACTGAGTTCATTGATCACGAGAAATTGAATAATCAATAGAATGTTTAGGGCCTTAAAATCATCAATATTTAATGATTTAAAAGGTCATCGGTTCAACGAAAATATAGGTATTAGAATTACACTTTTTTATTATTTTCATAATGTTTAATATTTTGTTTATTACCTTGAAATGTAAGGAAAAATAGATACTTGAAGTTTCTATATTACATAAATAAAATTTTCATATTTTTTTGTTATTTTCTCAATTTTGAATTTATAAATTACTCTGATAAATGAATATCCTAAAATGAAATTTATTTTATTCCTAGAGTAATAAAATTTACATTTTTGAATTGTGAGATCCATAATAGGTTTACTAGTTATTTCATTTGTCTCTAAATATTTTTCAAATATAATTTGGTTAATACATTAATAACTAAGCCCAATAAGTAACATTATAGTTTTGTTATTAATATTGATTTGTCAAATTCTTTAACTAAAAAATTAGAATGTAACCTATACATTGCATAGGACAATGGTATGTGTGAAACCCTTATCATCCATCATTAATGGGTTCAATCCCCACCTCCTTATAGTCTTTCGTTTTTGTAAAACTATATTAATATATAAATATGATGTACAACATTGAAATTTAATCATTTAATAACCTTTTTTATTGTTTTCCATGAATCATTTTTTTCGAAATCAAAATAATTTAATTTAACTGTTATTAAAATTTAATTAATGATAATAATAACACTAAGGGTTTATAATACCTCTAAACTCATGTCTCTCAAATTTAATGTCATTATTCCTCAAATAGATTTTAGACTAAAATATATATTAAACAAATGAGTTTTATTTCCACAAATTCCTTCTAAAATATCATTAATCTTGGCAGACTCCCATTACATAAAACCTAAAAAAGGAATTTAAGACTTAGAATTTAGGATGTAACTTAATATCCTTACATTTTTATAGAAACCAATAATATTAACATAATAAATTCTTATTTTATTTGATTAAAATTGTGTAATTCTATCTTATGGTTATGTTCCCTAATATATGTTTTCCTAAATCTAGTTCTCAAGGTTTCAACTAGAGTTACTCTGATAACAACTATAGAGCCCCAACACCAGAATCTCAGGGCCAATGTCGTGCTTCCATTACATTAACAAGATTACAATGAATCAAATCCTAAGGCAATTAAGAGTTTAGTGGTTTTGTTAAACTAGATACATACATGAGTCTTGCATTACAACCAGATACACTAATTTCAACATAATTTTTTTTCATGGAAAATTACTTAATTCCCACATAAAATATCCATGCATATCATTCTTGGTACACTTCATGGATTGTTAGTATAAGGCCCAGCCTTAAACCTTACTTAATCGTGAGTTATTACATGATTACACATTGATGATCTTTTCAGGTTTAGAGTTTTAGAGAATTATATCATGAAACATGCATTACATTCCACATTTAAACAAAGTGGTTACATAAAAGACAGTATTCATTCTTCCTATCAACAGAAACATATTTAAAATAAAACATGGATTCTTTCTTTACACATCCTTGACACTATCATCACATCATGTACCTTTCAATTGACCTGTGAAAAACATTTCAAAAACATGGGATGAGCATCAAAAGCTCAGTAAGGGTTATAAAAATATGGAAAGGAAACATGAGTTCATATATAAATAAGAATGAAATCATACTTTACCCATAAAACACAGGCACTTTAACACACCTCATCAAGTCATGAATAAATCATAGAAATCATAAGACATAAAAGTTAACTTTAGGCATTCATAACATTCTTACGTAGGGAGTAACCCTCTTGGTTACGTTTGGAATACCCACCACAGTATATTCCCTAAATCTATTCATAGAAACCTTAACGTTTCACTCATTCGCGTTACCCAATGCATTGGAGAGCTATATCAGGCTCACCCGCCCTTAGTTTATCACGGAACCACCCGTCTTCATACTAATTCCCAAGAACCTCAACATAATCGTATCACATAAAACATGCATAAAGGAAATATAACATTTCCACCTTTCAATCACAAGATATCAATACAAAACATTGATATAAAAACATTATGAAAACCATTTTCAATACCAAAATAAAAGAAAAGTAAAACATGGTATTTATTTTTCTTTTAAAAAGAAGGTATGGCTTGTAGAAGAAGCCGAAACTCAAATAATGGTAACGATGGCGGAGAAGTCGTTGTCACCGCATACGTACAACAAAAACATTCCCTTTTGTCATTTAGTAAACGCTTCGTATAAAAAAGATTCTCTTTTTAATAAACGTAAAATCCAAAGGGTTTTATACACTGTATAAAATAAGGTTGTGTATAAAACAAAATATGACTCAATGAATGGAGATTGAGACGAAGTCCCTTACAAAGACGGTATCCTTGGATTAAGGATAAATCAGTTACATAACTATGTGTGACAAATGAATACACAAAATATAAGTGGGTATTAAGTATAAAACAATCAGAGGACATTCACACATAATCATAGAAAGACATATTCAAGGTGTACAAGTTTATCCCAAAGAATCGAAATTGGTTTAAGAAGTTCCCTTGCAAAAATTAGACAGCCTAACGGCGTCACTTCAAAATTCAGAAAAAGAGTTGATGAGAGATAAAAAGGGGATCTCATCACTTGGACATAAAATTTACCTCAATAAGGATATATAAGAACATATCCCAAAATAATATTATGTGAATTAAAATACATAAAAAAATAAGTCTTTTAAAAAGAGGAGGGTGAATGGTTCCCTTACCGACAAGGGTATCTTTCGAAACATACGCCCCGTGAAAGAAGGACAATACAACATTGATGTAAATACTCATAAATGAAAGAATATTACACAATGAGTAATATAATGTTCAGTACATACACCACTCAATGGAAATTGTGGCAAATGTAGCATAAATATCACGGGAATAAAAGTGAGATGAAAAATCCCTTACGAAAACTCGGCACCCTAACGGCACCACTTAAAGCTTCAAAAAATCGATTGATGAGATCAAATAGGGTATCTCATCACATTACAGTAAAATTTACAGCAAGAGGAATATAAAAGAACAACCCCCATCATTACAAATAGGGGCTTCAAAGAAGTGACATAAAGGAGAGTACTTAAAGAGAAAGAGAGAGGTTAGATCTCTTACGAAAATTCGGCAGCCTAACGGCACCACTCAAAACATCCAAAATGGTTTGATGAGAGAGAATAGGGTCTCTCATCATATGAACATAAAAATTACAGTAAGATTAATATAAAATAACATCCCAATAACGATAAAGATGATCTTAGAAGGAATGACATAAAAGAGTGTACTTAAAAAGAAAGAGAGGAGTAGGATCCCTTACCTCAAGTCCAACTTGTCTTGTTCGTTTATTTATATTCCTGAATAATAAACTTTGGTCAATTAATAATTGCCTAAGTACCTCCTTTAGAGATTATTATTCAGTTCATATCACATATTATAATGTTATAATAATTGTTTAATAATGTTAGTTCATATCAAACGTTTTTGCCGATGTTTGGTACATGAGTCAAAAATGAACTTGTTTGAAAAAATATTTCCCATGTAGTTATAAGAAAACAATTTCCAGAATGTTATTAATGATTAAAATATCATATATATACATTAAATATTCATTTCATACTATTCCATATCATTTGGAGATAAAAAACGAAAAGCACCGTTCATGGAGACGGTAGGCCGTACGTACGCATGAACGCTACTTTCATTTTTTGTCATATTAATGGAATTAAAAAAATGAGAGAGAGATATATATGTTATAATTACAAGATTATATCCATAATTTATATGTAATATATTCCATATTTATCCATTATATATTTTTACTTATAATATTACATAACATTTTGAGATAAGAAATGAAATGTACCGTTCATGGAGACGGTAAGGCGTACGTACGCATGAACGCTACTTCCATTTCTATTTCATATTTAATGGAATTAAAACATAATGATACATAATAGTATTTTAATTCCAGTATGTTATCATATATAATATCATTAAATATATCCTTTATACATACCACATAAGGTATTAAGGAATCAAATCACTTTGAGGGGGCGATAGTCCGCACTTCCTTAAATGAAGATATCACGTTTACCCATAATGGAAACAATAAAGGTATGCCATAAATGAAAAAGTATATAAGATTAAGTAAAACATAAACATATTAGATATCATATATAAATATATTGTCATCTTAATGGCCACCTTTTAAGGTGTTTGAAGAATGTTGAATAATCATCGTTTCGGGAGGCAGAAATTCGCCATCCACGGAAACAGTATGTTCTTTAACCATTAGATGTAGGTGTGTGTAATTGTAGCTCGAATAATTCTTATAACAACATCCTAGTATATTTAATATACTGTATTTGTTACAAAATAAATGAATAAAAAGAGTTTAGGGGGTTGGATAAGAAAAATAAAACAAAAGGACACAAGTGAAGACATTACCTTAAAATCAGGTAACTCCCATTGGTTTGAGCTCAAAGGCTTCCTTGGGAAGACTTCTGCCCAAAGTGAGGCTTCAAGGAGTAAGAGAGGGAAGTGGAGAGACAGAATGGGAAGGGGTTGGTAGATCCAAAGGCTTTGGTAGTGTGGGTAAGGAGGTAGAGGTGGGGGCCTTTAATAAGAGGAGAGGAGGGGCAATCTTGTAAAGTTACAAAATGTTACTTTATTTTCAAAAGCGTTTCGGATTTTAAAGGTCCCAAATTGATGTATTTCGAGGATAAGGTGATACGGGTTCGAAATCCACTCATCCAATAGGTTTTGGACATGTTTAGGTCTTAGATAATACATTATCTTTCCATTTTATTTAAATCGTTAAATAATGAGGTCATCGCTGCATCATCATGATGTCATAAATAATTTAATTTATTTAATGTCTAAAAATTATAAAAAACTACAATGATGTAGGAAATCATTTTAACTTTTCAATGAATATTTATAGTAAAAAATATGACTTGTATAACCCCATGTAAAAATTGTTTTAGTAAAACATCTCATGTTTGTGTCATTTTTACTTTAACATTAAATAAAAAGATATTTATGTCATTTTCCAACCAAAGTGGCTCCATGGGGTCCCCAAGCTGACCCATGGATTGTCTTGGTCGTAAATGACATATCTAATGAGGGTAGGACATGTGTCTAGGTCATTTCATTTTATTAAAACATTATTCTTACCATAAACTACACTAATTACCTCTAATCGCGATTAAAAACTTAATAAGTTACTATTCACCAAACAATTATTTTTATCCCATTGAACCACATTTTACTTCTTAATGACAACCATTTATGTCGGATTTTTGAAATTCATAACACAAAGATGGCAAAATTGTATTTAAACGGAAAAATCAGTTTTTATAAGTACCACTTAGTGGTTTCACTATTCATCAAAAATTGACGTTTTTCAGAAAAATCCCAAAAATTCACCCTATGCTATATTTGATACTCCGAATTCAAAAATAAAGCCTATTTTACAAAATTCAAAAAATATAAGTCAAATTAATTAATTTAATAATAAATTCCCGCTGTCAGAGGAAATAGCGTGTTTTTGTGAAATAATAAGTATCAAAAGATTGACACTAGTTTAAGTCTAATTTCAAAATGAAATTAATTCCAATGACCACTATTGGATTTAATGGTAAAAATATATTCTAATTTCACTTTAAAACCAATTCAAAAGATAATCTAATCATATAAATAAATTAGATTAAAACGAGTTTTTGAATTAAAATACAACATTTTACACTAATCATTAAAAAATGAACTTTATCAGAAAGATACCAAAAATTTACACAAAGTAAATTTTGATGTCCCAATTCTTAAGAAGATTTTGATTTGATCCAATAGAATGTATAAGAGTGAAAAAAACTATATTTAATGAAGGTTCGCCATCAAAAGGCGATAAGTGAACCTTTAGTGAAAACTAGGGCATATACGCCTAAAATTGAATTCTTTCCATATTTTAAGCCTTTATATTTTATTGGATAAATGTAAAAACATTTAAAAACATATATAATCATATTTTAGTTATTTCTATCCATTCCCGCCAATAAAACAGCTACATGTTAACTACCATTTAAAATAATATTATTTTATTATTAGAGTGCAACGTAAGATTCCCAAGAAACTCGTTGTTGCGTGTTGGGTACGCCATCGAGCATAGCATCCCCTTTAAAGTCATATTAATATTTTATTCACAAATATGGATAAGTATGAAAATTTCATATTCTTTATTTACCTGGGGTGTCACATCCTTCCCCCTTTTAGGAATTGCGTCCTCGCAATTTTTAAAATTGAGCTTGGAAACATCCTTGAAAGTCCCACATCGGAACAAGAGTCGGTAAAACAATCACTTTAAAATAAAGGAAGATAAGTACAGAGGTCACCCGAGTTAACACATACTAGGATTCCATGTAGAAAAACATGGACATGGAAGAAAAATCAAAGGGTCATCTTCTTCAGGGAGAGTGATAGTAAACATGTCTATGAGAAAGTTAACCATAAGAAAATCACAAACTTGTGATGGGTTAAACGGTATTCGATTCCCCAGTAGGAAAATTTAATAGACAACATTTTTGTTTTAAGTTACTTTTTATTGAAGAATTTATTCATAAGGAAACATAATCACTTATCATGTTGACTTTCAACTTTTACTAGATTCCTTAATCAAACTCATATTTTTTTTCCAAAAGACGAGTATTTAGGGAGACTTGTTCGCATTAAGAGTACTATAATAAACTTCTAAAGAATCACCTAATCCACCAAAGAGAACTATATACATCCAATGTCTTTAGGATTTAACCAAAACCAAAACCAAAAAGGTTAGTACAAGGTCAGATAATCCAGAAAAGGATAACCCTTTAAAAAGAAAATCAATGCTTAATCTCCAAAATTTGTCTAACAAAACCCAAAGTTCAACGAGGACCATCCAATAAACAATTTGTCCATAAAATTCTTCAAAGTAAACCAATATAAGATTGAAACCCGAATATTTGAAGGATTTAGTCACATAGTCTTCCAAGTTAAATCATAACATTTATCTCCAAACAACATTAGTTGCTCCTAAAGTCTCGTATTGAAAAGTAATTAACCTAATCACATATCCTCCATGATAGGTTAATAATTTTAATAAATAACCCAAAATCAACATTCTCTTAATTCATAAAAACATATAACTAAAAAGAATCAGTCAAACTGACCAGGGACTTCACGTAGTCCAGTGGTAGGCGATAAATACCAGTCGCACTTTGGTTGTGGGTTCGGTTCCTGCAGCTTTGTCCGACGCGATAGGTAGTCACACGGTCTGCGTGTTGTCCTTTTTCCAAAACTATATAATTCTCAAATCATTCCCCAAAATAGGATAAAATCATCAAAAATAACCATAACATAATTTAACCTCAATTTTATCTCATGCCTTTCACTTCAATCATAACATATAGTAACCCATAATTACCTCAAAAGTAAGGATCATATAAACCCAAATGGTTCATTATAACTATGTCCACAAAAGAAAATATAACTATTCCTTGAATAAAATTTGCCTATATTAAACATCAGGGTTACACATAATATAAAAAGTCTTCTAATGTAACACCATCATCAAAAGAGACTTAATACTCTTAAGAATTTCACCATAACTCTTGAAGCCCTTATATTTTGACATCTTACTCATTCAACATTCTTCATGATCCATTAACCATTCCTTTCCAACTTATTCCGAAATACATCTTTCCTACAAACAAAATCATGAATCATATCCTAAGATTCCAAAATAGGAAAACAATAGTCATGAAATAATACATACCTTTGATTGGTCATTGTCAGTTTCTTCATCCTCAGTCGGAATGGCATTATGTATTGGTTAACGAACATTTGTATTCTCTTGGTGATCCCATTCACGAAACTTCTTCATAGGACATGTCTTTGCATAATGACCATGCACACCACATTTAAAATATTCAATTGATCCGTCAGAAAGAACTTCTTTCCCTTTCCTCGAGTCAACTAGATGCTTCCTTTTTCCATGGAAGGTTCTTGCTTTATGACCATCATTTTCACATCTATAGCATATTTCTGTCCCTTTGAAACATTTTCCTAGGTGTTTCTTTCCACATCTTTGACACATAGGTTTTTGAACACACTTACCTTTATGATTATTACCTGTACTTCTGTAGGGATTTGTTTCTCGCATATATGATGCCTTAGAGAAATCACCAAGGTCTAGGTGGTCAATCATGACTCCAGATAGTTGGTTGAGGATAATCACAAGAGTTCTCATTGCAGCTCCCATATCATTCAGTTTCTTGCTCAAAAAACTGTCACAGTTTCCTTCACATCCACTGTTACTTTGGTGCCTGCTAGATCCAGCCATTTACTAAAACCAAAAAGGTCAGTGTGAGTATATCAAAAAAACCATCGTGTACTAATGAGGAAGATAAACACTAAGATATACTTTCTCATTCAATTTATCTAAAACTAGGACTCTTTCTGAAATCCTAACCATTATGGTAATGCCACTTATGCTTAATGAATTCCCTAACCTCTAAAGATATCTAAACCGACCTCTGAAACCAACTATAAGGCCCCATCCTTAAACCTAACTTAATCTTGAGTTATTGCAATATTACACATTGAGGATATTTTCAGGTTTAGAGTTTTAGAAAATTAGATCACGAAACTTGCATTACATTCCACATTTAAACAAAGTGGTTACATAAAAGACAGTATTCATTCTTCCCATCAACGGAAACATATTTAAAATAAAACATGGATTCTTTCTTGACACATCCTTGACATTATCAGCACATCATGTACCTTTCCCTTAACCTGTGAAAAACATTTCAAAAACTTGGGATGAGCATAAAAAGCTCAGTAAGGGTTATAAAAATATGGAAAGGAAACATGAGTTCATATATACATAAGAATGAAATCATAATTTACCCATAAAACATAGGCACTTTAACATACCTCATCAAATCATGAATAAATCATAGAAATCATAAGACATAAAAGGTAACTTGAGGCATTCATAACATTCTTACGTAGGGAGTAACCCTCTTGGTTACGTTTGGAATACCCACCATAGTATATTCCCTAAATCTCTTCGGAAAAACCATAACGTTTCACTCCTTCACGTTACCCAATGCATTAGAGAGATATATCGGGCTCACCCGCCCTTAGTTTATCATGGAACCACCCGTATTCATACTAATTCCCAAGAACCTCAACATAATTGTATCACATAAAACATGCATAAAGGAAACCTAACATTTCCACCTTTCAATCACAAGATATCAATACAACACATTGATATAAAAAAATTATGAAAACCATTTTCAATACCAAAATAAAATAAAAGTAAAACATGGTATTTATTTTTCTTTTAAAAAGAAGGTATGGCTTGTAGAGGAAGCCGAAACTCAAATAATGGTCACAACGGCGGAGAAGTCGTTGTCGCCACTTACGTACGACAAAAACATTCCCTTTTGTCGTTTAGTAAACGCTTCATATAAAAAAAATTCTCTTTTTAATAAACGTAAAAGTCAAAGGGGTTTATACACTGTATAAAATAAGGTTGTGTATAAAACAAAATATGCCTCAATGAATGGAGATTGAGACGAAGTCCCATACAAAGATGGTATCCTTGGATTAAGGATAAATCAGTTACATAACTATGTGTGAAAAACGAATTCATGAAATATAAGTCGGTATTAAGTGTAAATCAATCATAGGAAATTCACACATAATCATAGAACGACATATTCAAGGTGTACAAGTTTATCCCAAAGAATCGAAATTGGGTTAAGAAGTTCCTTTGCAAAAATTAGACAGCCTAACAGCGTCACTTCAAAATTAAGAAAAAGAGTTGATGAGAGATAAAAAGGGGATCTCATCACTTGGATATAAAATTTACATCAATAAGGATATATAATAACATATCCCAAAATAATATTATGTGAATTAAAAGACATAAATAACTAAGTCTTTTAAAAAGAGGGTGAAAGGTTCCCTTACCGACATGGGTATCTTTCGAAACACATGCCCCGTGAAAGAATGACAATACAACATTGATGTAAATACTCATAAATGAAAGAATATTACACATTGAGTAAAATAATGGTCATTACATACACCACTCAAAGGAAATTGTGGCAAATGTAGCATAAATCTCACGGGAATAAAAGTGAGATGAAAAATCCCTTACGAAAACTCGGTAGCCTAACGGCGCCACTTAAAACTTCCAAAAATGGATTGATGAGATCAAATAGGGTATCTCATCACATTAAAATAAAATTTAAATCAAGAGGAATATAAAATAATATCCCCCATCATAACAAAGAGGATCATAAAAGAAGTGACATAAAGGAGAGTACTTAAAGAGAAAGAGAGAGGTTAGATCTCTTACGAAAATTCGGCAGCCTAACGGCGCCACTCAAAACTTCCAAAATGGATTGATGAGAGAGAATAGGGTCTCTCATCGTATGAACATAAAAATTACAGTAAGATTAATATAAAATAACATCCCAATAACGAGAAATATGAGCTTAGAAGGAATGACATAAAAGAGTGTACTTAAAAAGAAAGAGAGGAGTAGGATCCCTTACCTCAAGTCCAACTTGTCTTGTTCGTTTATTTATATTCCTGAATAATAAACTTTGGTCAATTAATAATTGCCTAATTACCTCCTTTAGAGATTATTATTAAGTTCATATCACATATTATAATGTTATAATAATTGTTTAATAATGTTATTTCATATCAGACGTTTTTGTCGATGTTTGGTACATGAGTCAAAAATGAACTTGTTTGAAAAAAGATTGCCCAAGTAGTTATAAGTAAATAATTTACAGAATAGTATTAATGATTAAAATATCATATATATCCATTAAATATTCATTTCATACTATTCCATATCATTTGGAGATAAAAAACGAAAAGCACCGTTCATGGAGACGGTAGGCCGTACGTACGCATGAACGCTACTTTCATTTTTTGTCATATTAATGGAATTAAAACAAAATGAGAGAGAGAGATATATATGTTATAATTACAGAATGATATCCATGATTTATATGTGATATATTACATATATATCCATTATATATATGTACTTATAATATTACATAACATTTTGAGATAAGAAATGAAATGTACCGTTCATGGAGACGGTAAGTCGTACGTACGCATGAACGCTACTTCCATTTCTATTTCATATTTAATGGAATTAAAACATAATTATTCATAATATTATTTTAATTACAGTAAAGTATCATATATAATATCATTAAATATATCCTTTATACGTACCACATATGGAATTAATGAATCAAATCAATTTGAGGGGGCGGTAGTCCGCACTTCCTTAAATGAAGATTTCGCATTTACCCATAATGGAAACCATAAAGGTATGCCATAAATGAAAAAATACAGATGCTTAAGTAAAACATAAACATATTATATATCATATATAAATATAGTCTCATCTTAATGGCCACCGTTTAAGGTGTTAGAAGAATGTTGAACAATCATCGTTTCGGGAGGCAGAAATTTGCCATCCACGGAAATAGTATGTTCTTTAACCATTAGATGTAGGTGTGTGTAAGTGTAGCTCGAATACTTCTTATAACAGCATCCTAGTATATTGAAGATACCTGATTAGTTTCAAAATAAATTAATAAAAGGAGTTTAGGGGGCTGGAGAAGAAAAATAAAACAAAAGGACACAAGTGAAGACATTACCTTAAAATCGGGTAACTCCCTTTGGTTTGAGCTCAAAGGCTTCCTTGGGAAGACTTCTGCCCAAAGTGAGGCTTCAAGGAGTAAGAGAGGTAAGTGGAGAGACAAAATGGGAAGGGTTTGGCCGAGCCAAAGGCTTTGGTAGTGTGGGTAAGGAGGTAGAGGTGGGGGCCTTTTATAAGAGGAGAGGAAGGGCACTCTTGTAAAGTTGCAAAATGTTACTTTATTTTCAAAAGAGTTTCAGATTTTAAAGGTCCCACATTGATTTATTTCTAGTATAAGGTTATAAGGGTTAGAAATACACTAATCCAATAGGTTTTGGACATGTTTAGGTCTTAGATATTACATTATCTTTCCATTTTATTTAAATCGTTAAATAATGAGGTCATCGCTGCATCATCGTGATATCATAAATAATTTAATTTATTTAATGTCTAAAAATTATAAAAAAACTACTATGATGTAGGAAATCGTTTTAGATTTCCAATGACTATTTATAGTCAAAAATATGACTTGTATAACCCCATGTAAAAATTGTTTTAGTAAAACATCTCATGTTTGTGTCATTTTTACTTTAACATTTAATAAAAAGATATTTATGTCATTTTCCAACCAAAGTGGCTCCATGGGGTCCCAAAGTTGACCCATGGATTTTATTGGTCAGACATGACACATCAAAAGAGGGTAGGACATGTGTCTAGGTCATTTCATTTTATTAAAAAATTATTCTTACCATAAACTACACTAATTATCTCAAATCGCGATTAAAAACTTAATAAGTTACTATTCACCAAAAAATTATTTTTATCCCATTGAACCACATTTTACTTCTTCATGACAACCATGTATGTCGGATTTTTGAAATTCAAAAGACAAAGATGGAAAAATTTCATTTAAACGGAAAAATCAGTTTTTATAATTACCACTTAGTGGTTTCACTATTCATCAAAATTGAAGTTTTTCAGAAATATCCCAAAAATTCACCCTAAGCTATATTTGATATTCCGAATTCAAAAATGAAGTCTATTTTAAAAAATTCAAAACATATAAGTCACATTAATTAATTTAATAATTAATTCCCGCTATCAGAGCAAATAGCGTGTTTTAATGAAATAATAAGTATCAAAAGATTGACACTAGTTTAAGTCTGATTTCAAAGTGAAATTAATTCCAACGACCACTATTGGATTTAATGTAAAAATATATTCTAATTTCACTTTAAAAACAATTAAAAAGATCATATAATAATATAAATAAATTAGATTAAAAATAGGTTTTGAATTAAAATACAACATTTTACACTATTCATTAAAAAATGAACTTTATCGGAAAGATACCAAAAATTTACACAAAGTAAATTTTGATGTCCCAATTCTTAAGAAGAGTTTTATTTGGTCAAATACAATGTATAAGAGTGAACAAAACTATATTTAATGACGGTTCTCCATCAAAAGGCGATAAGTTAACCTTTAGTGAAAACTAGGGCATATACGCCTAAAATTGAATTCTTTCTGTATTTTAAGCCTTTATCTTTTATTGGATAAATGTAAAAACATTTAAAAACATATATAATCATACTTTAGTTATTTATATACATTCCCGCCAATACAACGGCTACATGTTAACTACCATTTAAAATAATATTATTTTATTATTAGAGTGCAACGTAAGATTCCCAAGAAACTCGTTGTAGCGTGTTGGCTACGCCATCGAGCATAGCGTCCCCTTTAAAGTCATATTAATATTTTATTCAAAAATATGGATAAATATGAAAATTTGATATTCTTTATTTACCCGGGGTGTTACAGTTAGGGAAGGAAAAAAAATAATGGTGAGCACAAATACTCTGCAAGGGTTATGTACAACAGAAGATGTAATGAATCAATGGGGATAATCAGTATGGAAAGGTAATAACTAGGAAAACAAGCCATTAAAAAAATTAGATAATTCATAATTAATAATTAAGGGAAAATAAATGAGAACACATTCCATTTAATCAATAAACTGATAATAAAATGAATCTATAGATTTTATCATACTGAAAATATCATGGCTAATAAATACTAAATCAAAATGAATGCAATGATTAATTATTAGATGTCATTTTTGAGTCATGTTAAAGCCTACACCATCAAGATCATTCATAAGAAAATTTGAATATTTCAGTATAAACCCATTTCAATTTTGAAATGATATTTCTCATGAGAACCTGTCAATACATTATGATGATATAAAATGTTCGAGCCCCACCCATCACTTCTAGTCTATCCATTTATCATATATCAAGTAATCAATTTAATTAATATGGATTTATCAATATTTCTCTAGATAATAACATAACTATATAATTAAATATCATATTTTAAAATGGTATATGGTACAGGAAATAAACATATCCATGATAAAGTTTCTAGATATTTAGGAGAAAATTAATGTCTAGCGATCGATGTAAATTGAATATTTCAAGTGGACTAAATGGAATCAAGGTTTTGAATTTCAATACTATCATTGTTAAAAGAAATAATAAACAATATAGAGGATGTATAAGGATAATATCAATACATCATATACCATTTTTTTAAGGATTAAGGGTTGTTGTTTTTTAGGAATATAAAAAACATAAAAATAAAACAAAATATCGTTTGTATTATGGAAAAAAAATTTAAAATACTTTTCTTATAAAGGAACTTTTTAAAAATATTTATTTAGTAATTATACTTTCAAAATTAAATAGTTTGCTTCAAAGAAACAATAATGGGTAATTTTGTACATGTTGTACAAGGTAAAAAGTATATTCCTTTCGCAAGTTAAAATGGTTATAAAAGTGTCTTGTTTAGAATGTTCCAAGAAGATCCATTTGAAAAAATTTGTAAAATAAAACTGGATGAAAATTTATTAAATAAATATGTTTTTAAAGGTTAAAACCTTATGTAAAATATTTTTAGAGAATAGAGTTTTTAGAAGAAAATAGGTTTTCTAAATAACGAGATAAAAGAAGTTGGGTTTCCATAAATACATTTTCTAAAACATTTGGAGTAACAAAGAGTATAAAAATTTAATAATTACTTGAAAAGGTTATGAATAAAAAAACGGGGAATAAAACCAAATGTTTCATTGAATAACCCTCATATAAATTCTATTAATGTAATTTAAAGAATGAGATATCTCAATTTGTATTAGATTTTAAATAAACCATTAAATTTATCATAACAATGAATTGAGATCTAATCAATGAATTGATTATGCGCATAAACTATAAATACAAATATAGGAAGTTTAATTAAATCAATATATATTAAAATTAATTATTCACATAATCATATAATATTAATGACAATAATATATTAATATAACCCAATAAAAAATTGAGTTATGAAATTTCTTTACCACTTGGTAACATTAAGTTCAAATCCCCATAAATGAAATAATGCAAATTGAAATTTAAAATAACCTGAATACTCAATTGTTCATGATATTAAAAGTCATTGGGGTGTTATATACACCATATAAAATAAACAACATGCATAACATTATAATATTCTATAAGGAAATGAAATTGAGATGAATCCTTTAGAATTATGGTAGCATTTTAATCCAAAAACAAAAAGTAATAATAATAAAATTAAAAATATTGATACCAAGAATATAAAATAAATAATGATATAATCTATAAAAATGTGATGTATATACAAAAAATAAAAAATTTAAGGGTTGAATGTGACATTTATCTCACAAATTTAAAAGGTTCAATGAAAATCCCTTACATTGCATTTACATTTTGATGAGCATCTTTTTACCTACTATATAATGGTTTTAAACAAGTTAATAAATTATAGAACAACCATAATCTTATTTTTAATATCATATATGATCTTCTTATATATTATTATTACCCATTTTCTACATTCTTTCATTATTTTCACTATTTCAGGTATTAATTGACTAGATATTCAAGTATTTTTTGACTTGATACTTATTTTTCTTATAAATTAAATCATTATTTAACAATATAAAAAATATAAAACATGATTTAAATATCATATATAGATATATTCATTATATATGTATTTTTTTAATCCATAAAATTAGGATTTAGAAATGAATTACACCATTCATAGAGATGATACATCATACATACCCATAAACACTACATTCATTTATTTGTCATATTTAAAAAAATTGATATATATGTATATTAAAATTAATTATAATATTTATTTCATATATTTCATATATTTATATTAAAATCATTTTAATACATTCCATGTATAGTTTGAATGAATCACATCACTATAAGGAGGCAGTAGTCTAGAAGTCCCCAAACAAAGTTATCGTATTCCCAAAAAATGGAAAGCATAAATGTATGTGCTATATAAAAGATCCACAAGAATAAATACATTATAAAAAATATATATTTATATATATCACATATAAACTATAAATATATCATTATTTTCCAACTTGAAAGGTGGTAAATTAAAAAATGAATGGCATCGGTTCGTGAGGCGGTAATCTGCTCTACACATGAATTATGATTGTGTATCATATTTTGATGGATTTGTATAGAAGTGTAGGTATAACTATTCAATTAAAAAAATCTCAGTATATTTAATAATTTTATGTTATTATATAATAACTAAATTAGAATAATTTAGGGGTTGGAGAGGTAAATGAAACAAATGTGATCGTTGAAGAACATTTCCTCTTAATCGGGTAACTTCTTTGGGTTTAAACCAAAAGAATTCATCATTTTTCTTTATCCAAAAAATGAGGATTCTATGATTAGAGGAGGTATTTTTGGATCTTATTTGTTCATATGTTTTATGAAAAAAAATTATTTATATTTGTGAATAAGTGGGATGGGTGGGTGCCTTTTTATAGTGGAGGAGGAGTGGCATTCTTTTAAATTTTTTAAAGAGGGATTTCCACAAAAGATTATCCCATGTCAAGTAGCTCCAATAATTATAAAATTATATAAAATGGATGATTGGTATAAATATATCCCTTAAAATATATTTTATACAAGTTTCTAGTTTATTTTGGGCATTCAATTTAAGGTTTAGTTCATTATTTAGCTAATTATTCTCTTAATCATTGTAATTAATTTTAATTACATTCACTAATAATTTTTCCCAAAATTATGTTCATATAATTAGAAATTAGAAATTATTATGATTCTAAATATGTAATATATTTTTAAAAATTTTAATCACTTAATTTGAAGAAATGTATTTAAAATTAATCCCATAGACGAGACGACAAAACCTGTTTTTAAAGTGAAAATGTTCAAACATTTGCTAAGTTATTATATCCAATTTCTAAGATAAAGTGATTAAAATAACAAACAATGGATTTATTGATGTATAATTAAAATAATTTAACTTTAAAACTAATTTAAAATTAAATTTATCTTTAAAAATTATTTAGATGAAAACCAATTATTCAATTAAAAAACAGTATTTTTCATTATTCATCAAAATTGAAACTTCTCATAAAAATATCAAAAATTTACCCTTATAATGTTTTAACATTCCTATTTAAAAAAATAATTTTACATTGAAAAATAAAATTTATAAAAGTTCCAAAAAATGGATTTAAAATAAGATCTCCATTAAAAGGAGAGTAAAACTTGTTTTATTCTTATCTTATACTTATCAAATATTTTAGATGAATATAAAAAAAACTTAATAAATGATATATATATATTTCATTAATATCAATCACTAGTAGTAATTAAATAAATTTATTTGGATAAAACATCTTTGTGACCATAAATACATTTCCTTTATATTCAATTGGTTTTATATTCATTTCTAATTATTTTGTAAGATATGAATTTTTATAAACCATATATTTTCATATGTTAGTTAATACTATATAGAACAACTAATTTAATTTCTAGGTTATTTCTTATTATATTAAATGATAATTTTTTAATGATATATATTTTTTGGTATAACTCTATCATGCAAGTAAAGCATGTCATTAAAAAAATTTGTTATTGTGTCCAATGAAAGATAACTCTATATTGCATGAATAAGTAGATATAATATATATATTAAATTCATTTAATATATTATATATACCATAAAAACTCCATATTTTATGTTCCTTTTTATTTTTGGTGTTTCATTTCATACATGTTATCGAAAAAAAGTTACTCTTTTTGTGTTTTTGGGGTGTTACACTTTGTCATTAGAATTAGTAACATGACTGTTAGAAAGATAAAATTGAAATCTATAATAGGTATCTAACCACTAATTTAGTTATATAAAAAAATATTAAATAAAATATAAATAATATTTCTCGTGAATAAATTATTTAAATATAAATATTATAATTGTGAAAAATAAAAATTTGAAATATAAACTCAATGAAATTATAGGTGATTTTTTTTGATAAATTATACTTTAATAAATTTTATAAAAAAAATTTAAAATTTAATAATTAAAATTAAAAAATATATAATTTGTTTTTGATAGAATTAATTTTGATTTTGATATCAGTATTTTGAATTTTTTTTAATGAATCTTTTTTGTTTGTTTTTGGAAAAACATGAATTTTCTCGTGATTATTAAAAATATATTTTTTCTGAAAATAATAATGTTTTGTGATCAAATTTTGATATAATAATGACATAATAAATCATAAAATATTTATCATGATCCAAAATTATTTTAGTGAAATAAATATTAATTTTTTAATAATAAAAATAAATTCCCAATTAAAAAATAAAAAAGTCTAAAATACAAAATATTCCACTAAAAAAATTTCACTATTTTTTTTATTTTTGTATAAACTAAAAAATTAAATTTATATGTATTTTAATGTGAATTTTTTTTTCAAAATTAAATTTGATTTATAAGGTTAAAAATAATAATATTGAAAGTTTTATTATATAAATAATAAATTAATCAATATTTTATCTCAAATAACCTCTACCTCGAGTATAGATAACCCTTTTCACTTCCTTTGGAAAATAAACTCTCATCCAATTATAAAATTCTAGTATATACCCATTTACCTACTCTTAAGACTCATATCATACATAGGAATATTTGGGTGTCATATAATCCCAATCCCTCAAGGCATTAGTTACATAGAATATTAGTAATCTTCAATGTAGTGGTAACTATGAAATCCTCTCTTTTCTATTTTTACATTCTTCTTTTTTCTACCCCATCAATATATTTTCTTTCTATCATAATAAACTAATAATATAACACATTAATTTTATGTTTTTATATTATAATTATTCTTAATCCATCTATTGTATATATACTCTCTCTCTCTTTCTCCTCCCTCTTTTGAAACATCTCGTAAATGATCGGCTTCATCTACTATCAAGGATGTTGTTATTTATTTAGTATTATCCACCTTTATAGATGGTTATTTTAGACAATATTATATTTATAATTTTTTTAATGTATTAAAATCTTCATGTTATAATTTTATAGAATGACAAATTAAAAAAAATTGAAACTAAAATAACAAACAAGATAATTTAAAGAAATAGGTAAATCGGTACATTACATCATTAATTATAAAGGAACAATAGTTATATTTTAATTGTTATAATTGATCAATAACAACATAAATTATTATAAGAAACTTTTATATTAATATCATAGTAAAAATGATGTTTAATGTATATGAGGCATAAATAAAGAGAAACAAAATGATACATAAGTTAAGGGGACACTCGACCCAATTATTTCATTTTGGGTGCCTCGCATCTTTCCATTTTCATCAATATTATTTTTATAAATTATTTATAATACACTATTTAATTTATATACATTTTTTATTTTGGGGATATATTTCAAGACCCGACCCACTTGGGATAGCCTATCCATCGAAATAATGAGTTGTAACTACCCAAATCTCACCTCTATTGGCCAAGTATTGGTGACAAGATCCAAAAGGAATAACTAAAATAGGATGAATATTCTAGAAGTTCCTATACACACACATCCAACCATCTCATTATATAAATTTAGAGGTACAGTAAAAAAAATCAACAATATCTACTGTCAAAACCTTGCATGTAATAACAACGATGGAAATAAAAAAGATGGAGATAGTGAAATATGAAAAGAACAGGGTAAAAATAAATGCCCAACCAAAAAATATGTCTCAACCTAACAATATATATAAAATAAATGTTGGAATAACCAAGGTTCATATCTCCATGCCCCAACCAGCGTACTCTGTAAAATACAACAAGGTCTCCATATTCTCCTCTAAAATGGTCTTCAACTTATCTTCCATCATCATAAGTTCTGACATGTGCTGTCAATGACCATGAAGGGGTGATTATATAAATACCCATTAGAACACACCAAAAACTATAGGGGGGGGGGGAATATGAGAAAGGATATAAGTAGTATTTTGAACCTAAGGAAAGAGGTAAATGAAACCCAACAACAAATATATACATATATATATATGTCATAAGATATTCTCATATGAGAGAGAAGGAGGACATCCATCTTATATATTCTAGCCCAAGAAAAGAGTTTTCACAGTGTTTTAAAAGTTCAATACATGATTCCCAATATATCATGTCTCTACGATAGATGTAATTGTGTGGAGGACCCACACCTCACCATTGTTCCATACTTTCGAGGGGGCGCAATCTAAAAGTATAGGACTCACCCCCTGATATGTAATGGGGTATCACACATTCGGTAGAGGACCCATGCCCTATTCCATTAGGGGGTACCACTCAGTAGAGAGATAGAGGACCCAAACCCTAATCTATTAGTGACTACCACTCTGTAGATAGATAGAGGACCCACAACCTATTCTGTCAGGGGGTACCACAGAGTAGATAGATAAAGGATGCACACCACTATCTGTCTGGGGGGTAACACTCTATAGATATATAGGGGACCCACACTTTAGTCTGATATGGGATACCACTCCATAGGTAGTGGACCCACACCCTCATCCATCATGGGGGTTCCACTCAATAGTTAGATAGAGGGCTTACACCCTAGCTCTTTCAAGGGGTCCCACTCAGTAAGTAAAGGAAAATCACCCTAGAATATCGGGTGGGTACCATTTTATAGATAGATAGAGTACTAACACCCTAGTCCATTAAGGGGGTACCATTCAATTGGTAGAATACCCACACCCTAGTTTGTTAAGGGGTACCACTCTGTAGATAGATTGAGGTCCCACACCCTATTCTATCAAGGGGGAACCACATAAAATGTAGATACAAAAACCACACCCTATTCCATTAAGGGATATCAATCAATAGGTGGAGGTCCAATGCCAAAGTCCATAAGGGGGTACCACTTTGGTCAGTCTCTGGTGATCCTTCCTAGTCAAATTCATCATCGAGAACCACCTAATGATGCGTCATGCTTGGAAAATATCATATCATATCTCAAAATACACTACAAATTCCACCAAAAAGTTCTATGTTTAAAAAAAATAAGATAGGCTACTCAATGGTTAAAATTCATGTCTAAATGAATGAGATAGAAGTTTCTTCTAAAAGGAAGTGAAAAATATATAAGGGGTCCACACGGCTTCTCAACCCACTCCTTCACATATTCATGACCTCACAAGTACATATATTGATGACCACATAGTACTATACAATGTGTAAGGGTACTACACGACATGTATTGGCCACCCAAGGAATGCCCATGCAGTCCTAAACATGTTTGTGTATACTAGACATGTGCCAATACACGGGAAGTGTCTGACTATTTTCATTTCTATGTACTCTCAAAGTACACATTGGGCCACCAGAACTAGATCCTATAGTGTGTGGAGGTCCCATATGACATTTGGTGATTAAATCGCCCATAAAAACTAGATTTCGTTATAACACCCTTTGTAACATCCCGCCACTTCCACATTGGCTTTATAAGGCGGTGAGATTCTACTTAGCCTTAGGCTTCATTCCCAAATTGCCAAAGGCTAGAAATAAATTCTAAGGGCATCAAGAACAATCGGGGGATGATTTCCCCCTAGGATAAACCAACCAACCGAACAAGGTATAACCAACCATTACTAAGGTATGCATGACAATAAGTAAACTCTTCTAACACTAACATTGAACAACCATGCATCTCAAAAAATTCCCTAACTATTACCATAGACCAAAAAAACTCAACCAAAATGTTCTATAATCAGAGTCCCAAGAGGAATACTCCAAAAAAATCCAATAACCTATGATGAAACTCCACAGCTCCAAGCTAAGCCCCATGATAAAATCACCATAAAACTATCCAATCATCATGATGAACTGGTAGAAAAATGATATGTTTTACCTTTACTTGTGTCTTGGAAAACAATATCTTCAAAATCACTAAAGTGCCAAAGAATGGGGGTGAGTGAAAATACTCAGTAGGTTTCTCCCAAATTAATTCCCTACAAAATTCACTAGGATATAACTATTACCACATTTATATAAAATAATTTATATAAAACATCCAATAGTGCTACAATTTCCCATAAGCCAAACATGCCCTTACCAAGCCATTTCCACCCAAATACACACAATACAAGGGAATCCAAACTACGATACCGTAATCCATTCACCAAAACATGTTAGAAAATAATATCCATATAGAATAACCACAACAAAAAAGGAATAATGATAGGGTTTATCATACCCAATTCGGAAAACAATCATGGTGGAACTTCCATTACATGCCCATTACACATTTTTAGACCTAATGGTACTTCCCTTCCACTTTTATTTGAGGGTTTCCCTTCAATCCACTATACATCCCCTTTTTGTAGTGGTTATTCCCACCCACATCACATCCTAATAGAGAAAATATAATGTTCCCAATACAAAAAACAAGCGTATAGCACACCACGGCCTCAACATTATGAAAAAAACTATTTAATAATCAAACAATCCATTAATGAATCATCCATATCATATCACATTTCAATTAGAACAACCTTTTGTTGAAAACAATTTTCTCTTACTATTTATATAAATAAACCCATGTTACCAATTTTAAAATCAACATTTTAAAATCCAACAATGAAGAACATTTCACTGCAATAACCCATTTTCCCCAAAATCAAAAAGTCATCAAAAAATGGATTTCCAAAAAAAATTGAACATTATATTCAAAACTATCTTTAAGAAATACCAATTAATTAAAAATAAATCTTCTAGTTATAGTAAATTTGAGTTTGGAGAGAAACCACTAACCTTAGGATTTTTGTGAAATTGACCCACCACACAACCACACACAAATATGGGTGAAAACTCCAATAAACCACATTAGATCCCCTTACCTATCATCAAAAATCCCAAATATCACCATTTTAGGAAACAAAAACCCTAGATCTACATGAAATGGATGTAGATCTAGAAAACCAAGAGGGAGGGAGATCTCGGTCTAAGGAAACCCAAGAAATATCCAAGAGACGAGACATACCAGAGGGGAATCACCTTCACCACACCTTGAAAACCCTTCAAATCACTTTCGGAATAAGTAGAAGAGATCATATAAACCATGATAACCATGAATCCCAAGTGAGTATTGAGTGGGATTAATAATGGAGTGTTTAGGGAAAATCTTGAGTTATCTGGTTTTTAAAAAACTCAATTTTTATTATCGTGTAAGGTTAGCTCGCATGGTTAGACAAATCGTTCTCTAACTATGTGTGTGATATTTCCTCGAAGGTAACTTTTCATGGTCTCCTCACATGGTTATAAAAAATATACACAAACCATTCAAAGACTCTATGTCTCATGTTTCACGGTTACCAAGATTTCTTGCATGGTTTCCCCTAACCATGTTCAAAACATTCTCCTTTAAAAAGACTCCAAAACATTCTCAAAGCCCTTCTAAACTCTCCTATACTCTACCAAACTCCACCCAACCACTTTGAACATATAAAAAGACATTAAAAAGTGTTACATACCTCAAAAATGGTGGTTCATTAATCTCTTAACCATTATACTTTCTGACCTCGGAATGTAGAGAACCACTACCTTATCGATAGATATCAAGCTATTTCTCAGCCATCTATTTCCCTTGTTCACAAGTCACCTCCTGAATCTGACAATGATTCCACAACACCTAAACTAGACTGATGCTTTCGCCATTAAAAAATTTTGCTTTCTTATCCACAACCCGCACTGGAACGTCTAGAAATTAAGAATCTAGATCTAGCTCAACATGATCCTATCTAATGACATGGTTAGGATCCTACTGATACTTCTTAAAATGAGAAACATGAAACACATTTTTCACTACATAGAACCATGCTAGAAATTCAACCGATAGGCCACATCTCCAACCTGATCAAGTATCTAAAAATGCCCAATATAGCATGGATATAACCTACCCTGATTTTCACATCAATGATGTCCCAATCATGGAGAGATTCTTAAAAACACTTTCTCACCAACCTCAAAAAACAACAGTCATCGAAGATGGTCCGTATATGATTTGAAATGAATATGAGTCATCTCCATTCTCTTCCTGGTCCACTTTATCTTTTCTATAGTCTTCTGTATAAGGCTTGGACAAACCATCAAAGTCTCACCCATTTCTACCCAACAAAGTGTAGAATAGAATGGGATAACATAAAATACTTCAAACAGAGCCATATGTATTGAGTCCAGAGAACTTTTATTATATGAGAATGTCACTAATTGAAAATTCTCCTCCCACAATCCCCCAAAATATAACACATAATCCCATAACATATCTTCCAAAGTTTGTATCGTTCTCTCAGATTATCCATCCATTTGAGGATGATATGCCATACCCATCATCAATTGAGTCTTAAGGGCTTGCTATAATGATTTCAATAAATGATAAGGGAATCCCGGATCTCTATCTGATACAATAGAAACTAGCACACCATGCCTCTTTACAACCTCATGATATAGATTTTTAACAAATCCTTCACCTTATGAGATTTTGGAATTGGAATAAAATGGGATGAATTTTTGATTCAATCCACTATCACCCATATGTTATCATGCTTTCTAACCATTATTGGAAAACCTATAAAAAATCCATCATTATATTTTCCCACTTCCAAATAGGGATAGGTAAAGACTGCAACATGACTTCCAGTGACTGATGCTCTTCATTGACTTACTGACAAGTTAAGCATCTCGAAAAAAACTCTACCAATTTCCTTTTCATGCTATCCCACCAAAACTATGATTTCAAAACCATATACATTTTCTGAATTCTAGGATGTACAACCTATCTGAAATGATTATATTCCCTAAGAATTTCCTCCTGATAAGACATTGGTACAATAATCTAATTCCCAAAGAAAAAATATGAATTCCCATTTAGTTCTCAGTCATCAATGGTCACCCCACCATTGAGTTTCGACCTCATCCCCATACACTTAGAATCAGACACCTATGCCTGTTTAACCAATCCATCCATGTCTAGAATGAAAAAAACCAAAAATAAAACCACTCTATCACCTTGATCTTCACATTCGAACCATATGTTGGCTATGAAATACATCAAATTCCACTAATCTGATGCCTGCTTCTCCATATGAGTGTACGAATTCCCACTTAATGCATCTGCCACCGAATTTCCCTTACCCTGTGTGTACATTAAGTAAAATTCAAACATCTGGAGATACTACATCAATCTCCTTTTCCTCGAGTTCATCTATCTTTGGAAGAAAATATTCTTTAAACTATTATGATCAATAAACACATTGAATTTATCACCAAAGAGATAATAACGCCACATTTTCAAAGCATGTACCACTGCTGCCAACTCCATGTAATGTGTTGGGTAGTTCTTATCATGAAAACTCAACTACTGTGAGCCATATGAAACTACCTGATCCCCTAGCATGAGGACACAACCTAACCATGATCCTGGTTCATCACCATACCCCATGTATCTTTTTCCTAGTTCTAGAAAAATCAAGACTGCTATTGTTGTAAGGAGACCCTTAATCTATTTAAAAGATATCTAACACTACTAATTCCACTGAAATGGAACATTATTCCTTGATAAAGCTATCATAGGTGTGGAAAATCATGAGAAATCATGAATAAATAATGAAAATACCCAGCTAGACCTAGGAAACTATATATCTCAAACACATTATTTGGTGGTTTCCACGAGATAACAACATCTATCTTCTCCAGATAAATTGAAACACCCTTCTCAGAAATAACATGGCTCAGGAAACGTACCCCATGTACCTGAAAGTCACACTTTTACAATTGGGACTAAATCTGATGATCTCTCAAGATCCCCTATATTGTCGTCAACTATTGATCATGCTCCACCCTAGTCCTGCAATACACCAATATATCATCAAAAAATACAACAATGAATGAATCTAGATATCTCTGAAATATCTAATTCATCAATCCTATGAACACTGCTAGTGAATTTATTAGACCAAAGGTCGTGACCACGTTCTCATAATGGCCATATCTACTACCAATGGCTATTTTAGGGATGTCCTCCTTCCAAACTTACAATTGATGATATCCTGACCGAAATTAAATCTTAGTGAACCACTGGCCTCCCCTAAACTAGTTGAAATAATATTCAATGTGAGGAAGTGGGAATTTTTTTCATTGATTCTTGAATTAGCCTAAGATAATCAACACATGCCCATAATGTTCCATATGCCTTTTAAAAAACGGGCACTACCCACTAAGACAAACTAGGCCGGATAAACCCTTTGTTTTATAACTCTTCCAACTACACTTTTAAATCCCGCAATTCTGATGGTTCCATTCGGTAAGATATAAGTGAGAGAGGACTGGTCCCCAAAAGGAGATCAATTATAAACTCCACTTCACTCATAGGTGGAAAACCGGATAATTATTCATAAAATACATCCAAGAACTGATCAATGACTACTATATAGCTATTATGTTGAGTTCCTTCTATTGATTCCAATGAAAATGCCTCTAACTAATATGATATCATGCCAAAAGTTGGTTCCAACAAACCTATTGCACCCAAATTTTCATTTTCCCCCTCTAAATAGATGTCTAATGCCATCATCCATTGTTAAACTAACTGTTCATGCATAACATTAGATGTGGTCCTTAAATGTTGTCAACTAACCCATTAAAAATATTATATAATATGTATCCATCTCAAGAACTGATAAATCACACATCCACTTAATCCCATACAAAACAATAAAACATTATCTACACAAGATGGCTTGACAACCAATTTGATCCAGGGTAGTTTTAATTTTGTAAACAGAAGGAATCATTTACACAGTTAAACCAAGCCAACCAATGATATGAGAATCAATGAAAGAATGGGAAGCACCCATATCAAACAATGAATTCATCAAGGTATGATTTAAAAGAATCATATCTCTCACCGTGGATGGTCCCAACTGATCATCCCTCACCGCCTGCTCAATTCCAAACAACTACTTTCTTTCCTCACTCAACTCTTAATTTCCCTGTAGAGGAATCATGGAATTCTTTGAATCAATGTGAATAAATTTACACTGTGGATGGAGGGTGTCATGTATCCCCCACCCTGTCGAGGTATAGGATTCTTACGACCCTTGAAGAGTGTCACAAACAGCCAACCTCAGATCGTTCCAAAAATATCGCTGAATATGCCCCATCTTCTTACAGTTATAACATGATTAATGTGGTTCCATTCAATCCCTCTTCATGTGGCCTATAGAACCACACTGAAAACATATCGACTTACTCTGAGGCATGGGAGGAAGATTCACTGATCCTTCCATTGGATTTTGAGTCACACTCCCACCATGGAAATAAGTGTCCCTCTTTCACTTGATCCTATCAATAGAGTTTCAACTATTCCCCATGGGTTCCAACATGTTTCCCCCTCCTATAGCCCCCAAAATATCTCATTCATCTACTATTTATCTATTCACAATTTATGGGTAACACCTTATACATAACACCATTACTTTAGAATAGATTTATTACCTCAACCCACCTTCAAAAATACGATCCTTAAACGATGTACTACCTGCCACCTTGGGTGAAAACTGCACTATGTTCATTAACTTAGCCGAGTATTCTATTACCGAGAGGTTATATTTATTTATGTGAATGAAATCTATTTTTCACTTAATTCTAAATGTACGAGGGTAGAATTATTTGTTAAAACCCCCTCAAAACCCTCATATGTTATCCCTTAGTCTGATCTAGCTTGGACCACTAACTCCCACCACTAAATGGGAAATATTTTCCAATGTGTATGTTACTATCTTCACTTTCAATTCTACTAGTGTTCCTAAGAATTAAAAAATCATATTCATTCTTTTCAACCATGATTCATCCTTTTCTGGCTCCGAATCACCCTTGAAAGTGGGTGGATTCTAATTTTGAAAATGAATAGCATGATCTAGATTATTTGGCTCGTCCTCTTTATTCGAACTCTCCACAGCATAGAACGCTTGAGCTATACTTTGTACTAGCTACTGATTCACCTGGGGATTAGGTGTAACCACATTTTCCGCATCCACCTCTGATTGGTCTCTTTGATGCCTAACTGGTTCCATTTCTATCAATAGAAAAACAACAATAAGTCTCACTCCTATAGAAAGAAATAAATTATGATTTTAAGTTCAATTACATTGCCACTATCACAACAAGGATTTCCACAAGTTCACATTTCCCATATGGCACAATTTTTGAAAAATCCACCATATTTTGAATATTAACCCATTTTCAAAACACAATAACCATTCACATTTCAAATCTTCACATTTGAAACTAATTTCCATATTTTCAACTTTCATATATTCTTATCATAAAATATATCAGTATGTGAAATGAAATATGCAATCCTAGTGGGAAGTCATTTCTAATATGTATGCCATGCTCATCACATTGTCTTCACCCTCTACAATGATATTTCCAATGCCTATAAGTGTCTCCAAAACACTTATGTATCCAGCTACTTGGTTATTTTACGTTTAGCATAAAAGTGTTATCTACATCGTTTTTTTATAAGTTTCATGTTCCAACAATCATATTCCTTACTACCATCCCAACTCAAGGAATAGACCAAGAACGAATGTCAACACCATGACCAACTATCAATTCTGAGGAACCAAAAAAACATGGATGTCCATTACTGAACAAACTGATACCAAATGTTATGTCTTACCCCATATTAGATTGAGAAGGCAGTGAGATGATACATGGCCTTAGGTGACGTTTCCAAGGTTCCAAAGGCTAGAAATAAATATCGAGGACATCAAGAGTCATTGTGGAATGAATTTTCCTTATGAAAAATCAACTAGACAAACAATTTATAACCAACCATTACTACATGATTCATCATAATGAGTAAACCCAATAAAAAATACCAAGGAATAGCCATGCAACCCAACTAATTCCATGAAAATACTCATAGACTAAAGCAACTCAACCACGATGTTCCATAATCAGAGTACCGAGTGAAAGACTTCAAAACAAAACCCAATAATTAATGACACAACTCCACAACTACAAGTAAATATCCATGCTTCTAGAACCACTGAACCATCCAATAATAATGATGAACCACTATCCAAATGAGATGCTTCACCCTTACTTATTTACCATAAGATGAAATCTACAAAAGCACCATAGCGCCAAAGTAGGTGGTGAGAAAAAATACTAAGCAGTTTTTCCCTAAATGACTTCCCTACAAACACCACTAGGATAGAACCATTAGAACATTTATATTAAACAATTTATATAAAACATAAAATAGTTCAACAATTTACAACAAGCCAAGAATTCCCTTACCAATCCATTTCTACCCAAATCCACACAATACAATGGAATCCAAACAACCATGCCATAATCTATTCATCATCACATGTTAGCATAACAATCTCCAAAAATAATAACCACAACAAAAAAATTTAACAATAGGGTTTCTCATACCCAATCTGGTAAGCAATCACGTTGGAACATCTCGTCTATTCACATTACTACTTTTCAAACCTAGTGGTACTTCCCGACCACTTATCTTTGATGGTGGCCCTTCCATCCACTATCCATCACCATTTTATAGTGATCCTTTTCACACACATTACAACATTATTGTGAAAACATAACGTTTCAAATCTAATAAACCATCATATAGCGTACCAAGGCCACAAAATTATCCAAACAACAATTTCATAAAAAAACAATCCTTTAAAGAATCATCCAAGCCATATCACACTTAAATTAAGCAACCCCTTTTTTAAGGATTTTTCTAAAACCTTTTTCATAAATCAACCAATGTTACTAATTTCAAAATCAACATTTTAAAATCCAACAATGAAAAGAATTTCACTGTAATAACCCATTATCCCAAAACTCCACAAATCATCACAAAATGGATTTCCAAAAAAATTCTCACATCATATTCACAACTAACTTTAAAAAAACCCAACTAATTGAAAACCAAACATTTAATTATAGAAAAGTAGAGTTATGAGATAAGCCACCTACCTTAGGTTTTCTGTTAAATCGACCCACCGTACAATGGAACATAAATCCAGGTGAAAACACCACTAAACTGCCTTAGATCCCCTTTTCTATCATCAATAATCCCAAATATAATCATTTTAGAGAAAAACCCCACTAGATCTACATGAAATGGGAATAGATCTATAAAATAGTGAGGGAGGGTGAAATAGATCCAAGGAAAACCAAGAAAGATCCATTATAGGATACTTACTGGAGAGGAATCAATTTCATCACACCTTGAGAACCAATAATCCTGAGTAAGGGTTAAGTGGGAGGAATAATTGAGGGATTAGGAAAAATCCTAAGTGGTCTCGTTTTTAAAAACTCAATATTTATTACTACGCATGGGCTCGCACTGTCAGAAAAACCATGCACACATCGTGGACATGCTACTTCCTCAAAGGGAACTTTGCACATCCTCCTCACATGATTAGACAAACCATGTAAAAATTGTGTGAAGACCCTCTGTATAATGCTGCATAGTTACCTATATTTTTTTGCATGGTTTCCCATAACCAAGTTCAAAATGTGCTTCTTTAAAAAGACCCCAAAACTTTCTCTAAACCCTTCCAAACTCTCCCAGAATCTACCAAACTCCACCCAAACACTATAATCACATATAAATAAATAAACAAGGGTTACATAACTCAAACTTGGGGTGCTTCACCAAATGTTTTTTTGTACAATATTTTCACAAATTAATAAAATTTCCTTGATTTGTTGCATTATACGCTACACTGTGTTAATCTTGTGCTATAGAAAAAAAATTCTTATATTTCATTAAATGTAACATTGAGTTTCTATGAAAAAATAATTTTATTATTATACTTATTTAATTAAGAAAATTTTAACCTCTCCATTAGAATGGAAGGTATTAATATGATTAAATAAATTATGAAATTCTGGTTGACACATAATTCTATTACAATTTATTTTAAGTGAAGTTAAAAACATTTATAAAATAAAAGGAATTGATTTACTAAAAAATTATTTAAATGTGCACAAGTGTGTTTAATAAAAATAAATAAACCAATAAATCTTTTTGTTTTTTTAATATCGTAAATATATAATATATTAAATATAATTTTTAACATTCATATTGTGTTTTTTCTAGACATGATAAAATAAGATATCCAATTTTACCCATCAAATAATAATTTTTCTAAAAATATAGTTTTGTCAACATTTGATGTCACACTTGTTTATAATAAAGTTTTTGATAAGTCCATAAAATATATTTGAAAAAATAAACTTCATATTTTAAATCGGGATATCAAATTTTACTGGGGGTGAACTGTTGATATTTTTCTGAGAAGTTTCTTATATTAATGAATAGTGAAAATACTAAATTTTAATTCAAAACTACTTTTTATTATAATATATGTTTATAGTTATATAATGTCTTTAATTTATTTTAAGGTATAATTAGATCAATTTTTTCATGTAACAAAATTTAGTTCATTATAATCAATTTCGCATTGAATTTTGAGATAAAATCATTTTAACGTTTTGGACGTTTTCACTCTAAAAACTCATTTTCTTAATCCATAAATGTTATTAATTATTAATTAATTTCTAAAAAAATTATGTTTTGAATAATTAAAAATTAATTCAAAAATTGAAATCATAAGTTCAAAGATAATCAAATATGTATCTTTTATTTTTGTACAATATAAATAGAAAATTTAATAATTTTTATTACCACGGTTATTGCTAAATCAAGTAATTAAGGGTAAAAATAATAGTATAAATATTATTAAACTACCCGAACAATTACCCAAATGATATTTTATGAATTTAATTAAAAATTTAACCCATAATGATAGAAATTTAATAATGTAATGGAAACATTCCCATGAAAATGACATAAATATTACTAAAATCAAAGGGAGTGAAAAAATGTCACACTCTTATTTTTAATATGTATAATATTTTTAATATTGGGATAAATAGAATATATTATCCACTATATATATTATTTGGAAAGATAAAATTTTCATATACATCATAGATATTTGTTTTTAATTTTTATTGAAGAAATAATTATCATAAATAATTACAAAATAATGATGCACTAATTACTCAATTAATAAAATAATCAATTAAATGATATTAGGAATATTAAAAAATATAATTTTACTTAATTAAGATGATAAAATAATTTTTTAAGTTAATATTAAATATTATAGTTTTATTAAATAAACAGGTTCAATATAATCTTGCGGTATTTATTTTCCTAATGTCAATCTTATGAATAATGTCAAAATTAACACTTACAAAATTGTTTGAAAATAATATATTATTATATAATTTAAAAATAATAAAAATATTAAATAAACAAAATTAGAATATATATAGTCTATAATATCATAAATGTTCCATTTATGGTCCAATTTACACTTTATATGTAAAAATTATGTCCTTTTAAAAACTTAAACTTTGTTACCATAGGGAAAATTAAAATGGCTTAAATATGGGTTAATCAAAATGTTAAGGTTTAAAAAGATACAAAAAAATTCTAAAATCTATGTTTTGATTATAATACAACCTTATAATATTATATAATCCAATAAATGGACTTTTGGAAGTTTTATTATTGGTATTAAATTTATTGTAAATAAATATTTTGAGAAATTCCTAAGGTTCCCCTACTCACTCTTATGAAAGGACACTTATCCTTCTCTTCTCTTCACACTTAGGAACCAATTTATATCAGCCAAAAATATATCTAAATATCCTAAACGAATACCTAAATTTATCCTACACAAGATAATTTAGGTATAAATCCAATCAAATTGGTGATTTTGTTAAAATAAAAAGGAGATTCCCAATGAAGAGGTAATGTTATTCAATGAACATTGTTTTTTTATTTCTTCCAGAAGAGGTAATGTCCTTCAACAAACATTGTTTTTTTATTTTTCTATAAACACATTGCATTATTATTATTTCTTGTTTATATAATAACATCCAAATACTAAATATACATAGATGTTCTTCTATTAATTTCTATATCTAAACTAACACAGACTTCCATTAAAGGGGAATGAACTTACCACTATTATGTATGGCGAACTACTGCCTCACGAAATGATGTGGTTTGTTTTTCCTTTACCAACTCTCATTGATGGGAATTATGATGGAAAATATGTTTTATATGATATATATTTTATTTTTGATTTCCTTATAATTATTTAAATATTATATAAATAATACCTTCATTCTTTATATTTTGTTGGAATATGATAACATCATTTGTGGACGTATGGACCACCACCTCCTCCAAGTTATGTGACTCCTTAACACATTAAATAAAATGTATTAAAGATGGGTTTAGTTAAATTATATGATATATATGACATAATAATTCTACTTTATGGTAATTATATATATTCATAGAGTTCATTTACTTTCTTTATTTTGATACAACATGAAAATGAAGAAGCGTTCATGCCTACATACGACATGCCATCTCCATGAATGGTTTATTTCATTTTAAATTTATATAGTTTATAGATGACCGTAAATACATATATAATGAATAAATAAGATACTTATGTAATAGTTATCATTATGGAAATAATGAAATCATAATCTAAGTATGGGGACCATGAATAAAAAGTCAAAACCTAAATGTGAAACAAAGAGGTTATTAACCGAAACCTAACAGAAACATGGAATTACTAATAAGCAGGTAATATATGTATATGAATATGGTTATTTAATATATGTATTGTAAACTTGATTTTTATTAAACATGATTTTTTTCATGTGTATTAAAATATTCAATATATAAGGTAATTGATTTATGTCTCACTTTTATTTTAGTGGGACACATGCCTTATACACTACTTATTTCTTCTACATAGTGTATATAATACCCATGAATGTATTTTTTGGGTATTATCTGTAAGATTTTGGTATTTTTATCTCAATATAATTTTATTTCTTTCATGGGGCATACGATTCTACTGATTATAATGTGATGATTATTTATTTCACAATCTCATCAATATTTGGGATTGTTCATTTTATGTATCCATGGGGGAATATTTATCTTCCATGTCTATATATTCTAAAAAAAATCAAAAATGTTTTTAATAGTATCATATTGATGTCTAAAGTCGTTTTTATCTATTTTTGACATTTTACTACACAGTTTGAATGTAATATTTTTATCATTTTCCAAAGGAGGTAATTTGTGACTTTTCTGGGAAATGTGTGAAAAGATATTTTTTAAATTATACGGATAAATATAATTTTACACCATTAAGTTGTATTAATGATTTTAAGATTAATTTATAATATTATAAGCTTATCTTAAAATAAAATGTTTTCTTTTAAATTTTCATGGCAATTTATAAATAGAAAGCATTTTCAAAGCATAAATAATATTTTCCTCAAGAATTATTTCCAAATGATCACTCAAAATTATTTTCCATCTAAGATAACATTATTTGATGTTAATTATTTTTTACTAGTGATATAATTCAATGATACCATTTTTATTATTTCTAATAATATGTTATATTGATTATGTAATTATATTTATGAGACTTATTTCTTTGTTATGGGTTATGTTATGATTGAATGATGTTTATCGAACCCATTTCATTCTGTTGGATCTTATATGATGAATGGTTTATGTTCTTGTGGAAAACATATGTATGGTTTTTATTATTTTATGTGTGTAAATATATATCCATCTAATGAATTAGATAATGATTTATATCACCTGAGATATACATGGATGGAATGGGGAGTGAACCCAGCTCAGTAACAGACTTTTTCCGCTAAGATGGTCCTGGGAGTGAACCATGACTACAATGATGGTCATGGGAGTAAACCATGAAAACCATGATGGTATAGGGGTGAACTCATACTACTAATATATCCTTAGAGTTGATTCCTTTACTACTATATAAATCATTTTAAATGCTTTTGTGTATGCCACAATTTCATGTCATATGTTATGATCTCTTGGATTATGTTCTTTGATTTTCTTATCATTAATGTCTTATGAACTAGCTATATTTATTCCAAAATTCATGTTTATGATATTTTATATGTATGGTATGACATTATAATGTTATGATCACATTACCATAGCCTTATGATAATGTTTATTCTTACATATCTTCTTATTTTTCCCTTAATAATAATTTTATAACACTATTTTCTTATGTTTTATTTCCTAGGTTATAAGGAAAGGTTTTTAGTAGGATTACTTAATGGAAAGATCATTTTAGGAAACATTAATTATCACGCACTATATTATTATTTTTTACTCCATGTTTCCAAATGAACTAAACTAATATTTTCTTCGGGTGTGTGTTTATATATTGTTTGAGATTGTCCACAAAAAGAATGTAATATAAATTCATGAAAATCGTAGGTCATTATTATTGGTATAATAGAAAATTTTTATTCAACCTTTGTAAACTAGTATGAGAAATATTTATTGAGATCCCCAGTGATGTTTCTATGGATATTTCTAGGGTGTGTCTAAGGATAATTATGATTATAGGTTTCAATCCTAGAGTTTTCATAATAATTTTAAAAAACCTATGATCAAAACTAAGGTTTAATATATTGAGATATTATAATTAATTTACCTTGATTATGTGGTTCTACCACTATTATTTGTGTTTATCAAACTATGATTTCAGTTTTTAGTAAATGGCTATAACCTAAAATGAATCATGTTAATGATTAATGTGATAGGTAATGAAACGGTTATCCTGGTGAGTAACCTAATGTTAGAGAATCTGGAGTAAAAACATCATTACTATTACCATAAAACCTTATCAAGCCATGAATAATATTGGAAATCCAAATGAAGAAAGTAGGGAATAAAATTCTCTCGAATCCTTCTTACGAGAATGTCTACCAACTTTTAGTGGATTGATTGGTCCATTAGTTATTGAGAAATTGATCTATACCATCGAAAATTTATTTTTCATTGTATGTTATTCAAAACACAAAAAATTGAAGTTAGAAAAATATCTCTTGGAAGGTGAAGTGAATCAGTGTTGGAACATTATCAAGAATTATTGGCAACAAGATAAAATTGACTTTGTGTATTAGGATGAGTTCAGGAACTCATTCTTTTGTAAGCATATTCTTCGTATTCCTCTTACAAAAGGTTATATTTAATTTTACCATATCTATCATGGTTATGAAAATAATATATGGATATAATTAAAATGAAACTTATAAAAATATGAATAGAAGTATATTAGATTTACTTTATTCTTAAAGTATGGAATGGAAAATGAAGGAAAATTTCTTAAGGGGAATGATAAATGTTTTAAGTGTGGGAAATAAAATTATCATGAATTTTACAACCAAAGTAATGGGAATAAAAATAATTGTACAAAGAGTTCACCTCTTATAATTCAAGATTTTAATTGTAAGGAGTTTGGTAATTACACTAACAAGTGCCATAATCCATGGGCTAATGTGGCTGTTAAGCCACAAAAACCTCTGAGTACAATGGAAAAAAGAGAAATATTACACATTCATAATGCATGTTATGAACCATGCTAAATAGGGAATAATAATACTCCCCTCCTTTTTGGGAATTTCTTGTTTTATTTTCAATTAATTAACCCAATAAAATTTTTATTGTTCATTCATTGGTTGTATTTCATGTGATTATCTGCATGAATTTTGAAATTATTAAATCACATATTCTATCGGTACAAGAATGAACCGAGGGTTCCAATGAAAATTTTCTTGTATAAGAAAAGCTATTATATATGTAATGAATAAAAATGTATGAATTCTATATGTTTTTACAATAATTTGGGTTATTACCATGTTTTAAGAGAATACATTATAATGGTCTTCACATGTTTGGTGTGTGACAATTAAGAGATAAATATTGTTGTTTGGGAATTAATGATAAGTTTATTATAGATATTTAGTAACCTAATTTAGAAATTTTTTGATTTTATACTTTTTTAAGGTTTATAAGGGTATAAATTTATGAAATTTTATAAGTTGAACCTTGGATGGGGTTTCAGTAATGGATGTTTTACTTATCCAGATGAAGATTTATTCGTATTGGATAACATATGCTAACCAATGTGTTAAGATAACTAGATACATAAGTAAATACTTATAATATCATTATGGATCTTATGATCCAATACTTCTTCTAGAATTACAATGTCAACCTCATTTATTAGATTAAGAGATTAAGTGAAAATTTATCAAGGCGCAACTGATGTATAAAACCATCCATACAAATTGGAATGAAATCAGGTATATATTCTTGTGAAAATTATTCAAATTTTAAAAAATTATCTAAAAACATAATCCCAGTATATTCATTTTCGATGAATCTAATGGTCCCCTGGATCAGAAAAGATCTATCGTTATGTGATTATTAACATTATAATGACCATGTTTTCTCATACTCTCTATCAAAAATTGATAGTTGGAACTAAATTAAATATACATATATTCTCTTTACAATAATCCATGTTATGTTTTGACCTTCATATATTACTTTCCCCCTCTTTAATAGGATTTTTAATAGACCCTTTTTATAATGTAGGTTTCCCACAATGAAATTATCAAGCATCCACCATTGATTTTTGAAGTTTAATTTGAAATTTTAATGATACACTTTCCTTTTTAAATTATTTTTCATGTCATAATGGTTGTTTATATATTACGACTTCCACCAAATCTCTATCATTTTCATGATGTGTTTTATCTATATCTTATTAGGATCTAAATACCTGATCCTTCACACGTATCAAACTCATAGGGTGGACCACGGGAGACAGATCCTTCTTATAAAGAGAAACTGGCTAAAATTTTGGATCATAGATTTGATGTTCAATAAAACTAGACCACTCACCTAGTTAATGTTTTTAAGATAAAATAAATAGTTTTTAGAAGTTTTAGGGTAATTGGAAGATACAATTATGTAGAATTATCCCCATTTATTTGTATTATATTTATGAATTCTGAGGGTGAAATTCATTTCCAAGGAGTTTAATGTAACAACCTCATTTTTTATAAACCTTTTTTTATATAAATAAAATTTATTTTATGTCACGTGTTATATGATACACCAAGTTAATATTTCACTAGACATAATACCAACTTATCCTTATTTACACACAACTTTGAGTTTCTAAAAATCATAATGTTATTATTATAAATATTTAAAAGAGACAATTATAACCATGTAATTATAATGGTTGGTATGGAAAGGATTAAAAAATTATAAAATATGTTTCACTAATATTTTTTGACCAATTAATTATAAATTATGTTAAATACATTTTTAAAATAAAAAGAAAATGTTTTTCTATAAAATTATTTAAATGTGCACAGGTGTGTTTTATACCAATAAATAAACAAATAAATCTTCATGGATTATATTAATTATATATATATATATATATTATTCAATAAATTTTTTAACATTAATATTATGTGTTCTCAAGAAATCATAAAAGAACAAATCCAATTTTCACATAAAAGATGTATTTTTCTAAAAATATAGTTTTTTCGCCTTTCGACGGCACACTTGTTTGAAATTTAGTTTTTGATACTTTTATAAACTTATTTAAAAAATAATAATCTTCTTATTTGAATGTGGGATATAAAAATTTACTTTGGGTGAACATTTTGGTATTTAAAAAATAATAATCAATTTCACAATGAATTTGGATGTAAAAACATTCCAATCATTTGGACATTTTTACTTTAAAACATTGTTTTCTCAATCCGTCAATGGGTTGAAATTTTAATTAATATATCTAAATTCTGTGTTTCAAATTATGGAAAACGATTCCATTTTTGATAATATGATCCAAATTTTGTAAATAGTCCCCTTTTATTTTTTACAACATGAATAGTAACTTTAGTAATTTTTATTACCACGGTTAAGGGTAAATCAGGTAATTAAGTGTAAAAATAATATTATAAATTTCATAAAACTACCCTGACACTTCGTTAAATGTTATTGTGTGTATTTAATTCAACCATTAACACATAAGGATCCAAATTGAATAATTTAATGGACCCTTGTCCATGAAAATGACTTAAATATTGTTAAACTTAAAGGGAGTGACGAAATGTCACACTCTTATTTTTAATATATATAATATTATTAATATGTTTTTAAATAGAAGATATTCTATACTATATAAATTCTTCTAGAATATAATATTTTTTATTCATCATAGAAATTTATTATTAATTTTTAGTGATAAAATAATTATCATAAACAATTACAAAAAATGATGATGTAGTGATTACTCAATTAATTTATCAATCAATTAAATGATATTATAAATATTAAAATAAAAATAATTTTACTTAAATAAGGTGATAAATTTATTTTAGGTGAATATGAAATATTTTGAGTGTATCAAATGAATTTTTTCGATGTTATCTTGCATTATTTGTTTTCATAATGTCAAAGTTATGAATTGTGTCAATATTGACGCTTATGATATTTTATGAAATTAATAATTTATTAAATTATTTAAAAACCTAATAATAATAAATAGGTAAAATGGGAAGATATATTGTCAAAAATATCTTAAATTTTCCATTAATATTCCAAATGACACTTTATATAAAAAATTATGTCCTCAAAACATTAAAAAATTTGTTACCATGATTTAAATTTTAATGGATTAACTAAGTGTTAATAAAAATGATAATGTTTAAAAAGATACCAAAACTTGTCTAATATCTATTTATTGATGAAATTACAACCTTTTGAAATTTTATATGATAATAAATGTACTTTTTAAGGTATTATTATTGGGATTTAAGTTATTATAAATTATTTCTTTGAGAAATTCCAAAAGAGCCCCACCTCTCTCTTATAAAAAGAAAAATCACTTTCTATTATATTTATAAGAACCCGGTTCTTATTTTAGAGGTACGAGCTTCTTCTTTTTTTTCCTTAAGTGTTTTTGAGAAAATGTGGAAAATGGGGAAAAATCCTAAATTTTGGAACTACACGCCGTGTACTTTTCCACACGCCATGTACTTTAGGCCCTGTTGGTATGAGTACACAAGGTGTGTAGACATGCCGGCGAAGAAGGGTGTAGGAACCAACTACACGCCGTGTAGTCAGTCGGCAGGCTTAAACAGTAAGGCGGTGGAGTCGCCGCTAGCTGGGTGACAGTACACGCCGTGTACTCAGGAGTACATGCCGTGTACTCAGGTCGACAGGTGAACAGTGTGGAGGTGCTGCCAAATGAACAGTTAAATGAGAGAAGTACACACTGTGTACTCAGAAGTACACACCGTGTACTTTGTTTTTTCGGCATAAAATAGGCAGTAGCCTCCTCATTTGGCAGAGGAGACTCTTGAACTGTTTTGGAGCCAAAGGAGGAGGCTGGATCTTTGAAGATCCACCGGACATTCGTCTGGCATCCATTTCAGCTTCAGATGATCTCGTTGGAACTGCATGGGTAAGACCTCTCCTCTCCTGGTACCGTTCTTACCAATTCTTCTCCTAACGTAAGTTATTTACGTTTGTTTGGTTGTTGTTCTTCGTCAGATCTACGCCGTTATTGGGTGTTTCTAGAGACGGTGTTCGTGTATAATTCTTGTTGATGTATAAGGTAGGTGGCTTCATGTTTATTTTCCAACTGTTGTGCGTTTTTGTGCGTTTTTGTACCGCAAACCCATGTTGGGGTGTCGTGTGGCTGAGGATGTTGCTATATTTAATTCATAGAATTACATAGGTGATTAAATTGTGATAATAAAATGCTGGTTGGGATCGTTTCTTGGATCTGGAACCACCCCGGAGGTGTGTTCCACTGTTTAGCTGTTTGGCCGGGATACTTGAGGGTATGCCTTTAATGTAGTAATTGTAGAATTTCCTTGAGAGGAATTGCTTGTTTACTGCATTTTGACATGTTGGGCATGACCCGGTTACCTGTTAGCCTGAGGGCGTTGTTGTGATTAGCCTGTGGGCACTGCACTATTTAGCCCGAGGGTTGTAGATATTTTCGGCCTGAGGGAAACTTCTTTTGTGCCTGAGGGCGATAGAATTTTTTCCTGAGGGAGACACTACTTACGCTTGAGGGAAAAATTATGTTATGCCTGAGGGCGGATTCTTGTGTTGGATACTCCTTACCTGAGGGTATGGGTTACTTTTTTGAGGATGTAGATTGTTTACTTAGAAATGCACTGTGGTGATTTCTAATATTTAAATGGATTAAATGGATAATAAAATGGCAATATAACTGGTAATTAGTTACTTTTGAGTACTGCTTACTTTATTGCATTTTACTACTACACACTGTTGTTTCATGCTTACATGCAGTTGGGCACGAGCCTTTGGTGGGTGCCTACTGAGATATATTTCTCACAACCTGTTTGGGTCACGTTTTTTGGCCCAAACAGATTATGTTGATGCAAGTGTAGATAGGGGAAAGAGTCCTTATACAGGTACTTGACTGTTGCTGAGGAGTAGGAGTGCATGGGACCGAGCCTAGGCTCGCGATTCCGCTTCCAGATGTTTTTCTTGTTTGTTGTACTCTGTATTTTTTTGTACTGTATTAATGTATAACATGTTCTGGCTGTTTTCTTAGAACTCGAACCATGTAGCATCATCACTTATATACTGTTGGTTATATCCACTGCTATAGTTTATTTCAGTAGTTTTATGGTTTACTGCTTACATTGTCGTTGTATGTTTTCTTTAAATTCCGATGTGCATCACTTTGAAAAATGAGGGCATAATTTCCCTACTATCATACCTCGGCCCTCGCTGCTAGTCGGTAGCCTCTCGCGTTTGGGGAAATGCGGTTTTAGTCACGTGGCGAACCGGGCTCGGGGCACCCGTTGCGCGGCACCCGAGTCTGGGACGTTACAAAGTGGTATTAGAGGGGGTTTATTTTCTTTGACTTACTATTTGGAGTCGTAGTCAGGGATAGGATGGAATGGTATTTGGTAATAAGTTTTGCTCAGACGTAGCTAACCCGCATACAGGGAAAAGCCAATTTACCGTGTGATTTCAATTTTATTGATTTTTCAATTTACAGTTGATATGTTTTCACCGTTGGGTGACACACTTTGAGATTTTACAGTTTATATTTTATCTGTGGCTTCTATTTAGTTGCGACCCGATGAGATGAGGGTATGTCGTCTCATGCATCATAGAGGCACATGCTAGATATCACATGCCATGAATAGTTTCCATGCAATGTAGGTGCATTATAAATTCGCATGTTGTTGTGATAGTTGTTGTGCTAATAAAGCATGCTGTTGTGATATCTTCTTGATAAATACATGCCTTGTGATATGGTATGTTTGTTGATCTTGTTTATAGAATGGACGCCAAACTTTGGTTTTTGGGGAGTATGGGCCCCCATTGACAGGAATGTAGTGGACCATTGACTATTTATTGGTTATAACACAGATAATATGTCAAAATTTGATTCATGGGGAGTATGGGCCCTCACGGATCGGAATTTGACACTTAGGTGTTGGTTTTTAGTACTTCCTGGGTTCCGGGGAAGTTTCTGAGGCATACTGTATGGAAAACCCAGAATACACGCCGTGTAGGACCTCATACACGCTGTGTGTGTTCTTCTGTTCGGGAATAAAAATGAACTTTTGAGTACACACCGTTTACCTTGAGTACACGTCATGTAGTCTCTTCTTATGTCACAAACCGTGTGGGCGGCGACACGGGGTAGGGATGTGCTTGGGTAAAACACGTCGTGTACCTAGTGAACATGCCGTGTAGTGCGACCCAGAGTTTGGCTATGTAACTAACAACACGGGTCGGTGAACTCCTCTACAGCACGTCGTGTCAATGATAAACACGTCGTGTAGTGTGACCTGGGGACATGGCCATTTAACTAACAAAACGGGCTAGTTTCACCTCTCCCTGAACACGTCGTGTACTTATGGGACATACCGTGTAGTCCTGTCCGAGGACAGACCGTGTGGAGTTAGCCGTGTGGCTGGGAAACGGGATGGTGTACACACCATGTGCGGGTGTAACACACCGTGTAATGTCAAGCCGAGTAGTCGACCGTGTCCCAGACGACACGGATAGTTGGAAAATAACACCGTAAATGTCGTGTAGATATTATACACGCCATGTAGTTTTGTTGAACGGAAGCCATGTGGCTTAGCCATGTAGAAGGACCCGGGCAGGGGAAGGAAAGTCAAGTACACGCCGTGTAGTCATTGTACATGCCGTGTAGTCTTGTTTTGAAAACATTGAAATGCCTTCTTCCTCTTTTTCCTTTGTGGTTCCTTCACTTTTAGTCTTAATAATCTTGAATCTGAGGCGTTCTTTTGACCTTGTAGAGTCATTCCGCCTAGATGACCGCGATTTGTTCGCCAGGAGAGCGGTGATGATTATACTCCAGAGATGGTGGGCCATGGGCTACCAGTTGATCTGCCAGTAGATCCAGATGCGGTGCCAGCTGCTATACCAGACACAGGCGTGGAGGCGCAGTTCCGTGAAGGCTTATTGCGGTTCATGCAGACCATTGAGGGAGCACCGTAGGCTACCACATCTATGGCTGAGTTGACGCATATCTTTCAGCAGCAACATCTGCCTACATTTGCTGGGGATGGTGGACCACAGGCTGCAGAGTCTTGGCTCGGATCGATGCAGACTATTTTCAAGCACTTGGATATGCCTCTAGGGTGGAGTGTTAAGCTCGCGACTTACATGCTGCATGATTCTGCCAAGAGGTGGTGGGATGTGGCCACCCAGTCAGAGCATCACATGGACATGGCGTGGGATGATTTTTATGCAGTCTTCTATGACTTCTTATTTCCCAAGACACTGAGAGTAGATAAAGCTCGAGAGTTCATGAATCTGCAATAGGGCGCTATGTCAGTGATGGACTATTCTTCTCGTTTCACCGAGCATCAGCGCTTTTCACCCGTGCTAGTGGGTGATGAGACATTGAGAGCCAGACGTTTTGAGTATGGTCTTCGGTATGACATCCAAGCGCTGGTGAATGTTTTTATGTTGCCTATTGTACATGAGATTGTGAACCAGTCACTGATTACAGAGAGGAACCTACGGGAATCTAGTGGTGTGGTCCAGGGAGGTTCATCACCAGTTACTGGTGTTATTTCTGCTGGCAAGAGGAAGAGACAGATGGACTTCTCTCAGGGTAGTTGTACCAGTCAGAAGAATACTTCGGGTGGCCAGGTTATGTGCTACCAATGTGGTATAGAGGGGTACAAGAGACCGCAGCATCCACGAGACCCAGTTCAGTGTCGATCTTGCGGCAAGATGGGTCATCTGTAGCGTTTTTGTAGGGCGTTTCCACCAAAGGTTAGTGAGAGGGGTTCTGTGCAAACTCCGCGTGTGGGAGAAGGACCAATGCCTTCTTACCAGTCAGGGAATTGGAATATGTTAGGGTGTGTAGGCAGAGATGGTGGTCATGGCTGTGGTATCCAGAAACCAAGATCGCAGAGGCAACAGGGCGGGATAGCTCAGGGTAGCTAGGCTATGTCACAGGGTCGTGGCACTGGTCAGGCATATGCAGTGCAATAGACCCAACAGGAGCAGGATCACGTACCTTCGACAGTCGTAGGTACTATTCTAGTAGCTTCTATTTTTTCTTCAGTACTTTTTGATACGGGTGCTACGTATAGTTTCATATCTGTACCCGTTGTGGAGATCCTTGGGCTTGGTGTTTCTTCTTCTTCTGATATCATGATGCTAGACACTCCGTTGGGGACTAGAATGGCTGGTGTGCGTCAGTGCAAGGAGTTCCCCCTTGAGGTTGGAGGGTGTCACTTCCTTTGGGACCTCCATGTCATGGAGATGATGAGATATTATGTCATTCTCGGGATGGACTGGTTGGTTCCCTGTCAAGCCTTTGTAGACTACTAGTGACGCAGGGTGCGTTTCACGTCACCAGAGTGCAAAGAGTTTCTATACAAGGGCGAATGGGATGTTCAGGCGAGTTGAGCTGGACCAGAGCATCATGGGCGAGGTAGAGTCACAGTCTATATTGCGAGCTTGTATCTGGATGATCAGTGGACTTGCCAGACAGATTTCCCTCCAGTTGTTGATCTTTTCAGGGATGTCTTCCCAGATGACTTTTCAGGTCTACCACTGGTGCGTGAGGTGGATTTCTCTATCGATCGAGTTCCAGGAGCAGCACCGGTGTCCCTTCCGTCTTATGGGATGGCCACACCTGAGTTGTAGGAGCTCAAGAGGTAGTTAGAGGAGCTACAGGCGAAGGGTTTTATCCGACCCAGTTCTTCTCCTTGGGGTTCTCCGGTCCTTTTTGCGAAAAAGGAGGACGATACCCTTAGACTTTGCGTGGATTATCGGAAGCTGAACTAGTTGAGGGTTAAGAACTGATATCCCTTGTCGAGGATAGATGATATGTTTGATCAGCTTCGTGGAGCACGAGTTTTCTCGAAGATTGACTTGAGATCCGAATATCATCAGATGCATGTGAGACCATCGGATATACCGCTTACACCTTTTCGGAGCAGATATGGTCTATATGAGTATACGGTTATGCCCTTCGGACTGACGAACGCGCCAGCAGTTTTCATGGATCTGATAAATTGTGTGTTCCATTTGTATCTTGATTCTGTTTTGGTAGTATTCGTGGACGACATATGGGTGTACTCTCACACTCGACACGATCATGCCACCCATCTTGAGATCGTATTGAGTACACTGAGAGTGCATCGGCTATATGATAAGATCTCAAAGTACCACTTTTGGATGGACCAGATTCACTTCCTGGGTCATATCATCTCAGAGGTAGGAGTTGCAGTAGACCCAAAGAAGGTGAGAGCAGTAGTTTCCTGGGAGTAGACTAATATAGTGTTTGAGATACAGAGATTCTTAGGGTTGGCTGGTTACTATAGACACTTCATAAAGGACTTCTCCTACTTAGCAGCACCGTTGACATGTCTGACTAAGAAGGGTGTGATGTTTGTTTGGTCAGAAGATTCCAAGACATCTTTTCAAGACCTGAAGGGAAGGTTGACATCAGCACCGATCCTGGTACTCCCAGAGCAGGGGAAGAGCTATACAGTTTACTGTGATGCATTAGGGATTTGGTTGGGAGCTATTTTGATGCAGGGCGACTGAGTTTTTGCATACGGGTCTCGGTAGTTGAGGCCACATGAGAAGAATTACCCAACGCATGATCTCGAGTTGGCTGCAGTTGTTCATGCATTGGGCTATTGGAGACACTATCTGTTGGGAGAGCATTTGTGGTTTTCACCGACCAAAAAAGTCTCAAGTATATCTTTACTCAGCATGACCTGAATCTAAGGCAGAGAAGGTGGGTCAAATACCTACAGTCCTTCTATTTTGAGCTTGCCTATACACCTGGTAAGGGTGATGCAGAAGCTGATGCATAGGGCAGGAAGACTCAGATACAAGAAGATCACCAGAGGCCAGTAGGGCTATTACAGCAGTTGCCCATTCCAGAGTGGAAATGGGATGATGCCGCGATGTATTTCATGACGGGATTGCCGAGGTCACCTCAAGGCAATGACGCCGTGTGGGTTGTTGTGGACAGACTCATGAAGGTATCTCACTTCTTGCTGATCAAGGAGACCTTTGGTGTAGACTAGATTGGAAGGCGGTATATCCGATAGATGGTACTTCTTCATGGGGTCCCTCGTTCTATCATTTCAGATAGGGACGCCCGCTTTACGTCTCGTTTCTGGAAGAGTTTTCGGGGGGCACTGGGTACTCAGGTGCTTCTGAGCACAGCATACCACCCTCAGACATATGGCCAGTTAGATCAGACAATACAGGTGCCAGAGGACATGTTTCGTGCATGCATCCTAGACTTTAGGGGCTCTTGGGAGAATCATATACCCTTAGTCGAGTTTTCCTATAACAATAGTTTTCAGGAGAATATTGAGATGGCACCATACGAGGCTTTATATGGTAGGCCATACCAATCACCTTTGTGCTGGTTAGAGGCAGGTGAGGCAGCTTTACTGGGGCCACAGCTTTTACAGGAGACTTCTGAGCAGGTCCAGTTGATTCGGAAGCAGATGGCTACCACACAGTCTCATCAAAAGTCTTATGCTAATCACTGCAGACGACCTTTGGAGTTCGTGGTCGGGGTCAGGTTTTCTTACGTGTTTCACCGAGGATGAGAGACAAGCGGATCAGGAGACAGGTTAAGCTTTCACCGAGGTATGTGGGGCCATTCGAGATTCTAGAGAGAGTCGGGCTGGTTGCCTATCGGTTGTAGTTACAACAATGGTACCGAGCCATGCACGATGTCTTCCACGTGTCTCAGTTGCATCGCTACCATTCAAACCCATCTCGCACCTTTCAGCCAGAGGAGGTTGAACTTCATCATAATGCATCCTTTGAGGAGAGCCTGATCCATATCGTTGACTGAAGCACAAAGGTTCTCTGAGTCCGGTCAGTTCCTCTCATACGGGTGTTATGGTAGCATGGCCGAGTGCAGGACGAGACCTGGGAGCGGGAGGACGACGTATGTGCTCAGTGGCGAGAGCTGTTCTGAGCTTTATCTTCTCCACCCTTGGAAGGGTAGTTCGGGGATGAATTTCTATAAGGGGGGAATTTTGTAAGAACCCGGTTCTTATTTTAGAGGTACGATCTTCTTCTTTTTCCTTTTCCTTAAGTTTTTTTGAGAGAATGTGGAAAATGGGGAAAATCCTAAATTTTGGAACTACACGTTGTGTACTTTTCCACACGTCGTGTACTTTAGGCCATGTTGGGATGAGTACACAGGGCATGTAGCCATGTCGTCGATGAAGGGTGTTGGAACTGACTACATGCCGTGTAGTGGTACCTTATACGTCGTGTAGTTAGTCGGTAGGCTTAAGCAATAAGGCGGTGGAGTCACGGCTAGCCGGGAGATAGTACACGCAGTGTACTCAGGAGTACATGTCGTATACTCAGGTCGACGGGTAAACAGTGTGGTGGTGCCGCCAAATGAACAGTTAAATTAAAGAAGTCCACGCTGTGTACTCAGAAGTACACGTCGTGTACTTTGTTTTTTCAGCTTAAAACAGGCAGTAGCCTCCTCATTTGGCATAGGAGACTCCTGAACCATTTTGGAGGTAAAGGAGGAGGTCGGATCTTTGAAGATCCACCGGGCATTCGTCTGGAATCTGTTTTGGCTTCGGACAATCTCGTTGGAACTGCACGGGTAAGCCCTCTCCTCTCCTGGTACCGTTCGTACCAATTCTTCTCCTAACGTAAGTTATTTATGTTTGTTTGGTTTTTGTTCATAGTCAGATCTACACTGTTCTTGGGCATTTCTGGAGACGGCGTTCGTGTATAACGATCGTTGACATATAAGGTAGGTGGCTTTGTGTTTATTTTTCAACTGTCGTGCATTTTTGTGCGTTTTTGTACCATGAACCCATGTTGGGGTATCATGTGGCTGAGGCTGTTGCTATATTTAATGCTGAGAATTTCATAGGTGATTAAATTGTGATAATAAAATGCTGGTTGGGATCGTTTCTTGGATCTGGAACCACCCCGGGGGTGTGTTCCACTGTTTAGCCATTTGGCCAGGATACCCGAGGGTATGCCTTTAATGTAGTAATTGTAGAATTGCCTTGAGAGGAATTGCTTGTTTATTGCATTTTGACATGTTGGTCATGACCCGGTTACCTGTTAGCTTGACGACGTTGTTGTGATTATCCTATGGGCACTACACTATTTATCCCGAGGGCTGTAGATATTTTCGGCCTGAGGGCAACATCTTTCGTGCCTGAGGGCGATAGACTCTGTGCCTGAGGGCGACACTACTTATGCCTAAGGGAAAAATTCTGTTATACCTAAGGGTGGATTCTTGTGTTGGATACTCCTTGCCTGAGGGTAGGGGTTACTTGTCTGAGGACGTGGATTGTTTACATGGAGATTCACTATGGTGATTTATAATATTTAAATGGATTAAATGGATAATAAAATGAAAATATAACTAGTAATTGGTTACTTTTGAGTACTGCTTACTTTATTGCATTTTACTACTACACACTGTTGTTGCATGCTTACACGCAGTTGGGCACGAGCCTTTGGTGGGTGCCTACTGAGATATATTTCTCACACCCTTTTCGGGTCACGCTTTTCGGCCCAAACCGATTACATTGCTACAGGTGTAGATAGGGGCAAGAGTCCCTATAGAGGTACTTGACTATTGTTGAAGAGTAGGAGGGCATGGGACCGAGCCTAGGCTCACGATGCCGCTGCCAGCTGTTTTTCTTGTTTGTTGTACTCTGTATTTTGTTGTACTGTATTGATGTATAACATGTTCTGGCTGTTTTCTTAGAACTCAAACCATATAGCATCATCACTTATATATTGTTGGTTATATCCACTATTGTAGTTTATTTCAGTAGTTGTATGGTTTATTGCTTCCGTTGTCGTTGTATGTTTTCTTTAAATTCCACTACGCTGCACTTTGAAAAATGAGGGTATAGTTTCCCCACTATCAAACCTGGGCCCTCGCTGCTAGTCGGCAGCCTCTGGCGTTTGGGGAAATGCGCTTGAGGTCACGTGGTGAACCGGGCTCGGGGCACCCGTTGCGTGGAACCCAGGTCCGGGACGTTACAATATTCGCTCATCATAAACTATTTGGTTCAGCCAAAATAAGTCTAAATTTCCAACCAAAATCTCTCCCTTAATCCTATAATCCTTACTTTTGGTCATAAATCCAATCAAAGGTTTTCTTTTTTACAAATCAAAAAGAGATACCCTAAGAAGAGGTAATGTACATCAACAAATATTATTGTTTTATATATTCATTAAACCCATTAAATTATTTTTATTCATTTTTATATAATAACATAATTATACAAAATATAATGATATTATTTTATTAATGTTTCAACATATGCTCACAAACACTTCCATAAAATGGGTAATGAACTTACTACTCTTATGTATGATGAACTACCACCTCACAAAATGATGTTTTTTGTTTTTACTTCACCTCCTCTATGGTTTGGTCATTATAATTAAAAATATACTTTTATATTATATATATTTTATTTATTATTTATTTATAATTATTTAAATATTATATTAAACATACCTTCACACTTTCCATTTTTTGAAATATGATATCTTTGTTTGTGGACGTGTAGGGTGATGCCTCTACAATGCGAAGTGACTCATTCACACATTACATGGAATGTATTAATGATGTATTTTTTTTAAATTAAATGATATATATATATATATAGTTAACATAGCCTTTTATACATATCATTACATGATTTTATGCATAATTAAACATCATATTACAAGATAAGGATCGTAAAGTCTAGTGTCATGGAGGACTAGGTACATAAAACTAAAAACATGAGACTAAATAGAAAATTTCTTTTTGTTATCTTCATAATGAACTTAAAACTCCCTTTGATCCCCTAAATAGATATATGATAACCTGGGGATAACATGAAGAAATGGATGAGATAAAATCTTAGTAAGGGAATAAACATAAGAATAAAGATTAACACGCGGGTTAAAAGTCATAACATAATGATATAAAGAGGCACGATGCATGATTAAACATAAGGAATCATAACATTTTGAATATGGGATCATATAATCATGGGATAATATTAATGTGGAGGAAACATAAAATATGACTTTAGCATGAGAAAAGATCCTTGTACATAGAAGAGAACAAGTCAAGGTAAACCACTAAGACTATTTCACATGGAGCATGAGTCAAGGTCAACCACGAAGACCGTTAAAAATAACATCTCATGAGACTAAAAATTACACAATGAATTGGAGATCTGTTTTGGAGAAACCATCATAACATGTTCTTGAATATTTTTTCAATAAAAATATTCTTACATAATCAATCATACATAAACAAAAGCATACCCATGGAATTAAATGGGTATCATAATCATGTCACAAATCATAACCAAAGGAAGTATCATAAATGTTTCCATGAAGAAAATGAATAAGATAATGTATAGAAAAAATAAGGTATAATATGATTAAATCATGATAATTGATGTTTAATCAAACATATATTATTTAAAATGAGTATTTAAGAAACATAAGACTTAAAACATTTTTTGTGTGATTTATGGAAAATATTTAAGATCATTTAAAACAGAAAAGTGGATAATATTTTATATAAAACCTGAAGTGAACCTAGAAGGTTTTAATAATAAAATGATTTTTTATAAGGATAATGTTTTCTTAAAATATATTATATAGTGCATGTGAAATTGGGAAAGAATTCCGGAAGTTCCCTTAAAACGGGCTTGCTTATCAGGACGAATTGAGTAAGGAATCCTTTTTAAATCATGAATATCCCCAAAAATAAGAATGAATGTATAATGATACATGATCTTGGAACACATAAAAAAATTACAAGATTCACATAAAAAGAATATAAAATTTCATTTGGGAAAAGATAGAGGAAGAATAACCTGAAGTAATAATCGTTGTTCGGGTAGAATCCCCCACCTTAATTCCAAAGGATTCCTTCACATTATTTTAATGTAGTAAATAATTAAATTAGTTAAATAAATTAAAAATTACATAACCTATTATAAATGACTTTTTTTTCATAATTCTTAATTATGTTCAATTATGGACTTTTTCAGGGCTAATAGATTCAATTTCATTTCATGGGTGCATTGGTTTTCCTTGGTTTTCATGATCAGTTTACTTTTATACATGTCTGAAGGGTCATGTAAAGTGCAGTTATTTATCCATAGTTGAAACTTTTAGATATTAATGATATTTATGTGGTTAAATTGGTATTATATCATTTGGTTTTATGACATGAAGATGAATTATTATATAAATACTTAAAGATAATCATTTGGGTTTATTTTGGTGTTTTTTTATCACAAAAAACTCATTTTGTGTTATAAATTAATATCCCCGGTAAAAAAATTATTCAAAAACAATAAATAATATATAATTAATATATTATAATGTGTTTACACCATAAAAATGGTTTCATTTTAATTCCTCGAAAAAGGTAAAAGAAAACAAAAACTCATCATCTTTGAATGCGATAAATTAACACATCCCAGACAGTGCTTATATTTTTAGTATAAAAGGAAGTGGGAAAGAGAGATGATGAAGAATTAATACATTAAAATAATAAAATTTAAGTATATTTGTGGTACTAGATTTATCATACCCTCTGTATGAGGGGAGGTGTGGAGAGAAAATAAAATAAAGGAACTGAAAAAAAATGAACTGGAAAGATGAATTTACTTCTTGAATTTATCTTCCTTGAAAGCCTCCTTAGAGAAGAGGTTTTTGTATTTTTATTAGACCAGGCACTCATGTACATGGAGGAGGGGCTTGTGAATATATTTAAGAGTATTTTTGAAAATCCAAATGTCTAGATATGTGTGAAAAGAGGAGGTGGTGAGGGTGGTATTTATAGTGGAGGAGATGAGTGTTTTCTCAATATTTAATTCATTAGTTTATTATTGTTCTCAAGAAATAAAATACTGACTATTATTGAGAATAAAATATTATTTTGTGCATGTGAATTTTATAAAATGGTCACTAACATCATACATGACTCAATCATGACTCAAAAATTCATTTATTTACATATATTATAAATTATTGTATTTCACTGTTCAAAAAAATTCAAGTATTTTAGAAAAATCCCAAAAAATCACCCTAACCATTTTTTGACATGTATAATTCAAAAATGAACACCATTTTATGAAAATAATTTTCTAAATATGATAAATTTAATTTTTATTTAAGACTATTATTTACTTAAACAATACAAATTTTAACATTAAAACTGCTTTTCTAACACTTTGAAAATTTTATTAAGGCATCATAAAATTATCCTATAATCATATGACATTAAAAAAATAATTTATGAATAAAAATTATGAAAATAAATTTTTATTTAAATTATTAAATTAGTCATAAAATTTTAATTAAATATACATGACTTACAAAAATGTCAACACTTAATAAATAATTTTTAAAATATTTATTTACTTATAATAAGATATAAGTATATCATATTGACACTTATAAGACAGATAATTTGTTTTAGTTTAATTGATGAGGTCACTATATCATTGGTCAGTTTACTATTCATAATTGTCACATTACTATTCTAAAGGTCAAGTTATTATTTCATCGGTAAATGTTCATTTACTACTAGAGATGCATTTTATTTCACTCATTATTCATTTATAAGGTTTGTATTATGTTATATATGTAATATAATGTGATTATACTATAAGAAATAATTATAATAAGGGAATTCGATTAATAAATTATTTGGTTGTTACATTATTCCCCCCTTATGAAATTTCACCATTGAAATTTTGTTCTACATTTTAAGATTAAAATAAGTGTGGGTACTTTTACTTTATAGCTTCCTCCAGTTCCCATATTGCCTCTTCATACTTATGGTTACTCAATATTACATTGATCGGGTGAGTAGTATTGTTACATAGAACATTATATCTATAATCCAAGATATTCATTGGCTTCACCTTGTAATAAATATTAATCTCCAACTGTACCATCTTTGAAGTCATTACATGTGAAGGATCTAGTATGTACTGCTTTAAGAGATATTTGTGGAATACATCGTGTAATCGAGATATAGCTGGTGAAATTGCTATTCAATAGGACAGGGCTCTGATGTGATCAAGGGTCTCAAAGGAACTAATGTACCTAGGACTTAGCCTCCCTTTATTCCTGAATCTCAGGATATCATTCCATAGAGATATGTTGTGGAATACCATGTCTATGACCTTAAAATCAAAGTATCTTCGACGATTGTATGCATAACTCTTCTGCTGACTTTTAGGTGCCTTTATGGGATGCTGAATGGTTTTCCCCATATCTACCATTTCTTTGACCATTTCAGGTCCTAGTATCTTACAATCACTGACTTCATCACCACATTCCAATTTTCAGCACCTTTTCCCATAAAGGTCTTCATATGGTGTCATTCGGAGGCTCAAGTGGAAACTATTGTTACTATAGAAATCAACCAGAGGTAGGTGTTGGTCTCACCCTCCTTTGAATCTCATATAACATGCTCTCAACAAATCATCTAGTGTCTCGATAGTTTTCTCATATTGGACATTAGTTTGAGGATGATCGGTTGTCCCTAAAGTTCATCTCAGTGCTTATAGAATGTTCGATACTTTTCCAGAACATCGAGGTGAATATCATATCTCGATCGGATACAATAGATAAAGGAACTCCAAGCATACAAACCACTTATTTGATGTATATCTGTGCAATTTGATCCTGTGAGATGTCCTCTCTAATTTTGATAAAGTGAGATATCTTTATAAGATGATCCACAATAACCTATATAACATTTTTTCCTAAATATTTACTTGGAAGTCCTATGACAAAGTCCTTGGTAATGTTCTCCCGGTTACATGTTGGTATGGGTATTGGTTGCATCATCCCCTTAGACTTTTTCCTTTCATACTTTACTTGCTGACATACTAGGAACTTTGATGTATACTCATCAATGTCTTTCTTCACATTGTCCCACCAATATTTATCCCAAATATTCTATAAAATCTTTTGGCTTCGTAGGTTAAAAGAGAAGGTTAATTTATGTGCATCATTCAGAAGACTATTCTTTATCTCTATATTACATATTACACATAATCATGTCCCAAATCTTATAAATCCTTACTAATCAATCTTTAACTTTGAATATTTCTTATTTCTAATAGCTTCCCCCCTTTTTAGAATTTCCAAATCTTTTATTTGATCATCCTTTATTTTTCTCCAAGTGGGATGTTTGAGAAATAATTTGATAATGTATTAGAGATGTTACTCCCTTAATAATTCCCATATCCATCCTTTGATATTTTAAGAAGATTTAATCCTTCTAAATTCTCATCATTGATAAAGATGTTGGATCATTTCTGCTTATAGAATCCACCACCTTATTTTCCTTACCAAGATGGTAGTGGATTGAGTAGTCATAATATTCGATTATCTCTAACCATATTCATTGGTTTATATTAATATCCTTCTTTGTGAGTATATATTTGAGACTTGGGTGACTAGTATATATATCACACTTCTCCCCATAGAGATAATGCCTCAATATTTTCAATGAAATAATCACAGCTTCCAACTCCAAGTCATGTGTGGGATACTTTTTCTCAGTAGTTTTAAACTTCCTTGAGGTGTAGCCTATCACTTTATCATTTTTCATTAGTACACAACCTAATCCATTCATTTAAGAATCAATTTACACCACAAATATTTCTCCACTTGTCAGGAGTGTGAGTATTGCTGCAGTGTTTGCCTCTTTTTGAGCTTCTTAAAGCTTTATTCAATTTATTGAGTCAAGAAAAACATTAATCCCTTTCGCATCATCTTGGTTATTGGGATTGAAAATCATGAGAAGCTATTTACAAATCGTTAATAATACCCAGATAGACCAAGAGAGATGTGGATCTCCATTATAGATGTTGGCCTCAGCCACTCTTTGATTACTTTTTTCTTGGAAGGGTCCATAGATATTCCTTTGCTGGTGATTACATGCAAAAAGAATGATACATCCTCCATCCAAAACTCATATTTATTTTACATTGCATAAATTTTCGCACTTAACAATTTCTTCAACACTATATTAAAATATTCATCATGTTCCTCCTTTTACAAAGATTATATCAGAATATCAATGATAAATACTACCAAAATTTTATCAAGGAAATCCATAAACACTCTCTTCATTATGTCTATGAATATTGAAGGATAATTAGTGAGTTCTAAGGGAATCACTATAAACTCATTGTATCCATACCTTGTTCAAAAGTAAGTCTTGGGAATATCTTCTTTCCTCGCATTTAATTGGTGATATCCCAATCGAAGGTCCAACTTATAAAAATAACTGGCCCCATGTAGCTGATCAAACAAGTCATATATCTATGTAAGGGGATAATTGTTCTTCATCATGATTTTATTGAGCTCGCAATAATCAATGCAGAGGTGAAATGATCCATCATTCTTCTTAAAGAAGATGACTGGTGCACCCCATGGTGAACCAATCAATTGTATAAAACCCTTATCTGTATTTTTTTTGTAGTTGTTTCTTCAGTAATTCTTGATCTACATTGGCCATTATATAAGGTTTCTTTCATATGGGTTAAGATCCAGGAATATTTTCAATTGGAAACTCAACCTCTCAATCAGGTGGAAGACTAGAAAACTATTTAGGGAATACCTTAGTGTAATCCTTCTTGATGGGCATGACTTCGATCATGATTCATTCAATTGTCTCAATCATTTGAGAAATATATTCTTGCTGATAAGGCAACAATATCCTCACTTGAGATGATGATTCTAAAGGAGATTCATCTTCCTAATTACTCTCGTAAAGAATTAGATGATGCTTTGAGATGTGAAGAGTGACCTTGTTTTCCCGAAAGTTGTTGTTATATTTGTATAAAGATAGTCAATCCATTCCCAAAATAGCATTGATCTCTACAAATGTAAGTAAAAGAAGATTATATAGGAGGTTTAGTCCAAAAACATTTACTAGGGAGGAGTTAAGTACATTGGATGAAATAATTTTCTAATTAATGTTTCTCACATATAACTTATTCTCTAAATTTTGAGGTGGTATTTGAATTGTTCTACTAAAATTTCAAGATATGAAATAATGAGTATAAACATAATCAAATCATATAATCACTATTCATGACTGAATGACCAGTTTACCTTTCATCACATCATTGTTTGACTCCACATCGTCAGCAGTGATAGCATAATCCCTTCATTTTTTTCATGGAGGTTGTTATAGATTACCTTTGACAACCCACATCTAAGAATATTGGATTAACAAATACACATGTTTCTTGTAGATGAAACATTGTAACATTAGCTGAGCATTGATATGAACCTTCATTTCTTCCTCCATGTTAGTGGGATTCTTTCTATCCCTTTATCATTTCTTTTCTATATTCCTTATCCTTCTACATTTGAATCATTTCCTGGTTCCCTTTATAAGGTTCCTAGGATTATTCTTCCCACAATTTTGGCACGTAGAATATTCGGTCTTCTTTCCATCATGGAATTTATTTTCTGATCCACCCATATTAAACTCTATTTTCCTCTTTTTTTTCACCAGGCCCATGAGACAATTGAGATTATATGATCTTCATTTCAACCATGATGGAATAATAGAAAATCTCCCCATAACTATCGAAGTCAATAATTTATAACTCTTTTCATATACTCATATTTAGTCCACTAAATAAGCAATTCACCTTTATTTCGGCTTTCATGACAAATTTGGAGACATATCTTGCAATCCTTGTGAAGTTTTCTCCATATTCCCTGAAAGACTTATCATCGTTATTCTTAAGTATGAGGAACTCTCTTTCTATCTTGATAGAGAAGGTTATGGAAAATATTTTTTGAAATTTTTTTTCATGAATTCTTCCCAATATATGGAATCAATTTCCTCCTTAGACATTATATTTTTTATTAGTGTCAACCAATGATCAGCTTCCCCATCAAAACAATTGACCGCCAGCACAATTTTCTATTCTTTTGAGCACTAGAGCAAATGTAATATATTTTTAATGAATTTAATCCAATTTTCTACAAGGTGGAGATTGAAAGATCCACTAAATATGGGAGCCCATTTCTATATGAAGTATTCGATGAAAACTTTTTGTTTCAATGGAGAAGGAGGGTGATCCATGTGATTGAACTTATTATTAATAACATGAACCGGTTGAGAAAGTACTTTCATAAAGTTCTGATCACCCATTTCCATCATATTTGGTATTTCATTTGGTACATCATAACATTCCCTATCAAATTGATTGTTGGAACATGTTCTTATATTTACTTCCATTAGATAAGAAAAATAAAGTGCAATTTGGGGGGCTTGAATACTTAGATAATAAGTATAAAAGGAAACTTTTATATAAAAGGATAAACCCTTAAAAGAAAATTATATCCTAACTTGTGATTTTATAGGTTTCAATCTATGTTATCTATGATCTATTTCCTAACATATATTCTTATGTGAATTTTCTTTTCCCCCTTAATAATAGTTTTTAATGAGCTTATGGATTTACCAAAGCATATCCCCCAAGAGTGTCAAACCACGTGCATAGTAATGCCCATTGTCATATACCAAGTTACCCTGAGTCAGGCCAAGAACACGTTGTCATATTTTTCACTCCTACATATATTTTTGCTAGAACCACGTCCACTTGTAGTATCTGGACATGGATGTATTTTCTCGATAAACAACATACTCTATACTTACCAAAATTTAGTGATGTTTTCTTATACTTAGTCTTATCCATAAAGATCTTAATAAATTACTCTATTACTAATCTTTAAAAATAAATAGGCCATCCTCTAATACCAACTATATTGACCATGGCCTTTTAAACCTATCATTGCATGATTTTATTCATAATTAAACATCACATTACAAGATAATTATTATAATTTATAGTTTCTTGGAATACTAGGTTCATAATACTTAAAACATGATACTAAATAATACATTTCTTTATTTAATCTTTATGAAGATATCCTAACTTCCTTTAATACCATACATAGACATAGGATAACCTAGGGATAATATAAAAAAGGGAGGATCTAAAATCCCTATAAGGGAGTAAACATTAGAATAAATCTTGGCACATGGGATAGAAGGCATAACATAATGATATAAAGAGGCATGGTATATTATTATACTCGAGGAATCATAACATTTGGAACATGGTATCATATAGTTATAGAATAACAGTAATGTGATGAAAACATGAAACATTACTTTAGCATGAGCCAAACTTGTTTCACATAGAGGATAACAAGTCATGGTTAACCACCGAGACCATTGCACATGGAGCATGAGTCAAGGCTAACCACCAATACCATTGCACAAAAGTCTCAAGAGACAATAAATTACCGAATTAATTGGAGTTTTGTTTGGGTTCAACCATCATAACATATTCCTGAATATGTTTTCTAGATAAATAATTATACATAATCAACCACACATAATCCTAAGGGTACCCATTGAATGAAATGGGTATCATAATAATGCCATAAAGCATAACAATGGGTGTATCATACAAGTGTCCATGAAAGAAAGGAAGTAGATCATGTGTGGATGATAATAAGGTAGAATAGGCATATATCATGTTATGTGATGTCAAATTGAATTGATATTATGTAAGAATAGTATTTAATAAACTATAGATTGAAAATATTTCAGTGTGGTTTAAGTAAAATATCAAAGATAATTTAAAACAGAAATGGGCATAATATTTTATATAAAACTAGAATTGAACCAATAATTTTTTAATAATAAAATCATTTATTATAGAATGATAATGGTGGGTTAAAATATATTATAGACTATACTTGAAATTTGGTAAGAATTCAAGAAGTTCCCTTAAAACAGGCATGCTTATTGGGAAGAATTTATTAAGGAAACCTTTTTAAAAAATGTATATCCCAAAAAATAAGAATGTATGGATATTGATAAATGATCTTGAAACATTAAAAATACATTTATAATATTCACAAAAAAATAATAGAGAATTTTATTTTGGTAAATATGGAGGAAGAATAACCTGAAGTAATAATGGATGTTTGGGTAGAATCCCTTACCAAAAGTCCTAAGGTGTCCTTCACAGGATATTAATGTCTTAGATAATAAAATTATATTAATTAATTAATAAAAAAACCAATTATAGATTATATTTTTATTATAACTTAAATAAGTTCATTTATGAAATTTTTATGGGTTATGATATTCTATTTCATTGCTTCGAAGCATTAGTTTTCCATTGTTTTCATGATTAGTTTACTAGTATACATATACGAAGGGTCATGTGAAGTGGGGTTAATTATCCATAATTGAAACTTTATGTTATTAATTATCTTCAAGTAGTTAAATTGGTATTATATCATTTTGTTTTATGATATGTTGATGAATCATTAGATAAATAGTTAATGATAATCTTTTGAGTTTATTTTTGAGGTTTTTTTATCACAACGGACTCATTTTGTGTTATAGATTAATATCATTAGTAAAAAATTATTATAGAACCTTAAATAAGATATAATATATATATTATAACCTATTTAAACAATAATAATGGTTTTCGAACCTGATCATGAAGAAGTTAAAGAAATCAAAAACCCTTAATCCTTGATTGTGACAAATTAACACATCTCGGATGGTGCTTTCATTTTTTGTATAAAAGGAGGGGGGGAAAGAGAGATGATGAATAATTTTTCCATTATCATCATAAAGAAACATTATATTTTAGTTAATTGAGTTATCATACCATTTTTATGAGGGGATGTGAGGATAGGGAAGAAAATTAAGGAACATCAAAAGAAAATAAAAGAATCGGAAAGAGGAATTTACCTCTGGAATTTATCTTCCTTGAGAGCCTCCTTATAGAAATTATTTGGCCTTTTTATTAGACCAAGATATATTGTAAGTGTGTAGAGGGGATTGGTATGATATTTGATAAGAATTTGTACAAGGTGCAAGGCTTCATAGGTGTGAGGATAAGAGGTTGTGAGGGGTGGAATTTATAGTAGAGGGGAGGAGTGTTTGCTCAATATTTAATTCATTAGTTTATTATTTTTCTCAAGAAAAAAAATTAGTGATGATTATTAAGACGAAAAATAGTAATATTTTCATGTTAATTCGAATTTTTTTTTACTTACATCATCCATGACTCAATCATGACACAAAAATTCATTTATTTAAAAATACTGTAAATTATCGTATTTCACTATTCACCATAAATTCATTTATTTTAGATAAATCTTAAAAAATCACCCTAACAATTTTCAAACATTAATAATTAAAAAATAAACTCCATTTTATGAAAATAATTTTCTAAATGTGATAAAATAAATTTTTATTTAAATCCTTCATTTTCTTGGAAAATACAAATTTTAACATTCAAACTTCTTTTCTAACACTCTAAAAAATTATTAAGGACTCATAAAATAATAATATAATCATAAGACATCAAGATAATAATTTATGAAAAAAATTATTTTAAATTATTTAATTAGTCTTAAATTTTTAATTAAATATACATGACTTACAAAAAACCCATCACATAATTAATAATTTTTATAATATTTATTTACTATACTATAATGTAATTATATCATATTGACACATATAAGATTGATAAATATTATTTATAATTTTACTAGTGATGTTACTATTTCATTGTCTGATTTACTATTTATAAGGGTTACATTAATAATCCAAAGGTAAAGTTACTATTTCATTGGTAAATGTTTCTTAGCTTCAAGAGATACCTTTTATTTCACTCTTTCTTCATTTACAAGGTTTTTATTATGTTCTATATGTAATATTATATCATTATACTATAATACATAATTATAAGAAGGTAATTCCATTAATAAAACATTGGGTCATTACAATATATCTGAAATAATAATAACACTTGAAACATATTCTATATATATATATATACACATATATGCCATTCACTTTCATTATTTTAATATGAAATGAAATATAATTCATGTGTATGTATGGCCTACCATCTCCATGAACGGTGTATTCCATTTTCTAGTTATATATTTTATAGATAACCATAAATATATATATATAATTAATATATATTATATTGTTATCATCATTAACATTATGGGTATAATGAAATCATAATCTAAACATGAGGACCAAGAATAAAGAGTCAAAACATGTATCAGAAACAATGCGGTTATTTCCTAAAACCTGACATAAACTTTTAATTGTTAATAATCATGGAATATAAATTTATAATTCATATAATGAATTATATATATGAATATGGTTCTATAATATATATATATAATAAACTTATATGTATAATACAAGATATTTTCATGAGTATGATGACAGTCAAGAGATATGGTAAGTGATTTATGTCCCTCTTTTATTTCTATGGGACACATGCCTTAAAACTACTTTTTCCATATACATGGTGTATATACTACCAATTAATGTATTTTATTAGTATTATATATTATATTACTATATTTTAATATCCATATAATTTTTTTAGGTTATATGATTCAATAGATTGTAAAGTGATGAGTGTTTAATTCACAATCTCATCAATATTTTTTATTAATTCATTTTAAGTCTCTATTTTGGATACTTTCTTTACCTTTGGTTATAAAAATGTTTTCAAAAATGTTTTTACTATTATATTATATATTTGTAAAGTCATTTTTACCCATTTTGTCTTATTACTACATTTTTTGAACAAAATCTTTTTTTCATTTTCCAAACGAGGTACTTTGTGAATTTTTCAGAAAAAGTATAAAAGAAGTGGTTTTCTAATTATATATAATGAGAGGAATTTTTTTCCATCATGGCACCTCAAATATTTGAAGATTAATTTATAATTTTACATGTTTGTTTTAAAATAACATGTTTATTTTAAAAAAATTCATAATTTTAATAAAAGAAAATGTTATCAATGTAGAAAGGATATTCTCCTCAAGAATTATTTTCAAGTGATCTATCAAAATTATTTTCCATCTAAGATTATTTTATTTTATATTACTTATATTTACTAGGTATATTATTCTATAAAATTATTTTTATTTTTTCTAATAATATTTTATGTTTATGATGGAATGATATTTTTGAAACTTGTTTATTTTCAGTGGGTTATTTTATTATTGAATTATGTTTATGAAACTTATTTCGTTCAATGGGTTCTGATATGATTAATAATTTATGTTCTTATAGAACATATATGTATAGTTTTTGATTATGTTATGGGTGGGAACTATATCTCCCTCTAATGCATTGGGTAAATATTTATATCTCATGAGATAATTATGGATTGAATGGGGAGTGAAATCAGTTCAGTAAATGACTTTGTCTGCTAAGTTAGTCTCGGTAGTGAACCTTGACTACTAATATGGCCCTGTTAGTGGACCTTGACTACCAATATGATATAGGTAGTGAAGTCATACTACTAAGATAGTATTTTCAGTGATGTATTTACTACTACGAAAATAATTTTATATGATTTTGTGTATTCCACAATTTCATGTTTTATGTCATGAGGTCATGGACTATGTTCTTTGGTTTCATTATTATTCATGTCTTATGAACTACCAATATTTATTCCATGATTGATTTTTATGATCATTTATATGAGGGTATAGTTTTCAAATGGTATGATGACATTATCATATACTTATACTATTGTTTAAGCTTACATATCTTATTAGTTTACCCTTACTAAGAATCTGAGTTCACCCATTTCTTTTGTTTCCTTTCCCCATGTTATAATGAAAGGTTTTATATAAGGGTACTAACTGGAAATATCTTTGTGGAAAAAATTGGAGATCTTATACCAGAATATAATTTTCTATTTTATGTTTCCAAAGGGACTAAACTAATATATTCTTTTGGCATGTGTTGGTATAACTCATGAAATTATCTACAAAAAGGATTTAATATCCATGCATGGAAGTCATAAGTCATTATATCCATGGATATGGGTATAAAACCTATGTGTTCTTCAAAATAAATTATTTTTAGTTATGATTTTCTAAAAAAAATTGATCTCTAACATGTATCCCAAATATTCCATTTTCACCATAGTTTTCACTCATTGGACCACTGATTTTAGTGTAAATCTCCTTAAACTATCGATATTGGCTCCCTATTGGAAGGAAAATGTAATTTGGTTCTCTCAAAAAATTACCACATGCCACAGAAGCATCTCTCACACTACTAAAATCTCTTCTTTAGATCCCATATCCACTAATCCATCACTATTAATCCCTAAATAGATAATTTATTTGTTTCACATGATTATTCCCAGATTCTGGGGGTTCATTCGTGCTCGAATCCGCCTAGAATGTTCCATCCATGACCCCGTAATCCAAAGAAAAGGAACGCGAAGAATGATGTGGAAAAAGAATAATTATATTGTTCATAAACATCATTGACCAATAATTATCTTCCAATGATTACAAGTAGGGATAAATATGGTGGGTATTAAAGCATACGAGAAGGTAAATAAATTGAGTAAACAATTGGATTTGACAAAGGGGCCCATGTGAAGGTTGGAAATTTCCAAGAAATAAAAGAATATTTATAATTCATTCTTGATTAATCTACAATAGGGTGAAAAACAAAAAAAATTATTCCATAACTCTAATATTAGATCATTTATTGGTGAATAAAATAGTTTTCAATGATGGGGGAGATCTTTTTTATTCACTATACCTCGATTCTTCTTGGTCTGATTGTCAGTCGTTGTTCGATCTAAATTCACCAATGAAAGTTAACAGATCCTTATCTCAATAATCCCAAGGTTATATAGCTAACCTAGAATATTTTTCATAATAGGTTACATATAGAGTAAATTAGGAAAGGTTATTAAATTAATTAATTAAGTAATTTAATTTATTTATTTACTTAATGTACACGCTATCAGCTTCCTCATCTGAACATTCAGCAATAACCAAATTTAGGTCATGAATTGGGTAAACCTGCTCTATGTATTTGACAATGGCCTCATATTTTCAATCCAATAATCCTTCAGGAATATATCTCATTATTTTTGAAAAATTGTATTCACATGATATTAAATGTATTTAATACTTTTATAAAATTATATTCATGCACATCGGACTTCAGAATCATACTCCATCTCAAAACCTAGATCTTAAAATAATCCATGATGGTGGATCCATCTTCTATGATTAATTCTCCATAGAAAATAACATTCATATGATCATGTATATATCTACTCAACTATGAAATATGGAATATGTCACACACCCACTCAAACAATAGGGTTAAGCTGAGGTAATAAGAAACCTTTCCAACACTTGGAAAGATGTATAATGTCTCGTTCAACCATAAGAATAATTTTCCTCTCTGGGTGAATCTCTTCAATCCCCGCCTTGGGGAGACTCTCAAGAAAACATTGTCCCCCAAACTCAGACTTCAAGGGTTCATCACATCATTCAACATAAGATTTATATCTCCACTGGGATGTCCTCATCTACTCATGGGTTACCTAGAACATCTCCATTATTGCATGCACCATCTCTATCGCAACAATATAGACCTCATCGATCTCAATCTATCATAAGGGTGACCATAAAGGACTCTCATATAAGTCCACAAAAGGTTCCATGCTAATAGTATAGTGATATCTATTATTATAGTAAACCTCCCATAAGGGTAAGTGATCCTCCTATATTTAGACAATGTCTAACATGAAAACCCAATGAATATACTCTAACACCTAGGTATTGTGCTCGGTTATCCCATCCTTATTAGGGATAAAGCTATAATCGTCCTTATATGGGTCCTGAAATATTCTCATAGGCCACTCTAAAATCAGGATGTGAACCACACTTCATAGTCAAAGTTAATCATTGAGATAACCCCATTATTTTGTACGATCTCTAACAGGAACAAATTCCACAAAATCTCCAAAATACTCTTATACCTGATTGAAAAGAAGTGTAATGTCTTGGTAATTTGTTCAACTATAACCTATATGGAATAATTTATTCTCACTATATATGGAAGTCCGGTCATAAAGTCCACATATATTCCATCACATTTCCACTCCATGATCTTGAGAGGCTATAACAAACCAACTAAATCATGGTGCTCAGATTTCACCTACTGCCACATGATGCATAGAGAAACGAACTCGCCCAAGATCTTCCTAATGCCAGACCACAAAAACTACCAATCAAGTTCCATGTACGTCATCCTTGCACATGGGTATACATATAAATGAGAATTGTAAAACTAATTCACCACCTCCTCTTATAATGTGACTAGAGTGACCGCCCATCACTATAAAAGGATGATGTGATTCCCCCATCATATTTTTTATCTAGTTAATATTGGGAGGATATCTTATCATATAGTACCTCACAGTTTATGTCACCCAACTAATCCTCCTCATGCGCTAGAGAAGTTGGGGACTCAACACCATCGACGAAAGAAAATATATACACTACTCCTCTACTAGGTATAGTAGAAACGAATCCCACTCCTCAAAAACCACTGACACTAAACAAGACAAAGACTTTATAATAAAGGAATATACCTCCTAGTTTCCCTTTCCATTAGTACAGTCCTTACCAATGTCATATTCCTTCTATAACTCAAACCAATGACTTTGTCTCAGTTTTAGGTCTCTCTGAGTGAAGACATATCTGAGACTCTATTAGTTAGAGTAAAAAAATTCCCTCCTAGATGATAGGGATTTCTCATCTTCAAAAGGAATACTATCGCTGCTAAATCTAGGTCAAGAGTCATGTAGTTCTTCTCATGAGGTCTTACTTTACTTGAAACACATATGGTCAATAACTTCCTATACATTAACACGCATATAATACCAACTTTAGTATAATTTCAATATCGTATTTACCTCACTCCCACCTCTAGTATTCTAAAAACTGGAGAACATTTCATCCTCTGACTGAACTCTACAAATGATCTCATCCACTACTCGGCCCAAGAAAAGGGATTCCCTATCTATGTCAATATGGTCATAGGGCCTCAAATATTGGAAAATTTTTCCTACATCCTCATGTGTTACCCCTCTATGATAATAAAAAACTGGACCTATGACATTTTCTTGGGGTTATCAAAAGAAAAAACTAAATTAATATTCACTGAGCCCATAGTTAATCCATGCTCAGTAATGACATGCCCCAAAAATTGAAACTCATAGATCCAGAACAAGAAGTCTGATATATTTCTATAAAGATAGTGTTTCCAAGGAAATTATATTACCATTCTCATGTTCTCTTCATGCTTCTTCTCTAACACAATGTAGATGAGTATGTCATTAATGAAGACAACAAAAAATATATCCCAATATAGATGGAATATACAATTTATAAAATCAATAAACTCACCAGGGGAACTCATCACACCAAAATACATCACCACATTCTCATAGTTTCTATAGAAATATTGGAATTCCATCTTTGGAATATCATCCTTAAAAACTCTCAACTAGTAGTAATTAAAGACGAGATCGAACTTCAAGAACCGTCTAGCACCTCTTAACTTGTCAAAGAGGTTTTCAATCCATGGGAAGGGGTACTTGTCCTTTATAGTGGCCTTAATCAGATGATGATAATCAATATAATGTCGCAATAAATTTTCCTCATTTTCATTAACAAAACTGAGTCATCTCATAAGGATACACTAGGTCTAATAAAATCCTTCTCTTAGTGTCCTGTGACTAGAACCTAAACTCATGGGGCTCAGTATGTTCCATTGATGCGTAAGCCTGGATATTTTACCCCTTATATTGGAAGTATCATAAAAAATACTTTTTAAATCCCATATGATTGAAAATGACCCACCAAACCATAGAATATAGGCTTATTCAATGCCCATGGCACTACATTGGACTCATGCCTTTAATGTAAATGGACCCTCCCTATCCCAAAACAATCATGAAACACCATCGAACCTATATTATGTTACTCCAATATTCTAGAAACAAAATTAAATGGAAACAAGTGTCATGTTAATTACATCCTAATCCCCTCAAATGATTCTCATAATTAATAATTTAAAATTAAACCCAAAGAGAAAATAAAGAAAAAGGGTTTCACCAACGACCTACCTAAGAGATATTTTATCTATACTATTTTATTTTCCCATGTATTTTTAGGGAATTTTGTTTCTATTCCATTTAAATATCTTTGTTATAGTAAATTTGATGATTGAAATGAGCAACTAAATGGAATTTTTATAGGTGTAAAATATATCATGTTCATACCGAAGAAGGTTTCCAAAAATATGATCAACAATATATACATTAACCAACACCCAAACTCAACAATGAAGTGAAATGAGGATAATGATAACAACTCTAGAAATGGAAACCCTAGAAAAAATTAAAGATCAATTTCTATCATTCAAGAAATGTGGAAGGAGACACCTAGGAAAGTGTCTCAATGGAACAAAGAAATGCTTTATGTGTGGGAAATAAGGACATAAATTAAATAATATCCAAAGTAAAATGAAGATTACTATGGAAGAAAAAAATGATCCTATGAATCTAATTACAGTTATTTTCCATAAATGTAAGGGACCATGGCATTACCCAAGTCGATGGTCAATTCTATAGGATAACATCTAGTTTAGGGAGGAGCCTATGTGGAAACCTTTTTCATTGAAAAATATAAAACAAGCTTGTAATAATTTTGAAAACTCTTTTCCTTGAAAAATTATAAAATATTGCTTGAAAAAAATTTGAAATGTTTTTACATAAACATATTTTTAAATATATAAAATAAGATTTTAGATCATTCAAATACATTTATTTGAAAAAAAACTTTTGAAAAACTATAAAGGAATCATTGAAAATTATTTAAAACATTTTTTTAACATAATGAAAATTTTGAAAACCATTTTTTTGAAACCCATTTTAAAATCAACAAATTTCCAGAATAATAAGAAAAAATATTCATTAAAAAATTCCTTTTAACCATACAATGTAAGAATCATGGAAATGATTTTCATGATGGTGGTATGTCTGTACATGCTGAACATTCCTTTTTCACATACTGGGTGATTTCTAACACCCTACATACACCCTTGGGTGTCAGTAGATTTGGTCATGTCAGATGAAGGTAACGTTAAGGCATTTGGAAGTGGTGGTTCAGGTTGTTAGTGGACTAATTGGTGTGGCGTTGTGGAGATGGATTGAGGGTGGTGTCTTCTCACTAGGTGGAGGTTTTTGTACTGTTTTTTTGGTCACCCTGCGAATTGGTATCTCTTTTTTGGTTTTCAGTTTAAACATGCAAATCAAATTTTGATTTTTGGTTAAGGGCTCATTTGTTTGTGACTTTGAGCTTTGGTCTATTTTATATTGCTGGTTAATTTATTTACTTTTTTATTCAGGTAAATGGTTCCTGGGTTTTATTTTGATATGAAGATGAAATATGGGAACTAGAGCTAAAATGATACATAAGTACCCTCATCTATTCTCAATTAAAAATATGAGATTAAATTCTAGGGACAGAATTAATTTTTAATGGGGGAGAATATAATGACTTGAAAAATGTTCTTCTTTAAATAAAGTATCTCTTGCCTTTCAATAAATTTAATTATGTTTTACAATTAAATAAAACAAAATGAATTTTCAATTTAATAATAATATTACACATAATTTGATGACTTGAACTTGTACAACTTGAAATTATAATGGAATAAAAAACACATACAAGAAACCAGCAACATTTTATTTCATTATTTAAGAATGTTATATTTAGATTATAATAATACCCAATATAATACTGAATATTACAATGGAAAGACTAATAGAGATTAAACAAATTAAAATATAAAGATTTAGGTCATCTTAATTCCCTAAAATCATCATTCCCGTGAACAATTATATAAAGAGAAACAGAGAGTTAGTAATATAATATTATGTTTAAAAACAGTATTGAACCATGATTGAATTGAAGTAACTGATAAAGTGTAAGAGTGATGGTGTATTTATAGAGAAATATGATTGTTTTTTTGTTATGGTTATCATCCAATATGGTTTATGGGAATTATGAACATTATTCAATAAATTAGTTTCCCTTTAATAATTTTTCTTATATAGACACATTTAAATAACTTTTGGGATTATTTATTAATATAATCAAAATTACATTATTTTAGGAGACTATAAACATATTATATTAAAATTATGTTTTATGTATAAGTATAAAATAAACTTCCTTTCGTGAAATAAGATTATAAAATAATTTTTTTGGCTTATGGTTAGTCTAACTAAGTGCCCAAACTGTAAACCCCTTTAAGAATGCAAATTATTCTATTTTCCCCTATTTCCTTTAACATTTCTTACCTCTTTTCATCCCCTCATTCAAGCCTAATATTCCATTGAGTGAGAGAGAGATCTCTACCTTCCCACTCTTAGGCTTTGATGTATCATCTAATTTTCTTTTAAAAAATATTTTAATCATGTAAATGGTGTTTTAAATCATAGAGATATCATGACTGAAAAAATTGTTTTCATGGTGTATTCATTAAAATAAATATTCCATTGAAATGTTCAGTAAAATGTCAAAAATATGTTGTTTGGAAAAGAAAAAAAGATGCCTTTTAAAAAAAATTGATCTAAAATATATGTAATTTTTTATAAATAATATTTTTATAATATTAGAATAATTATAGAAAACATAATTGTAAAAACATGGACATATAACAGAATGTCTTTTCGACCAAAGAGAGAAATAGTTTTGGTTTTCCTTAAACAAATATATTGAATTCTTGAATACAGAAACATGGGGAAATTATTGGAAAATACATAATTTCAAAAATAATTCATATTATATGAAAATAAATTAGTTTATATGTAGATGTATTATAATATTTTATCATCATAATCGCAATAACTAAATATCGATAAACAATTAGATTGTATTATAAGACTCTTACCATTATGATAGATTTTTAATTATAAAACCCATGAAGGAAATAAAATTATATAGATATTTATATCTAATAATTTTCAAGATAATAAAAAATGTAAATTCATTGGTGGTATATACACCCAATACAAATATGTTTTAAATTTTATATATCACCTTGAAATAAAAGTGAGATAAAAATCAATTAAAACATTGGTATCATATGATTCATAGTCCTCGTGATATTATAACAATAAATCAAACAATGAACATCATTAAAATAAAAAAATCCATATATAAAATGTCAACATGGATATTTAAACAACATTAAAAAGAAACAAGTGATGAATACATCCTATGTCCAATAGATTTAAAGGTTCTAAGAGAATACCTTACCCCAAGTATCGATTTTCTTCTTAAATATTAAAAACTAAAATATATTAAATATAGTTTTGTTATAAATATATTATAGTAACATAAAAATATATATCATGTTGTATATATTTTTAATTATAACTCTTTTCCAATAGTTTATTAATAACTCTTTACTAAAATCACAACTCAAGATTCAAATTCCTCTGTTTTTATTGAATGTTTTTTTCAGAAGTCATGATCCTTGTAATTTTATTATATCTCCATCAAATAATAAATTATAAAATAGATATAAATATCATATATATTAATTATAATAATTTTTACTATCTTCCATTAATGTTAGATATGGAAAAATTAATTTGTGGACATGTAGACTACCGCCTCTTCAAATTGAAGTGATTCATTCAAACATTACATGGAAAATATTGATGACGGGTTTATTAAAAATATGCAATATTTATGAAATAATAATGATAATAAAATGTTATATACATATATATATATATATATTACTTTTCTTTCTTTCAATACGATAGGAAAATGGAAACAATGTTCATGCGTACTTACGACCTATCATCTCTATGAACTGTGTTTTTCATTTCTGATTCCATCCCAACACCTAAAGTCAGCCATCACATTTACACCATCATCTGATCATGTTGATATTGGTGTTTTCGTCTTATCTTCTTCTGCTTCTACTCATGATGTTGATGAAGCTCTTCTTATTCCCTACGCATGAACCTTGTAACCTAACTCTGTGCTCACAGCTAATCCTTATATTATGAGGTCAACGATAATGACTCTCTATGAGCTCTTCTCGAGCTGGACACTGACCACAAGGAAGTACCATAATAATTATCATGTGTCAATATATAATTGATACTATCCACATGACCCTTCTCAAAATTATACTGTGTCACCTGTATCCATGTTGTATAATCAAATCCTATATCACCAGTGGCTTAACTCTCAATATCCACCTGAATCGCACTTTGTGTTTAAAAATTAATGGCCTTATATGAGTCCTTCTATTTTAATTTGAAATTAAAATAGTTAAAATATTATTTTCAGTAAATTTTAAAACTCAAAAAACAATTATACTGACCATAATCTGATGTTGGTGACCATGCCCATCGTACAAATGATTTTGGTGCAAACATAAAGAGGTAGTCTGAAAAAGAGGTGTCCATTTTAACTGATAATTTTGTTTATTTCTAATTTAAAAACCATAAAATATACTAAAAATATTAATAATTAATAATATAATTATCATAAATATTCTTTCACGAACTATTGTACGTCATCGACTAGGGAGAGATGCACGTTGAGGATGGGGTGAATTTTGTGGAGTACTCGGTGGAGATCAAGGATCGGTAAGAGAGGATCCTACATGGGTTATCTATTCCCTTGTTATTTGTATAGTGGTAGCACAAGAATCTCTAAGAGATCATGTGGGAGTGGAAGGCACATATACATGCCCAATACCCGCTTCTTTTTTATGTATTAATTTTTATGGTTTCTGGGGGATGTAAATCCTTAAGGTGGTGATAATGTAATGTCCTAGAATTTTCGGTGTATTATTTTTAATATTATATGGAATTATTTTGAGATCAGTTTATGATATGGCATGCGATTTCGAGTCCTGGTGTTCCTAGAATAAATTTATTAAAAAATATTAATTTTAAATAGCATGCGCAAGTGGATTTTATGAAAAAGTGGAATAACTTCTATACAACTTCCAGAATTAGAAATCCAAGGGTACCATTACATCCTGAAGAAGGAATTTACTATATAAAAGGCCTATCATCGACCGGTGTTGGTTAGGAAGAGATTAAATCAAATAACTTTAATATATAAGAGACTCATAGGATGATAGATAATTACCAACAAAATGATACAATGAGATCAACTACCCATCAACCCAACCAATGTGACTTCCTATGTGTTTTTAGGTGTGAAACCCAATTTACATCTTACCTATAGAAAGTAGTATTGCAACCATTTATGGATGGGGGACCTGTTGGGATTTTTTATTATAGTTGTAAAGAGTAATCTAGAGGTGAATGGTTATGAAACCATGCTTGAACCCCCCCCCCCAAAACCTCAAATGTAAAAAAAAGAAACAAGGAAACCAGTGAAAAATCCTCTTGATGGTCTCCCAGAATTTCATAAAGGAAAACCCCCAAAGGATGATCCCAATCACAAAGCACAAGGAAAGACTTATCTCAAAAAACATATAAAAATTAAAGAACAAGAATAATGATGATTAGTCATGAAGCTAATTCATCTTATTTTGTTAAGAAGTTCCACTGTTTCACCACAAAGAAGTCATTCTAAAGATGATCCACATAGGGTCGTAAGTCACCGATCCACACAGGTTCATAATTCGTCGATCCACAAAGGATCTTAAGTCGCTGATCCATGACAGGCCTCTCTAAGGTCGGTCCTCATCGGGTCACGCTGCTGTTGATCCATACATGTTCATCATTTGTTGATCCATATAGGGTTAGAATTCGTTGATCCACATATGGTCGTAATTCGCTGATCTACATAGGGTCTCAATTCATTGATCCACATAGGGTCGTAAGACGTCGATCCACATAAGGTCATAAGTTGTCAATCCACATAGGGTCATAAGTCTCTGATCCACATAGGGTTCTACGTCATCAATCCACATAGGGTCGTAAGTCATCGATCCACATAGGGTTGTAAGTCGTATGCCACTTGACATCTAATCACAATATTCCTACACATGGTGTGCTTGAGTTTCTAAGTAACCAATCCTCAAGATATCATTTGTACCTCAACCGCCACTAAGTCCCACAAAGAAGTAACCAGATGAACCTCCATGTCATAATGGTTCCAATGCAATAGACGACACATCAATCTGATGCTCGGTCTGTATGTTATAAGAATTTTAGTGATTAGGGATTGGTTGGATTTGAGTCTGATCCAACCTAGTCATACACCTACTTTCTCCAAAACCCATGTTGAGTATCTCAAACAGACCGCCCTGTCCTAAGGGTTCTAGTCTTGTAGATGGTTCATCAAACGGACATTCAATTTAGAAGATATTGCTCTTTAATCAAAATTGGGTTGTAAGTGGGCCCGGGTCCGATCCGACCTGGTTCTGCTGGACTTGTCTCGAATGGGCTGGACCACTAGCTCAGCCCGGCCCATCCAGCTAGTAACGTCCCACTATGCCGTCGGACCAACCCGGCATACTGGCTGGGCACAGGCTGCCAGCTGGGAGTGGGGGTCGGCTCCCCTTCCGAACGAACTGTAGTCCGTTCGGCTTGCCAACCAGCATTGCCAGAAAGGCGCCACTCCACCTGACCGGTCTGCGTTTACCAGTCAATGACAGGACCCACAGACATGGCTCCGCCCTTCGCTTCTTCCATGGCTCAGATCCACAACACTTCTTCGATGGCGTGCTACCGTGGTGCGCCACCCAGCTTCAATGCGGTCGGCGATGGCTGACGGCCCCCTTCGTCCACCACAGCTCAGAGCCACGACCCTCATCCACAGCGTGCTGTCACGATGCGCCATTGCCTTCAACATGGATGGAAAAGGTTGGGAGACCCAGTCCATCACAGTTCCTTCGGGCACCGCCGTCCTTCCGCGGCCGGTGAAAGGCGGTCGCCGCCACCTCTGGTCACTGGTGTCGCCACACCGGAAAAGCTTTCACAGGCCTCCTGTGATGCTCTAGAGCTCCATTTTTTGTTCCAACTACACCTATGGGCCTCCTGGGATGCTTCCATCACTATGTCGCCCCCTTGTTTTGTCTTTCCTCCATATTGGTTTATCGTCCATAAAGAACGCAAACAAAGCAAGTTCGGAAGATGATCTGGGCCTTGTTGGGTTTGGTCTGTGCCCTCTGTGTTAGTGTTATTACATGGAAGGAATTTAAAATCATCAATGGTATATGGATCATAAAATTTTTAGAAACAAACCCATACCTCAAACTTGTTGGAAGACGCTGCAGATGAGGGAGATGAAACCGCATTCGAAGGTGTTCATCATCGCTCGATGTTGTCCCATTCAGATCCTCCAATGGTCCTCGAAGATCCATTCTATATTGGTGGAAGACGTCATCAACACTTCAGTAGAGTTTCCTCTTTTGAGTCCTCAAAACTCATGCCCAAGAATTGTTTAAATAAGAGAATAATCTCCCACATTGTGTTTAGTATTATGATTCATTAATTAATCATAATTAATGAGTCAATTAAACACAAAAAAAAATTCATTACATAACCAATTTGGATCAAAAGTTGACGAAGGTAGAAGCTGCGTCTTTATCTTTTGTCAATCTATTTAATTTGAGGTTCATTGATCTTGATTCACCAATTTGTCCACGTTTATTGGAGGGAGAACCTTATCCTTGACTTAGAGGATTTCCAAGGTTATGTTGTAACCCTGTATTTTTGAAAAAAAAAGAAACATTTAATATGAAGATAATTATGTATCATAATAAAATATTTTTTATTAAATATTTTAATGACGTTTATGTACAAAAGCTATCTTTCATGGTTGACATGCACCAGTTGATGTAATGCCCCCACCAAAGGTAATGTTGTTGTTCTGGATGCATTGGTGTTCTCAGATTTCTGATCTGGAAACCCTTTTATGATTTATTCTTGTTTTAAATAAAAAAATTATCTGCGCTTTACTAAAAACTAAATATTATTCAATGATTTTGTTCCGGTCACACCGGGCCTTGTAATCACACACCATCTTAGTGCCTTCCCTAAAAATTTTCTCGATTAATTTATAAAAATTAAATTGTAGAAAAGATAAGTAATTAAAATATATTCTAGAACTTTTAAATATATCATAATAATGAAACATCAATATATAAATAATAATTGACACTTCCATGATAAAACTATTACTAAAAAAATAATCGAAACTAATAACATCTGATGATGAAAATAAAATATAATTAACTAATATATTTGTAAAAAATATTTTAATTTAATGGTTTAAAAGGTTATAGGTATAAATAATATTCCTAAATAAGTTATTAATATATATATATATATATTTATATTTATTTGTTATACATGAGGTTAAAATGATTTTGGGATGTTTATGAATTAAGTTAATTATTTCTCTATCTAAATTTTACGTTGTTGAGATATGATTGATATTAACCACTTGTTCATTTTTTTACATATATATTGTCCATGGGTTTCATTTAATCATGATTTTAATGAAATATATGTAATTTAAAAATCCACATCACATTTTATCTCTCATGGGAATTTGATTCAAAAGATACCAATGTTGTAATCGTTTTTTAACTCAACTCCATTCATTGAGTTATAATGATGCTCTTTGAAATTATTTCTTCCAACAATTGTTCCTTCCAAGATAATATTTTATTTCATGATACATTTTCATCCTATCTAAAAGAAAATACTTTTATACTAAAATATTTTATCTTGAGTAATTTCATTCTAAAAAATTATATAATTGTTAATAATTATTTGCATCTTCTTTAATGATGGTTTCTCCCCCATGTCTATATTTGACCCATCCCTCAAATATTATCATTTAAATTTAGAAACCCAATTATGTGTTGCTTCTTGTGAATATCAAATTTATCTTTTCCTCTTTTCAAGAGGATATTTTATTATATTTTTTATGATGTGAATTTCAAGAAGGATGTTTTAAAACACTAGAATGGTTTTCATTCCTTGATAATTTATTGTCTTCCACTGCATATTTCCTTGAAATAACCATTTTTATTTTAGTTATTTATTATTGATAATTACTTTTAATGTAAAAATATGTAACTTTCCCATTTCAAAAATGAATTTTAAAAATTAAATGTTTCTTCTTCCTTGATGATAATGTAGATTTTTTATAAAATATCTTTTAGGATATCAATTCTATTTTCTTTTTTATCTAAAAAGGGTTTATTTTAATTAAGATTAATTTTCATGAATTACATTCAAAATTATATTATACTATTTTATGTGTATTCAAATCATGGAAATATATTACACCATTTTTATTAAATAATTATCCACTATGTATAAATATGATACTTCATCTAATACATTTCTTCTATGAACACTCTATAATTTCATCCTCTGATTGAAGGGTGCTCACTTAGATGGCATACATCAATTCTTTAATTTTAATGTATCTATTTTTTATGATTTAATCAAATTATCATATAATAATACACTTATAATATTTCCTCGGGTTGGCTGCTCAAATCTAGGATATCTAGAAAATTGTTGGAGAGTTCTAAAAATATGATGAAGGACTTGGATCATATCATGGATTGTTGCACAAATGGAGTTCATGGATCTCATCTTCTATGACAACACAAAATCATTCATTGTCAATTATGGATTAAAAATTAATTTTTGATGCTTGATTATTTTCTTTCGATCATGTTCATTAACTCAAGACGAATGTAGATCAATTGTAAGAATAAAATTGTTACATTAAACATTAGTATATTGAAATTGATGGAATTTATATTTAGTTTCTTTTTTATCCTTCTTCTCTTATCAACTGTACGATATAATATTGAAGATGGATGAAAAAATGATGAAATTTGATCCTCACATTTTATGTTCTTTTCGTTTTCATCATGCATTCTTCACACAATCATCCTAGGTATTTCCTATGGATTATGGTTTAATGATTACCCGTTATTCGTTCATTGTGATACTATTCATTAGAGAAACAAATCAATACCATAGTTAAGGATTATGATTGAGTATTTGATTATAGGATCAATAATTAATGTTTAAGTAGCACGGTTTAATGAGATTGAACCAATGGTAATTCTTTTTTTGAGAATTGTGTGGTGCAGCTATGAATGGATAGATAATATGTTTTCTAAGATGACTTGAAGCCTATATCTACAATCTTAATCTATAAGAATCTTATATGGCCACAAATTTGTAGTTTATAATAGTGAAGGTGGATCTAGTGAATCCTTGAATTATAATGAAGGGGAACCAAGAATAATAGGAAATACAAATCAACATGTGGTTTACTTTGGGATTACATGCAGTATGGGAACCTGTAATGTCCTAAACCTTCTTAGTCCATTACAATATCATATACTAATTTTTAGGGGTGTCCTGGACACCACTTGTGAGTGAGGAGGTCATTAGTGTTGGTTGAAGGGTGTCACTGTGGTGTCACCTATCGGTGCCAACGATCGATGCCATAGATCGTTGTCATCGCTCATCCCCAATTAGTGTCTGGTGCCACCAAATGGTGCCACAGATGGGTGTTGGGGTTTCTCTCCCTAGTTTTTCTTGTAAAGTATCTTTTAAGTTATATTTAATGTTTTAAAGTTGTTTAAAGTTATTTTAATGCCTATAAATGATATCTTAAATCCCCTAAGAGTCTAGAGACCCTTGAATTAATAGAACGTGTGACCCTATCTTTGGGTTCACTCCCTTTACTGCATTTTCTAGTCTCATGTGTTTTCCCAGTTTCACCCCTATTACGTGTTTTCTCCATTTAAATAAAATTTGTCAACTCACACTCATCTGATGGTCTATCTTCGCCATCTCTAAGGAGAGTTATTAAATTTCATTAAATTTAAAAATGTGTAAAACCTCTGAGCCATGTGGTCAAACCATGTTCTGAGTTTGAATCACTGCAATATTTCATATATTTATCTAAACCATGGCTATTGGTGGAAAACTGTGGCAATAGGTGTTCCTATGAATTGTTTTGCCTCGCGAAAAATCCCCCCACCTTAATATGGGAAAGCTTTACCCATAATTTTTGATAATCGTGGGTATAATAATGACCTATTACCATTGTTTTGGTAGAACCTTTGGTATAGGTCTTGAATAAAAACCCTATACCCACAGTTCTTTGAGAACTGTGGGTATAAGTTGAAAATTGGCACATATACCCACAATTTTGGAAAACCGTGGGTATAGGCTCCAATAAAATCTATATAACCATGGTTTTTGGAAAATAATGGGTATATGGGGGACCTATACCCATCATTTTTTTTTTAAAAACATGGGTATAGGTTCATTTTCCAGTAGTGCACCAATTAGGAAAGCAGTTGTTATCAACTCGATTCTAAACCGCCTCCGATTAGAAACGCGCACTTGCGGTGTCAATCTGACCATTTCACCAAACACCATATCATTCATTTATCAATATGTCCCTAAATCATCAATATACATGTTATTCATGCCTCCACAATTAATCTAGTGGTTTTATCGCACTTTAACCTACCGTGTCAATGTCGAATCATGAGCATGTGTTCTAACAATGAAAAATAAGAACGGTGGGAAAACAAACCAATAACAATGTTTTAAACATCTTCAACTAAGTTTACATGGACGGTGATCAAGAACAGGGCATCAGGTTCTGATGGTAAAATTAGTAAAAATTGAAACTCCAAACATGGACACATGAGAAGGTTGTTCAAATTAACACAGATCAAATAGAAGGAACTGATCATACTTAATTTAATTATAAGGGTAGAAAATCACATATAATGAGTCCTACCTCAATTATGGTTTGATTTTTGGTGAATAATTCATATTCTAGCGATGAATATGATCTGTTGCATCTGCTGCTTGTCGATTCACCTTGATCCAACCATCGGTCATCGTTCGGTCTCAATCCACCAATAGAGAAGGGGTGGAAGATCCTCTCAACAATCATAGTGTCATGTGGTTAACCTTAATGATTTCCATAAGAACATATTTATATAAGAATGAAGTTTGTCCCATTTAATTTAAAATAAATTAATAAATTGTTTGTTTTAACTAAATGCACTCTCAAAAGCTACTTCATCTGAATGCCTCGCGCCGACCAACTTTAGGTCGCACCTAGGCAAAATACCTCATTACAAACTCAAAGGTGGTATCAGATTATCGATATGAGTATCTATATGAGTTATTTGGGTTTAGGTTTATTAAATAAATAAATTTAATTAATTAATTTATCTAATTCACCCACCAATGGCTATCTGAACATCTATCGCTAATGAACTTTAGGTTGCACCTAGGGTAAAATCCATGTTCCATAAACTATTTAAAGCTAAACTAGGAAAAAATAACTTCTAACATTCAATTTTTGAAGTTGGTGAAATATATAAGGAATTTTATTATAAAAAAGACCAGAAAAATGTATCCTTAATGGATAATAACAAGTCTGATGATTTTGAGATAAGTTCTGACAAGAAGAAGAAAGTCAAATTTATCATGTATGTAGATAAACCAATTGAATTCCAAAAGATTGGAAGTTCTACGAAATCAAAATTTGAAAAAAAAATATGATATAATTAGAGTATATAATAAGGATGAGAATAAGTAAAATATAAATAAGAATATTTCATGAGTCTACCAAAATTTTGGTTCGCAAAAAAAATACAAGATTGATGGTCAAAAAGATATTGGAAATCAGATACATAGTTATGGACAACATATATATTTTAAAGGAAAATACACTTTTTATGGATATTTGTGGTCCTGTAGAGGCTTTGGGAATATAGTGCCTTAGATATATTGTGAGGGAGGTAAATTTTATGTAGCTCTCATGTACATGTTGTTTACTAATACCAAATTACACATAATAAAAATTTATTTATTATACCAAGTAAACCTTATCAACATGACTTTCATGTTGTCATTATGTTTATAGGACACACCATGTGATGAGTTTAAATATATATATATATATGTGTGTGTGTGTGTGTGTTTAATTTATTTTTTCATAATGTTCAGATAATCATTTCATGTGTGTTTTATATGAAATACATTACTCCATGTGAATTGAATCATAATAGGTTATGGAAAAATAATGTAATTTGTGTAATCCTTATGTTGATAGAAAACACCAAGAAAGTAGGTGATAAGTCGTGTATGCCAAATGTCCCAATAGTAAACTGTATATGAGTAAAATACATTTTGGTTAAATTCATATGAGTATTAACCTTGTTGCATCCAAATTACATTTATGTTCAGAGTTAATTTGAAATAAATGTATTTAATTTGACTAAAATTATCGAAGATGATAATATTAATGAAATTAAGATAAAATAATATAAAAAATAAAGAAGATAATTAATCGATTTGAGAATGATTTATATTAAATAATACTTATTAATAATTTAATTCTAGTTCTATTAAATTCTTAATTTGTTGTATGCGTGTATATTATCATGAGTGTAGACTAGACTTTTGTATGTGATTGGTTTCATTTAATTTAATATTAAATTATATTTTTGACCTACATGCCTTCACTCCTCTTATTATTTAAGTGGGATGCATGGCCATCGTTTTTTATGTAATTCCTTTTCCTCTCACCTATGTGTGAGTAAAATAATATGTAATGGATGTATTTCAAAACTAGTGAAGGTGGTTTATGTTTGGAGTCGATGTGAAACCAATCCAAGAGAGAAAAAAGATGGATGGGTGGAAAGCTATAACATGAACCTTAATTGGTTCAAGATGTTTTTACCTAGGTCAAGGATTAGTTTATCAACCACAAGATAATATAATCATTAATATAATCTTGTGATTAGTCCAATTTATTATATTATTTCTATTATGTTGTATGGTTATTGAATTATTGATGTTTTATCACAATCACTTGAATTAATGAATTAACAGCATGAAATATTGAACTAAAAGAAATTAGCATATGAATAAATACTATCAATGACTATGAAAAACATTTATTTAAATACAATTAATATTTAAAATAATGTCATAAATATAGTAATTGGAAATGTATGTATAAATGATAATATAAATCGATTATATATTAAGTCAGAATATCCTTCCACTACTTTAGGTAATGTCAAACCATAGTTCTTAGTGCATAACCAATCAATGCCGAGGTTTTTTAATTATTGGGGGATTATAACATGATTATTTGGGTTTAATTAACTTATTTCACATCATGGGTTGACTTTCAAATAAATACATGGTGTAATTGATTAAACAACACCAATGACTTGGATGTTTAACTCAATGAATGGAAATTGAGTTCAGTTTACTCTTATAAAGTTCATATCGATGACTTCAGAAATTATCAATGGAGTGATTATGTGTTTCAAAAGTATATTCACAGAAAGGGTAGTGGAAATTACTATATAAATAAATAAATAGTGATTTCACACATAATATTAGAGTAAAATGGTCAATAAAGTTTGCATAAAACCCAATGATTGAAATTTAAAATTAGAAATACCCTTACTGATTTGGTAACCTACGAAACATAAACCCCATGAAAAAAGGGTCATACAATGAAGTTTTAAATACCCATAAATTAATGTATATTACAAAAATAATACAATCATGGGTTGTACATACAGCACACAAAAGAAATTGTGGAAAATATAACATGAATCTCACGAGACTAAAAAGTGAGATGAAAACCCCTTACCTTATACTTTTCCAAGACCGATGGTACATTAAGATCATGTATAATAGTTAAATAATTGTTAATAAATTATACAATAACCACATACATAAATATGATATCATATATGACCTTATAATATTACTTTGTTAATAATATTTCAGTAGTATCATTGTTTTAGGTGTTAACTGTTTTTTTTCCTTAATATGCTTGGTTAAGTAATCCATGTTTGTTATGGATAGGATGTATTCAATTCATATCCATAATTATATTATGTTCTTAAACATTATTTTCAATCATAAAACAAAAATTATTCTTAAATGATTATAATAGAGAATAATTATCATCGTGTTCGTGGAGTCGGTAATCTGTACGTATGCATGAGCGATAATATCATTCTATTTATGGTGAAATTGTATGTAATTGGATGGTATATTATATATACATAATAATTAACATGTAATATTTACTGTTTACATCAGTTATGTTCATTATTATACCCATCCAAATAATGATGTGTTTGAATAACAAACTATACCACGACGTGGAGACGGTAAGCCATACATATCCACGTATGGTGACTTGTCATTTTGACTAAAGATGTATCGTATCATTTTGTGTCAATTAAATGAATGTTCAATTGAGTTTTAAATTTTTATTTAATCAATGTGGTGGAAGCCAAAAAATTTAGTTCTTTTTTAATTTATTAAATGTTTAAACTATAAAAGGGTCCTCTATTCAATATAGGTGGCCTATATAAAAGAGTTAATTGGACCTCATTCATGGTATAGTAGTCCATTATAAATTAGTAAAATCTCACTTCAATTCTATTCTCTCTATTTTTATTCAAGGAGGAGATTCTAACACACCATTAGAGAGAAGTGGTCCTTCTGAAGAGTTAAATTATTCAAGTGGCTGGTGGAATTCATTAGAGATAGAAAACCATTGATTTTTTCTAAGGGAACTTAAGCAAACAAACTACCAATAAAGATCAATATCATGGATAGGTAGGTATGTTTGGTTTATGATTTTTCTTATTTCAACATATTGATTTTACTCCTGTTCAATATTATCATGGGTATTGAGTTTTTCTACACTATATATAGGCATATATATGTCCCAAGAAACTCATTATCTATGAATACATAAATATAAAAATTACATTTAAAAATAAAATAAAAATTATAAAAAATCATCATGTAATTACAATTCCAACACAACCTAATTATCCTTCCATAGCATTTTAACTAATTATGGAAGTAAAAAATGACTTCTATACTAACATTAAACTAAAGAAGTATATAATATGGCTTTTAACTCCTCCATTAGTTTATTATGTGTTTTTTATTTCTTTAATTACCGGGAATCCTTCAATTTTTTACAAGTGTATGTAAGAGGATGAATCTAATTCATAATCATCGTCTAATTTTTTTATACTATTTCTTAATGAGAAACAATATCTAGAACCAACAATTGAGTTAATGGAGAGAATCATGCACAAGGAAAAGCCTATTATGAGGAATTAAACTAATGTCTTCCCAGATTAATTGTATGGTCTTCCTCTCGAATCAGTGGTAGAGTTCTCAATTAAACAAATTCCCAGATATCTGCCTATATCGAAGACACGTTATAGAATAGGAATCATTGAGTTTGATGAACTGAATAAGTAGTAACTACAGAACCTATTTGACATTTTCATACAATTGGATTTTATTTTTGGGATGTAATGACACAAAACCAAAAGCATATCATAATGATGGTCACATTTTCAACCCCAAACAAACAAGAATTTAATTCTGATCTGATAAAGAGTAATCCATCCAAAACTAGGATGGAATAAATTGTAGAAAACTTGAAATATTCTCCTTTAATCATACTAGGGACTATATCATAAGTAATTAGTGAATATTATATTGATTAAAGTAATGGAATACATACTAGATCCCCTTCATCAATACCATAGTTCCCCCACACCGGGCATGTGAGAAGAGTTGTTTGTTTTTTCTTTACCACCATTCATGGTCAGGAATTATAGTGAAAACAATTTTTATATATTATATATAAGATATTTATAATTTATTTATTCCATTTAAATATTTATATAACACATACTATTCTACTTTCCATTTTATGTAAATAAAAATACATTATTTTTTGGACATCTCAACTACTTCCTCCTCAAAGCGATGCGAATCATTCACACTATACATGGAACTTTTAAAGGATGGTTTTAAAAAAATATTGTATTATAACTAAAAATTATTTGACATTTAAACTATAATATTCATATATATATATATATAATTTAATTTTCTTTATTTTAATATAATAAGTAAACGAGTGTAGCATTTTTTACATACATACTACCTACCATCTCCATGAATTGTGAATTTCATTTCTTATCTTAAAACATTATGGATTATTATAAATAAATTTATATTTGATATATTTGATAATAATATCATTGTATAAATCCTGGTTATGATTACATCATTATCGACCTAACCAGAACAAAAATAAAAAGTTAAAACATTGCCGACAAACAAGGCAATTAACACGAGAAGTGGATAAAATAATTAATGATTACTAACAAAATGCTAATAATATATTATAAGAAGATAATTTTTTATGTCAAAGGTATTACTATGATTTTTTAATAATATTTCAACATGTTTAAATCTTTTATGAAGGATTTCAAATTATGCTCACTGGAAAGGAAACTCAAGGTAATGGATTTTGCCTCAAATTTCATTACATTGAGGATTGTTTCTTGTTAAACATCGATTCAATTTTATATAGTGTATATAATAAACTATGACATATCATTAATAAACTATTTCTCATGATAATATATTTTATATAGAATTTCATTATTTAATGAGGATTATAATTCATATTTTTCATTGTTTTAGGGGACACTTGGGAATGTTTAATAATTATTCTCCTTGTGAATGTTCTTAATGAGAATCTTTTCAATATAACATCTTTCTTGATTTCTAACTTTCCATTGAAAATTTCACCTTTTTTTCACATAATTTATTTTATATGGTTTATATAAAACATATTTTATATAAAATATTAGGACTCATTAATTCTTCATAAAAATGTTCTTTTCAAATTCAATTATTTTGTCAATAGGGATTTGATTTATGTTTTACCAAGTTGAAAAAGAATTTCATAAACAGAAAATTTTTAATTGGTTTATTCTAATTCCTCATTTTTGTTAATATTCTAGGGAAATGTTTCTAATTAATTTAACTGTCTATTGATGTATTTTACAAAATTATATTAATTTACAGTTGATACACATACTCTACTCATCGATGTATTCTCACTTCAACATTTTAATCTCATCAAGGGTTTTCTTTACAATATTATTTTTTTCAAGATTATTTACAATAGAATATTAAGAATAGAAGTTTGATCTAAATTATATAATTGAAAAATTCGGATTTATAATTTCATAAAATCTAGGGAAGAAAGTTTAGTTGAACCTTAAAATGGAAGAACAAATTCAAATCATCGATGATTTGGATAAAATTGTCAATGCTAGAGAAAATAGAATTAATTATTTTTAATAATTAGTTTTGAGTTGGCTATGGATGTGTAAAGATAAATAATGGATACTGATAATCCTAATTATGAAAAATATATAATCATAGTCATCTAGTTGAGATGGAGTAATTCTTGAGGAGGAATGAATTCCTATAACTCAAGTTAAATGGTTCAAAAATAGAGTCAAATATGTGGTTTTCTCAAAACCACAGGCAACAATTCATTATAGAAAGATATATATTTACAATATTGGAAGGAGATATGTGGTTTTCTCTAGAGTAAGATGTTTTTTTGATGCTTTGGGACACACTTACCATTTGTGCTGCATTCCTCAATGAATAATTTAAGAGAAATATCAAACTAAATAGGAAAAGAATAAATTATAATAATTATTTTTCTTTTGATGGAAATTGTTTTTTTAAGTCCATGTATCTAAGGTTATTTATTGCACTTTAGTATTACAAAAAGGTCCATCCAGAATACCTTTAAGAGGAAGAAAGTAAACCCTAAAAACATTATCCAAATGTTTAGAGATTCATAATAGATTTTTAATTTTTTTAAGAAGAAGAAGAAACTTGGGAGATAGCTATGGGGGGCACATACTCATCAATAACAAGGGTAATGATTGGAAGTTCTAGAAAGGATAATTTCTATGATATTTCATTAAGGGTTTCAAAAAGGATTATTTTTTCAACAAGGATGGAGTTGATTGGAACAGTCTAAAGCTATTTGAATATTATAAAGACCTAATCCTTAAACAAATATTATTTCAGAATTTATAAAAAAATTTCCAACAAATAAAAGTATAGGATCAAGAAGTATAGTTTATTTAGAATATTAGACATTCGAATACATTATATTAAACATAAAAAGTTATCTTCATTTTAAATCACATATAGTGCTCTAAACTCCCACATATATTCTCAAAAAACAAAGTATATTATAGTGAAAATATATAAGAAAAAGGGTGAGGTAGAAATCCTAGTATGGGAATAAAAATGGTAATAAATCATAGAATGATATCATAAATAAGATAATTATAATCAAGAAGATATGGGATAATGGAATGATTCCATAAGATTATAAACATGTCCAGACAATATAAAACATGATATTATTAACATAATTGAAGATTAACTCTCAATAATCATAATGTGTACAATGTTCCAAGGTGGATTAGGTTCACTTCATAATCCCTTACATAACATATCATGAGATATAAAGCATTACCTAATAAATTATAGGGATATATAATTATTGGTTCACCCATAATATAAATATAAATCATCCATCTGCATGAAAAATGAGGAAAATAATCCATACATAATTAATAAGAATAATCAAAACAACTTCCATAAACGATTTCAAGGGGAAAATATGGATTGCATACCAAAAGAAAAGCAAGATAGCCACAATAGTGATCAGTCACTGAATGAAGTGATCTAGAAGGTAGGAAGTCACCCAAAATCAACTAAATAAATCCTATAAATCTAAATAATGGAATAATTAAAAAAAAAATAAGAAACCCATGATCCAGCACCTTACACACCCAAATTACGAGTATTACATTTCATGTAATCCACTTACATGTCATCCTATTTATTCTTTATCCTCTATGTATATTTATCACTTGATTCAAATTTTCATAAATTTGTAGATTCTCCCATTGGTAATCATCAATGAAATTACCAAAGGAATGCTTCTACGATGACCCCCTGATCGCATAGCGATTCACTATTCAATTCCACCCTTACACCGTTGTTTTAAACTATTTTTGTAATGAATATTCCAAATATAATAATAAATTGAACTTCATGTTTTATTCAATGAATTAATTTTTATCACTGTTAAAAATGGAAATTATACTTTTTATTATATTTTCATTGAAGGTGGAGATGATTTGGAGGCCCCATAGATGATCCAACAGAAAAATGGGCCAAAAGAACATGAGTTCCATGAACACCTATCCACTTTTAGGAGGGATTCTCTATAATGATTGGGGATTTCTCCTATGAGGATTCCCATTAGATTGTTTGAAATTCATATCATGATTATTTCATGAGGAATCAAATTATTTATGTATAAGGAATCTCATGTTTTTTATAGGATGTATCCTATGTTTTCTATATAGGGTATACTATAGTTTAAATTCATTTTCTAGAGTTATGGAAGCCCAATCAGTAAAATGGAAGTGGGGGATGCCGAAGATGTAAGTAAAAAAATAAATAAGTGATTCTGTTATTTGAAGAACTTCTAGCGAAGGGGTTCGATGGGTAAATGAATGAATAAAATTGGTCTATATATTATAAAAATAATATATTTATTAAATTAGTTACTTTTATCGAAATTCTGGAGTTTGTGCTCTCCATTCACATTGGGATTTCTATTCCAGTGTTTTAATGTACACCAAATTTGTTTTAGTTAGTGAAATAAGACCATAAAATTTCTATATCGAACCAATATTTATGTAAAGAATTATTACATCACATGTGATGAATATTTATTACATATTATTTCAATCCACACCATAATCGTAAAGGTTTAGTGTCTTTGGGAATAAATAAATATATAAAACGTACAAAAAATATCCACATCATATCCCATTAATTTATTCACAACTGGAAATTATGTTGAGATTATATTACTTAATGGTGTTCTTCATATCCTAGGGAATAAAACCTAATATTGGGTTATATCTATTTCTCATTTGTGAAAACAATATATATATCAATAAAATATCATATTTAAAAATATTATGTTCATAATAGTACAATAATATATTCATCACATTTCATATTCATGACCATTAATTCAAAAAACATATTCAATATATAGGGTAAAAATGATGTTGTCTCATTAAGGGTAGAATGTGTAGAATAAGGTTAAAACTATAAAATAAGTATTAAAATCATATACACACTTTCCCATATTTAATTTTTTGAGTTTAATTATTAAAAACAATTAAAATATTCAAAAATATGGTATTTTTTCCTATTTTTACTTTTTAATGAATTTTATATTATTTTATAAGTGAAGAAAAAATCCATAATGTCCCTAAAATTATTTTTATATCTATAATATTTTATGATAGGGATAAAAGTATGTTATGAAAATTTAAAAATGGTTATTTTTTATATAAATTATTTTTTTATTATTTTACAAAAATAATTTTAGTGATAAAATTATTACCTTAAATTCTTACACAGCACCGACATAGTGCTTGTGCAAGTAGTAGAAAATAATGAAAAATGATTTCAAAAACATTAAAATTTATAAAATTTTGATTAATTATATTTATACAATAATTTTTTCAATACGTATAACATATTATTTATGTTTAAAAGGTTTATATTAGAATTCCATTACTATGTTGATGTATTTAAAGTCAAACTATGTGAATAGACCCAAAAAATACATTAATGGTATATTATGTTAAATATTATTTAATTAAATGATTAAATTTATAAAAATTATATATTTACCCAAGTTAATGAGATATAATATATAATATCAAGAACTTGAGCCTCTGAGCGGCTTTGCGTCTCCCGTCTGTGGCACTAGTTTTTTGCCTCTAGTATCATCCCCTTCTCTCCTCCTCTCTTTCGGCACATCCCAATGGCGTGGTGTCGATGCCCATTGTCTCAAGAATTAATTGATAATGATTCTAGAATTAACAACATACTATTAAAAACCATTTATGGTTGGGTAATGGTGAGGTTTATTTATCTTCTTATAACAAGACAATCCATAGGTATCGCCACAGAAATAAGAAAACCATCGGAAGGATCAATATTAGAACTGTGTTTAGAGATCTCATTTTTTAACTCAAACATTTGGGATGTATTATATGACACAGATTTTAACTCTCTTCTCATAAGTTTTCAGCTTCATATGAATATCGTAGTACCCTCATGAAACCATCAGTTCCTTAAATACTCTATTAATAAGTGGGTTGAAGTACTATATGGTGATAATTCCCCCATATATTATTTAAAATCTAAATATATAAACGTAATATTATATAAAAGGGGAGGAAATAATCCAATATTAGATAAAAATATAAGTATCATTGTCCCCAATGGTTTCAGAATGGATTTTATTAACTTGTGGAGTGAACTCTGCAAATACTATGTGCTCCACATCAACTAAATAGAGCTAATAACATATGATCTGGGATGTTATCATGTTAGACTAGATCCAATTCACAATAATTTTAATTTTTCAAACACATTAATTTTATATACCATTCAAGTGTATGTACTCATTCAGAAATCACTACCATGGAAAGAATGGACTACTTCACAATCTAGGCATATCAATGTGTCTCTAGGTCATCTTTTCCATCACATAGGTTTGACTGACATTTAGTATTAGTCAAACCAAATGACACTCTTAGATTAAGTCGATATTAATTCCAAAAGAAAGTGAAAATCATGGGGCCTTGGCACATTTTACCCCATACTCATGATATCGGTCTCACTAACTGAATATGACCACTAAGACACCCATAGAGAAAGAAGCTATTGGATTAAACCAAAACAACTTTATTTTAATGATCCCAAATCATTTATATAGTGGTTTTAATGAATTTAATGTTTTATGATAGTCAACTATTTTTATATAAAAACATATAAAAATGACTAAGTCTAAAAGTTACCATTTCTATCTACCATATGAAGACAACCTCCTAACTGTGAAGGTAAATTGACCATGTGGTATTGACTGCATGAACAAATGTAGTACTAGTATAAAGGAATTAAGTGACTATTCAAATTTATTGTGAAAAACTATTGTTCCTATAAACCATAAGCTAAATTAACCATGCTTGAAGTAAAGACCAAGTGACCGTGTCTTTATTAAGTGGTGGAGTATTTTCAAATCACTAACAACTATATTTTGGAGAATATAATTAATTTTAGATCATTTAATGACTAGTTTGAAAGGATTAAAGAATAAATGATGTCTAATGAATAGTTTAGAGAAAATATCTCTTTAATATGTAGATCTCCTCTGGTCAAGTGTGGTATGAGAAACACACGCATGTAGGAGATCCCTGAGAAAAATTGAGTTGCTGAACCGACTAAACACAATGCTTCTATGATACACTATTTTTAAAACTGCATTGTGAAAAATTAAATTTAATCTTTTCAATTGCTAATTCAAAACTTTTTGATCAATAGAAGTTAACCATACCGAGCTACATTGAAACTTCACACTATTTATTCTTATCTCTTTTTGTTTTATATTACTTATTATGTTTTGTTTTACTTTAATCAGTTTATTCATAAACACAGTCTCTTGTATTTATTTTGTAGAGTGAAAAGATAATGTATCTTATTATTTTACATTTAGTGTCCCACATAGAAGTGTGGAAGAGGTTAGTTGTATCCTTGACTACAAGAATTCAATTATGTTGTGTAAAACCCAATCTAGGTTCTAGATCATGAAGAGAGATTCACAAATATACATTTGATGTAAACATGAATTTTGGTAATATGTACATCGATCTACAATGGTAGGTTTTGTGGGATAAAATGGGATGGTTTATGGATGAGTTCATCTCTCAGTGCCTCACCTATTAACAAGTGAATGCTGAGAATTCGGTTCTGGAAGTTTGTTTGTAACCTCTAGAGATCCTAGAGTGGAAATTTGATGGAATATCTGTCAAAATTATGATAGTTATTCTGTGGTAAATGGGAGGTCATGATGATATCTGGGTGATAGTTGATTGACTTATAACGTTGACACACTTACATGATATCAAGGAGGAGTTCTAGTAGATATTGAATGAATCTCTTGTGGACAAGATAATTGATATTATTCCAAATGAGTGGGAATCCAAAAGAACTTCCATTAATGAAAATAGGAACTTTTCTAATATTACTCTTGATAAACTATTTGGAACTCTTCTTTAACATGAGACACTAGTGAAAAGATATTCCAATAAGAATAAGAAGAAAAATGGAAATGGAAGTGTAGCCTTTACCACTACTAATGTCAAGACATCGGAAAGGGTTACAAGACATAATTCTAAGAAAGTCATTGTTTTATCTGAGTCAAGTGAAAGTGAAAATTTTGAAAATGATTTATCCAATCGTTCTCGAAGGATGAAAAATATTGTGGCAAAGAAATATTTTTAGTACAGCTATAAGAAAAAATATAGAAAGTAGAAGAATGATTTTGAAGTAACCTATTATGAATTTAAATAGACTAGACCTATCAGATCTGATTTTCCTATGATTTAGATCAAATATAAGAAGGAAAAACATTCTGAGAGAAATTGGAATAATTATTACAAGACTAAGGCTAAGAAATTATTTAAGGCTAATGATACATGGAGTGTTAGTGGTGATGACTCCTCTGAGGAATCTTCAGAGTATGAATCTTCTAGCCAGAAGAATATTGGTCTACTATCCAAACTACCCATTGATAATAATTGTCTAATAAGTGATGTCTATAAATTTATTTTCTTTGTAATTAATATTATAGTCGAATTTATCTTATGCATAATGCAGTATTTAAATTGATTTAGTTATAGAATTTTGAATAATATGCTTTTAACTTTGTTTTTAAAAAAAATATAATAAATGTATTAATCCAACACAAGTGGCGTAAAAAGATTATATTTTTGACATAAAATTTATTTGGGTCTAAAAACACTAATACAATTAAATTAATATATGTGTTAGAGTAATTTTATATTATTATAATATTTTTTTACATTTAATTACATTATTTACCATTAACCGCGGAAAATAAAATTCAATAATTACAATTCACCCAAATTTTTTTGATCCTATTAGACCAAATTTTTCATACTAATTACAACCATATATGTCCATTTTTCAAAATTCAATTCACATAAGTGGTAAAATTATGTTAACTATTAATCCCATAAATGTTGATAGAAGGTGGGTAAAAGAGACGTTCAAAAATTCAATATTTTTTTATATCAAATTCTATTATAAAAATGATTCTAATGACATATATTAGATTACTATATGTATTTTTTGTCTATTTTTACATTAAAATCAGTTTAATGTAAAATAATTATTTAAATGAAAAGGCCATATTTTAACTACTATAGCGTATTTTTCACTATTCATCAAATATTGAATCTTTTCTGAAAAATATAAAAAATTAACCCTAAGATAATTTTGATATTAACAATAAAAAATAAATTTTATTTTTTAAAAATAAATTTTTATGGTGTCTAAAATTATTTTTGTTATTTTTCAAAAAAGGACATAAAAATTATCTTTTTAGGAAAACAGTAATTTTTAACAAATTAAGACATTAATAGAAATAATATTTTTCAATATAAAAACCATTATAAATAATATTTAAAATTTATTTATTAATATTCATGTCATAATTTTAATGGATATGTTATAACTATCTTATTTAAATAATTATAATAGTAAAGTGTTGTTTTTTTTTAAAAAAAATGTGTGTAACACAAGCCAAGTCCGTGTTTCATGTAGTTAATGCTTATGTTTTTCTTGCGTACAACATAATCAAAACATAGTGATTTTTTTAATAAAAAATTATATATTCAGTATTGTGTGAAGTGGGAATATTAATAGGTTAAATTAATTTCAAAAAAATAAATTAATAAAATCTCAGGGTGTTATAGTTATAAATTTACTTATAAGGTAAAAATTTGATAAAAATGGTCAATTGATATAATGATATAAATTTTTCCATCACACATTCCCTATTTCATGATTTTTATGATTTTTAAATAGTTTTATAATATTTTTCTAACATAAAATCAATAAAAGTAATTTTATTAATTATTAAACTATTTTTTTCTTTAAAGACATCAAGATAGATATGGAATTCAAATAAAAACCTTCTCCATTAATTATACATTATTATTTACCATGAAATTATATTTACATCATAATTACATCAAAAATTATATCTTTTCAGGTTTTTAATATCATTTACTTTGATTTTTCCAACGCTAGCTCGAGCATTGTATCAGCATTGTGTAAGCAATTAAGGTAATTATACATTCACTAAGAATTTAAAATAATATGACATATTAAAAATTAAATATCTATGGGGAAAAAAATAAGTTATACTCATTTATAAAATCTTCTTATCCCTATACGAAAAATTAAGAGGAATTAAAACTAAAAGACTGTCATTTTGGAATTTTCTTTTATTTAAATTAATAGAATGGACTTTATCAAAGAAAAATTATTAAATTATATTTTTTAGAATATATTATGGGTTTTTAGATCTAAATAAGTGGCGAAAAATATAAATATCATGGAAATAAAAGTGAAATGAGAAACCCCTTACCTTATGCTCGAATGTGTTCTTCACTTGATCTTAATGTCCTGGATAATCTGATTAAACCCATTAATTAATTTATTCATAACCATATCTACATTTATTTTATTTAAATTAATTTTATTAAGTTCATTTATTTCCATTTTGATGAGTATAAGATACCAATTTATCACTCGAGGGTATTTGTTTCCTTGATTTTGATGATCAACATACTTGTGTATGAGTATAAAAGTTCATGTGGAATGGGTATAATTCTCTAGAATTTAATTTATAAATTAACAATGGACATAAAAAAGTGTAAATGGTTATGTTTATCATTTTCTTACATGGTATGATGATGAATCATTAGATAATTCATTTAGTGATAATCATTTAGATTATCACAATGGTTAGTGATCAAAACAAACTCATTTTCTTTTCTCATTTAGTATTATGTAAATATGTTACTTTAATAACATAAAAGGGGTTATATTATAAATTTTGAAATTTTTCTCAGCCATTAAAATGGTTTCGTGAAAAACTATGATGAATAATTTGAAGAATGAAACTTTATTGTCAATAAAGGTTGCAAATTGGCACCTCTCGGATGAGGATTTGTTTTATAAAATAAAAGTGGGAGTGTAAGGATATTGATAAGGTTAATTACATTAAAATGATATAATTATTGTATATATATGATAATGGAGTTATATAATAACATATAATCATCATAATGTCATAATATAATAATAAACTACATGATATCAACATAAAAAATTCATAACTACAAAATCATAGATCAAAAACTCCAAAATATGATCATATATAAAGTCATGATTAATAAGAGTGTCAATATAATATCCTAGATCCTACACACTATATCCTATTCTCAAAGTCATACCTTTCTAAAACAATTTCATGTTTTATTGGGGTACCTTGCATGATGATATTACTCAATAAATCATGGAATTATTAAATCAATCCTCTATGTCATACATGATGAAATCATGCTATATTATCTTGAAAACATGATAAAAATGCACTTGATTAGAAAGATTCATGACACCACTAGATATTTAATAAACCCAAAAATTGTTTTTGGTTCCATAGACAATGAAAATTCATGTTTGGTAACCCTTATCCTTACCGCATGACATAAAACTACACAAATCCATAACATCCTTCCTTTATCACATCAAGCGACCCACATCCTTATCACATGATGTTAAATAGGATGAATGATATCGTTTCGACATGGCATTAAGCTATGTAGGGTTTCTAAAACTATTTATGTATTGATTATCATTTCTAAGGAAACATATAGGGACATCTCAATCATATATGATGGTCCTTTAACCACATGATACAAAATGTCCTTGTCTTTATCATATGTTTCTCTACATGGTAAGAGGAACCCCTACCTATTGCTCAATTCTCACACTATGCATGGACCACATGGGCTTAGGAGTCTCAATAAGGGTTTCCTCTCATGGATAGGGCTGAAAATATTTTTATAGGCTTACCTTGGCCCTTAATTCAAGACCTTAAAAGGTATACCTGAGTGCTTGCCTCATGATGTTAAACTCCATCATTGATCTATAACTATGTATGGATTTATTATCATCCTCATGAGATACATAGTGATGCCTAGACATCCAAACATATTCCCAATTGAGATACCGACACTCTTTCATATCGGTACATTTTCATCCTTACCACATGATTTTAAACTCCATGGTTCCTCAAAAACTATGTTTGTCTAGATTTATGTCATCAAATGATACATAGTGATGTATGGATATCCAATCTATGTAAAAGATATAGTAGTTGATGGAAATAATTCCCACCTATACATATTGAAATGATCATCATATATTATTTCCCTTTCATAACTACATCTATCCTGATTCTCATCCAAATTAGACATGTATTGATAACACAGGATTCCACCCTTAGGCTCTGCAAACTTGATTGACTTTTGTGAAGCTACCGTGGAGAAAGGTGGTGGGAGGCTCTACGGTTATGATAAAATTCCACATCTCTTCACTCCAGGATAGCTCTTCTTTTTGGCACCTCTTTCCTATAAATATCGGGATCCCCTGAAGCCCAAAATATAGATCCTATGACATTTCACCTTCTTAGCTCTCAAATCGTGAAGCAATTTCTGCTCTGCGAACCATGAGCTCTCCATGGAACTTTAGCATCAAGAATTGTCTTTACTATTGCTTAAATTCAACCCCTATTCAATGATGGATTCCTTTCATGGAGCCCACAGGCCTTCGTGAAGGAAGTGTATCCCCAAGTAGACTCTTATTTGAAAAAATATTTTCAAAACATATTACATTTTGAAATTATTTTTATGAAAATAAACCTGAAAATTTATAAAGGAATCTTTAAAAACATCTTGAAAAATTTTTCCATTAAAAAATTCTTGAAAAAATATAATTAATTATTCAAAACATTTTGAAACCCATATCATTATAAATAATTTAAAAACTTATAAAGAAAGCTACAAAATGTTTTGAAGTCCATTTCATTGAAAAGCGATGGAGTGGAAGGAATTCCATAAAATGTTATTTGGAAAATATTTTCCTTTCAAAATTTAAATGAAAATAGAGAGGGACATACTTAACCCCATGGAAAAGGATGATGAATCCATCATGGAGAACAAGGAAAACTTTATAAGACTTTCACAATATGCCTTCGGTATTATCATTACCACCAAAAGTAATGTTGGTCACTTTTTGGGTGGGTTGAAGATGATTATATAAAAATCCTTATCCATTTTGTATTTTGAGAGCTACGAAGAAATTATTACAAGATGACCCCCTCCCATAAATTTAAAATAGTATTGAAAATATTTTATACATTAAATTATAATTTTTAATGTATTTTAATTAATAATACTTATAGATAGTTTCATTTAACATACATATTTAGAATAATTTCACATCAAATGATAATCTTAGATTCGTTAAAACCTACTTTATAATCATTATCACTATACAAAGAGTCATATAGAAACAATGTTTTTTTAATAATACCACATAAAATGATAATAATATTATTATTTTTAGATAATTCTAAACCATTGTGGAATTTCTTCAACTAATCTTATGTACATGGATCCTTTCTCTTCATGAAAAAAAATTTGGCTCCATAAAAACTATTATATAAAATTGTCTTCACACAATAGTGTAAAAACACTATGGTGGTGTATTCCTTCATCACATAACCCTAAAGTGTTATATGAACAAATTTATAGTATATGAAACTTTACTTAATGACACAATGAATATCAAAATTCTTCTTCACATAGATTACTTTTGTGTGTAAACTCTCTCTACATAGACGAGTGGAACCTGGGTATTTTTCATGTAGGAGGATGCACCAAGGCCTCAAAAAAATGCTCTATTCTTCTAAGAAAAAATGAAAGAAAATAATAATTCATTAGAATGATATTATTCTGGTCCTTTGATATATATAGATGAGGTAAGACTCCCTTGTTCCACCTAGAAAATTCATTTCAATCCATGTAAAAAACTATTTAGATTCCACTAAAAACATGTCATTTATAATTACATTGGTGAGTCTTCATATATTTTAACAACTTCTGTGAAAATTAGATATTCACAATACTATGATTCCATGAAATTTTTTAAATTAATATAGCTCAATTTATTCTCCCTTCATGGGTTTGTGAATATTACCCATATATGGTATTAGATATAATAATTTGATTATATATAATATTTATAATAAATTTATATTTATTATATAGGTGGTTTTAATGAGTTCGATGAGATTCAAGACACAAAGTAGGGGACTTAGCCTCAATCTACTTTCGTTGAGTAATATCTTGATATTATGCACATTTATTCATTATAAGGTGTATATACATCCCCTTTGACATGTTATAACATTAATTATCTCTACTCTCATGATATATAAAGTTTTTTAATGTTATTGTTTAATGATTTTTTTGATTCAAATATTTCAAAGTGGTAGGGATACTTTGAGTTAAAAATATATTTTCAAATGTTTCATGATTTAATTTCAAAATCATTTTCTCCATATAAATATTCTTGATACAATTTTATATTTTTATGTATATAAAAGGATTATAAAGAACATTTTATGTCTATTTCATTCAACATTTTTAAAACAATAATATTTTTTAATTTTTTATAAATAATGTTTTTACAAATAACAAAAGGAACATTCTATTCTAAATATACATAGAGACACTTAATTTTCTATTGTCGTTACCATTTTTTTATTTTTTTATTCCTTTTAAAGATTTAATTTTCATTAAATGAAAAAATATTTCTATAATTTTGGATATTATGGTATTGGAAATATTTTTTCAACGAAAATGTGTATTTTGTGTTGAAATGGGATTTTCAAAGAAAATTGTATTTTAATATCTAAAATAAATTTGCATGTGAGTTTGAAAGAGGTTTTTAAGTGATTAAATGTTTTATTTCATGTTGTGGTTCTTGGAAATTATTAATGATGTGTGCACTTAGATAGCACCAGGTGAACTTGTAATATATTAAACAATGGGTGTACCCAAATAGCACTCCAATACATTGGGTAATGATTTTTTTTTTGAGAAATTATATTGGAAGTTAGACATATGGTTATTCAAAATTGTAAGGGTTTTGTAAGGGTTCTATGATATTATTTTCCAACATGAAAATATTTTTTATCTATTATCGTTATGTGTTTATGAACTTTCATTTGATCATGATTGATATCACATGGCACATGGTTATTGATTCTTATGACTTTTCCATTGTTAATTCCTTATGCCATGTTTTCATGTTTAATGATACGGGTATTGATGTGTATGAATATTCATATGTTACACTCATAGACTTTGATTATTTCTTCATACCCTTATGAACTTATTATTATCATTGATGATATTAAATTGTTAATTCTTATGCATACCCTTATTAGGAATTTGATATCACCCTTCTTATGTTTACATTCCCCAAAATTTTATAGAATGATGTTGAAAATTTTGTGTATATAAAAAAAATTCAAGGATCATGTTAATTACCTAATGTGAAATTAAAAAATCTAGGTTAAATTGTATAAATGATCATTCGATGACTTGAGAATTATTTATGTAGGAGTTTTTTCTAATTATATAAATCTGTAAACTTTAAACATTCTTGATGATATAAGTTATTAATGTTTTCCTTTGGATATTTTAATGTTTAAATGGATAAATTTGGGTCATAAATATTGTCATCATAACCGAAAATTTAAAATTTGTGGCTTGTGCACTAGATCTAAGAGTGTGTGTCTTAGGCTCTTGAAATTAGAGCATTTACTAAAGTAATTCTTAATTCCCAAAATTTCATACATTTAACTATAAGTGGTACCTCTGGATGAACACTATTTCCTATCATAATTTCCACAAAGATATTCACTTTTCCTCAGAAATTTGTTTCTTAATTCCCTCCTTTTCCACACACAAAACATCTCCCAGTTCCATTTTTACGCTTTACATGGTACTTATCTCAACATTTATGACATGTTGAGAATTGAAAATTCTTTCCTTCAACATCCTTTCCCCCAAAAATTCCATGAGACTTCATCCTTCTCTTCTTGGGTTTGTTTTCTAATCGAACTATGTTTTCAATTTTAATCGTGATTCTTGATATATTTTTTATAGTAAACATAATTTTTTTCACTTTAGTTATTATTCCATTAGTTTTTTCATTGGGAAAATTTCTATGTTGTCCATGGAATACATTTTCAACTTCATTCCTTTAGGACTCATCCTTACAAAAATAAAAATGAGTTAACATGGGTGATGAACACTGAAAGATAATTATTGTAAGATAATTACATGAAAAATTACCTTCCTCCTTCCATTCAGATACAAATTCAAGAGGCACTTACCAATGAGGTATTTATTGAACTAAAAAAAGTTTGGGGAGATAATAATTATTTGAAAAAAAAATCTTATTTCAACCATTCCAATTTGATAGTCACTCTTTATTGTTTTCAATTTTCATATTGGGTCACTCATTTTCTTTCATAGAGGAAGATGAAGAGACTGGATTTTCACAAGTTTAAGAAGACCTAAAGATCCCTAATTTTGATAAACATGTGTTTAAGGAACCCCAACATAAAATCCATTTAGTTGAGCTAGAGGAAATCAAGATATAGTATTATCATTATGAAAGGGATATATTGATTATTAAAAATTGAAATTGAAAATTTATTCGACTAAAAATACTTGTTTACTTCCCCTTTGAACATTCAATTTACACACCCCTATTAATCCATCATTAGAAGTGTAAGAGGATGATTCAAAAGTAGCACCCAAATAGGGGGATAGTACATAATTAATCCATCCCCTCCATGAAATATATACCTAATTGTGATGGGGGATGAACATGTATAATCCTTCCATTTATCATTCCCCACCAAGAAATATGGATCACATGTCGGGAAAAGCCACATTCGTTGGTTAAAATCAAAGAAAATTCATAAAATACTATATTCAACCAACTAAATTTTAACTTATTAAAAATATCCTCAATGTTACACTAATGGACCAATTGATATTTTATAATTAATAAAATGACCCTTAAATTTTTAAAACACTATATTTTTTTAAAAAGGTTCTGCTCGAAGCCTCAATTGATTATTTTAGCAAAGACCTCTTTTTTTAATTCTGGGTATAGGGAGACCCATTACATAGCCCGAAGGCCCAGGACATATAGCCTCAATACAAATCTTGAAAGCCAATTTTTTGGCCCAAAAGACCTTTCAGTGAATAGTATGGCTACAGTACCCACACAGCTAGAGCAACTGCTATAGTCCCACCGTCGTTACAGTTCAACTATAGTTCCTCTTCCGCTAGATTACCACCACTGCTATAGTACCCAGAATTTCATCTCTGCCCAGATTTTATCTTGGGTCTTTTGGATTCCAAGAAGAAGCTTGTACCACTGGGGTAAAATCTCGTGGGCATTAAAACTCTATTAGTGTGGTTGAGGTTAAAACAATTTTTTTTAACATTACATGTGCTTGTGTTAAAATTATTTTTCAACACCAAAAGGATTTTTATTTCATAAATTATAAATTATATTTAAAAGAAGTGGGTAAAAATTATCTCCTTTGTCTCATTTTATATATGATTAATGGATAAAATAACTAGGTTAAAAAGACAAATTACTGAAGTTAAAACCCAAAATGGAAAAAGAAATGAAACTAAGATGTTATGGAACAATATTTTAAAAAGATGTTTTTTCGGTGGAGGTATGGATCAACCAGATAATTCCTAAATAAATTATTTATCAATTTTGGATTCATTTTATTTGATATTCAATTCCCATTATTTTATAGGTTTTGAATTTACCAAAATGACACTCCTCCTATATCATATAAGGGAACTCACTCCCCTCACTTATTAACAACTCTCAAGACATTTTTCCCAAAAAAATCCCTTCCAAAATCACTTCCCAAAATCAATCTACTCGTTACAGAGGCCTTATTTTGGGTGTAAATCCATCATTTCCAGGATTTGGTGAAAACCTAACCAGGATACTATAACAAGAGGTAATGATCATTGATGAGGGTGTTTATTTTATTTAATTATAAACATCATTAAATGATTATTAAATAAATATGATATAATAAAATTAGTATATTATATATAATGAGATGTTTTTATTGAAATTAATGACATAACCCCATCATTATTTTCATTAAATGGGTTACAAAATTATCATCTGTGTGTATGACTGAGTACTGCCCCACGAATCAATGTCATTCGTCTATCCATTCCCACATATCATGGTTGGATATGATGAATGATATTAAGTTTATATATATGATATTTATTTTATAGTTATACCTCTTGATTCATACAAAGGTAAGGTCTAGCTCATGATCATCCACATACATGCAACAAATTAGTTATTTTATAAAACTAGAATTCAATTATCTAATCGTTCTTATTAAGATAAATTTTGCTTGATTCGATTAATTATTATCTTTAATTAATCAATAATTTTATCTTAATCCTTTTATGAATTTCTCTGATATTCTCATCCATTAACTTGGAGGTAACATGGTGAACACCTGTTCAAATCTACATGATATGTAATTTTGAACATTACAAAAATATTAAAGTTTTAATTCTGTCTAATTTGGTAAAGTACAGAGTGTGTTGTTCCAAATACATGGCATAGCTTCTCATACATGAAAGCTTAATATAAGGCATAAATTTCAATAGATTCATTTTTTTCTACAGTAATAACATCTCTTAAACATTTTATTTTGCACCTAAAGTATCACCAAATTAGGTATCATAATACAAGACATCTTCCCCTCATACTTAATTTCAACTATATTATGGAATTTCACTTCAAGAGAAGTTTGGATAGGGAAAATTGGTTTATGATGTGGCTAACCTAAGAGGATTTTCATGAAATCTATTTGTAGTCCACTAGAGTACATGATTATAATGTTTTAACCATATCATTATTTTTTTGTGCCAGTTTTAACAATTATTGTAAATTTATTTTCATAGTTTCCTTTTATTAATCTATGTTTTATGGTGTAAAATTATAAATAAACAAGCTTATTAATTATTTTGAGTTATCAGTTATTATATTATCCCCTTTTACAAATAAAATTTCTTCCAAATTTAAAACCAATCTATAAAAAATATGGACATACCCTGACCATTGCATCATCATTATCTCATGTTGCCTCTTCAAAAATATGATTCCCTTAATGAAAATTCACTATATTTTTTTATTCAATTCCATAGATATTTCCTTTTCCTTGGGGTTTGGGAAACAAGATGCTCAGAACCTATAATTATTCAATTATTTATTCATTGTATTCTTTATCATCAGGTTCAACATGTTTATTTCCTATTAAATGATTGATTGTGGACCATTAGTGACTTCCCTGTTCTGGGGAAATTTTCTGGTTGGAAGACTTACATGGGTTTAGCTTGTCTTATTTTATACTTTTATTTTGAGCCCAAATGGATGCCTCACAGTAGAAAATGGTGATTCTTGTGTTATAGATTATTTCCCGATGCATCTCATATATTTTAGATGAACTTATCATAATTTAACAGTTTCATTGATCATAGACCACCTCCAAAGTTGTTAAATGGCACTGAAATATTAACACAACATGGAAATGTTAAAACATAACTTGGGAAGGTTCATCATTTGAATTATAGAGGAAAACTTTGAAGTGCATCGTCAAGTGAAATCATAACACAACAATGGAATAAAAAAGGTATATTCTTCAAACTACTGTATTGGGAATTTAATTTTTTGCGGCATAATCTTGATGTGATGCATTCTGAGAAGAATGTCTCTAACAATTTGATCTTCACGTAACTTAATGAGGATGGAAAGTCAATGGATCATCTCAATTCTTGGAAATACTTGCAATTAATGGACATAAAACTTGATCTCTGGCCATATGAGAATGAAAAGTATGCTCCGTCAATTTTATCAATAAAAAATTGGGATAAAGATACATTCTTTAGAATTTTAAATCATGTAAAATTTTATAAAGAGTATTCAAGTAACATATTGATGTGTGTTGACTTAAAGAATCGTAATTTACAAGTATTAAAAATTCACAATTCACATATTTTGTTACAACAGTTACTACCATTGGAATTGCGTATATTATTACTTGAAAAAGTTACTCCGGGAACTAGATCAATGGAGAAATCAACCACTCTCTCTAAGGTAATCCAAAAAAGTCATCTAAAAAGACATCCCTGAATCACTCGACCACTTGGGAAAGTCCTCTTGACTCACTACCTATCCATCCATATATAAACTAGCAATATGTTCCACCATTCCACCCATCCCACGTTGCTTCGGTCTATCTCGGCTCACCTGGACAACCCATTAACCCTCGTTAATATACACTTCACCCTTTTGTGATGTGAAATTCACCCTATAAGGATAGTAGTCAATGAAATATTGATAACCTACTAGGAATTTTATTCCAAGAATGACATCAAACCCTATCATCTAGAGGACATACAAATTCCATATGAAGTGACACCCATCAACCTCAAGGGGTCACTCCCTACATTGGCAGACATCTTTTGTTCTGATTCCTAATGGTGTTTTAAGCATGATAACACCCTTAGAGAGAAAAACCAAAAAACCCAAGGCTTCTCAGCATTGGTGTAGATATAAAACTATGGGATTCACCAATATCAAAAATAGAAGGTTTTATCATCAAAATGTACTCATTATCCTTATTGAAAACCCACCTTTTCTATTCTTTATCTGATCAACCTCTTTATTGAATATTTTAACATTATTCTTGAGTGTAGTATTAATTTCATGATAGTATTTGGGTTATTTCCTCAACATTTCAATAATATAGGCTTCATCCCCTTCTTCTTCTCTACTTCTATAGATATTTTCATTTCTTTCAAAAAAATTCCTCAAGATAGTGTCATTTCTAGTACATTCTTCCACTAACTCACTAAAATAATGAGATATTTCTTATCACCTCAAATATAATTGAATTATAATACCATTGAAAGTATAACATTAAAAAAACCAAATACCATATAGATAGAAAATTTAATGACATAATATGTCAATTACACTTTATATACACCTTCTAAAAGTTTATAGGTGTATGACATTAAAATATTCCTTAGTGAAATGATATTGAGATGAACTCCCTTACAAAGAGTCGGATTAATTAAGTGTGTCTTTATCTTCATGAACGATGAACTTGTGATAATCATTTACCTTCATGATAATGTTATTAAAGCTTATTATTACTTTTATTTCACTTATTATTCTGTTATATTCAATTAATTAATCAATTAAGTTAATGTTGGATGTTTTGACCATGTTCAGTTTATGTGACAAAAATGACTTTTGTAGGATAAATAACATTGAATAAGTCATTATTATAACATATCCAAAATAGGAATCATGACATAATCAATATATTTATAAATAAATAATTATTTTAAAATAAATTGTGGAATATTATTATGAAAAGTTTACTTACGTTATGATCATCGAGATGGTAATTCACACATATGCATGAGTAATGATTTTATTTTCCAATTATCATTATGGAAAGAAGATAGGTAAAATTTATCTTTCCATAATGATAATTATGTCGTCAATACTATAATAATTAATTATATATATTTATATATAACATACTTGTTATTTGGTGATGAAAAAAGAAGATTCAATTCACTTCGAGGAGGCCGTAGTTCACACTTCAACAAATGACATTTTCACTTTTTTAGTGTATGAAATGGTAATAATAAAACGGTATATTATATTTATAAATAAAAGATAATTATTTTATTAATATCATAATTTTATCATTTATATGATATATATTCATTATGTTTACCCTCATTACCTTCCATGTAACATGTTAGTGAAAAAATCTTCACATCACTTCGCAAGGCAGTAGCCCACCGTACACATCAGGGACATTATTGTATCCCTTATGGAACCAAATATAAAATGGTGTATATGATATATCAACATTAGTGGTATAGTTAGTTTATTAATAACATAAATATCATATACAAATAGTATATCCATCATTATGATAAACCATTATAGGAATTAATCAAAAAGTGAATTACATCTTTTCGTGATGTGGTAGTCCTTCATACACACAAATGATGATTTCATAAAACATTTTATGGAAGTGTTTATTGGTGTTGACCATCATATATGATAGGCGTGATCACCATAGAAAGCCACTCGGATAGGGACAAACCATCATTTGATGGTTATGAGACCGTTGGTTAGGGACTGAGGCTCACTGTTATGCTTGAGGCCATTGGGCCAAGACTTGGGAGGATGGATATCATTGTACCTTGAGAAGTTAGTTGTTAATAAAAAGGTGTTTATTTATTGGAGGGAAGATATCACTATGCCTCAAATGCTGGTATTTGACCCGACAAATACTTTAGAGATGAGAACCTAGGTACCAGGTAATAATTGTTGGTCATTCCATTTGGACACCCAGTATTGATTGATGTCATAAGGTGTAACACCCAAATCTTCCATGGTACGCTCCTCTTTGAATAATAGAGCAGCGTGTGTTGTACGCAACCTCGAGTTCTAACACACCGCGACCAATAAAAGTTACAGTTATGAATAGTAATACCCACTTTTTGAATTTATATAAATTTTATATTTCAAAATGGAATTCATTTTTTTATTCGGAATATCAAAATTATCCTAAGTTGAATTTTTTGTAATTTTCTGAGAACTTCCAAATTTTTATGAATAGTGAAAAATACTTAAAAACAACTTTTTTAATCAAAATAATTTATAGTGATAAATTATACTATTGAGTGGTTTTAAATTATAATTAGAATATATTTTTACCATTTTATCCAATGGTGGTCATTATAATTTATTTAACTTTGAAATTGGACATAAACAATTGTCAATCTTTTGATATATATTGTTTCTTAAAAACACGCTATTTGTTGTGATAGTGGGAATTAATTATAAAATTAATTAATGAAACTTATATGTTTGGAATTTTGTAAAATAGAAATCATTTTTTAATTCGGAATACCAATTATAGCTTAGGGGAAAATTTTGGCATTGTTCTGAAAAACATCAATTTTTGATGAATAGTGAAACCTCTAAGTGGTAGTTAAAAAACTGATTTTTCCTTTAAATGAAACATTACCACTTCTGTGACTTGATTTTAAAAAATCCAACATACATGGTTTTCATTAGGAAGTAAAATGTGGTTCAATGGGATTAAAATAATTTTTTGGTGAATAGTAACTTTTAAGTTTAATTAATCACGATTAAAGGTAATTAGTGTAATTTAAGGTAAAGATAATGTTATAATAATATGAAATGACCTTCACACTTGTCCTACCCCTATTGGATGAGTCATGGACGACCAATAAAATCCATGGGTCAACTTGGAGATCCCATGGAGCCACATTTCTAGGAAAATGACATTAAAAAAGTTTTATTTAATGTTAAAATAAAAATGTCACAAACATGAGTTGTTTAACTAAAACAATTTTAAAATGGGGTTATACAAGTCATATTTTTTACTATAAATATTACATAGAAAGATAAAATTATTTCCTACATCATGATAATTTTTATATAATTTTTAGACATTAAATAAATTAAATTATTTATGATATCATGATGATGCAGCGATTACCTCATTAATTAACGATTTAAATAAAATAAAAAGACAATGTAAAATATAAGACCTAAAAGTGTCAAAAACCTATTGTATGGGTGTATTTAGAACTCTTATCACATTATCCTCTAAATATATAATTTTGGGACCTTGTAAATCCGAGATTCACTTTATAATAAAGTAACCTTTTATAACTTTCCAAGAGTGCCCATCTTCTCCTCTTATAAAAGACCCCACCACTCCCACCTTATTCACACATTAAAAGCCTTTTAGCTAGGCCAAACTCTACCCAAATACTCTCTCAACTTCCCTCTATTACTACTAGATTCCTCACTTTGGGCAGAAATTTTCCCAAGGAAGCCTTTGGCTCAAATCAAAAAAGAGTTACCCGATTTTAATGTAATGTATTCTCTTATGTTATTTTGTTTTATTTTGATTCTCCAACCACATAAACTCTATTTATTCATTTCTTTTGTAACAAAACCAGTATCCTAAATATAATAGGGCATTTTTATAAGAAGTATTTGAGCTAAACGTACACACACCAACATCTAATGGTTAAAGAACATACTGTTTCTATGGATGGCGAATTTCTGCCTCATGAAACGACGATTGTTCAACACTCATATAACACCTTCAAAGGTGGCCATTAAGATGTCACTATATTTATATATGATATATAATATGTTTATGTCTTACTTAAGCTTCTTTATTTTTCATTTATGGCATACCTTTAGGTTTTCCATTATGGGTAAACGCGATATTTTCATTTTAGAACGTGCGGACTACCGCCCCCTCAAAGTGATTTGAATCGTTAATGCCATATGTGGGATGTATAAAGGATATAGTAAATGGTATTATACATTATATTATACTGGAATTATATTATACCTTTATATAATTATAACTTAATTCCATTAAATATTAAATAGAAATGAATGTAGTGTTCATGCGTACGTACGGCTTACCGTCTCCATGAACGGTGCATTTCATTTCTTACCTCTAAATGTTATGTAATATTATAAATGAATGTATATAATGGATATATATGATATATATGATATCTACATCAGGAATACAATTCTGGACATAATGGATATTTCACCACATGAACAACTTGTAATTATAATAAGGTTATTTTTTACCCAAGTAACAAAGATCGACAAAATGACCGTTATTAACTTAAATAATTACAAAATGTTCATAACATGGTAATAAGTGATATAAAAGGAATAATGAACATGAAAAGGGTTCTTAAGAAAATATAAATTAACTATAGTTTATTATTCAGGAGATTAATGAACGGTCGAGTAAAGTCAGACACGTGGTAAGGGAACTTCTTAACCCAATTTCCATTCTTTGGGTTAATCTCCTACTTTAAAATTATGTCATGATATTATTATGTTATATCTTGTATTCTTAATTCCTTTTTGTGTACTTATAGTGAATACACATAATAGGTCTATTTTATTTAAAAAATGATCTTTGTAAGGGAACTTCTTAACCCAATTTCCATTCTTTGGGTTAATCTCCTAATTTCAAATTATTTCATGATATTATTATGTCCTATCTTGTATTTGTACTGTATTTATGTGTACTTATAGTGAATACACATAATAGATCTATTTTATTTAAAAATGATCTTTGTGAAGGACTTTGTCTCAATCTCCTTTCATTGAGGCATATTTTGTTTTATACACAACTTTCTTTTATATGTTGTATAAGCCCCTTTGACTTTTACATTTATTCAAAAGTAATCTTTTTATATGAAGTGTTTTACTAAATGACAAAAAGGAATGTTTTTTTGTCGTACGTATGCGGAGACAATGTCTTCTCAATCGTCGTGACCATTATTTGAGTTCCGGCTTCCTCTAAAAGCCATAACTTTTTTTTAAATGAAAAATAATTACAAATTTTTAATTTTCTGTTATTTTGGTATTGAAAATGGTTTTGAAAATGGTTTTATTATATCAATGTGTTGTATTGATATCTTGTGATTGAAATGTGGAAATGTTATGTTTCCTTTATGCATGTGTTATGTGATAAGATTATGCTATGGTTTATGATATGTTTAAACCTGTTCATATGAGGAATTCATTGGACTTAAAAAGTGACGGGTGGAGCCCGCTATAGCTCCTCGATGCATCGGCAGGTCTCATGAGACAAACTAGTGTCTTGGCACGAGGCCTTGACAAAATCTTATTTGTAGTCTTGGAACGAGGCCTTGGCTACGTGGTTATGATAGTATGGCATTATGCATTCCATCATTATGAAAGTGGTTTTTGATATTGCATGTGATTATTCGACCATTAGAATATCCATGTGAATAAGTAAATGGAATTATCTCATTTTACTTTTTCCATATTATGTTGAAGTTCAAGTTTAAAAAGCTTTTGTTTTAGTAATACATTGCCTTAAATTTTTGTGTTTATTTATGAAAGCTTATACTATATTGTTATTCTTACTGAGCATCTGAGCTCACCCCTTTCAATGTTTTAATATTTTCCAGGATGTGAAGAAGTATTTTATGAATGACCTATAGGGATAGTCAGAAGAGGATATGAGTGTGGACTATGGATACTTTTTTATTTTCGTTTTTCACTTTATGATGTAATGGAACATTTATGAATTTATCTAGTGTTTACAAAGCTACTAAACTAATCGGTCTTTCGAGACTTGATCTTTCGTGATCATGCCAATGCTACGTAATAATGCATCGACTCTGGGTAAATGGGATCGGGGCGTTACAGTTGGTATCAGAGGCAGATTACTACTAACCTTGGAAGCTAGATTTAGATAAAATCTTATTAGAGCACATAGCCCAAAGATAGACTTTGAGGATTAGTATAGAAGAACTTCCTGGGATTTTGGTATTATAGAGATTTTTTGAGATTTCCGAGAAATACATCTCTGTCTAGATACGAGAAGGTAGAGGCGGCTCTGGCACAGATGTACATAGGGGTAAAACACAAAAACACCACGTTGATCTAGACTCGAACGAGAACTGGTGCACGACAACGGTCCTTGCTTCACTCTTGGTTATGACACTCCTGGGGTATATGCTTAGGATAATTCTCATTTTCATTACAAACCTCTATGAAGGGTTTTGAGTATATACTTCCTCAAAGAAAACATTTTTATGATTATGGATTATATCCATAAATAGTTCAATTATTGTTAAGTGTTTTACAAGTATGGAATTATGTATTTTGATTCATAAACTAATCTAGTTTATGCCATTGTTTACAAATGGCGCCTAGTGGAAGGAATCGAAACCGTATCAATGCACGCACTCCGTGTAGGGATTTCCCTCCTACTCAAGATAATTATTGTGGAGCTGGAGATACAACTGGTGCTGATCAACTTATTACCATACTGGTACAACTCACTCAGGTTATGAATAATAACCTTACTCGTATGGAGCACCCTGATCCGCAACGTGGAGGATCAATGTTAGAACGCTTCATGAGGCAAAAATTGCCAACATTTAATGGGGGTACAAATCCATTAGTAGCTAAGCAATGGATAAACTCCTTAGAGAAAATATTCCACGCCTTGGAGAGTAGCGAAAGGGAGAAGGTTGTCATGGCAGTTTACCGCCTCACTGGAGATGCTGATCAATGGTGGTTACTGATTAAAAGCACAAAGGAAGATGAATAAGTATCAAGTATGGAATGGAGGGAGTTTAAGGAAATTTTCTTCGAAAAATACTTTCCACATGACCATCGAGCAGATATGGAAAGGCAATTTTTGAGTCTGAGGCAGAAGGAGGATGAGAATGTCGCAAAGTATGAGGCTAAATTTACAAGGTTAGTGAGGCATGCTGGAGATTATATACGTAATCCAAGAAGTAAGATCGATCGTTTATTTGATGGGTTAAAACCGTTTCTTCATCGAGAATTAGTATCACAATCTTTCTCAACATAGGAAGATATAGTCTTGTGTGCTATCAAGATAGAAAAGGAATTCTCTAAATCTTATGACAATAAAGTAAAGCAAGAGAAGAAGAGAATGGTGGAACAAGAGACAGATAAAGGGGAAAAGGGAAATAAGGATTTTCCATTATGCGATAATTGTGGGAAGAATCACCCCGGTACTTGCCTAAAAGGAATGGGAGTTTTTTATAAATGTGGATAAAAAGGTCACCAGGCTCGTGATTTCAAGGGAAAGAAAGAGGCTATCAATGTTGAATGCTACAATTGTAGGGAAGTGGGGCATTATGAAAATGAATGTCCTAAGAGTCAGGGAAACATACCTTAGAAAATGCCAAGGGATCAAGGAAAAGCTTATGCTGTTACTACAGTTAAAGTGGAATAATTAATGTATTGGTGCTTTTGGACTCAAGGAATATATTCTGGTTATAAGAATAATGTGATATATATAAGGATTATACTAAAGTTCTTGTTGTTTTCATTAAGGTTTTAATATGATTTTTAGTACGTGACAATAAGATAAACTTTACTTTGTTTGAGGAATCTGATGATACAATTGATTTTTGAATTTAGAGACCTTTTAGAGAAAGTATGGATGAATGTATTTTGGATAACTATAAAGGCTGGAATGGATTAAGTTGAACTTTGGATAGTATTTTTTATGGTTAAAACATTTATGAAGATTACTTTTGGAATATTACTATACTATAGTTTTAGGAAAAGGACAACCTGCAGGTTGGGGGATAACCCGTCGCGTCAGACAAAGATGCAGGAATCAAACCCACAACCATAGTGGGATAGACCTTTATTACCTACCACTAGCCTATAGGAAGTCCCTGGTTTTTACAAAATAATATGTGTTAATATTTTGAACCTTCTACAATTAAGATAAATAAAATATTTTTGAGTTCTATTATCTTTTTGAGTGAAAGATGAGTTTGTGGTAGAAATTAGTTGAAGGTTGAAACTCTACTTGTCAAGCATAAATATATATATACCTATCTTTTATGCTATGAATAAATTAATTCTTCAACTTTAGTAAAGGGATATTAAAACAAAAAATGTGTTATCCTAATACCTTATGTTTAGTTGAACTGATGATATATTAAATCACCATAGATTGAAGGCTTTGAGGCCCTCAATTTTACACTTGTTTGTGATTGATGAACTCAATCACTCCCTACAAATATTTACATTTTTCCTCCAATTATACGTCTCTAATTTCCACCAATGTTCTCCTTATCAAGATCATAATTTGGTGGTGACCTTTTCATTTCCCTTTCCCTCTTATTAAGGCTAAATTTTATTAACCTTATTTCCGATGTGGGTTTTCCACAAAGGTATTTTCTATTTTCAACCTTTTATTTTCAAAGAGAAATTTCAAATTGCGAGGAAACAATTTATTGAAGGAGGGGAGAATGTAACACCCCAAGCTTCCATGGTACGCTCCTCTTTGAATAATAGAGCAGCGTGTGTTGTACAAAACCTCGAGTTCTAACACAACGCAACCAATAAAAGTATCAGTTATGAATATTAATACCCAATTTTTGAATTTATATAAATTTTATATTTCAAAATGGAATTATTTTTTGTATTCGGAATATCGAAATTATCCTATGTTGAATTTTTTGTAATTTTCTAAGAACTTCCAAATTTTTATGAATAGTGAAAAATACATAAAGACAACTTTTTTAATTAAAATAATTTATAGTGATAAATTATACTATTGAGTGGTTTTAAAGTATAATTATAATATATTTTTACCATTTTATCCAATGGTGGTCATTAGAATTAATTTCACTTTGAAATTGGACATAAACAATTGTCAATCTTTTGATATATATTGTTTCTTAAAAACACGCTATTTATTATGACAGCGGGAATTAATTATAATATTAATTAATTCAACTTATATGTTTGAATTTTTTAAAATATACATCATTTTTGAATTCGGAATATCAATTATAGCTTAGGGTAAAATTTTGGCATTGTTCTGAAAAACTTCAATTTTTGATGGATAGTGAAACCATTAAGTGGTAGTTAAAAAACTGATTTTTCGTTTAAATGAAACATTACCACTCCTGTGATTTTATTTTCAAAAATACGACATACATGGTTTTCATTATGAAGTAAAATGTTTTTTAATGGGATTAAAATAATTTTTTGGTGAATAGTAACCTTTAAGTTTAATTAATCGCGGTTAAAGGTAATTAGTGTAATTTAAGGTAAAGATAATTTTATAATAATATGAAATGACCTTAACACTTGTCCTACCCCTATTTTATGAGTCATTTCCATCCAAGAAAATCCATGGGTCTACTTGGGGACCCCATGGAGCCCCTTTGCTAGCAAAATGACATTAAAAACTTTTTATTTTGTGTTAAAATAAAAATGTCACAAACATGAGTTGTTTTAATAAAACAATTTTTAAATGGGGTTATACAAGTCATATTTTTCACTATAAATATTCATTAGAAATCTATAAAGATTTCCTACATCATGATAATTTTTTTATAATTCTTAGACATTAAGTAAAAAAATTTGACAACATGATGATGCAGCGATTACCTCATTAATTAACGATTTAAATAAAATAAAATGATAATGTAAAATATATGAATTAAACATGTCAAAAACCTATTGGATGGTTGGATTTCGAACTATTATCACATTATCCTAAAAATATATAATTTTGGGACCTTTGAAATCCGAAAATTACTTAATAATAAAGTAACCTTTTATAACTTTCCAAGAGTACCCCTCTTCTCTTCTTATAAAAGGCCCCCACCACTCCCACCTTATTCACACCATAAAAGCCTTTTGTCTCGGCCAACCTCTTCCCAAATACTCTCTCAACTTCCCTATATTACTCCTAGAAGCCTCACATTGGGCATAATTCTTCCCAAGGAAGCCTTTGGCTCAAATCAAAAAAGAGTTACCCGATTTTAAGGTAATGTCTTCTCTTATGTTATTTTCTTTTATTTTTCTTCTCCAACCCCTTAAACTCTTTTTATTCATTTATTTTGTAACAAAGAAATTATCCTCAATATACTAGTATGTTTTTATAATAATTATTAGAGCTACACTTACACACACCTACATATAATGGTTAAAGAACATATTGTTTTTGTGGATGGCGAATTTATGCCTCATGAAACTATGATTGTTCAACACTCATATAACACCTTCAAAGGTGGCCATTAAGATGTCACTATATCTATATATGATATATAATATTTTTATGTTTTACTTAAGCTTCTGTATTTTTCATTTATGTAATACCTTTATGGTTTCCATTATGGGTAAACGCGATATTTTCATTTTAGGACGTTCGGACTACCGCCCCCTCAAAGTGATTTGAATCGTTAATGCCATATGTGGGATGTATAAAGGATGGAGTAAATGGTATTATACATTATATTATACTGGAATTATATTATACCTTTATATAATTATAACTTCATTTCATTAAATATGAAATAGAAATGAAAGTAGCGTTCATGCGTACGTACGGCTTACCATCTCCATGATCGGTGCATTTCATTTCATACCACTAAATGTTACATAATATTATAAATGAATGTATATACTAGATATATATGATATATATGATATCTACATCAGTAATATAATTCTGGATATAATGGATATTTCACCAGATGGACAACTTGTAATTATAAGAAGGTTATTTTTGACTCATGTACCAAAGATCGACAAAATGACCATTATTAACTTAAATAATTACATAATGTTCATAACATGGTAATAAATTATATAAAAGGAATAATGAACATGAAAAAGGTTCTTAAGAAAATATAAATTAACTCTATTTTATTATTCTGGAGATTAAAGAACGGTTGAGTAAAGTCGGACACGAGGTAAGGGAACTTCTTAACCCAATTTCCATTCTTTGGGTTAATCTCCTACTTTCAAATTATGTCATGATATTATTATGTTCTATCTTGTATTTTTACTTCTTTATTGTGTAATTATAGTGAATACACATAATAGGTCTATTTTATTTAAAAAATGATCTTTGTAAGGGATCTTCTTAACCAAATTTCCATTCTTTGGGTTAATCTCCTACTTTCAAATTATGTCATGATATTATTATGTCATATTCTGTATTTGTATTGTATTTATGTGTACTTATAGTGAATACACATAATAGATATATTTTATTTAAAAAATGATCTTTGTAAAGGACTTTGTCTCAATCTCCTTTCATTGAGACATATTTTATTTTATACACAACTTTCTTTTATACGGTGTATAAACCCCTTTGACTTTTACGTTTATTTAAAAGGAATCTCTTTATATGAAGCGTTTTTCTAAACGACAAAAAGGGATGTTTTTGTTGTTGTATGTATGCGGCGACAACGACTTCTCTGCCTCCATGACCATTATTTGAGTTTTGGCTTCCTCTACAAGCCATAACTTCTTTTTAAATGAAAAATAATTACAAAGTTTTAATTTTCTTTTATTTTCGTATTGAAAATGGTTTTGAAAATGTTTTTTTTATATCAATGTGTTGTATTGATATCTTGTGATTGAAATGTGGAAATGTTATGTTTCCTTTATGCATGTGTTATGTGATACAATTATGTTATGGTTTATGATATGTTTAAACCTATTCATATGAGGAATGAATTGGACTTATTAAGTGAAGGGTGGAGCCCGCTATAGCTCTTCGATGCATCGGCAGGTCTCATGAGACAAACTAGTGTCTTGGCACGAGGCATTGACAAAATCTTATTTGCAGTCTTGGCACCAGGCCTTGGCTACGTGGTTATGATAGTCTGGAATTATGCATTCCATCATTATGAAAGTGGTTTTTGATATTGCATGTGATTATTCAACCAGTAGAATATCCATGTGAATATGTAAATGGCATTATCTCCTTTTACTTTTTCCATATTATGTTGAAGTTCACGTTTAAAAGGTTTTTGTTTTAGTCATACATTGCCTTAAATGTTTATGTTTATTTATAAAAGCTTCTGCTATATTATTATCCTTACTGAGAATCTGAGCTCACCCCTTTCAATGTTTTAATATTTTCCAGGATATGAAGAAGTATTTTATGAATGACCTGCAGGGATAGTCAGAAAAGGATATGAGTGTGGACTATGGAGACTTTGTTATTGTAGTTTTTCACTTTATGATGTAATGTAACATTTATGAATGTATCAGGTGTTTACAAGGATAATAAACTAATCGGTCTTTCGAGACATGATCTTTTGTGATCATGCCAATTTTACGTAATAATGCACCGACTCTGGGTAACTGGGGTCGGGGCGTTACATAAGGTGTCGGGTGAATTGATTATAGATGGGGCTTGAGGGTTCACCTAGAATGTATTTATTCATGGTATTTCTTGGGATTTATGCCATGTATCCTTTCCAATGTATTTATATATACGTAGATAGATATTGTATGTCATATGTATAACAAGTGAACGTGTTCAGACATTACTGGTTATGGAAAAAGAAGGTGATCACTTCCTTGTAAATTATGATCACAAAGAAAGAGGGCTATTTATTAAATATACACGTGTTTCTTTTATTTTTATTTTTATCACACAACTATTATCATGGATGTAATATAGAAACATGTTGGTGCTAGCCAACTGATATGTATTCTCACACCCTACACAGTCCCTAGTCATATGATGTAAAACTGGACAATAAATTCCATAGCCCACAATGTAAAAAAATAGTCTTAAATTATGAAAAAAGAACTAGATGATCTATATCTGAGTGGCATGAGATGATTCCCACACCTTTACTACTCACATGGAATTTGGTCCTCTGAGAAACTCAATGCTTAAGTACCACACCATTAAAACCAAGCTAAATTGTCTTATGAAGGGAAAATTCTACATGTAATCCCCACACCATCACTCATCAACGCTCATTTTACATCATGATATTATTTAACGCAATATGTTAAACTACATGGATCAGTCTTGTCACAGGAAGTTAAAAAGTTACATCGAACCACATGGGTTTTGACCATTTTCTTCTAAATAGGGTACGTAGTATGACTCTGTAAGTTTAAATCTTGACCAATGGTAAAATTAGGTGATCCCTCTAACAAAAATACCTACTTGATCCACCCCCATAGGTTGTTATGATCAACCAAAATTGTCTCCAAAATTTGATAAATTCATGCCCTGGGTCCACCTATATAACGTGTTCTGGTCCATCGGTAAACCTTCTTGGTGTGACAACTTTTCTCCTAGGGATTCAACTTTTTGTTCCTCCCCCACAGGGTGTTCTGATCAACCTAGTCCATCTCCAAATTTTTTTTAAAATCATGCCCTGAATCTACATCAATGATGCATTTTGATCCATCTATAAACCTTACAGGTTCGACATCTTCCCTCCTGGGAATAATGATAAGTATTAAAGAGGCTTTACATGGCCTCATTTTGAAATTACAGTAAGATTCCCAACATGCATGCATGTGAGGGGAAAATGGACATTTAATCACTTTTATTAAAGACAAAAACTGAACCTAAATGGCCCATCCAAATTATCTAATGAATTTAAATCCACATTCATTATAGAAATATCCAAAGTAAATAGTGGTAAGGACCTTTTCTAAAATTTTATGGTGCGAATATTCAATGTCTTTAGGCTGGTGACAAAAAGACATATTGATGGATATTTTGTACCCAAAAGCCATGGTAATGTATAAAAAAGGGAAAATATTTTTTTAAGATTTAAACGTTCTATTATAGGTGTAATTTCAGTCTTCCGTTATGAAATATGATAAATATGTATGACCATGTAACCTATTTTAAATATAGATTAACCAGATCTTTCCTTTACTACGTATGAAAATTTTACCATGGTTATTATTCATATTAAAAATATAAAAAATGGCCCCTTTAGAAACATTTAATCTCATATTTCTTAAGATATAATCCATTTTATCTAATTCAATTCTTATAAATTTTATAAAATAATTTTAAATTAAATTTTATAATATTCAAAAAACTAATTTTTACAACAAATAATGGAAAATCCTTATAAATTCAAAATTTTAACCCTAGGAAACCTGGAACCCCTAGTATAAGATGACCTCTTACAGAAAATATATAAATTAATATTTTGGATTGTCCTAATTCTCACCACCATGATGATTTATTAACCTTTGATGCCCTCTCCTAGAAATTGATCTATATCTTATGTCTAAGGATAACCCCAAGGATAAGTCTATGTATAGGAAAATATCCTAGAATTTTAGTTAAAGATAGAGAGAGTGATTTCTGAGTATTAACATCCCTATCTAGATATTACTTGTTGATGTGGTTATATAATAGTTGTTATAAGTGGTAGTACCCTGTGAAAAGTGATTATTGAGATGGAATCAATCTTTTTCCGATGTACGATAATGGCTCATCCTACAGACTTGGTTCGACCCCCTTGAGGGATAAACATTTAAAATTTACAAAATCTAAGGTAATTTCATATCTTAAAGACCTAAAATAAAGTTCTACCTAGAGGTCACTTTATATTCAACTTCTTTTTATGACATAGTATGAATTTTAATTTTAATTTTAGTTTTCATTTAGGATTATTCTTGGTGGTTGATGTTGATTCTAATATCTTAGAATATTAGTTAATAGACATTGCACTTTTACTTTCTTAATCTATTTTTATAGTTCCAAATATGAGAAATTATATAAAAAATATAAGTAAAGAACGATTCTATGAAAAATAAGGACGAAGTAACCAATTAAAGGAAAATAAATTCCAATCATATTATCTAGGGATCAAAATTTTGAATCTATTTTAACAAGAATGAATTATAGTTCCTTTTAGGATTTCATTTAATTTGAGCAGTTTAGTATCTCATAATGGTAATAATTGAAATTAGAGAAACAATCATATAATTTCGTGGAAGATTAATAAAATAGTGGAAACAATATAGTTTTTCAATTAAGGGATTTAGAATTAATAATTTTATAATTAAAATAATTTATAAATCAATTAAACACTTAGATAAAATATTAAACAATCAAGAATGTGTTGTTTATCCAATGTCGAGTGGAAACAACAATGGAAAATGAATGTTTAAATGGAAAATGATAAAAAAAAGTGATGAAGAAAGCTTGCAGATTGATCATCAAAACTTGGATTTAAAAAATTGTAAAATTAGTTATCTAAAGTTTATTTAGAAGAGAAAGTAAGGGAGAAATATGAGATATAATGATATAAAAGTTGATATTCAAAAGCATATGTGAGACTTTATTCCCTCTAGAAATAAATGGAGAGGAATTTATACGACATGTAACCAGATCACATTGTGTAAAATTGATCCGTGTTTTTTCCACATATTTTGGATCTAGAACTTTTCAAAGACATAATCATTAGGATTCAGAGATATGAATCCATTTACAACGTGTATTTGGTACTTGTGACATTATTTATCTTATAACTTGAACTTTAATAGGAAAGTGGCCTTCGAATTTTACATGACGTGTATTGGAGATTGACATCATTTATTATTTTCATGACATGTAAATTCTTCATGAATTGTGATTCACAACTTAATACAATATTTGAATGTTGAATTCAAACCATTTATGTCTTTCACGACATGTAATGCCCACTTTTGGCTAATTTAAACAGCTTTTCCTTTAGAGTCTTGGATACTTATTCTCTAAAAACATTAACACAAACCCACTTCATTATCAAATAAATCATGAATAATATTTAATAAAATGAATCTAATATGTATATATAAATTCAACTTATCATTTTTTGAATACGGAGACTAAGAAGAAATGGATATGGATTACGTAATAATCAGGGTGGAACCAAAAACATTCTCTTGAAAGTATCCTTGGAAATGAATGAATTTTCCACATAATAGTAGAAGAAAAAAAATACAATTTGGTATACTCAAAACTCTAAAAGGTGAAAGTAATAGGGGCCAAAAAGGTATAAAAAACCCATTACTGTACTTCAACAAATTATTCAATAATGGGTATGATAGAACGTAGAAATACCAAAGGATACATCACTCAAATACCAAATGATAATGATCATCCACCTCCTCTAAGCGGTTCTTTACCTTGTCTTTGACCTTTTATCATAAAAATCACCAAAATCCGAATGGAAAAGGTACATTGTGAGCTATAAAGCCTATCCAGGTTTCAAATGGTGATCCAAAATAGTTTTCATAATAATAAACAAAATATTTCATTCAATAAAAATAAATTAGTTCTGGGAATATTTTATCTGTTTCATATTTAAATACCTATATTCTTTTATTTAGAGGTAGGGAAAACATTTAGAATAATTACGTAAACTAAGATTTTAAATATATTAGTTTATAAAAATTAACTAGAATGAATAAAATGGTTTAATAATCAATGGAATATATATCATAATAATCAAAACAAGAAACATGGCTATTTGTCATGAAGTACGATAGTTTCCTTTTATAGGATCCTCAAACTTCACATATTAGTGATCATGAATAATATGTGTACACACATACCTTAGGATCAGGTTGAATAGGACATGTCAATATCCCATAAAAGATAATATATACCCAACTATGTGTTTTTTAGACTTTTCATTATCAATTCATTTATAGGGAGACATCATTTTATCATGAATGTCTTTAATAATCCATTATATACTGAGTCTAACATGTTCTCAATCAATAAATACAAAAAAAAGCATCTCACTTAAAATTTATCACCATTTACCTTTAAATTTCCTAATTTCTCATTTCGTTATGCTAATCAATTTTCAAAACAAATAATTGGGTTTTTGTAATTTAATTTCCCATAAATATAAAACCAATAATATTTATTCATCATTTCAATATAATAAATAATATAAATAAATTCTCAAATATATTCACCAATTCAATAAATTTAAAAAGATTCCAAAAATTCTAAATCCATTTGAATTTGGGGTTTTTTCTAAAATACATGCCATTTGAAATTAAAATTTTAAGTCATATAGAATTTTATTTCATAAATTAATTGAAATCTAAATAAAAAAATATTGATTTTAATTAAATGTAAACTATAAAATGAAAACACCTACCATTTATCATGGATATCAAAAGGCCAACACCTGTTATTGGAATGAAAATTATGATCCAAGGGATAGGAGATCTAGAAATCAATGTTACAGTCCCCATATATACTAATGGTGTGATGATCCATCAATAAAAAGATGATATATCAAACTATAAGGATGTGATAATGATATATGGTAAAAAAAGATATGAGAAAAGATTTACTTACCTAGAATAAATCAATAGAGATCCTCCATACACTTATTTAAAAATTAAAGGGTTTAGAGTGGTCAAAACCACTGAGTTGGAGCATCCAAGTCCATGTAAATCAGGTTACATCAAGTGGGAGGTTGACCGAGGGTTAAATCGTGGGGTATGGGATTTTAAAATAAAAAATGGAATAGAAATAATTGTACCAATGATTTCTTAGAGAGGGATGTATGATTATAAATATTATCTTCCCTTTCCATGTTCCCCTATAATTGGGTTATTTTTTTCTTCTAGGTGGGTGCATTGTTTATAAACCATATGCTATCCACAAAACCCCTAACTATCTAGGGTTTCTTGGTTTTCACTGGGGGTCTCGTGGTTTGGAAAAACCATGTTCAAACCTTATATATCCCAAAATCAACCAAAGTGTTACATTTTTAATAAAATTAATACATTTTCCCACTTTCACATTTACTAAATGTTCCTTAAAAAAGTTCAAAATTCCATTTCGGTCACACCGAGTATCATAGTCAAGCACCGTCAATTTTTTTAGACTTGTAATAATATCAAATAATTTGAATATATATATGGAATTTCATGGTCTTTAAATTATCCTCAACTTAGGTATTTTCATCCCTGAAAGCTATAAAAAACTAGGGGAACAAATGGGGGTACTTAGCACGTATCTGAGCCTCCCACTCCCATGTGCTCTCCTGGAGATTCTCATTTTGCAACGAACTTGTACCAGAGGAATTGATTGCCCATGAAGGACCTGCTCATGTCGATCCACTATCCCCACTGAGAAATCATCAAAATTCACCCCCATAATCTATGACCAACTCACCCCAGTCGATAACATGTGATGGATCATGCATGTACCTCCTCAACTGCGACACATGGAAAACATTATGCACCTGGTGCATCTGTAGGTGAAGAGATACACGGTACACCACATCGTCTACTCTACTAAGGATCTAGAAAGGTCCAATAAACCTCAGAGATAGCTTGACTCCCCGAAAAAACATCCATAATCCTCATCGGGGTTAGACACATAGAAATATATGGTCTCCCTCCTCAAACTCTGCAGGTCTCTGTCTCCTATAGGCATAAGACTTATGTCAGCTCTATGCAGTCGTCATCCTCTCCTGAATGATCTGCACCTTCTCCATGGTAGCCTATACCAACTATGGACCCATAAGTTCTTACTCCCATGTATATGTCTATAATATAGGTGATATGTATGGTCACTCGTACAAGGCCTCAAATGGATCCATGCTGATGATGGAGTGGTAAATTTTGTTTTAAGAAAAACTCCACCAGTGGTAGGTGGTCCTCCCAATTGCAGAACAAATCAAGGACTCAAGCACAAAGTATGTCCTCGAGTGTTTGTATTGTCCACTTTGTCTGACTATCTGTCCGTGGATGGAAGGTGGTGCTCAAATGTAGCTAAGTCCTAAATGCCTCCTATAATCCCTTCCACAATTGGGATGTAAAATGAGCATTGTGATCTGAGACGCTCATCGATGGAACCCCGTGAAGCCATACAAACTTTTGTACATTGAGACATTACAATATCTCTTCTGATCCATGCTCATGAATGGGTAAGAAGTGGGCTGACTTGGTGAGTCGTTCAATGATAAACCAGATGGAATCCTAGCCCCTGGATGTATATGGTATCCCTGTAATGAAGTCCATGGAGATACCATCCCACTTCCACTCTGGCACCTCATGTGGTTGTTCTAAGCCTACTAGTACCTAATGCTTGGCCTTCACTTGTAGACAAGTGAGTCATCGTGAAACGAACTCCTCCACCACTTTCTTCATCCTTGTCCACCAATACTGACGCCGGAGGTCTTGGTACATCTTCACCACACCATGATGTTATGAAAAAGGGGATTTATGGAACTTCCTCAACACCTCCTCTCATAGTGTCACTGGTACCATAGTGTGTCCTCTAAAGAGGATGGAATTCTCCCCACCTTCAAGAAATCCATTAAGAGCTTGTCTTCAGGATATTTGAGCACATTGAGCCTCACAGTCAACATCCCTAAGTTTTTCCTCCCTGACTCGCAGAATATTCGTGAAAAAAAGTGAGAAAAAGAGGATCCTTTACCTTAAGTCTGATGGTGTTCTCCACGTGATATTAATAAACTAAATAATAAAATTATGTTCATTAATTAATAATTAAAAAACCTATTTTACATGTAATTGATTTATTATAACATCTTTATGTCCATTCATAACCTTATTGATTGGTTATGAGGATCAGTTTCATTGTTCGGGTCCTTTTGTTTCATGATCGGTTTATTATATATATAAACGGGTCATCATGAAAAATGAATATGGATGTATAGAATTTGAGTTTTATTTTATTATTTAAAATCTATAAGGTTAAATGGTTTTAAATTTTATTTGGTTACTTGGGGTTAAGATGAATCATTTTGTACAACATTAGAGATATCCTTTTGGGTTAATTAGCTGTTTTTATCACAACAGACACATTTAGTTTAATATATCAAAACCATGTGTAAACAAATAATTCAGAACAATGGATGATAAATAATACATATATTATAGTCTGGTTAAACCATGAAAATGTTTTCATGACCATAATTGGAGATGGTAAGAGAAATTAAAAACCCATCGTCCTAGAATGTGGTAAATTAACACATCTCAAATGGTGTTTTTACTACTAGTATAAAAGAACTGTAAAGGATATATGATAATAACTTATTAAATTATCATAAAATATTATATTAAATATAAGGTATTAGATTTTTCATAATATTTGGATGAGGATAGGTAAGAATAGAACAGAAAATAAAGGAACATGAAAGGAAAGTAAAAAAATTGAAAAGAGGAATTTACCTCTTTAGTTAATCTTTTTTTAGAACCTCTTAAAGGGAGAGGATTTAGTCTTTTGAGGAGAATAAGGGCCGATGGACATGGGGAGGAGATTAGGGAGATCTATTAGAATAATCTAGGCAAGACACATGTATTTAGGGGAGTGAAGAGAATAGGGGTGTGTGGGTGGTTTTTAAAGTGGAGGGGAGGGGGTTTCTTAATATTTTAATTATTACTTTATTATTTTTTCATAAGACAATAAATAGTATTAATTCTTGTTACAAAAAATAGTAATATGTGTATGTTAGTTTAAAACCAAGGTATTTACATCCTCCATGACTCAATAAATAGTTTATTTAACATATAATGTATATATACGGTAAATTGTCGTATTTTACTATTCATAAAAAATAAAGTATTTTAAAAAAATCCCAATAATTCACCCTAGCCATTTATTGACATATAAAATCCCAAAATGAAATCCATTTCTGAAAAATAATTTTATAAATATGACGACATTAATTTTTAATTAAAATCCTAATTTACCTGAAAAATAAAGATTTCAAAAAATTGAAAGAAACAAAATTTGGTAACTTGTGGATATAACCAAGGAAACCTTGACTATATATACTAAATGGGTGTTTAGAAATAAATCAGATGAAGCTAGAATGATTGTAAGAAAAAACACTAGACTTATTGCATAAGGGTATAGTCAATAAAAGGGTACAGACTATAAAGATACCTTTCCACCAAAATACATACTTGAATCCACTTGAACACAACTTTCATATGATGCTCATCTAGATTTCATACTTTTTCAAATGGATGAAAAAAGTGAATTCTTAAATGGGAATATAGTTTTGGATATTTTTGTTTAACAACCCCACTAGATTTTAAAATTCCCATCTTCTAAATTGTGCTTTCAAATTAACAAAATCTTTGTATGGTCTAAAACAAGCCCATAAAGATTAGTGTGATAGGTTCAGCACTTCCTATTTCAAAATATTTTTAATAATGTATAGTTGGTCTTACCCTTTTTATAAAATAGATTTCAAAATATGTTTTAGTTGTAAAAATTTATGAAGATGATATTATGTTGGGATATTCAAAAAATTATTCATGTACTAATTTTTCAAAAATGATGAACAATGAATTTGAAATGAGTTTAATTGGTGAACTAAAATTCTTTTTGGGGTTTCAGGTTGTTCAAAATAAAGAAAGAATTATTTTGATGCAAAGTAAATAAAATAAGGATATTTTAAGGCATTTTAATTTGGATAACACTAAGAGTACTGTTACTCCTATTTTTATTACCTGTAAGTTATATCTTGATGATGTTTGGAAACAAGTGGATCAAACTAGTTACAAAGGTATGATTTGAATTCTTATCTACATAACTACTAGCTGACCAGATATTATGTTTTGTGTGCGTATGTGTGATTTTCTTAAAGAAAACCCAAACGTGCCACACATAGTTTATAAAAATAATAATATTCAAAATACTAAAATATACTACCACTTTAGGGCGGTTTTACCCAAGAGAACAATCATTGTACTTAGCTAGTTATTCAAATGCTTATTTTTGTGGATGTAAGTTAGATAAAAATCACATGTAAAGCATGTCACCTTTTAGGAATGTGTCTCTTTTCATGGTGTAGTATGAAACAAAAATTTTTTGCACAGTCTACTATTGAATCCAAATCCATAGCTACAGTTAGTTTATATGCACAATTTTTTATAATGAAACACATATTACTAGACTATGGATATTAATTCTAACATGATCCTATAAATTGTGACATCACAAGTGTTATAAATATTCTTGAGAACCCTGTATCACATTCTAAAACAAACCATATTGACGTAAGGTGAATTTAATTTATAAAAATGGATTACATATTCGGAATAATAAGGTCCAAATTTATTAAATATTTACCTTTTAGTTTTGTATAGTATGAATAAAACTTTTAGTAATTTTTATTACCATAGTTAAGGGTAAATCGAGAAATTAAGGGTAAAAATAATATTATAAATATTATAAAACTACACTAACACTTGAAAAAATGTTATTGGATGAAGTTAATTAGAACCTTAACACCCAAGGTAAAAAAATTAATAATTTAGTGGACACATTTCCATGAAAATGACTTGGATATTATTAAAATTAAAGTGAGTGAAAAAATTCCACAATCTAACTTTTAATAAGTATATTATTTTTTATACAGGGTTAATTATTATATTCTTGAATATATATTTTATTTTGAAATCTAAAATATTTATCTATATTATGAAATTTTATTTTTAAATTTTAGTGCCTAAATATTTTTCATTAATAATTACACAATGATGATGCAATAATTATTCAATTAATTAAACAATCATTTAAATGATATTAGAAATATTAAAATAAATATAACTTGAATTAATTAATTTAATTTATGAAAATTATAGGTGAATATGACATGTTAGGGGTGTATTAAATGAATTGGTTCGAAGCTATATTGATTTATTGAGTTTCTTAATGTAAAAGTAATGAATAGTGTCAAAATTGACAGTTATAAGATTTTATGAAAATAATATTTTAATAAATTATTTTGAAATCATAAAAATATTAAATAGGTAAAAATGGGATGTTATATAGTATAAAATATAATAATTTGTCCATTTATTATTCAATTTAAACCTTATAAGTAAAAATATCCACCTTTTAATATTGAAAAAGTTGTCACCATAATTAAGATTAAAAAAGGTTAACTAAGGGTTAATAAAAAAGACAAGGTTTACAATTACACCATAACTTTTATAAAATATATTGGTTTATGATATTAAAAACTTATCATATATTATCTTCTAATCAATGTTATTTTAGAGGTATTTGTATTGATATTTAATTTATTAAAAATTAATCTTTTGATAAATTCTAAAGTACCCCTCCCCTCTTTTATAAAAGGTCACGTATCCTTCTCTTATATTCACACTTTAGAAACTATTTTCTTCATCCAAACATATACAAATCACCTAAAAACTTCCATAAGATCATATTTGATGTTTTTCATTCTAAATAGGATAATTTCATGGTATGGGGTGATTTTAAAAAAAATCAACAAACAATACTATCCCCGCATGTTAAAATTTTTTAGAATAATTGAATTATTTAGTTTTAAATTATAGAATATCTAGATAGATGAGTATGCTGATAAATTTATGAGTTTAGTCTTCTCTGAACTAGATGATTATAAAACGTTGTTTTTGATGGAAGTTATTTTTGAGTTGGGGCTGAAACTATGGATTCAATTAATGATTTTCTTTCTCTTTTATATAAATAATATAGAAATGGTTAGTAGAGTGATGGTTTTGGAATGAGATTTCATGGGAAAATGCTAAGAGGAATCACGTTTATTACTATGGGAATTGGTGGAAGTTATAATGCTGAGAATAAGCAGATGAGGGAAATATATTCTCATGGGGTGGTATATCATAAAATTATACTATGGAATCAGTCAACTTCTCCCACAAAGGAAGATTTATCCCAGATGTTTATAATGTGGTTCAATTAACTTATCAACAGATACATTATGAAGCCACCGAGAGCATGTTGTAATTGAAACTAGATGACATATATTTAGTGATATTATCGAAGTGCTATAAGGACAAGATCTGTGAACACATCTCATGCTATTAAATCATCACATGATTTGATTAAATGATTGTAGTATAATATCTCTTTTCAGAAGAACTATGTAATCCATGGTTATTCTAGGAATACCATGACCTCCTCAATCAGTGCAATCTCAATTTGGTAATAATGAGAAAAGTGGAGTGACTGTGTAATTTTATAGAGCTATGTAAGTGATAATGGATTACCAATTGGGACCTTATATGGTGAGATTTATCATTCATTTTAATTTTACACATATGAAAGGTTTTATTGGTATGGGAACATATCATTCATTTATTTAATCTTATATCATCGATCTTATTTCTTTTTCATGGTTTATAATATGCCTTATATTATGAAATACCAAACAATATATGGAAAATGAGAGTGTCAAGCCTTGAAATGTGCAGTGTGACTAATAGTAATTGATAGGATTGAGCTGTAATGGTATTTATCTATCAAAGAGAAACAAGTCTCTGACTACATTATAGGGATTTATTGGTAGATGATCGTTTAGTCCCATATAAATTATTATGCATGGAAGGTTAGTTTTGAATATTCTTATGTTGTTTGGAATATCAATAAAGGATATTAGATTGATGATACAAGAAGAGAAGGATGATTGATATTAGTGATTGGAAATATCTCTATCCAATTTATATAAATGGATTTCATAGAGGTAGATGATATCAAGAAAAAAAATTACATCTATAGTGGTCTTGTATCTAAATGTTTCTCCTAAACATTTATTAGTGTTTCCCCCTAATAGTGAACTAGAGGCCTCAATACATACCATGTTTTTCACTCTCAGGGATATAATTTGTAAAATCAAAATCTCTATTCAATCCCATATGATTTCTATATAACATAAGTAATTATAAATCTTAATAGTCAAAAAAGGATTAAAGTACATGGTTCTAGAGGAATCGTTTGGGGAAATGGATAATTATAGGGATCCCATAAGATATGACTATAAAATTTATTTTCACATAAGAATAAATTATTCATTCTTTATTAAATTAGGTATTTTTCAATCATTTTTATTATTTCCCATTTTTTCTTTTAAGGGTGTCTATGGTTTTTTTTCTACTTGGTATATCCTTCTCCTATTTCTATTTATTTTCTTCTTATCATGGAATTTTCACAGCATTTTTACCTTAGAAATAGTGATGGAATAAGCTTTCCCCTTTCCCCTTTATCTTTGGTGGATGGTCATGTTGATTACACTCAAGGACTCAATGTTTAGGGAACTGGCTTGTATAGTGCACTTTCACCCTATATTTCAAGCGTTGAACCATAAGTGGTTCTATCCTTTCAACCACCAAATGTTCCAGCATCCTAATGTCTCTTTGACATTCATGAGTGTGGTGGCCTTCTCTCCCACATATTAAGCATTTCCCCATACATTTGAGTGAATTCCCATGATTCCTCTTCCCACACCTTCGACATGCGAGTGGTTTAGTTTTATTTCCACCATTTTCATTAGATCCACCATCTTGAAACTCCATCTTTAGTTTCTTATCACCATATCCATGAAACAACACTCCAAATTCCATATTCACTTTGAGAGAACATCGAAAAACTTTTTCATAACTCCCAAAATCTCGAATTTATAGAGCTATTTGATGATGTGGTTTCAAACCACTAAAAAATAAATCTATTTTTTGTATCATTATTTATAACAAAACATGAGGCATACCATACAAGCCTTTTGAAATTTTCTTCATATGATGTGATAGATTCACCTTCCTTTTTCTTCAACTATAATAATTATCTCTCAATTAATGTACAAACACACACACACACATATATATATATATATTTAAATACTTATGAAATTAAAATTATATAATTAATATATTAATTTATTAAATTTTTTGTACTATTTAAATAAATATATATATATATATTTGATTATATTTTAAATTATAAATATAATAAATATATTTATTGAAATTTTATAATTATTTAAATATAAATATATATTTATTTAAATATATCATGAAATTATAAAAAATATATATTATTACATGAAAAAAAGAAGTAAATAAATAAACCATATATTTTATTCAAATAATTTAATCATAACACCCCCCAAAATGATTTTTTGGTTTAATTGAAGGGTATTGAGCTGCCACTTCTATTTTTGTGACTTGTAAGTGTGCATGTGGGGTGAAAAGTGGGGATTTCAAGGTGTTTTGGGTGCAAAACAATGTGAGATTTTGAGAATTGGTTTTATTGAAAATCAAAATGTCTTGTTCTGTGTTTTAAATGATATAAAGTGTTTATAGATATAGTATTGTTTGTTTTTACCAGTAGTGTAGTTTTTATAGGAAAATTGATGTATGTAGTATGCTTAAATTGTTTGAGCACAAAGTGGGAAACCCGAGTACCCAGATGGGCGAATATGTACTAGTGCAACTAGTGATCCGGATGGGTTTTGTCCCTCTTTCACTGAGAAAATTGATAACAAAAACCCTTAGTAAACAATTTGTATGGGGTTTTGGGACCACTAGGTTATGGGTATGTTACCTACTAGTGTCTCATGCATGGGAAAGGATTGTGACATGGATACTTTACACTGAGGTATGAGGTACATAGTGCCCGAGACTATCTAGTGCCTAGTGGTGTTCCCAATTTTGGTTCTCATTATATTGGTGGTATTTATCCTTGTATTAGGGTGTTTTTGGATTAAAATTATAGTATCTAAAATTTATTATTAAAATGTGTTAACATTATGGATGTTTTAGTTTGAAAATTGGTTTCAATTGAAGGTTTCATTTTTTTGGAATTTATCACCGCTTTTCTTTATATATTAAAACTGCTTGCTTTTTTACCATGTATTGCGTACTATTTGGATTCTTTGGGTGGTATCCTATTTAAAATAGGCTCACACCCTAATTACACCCCTTGGGTGTAAGTATACTTGGTTATATTTTACTCCGGTGAAGGAAAATCCTCAGGTCAAGGCGGTTTGGGTTGTTAGTCCCCTCCTACGATGCGGTGTTGTGGAGATAGCTCGATGGTGACACCCCCTTGTCATGTGGAGTCTTTGTGGATAATTTTATATAGTTTTTATTTATGTTTGGGACTCTTATACTTTATTTAAACCCATGTATTAATTTCTGGATTATTTTTAATTCTTGTTTGGCATGAAAATTTCAGATTCATATTATTGATTGTTTTCATGGTTTTCTGCTTTCATACTCAGGTAAATCATTTCCAAACCAGATTTACTGATACCCGGTCACTTGTGCCATCCTGTGGGTATAGGGAACACCCTTACGGCCTTGTCATGGGATGGATTTTTTTCAGTATTAGTGGCGACCAGATTTGGTTCGGGACATTAATTGACACCCATTTGTTTCTAAGGGTTATTTAAGATATGCTTGATGATTCCAATTTTTATTTCATGGGATATATTTCATTGGAGAAGTTATTTATTTTAGGTCAAACTCTTAAATATTTATATAGATGGATGTGTTCTTACATCACCGTCCTATAAATTAGATAAAAAATTACAACGCATGAGATAGGTGCCAGAGTGTACTATTTAGTGTCATATAAGCATAGGAATTGATGTTATGGATCATAAAGTTTATTTTCATTATAAAATTGTATCTGCCTTATTTGGAAGATGTTTTAGTGTATTATTCATATTCTCAATACTATTTTCACCTTACTATAGTCATTTTTGACATATAACCTGTATATTTTCAAAAATTATGAGGTGAATAAAAATGATTATTTAATTTTATATTTCATGTTAATAAGTGAAATTAAATTAATAATAAATATTTTAAATTTTATTACTAATTTAAATAATTAAAAATAAGTTTATTTTTATTGATGATAAATAACAGAAGTTAAACATCAAACTCGTTGTAAGGGGGTTTATATCATTTTTCTTAAATGTTATGTACATAAATTATTTTATGATGTGTATATATATCCCCTTTGACATGTTATATCTTGATTGATCTATTTTTAAAAAATTTAGTTTTTTATTGTAATTCTATCATCTGTTTTATGATTCAAATGTTTCCAATCAGAAAATTGACATTTCATAAAAAAAATATTTACTGTTTTCCTTCATACACTCTTTATGTTGCATGGAAATGTTTTTAAAATGATTTTGTGAATGTAATTATATCTAAATGACAGTTTTTTAAATATCTTTTCTTTATTTCTAATAATTTCAATATAATATATTTTCATGGAATGTTTTACATTCTTAAAAAATATATAAAGGAAAGATCAATTTTAATGTCTAACCACCTACTTGATCATTTCTATGATATAAAAAAATTAATGTCTATATGAAAAAATTAGTGATGGAATTTGATATAAATATTAATATAGATATTTTAATTTGGTTCATTAATGGTAAAATTAATATTAATCTCATTAGTGATGATACCATATTTTGTTTGTTAAATATCACTAATACATTATTTCTCTTATTTTGATCTTTAATAGAAGTGAGAAAAACAATCATAGATTGAAATAAAAAATAATAATATATTTTGAAACATAAACTATATTACCTAGTAAGAGTTTTGAATTAATTTCTATGGGACAATAATTAAAAAAATCTATTATTAAAAACATTCCAAATAAAGAGGATTACACATACTTGATATGAAAAATAGATATTAACTAACAAATATAAATGCATATAAAAATTATAAAATAAATCTATAAAATAATATTCATATGAATATGATTATAGGATAAGTGATTATGATATTTATGTTCTTTATAAATAATGTTAGGGCACGTTCGAATAAGTATTAATACAAGGTATGCGGTTCCTTGCAAAAAAATTAATTCCTTGAAAATATTTCTTTTTAAGAAGCATGATATTAATAATATGTTTTGATTAGTTCCTAATGATTTTATTTTAACATATTCATGTTATTAATGTAGTTTTAAGATTCATAAATCATTCATTATTTTAATTTCCATTGATGTAAATAATATAAAATTTATATTGGTCTATGTTAATGAAACTCCCTTCCACTAGTTATATTATTTTTTGTAGATGTTCATTTATCTAATGTCGGTTTCATCAAACCTATAATTTCATATAATGGTTCCTCTAATTACACTATATTGAAATTAAATTTTAGTTATGGATCATTAATAAAACATTAATTTTAAGGGGAAAGCATTTTTTGGGAAACTTGTTGACATTTTATCTTGTTGTATGGGGGATATTCTTTATGAATCTTCCATTTCATGATTTCAAGAGGTTGTACCATATTTATAATAACATCACAGTATGTAGAAGGTACTGGAGTTATTATTTTGGTATGTAAACAATAAATAAAGTGGAAGTGGAAGTAGAAAAGAACATTGAAAGAGGTGATGAAAATATTACCTCTTCTTCGGGTGCTTCATTTGGATTTGATAAAAAAGGATCCTTAGATTGGATTCTGATCAAAGTAAGATCTCTAGCATGAATTGAGGGTAGTTGGGAGGATATTTGAGTAGGTTTAGTCCAAGCTAAATGAATTTAGAGGTGTGATTTTGAGATAAGGGGAAGTACCCTTTTATAAGAGAGGTGAGGGTCACTTTAGGAAAAGATTGAAATATTATTTTATTATAGAATCATATTCAGTTTATAATGGCTTCAAAAAAAATTATTTCAAGGATAAGGTGGGTCTGCATCGAAAAACACTCAACCAATAGGTTTTAGGTAGGTATAGGTTACCATATTAACCTTATCTTTAACATTTAACTCTTATTGAAATAGTTTAACTTTTACCATGAATTCTTGTATTATTATAATAAATGGTTAATAAGCTTACTACAAAAAGACAACAGAACCCAAAGTGGTACATTATTGATATATATAACCTTATCTAAGTCATTTTTAAGAACCTCATATTTTTATAAATATTATATCAATTAATTTTAACGTATTTGTTTTTAAAACATATTTTTGTCAATTTTGACACTATTTAGTATTTGGTTTTTGTGAAAGTCCTAACAACTTTATCACTTCATACAAAATTTATTTAATAAACCCAAAAATTTCATTTTAACCTAGAAAATTTGTGGAATACATCAAAAGTATCAATTTAAAATTATATTAATATTTATAATATAAAATATTTCAATCTATCTATAATAAGGTAATTACTGCATCATCATTGTTTCATAAATAAATTTAATTATTTAATGTCTACAATTTATAAATAAAATACAATTATGTAGAAATTTTTTTATATTTCTAATGAATATTTATAGTCAAATTTATATTTTGTATAACCCTATATTAAAAATGGTTTAGTTATTAAACTTTGAATTTAACACTTTTAACTCTTATTTAAATAGAATAATAATAAATGTCCTAATCTAATTTAAGTGGACCAAAAGGATCATATTTTATTATTAAAGTTGATTTTGGTCAAAACAGAATTATCCAATAGAATTTGGAAATTTTATAGGGTAATTATAATATCATTTTTACCTTTAATTACCCTATTTACTTTTAACCGTGGTAAATAAAATTCAAACGTTATTATTCACCAAAAATTATTTTCATCCTATTGAACGAAATTTTACTTACTGATGTCAACTATGACTCTCTTATTTTTGAAATTCAATTCATAGAAGTGGAAAATTTATGTTTTCTGTAAATTTTCCAATGTGCCTAGAAGGTGAGTAAAAGACGGTAAGCCCAATTAAAGGGAACTTTTCTAATTTCATTCCCATATTCGAGTACACAAAATAATATGTTTTAGGAAACATTTTTTTATAAAATCACTACATTTATCATGGAATACTATCTCAATCCATTTCTAGTTTCATGAAAACAATTAATCCTTTTAACTGGCTATAAGATCTATAAAAGGATGGCATGTCCTTCCATATGTCACTAAATATTTATCATTGTTAAAATAGATTCACAAGTTATCCAACACAATACATTAATCTAAAAACTATGAATCATGTATCATTATTATATACTAAATACTCAACACATTAAATTATATAGACTACATAATTTTTATGTGTTATGAGATTTCGTTTTCTTGTTGTTGTGGTGGAGATGAGGACATATACGTGAGGACTCTTTGGGGTTACTTCCCCACTAATATTTCTCTTCTAATTATATTGAAAACTAAGGTATGCCCCGATATATATATATATCAACCTATCGGTTGACTCCAATATAGCTTCAAGAGATATGGTTCATCTGGATTTTTGTAGATAGAGTTCCTGGTATGACCCAATGTATACACTTGGGAATCCTTGGGTTGTCCGACGGTACCCTCTTTTGCTTAGAATTGTATTTTTACATGGGGTACTTGGTGATGAAATAGTGTAGTTGTTTCTCCATCATCATTGGAGTACTATTTGAGTCCATGTTCGAGAGGTCGGGTAAGGTCTCCATTTCACTATTCGAAGCTTATAAGAGAAAAATGTGTTGGACTAGAGTTAGTTCTAGTAATATTTGTTTAGGGTACAACTCATACAGGGGTGGATGAAGACTGTCGGGTCATTTTAGAATCTGTGTTATGTTAGACTGGTGGTATACCTTTGGAAATAGAGAATGTAAATGGACCAGGTGATTGGTGTTTTCAAGTAGTCATAGCTGAGAAAACTTTTACACACCTAGTTCCTTGATTTATAACTGGTTTGAGAAGCTATAAAAAAATTTGTATTTTGGATTTAATTTTCCTCAATCAGATTTAGAACTGGATAGTGTAAAAAATATTTATACACACTATTGGGTTACTTCATGAATTTGATAAATTGTCATTGTTAATATCCATTTATATATATAATAAAATCATTCATCTTAATTTTTCTAATTTGGGTTACCTCTTGTAAATCATTCCAAATATGTACCATCTTTTTTATTCATTACATCTTATTTCCATCAGATTAAGAATGCTTTTTTTATTAAAGGGTTTCAAGATATATTTTATTTTTTTCGTGTATCTTTTAGAAACATCTATAACAGATTGAAAATATATATCTTAAATATAAACAAAATGTTTTTTCATCGCTGTATATAAAACCTTTAGTTTAATTAATTTCAATTTTTCAAATTGAGTCCTTAGAGAAGTATTTTCCTTTTTGATCATTTTATTGTTCTTAATAATAAAATTCATCTTATCTTCTTAAATAATTATAATAACTATTAATTAATTGATCATTAAATATTTAAATTGTGTTTAATATTTTATTCATAGTGAAATTTTATATAATCTAATAGAAAAATATATGGGAACATTCCAATATTGAACCAGTTTCTCTATAAGTGTTCATGTTTAAGTAACACCATTGACTATGAAATTTATTATAAATTCAATTGTGTAATAATTTAAACTTCATTCCTTAAGTATTTATCATAGTAAAATGGTTATCACCAGTTATAGAACATTAATAAATCCTTATATGGAGAGATAATACATTAATCTCGATAACCTCATTCAAATTTCAATATAATCCATTCAATAAATGGTTAACCTTATTACCCTTATTAAATATAGATTTCGAAAACATTATTAATAAGGTCACAATATTTCTCTAAAATATGAAATCATTGATCCCCTATATGTTATAAATTATCTCTTTGTTTTCACATACCAAACATGTGACACCTTAGTCATATATTAAAATTTTCCCCTTGTTAGATTTTGGGATTTTTCTTAAATGAAGGGGATGGTGAGGTGATGAAGAAGAGTAGGCAAGTTTGGGTGCTCCCATTTATTCGATCCTCCAGGGTGGTGCGAAACTAGAGATGAGGGATGGAAAAAAAATATTCATCGGGTGGGGATAAATCCCCCTAGAATGTGATGAGGATCAACATTTAGTAAATTTTATTTGCAGTTTTATCACTAGAAAATGATAAAAATAATTACATGTCCAGCTACTTAAAGTATTAATTTTTCAAATACTGTTATTTATTTTCCATTAAATAATTAATTTAAAATTCATATTATATTTTATATTTAGTAATAAAGTTAAATATGAACCATTTTATTAGAAATAATATAATTAATTATTTTAATTATTTTTGTATAGTTTTTTTTTATTCATAAAAACACATTTTTCTAAAAACATTTTTTAAGTGCATAAAGGATATCCATTTTTATTAATAAAAATAACCCCAAATAAGGAATAATATAAATTGAATTTATATATTAACTATATATCTATATTTATTTAAATTCATATAATTAATATTTATAGTCATACAGTTAATGTAAAATAATTTTTTCTTTGAAATATACATTTACTAGATGAACACTTTTTGTCACATTTGCTCATTCTATTTTAAATTAAATCCATCCACCTTAGGAAATTAATGACCCTTACCACTTTGGTAACATTTAATCATAATCCCCATGAAAAAATATAATTAAATGAAACATATAATATCATAAAACTAAATCTATTCATGATATAGCATGTAAAATGGGCAGTATATACACCACATAAAAGAATATAGGTGTATAACATAACAAACGTCTCAAATGTGAAAAATTGAGACAAAAATTCCTTACTACTTTGGTATCATTTAAATGGTAATACCCTTTAAATATAGATTCTAAAATGGATGTTTAAATAATAATAAATTTCTGGGTTATAATCATATAATAAATTCATTTTTTGTACACACACCACAAAAAAGTAGTGAATATGGAATATATCTCACATGAATAAAAGTGACATGAGAAAAACCCTTACGTTGAGTCTAATTTATCATGCTTGTTATTTATCTTCATGAATAATAAACATATGTTAATTATTTAAGATCTTGATAAAAAATAATTTTATTATTAATTTTATTTCACTTATTTACAATTTATATATAATTACACAATCAATTACATTTATATCATTTGTTTTGATCATATCTACCTTATGTGTCCAAAATGGCTTTGGTAGGTTGACTATGGTCAAAGGGGTTATTATTTAAAAATTACCAGAACAATAATCATGAAATAATTATAATATTTATATATAAATTGTTTTATTAAAACCAATCATGTAAGATGGTTTTGAAAAAATGAACTCATGTTACGATCATGGAGATGGTAGGTCATACATACGCATGAGTAACGTTTACATTTATCAATGATCATTATATAAATAAGTTATGTAATATTATATATTTTCAGAATGATAATTATTTCATAAATACCATATTATTTAATTATATATACTGATATATATATCATTCATGTTATATGGTGATGAAAAAAGAAGCGTGAAAAAAAATCTAGGATTTTTTCTCCTATAAGGAGCAGGACTGATGTATTTTTGTTCCTTCTTATTTTCGATCTTTCACGATTACTAATCTATATTTAAGTTTATATGTGAATAAACATACTGATGCTTGGTTGAGGAAATTTTTATGATTATGTATCCCTATAAAATTTAATTTTCCAGTATTGAGCATCTATAATCATGTAATTACCATCGAGGAAGAGTATCAAAGCAGAGGTATTTAGTTAATCTTGAAATATAGTTAATGTGTGGAATCTCAAGATGAATATTTATTATATCTTTTTTTATTGGGGGTGGGACTATTTTATTTTGAATATACTATGTGGTTTTCTTTTCCTCTATTTTCACTCAGTGTATTTACAATATTTTTTAGAGAAGTGGATGCATGGTATCAGCAAGGATGATGAATATAATGTGCATTAATTTTCTTTCGTGTAGTGGGTTGTTGAGTTTTTTGTGATTCTCATAATAAAATTAAATTTTATGGCCACCACAAATCGTGTATTTGTATAAATGTGAGAGTTAAATACATTTTTTGGAGCTTAGTGATCTTCTTATATGGAAGGATAGGTCCCTAGTTCTTTCATATCTCACAAAGAAGTCCATATCTTATTAGAATATCTTATTTGGGCATAGTTGTTGGGTCTACTGGCTCAAGCCTGATTGGGGTAGGAAACTAAATATATATGGATCTTGTGTTGTGGGTATCATGAGATTTGGTGGGATGATACACAATATGTGGTACTCATTTGATATTCCTTTCAGTTCTATTTATTGTCCTGGTTCTTCCCATCTAATAGAGGGAAGTTCTCTACATAGAGGCATTACCATTTGCATCCACTATAATATCAGTATTCAAGATATTGAGTTGTATTATTCATTGGTTCATATATCCCTCACAGGCCAGAGTGGCACTCATTGGTCCATTTTCTATCATGTTTTTTTATAAAAATCTATTTTTGAATGATTTTGAGAGTGTTATTAAATAATTATAAAGAATCCCATGAAAAAAAAATATTTTCATATAAACGATTTTGAGAATATTTGAAGAAGTTTGGAAATTGAAATGTATACATTAAGGTCTTTGATTCATGTGGTAATTTTAAGATGCATGTTACTTAGTATTTTTGGAGAAGTATTGTGAGAGAGTTTAGTAAAAATTTGGGCCAACAATTCAAGTCATCCATCTAGATCAACCCAACATATGGGAGTTCCCTCGACCATGAAAAGGAACTAGCACAAAAGGGTAGTTATAATGGAAGGGTGTGGTTCAAGAACATTCACACGCAAAGAGGGAGCATAGCCACATCACGGTTCGGTATCACGGAGGTGGATTCATCATAGTGTAGTGCTAACAGAAGCTCAAAGAAGACCCAATTACTCACTTATGAACAATATACTCCACACCCTAGGGAATAAACCATCACCATTTTGATTTTCACTTTGATGTGGGACTCATAGGATCCATGAAACTATTTCTTATAAATTAAAAATATAGACATAATTTTAAAACACAAATATTAATTGAAGAATGGAGCACCTACCATTGACATTCCTTCTCTAGGATCAATCATTTCCATATTTTTATAGAGATTATACTTTTCATCTTTCTATAGTAGGCATCACTAACACATGAAATAGACCACAACCTACTCCACAGCCTCTATAACCTTAATAATGACCCCAATCATGGTTGTGTTGTGCTTTATAAGGATTGGGAGCATCCCAAGGCTATCCTCTTCCCGCCCCTATGCTCCCTACTTATCTAAAGCAGGTGCATCCTTCTACTGATACCTCATCTTGAACTACCTCAATTGATGAACCTCAAGGGGAAAACCTGGTGCATGATGACTTCTCAGAATGGTTAGGAACTATTTCTACTGAGGACCTATGCCTTCACAAGAAAAACAATTGATCGATCTCTTGGAATAGGTCTAAGATCCACTTCCCCCTGATAAACGTGATACTGTGGGTTGGGATCTACCCCAGATGATCAAAAACTCTTATGCAATGAAAACCAAGAACCCTAGAAAGTATCTCTACTTCATGAGAAGTCCTAGAGACTCTCCTCTTGTGATGATCTGGTTCAATTAAATGTCATCTAGAATACCTCTACCCTCTCCAGATCCTTGAGATATGTCATCAGCATAAACAGGGTGACTTGGCACTAGATCTATGGATTGAAAACCTACTCGAAATGCCTTTCTCTGAAATCCTCATCTAGCAACAGGTTCTAAAAATATCACATAATTTTCCTTAATTGGATTATAATATCCCTCAAATAATCCCTCTTATTCCCATCTATTTACATTAATCTATTTTTCATGAATCATTCGTACATTATCTTGATAATTGAATTTTATCTTCTTGGGTATACCTAATCCATTCAATTTTATTACATATTTACAACTATTTTAATCATAAATAATCAACAGATAGATTTAATTATATTTAAATTAATTCATTTAAAATTTTATTTAACAATGTAAATAAATTACATGAAAATCTTTTTTGAACAAAAATTTATTATTTTTCACTTTTAATTAAAAAATGAAACATCACAAAAAATAAAAAATATTAATATTAACCTAATTTTTATGTTTATATTTAAATTTTGAATTTTATTTTGATAAAAATAATCTATTAAATCTCAAAAAAATTTATTTAAAATAGGTTCACCATTAAAAGGCCATGAAAATGCCTTAATAAAAATATAGGTTTTTATTTGTAAAATTTGGTTTTTTCTTATGTTATTCTTATCAAATATATTGGATTTATATCAAAAATATTTTATTGGATATAATATATATATATATATATTAAATTAGTATCACTCAATAATCTTAATTATTTTAGTTTATTAAGGTGAAATAGATTTGTGATCATAACAATTGTATTATATAAAATGTTCTTTTTATATTAAATTGGTTTATATATTCATTTTTAATTAATTTTTAACCAACTAATTGATCATATATTTTTTTAAGACATATATTTTTATAAATCTCAGTATAGAAGAGACTTAGTGAGTTAGAATTCGATGTTTTGTAGAGCACACTTTTTCTATTTTCAGCCAAACTTGTTTTATTATTTTTTTTAATTTTTATAATTCAATATTTCCAAAACCATACAGAGTGTCAGTCTATAAATCTAAGACTTGACTTTTGTCTAGAGTTCCCTTTCTGGGTTTTCAACCTAGCGTGTATTCCTTCTTTTTTGTATGGTTAGTTTATAGTTGTGTGAATCAGACTAATGAGGCCAGTGTTTTAAGTCGAACTACTTTAACCATAAAATTTGAATTAATGACCCAAATAAAGATTTATATTCATGAATGTTATGAAATTATTCAAATTCCTTCTAGGGTAATCTTGAGACACTATTTTGTGGTTTTAAAATCTAAAACAAGTTATTCAATAATAGAGTAGGTCTCTCTTAAGAACAAATTTACCACTTGTTCATAAACATGTTTTGAGAAATGTTTTATGAAAATATAACTAAGGAATGTACCTTATATTTAAATAGCTAAATCATTTGTCTCACTAACCCATTTTGAGGGAAACTTATATAAGGCCATCTAGGGCATGTACTATATAGTCAGGAAAAATAGTTCTCAATAATTCTGAAATTCTATTGCTGATGGGAAGTGAATGATTAAGATTTGGATGTCTCAAGACTACAATGGTTGGGTTATCCAAGGAAATATTTCTGAAAATGATGGGAATATTTGTGTTAGTATAGGCTATGAATAGTAAACCACTCCTACCTAAATTTGTTGTGTGAAAGAGGGTACCCTTTTTTAAATAACCAATGTCATGGGAGAAGGACCCTTCTCAGCAAAGGATGAAGGTATCAAGAAGTTTAATGTTGTTCAACTAAGAAACTAACTGTGTAGTTTAATGTTTTATGGAAATGAAATCATGCTATAAAGATTAAAGGCATACAGCGTAGACATCACGCTATGTAGTTTAATGTCATTTGGAAAAAACATCACACTAAGGAATTTAATTCCATGAATTACAAATATTAGGGGGTTTTAATTTATGGTCTTTTAGATTCAACTAAAGGTATTATGGTTTCTATGTTCATGATAATTTGTCTGGAAATGTGACACTATATTCAGGTGTGGAAGTGTAATGTCATAAACTGTATCCTAGGGATCTCTAGATCTATGAAATGGCATGGGAAAAAAGATTATGGTGTTAGAGGAGGTCTATCCCAAGAACTATTATACCACTACCCCATTCATCCCCAATCCCTTCACATGGACCACCCTTATATCCATCACCCACCTCAAGACCATATGAACAAACAAAACCTTTACCATCTTTGAAGTGTAGAAAAAAAAATAGAAAACAAATCAAATTGTTCAGTATACCATGACACAGACCACACAGAACTTTGATTAAGGCCAAATCAAAACAAAAAACAGAAAAAATAGATGCAGAACATTAAAACAAAGGTACCACTTTATAATTTCAAGAGTAGAAAAGAAAATTGCTTGATTGAAGATGTAACTATCTGGTGGAAGGAGTTTTCTAGCAAAGGGTAAAGAGAGACCTTTGAGAGTTTCAGATTAGGGCATCTGCAATATCGACCACCCATTATGTGTCTTAACCAGATGTATGAAATCATGTCTCTTCTTATGATAATATTCTAAAATATATGTTCTATAGATATATAAAATTGTCTAATTGGACATAAATGATACAAACTATCATGGGTAGGAGGATCATATGACATTGAGGCTTTTTCATATGATGTTCTACCTCGGTAATATCATATAGAATAGGTTATGTGAACATGATTATCTGTTTTGAAATGCACACTAATATGTCCCATAAGGTGTTCATATCTTTGAATATGTGTAATAGTCCTTAGAAATTAAAATTTTATTTAATGTCTATCATGATTTGTATACATCGATTTATTGATCAAAAACCATGATGATATATTCTCTCAGAATAGTAATATGTGTTGAGTACTTCACAACTAATATTTCATTAATACATAAGTTTATTATTGTATTATCTCATATATTCTTTAATAGAAGATGATTTCTTCATCCATTTGATGGGAATGAAATTTCTGGATTATGTTCATGGAGTATCAATTAATCCAAAAATTTCAATTACATTAAGTAAAGAAAATAAATAAAGATAACATAAGATTATGAAATATGTATGTATCATGCACGATTAGATATATCAAAACAAAATAAATATATTAAATAAAGTTAGTTTTATGATGTTTTCTATCATTATAGTAACAAACTATTTCTTTATGGGAGTCTTGAAATGTTTTTGTATTCTAACCTTGGACTTGATGATGTTCTATCTTATTCTACTAAGAATATTCCCAATAGGGTTGCACAATAATTATTTTTATAACATCTATTAAATTCTATATAAATGTAACATGATGAAAAAATATTATTTTTAAACACATCACATACTCAAAACACTGAAAACAGATTCAATATTTTTGATAGTTTAAGGAAATGATCCATAAGTCATTTTTGACATTTAGGAATCAGTCACACCTAGACTGGGCACACAGTGTGATATGTATGACCCCAACTGTATATTTTTATTTAAATTGACATTAATTTTAATAAAAAATACAAGTTATGTACTCAAGATTGATCAAACACATTCGGGTTATTTTGAAACCTCAGGAAAAAAATACATAAGTCATTTTTTATGTGTAAAAATCACCCACACTTCAATCTGATGCACTATGTGACTGGTATGACTCCAAGTGTGACTTTTTATTTAAAATTAACATTAATTTTAGTGAAAAAAGGAAAAATGAAATTCTTAAAACTAACCAAACACATTCATATAATGTTTATACTATATAAAAATGATCCATATGTCATTTGTGATGTGTAGTAATGATCCACACCTCAATTTAATGTACGGTATAACCAACATGACTCTAAGTGTGTCTTGTTATTTTAAATTGAAATAAATTTTAATAAAAAGGAAACATACATACTTTAAATTTCTAAAACACATTCATATTGTTTTTATAATTTATAAAAATGATTCAACAAGACTACCAAACCATAATTCCATGGTCCTAGATTACTCAAACATTCCCATTATGTGGTAGTTTTTAGGTCAGGAAAACTAGGTTATCTTGTAGTGCTACACTATTCCTAGGATAAATTTTTTTTGATGCACTATCCAACTATGATTATTTATTACCACCTATTGAGAGACTATCCTAAAACTGGGATACAATTTAGAAAACAAAATTACTCAAAAAGAACAAAAAAATATCAAAAAATGATAGAATATAGAGATGTCTTTTTTGTTATTTTGCACTAATTTTCACATGATCACATAATATAATTACCTATATGTATGTAGTTTTGTACTACATCACTACAATATCATAAGTATATGTGTTACATTTTTTAATATTAAAGGGGACATGTTGGTGGTATCATATAGATTCTTATGTTCATACCCAATATATGCACCTTGGGGGATGTTTATAAGACATGAAAAATACAAAATATAATGAACTAGTTAATATGTGCACATGAAAGAGTAACAAAAAATTTTTATAGAGACTGGATCATGGATAATCTATAGAATTTTTTTCCATGTAACTTTTTTTATATTCTATATCTACTAGGATAGGGGCAGACATACCGTTTTTATACCATGTATGATTATAAAAGGTTTCATTTCATAGGAACATTAGTTATTTTATTTGGTATTTATATATTCATTGTAATTACATTTTTAGTACCTTTATATTTTCTGATTGATGGTGAGTTGGAAATTATTATTATTTATTGTCATGATATATGTGGTATAATCTCCCATCTATGAGATATAGACCCTTACATATTGTCAAAATCCCCTAGAAGATGAGGAGGAATTATTTTGGTAAATGTTTCTCTATCTCATGCTAGAAAACCAATTTTAGGAAATCATATTTTAATAATATACATGATTATCCAATACATCAGTGTTATCTTATTAGATATATCCAAATGTTCATTTTATTAATCTAAATCCAATAAATTAATATCTCTCAGAATAATAACTATTATGTTGTAGATCATTCCAAATTACATTTATATATGAAAATACTTTGGTATTCTAAAAGTAAATCATTAAATATTAATGTACATAAAAATGAGGCCCAATTTGATCCTATTATATTTATCCTACACTTAGTGATATTTCAAAGGATTGAGTAATAATTAATAATGGGGTGGGGGTGAATTGGTTGTTCACTTTTAGACGTTTCAATATATTTTAAAACCTCACCCCTAAAAACTGTAAAGATTTATTTCATTTTCATATTTTCATAATTACTCATGCATGAAAAAGTAATAAAACATCTATATAACAAATGATTTACAAGGTTTTACCTTAGAGAAGGTTATGTAATAATTAATTAAAGGACTTAATTTTTATTATCTATGATATTAAGAAGAAACTCATTCCAATCAAAGGACTACACTCTCCTATGATACTTATCGAACTATATGGGATTTGATTACCATCCAAGTGGGATACGTAGGAAGCCTCCCTAAGGTTCAAACCTAAAAATTCAAAACAACCTTATTCCTCCTATTCCATATTATCACCAGGGTCTAATCCAAATTGGAAACTAATATATTTTCAAAGTTCCCTGATTTTCTTAGGTATAAGTTCCACACCAATCATCGACTAAGTACCTTCCTCTTAGATGTACTTACCTCGTGACATTAAATTGTATAGCTAGGTCCTTATCATATGAACATAAAAGGTATGATGTGTCCCATTAAAAAGCACTGAACTATGAGGGTTTTGATTCCTTTCACAAGGATATATTGGTTTCCCATTTATGGGTACAATCTCGACATTAAAACAAATTTTCATCTCCCTAGATAATAATAAATTCCAGAGCACCTCACTGGGTGGCTTAAAACCCAGTATTATCATAACGACGGTTAGAATAATATCTAAATAGTATATGAGAGGATACCATTCATACAGAACCCCAAATACATATATATTTCTCCATTAATAAATAACCATGAATACATAGGGATGATTCTAAATTTCACACATGCTAATAATTGATTGAAAATTTAAAGGTAAACATATGTTATACTTGGTAAATTAATAAGGATTCATTAAAATTTCTCAAATTTACTGGAAAGTCCTATAGTAGGAAATAATTCTACCCAAAAGGGTGGGATGAGTGAAATTCATGGAGGTGGGAGAAATTCACACATTGATTTTTTAAATTGAAAAACTATTCTTGATAGCGGATGTGTCACTCAACACCAATCCTAAAAGAACCGTGATTTTTTATGAATGTTATAACATCGCCATTAAAATGGAGTGTATTAATAGTATTGAATATATTATAAAATATATATAATTTTCATAATCGATAAAAATGTATTGATAAATTATTAGGAAATAATCACTCATTTGTCTATGAAGATATTTTATTTTATTAGAGAACGAGTTTCCTTAAAAATTAAATTTTATTTCAATTTTAAAAAAAAATATTATAAATAATTATGGGAGGTTTTGGAAATTTAATTTTTTAAAATTAAAATCACTTTTTAAACTTTCATATAAATTTTATCTTCATAAAAATATTTTTTATTTTCTGATTTATCATTGAATAGTGAAAATTATCAACTCTTAAAATATTGTCAATCCTTTTCATTAAATTGTGAAATTTAATAGTTACATTAAATATTTTATTTTTTATTTAAGAAACATATTTAAAATTTTATTTTTAATCATCAATTTATTTTCATTTTAATACTCAATTTTCATTATTTTAAAAAAATAAGATTTTTTACATAAAAAACATGTCTTTCTGAAAACTTGTTTTCAGTGTATAAAGGTTATAAACAAGAATAAATTAAATTAACCCCCAATAAAGAAATATTTAAATTAAAATTGCCAATTATATAACTATTTATATGAATTTAGATTCATTTAATGATGATTAGTAGTAAAGCACTTATCTTAAGATCATTCTATTCTTGAATAATACATTCCATCAGAAACTATTTTTGACATGTTTCGCATGTTTAATTTTAAAATAATTTTTACATTAGTTTTAATATTAATCGATAAAAATGCATTCCATGTTATCAATCAGTGAAATTAAAATTTTTTAATACGGTCTTTGGTGATCTTCCTTCACTTACTGATAGGTGGAACACCTAGTGAAGTTTCCCAGTCTGGATCCAAGTATCACTGAGAGGGGGAGGGGGTGAATAAATGAAATCCCTTAATTTTATTATGTTTTACTCTTTTTTAAACAACCTTAATCTCTTATTAAAGATAACTTTCCTTGATGAACACAATATATACACACATCCACAGGAACTTAAGATTTACAATGTTCGCGGACTAAGAAAGAAACTTGACTCTAAACTTGTATCGAAACTCCTCCCATGAGATCACCGACTCCTTATGATCCCTGAGGAACAAGAACCACCACTACCTCTTAAAATATGGGTTAAGGGAGACTCACTATAGAGATTTTGCAACCTAGAAACACATAATTGTAACAAAAAAACATCAAAACCCTCATTAGGGTTTGGCTAAGAGTTGAGTGTAGTGAAGGAAAAATAAAAAATGGGTGGAACTATTATAGGGGGATAGTACATTTCTAATGATTCAGACTCAACATATTAAGAACAATAGAGAATAAATGATGTGTAGGATGAGTAGAGGCACACACCAAGGGGGGATTTGGTTGTGGTCATATGACATAGGAGGGGGAAAGGTGGGTAGAGGCATTATTGGTATAGGGGGAGATAGGGTAAGGGTTATTTTTTTAGGTTACTATTATTAGTATTTTTATTATTAGATTTTATTTTTCAGTTATTGAACTCTCACACGGTTTCATAAACCATGTTCTAATCATTCACCTCTTGAGAGACACTCCTAGATGTTACATGGTTGGTCATCATGATTGGGATAACAATGTTCAAACAATGTGAAATTATTCTATAAGATTTTTAGGACAACCAAATAGGCCATACATGGTTTACTAAATCATGAGGTCTAACCATGTGTCCTTTACTAAAACTAAAAAATTATAAAAACAATGTTCATTTTTTAATTATACACATCGAAAAATGGATAAGGTGAATTTTTGTGATTTTTGTAAAGCAGTTGAATTTATAGTGAATAGTAAAAATATAGTTTTGAGTTATCGGTAAGTTTAATGACATATTTAATGATTTAATAAGTATGTAATAATTCTGTTCAACTTTTGTATAGTAAAATATTTTATTAGGTGTACCAAGTGTCCAATACCATGGGAAAATACCATGGGAAAGCCCATGGTTTTGAAAATACCACTAATGAGGTGTCCCTTGTAATTCCATATAAAATATTACCAATTACAGTGTACCTAAAATGATTCTTCCACACGATGGATAATGAAGGAATTGATTGTTTCTCAGTTCATCATGTGTGAAAATATAACTAGTTGGTGGGTTATAACCCTCCCTTCAATACCCCTAAGATGATACTTCTTAAGAATTTTTTGAAAGGCTATCCTTGTCCTCTCTGAACACTATCAAAAGGGATGTTATCTGCATAAGACCTGACACATGTGAGTAGATCTCTTGTAGGTATAGCATCCCGCCTTTTATCACAAAAACTTTCATTACATTTTACAAAACCGAGGATCTTTAAGGTTTAGTGTCTTGGAAACCAAGAACTTAAAACATGAAAACATAAAACATTCCTCTTAAGAACTTGAAAGGATTCTCCTTATGTTCATCCTAGGTTCATTACTGCATCTCATAACCTAGGTACATACATCAAAAGAAAGGGTGAGAAGAAGTCCCAGTAAGGAAAACAAGGGGAAACATTTAACATGTGAACTTGAGATACATCAACAATGTCATGAAAAAGAACTTTAAGGCATGAGAAAGAAATCATGAGGCATATCATAATAAAAATAACGTATTTAATAACTTGAAGATGTGGCTACAACATTTAATATTTACAATCATTTCCATTTCACCAAGGTCCATCCCCAAGGTGTCCTTAAAAATTACCAAGGTTATCCACCAAGGAGTCGTTAAAAATGGTCATCTCTAGAGATTAAGTCTTTACCCAATGAATTGGAGCCCTATCAGGACACACCCATAAATTTGACTTTATTATCATGTGATCCACATATATCATCATCAAAAATTTCATAAAAACCCATATAGCATAAAAGAAATGGGTTTCATTTCATAGTCATCACATTTTAAAAAAACTGCTTTAAAGACGTGATCGTTTTGTCACTTTAAACCCACGGAAAAAGGAAAGTGGGTCTCATGTATGTAAATCCCAGAATTAAAATAGAAAATTTTGATATATATGTGAATACACCTGTAGAAGAAATATCTTTGAGTATTCACTTAATTAAATAATATAATTTGAAAAAAGAGAAAGACATTTTCAGATAAAAATTCTGCAGCATAACGGCTATGATACATGGTTTTAGAAAACATTGAAAAGAGAGAGGACATGGGTCACCCACTCATAAATGATACATAAAATAGTAGGGTAACAAAATATAAATGATTTAAGAACATTGTAATGAAATTTTAAAGATATAACATATGAAATGAAGAACATCAAAGGAAGACAAAAATAAGATTTCTCTTATGAAAATTCAGCAGCCTAACGGCGTCACTTAAACTTCAAAAAAATGAATTGAAGAGATAAAATAGGGTGTCTAATCATATGAATATAAAATAGCAGTATGATAGATATAGATATAATACCCCAACATATTAAAAAGTAACTTCAAAGACTTGACATGAAAGTAGAACTTCGAAAAATGAGAAAGGTAAACGAATCCCTTAAAAATTTGGTAGCCTAACGACGTCACTTAAACTTCAAAAAAAATGAATTGACGAGATCAAATAGGGTCTCTCATAATATGAACATAAAAGATATGTATGATACATATATAGGTCATACCCCAACATAATAAAAAGGAACTTAACATACTTGAGATGAAAATAGATCTTGAAAACGAGAAGGGTGAAAGAACCACTTGAAAATTCGACAGCATAATGGTGTCACTTAAACTTCAAAAAAATCAATTGAAGAGATAACATAGGGTCTCTCATCATATTTACATAAAATATCAGTATGATATATATAGAGATCATACCCCAACATAAAAAGTAACTTGAAAGACTTGACAAGAAAATAGAACTTGAAAATGAGAAGGGTGAAAGAATCTGTTACAAAAATTTCGCCAGCCTAACGGCGCCACTTAAACATTCATAAAAAGAAATGATGAGAGTAAGAGGGGATATATCACAATATGAACATTAAAAGGGAAGTAAGTTGAATATAAAATAACATCCTCCAACATAAGAACATGGAGCATAAAATAAATGACATAAAAGAGATTACTTGAATAGAAAGAGAGAGGTAGGATCCCTTACCTTAAAACGTAACTCTTGAAACTCAAAGGTTGGGACCTTGAGGGATTGGGGGAAACTTGGGAGGAATCCTTGGGAGGTAATGAGACCATAAATTTATTGGGGGAGAGTTGGGAGTGAAAACTAGAGGAGGAAAGGGTGGGTATTTATAGGGAAAGTGAGTGGACAAGGCATTAATGGCCAAGGGACATCTCATGGGTGGTATTGGAAAAACCATGGGCTTGCCCATGGTATTGGCCACTTGGGACACCTCATACAATAATACATCCCCTTTAGTCTACCATCCCTTAAAATATCTCATGACATCATCATGATGCAGTCATGATGTCATTAAACATACTGAAACCCTAAAACTGTATTTTTACTATTCACTGAAAATTCAACTTTTTCCGAAAACTCTCAAAATTTTACCTTAACCAAATATCGATGCTCTGATTTCAAAAATAAAATCCATTTTATAAAAATAATTTTCTAAATATTTTTAATTTAATTTTTAAATAAATACACTATTCACCAAAAATTCATTTTTATCAGAAAAATCCCCAAAAATAACCTTAACATAATATCGATGATCTGAGTTCAAAAATAAAGTCCATTTTATAAAAATTATTTTCTAAATATTTTTAATTTAATTTTTAATTAAAAAACACTATTCACCCGAAAAAACTAATACTTGACTAATAATTTATGAAACTGTTATTTAACCATTTTATTGAATCACATTACTTAATCAAGGTGCCTAGATTATATTAATACTCTCTTTAAGTGAGATTACTAATCCATTTGTGCACATTACTAATCCTAGCCATAAAATCACTATTCATAATTTACTATTCATCAAAAATTAAGTTGACCTTATTGGATTCTAAATTTTGTACTAAACATAAGTGTAGAAGACCATTTTTTGAAAATCATTACACATTTTTAATTATTTAATATTTTCATAAACATTCTTAAAATATCCTTTCTCTAAAATTCATCAAAATTATACATACTATATTTATCCAGACATTTGAAAATTCATAAACTTCATCATAAGAATAAATCAAAAAAAAATTTAAAACAAAGGATTACACAAGGCAGTTACGGTCTCCTTACATAGCCCCTTATAACCCCAGCATAAGACCTAAGTGTAAGGTGTGCTAAGGTGAGAGAATCTGAGGGAGGTTCAGCCAACATCGCACGAGTAATAATTTCTATCATTTTGAACTTCTCACAAAGGCGATTCCATTCTAGCTTCACACGATAAAGTTCGGCTTGGGTTTGGTCCAGAGCAAAGCCCAGTGTTGCTACTTCCTTCCCAAGTTCCGTTAGATGGGCTTCGATTGGCATGAGACTACTGGATGAGGCCATCGAATCTTCTTTCTATATTAATTTACCAAGATCACTTGTATTTAGAGACAATAATCGAAACGTTTAGATTCCAGCGGTCATATTGACAAATGGTCATATAACAGTCAAAACCCAACAATCTCATTTTAATTATACTCATGTTATCAAATGAAACAGTTTTGTTGAGTATAAAAATAAAATAAAACACAAAATTAGGAAACAAGATTTATTCAAAATTTCGGGTCGTTACAATCTTCCCCCCTTAAGAAATTTCATCCTCGCGGTTTTTAAAATTGGGTTTTGAAATTTCATTGAAATTCACACACTGGAAAAAGAGTCCGTAAAAATATTAATTCAAAAGAAAGAAAGGGAAGTGAAAAGGTCACCCAAGTTATCCCACACTAGGATTCCATGTAGGAAAACATGGACATGGAGGAGAAAACAAAGGGTCATGTTCTGAGGGTGAGTGATTGAAAACATGATTAGGAGAAAGTTAACCGCAAGAAAATCACAAACTTATGATGTGTGTAAACGTTCGTTGATTACCTAGTATGAAACATAAACCAACAACATTTTTGTTTTACGTTCCTTTTCATAATTTTGAGGAATTTATTTACTATATAGAACAAAAACATAAGGAATTATACCTACCTTCAAGTAGAGTTTCATCCTTTAATAAGTTTCTACCAAAACTAATATTTTCTATAAATGATGAGCATTAAAAAACACTTGGTCTCATCAAAACACAAGAATCATCTTCTTGAGAGTAACGTAATCCACAAAAGATCAACTATCAATTTCTTCTATATTTAATGATTATCCCAAAAATAGAAAGGGTAAGATAAAACAACTCTTCAAAAAGAAATAATCCCATAGGAAGGGAAACTACTTTTAAATCTTCAAAGTTCCATGGTACTACCCAAAGTTCATCATAGACCATTACATAAATAAATGTCCTCAAAATTCCTCAAAATAAACCAAACTAAGATTGAAACTCAATTATAATAACGATCTCATAACATAGTCTTCCAAGATAGACTTTATCGTTCATCTCCAAACAACATCAACAACTCTTATCATCTTTTAAAAAAAGTAACTAACCTAATCACATTTTCCCCATGATAGGTTAATCATTTCCATATGTAACCTAAATTAATATAAGTTTGCCTTAAATTCATCGATTCTTCAAAATATAATTCAACCTTTACTTCTCAAATAAAATACCGTAGTAATCTATTTACCTCGATCAAATAGGGTTCCCAAAATAGTGAACGTCCTCCAAAATAATAATCATCTTTTAATCTACTAATCACCCTTTTTTTAAGAAGAACAGCTTCACTACATAAACATGTGGTACATAACAATAGATGTTTTCTTTGATGATATAAAATCATCTTAGGTAGTGACTCGATGATCTTAGAAAACATAAAAGATATGCTCATAGAGCACGAACTAAAATACAACATGGCATAGACAATTATTGCGAAGAAGTTACATGTACTTCAGTCATCATGATCCATATTAGCATAGGACTTGCATTTTTTCCTTTTCCTCGAAGATTGTTGATGATCATCATGTTTCTCATCCATTCCAAGAGAGAATTTCCATGGATAATGTCTAACTTCTCCACATTTACGACATCGAAATGTATAAGGTACATTAGATCGAACCTTATCTCCATTCATCACATTGTCCATTTTTTTAAAGCAATTGGCTACTTTATGCCCTATCTTCCCACACATAAAACATCTCCTGGTTCCTTTGTGAAATTCTCCTTGGTTCCTCTTCCCACACTTTTTACAAAAAAGAAATTGGGTCTTCTTTCCCTTATCAACTTTATCAGAAGAACATCCATGAGACTTTGTCTTCTTATTCCTTGATGAATTTGGGCATTCAACTATGTACCAATTATTAATTGTGATTTTTGATAGTTGGTTTGGCATAATCACAATATGTTCAACTTGATCTTTAATTACCTCTGTCACATTAATAGGGTAATCATCACATTTCCAATCACATTGGTCATTGGGAAATGCTCTTCCATTTCCCGCCATTAACTAAGAAAAGAATGTATAATTAGGGGGCTTAAATACTTAGCCAATAATCATGAAATAGAAACTTAAACCATAGAAGGATAAACTTATAGAAGGAAAGTATAGCATAACTTGTGATCCCCTAGGTTCCAATCTAGGTTATCCATGATCATATATTCTTATGTGAATCTTTATTTTATTTTATCTTTGTTCCTTTAATAATGGTTCATACTAAGCTTATAAATTTACCAAAGCATATCCCCCAAGAGTGTCATAACCAAGAGTGCAGCAAGGCCTGTTGTCGTGACCAGTTCTCATTCGAGTCTATCTCAAAGTGGTGTTTTCGGGTTTTACCCCTATATACATATGTGCCAGAGCCACCTCTAACTGCTCGTATCCAGACAGGGATGTATTTGCTTGGCAACCCCTTACTCAATACTCACCAAAATACCAGGATGATTTCCTATATTTAAAATTTTCTGTAGGATTCTTCATAAAGTTTTCATATCCTAATTTCCACAAATAACTAAACCATCCTTTGATACAAACTATAGCATCCCGACTTTTATCACATAAACATTCATTACATTTTACAAAACTGAGGATCTTTAAGGTTCAGTGTCTTGGAAACCAAGAAATTAAAACATGAAAAGATAACACATTCTTCCTAAACACTTGAAAGGATTATCCTTATGTTCATCCTAGGTTCATTACAGCATCTCATAACCTGGGGACATACATCAAAAGAAAGGGTGAGCAGAAGGCCCAGTAAGGGAAACAAGGGGAAACATAACATGTGAACTTGAGATACATCAACAATGTCATGAAAAAGAACTTTAAGGTATGAGAAATAAATTATGAGGCATATCATAATAAAAATAACATATTTAATAACTTGACGATGTGGATAAAACATTTAATATTGACAATCATTTCCATTTCACCAAGGTCCATCCCCAAGGTGTCATTAAAAATTACCAAAGTTATTCACCAAGGCGTCGTTAAAAATGATCATCTCTAGAGATTAAGTCTTTACCAAATGCATTGGAGCACTATCAGGGTGCACCCTTAAATTTGTCTTTATTATCATGTGAGCCAAATATATCATCATCAAACATTTCATAAACAGCCCATATAGCATAAAATAAATGGGTTTAATTTCATAGTCATCACATTTTAAAAAAACTCCTTTAAAGGTGTGATCCTTATGTCACTTTAAACCCACGGAAAAAGGAAAGTGGGTTTCATGTATGTAAATCCAAGAATTTAAATAGAAAATTTTGATATATATGTGAATACCACTGTCAAATAAATATCTTTGAGTATTCACTTAAATAAAATAATTTGAAAAAAGAGAAAGACATTTTGAGATGAAAATTCTGCAGCATAATGGCTATGATACATGGTTTTAGAAAACATTGAAAAGAGAGGGGACATAGGTCACCCACTCATAAATGATACATAAAATAGTAGGGGAACAAAATATAAAGGATTTAAGAACATGGTAATGAAATTTGAAAGATATAACATATGGAATGAAGAACATGATAGGAAGAAAAAAAATGAGATTTCTCTTATGAAAATTCAGCAGCCTACCGACGTCACTTAAACTTCAAAAAAAATGAATTGACGAGATAAAATAGGGTGTCTCATCATATGAACATAAAAAATTAGTATGATAGATATCGATATCATACCCCAACATATAAAAAAGTAACTTGAAATACATGACATGAAAGTAGAACTTTGAAAAATGAGAAGGGTGAACGAATCCCTTAAAAATTCGGTAGCCTAACGGCGTCACTTAAACTTCAAAAAAGATGAATTGATGAGATCAAATAGGGTATCTCATCATATGTACATAAAATATCAGTATTATATATATAGAGTTCATACCCCAACATAATAAAAATGAACTTCAAAGACTTTACATGAAAATAGATCTTGAAAACGAGAAGGGTGAAAGAACCACTTGAAAATTCGACAGCCTAACAGCATCACTTAAACTTCAAAAAAATCAATTAAAAAGATCACATAGGGTCTATAATCATATGAACATAACAGATCAGTATGATAGATATAGTGATCATACCCCAACATAAAAAGGAACTTGAAAGACTTGACAAGAAAATATAACTTGAAAATGAGAAGGGTGAAAGAATTTGTTACAAAAATTTCGGCATCCCAACGACGCCACTTAAACATTCATAAAACGAAATGATGAGAGTAAGAGGGGATATCTCACAATATGAACATGTAAGGGGAATTAATAGTAATAAAAAAGAACATCCTCCAACATAAGAACATGGGGCATAAAATAAATGACATAAAAGAGATTACTTGAAAAGAAAGAGAGAGGTAGGATCCCTTACCTTAAAACGTAACTCTTGAAACTTGGAAATTGGGACCTTGAGGGCTTGGGGGCACCTTGGGAGGACTCCTTGTGAGGTAATGAGACCACAGCTTCATTGGGGGAGAGTTGGGAGTGAAAAATAGAGGAGTAAAGGGTGGATATTTATAGGGAAAGTGAGGGGACAATGCATTAATGGCCAAGGGACACCTCATGGGTGGTATTGGCAAAACCATGGGCTTGCCCATGGTATTTGCCCATGGTATTGGCCACTTGGGACACCTCATACAATAATTCATCCCCTTAAGTCAACTATCCCTTAAAATATCTCATGACATCATCATGATGCAGTCATGATATCATTAAACATGCTGAAACCCTAAAACTTTATTTTTACTATTCATTGAAAATTCAACTTTTTTCAAAAACACCCAAAATTTCACCTTAACCAAATTTTGATGCTCTGATATCAAAAATGAACTCAATTTTATAAAAATAATTTTCTAAATATTTTTAATTTAATTTTTAAATAAATACACTATCAACCGAAAATTCATTTTTTTGCAGAAAAATCCCCAAAAATTAACTTAACATAATACTGATTCTCTGAGATTAAAAATAAAGTCCATTTTTTAAAAATAATTTTCTAAATATTTTTAATTTAATTTTTAATTAAAAAACACTATTCACCCGAAAAAACTATTACTTGACTAATAATTTATGAAACCGTTATTTAACCATTTTATTGAATCACATTACTTAATCAAGGTGCCTAGATTATATTAATACTCTCTTTAAGTGAGATTACTAATCCATTTGGTCACATTACTAATCCTTGGCATAAAATCACTATTCATAATTTACTATTCACCAAAAATTAAGTTGACCTTATTAGATTCTAAATTTCGTACTAAACGTAAGTGTAGAAGACCATTTGCTGAAAATAATTACACATTTTTAATTATTTAATGTTTTCATAAACATTCTTAAAATATCCTTTCTCTAAAATTCATCAAAATTATACATACTATATTTATCCGGACATTTGAAAATTCATAAACTTCATCATAAGAACAAATCAAAAAAAGTTAAAACAAAGGATTACACAAGGCAGTTACAGTCTCCTTACATAGCCCCTTATAACCCCAGCATAGGACCTAAGTGTAAAGTGTTCTAAGGTGAGAGAATCTGAGGGAGGCTCAACCAACATCGCACGAGTAATAATTTCTATCATTTTGAACTTCTCACAAAGGAGATTCCATTCTAGCTTCACACGATGAAGTTCAGCTTGGGTTTGGTCCAGAGCAAAGCCCAGTGTTGCTACTTCCTTCCCAAGTTCCGTTAGATGGGCTTCGATTGGAATGAGACTACTGGATGAGGCCATCAAATCTTCTTTCTATATTAATTAACCAAGATCACTTGTATTTAGAGACAAGAATCAAACCGTTTAGATTCCAGCGGTCATATTGACCAATGGTCATATAACAGTCAAAACCCAACAATCTAATTTTAATTATACTCATGTTATCAAATGAAACAGTTTCGTTGAGTATAAAAATAAAATAACACACAAAATTAGGAAACAAGATTTATTCAAAATTTTGGGTCGTTACAATCTTCCCCCCTTAAGAAATTTCATCCTCGCAATTTTTAAAATTGGGTTTTGAAATTTCATTGAAATTCACACATCGGAAAAAGAGTCAGTAAAACTATTACTTCAAAAGAAATAAAGGGAAGTGAAAAGGTCACCCAAGTTATCCCACACTAGGATTCCATGTAGGAAAACATGGACATGGAGGAGAAAACAAAGGGTCATGTTCTGAGGGAGAGTGATTGAAAACATGATTAGGAGAAAGTTAACCGCAAGAAAATCACAAACTTATGATGTGTGTAAACGTTCTTCGATTACCTAGTATGAAACATAAACCAACAACATTTTTGTTTTACGTTCCTTTTCATAATTTTGAAGAATTTATTTACTATATAGAACAAAAACATAAGGAATTATACCTACCGTCAAGTAGAGTTTCATCCTTTAATAAGTTTCTACCAAAACTAATATTTTCTCCAAATGATGAGAATTCAAAAACACTTGGTCTCATCAAAACACAAGAATCATCTTCTTGAGAGTCACGTAATCCACAAAAGATCAACTATCAATTTCTTCTATCTTTAATGATTATCCCAAAAATAGAAAGGGTAAGATAAAACAACTCTTCAAAAAGAAATAATCCCATAGGAAGGGAAACTACTTTTAAATATTCAAAGTTCCATGGTACTACCCAAAGTTCATCATAGACCATTACATAAAAAAATGTCCTCAAAATTCCTCAAAATAAACCAAACTAAGATTGAAACTCAATTATAATAACGATCTCATAACATAGTCTTCCAAGATAGACTTTATCGTTCATCTCCAAACAACATCAACAACTCTTATCATCTTATAAAAAAAGTAACTAACCTAATCACATTTTCCCCATGATAGGTTAATCATTTCCATATGTAACCTAAATTACTATAAGTTTTCCTTAAATTCATCGATTCTTCAAAATATAAGTCAACCTTTACTTCTCAAATAAAATACAGTAGTAATCTATTTACCTCGATCAAATAGGGTTCCCAAAATAGTGAATGTATTCCAAAATAATAATTATCTTTTAATCCCCTAATCACCCTTTTTTTAAGAAGAACAACTTCAGTACCTAATCATGTGGTACATAACAATAGATGTCTTCTTTAATGATATAAAATCATCTTAGGTAGTGACTCGATGATCTTAGAAAACATAAACGATATGCTCATAGAGAACGAACTAAAATACAACATGGCATAGACAACTATTGCGAAGAAGTTACATGTACTTCAGTCATCATGATCCATCTTAGCATTGGACTTGCATTTTCCCTTGTCCTCGAAGATTGTTGATGCTCATCATGCTTCTCATCCATTCCAAGAGAGAATTTCCATGGATAATTTCTAACTTCTCCACATTTACGACATCAAAATGTATAAGGTACATTAGATCGAACCTTATCTCCATTCATCACATTATCCATTTTTTTAAAGCAATTGGCTACTTTATTCCCTATCTTCCCACACTTAAAACATCTTCTGATTCCTTTGTGAAATTCTTCTTGGTGCCTCTTCCCACACTTCTTACAAAAAAGAAATTGGGTCTTCTTTCCCTTATCGACTTTATCAGAAGAACATCCGTGAGACTTTGTCTTCTTCTTCCTTGATGAATTTGGGCATTCAACTATGTACCAATTATTAATTGTGATTTTTGATAGTTGGTTTGGCATAATCACAATATGTTCAATTTGATCTTTCATTACCTCTGTCACATTAATAGGGTAATCGTCACATTTCCTATCACATTGTTCATTGGGACATGCTCTTCTATTTCCCGCCATTAACTAAGAAAAGAATGTATATTTAGGGGGCTTAAGTACTTAGCCAATAATCATGAAATAGAAACTTAAAGCATAGAAGCATAAACTTATATAAGGAAAGTATACCATTACTTGTGATCCCCTAGGTTCGAATCTAGGTTATCCATGATCATATATTCTTATGTGAATCTTTATTTTATTTTATCTTTGTTCCTTTAATAATGGTTCATACTAAGCTTATAAATTTACCAAAGCTTATCCCCCGAGAATGTCATAACCAAGAGTGCAGCAAGGCCTGTTGTCGTGACCAATTCTCGTTCGAGTCTAGATCAAAGCGGTTTTTTTGGGTTTTACCCCAATATAAATATGTGCCAGAGCCACCTCTACCTGCTCGTATCCAGACAGGGATGTATTTGCTTGGCAACCCCTTACTCAATACTCACCAAAATACCAGGACGATTTCCTATATTTAAAATTTTCTGTAGGCTTCTTCATAAAGTTTTCATATCCTAATTTCCACAAATAACTAAACCATCCTTTGATACAAACTATAGCATCATGCCTTTTATCACATAAACATTCATTACATTTTACAAAACTGAGGATCTTTAAGGTTTAGTGTCTTGGAAACCAAGAACTTAAAACATGAAAACATAAAACATTATTCCTAAACACTTTACAGGATTATCCTTATGTTCATCCTAGGTTCATTACAGCATCTCATAACCTGGGGACATACATCAAAAGAAAGGGTGAGCAGAAGTCCCAGTAAGGGAAACAAGGGGAAACATTTAACATATGAACTTGAGATACATCAACAATGTCATGAAAAAGAACTTTAAGGTATGAGAAATAAATCATGAGGCATATCATAATAAAAATAACATATTTCATAACTTGAAGATGTGGCTACAACATTTAATATTGACAATCATTTCCATTTCACCAAGGTCCATCCCCAAGGTGTCATTAAAAATTACCAAGGTTATTCACCAAGGCGTCGTTAAAAATGATCATCTCTAGAGATTAAGTCTTTACCAAATGCATTGGATCACTATTAGGGTGCACCCTTAAATTTGTCTTTATTATCATGTGAGCCACATATATCATCATCAAACATTTCATAAACATCCCATATAGCATAAAATAAATGGGTTTCATTTCATAGTCATCACATTTTAAAAAAAAATGCTTTAAAGGCGTGATCCTTATGTCACTTTAAACCCACGGAAAAAGGAAAGTGGGTTTCATGTATGTAAATCCAAGAATTTAAATAGAAAATTTTGATATATATGTGAATACCACTGTAAAAGAAATATCTTTGAGTATTCACTTAAATAAAATAATTTGAAAAAATACAAAGACATTTTGAGACGAAAATTCTACAGCATAACGGCTATGATACATGGTTTTAGAAAACATTGAAAAGAGAGGGGACATAGGTCACCCACTCATAAATGATACATAAAATAGTAGGGAAACAAAATATAAAGTATTTAAGAACATGGTAATGAAATTTGAAAGATATAACATATGAAATGAAGAACATGATAGGAAGACAAAAATGAGATTTCTCTTATGAAAATTCAGCAGCCTAACGACGTCACTTAAAATTCAAAAAAATGAATTGACGAGATCAAATAGGGTGTCTCATCATATTAACATAAAACATTTGTATGATATATATAGATATCATACCCCAACATATAAAAAAGTAACTTGAAAGACATGACATGAAAGTAGAACTTTGAAAAATGAGAAAGGTGAACGAATCCCTTAAAAATTCGGTAGCCTAACGGCATCACTTAAACTTTAAAAAAGATGAATTGATGAGATCAAATAGGGTCTCTCATCATATGAACATAAAATATCAGTATGATATATATAGAGTTCATACCCCAACATAATAAAAATGAACTTCAAAGAGTTGACATGAAAATTGATCTTGAAAACGAGAAGGGTGAAAGAACCACTTGAAAATTTGACATCCTAGCAGCATCACTTAAACTTCAAAAAAATCAATTGAAAAGATCACATAGGGTATCTAATCATATGAACATAACAGATCAGTATGATAGATATAGTTATCATACCCCAACATAAAAAGGAACTTGAAAGACTTGACAAGAAAATATAACTTGAAAATGAGAAGGGTGAAAGAATCTGTTATAAAAATTTCGGCAGCCTAACGACGCCACTTAAAAATTCATAAAACGAAATGATGAGAGTAAGAGGGGATATATCACAATATGAACATGTAAAGGGAATTAATAGGAATATAAAAGACCATCCTCCAACATAAGAACATGGGGCATAAAAGAAATGACATAAAAGAGATTACTTGAAAAGAAAGAGAGAGGTAGGATCCCTTACCTTAAAACGTAACTCTTGAAACTCAGAAATTGGGACCTTGAGGGCTTGGGGGCACCTTGGGAGGACTCCTTGTGAGGTAATGAGACCAGAGCTTCATTGGGGGAGAGTTGGGAGTAAAAACTAGAGGAGTAAAGGGTGGGTATTTATAGGGAAAGTGAAGGGACAAGGCATTAATGGCCAAGGGACACCTCATGGGTGGTATTGGCAAAACCATGGGCTTTCCCATGGTATTTGCCCATGGTATTGGCCACTTGGGACACCTCAAACAATAAGTCATCCCCTTTAGTCAACCATCCCTTAAAATATCTCATGACATAATCATGATGCAGTCATGATATCATTAAACATGCTGAAACCCTAAAACTTTATTTTTACTATTCATTGAAAATTCAACTTTTTTCAAAAACTCCCAAAATTTCACCTTAACCAAATTTTGATGCTCTGATATCAAAAATGAACTCAATTTTATAAAAATATTTTTCTAAATATTTTTAATTTAATTTTTAAATAAATACACTATCCACCGAAAATTCATTTTTTTCAGAAAAATCCCCAAAAATTACCTTAACATAATACCGATGCTCTGAGATTAAAAATAAAGTCCATTTTATAAAAATAATTTTCTAAATATTTTTAATTTAATTTTTAATTAAAAAACACTATTCACCCGAAAAAACTAATACTTGACTAATAATTTATGAAACCGTTATTTAACCATTTTATTGAATCACATTACTTAATCAAGGTGCCTAGATTATATTAATACTTTCTTTAAGTGAGATTACAAATCCATTTGGTCACATTACTAATCCTAAGCATAAAATCACTATTCATAATTTACTATTCATCAAAAATTAAGTTGATCTTATTAGATTCTAAATTTCGTACTAAACATAATTGTTGAAGACCATTTTTGAGAATAATTACACATTTTTAATTAGTTAATGTTTACATAAACATTCTTAAAATATCCTTTCTCTAAAATTCTTCAAAAATATGCATACTATATTTATCCAGACATTTGAAAATTCATAAACTTCATCATAAGAAGAAATCAAAAAATTTATTTAAAACAATGGATTACACAAGGTAGTTAGGGTCTCCTTACATAGCCCCTTATAACCCCAGCATAGGACCTAAGTGTAAGGTGTGATAAGGTGAGAGAATCTGAGGGAGGCTCGGCCAACATCGCACAAGTAGTAATTTTTATCAGTTTGAACTTCTCGTAAAGGAAATTCCGTTCTAGCTTCACACGATGAAGTTCGGCTTGGGTTTGGCCAAGAGAAAAGCCCAGTGGTGCTACCTCCTTCCCAAGTTCCGTTAGGTGGGCTTCGATTGGCCCGAGACTACTGGATGAGGCCATCTAATCTTCTTTCTATATTAATTAACCAAGATCACTTGTATTTAGAGACAATAATCGAAATGTTTAGTTTTTAGCGGTCATATTGACCAATGGTCATATAATAGTCAAAACCCAACAGTCTCATTTTAATTATACTCATGTTATCAAATGAAACAGTTTTGTTGAGTATAAAAATAAAATAACACACAAAATTATGGAACAATATTTATTCAAAATTTCAGGTCATTACAGTAGGGGTGATTATAATAATACCCAATCTGATATCTTGAAAACACTAAACACAAAGCATCAGGAATATTCAAATCCTAGAAAAGATGTTACAATAAATTCATAATAATAAAAACTCATCTATAATAAGAAAGGACATCATACCTCCAGACAATCACAACCAAACTTCAAGCCACATGATTCTACTCAAATAAATGATCATTCCAGGTGAATAAATTCAAAGATTCATGGAATCGTCAAAGAAAATAATCCAAGAGTTCGTGATCATTGGGCCCCTCCCAATAAAGTCCAATAGTCTAAGATGACCCCAATACTTAGATTGGGTATCACACCCAATACCAGTGGGGGACACCACAAACCCAATTCGGATCAACCCACTAAGTAGAGAATCATACTCCAATGGTACTATGAACCCTACTAAAACAGACTTATAGATGGATGATTAACTCCTTTCTCAAGGAGTTCACGCTGATTCCACATACCCTACCTAGGGTGTAAAATGATTGAGGATCACACTCTAGTCTCCTAGAGGAAAACCAAAAACTCGATCTGAGACTTATCATCTAGAGGGGATCGAAATCTAGATATTTGAATATAAATCCACACTGTAACCATGAGGGGATGGACTAAGGGAACACACTCAACTATTACTGGTTTATAATTAATAAATGAAGGTCTCTAAACACCCTTAAATGGGGTGCATGACGTGTGCATAAGGGTACATGGTGTGTACAGCCAACCCTTGGTCTGATTGTGTGGTTTTTCCTCACATGACACATAAATCACCATATACACTACATGTAGGAATAGTACATTACATGTAGGGATCACCTAACACTCTTTCTATGCAGTCTGATTGTGCCCATGTATACTAGACCATGTTTGTTTACTATGGTCATGTTTCTGCCCGTGTAACTTATGAGTTACATGCTGATCCATCGAGCATGTATCATACAATGTGTGACAACGTCACACAATATGTGATATTTAACTCTCTATGTAAACCCTAGTTCCATAGCAAGGGGTTCCACAATGTGTGTAATGTTGTATTACACACCGTGTAACCCATGATTTTCCAGATTCACTGGTTCTTCCTCTACATCATCCACGCACACCGCTTACACCAACTCCTTCATCAGATATCATCAAACCAGGGTCGAACTACCCTCACATCCCCAAATATTGGGATTCCTAGCTTCAAATCCACTCAAGAAATTCCCACATGCACCATCCATAGTTTTACCATCAAACCCCCTTTTAATTGTGGTGAGCAGTAGATAGAAATCAATTATTACAACAAATAATGATCCACACAATTTGATTTTTCTAGTTCACACTTTTGTTAAATATGGTCTTTTTAGAGATGTTGATGATGAATTGAATATAGATCATGATGCACCATATTTTATGAAACACTTCTGATAAGGGTAAAATGTTTTGGATCATAGATTAGTTTATCTATGGTTATGATTGTAAATTGATTATTCACTAACTAAAGGGATTGAAAAATGTTTCTAGAGTGATATTAAATTTGGGATTATACCATTTTATATCCCATGCATATGTAAAAGTTTTAATATGATATTTAAATGATTTGAGTTTTTTATAGAGACGTAACTAGGTTTTGGATTCATTACTCCAAGAAAATGTGACTCCATTCCGACTTAGCTTGGTATGAGGGTTTTAAAATTTTGAGAAATTTCTCACAAATTGGTGACAATATACAGATTACCTATGGAATATGTGGATATCTTTCATGAATATTGGCATCGTTTATCCCTCAATTGCTCTTATCTTGGAGGGATCAATAGATTTACCATTTCTTTAGATGATATGACCTAAGAATGAGACTTCCTTGAACCAGGACTCACACGTTTTTGTAATTTTCTTAGAGCTTCTCCATTTTCAAGGTCTCTAGTACAATACTTAGATGATCCTCATGATCCTCCTTGTTTTTGCATTATATTATAATATCATCTATAAATACTTACACAAATTTGTCGAGGTAATCTCTGGAGACTCTATTCATCAAGTCCATGAATATTTATCGATCATTAGTGAGTCCCAAATGCATTACTATGAATTCATAGTACCCATAGCTTGTATGAAAAGTAGTCTTGGGGATATTTTCTTTCTTCACCCATACTTGGTAATGTCATGACCGTAAATCAACCTTGGAGAAGTATTGTGCTCCACATAGCTAATAAAAAAAGTCATCAATTCGAGGCAGGGGATACTTGTTCTTTATTTTGATTTTGTTTAGAACACTATAATCAAGGGAAAGGTGTATTGATATGTCTTTATTCATGATAAAGAGGAATCATGCACCACATTGAGAAGAACTTCGGCATATAAACCCTTTATCCAGATTCTCATGTAGTTGTTTCTTTAGTTCCTGAAGCTCCAGAATAGCTATTCTATACGGGGCCACCTAAGAATATGATGGGGGTGCGGAACATTCTTGGGATAGCAGGATATTATCGAAGATTCATACATAATTTAGCTGGTATATCATCACCTATGACATCTTATACTCGAAAGGGGTATCCTTCCATGTGGATATATAAGTAAGAGTATAACTTTTATCATTTGACATAGAGTTTGATGAGTGCTCAAATCTTGAGATTCTTGGAGGAGGGTGTCAAATATATAGCATTCTGGAATGCATTTGGAACCAAGCAGGGTTGTTTCCTAATGCATATAAAAGTGGTGATTACCCATGGTTCATAGAAGATGAGATGACGTGAGTATAAGAACATGAACCATGATCTTGTGCTTGTAGTGGTTGTATTAACATTAAAAATGTAGTGACACTACCTGATGTGAGAGAAATTTATTATGTACTCTGATCACAAGAGTCTCAAGTATAAATTATCATATAAGGATACAAACTTCATATTGATACATTGGATAGAGTTCCTCCTTTACTATGACTTTTATAATCTCTATACTCTTGGGAAGAGGAATGTGGTGGTTGATGCTCTGAGCAGGATATCTAGTTTGCAGTTGCTGAACAAAATGTCAGAGCAGTTGGCCTCATTGCAGTTATACTTTGTGGATGGACATGGAGTATCTTACCTCCAGTCAATAGTTGGGGAACCTCCACAAATACATCGAGTCAGGTAAGAATATCATAGGGATACTAACTGTGAGACCCTATATGCTTAGATATCGATAGCGCATGACCCTTAGGTATATTTGAATGTTGAGGATCAGGTCGTTCTTTTCTAAGGACGTAGAGTAGTACCAGTTTCATTGTAGAAGGTGGTTCTGTGGGAGTTTCATAAACCCACTTTTTTGTTATATCTAGGTCTGTTAGAGATGTTCCTAGACCTCCGACATTAGTTTTGGTGTCCAAGGATCAAGAACAGAGTGGCAGATTTCATTTCTCAAGGACTTACTTATCAGCAAGTGAAGGATGAGAACCAAGATCCATGGGTCTTAACTCAACCCCATGAGGTTCCAAAATTTTAGTGGGGTGACATATTGATGGAAATTGTGATAGGTTTACCATGTATATCTAGTGGACACAATTCTATATAGGATAGCATTGATTGAATCACCATGTCGGCCCACTTCCTAGATATCCAAGTGAATAGTTTAGTAGAGAGCCTAGGACACCTCTATATGAAAGAGATAATACAACTCCATTAAGATCCATTTATGATTGTTTTAGATCATGATGTTCTCCTTATATCCCAAAATTTCTAATGGATAGAATAACAATTGAGAAGGGGGGTTTAATCAGTTGTTTACATTTTATAAGTTTCAAAACATTTAGAAATGTAAACCCAATAACCTATTAAGATATATTTCATTATCAACATGTAGTAAATATTCATTGATGAAAAATTATGAAAGAAAGTAAAGAGTACAAGATTTATAAGGTTCTACCATAGTGTGAGAACCTATATTCTTTCCATAGTCACTAATATGGGTCTATTGAAATCCAATATTAAGATGAAGTGAATATAAATTGTGTCAACTACTATTAGTCACCTACTATATCCCGATAAGAATGATTCTACTTAATCCAGTTGGATTACAATGTTTTCAATACAAGATCAGTTTTGGAAGAATCTTGGCATTCAACATAGAAGAGTTGATTAAAATCTATAAGTCAACAACTAAAGTAATAAAAGTATGATGTTGATGGTATATGTTAATGACATAATATTTGGTGGATTAGATGATGCAGAGTGCAATCAATTCACAGAATTCATTAATATTTATTTCAAAATGTTAATGATTGTTGAACTAATGTTTTTACATGGTTTACAGGTGACACAATGAATAAATATAACAGTCATTTATCAATCTAAATATTCCAAGGAGGTTTTCAGAAGATATCAATTGGATGATTCCAAGGAGATAATAACACTGGTGGATACCCGTATGAAACTGGCATAGGATGATAAAGGTAATATATTTAATGTGGTAGAATAAAATAAAAACATTGGAAGTCTATTTTACATGGAAACAATGTGACCTTATATTTTTTCCGCATTCTAACTAGAAAAATATAAAATCAATCCCAATGATACTAAAATTATTTTAGTGAAAAGAATACTTTAGTATATGAAGGGAATGTGGGATTTCAGTCTTATTAACAATATAAAATCTTATCAAGATTTATTGGGATTCAAAGATGTAGATTGGTCCAGATCACAAATGATATAAAACAAAAATCATGTAGTGCTTTCCATAGGCACCATAATCCTGCACTAAGGATGAAATGCCTCTCCATCCTTTCAGGGCCTTTCTCGGATGACCCTTGAAACCACCTCTCCAGAAATGTAGAATCACCACGGATGGAGGAATTGATATGCATGAACTCTCCAAATAACTTCCATACCTCATGATCCCACTCACCTTCAATGAAAATATGATCAAAATTCTCTCCTGACTTTTATTTACTGCACTATCACCATGAGGCTAAACTAATGCCTATTCTCTTGACCCCCTCATCAGATGGAATCGCATAATTTCGTATTCTCCAAACAAGGAAGTTGTATTTGGAAGATATTTTATTGCACCACACAATGTCCTTCCAGCCTAACCAATGCGCATGTGGAGTATAGATCCTTTTAAAGTCTTTTATAGTGAAATTATCAGATTGAGAAGGGGGTAAAGACACATTTATCTAGTTTGGAGTTGATGAGGATAGAGTCAAAGATGGAATTATGGTTATTTTATACAACTTTCTAGATGAAATACGAGTACAGGCTAGCCTCCTTGAGTGTAAAAATAACTCCAAAACATTTCCCAGTATTCCCCTTTAACCCATTTACATGACAACCAACCAATCCCTCAGTCAATGCCAACAATAGACACATTTACCCATAATCCATTCTAATTCATTCCATGAATTACTTAACACATATTCCAAGTCTCTACTTTGTCACAAGTTAATTTCACGCCTCACGATTCCATTAACCCCACTCGGGGCCAGAAATAAAGGTTGAAAATAGATTATCAAGGAGGAGTACTCAAGAAGTGAATCTCTCTTTCTTTTTCTTTCAATTTCATTTACAAAGTTCCATTATTTTGTTCTCTCTTCTCACCTCACCTCATCAAAATAACATAATAATTTCAATAGCATACATGTACTAGACTTTAATTATGATAATGGAATATTTCATCATCATATCTTTTTTCCCCATCTTTTTATACTATAAATGCAAACACTGCCTGAGATGTGCTAATTTATCACGCTCAATGAAGACGGGTTTTCAATTTTCCTTACTATATTAAAGACTAGACATGGAACCTTTTTCAATGGTTGAACCAGATCATAATACATGTATTTTATCTTGTTTAATTTTCTGGAATCCTTACACACTCATAATAAGGAATAATAATACAACACAAATTAATTGTGTACAAAACCGCCAAGCCAAATCTAAGCATTTATCATTAACTCATCGAATGAGTCATCCTCATGCTATATAACCAGAATCATTATAAGATAATTTATATCTATTTAATTTCACTTATAATATATATTAACAATTATAGATGTTTAATCATATTTCAAATGAACATCCCTTCATGAATACAAGTAAATGGATCATGAAAACCAAGGAAAAAAATGCTTCCAAAATAATAAAATTGAATCTGTTAAACCCATCAAAAAGTACATTAATGAACCTAATATGGTTATAACATATCAATTAAATTTTTATAAGGTTCTAGAAATATTAATTAATGAAGCTAAATTTTATTATTCAGGTAATTAAGAACAATCAATAACACCTTCAAGCATAAGGTAAGGGATCGTCTCACTCTTTTGTTCAAGAATTCTTCATATGTTGTGTCCTTTTATTTTTTTAATTCCTAATAATGTGGTATTTTTTTTCAACTCCCCCATATTTTCCATATGATATATAAATGATGGGATACCCCTTTACCTCTCATTAATCCCTCAAAATAATACTTGTTACAATTCCAAAATGTTTTTAAGGGGTTCTCTCATCTCACATTCATTTCCATGATATTTCCAATGCTCGCCATTTATTTATTGAATGTGGTGTACCTGGCCCTGTGGTAGAGTACATGGGAAGATAATTTTGGGAAAGTAAACACTCTATTATATGGGTACACACTATTTAGTAGTAAATATTCATACCTACTATCTACTCTTTCCAGGTAAATGTACGTGGTTAGGTGAAAAATGGAGTATATACACCCTGTACTCAGAAGTACATGTCATGTATATTTTTAGGTTAGGAGGTTTTCGGTGGTTTGTTCTTAAAGAGTTAGAATTAGACTTTTTATTAGTCCATTCAGTGTGTTTTTTCACATATATCATAAATGTGGACTTATTTCAACATCCAGAATTCTCTACAGCCAATTAGATGTTCGGTGGAATAAGTTGAGGAAGCCAAAGATATCGGGGGAGATGCAGTCATGTATGAAATAAATCTTATAACTGGTTCCCCGCTCAATTCTTCAGTGTTATAGAAACCCATTAAAGTACTCTCCAACTAATCCAATGGGGAAAATAAAATTCGCATGCCCCACAAGAATCCACCCTGGTCCAATCCATCAATAATATCCATCCGAAGAAGAAAATGTGGCTAAATTCCCTCAACATGTTAGAAGACCTACCCAAACTAATCCAAAAATGATAGAAGCTCCATCAACTATGATCCTAAAGGATAACATGTCTTCATCATATTATTAGGCCCTTAAAGCATAAGTGAATGATAATCCCCAATATGGGATATTCTAAGATTTAGATCATAAATTTTAAATTCTAAAATTGTTATCTTTGGTACCAGCTAAGCTGTCAATCCTGGATGCACTGAATCTATCAAGAGATATTAGGGAGAAACTAATTGTATCCTTGATATTTCCCTATGAGTTTGAAGCTGAGGTGGCTTCCAATGAAGTATACCGGATACATATCAATCCAAAAAAATCCACACAATTATGTCCTTCAAAGATCAAGATGAATATACTATCATACAATGAAATATCAAACCATTATATGTGTTTGGAAGGATAAATGGTTTTACTATTTGAAAATTGTTCATTGATAATCACACTAGAGTTATCCTCCCCCCACTATAGAAACATAATTGACTGGTCTTCAATGAGGATGATCTAACACTCTACATAATGAAAATATTGGGCAAATAAAAAAGTGAGCAAAACCTATTAGAACAAATCAAGATCAAAACCTAGTTCAGTGACCTCATAGGTTACCCATAATTTCTGGTGGTCTAAAATAATACATCCTTCAACACCCTTCTACGGATTCCCTTACTGCATCAACACACCACAATCCACTCCTCTTACCATCTGTGCCATAAATATAGCATTAATGGACCGAATGGGACATTGAGTATTGATAAGTCCTTGTTCGAGCTCTGGGAATCACACTATATTACTGTATGGTTCTACGATTCGAAGGGGAAGCAAGTTCTAGTCAATGATTTTTTCTGTATTTCAACCCCTAATGGGTTATAAATGGATCCCTCCAATCCCATCAAGAAGTTCGGGGAAGAATATGTACTACCCATCAATAAGATTAAGTGCACATGTCCAGATTCATACGATATTCAACAATCATCATGATTTTGGTCATGACCGTCGAGCCTAATAATGTTTATAAGGTCACTTAATCCTGAGGTAATGGTGGGGGTACAAATAAAAATTCCCTTAAACCATCAGTAAAACTCCATAAATTCACTACCTCACCAACTGAGGCAAGAGTACGAGTCTTGTCACTAAATGAATATGTGTAAACTCATTTACCCCCCACTTCTTCTTCTTTGAAGAATACCCCACTAATGAATGAGGTAGAAGCGGCAGTTTCATTTCCCATGCACCAAAATATCAACTATTCCCTTAACTATGTAATAATCATCGCAAGAATTGTTCCCCATCATAAGATGACGAGGGTGATGATGAGGATGTAGAGGAGGAAGAATAAGAACTAAGGGATGCCCCTCCATTATATTAAAATGGTTTTTTGTCTTAATTTATAATTAATTGGATTGAAAAGAAGTCATTTTTTAGAAAAATATAAAACATATTTTTTCATCATTTTGTTAATACTATTCATACTATCAAGTCTAAAGGATAGTAAATAACTATTATATTAAATAATTATATTGTAATGATATGATGTGTGTCTTTACAACATGGTATTACATTTTATAGAAACTATCAAAAAAATTAAATTTATTTAAATATATTATTTTTTTGAAATATTAGGGTATTATAAGGATGCATCCAAATCATCCATAACAAAAAAAAATTTGTATCCCACTATGATTGTAATACAATTATGATTCACTATTACCCAGAATTCTAATAGATAAGAACTCTATTAAATTAAAAAATTTCACCCCTACCCACTTTTTTTCAATATAATTTAAAAAACATAGTAGATTGGTGAAACAAGATATATCAATTATAGTCAAATTACCCATAGCAATAATCTTATTCCATTGTTAGTTATAAAAATTAGGTCATTTTGAATGGATATGAAGTGATAATGGAAAAAATAGAGACATGACATTTTTTTACATCATTCACGTATATTAGAATATATACAATTATACTGCAATCAATAGGTTTAGATAATCCTAATTAAATAAGATAATTTACACACTTTTATTTTTTAAAAAGATTAAAATATATTAATGGATTAATCAAGAAAAATTTCTCCAAAATGGACCACTTATTAATATTAGATTATATAGGATCTAAATATTTATATAAAATATAATTTATACATGTTTCTAGGTCATTTTAACCCTTATCTCTCAAGTTTAACTATTGTAAACCTATTTTAACTTTAACCGTGGTAACAAATTTTTAATGATTTTACTATTCATTATGAAAAAATTAAGTTGAAATTGTTAAATATTATTAATTATTATAATTAAAAATATATAATTTATTTTATAAAATTCAATTCATATAAGTGGTATAATTTAATTTAAAATTAAATCCGCAAAATGCGATGAAAAGATGGTTTCCTGAAAAAATGTCTTCTTAAATATAAAAAGTTCATATACCAAAATAAAGTATAAAATTAATTAAAAAGAAAATTATTGGATTATTAATAATATTAATGAACTAAATTTACTTTTAAAACATTTCAAAACAAAATTTAACTATTCAAATTCATCAAATAAAAAGACAGTTTTCAATAAAAATCATTATTTTTCACTATTCATAAAAAACAAAATTTTTAGAAAATTATCAAAAAAACCTTAGTTAATTTTTACATGACAAAAAATTATATCCTTTTTTTTTAAATTAAAATTATATAAATTTTAAATTTATATTTTAAATAAATCCATATAATATATAAAAACAAAATTTATAAGAGTAAAAAATTTCATTTTTGATTGAAAAAATATTTAATATTATTATATTTAAATAACTCTATAAAATATAATTAATAAATTTTTATAAGGTATTAAATTTATTTACAATTAAAATCACCTTATTTTTTACAGGGGTCATTAGTTTTAATAATACCTCATATCCCAACAAGTAAAGCACTGGATAACATTGGTTTCTTTCTTTCCGTGACATTCATGGGCTAGATGGACCTTGTCAACGGCATCATTCTAATGAGCCTCAACATCCTGACCCACATGTGATTGATGATCAGGTGCTATAACTGAATAGTAAATAAGGAATTACTAAGCCCAAAAAGTTGGGATTTTCATTTATGATACACTTTTAACATATTTGACTCATTTATTTATCCATTTATAATTCCCAAAAACAACCGAAATTAAAATTAGAACACAAGTCATTATGATTCATGTACCATTCCTAGGGTATCTTCCCTGAAAATAGTGTATCCTCACTTGGTCTTTCAGTATGGTAAGTTTCCTTGCATCGGATCATGGGGGTCCCTAAATTCTCGTTTCCTATTAAAAATAGTTTAAATAAACAAACACTATATTTTATTCATGACATAATTACATTTCTTGAAATATAATATATATATATATATATATATCATTTTCTTCATTACCCTTCCACACACATAAAAAGTGATAGTGTTGTCTATTGATGTGTGGACTACCACCTCCTTGACATGATTTGATTCTTATTTGTTACCAATAGTTATATATATAAGTTTATATGATCATTTAATATGTTATTTATGATATACATATCATTCTGGAATGATATTGTGGTATTTACCTTTATTCAAAAATGATCACTGAAAAATTGGAACATTACTCATGTGTACGTACGGCCTACAGTCACCATGATCGTAATATTGATCCATTATTCATCTACATATTTAATTATTTATTTCAAAAGAGTATTTACTATATTAATATGATAATTATATCATCATTATTATTTTTTATATGTTATCTAATGATCCCTTTGACCATAGTTGACTTATTAAAGTCATTTTTGATGCATAAACTGAATTTTTCCAAAACTCCTGACATAAATATAATTGTTTTTGTAGATGTATAAAAAATAGTAAAAAGTGAAATAAAATTAATGACAAACATGAAAAAGTTTATGAATAAAGTATAAAATTAACAAAAGTTTATTATAATTGTTGTCAATGGATGTTCACCTGAATGGAAACTCGAGTTTGAGGATTCTCATCTCACTTTTTACATCTTTGAGATAAATGTCACGTTCACCAAATACATCTTTTCTGTGGTGTATCTACTACCCTTTATATTATATATTTAATCCTCTAGTATTATTGGTACCCGAAAATTTCTTTTAATATTATTCATTAATGAGGTTTATGATTTAAAATGTTTCCAAGTGGTATGGAACAATTTAGAAAGTTTAAAGCTTATTTTCATCAATAATAAGTTTTATGATCATTCAATGGTATTTCAATTAGATAAAATTATATTATCATTTTTTAATAAAACCATTCATTTTATTCTCCTATGGTTATTCATGTCCTTTTTCAAGTAATAATACTACTTTTCCACTATTTTGTACTCAATATTATTTAGAAAATATTCTTATGAAATCCTACCATTATTACTCTCTTAGTCAGAGAACCTGTTTTCTACTAAAAACCATGTTTTATTTAAATGATTACTAAAGACACATCAAATATAGAATCAATGATAATTTCTTCAATTTAATTTTAAAATTGATATTCCAAATCAGTTTTTAATGCATCCACAAATGATTCATCAACCTCAAATTTGGTGGAACATTATTTTCCATTTCTTGATTATATTTTTTCACTTTTATTTCATTCAATTTGTTCAAATCACTAGAAATAATCTTTTTTTAAAATTATTTTAAAGGTAACATATTATCTTGAGTTCTTTTATTTTATGTTACTTCTCCAACCCCCTAAACTCTTTTTATTCATTTCTTTTATAACAAAAACAGTATCCTCAATATACTAGGTTGTTGATATGAGAAGGATTTGGACTACACTTACACACACCTCCTCATACTTTTGTGTTCCGGGTGGAGTTGTGATGTGGAGTGTTAGAGTAGTTCCAAGATTTTTCCATGGAGTTTTACTTATTGACATCCTTTTTCTTGTGATTCCACTAGTGGGATCAGCATAGTGCATGTTTTGTGGATTCTCTCCTTCCAAGAGGAGAAAAGATGCATGGGGTATGCCACATGATTTTTTTATCTAGCCTCTTGTGGTTGAATGTGTTAACTCACCTTCCCTGTTCGTTGGTACCTTATGTGCTTAATGTTAATTCTTCATACTATAGTTATCAAGTATAGGATGATATTATGAACACCTCATAAACATAACTATGTGACTCACTATCCAGTGCTAGTAGGATTAGTACTTTCCCTATGGATGTAGAGGCTCTATCTTCTGGGAGAGTGCTTTGTGGTTTGCTCAGACCACTAGAGTCTCAGTTTTTTCTTCGCTAAGAGAGACATGAACCAGAGGAAGCGATGCCAGTTGAACATCCTACAGGACTACAACTTCAGGGTACTCTATACTCCGGAAAGAGGTGGAATTTTAGTAGATGCCTTTAGTATGAAGTCTCAGGATCACCAAAAGTAGGATGTTTTGGAGCATTTAACTTCCTTGCAGCTGACCTTGGTAGAGAAAGAGGGTAAAATTTTCTTCATTCAGTGGTGTTGACTCCTTCGATTCTCAATCATGTAAGAGAGTCTCGGTTGTGAGACATCGACTAATAGATATGTTGTTACTGATATATTCAAAGGCTACACTCTATATGGATACTCTAAAAGAGGGAATCACGAGACCCTGATCAAGGGGAAAATAGTGGTTCCAGTCACACCGTGCATTGTATTGAGGCGCATGTGATTTATACATGTCACAATGACTTATGGATCATTTTCCTAAAGTACCAAAACAATATAAATGCATTTACTTGGTTTTGAGTAAGTCAGTTCTTTTTTTATTAAAATTGATTTTAGTTTTGAACAAAAAGACTCTCTTGGAGTCATACCAGTCACACAGTGCATCTGATTGAGATTCAGATGATTCCTACACATAAAAAATGACATATGTATCATTTTCTTAAAGTACCAAAATAATCCAAATTATTTTTATTAGTTTTGAGTATGTTAGTTGTTTTTTTATTAAAATTGATGTCAATTTTGAATAAAAAGACCCATTTGGAGTCATACTTATTTCACCGTGCATCAGATTTAGGTAGGGATTATTCCTACACTTTAAAAATGAATTATGGATCATTTTCCTAAATTAACAAAACAATATGAATACGTATCCTCAGTTTTTGAGTACGCCACTTGTGTTTTTTCAGAAAAATTAATGTCAATTTTAAATAAAAAGACACACTTTGAGTCATATCAGTCACACCATACATCAGATTGAGGGTAGTCTTTCCCTCTATTATGAGTGTTATGGAAGCACGAACGAGTACAAGATGAGATTTGGTAGAGGTAATCAAATGAACATGACTAATTTTTTATGTTGTTCTAAGACCTTTTTTCTACACCCTTGGATCTTGAACTCTGAGACAAGTTATTTTAAGGGGGAAAGATGGTAAGAACCCAATTTTTCACTCAGTTATGAAAAAATTATATTTCAGTATACATATTTACTTTGGACCTAATATGGATGCCTATTGAGTTACTAAAGGTCTCAGGGGTGTCATGGTCATTTTATAAGCATGGAACCCATCATTTTGAGAAAATTATCCAACCTTCATGGTTGGTGCACAGTTTTCCTAACCATGTGTATGGTGAATTTCTAGACAGAACCACTTCACACAGTTTGAACATGGTAGTGTGGCCCAATCGTGTCAAATATTTACCCAATACTTTTACCAAGACTCTTCCCAACATCTATGAGATATTTTTCTCATCAAAAGACTAAAATCATTCCCCTTAATGAGGTTCTCAAGGTGGAGTATTCAAGAGGTGAAATCCTCTTCCTTTTCCTTTTAATTTCATTTCAAGTTCTTTTATTTTATTATTCCCCCCTAAACTCCTAGGTAAAAATGAAAATGATAACTTGAGTGTCAGCTATATACTAGAATTATATCATGTTAATGGAAATCATTACTCAAATTTTCTTTTCTCTCTCTCTCTCTCTCGTATTTTAAAAATGAAATCACCGTCTGAGAGGTTCTGATTTAAAACTTTCATGGATGATGAATTTTCCTTATTAAATTTATCCTTAAAGGTGGGTAATGAAACTTTTTTATGGTTAAAATAGACTATAATATATTTATTACAATATTTATTATTGCTTCTATGTAACATATTTACATAATGCTAAATAAAAAAACAAAATGAGTTTGTTATGATCATTAACCATCATAATAATGAAAATGATTATAACTAAATGATTCATCCCAATACCATATAAAAAATGATATATATAAACATTTACACTTATTTATGTTCATTAATATCATATAAATTCAATTATGAATAATTATTCTCATTCCACATGAACTTCCGTACTCATATACAAGTATATTGATCGTGAAAACCAAGGAAATGAATGCTCCCGAGTAATATAATTGTATCTTATAACTCAAAAAAAGGTACTAAATGAACTTAATAAAATTATAAGAAATTAAATAAATATATATTTCTATTAATTAATTAAATAATTAATTTAATTTAATTTTCCATGATGTTAAGGCCAAGTGAAGAACACATTCGGACATAAGGTAAGGGTTTTCCCACCACTTTTATTTCTATGAGATATGAATTCTTCACCAATAATTGTTGTGTGTGGTGTATTTATTGTTGGGATTTATTTATATTAAAAATAATATATAAATATTATTGCTTTTTCTGCTCAAAAATACCCTTGTTTGTTTTACTGATGATCTTATTTTAATTATATTTCAGAAATTTTATATTCTTTATAATTCTTATTTTGGAATAATATTCAAGAATTTATTCATGATAAATATTCATTAAATTGTTAAGAATGATATTAAGAGTATTCCGGAAACAATATTAATAAAATTAATTGTATGAAGCTAAATTAATATTTAATTATATATTATATAAGTGTTCAGGAGGACATGATCTAGTGACACTCATTCCATTTTCAATCGATCTATCTTGTATGAACTGTATTAAGAGGAGGTAGTAGGATGATTTAAAATTTATATCTTTGAGAGAATATTTTGAAGGTGGGGATCCTCCTTTCAATTGGTATATTGATGAGGATGGGATTATTCACATTTGTGGCCATGTTGTTGTGCCCACTTTAATGTGGGAAGAGATGATGCATGGGTTTCATGCCACAAATTAGGTGGTTCACCCTAGTTTTACCAAGATATTTTGAGATATTTGGATATAGTATTGGTGGACAAGAATATGAAAGAAGATAGTAGGGTTTTTCACACGATTATATACATGTTAATAGATGAAAGGGAAGCATCAAATATCTACTTGACTTTTATAACCATTTCCACTCTAGAATGGAAATGGAACTATGTTACTGTAAAATTTTGTGCCATGTCTCTTGAGGATATCTCTAAAGAATGATGTGATTTGGGTGGTGGTATATCAACTGAAAAAGGAATATCATTTCTTGCTGATTCAGGATAATTTCACCATTGACCAATTGGGTTACTTGTATGTTTGAGAGATGATATGTTTCATGTGGTACCCTAGAAAATATTTTAGTGAGAGTGTAGTTGTTTTCCTAATTGTATATGTCAATGACATATTACTTATTGGAAATGTGGTACTAGTCTTATAATATATTAAGGAATGGTTGAATAAATTCTTCTCCATGAAGGACATGGGCGAGGTAGTGTATATTATTGGGATAAAGACCCATCGTGATAGATCCAAGAGATTACTGTGCCTAAGTCAAAGTATATACATTGATAAGATACTGAAGAGATTCAGAATGGAACAATCTAAGAGGGTATTGTTTCTAGTGCCACATGAAATTCATATTTCTAAGAAAATGTGTCCTCAAACACATGAGTAAAGAAAGATAATGACAAGGACTCCATAAGCATCAGTGATTGGGTCAGCCATGTATTCCATGTTATGTACTAGTTTGGATGTCGCCTACGCATTGAGAGTGGTAAGAAGATATCAAGCTGACCCAGGTGACTACTATTGGATGAAAGTAAAGAGTATCCTAAAGTATCTGAGGCTTAATAAGGATGTGTTCTTTGTTTATGGAGGATATGAGGAACTAGTCATCAGAGGATATGCTGATTCTTGTATCTAGACTAATCAAGATGACATTAAGTCACAAATGGGATACATCTTACTTCGAATGGAGGTGCAGTGAGCTGGAAGAGCTCTAAGAGGAGTGTGGTTGAAAATTCTAGAGTAGATTCCAAGTATATCACAACTTCTCAGACTGTTAAAAAAGAAGTTTGGGTGTGAATATTTATCTAGGATCTGGATGTTTTATATATAAGTAAAGATCCCATCACACTGTATTGTGATATACTGTAGTGGTCTCTCTCGCAAAAGAGCCAAGGTCACATCAGTGGATGAAGCACATACTTCGAAATTATAATCTATTGAGGTATTGTTTCTAGAGGTGAAGTTGAAGTGAGAATTGTTTCCATGGAAGACAATGTCATGGACCCCTTGACTCAGTCCTTTACTCAATAGAAACATGATCATCATGTGAGCTCTAGCAGACAGAAATTCTTACGTAGTTGGATCTAGTCTAAGTAGAAGTTTGTAAGAGTTTGTGTCCTATAACCAACTGGTTTTACTTTATTTCATGAATATTTAATATATTTAAATATTATTACAAATTGTTTATTGTTCTGCAGGACTATAGTGTAATAATGTCTTGGAGTATTTGTTACATTGACAAGGTCATAGCAGTTCCCCTCTATGATGAGAACCTTGAAGTTCTTTGATAATATTCATAAATATTGTTTTGTGGTTGGATGAAATAGTATAATGGGATACATATTATACATATCATCAAGTGTGAGTACTCATAAGAAGATCAGACTTCATCTCATGTTGTTTGAACTTGGTAATCTCTAAGACAGGAGAGTATGAGAAGAGACCCACTAGTAGGAATTCTGCATGTTTTGATGTCATCAAATATTCCTATCTTTGATCATCTGTAATGATCCTTAGACTTTAATATTATCATTAATAAGTGTCATGACTTGAGAACTTTTATTTACTGATGAAAACTATTAGGCTGACAGTTCGCAGGAAGTAGGGAATGTTGGGTGTCTCACGAGTGGCATGTTATTAATGGATAAGTTGAGGAAGGCTTTATCCCTTATATTTATGAAATTTGATATCTTGGCCCTTTTATTTAAATATAATCGTCTCATGAAATTCCATGATTGTGGTGTAATGATGAGTTTATTTCAGGTAGTTAAAGAATGACATATCAAGCATAAGTGTTAGTGACGCTATCATGAAACCAACTTGATGAGATATTGAGATAAAGGGATTATATTACACAGTGAGTGTTTGTATGCGGATGTTGTTGTTTTGACTTTTAGTTCTTTCTCTTGGTTGCCTTGAACCATTACTAGATAGTACTCTTGGACTTTTGGAAACCCCTACTAATGCCAACGAGAAATAATCCTATAGGGTCACACACTATGTGTTTTTGGTGGTCTTGGTAAAATTAAATTTGAATTTAATTAATAAATATTATTCTCAAGATAGTGGAATACTTTTCTCAAGTTAAAATGATTGCATAAATTAAATAAATATGTATTCACTGAATTTTGTGTAAAATATATTTATTTATTTTATTGAACATTTAATAAATATTTATCTTGAAAATATTTATGAAATATATATTTGAAATTTTAAATTAATTTTCTAAAATAAATCTTCTAAATGTTGAAAATTATATTTGTTTAATTTTTTTTAAAAAAAGAAAGCAAAATAATTTATGAGAAAAAATCTATTATTGAAGCATATAAAGACATTACTAAAACATGAGTACTTATTTTGAAATATATTTATTTATCTAAAATATTTATACAACATATTCAATATTTTTTTATTATTATTCATTCCAAATATTTAATGGAATGTTTGTAAAAATATACTATATAATGGTTAACTTAGACATAGGTTATTATATATCACTATCTATTGAAGAAATTAAATATATTTAGAGAAAAATATATCATATAATCTTGGGGTGTTATTATTATGATAGTGGGAATATTTGTTCCGTCCATATATGTTGAAAGAGAACATTCATTTTACCATTTTTAAAAAAAATTAAAAATCAACTTGTTAAGAAAATGTCTCCTAAATAGAATTCACATTAACCATTTGAAAATTAATTAAATTTTAATTATAATAGACGTTTTAAATCATTCTAAGTACAGTTGAAATATTCTATAAAATAATTTTAAGGATAATCTACATGGAAGAAAATTTCTTTCAACCAAAGGGGAAATAAGGATGACTTTTCTTTGAAAACACTTTATTGAAATATTTTTATACCAAAGAGTGGAAAATATACTATTACATGAAAATTTCATAAAACAATCTTGTAGAATAAAATATATCAGAAATTAACATCACTAGTTGTTTGAATGAAAAACGGGCATGAGTGAGTAGGGCCTCATTATATCAATTTGTTTGGTAATATATGATATATAGAATATGATGTAGTGTTATTGACCCACATGGATGTATTGATTCAAGTGTGGTATGTGTGGTGACTCATTAGTACTTGGTCTAGATCATGGTGAGTAGCTCGAATGGTTGGTGGGTGAGCATGGAATTGAATTGGGAGGTCAAGGTTTGACCTAAAAGTGTTGGGATGGCTATAAGATACATCAGGATATGAGGGAATCATGGTTGAAATTTTTCACAATGCATCGATGGTGGAATCTAAGAATCCTTATGGTGAGTTCTTCTAAGGAGGTAAAACTGACTATTTACATGGGATTCAATTCACTAGGTTCAAAACAACACTACACATATAGGTATAGATCTAACAAACCTTACTATGATATTATCCAAGGATTTATGGGAAGAGGTAGTGTATTTGGGTTACACTTCGAAATTCATGGTATGTATGCATTGGATCAAATATGAAAATGAGAGTCGGAACTAGTGACAATTAAACCTCTCCTGTGTGTGTGTGGAGTTATGGTATATTGGAAACCTTACCGATTGGGTTGGTGGATAACTAATAACATTTTTTGAGTGTCAAATTATGATGGGGAAAGGCACTGGGTTTTGATATCAACTTGAAAGATAGGTCTTATGGGGGGAGAACCATGGGATGGTGATCCAATAAACAAAGTCTTGGGTGTATCAAGTTGGACTGGAACCATGGTGCATCCAATCTATGTTCGATGAGGCATGTGGGAATTGGGTTAGGATCTATAGGTTTTTTGATTTGGTTTGTAGCTATGTTAGGGAAGCATGAAATGAATTTAGAAGTGGAATAGATCCATTGTGAAATCATTGATGACTGATGTTGTTTGGGGGATGTAGTTGGAAGAACACCAAGTTTTCTTGGACGTGAGAAGTGTTTAGTGGAGATATTATAAGATACCATGTCCATACAAGTGGAATGTTTCAGGAAGAAATTTTAATTTTCAATTTATGCGTGGATGAGATTTTTATTAGAGATTCAGTATTCAATTTTTAGAGGTGGTGAATCTAAACGAATTTTTATAGAGGTTGTTTGAAGTCAAGGGATTCCATTGGTTATTTGGTGAATATTACAAGTTTTATGGTCTATAATTTCTTTTTCATTGGATATATCCTAGGGTACACATCTATCACATTGTCAGTACTAACCATACAACCCAACCGTGGGGATTGTTTTAAACCTTTTTGGATCCAAAAACATATCTCGCAACACAAAAGTTTACTTTTGGATGAACCAAACATTAAACCAACTTTCATGATGGAAACTTCCATGGAAGGAGGTAAGTGTATCAGGTTATCCATACCAATGCTAGCCAAATTTTACAAACTCTTGTTCCATATATATAGGAGAAACTGTCCACACTGAATATCTCACCCCTTTTAGGTGTTATAGGGTTGGTTGGATACTCATCTAGGATGATATGAGTAACTAAGAATCATGAATATCCCCAATATCTATTTTAAATAATTATTTCATTGTATCAATGAGGTAAGTGTTGTTGCACTAAAGGAATGGGAAGTTAGGGCATTCATGATCTGTTATGAACACTAATCCATAAAAACCTATTGGTCATTGCACACTCGTGATATGTATGATAATGGTAAGGCCATCCTTATGGCTCGATCCTATATGTTATTACTTTGTGCGGCCTTCCTCTCCACCCACATCAATGGGATTCTCCTCTATAAATGGTACACATCCTATCAATTTAGCCATCAATTTCATTATGTTCAATCGATATTTCCTCCCTCTATTCACATTCACTATGAGAATCATCTAATGGTGAATTTCCAATTTTTTATAATTTTTACCAGTGAGGAAATGCATGAAAGGATGGATCTCCCTCCCAGTGACATAGGGATTTGTTTTCAGAAATTATGTCGATATTTGGGTGTACTCATTTCCCAATTGGAAGTTATCAAAATTCATATATGAGGATACCCAATGTCCACCAATTTTTTAGACAAATCCTAGGCCTAGAATGAAGATAGCTCTAGTAGAATCAAAATCTGTTGAAGTGCCTTATTGGAAAATGACCCATTTTCCATTACTCTCATTGCCAGTAGAATCATCAAAAAATGAAAATAGCATTCATGCATATTTATGGTTTACTATATGCTAGAATGGTGTAATTAATTTTTCTATATATAAATTTATATGATGAATATAAATAGGTATATAATGAATATATGAGATATTTATATCAAGGATTAAAATTTTTAAGATGATCAAACCATGATCAACTGGAAAGGACTAAAACTACACAATGAAAACATATAAGAAAAATGAACCAGTTATCATCGAGAACAAATATTTTTATAAAGAATTATTAATAAATGGGTGATAATAGGTAATTAGTAATAATATATAGTATGATATATATGATTATGGTTCTTTAATATATTTGTAATTATTCTATATTTACTATATAGGAGGTTCGAACACGTATAAAGGGTTTTAGATATATGGTAAGGCTTTTATATTGAAATTCTATTGTTTACCGGGATTGTTTATGATTTAGAATCTAATGATATAATTCTTGGATCTATGTCTCAATAATATCATGAATTATATTCTCATATTAATATTTTAATATCCTCAAGGTTTCATCATTTTGAAAATAGCACTATTACACTACATTCCCTCCTCTGTCGCACATTTTCTTAAAAAAATCCAATATAAATTAGTATGCACACATAGTATTACTCTTGTTGGCCCTTTTTTCAAAAATTAAGGTCACCAACCTCGATCATGGATACCCCTTGGGTGTGTCAACTTATTTTTTTCCTTTTATATTAATTTATTAAATGATTCAAAATCCTTCTAAGAATACATATTGGGTTGATAATGGAATTTCCCCTTGTAGGGAATTTTCTAGATGATAACGACACCTTTTAAGTTCCTTGTTAAGACTTATAATTGTTTTTTCCATGTTGGGTGGTTTTTCTAAAATTCTTTTAAAGGTCAATTGAGTTGTGATTATTGAATGTGACATATTTTTATGATTAATTGAATTGGTTGATAGACAATGTTAGGTTTTTATAATAAAACCCCACTAATGTGGTGAAAAATATTTGAAGTTACAATGTGATGATTTTTAGTTATTAAATGATTGATTAATGATTTTATCTTAGAGATAATGGTGAAACAAGGTGTTATAACTTAAGGATTCCTAGGATGGAATCTTGTTAATTATTGTAATGCTTTCTAATGGTTAGTGAACATACAGGGAGTGATATCAGCTATTCATAAGATATGATCACCATCTATTATGTATTTTTCATCCATATGAGTAACACCAGTTCCCTAGGGGAGTCCCCATGGATGGGCTCGATGACCCAGTTGTTTGTTCCATGCCACCAAGGATACTTAGGACCCAATGTTCAATACTAGGTATGGACTCAAAGGTCTGATAATACTTAAAATTTCACACCATACATGGAGTGAAACGTGGGACTTCATACTTTCGACACAATAGATGTAATCATAAGATTTGTATATGAACTGAGACCCTCAAGAGATACTTGGAAAGTCCCTCCAGATTTCTTTGGATGGGCTCAAGGTGTCTTGATACAATTTATAACTGTTTTTTTCAAATTGAATTAAAGAAAATGTAAATAATTTTTTTTAAATAATTATTAATCCCATTGGTATTAAAGACATGGGGATGTTTCTTTTTGGCCAAACCACAAGATTGGGTTCAGTCCACCTCATTATATATTATCACACCCAATTTACCATTTTAGGATTTTTTAGATCAGACTAACAAACATAGGTGAAAGAATGTATATTGGATAGGTGTCCATGTGGGACACAATACAATGCATTTATTTATTCATTTCTATTTGTTTTTATTTAATATAACATATAGCTTAATTTATAATGCACGAAATGCATTATCCTAGAAAATGTGGGTGTTGGCCACCTGAGATTATATATCACACCCTGCTGGAGGTGCCTTTGTCACCTGAGTAGACGTTATAGTTGAATTAATGAAACAAATGGAAGCTTGAAGGTTCCGCTGCTTGGTTGATTTTTCTAGATTTAGGATGGAGTTGGGGGGAAGAGGACTGAGGTAATACTTAGGATGCTAGTGGGATAGCAATTGGTTTTTTAATATTTTATTTCATTTTACTATTTATTCAATTTATTTATTATTGTATTTGTGGTATCATTTGACATACATTTATTATTTCAAGAAGGTGTAATCCACTTTTGCACAGTTATTACATGTCCATTTTTCACTCACCACCTATTTAAACCAATATAGAGACCTAGTTCTGAGTTACATTTAGCAACTGTTATGTTTCCAACTTTCCCATTTTAGGGGAAGTTTCATTTTTTTATGATGTGGGTTTGTAAGAAATTAACAATCAATTATTAGACCTTTCATAATATAAAAAACTTATGAATGATAAATTAAATTTATGGGGGTGTGGAGTGTAACACCCATGTATTTTTAAATTTTTTTCTCCAATTAATATGTGCTTTTTGATATTCTTTATTTCAGACAACACTTTATATAGATTTCTGTGATATGAATGAACTATGTTTGGATTTCATTATACACAAAACCAAGTTAATCGTAAAATACATGAAACACATAGATTAATTTTTATAACATGAAACACTATGTTTGGATTATTCTAAACCTAGTTGTATGTTTTGTTAATAGCTTATGTTAAATGTAAGGCCATGTTTGACTGAACTGCATTATAATATTAATATTTCTATTTAAATACTATTATAGTTACAATATATATGTTGGAATGGATGTTATGCATAAGATTAACTAATGTGTGAAAATATTATTTACACATTTATATATAATGTTTCCTTTTATTATCAATTATATAATAATGAAATTAAGAAATGTTTTAAAATAAATAATTTTTTTTTCCAGGTAAACTATTTATTTATATACAAATAATATTTTTCTTAATAAATTAAAAAAATAATTTTTGTGAATGTTTTTAAAACTGTTTATATATTATATATTAAATCAATTTTTTCTGAAATTCATTGAATAGATTTTATAGGCATTAGATACAATTAAATCCATTTATAAGAATAAAAATAGGTATATTTCTAATAGGTGATTTTCCCACAATTTAATGAAGATCCAATTTTAAATATAAATCCTAAAACATTTATGGTTTTTTTTCAAAATAATAATCATCTATAAATATGAATTTCTAAAATAATTTTGGTTTATATTTTCTTTTTTTTCTGTAATGTTTCATTTGTTTATGAATAGTGAAAACACTGAATTTTAATCAAAAGCTACTTTGTTCATCAAATTTATTTATGTAGTTAAATTATACTTTAAAATGGTTTCAATCTATATTTGCATAAATTATTCACCTATTAGTTAAAATTATTTTATTTTAATCAATTTTATATTGAAATATGATATAAAAACATTTCAAAATTTTGAACATTTTCACTTTAAAAACTCAATATTTCAACCCATATATGAGATTATTTATTAAATTATTTTTTACCAGTTTTTTAATATGAATTTGATAAAATGGATTCTATATTTTTTAATAATAATAATTTATAATATATAATCATGTCAATTTAGTTTTCTAAAAAAATTTAGTTTAAATAATTAAAATTATTTATAGTGATTAAGGTAAAAATGAGTTTACATATTGGTTAAATATTAACTTCATGGTGAAAATACACTAGAGACATTCCCAAAATCCATTCGATCGATATATTTTGAACATATACTCTATTGGATCCAAAATGAAAAATTATTGGTGACACGTTATGTAAAGGAGACCACTCAATAGTTTTTACTAATTTATATTTAAAATAATTACACCCCTCCTCCAATATAAAAATTCCACCCTCAATTTTTGACACCTATCATGTCCTTTGGATAGTCCAACCCTTACCGAAATAAGTTCCCAAATTACCTCCATTCATCCTAGAAACAACACATTGGGAATAATTCCAAATATGGAATCCCTTTGGAACAATGAAAATTGAGTAATCCCCAAAAAAGTAATGGTTTGAACATCTTGGAAGAGTTTAATAGACCTGAGATATAGCCTGACTACCCAGGTCATGTCTACTCTATTTGTGATATATATATAAATCCTAAATACCTTGTTTATGAAAACATCTTCTTCTTGAACAGTCATTAGTACTCTAGCTACCCACCAAGTGAGGAGCTTCTGATCCTACTTTTGATGGTAGTGCTGATATAGATCTTCTCCCAATAAGAATAGATCGTACAGTCTGATATAAAAGATTAATATTCCATAATGTTTTGTATCCTTGACACTTAATGGGTTATTTGGGATATTGGGACTTCTTATTCCCTATTTTACTGTATAGATGAAACACCATGTAACAATCAGTGGGTGTTGTATGACTACTACTACCCCCACAAGAAGACTCAAAACTATGTTTCTTTCTACTATAAGAACCACTTTCTTGTCTTTGTGTTGAAATACACTATTATCCACCGTTATCATCCCTAATTTATACATGGGATGAGGGTCTATTTCAATTTTTCAGAAATGGGGGTTAACCAAAAGATATTCATTCATGATCGAATTGTGTATACAATCCCACCCTCAAACCATATCTTTGTCATCAATTTGTCACCATCAAGTGCTAGTGTGAAGTGATGAAGTTTGGTGAAATGATATGAATACCCCACCACTTACAAAACTCCCTAATCATGGTTCATAAATCCTATATCTTGGTCATATATCAGTGTCTTAGGGATGATATAATCATAGAAGTCTATCTATAAATTCACATAGACCATACCCTAGTGATGATCAACCAAAGTAATAACATACCAAAAAACATGGAATAATCTCAAAGAATATAGGTTTTGAGTTTGAACCACATCTTTAGATGTGCATCTAGATGATCAATTGTCAATAAAATGGCCGCTAAGCATGGATCACTAGCTTATGGAATATCATCCTTTGGAAAGTTTGGGGTGATTTTGATGAAATTATCACATCAAATTTCTTATAGTAAGGTAATATCATGGGACTCCCGGTATATATCATATGAATATCTCTAAAAAATAAGCATCATCACCCATGTTTGGAATAGTCTGAGGTTTTATAGGAGGCATTTCATGAGGTAATACTTGTGGATTTGAGCCCATCACATCCTAATATTGGTTGTCTCTACCCTCCTGATGCATGACTTGAGGACGTCATTGTAGAATATCTATACTCATAAACAATATTGTTGAAATGAGAAAAAATAATATTAAGTCAATATTCATCTTGGAAAAGAAAATATATATAAACATGGAAGATATATATTTGAATTACCAATGAATGAAATATTAGGTATTTATAAGATGAAAGGAACTCATGTGACAATTACAAATTTGGACCTTTGGAATAGTAATCTCTCCATTGAAATTTAATCTGGCCATTATGAATAGTAACCTAACTATTACTAATATTTATGTCATTTTCATTATCAAGTGGACATTAAATGACTATGTTTTGAACCAAAGATGTAAAGGGTCGACTTTTATTCATCTAATGATATTTTTTAATATTTTAGGATAATTTTATTGTCATAATCATATTATTAGTTACCCTAATTTACCGAATTTACCTTCAACTATGGTAAATAAAAATTATCATAGTTACTATTCATAATATCCAAAAATAAAAGCAACCTATTAACATAATTTGGACTCAATTATTCCAAATATGGAATCCATTTTTCATAATTCAAAACACATAATTATCAGAAATTAATTTAAGATTAATTCCCATTGTCAAAACCAAAAAATAGGTTTTTAAGAAATAAAAACTTATCAAAATATTGTCATGTGTTTATGTCCAATTTAATTGTTAAATTACTTAAAATGACCAAAATGGGATTAAATAAAAAACTTAATCCAATTACACTTTAAAAATAATTAAAAATATTATCTAAATTGATAAATAAATTAGACAAAAATATAGTTTTGATTTAAAATGCAGTATTTTTTACTGTTTATTAAAATTTGAATTTTATCAGAAAAATACCAAAAATTCAAAAAAAAAATTATGTCCCTATTCCAAATAATAAGTTTATTTCTTCAAATTGAACTTAAAAAATGTAAAAAATAGATTTAAAATGGGTGTTCCATTAAAAGGTGGTAAAACTGCATTTTTTTTAAAAAAATATTGTATCCCAAAAATTGATTTTTTTTCTTAAATCATGGTCTAGAAAATATATATAAGATGAATTTTAATGTTTTAAAAAATTAAAAATGTGCTTAATAATATTCATAACTGTTAGTTTATATCCTATTAAATGTTATTTTAATAATACATCACTATTTAGTGAAACTCGGTATTACGTACAACGCAAGCTATCGTGGAAGATCTCTCTTTCTTGTAATGAAAGACAATTCAGTGTTACGTTTAGAGAAATCTTCCTCTGGTGTGGCATATAACATAATCCAAACATATTTATTTTATATATTGAACAAAATCTATAATAAGTGTTGCGTGAAATGAATTCTATAAAAAGACCTTGAAATTGTGTGTAACACAAGCCAAGAATTGTGTTGCATATAATGCAAGATAATACAGTTTTGAATATAGAGAAAGATAATATTGGTGTAGTGTACAACACAAGATATAAAATATATTAAAAAGAATCTATCTCATAAAATCTATGGGTTACATATAATCCTCAAGTTGTAAGGGTTGTCGTTAACTCAATTCAAATTCATTGAGTTATGCTTATTATTCTTGAGTGACTCTTGTATTTGACTAGTTTACTTATTAAAATAAATTTATTGATCCTCGGGGATGAATTTCCAGGAATCTTATGCAAATGTAATGGTAGTATACACCATCTCCATTCTTACTGTGATTGGGGTGCTTAATTTTGTATCAAAGGGAGTATTAGAAGAAAAAATGGGAACTAGATTTTGGAAAACATATTTTATTGAACAAATACATAAAGTAAATTTTAATAAACATTAAAGAATAACCACCTAAAATTTCCATAATTTTATGATTATCTAGTTGTTATTGTAATACATATCTGTATGGATACTATAAGTGGACAAGGTTTTGGAACATCTGTACCTAATGGTAATACCTATGATAAAGGAGTGTCTGGCTTAACTTGAGCATAACCTAGTACAAAACACTGGACCATACATTTTTCTATTTTTTACACTCAAAAGGGACATGATTATGATAATTACCATTTTTTTACATTCCATTATGAAGGATTTGAATAGATAATGACAATGAATAACCTAAATTAATCATTAGACTAATTAAGGACCAATGTTTAAATAAAATGGATGATGTATTAATTTTATGGTGTTTGAGAATTTAATTATCTAAGAATTTAAACCAATGATATTTTTTTCAAATAATCATAAAATTCCTAACAATTATGTTAAATTCTATAATAAATTGTGTTTTCATTATAATAAGAGTTTTAGATACCATTATTTTTCTCTTTTTAATATGTATCATTAGCTATATGTCTTAAACACATATTTTAAGGTTTTATCTAATGGTAGTATTCTATGATTAAAGATTTCATGGAATAAATTTATGGAAAAATATCCTATTAGGTTAGTACATGGTTTAATAGAAATAATATTTAGGTAATAATTATTTTATAATTTACTGACATAATTTTAAATGTATTGATATTCATTATAGCAGATATAAATATTAGAATATTATACCTTGTTAAAATAATAATACACTGTACAATTAACATTAGAAAAAATCTCATGACATTTTAAAAATAAATAAATGAGAAAAAAATGAAAACCAAAAAGTAGGAGAGGGAATTTTATTTTCTATACTGATTTTAATCATGTACCAACTTTGATCCTGGGGGTTTGGTAGATGAAATATTCATCATTTCATTTTTATTTTCATTGGGCTTAACATTTCATGTCCTGAATTAAAAAAAATTCTAGACTCCTTTTTAGATTTATTTTTATTCATTACCCAAAAACCCTAAACCCCATATAAGTTGAAATTATAATGAAAATACATCATGATTGATTTTTATTTATTTATTTACATAATATAGATGTTAGATTCCTTGCAAGCCCATAGAAAGTGACATGTACTTTCAGTATGAAACAAACTCTATTACATCTATTCCCTTGATATATGAGTAAAAATAATTCAATTTTAGGTGAATTTCAATTGGAATAATCATTAATTATGAATTAATAAATAAAAATTAATGGATGTAAGAGTATTTTTATTTCAAAATAAGGAAAATAAAATGCATGATTGGTTTTGTTTCTTTTCATAGTGAGGAGTTGGATGAGTTATTTTATGTGGAATTCAAAAGTTTATTTCCCCTAACAAAAATTTAATTTTATTTATTTTTAAATTTAATTATTGGTATAATGAAAATCATTAGTAACATTGTTGAGATTACATTATTGAGTACAAGAAAGTTCTAAGTGTTGGTAAATTGATGGAACCAATTTTTTCATGGTTATTTTGATGTAAAATGAATTATTTATGTAAATTAATTGATTAATATGGACAAAATTTTATTGTTTTTGGGATTTTTATAAGGATATAAGAAATAGTTTAAAACATGATAAAAGGTGATTATTTTATCATGCAAAATATAACCCATGAAAAAAATACATCAAGGCCTAAGCCATGAGGTCAGAAATGAAGATACGTGATGAAACAGAGAAAAAATCACTAAATACATTAATTAAAATAAATAATATGAATCATCTTATAAAAAACTAAAAATTCATCCTATATTAATTTTGACATTTATAATTCAAAAATGATGGTTATTTTACCATAATAAGAACTAACAATTTAACTTATACAAATGGATTACACAAAGTAACTAAGGCCTCATTACATATCTCCTTATAACACCTACATAGCACCTAAAAGTATGGTGTGTGATGGAGATTGAATCTTGGGGCGGCTCGGAAAACATTGCCTAAGTACCTACAAAATTTATAATTAATGAATTTAAGGTAATATATAGTATATCTACACCTCCAACATAAAAAACACATTTTTTAGACATTTAGTTCCTTAACATATAAGTTTCCTTTCTTTTACCATTTTAGTTTTGACTATGGTAACAATTATTTTTACCTAGGTAATTTATCATTTAAGACTACAAATAAATGAGCATAATTAGTTAATTTGTACCCAATGGTTCTAAATATAAAATCCAATTTAGAAAATAAAAAATACTATGTGTGTGTAAAATTAATTTTAACTTGAGAACATATAACGTGCAAGACATTGTTTTACCCTTTACTATGGTAACAAATAATTTTTCTATATAGGGGTAAATAAAATTATTATAAAGGGACCATTTTTAAATGGATATACTATAGTTGATTTTTTTAAACATATATTAATAAAATAGTAGATGACATGATTTTTAATAATTTTAAATCTTTTCATAAAATATTATATATTATAAAATAGTAATAATGTTGATTTTGACACTATACATTTAATTTGACATTAAAATAATTTTGAAAAATGGGGAATTAAAATATATTATTTTTAAACCTATATATCAAGTTATATTTATCAAAACAATTCATAGAATGTAATAAATCATTTAATTGATGTTACTTGCAATATTTTTGGTATTAGTTATTTTGTTTTTATATTAATTGAATAGTTACTATGTTGGTGTTGCTTACTTATTTAAATTAATTTTTTAATTACTAAAAATTAAAAAAAAACCTTTCAAGCTTCTGAACTTTTTCTCATGAAAAACATGCTTTCTCATTGTGTCTATTGGATTATTTTTCAATAAAATTATCCACTTAATTGATTTTAATTTTGTAAAATGGATTCAACAATCAAAATTAGCACAATTTATAATTTATAATAATTTCGATATAATTTTGGTCCAAAATAAATAGTGAATGTTGTAAAAATTAATTGTCACGGTTGAGGTAAAAATGAATTTACCATGTGGTTAAAATAAGAATATAGGTGTTAAAATGACCTACCCATTTTCGAAAATCCATTTAATGACCATTATTAGATTCTTATGACCTTAGGATTTATTTTTATTAGTTTTTGGGATACTTTTCTATTATGTTTACCTATATAATAAGTTATGTTATAAAAAAGAAAAAAAATGAACCTCCCTGAGCAGTGGAGGGAACTTGAAGGAATGTGATAAATTCAAAAACTGTAGGGGTGAAAAGGTTTTGAGAGAGAATAAGTATGTGGACGTTTTGGTGTGGAATGGTATTAAAGATGGATAGACCATCCCAATACCTCTTCCATGGTTTTCATGGAAATATAAAACAAAAAAACATGCCACATAGGGACCACTTTCATTGTTATTCATGGGAATATAATATGTAAAAATATGAGTTGGTGAAGATATCTTTTTATATTTATGTTTATCAAAGGAGTCATTGTGTGTTTAAAAACAGAGACACACACTACTTAAAATGTAAAATAAAGTGCAGAGGAAGAGAAAAAGATTAGAATAGTTCATAATTATCTATGTGATGTTCTATGAGGCTCTTGGACTTCTTCAGAATGGTAGGAGTGAGTTTGAATTCATCTTCCAGAAATTGACTGCAAAATAGAGAGTCGTAGTTTCTTCTGGGTTCTATTTCTAGTGATGTAAAATATTCCTCAGAGTTTTCTTGTCCTCTAAGTTGTCGCTGTATAGATTTGTGGACTTTTGGTCCATTTTAATGTCTTCATGTATGCACTAGATCTTATATTTTTTCTAAGGTTCACGAACAGGTTTTTGTATTTTTTATAGGTAGCCTCGTTCTCTCTATTTATCTTATTGATCAAGATATCTCTTTTAAATAGACAAGTAAAATTTTATCTTGTACCTCATACATCGTATTGATCTCTAACATCATTACATGTTGTCTACAAAAGACAGACATGCTCATTAATATAATAAGAATTACTAAATTTCATAAATATGACCGTTATAGGTATGTTTGAATTTAAGAGATAGATCATCAGTAAATCGGTCAGTCGGTAGCTCAGAATTTCAATGTCTCATACTTTCGTTAGATCATTTCAATAGGTATTTGATGTGTCAGTAGCTCGGCTATTGTTAGGTGATGATTCAGTAGCTCATTTTTCAGTATGTGATGCATCGGTAGCAAAATTTTTAGTAGCTCATACTTAGAGAAATTATGAGTGTCGGTTAGTCACTCTGTCAGTAGGTCAGACATAAATAAGTCAGGTGTCAGTAGATTATAAATTGGTAGCTCATACATCAGTAGATTATACTATTGGTAGGTCAGTCTATCGATAACTCATACTTAAAGAAATTTTTCAGTTGCTCTGTTGGTGACTCAGCTCATTAGTATCTAATTTCATCAGTAGCTCATGTATCAGTGACATTTCAATCGGTAGGATAAGTATCAATATCTCATACTTATTAGTGTCTTAAACTTGTCGGTGAATTATAATTAACCAGAATTTATAATTCTGACGTATGATATAAACACTTACTCTAGAGGTTAAAATTATAGTTAAACATGATTAAATGTAATGAGCCGCACTTGGTTGACCCTCACTTGGTTGACCTAAGTTTAACCGCACTTGGTTGACCCTACTCAGTCTGCCATTACACTTAGTCCGCCACTACACTTCGCCTTTTGTGTGTTAATATGTGTATGTCACCACAACTATTTGAGTCTATACTTATTCTATATTCAATTATTATATAGTTATTTTTTCCCCTAATACCTTTTGAATCTCCACCAAATATTTATGAAGAACCCTCTCAAGGTAAGGGAACCTCTCATTCTTCTCTTTATTCAATCACCTTCTTTAAATTATTCCTTTTTTTCTTATAATTATTTATATTGGGATATAATTTAAAACATTCATATTAATGTCCTTATAACTTCCAAGTAATTTGTAGTTTTTGTATGACCGACACATTGTCAGCCTATGCTCTTTTGACGTAGCACTTAGTGGTGACCAAAGTAAAATTGATGTGTTATTGCTTTTCATGTGATTTTTTATTTTCTGCGCATCCTCTTTAGACAGGTTTAATAGGTTACTACCAACGTGGGAGTGAGATCCATTAGTGTAAAAGAAAAATTTGTGACCCTAATTCACCCCTACCCTATCAAGGTGTTCCAGGGTCCTTCATAATGTTCTCATTACAACAACACCAATATTGATTTTTTTCATAATCAGGATAATGGTACGTGGTGTATTTTGATGCTTTGGGATTTTGGTTGGGACATGTTCTCATGCAGAGAGACTGTGTTGTATCTTATGGACCAATATAGTTAGGGATAAAGGAGAAAAAATTACAAAACAATGATTTGGAGTAAGTTGAGGTAGTACATGCTTTAAAGACTTGGAATCATTGCCTATTTTTTGATAAATCTATAGTGTTTACAAAAGAAATATCATGAAATATATTTTATGATAATGGTATTTGAATCTTAGAAGAAAATAATGATGGTGTATCTTTAAATGATTAATTTTGACTTATTTTATACAATCGGAAAAAATTTGTGGTGGATGCATTAAGTATGAAGTTATATGCTCATTTGGAAAAACTAGGTTTCAGATGGGTGGAAGTAGATGTTTGTTCAAGCCAACATGAATCATGAATGTGAATACCAAGGTAATGTTTTGGTTTTCATTCTAGTATCATTCGTTACAGATTTTGTTGAGATGGCTAAAGAGGTATAAATATTTGATTCTTAATGTGTTGATATAATGACAAAAAATGATGTTGGGTGAACCATTGAGGGTTTGTTTTAGAGGATATTCAAATTTTAGTCTGTACCATTCAATGATGTGATGTTACTTCATGAAATTATCTAAACAATAATGTCAACGGATCTTTTACCCCTTATATTGGCAGTATCATAAAAAAAATTTGAAATCCCCTATAATTGAAAATGACCTACCACACCAAAGGTTCCAGGCTTACGCATTTCCCAAGTAACCATAATGGATTCATGCCTATATTTTAAGTGGACCCTCCCCCTCCCAAAACAATCACTAATCACCTTTGAACCTACATTATGTCCGTCCAATATTCTAGCCAGAAAATGAAAGGGAACCAAGTTTCAAGGTACTTACATCATAATCCTCTCAAATGATTCTCATTATTGGTAATTTAAAATTAAACCCAAATAAAAAATAAAGAAAAATGTTTTCCCGAACGACCAACCCAACCAATACTTTATCTATACTATTTCATTTTCCCATGCATTTTTAGGTAATTTTTTTATATTCCATTTAATTCACTTTGTTATAGAAAATTTGATGATGGAAATGAGAAACTAAATAGAATGTTGATAGGTATAAAAGATATCGTGTTCATGCCAATGTAGGTTTCCAAAAATATAATCAAAAATATATACATAAACCAACACCCAAACTTAACAAAGAATAGAAATATGGAGAATGATAATATCTCCAACAGTGTAAATCGTAGAGAAAAGAAAGATTAATTTCTATTATGCCGAAAATGAGGAAGGGGACACCCAGGAAAGTGTCTTAATGTAACAAAGAAATGTTTTAGGTGTGGGAAATAAGGACATAAAGTAAATAATTACCGAGGAAAAATGAATATTACTGTGGAAGAAAAAAAAATGTTCCTAAGAATCTAATTACAGTCATTTTTTGTAAATGTAAGGGACTTTGGCATTACCTAAGTCAATTCTATATTCTATAGGATAACCTCTAGGTCAATGAAGAACCTATGTGTAAACCTTTTCATTGAAAAATAAAAAAGAATCTTGAAATCATTTTGAAAACTCTTTTCCTTGAAATTTTATAAAATATTGGTTGAAAAAATTTTGAATTTTTTTTACATAAACATATTTGGAAACATATAAAATAAGATTTTATATCATTTAAATAAATTTATTTGAAAAAAAAAATTTGAAATAATATAAAAGAATCATTGAAAATTATTTGAAACATTTTCTTAACATAAAGATAATTTTGAAAACCATTTTTCATTGAAACCCATTTTAAAGTCAAAAAATTTCCAGAATAATATGAAAAAATATTCTTTTAAAAAAATTATTTTTAATCATACAATGTACGCATCATTTAAATTGCATTCATGAAAGTAGTAGGTTCATACATTCTGAACATTATTTTTTTCACCAATTGGGTGATTTCACTCACCCTACTTACACCCTTGGGTGTTAGTAGATTTGGTCATGTTAGATGAAGGTAATGTTAAGGCATTTGGGAGTGGTGGTTCAGGTTGTTAGTGGACTAATTGGTGTAGCGTTGTGGAGATGGCTTGAGTGTGGTGTCCTCTCACTAGGTGCGGGTCTTTTTATTGGTTTTTGGTCACCCTACCAAGTGGTAGCTCTGGTTTGGTTTTCAATTTAAACATGCAACTCAAATTTGTATTTTTGGTTAAAGGAATGTTTATTTTTAACTTTGATCTTTGGTCTATTTTATATTGTTGGTTGATTTATTTATATTTTTTTATTTAGGTAAATTTTTCCCAAGTTTTATTTTGATAAGAAGAGGGAACATGGGAACTAGAAGTAAAATGGACATAAGTACCCTCATCTATTCTTAATTAAAAATATAAGCTGAAATTTTAGGGATAAAATTAATTTTTAAGGGGGGAGAATATAATGACTCGAAAAATATTCTTCTCTAGATAAAGTATCTCTTGACTCTCAATAAATTTTATTATGTTTTACAATTAAATAAAATATAACGAATTTTCAATTTGATAATAATATTACACATCATATGTTGATATGAACCTGTACAACTAGGAACTATAAAGGAATGGGAAACACATACAAGAATCCAGCAACAATTTATTTCATTCTTTAGGAATGTTATATCTAGTCTACAATAATACCCAATATAATACTAAATATTACAATAGGAAGAAAAATAGAGATTAAATAAATTAAAATATAATGATTGTGGTCATCTCAATCCCCTAAAATCATCATTCCCATGAACAACACTATAATGATAAATATAGAGTTAATAATATAATACTAACTTTGAAAATGGTATTGAACAATGATAAAATTTAAGTGAATGATAAATTGTTAAAGTGATGGTTTATTTGTAGGGAAATATTATTGTTTTTTGTTATGATTATCATCCAACATGGTTTATGGGAATTGTGACCATTAGTCAATAAAATAGTTGGCCATTAATAATTTTTCTTATATAAACACATTTAAATGAATATTGGGATTATTTATTAATATAATAAAAATTACATTATTTTAAGAGACTATAAACATATTCAATTAAAATTATGTTTTATGTATAAGTTTAAAATAAAATTTCTTTCCTCAAATAATATTATAAAATAATTTTTCGGGCTTATGGTTAGTCTAACAAAGTGTCCAAACTATTCACCCCTTTAAGAAGGGAAATTCTACTATTTTCCCACATTTCCATTAACATTCTGTACCACCTTTCTTCCCCTCTTTCAAGACTAATAATCCACTGAGAAAGAGAGATATATATATGCCTTCCCTCTCCTAGTATTTGATTTATCATCTAATTTTCTTTGAAAATAATATTGTAATCATGTAAATGATGTTTTAAATCATAAAGACATCATGGTATAAAAAAAATCATGGTGCAACCATTAAAATAAATATTCCATTCAAATTTTTAGTAAAATGTAAAAAGTATGTTGTTTGGAAAAGGAAAAGACGATGCCTTCTAAAATATTTTTTGATCTAAAAAATAGGTAAAAATTATTTAAAATAATATTTTTATAAATTTAAAATAATTATTGAAAACATAATTGTAAAACATGGACATAGAAGAGAATTTCTTTTTGACCTAAGAGAGAAATAATCTTGGTTTTCCTTAAAAAAATAATTTTGAATTCTTGAATACAGAAAGAGGGTAAAATTAATAGAAAATACATATTTTCAAAAATAATTCATATTATATGAAAATAAATTAGTCTATTGGTAGATTGTTTATAAGATTTTATCCTCATAATCACAATAATAAAATATCGACAAACGATTAGATTGTTTGATAAAACTCTTACCATTATGATAACTTTTTAATTGTAAAACCCATGAAGGAAATAGTATTATATGTATATTTATATCTAATAATTTTTAGGATAATAAAAAATATACATTAATTTGTGGTATATACACCCCATAAAAAATATGTTTTTAATATTATATATATATATATATTACATTGAAATAAAAGTGATATAAAAATCCATTACAACAGTGGTATCATATGAATAATAATTCCCATGAAAGTATAACATTAAATGAAACACTAAATATCACTAAAATAAAAAATTTCCTTATATAAAATGTCAATGTGGAATTTTATACAACATGAAAAAGAAACAGGTGGTGAATATAGCGTATGTCCAATATATGTACAGGTTATAAGAGAATACCTTACCTCAAGTATCAATTTTATTCTTACATAATAAAAACTAAAATATATTAAATATAGGTTTGTTTAAAATATACTCTAGGTACATAAAAATATATATCATGTTTTATATGATTTACTTATAACCCTTTTCCACCAGTTTATTAAGAACTCTTTAATATAATCACAACTCAAGATTAAAACTCCTTTGTTTTTATTGAATGTTTTTTTGGAAGTCATGGTCCTTGCAATTTTAGTATAGCTCCATAAAAAAGGAATTACAACACAGATATAAATATCACATATATTAATTGTAATAACTTTTACTATCTTCCATTAATGTTAGAGATGGAAAAATTAATTTGTGGACATGTGGATTACCACCTCCTCAAAGCGATGTGATTCATTCACACATTACATGGAACATATTGAGGATGGGTTTATTAAAAATATTTCATATTTATGAAATAATAATGATAAAATAATATATATATATATATATATACTCATCATTAACATTTTTTTCTAATATGATAATAAAATGGAAACAATGTTCATGTGTATATATGACCTATCATCTCTATGAATTATGTTTTTCATTTATAATTTCATCCTGACACCCTGAGTCAGTAATCACATGTACTCCATCATCTGATCATACTGATATTGGTGTTTTTGTCTTATCTTCCTCTACTTGTACTCATGATGTTGACGAATCTCTTCTTATTCCCTACGCATGAACCATGGAACTTAACTCTGTGATAACAACTAATCCCTATATTATGAGGTCGATGATGATGACTCTCCATGATCTCCTCTCGAGCTAGACCCCGAAAACAAAGTAATATCATAACAATTATCATGTGTCAATCGATAATTGATACCAACCACTTGGCCCTTCTTGAATGTATATTGTGTTGCATGTATCCATGTTTCATCCTCAAATCCTATAGCATTAGTTGCCAAACTCTCAGAATCCACATGGATCGCATTTTGTGTTTGAAAATTCATGGCCTCAAATGTCTCCATTAATTTAAATATGAAATTAAAATAGTTAAAATATTACTTATAGTAAATTATAAAACTCAAAAAAAACAATTATACTAACCATAATATTATGTTCCGGACCACACCCATCGTACAAATGATTTTGGTGAAAACATAAAGAGGTTTTCTGAAAGAGAGGTGTCCCTTTCAACTAATCATTTTTTATTTCTTATTGAAACCCCCTAAAATATAAGAAAAATATTAATAAATAATAATAGAATTATCATAAATATTCTTTCATGAATTTTTGTACATTATCGACTAGGGCGAGATTCACGATGAGGATGGGGTGACTTTTTCGGAGTACTCGGTGGAGATCGAGGATCAATAAAAGAGGATCCTTCATGGGTTATCTATTCCCTTGTTGTTTGTACAGTGAAAAGACGGGAATCTCTAGGAGAGCATGTAGGAGCGGGAGGCTCATATATATGCCCAATACTCGCATATTTTTAAGTATTAATTTTTTATTGTTTTTGGGGGACGTAAATCCTTAAGGTGGTGATAATGTAATGTTATGGAATTTTCTCTATATTGTTTTTAATATTATATGAAATTATTTTGAGACTAGTTTATGATATGGCATGCGATTTTGATTCCTAGTGTTCTTGGAATAAATTTTTTAAAAAATATTAATTTTAAATAGCATGCGCAAGAGGATTTTGTAAAAAAATGGAATAACTTCCAAATGAGTTCCCTAATTAGAAATCTAGGGGTACCATTACATTCAGAGGAAATATATTACTATAGACAAGGCTTATCATTGACCAGTGTGGGTTAGGAAGAGATTAAATTAAATAACTTTAATATATAAGAGAGTCCCAGAATAAGAGATAATTACCCACAAAAGGATGCAATGAGCTCAACCACCCATCAACTCAATCAATGTGAGTTCCAATGTTTCATTGGGTGTGAAACCCAATTTACATCTTACCTTTGGAAAGTAGTTCTGCAACCAGTTATAGATGTTGGACCTATTGGGATATTCTATTATAGTTGGAAAGAGTAAACTCTATGTTAATGGTTATGAAACCATGCTTGAACCCCCCCCCCCCCCAAACCTCAAATGTAAAAAAAAGGAACCCTGTGTAAAAGTCTCTAGATGGTCTCCCAGAATTCCACAAAGGAAAAAACCACAATGAATGATCCCAATCACAAAGCACAAGGAAAGACTCAACTCAAACCAGATATACAATTTAAATAACAGAAATAATGATGATTATTCATGAAGCTAATTCATATTATTATATTAAAACGTTCCACTACTGTACCACAAAGAAGTCATTCTAGAGCTGATCCACACAGGTTCGTAAGTCACCAATCCACACGGGGTAATAAGTCATTGATCCACATAGAATCGTAAGTCTCTGATCCATGATAGGCCTCTCTATGGTTGGTCATCATCATGTCTCACTATTGTTGATCCATATAGGGTTGTAAGAGGTCGATTCACATAGGGTCATAAGTCAGTGATCCACATATGGTCGTAATTCTCTGATCCACACTAGGTCATAAGTCGTTGATCCACAGAGGGTCGTAAGTCGTCGATCCACATAGGGTCGTAAGTCATCAACCCATAGAACATCGTAAGTCATCTATCCAAATTGGTTTGTAAGTTTTCAATCCACATAGGGTCGTAAGTCACCGATCCACATATGGTCATTAGTCGTATGCCACTTGACATCCAACCACAATATTCTTGCACATGGTGCGCTTGAGTTTCTGATAAACCATTCCTCATGATATCATCCATACCTCAACCACCATGATGTCCCACAAAGAAGTAACCTGATGAACCTCCATGTCATAATGGATCAAATGCAATAGATTGCACGTCAGTCAGATGCCCGGTCTGTAAGTTATAGGCATTTTAGTGCCGACGGATCGGTTGGATTCGAGTCTGATCCAACCTAATCATACACCAACTTTCTCCAAAAACCATGTAGAGTATCTCAAATGGACCTCCATGTCCTAAGGGTTCTATCACCGCAGATGATTCGTCAAACAGACGTCCTATTTAGGAGATATAGCCCGTTAATCAAAACTGGGCAGTAAGTGGGCTTGGGTCCAGTCTGACCCAATTTGGCTAGACTTCGCCCGAAAGGGCTAGACCGTGGGCTTCACCAAGCCCACTCGGCTGGGAATGTTCTGTCGGGCCGTTGGACCAACCCAGCCTACTGGACAGGCGCAACCCGCTAGCTGGGTGTGGGGGTTAGCTCCCCTCCCGAACCGATTGTAGTCTGTTCGACTTACCAACCAGTGGTGCCAGTAAGGCACTGCTCCACCTGACCGGTCTGCATGGACCGGTCAATGGTAGGACCCGTGGGTGTGTTTATGCACTTCACCTCTATCATGGCTTGGAGCCGCGGTACTTCTTCCGCAGTGTGCTACCGTGGCGCGCTGCCCGGCTTCAACGCGGTCGGCGATGGTCAGCCGCCCCCTTCGTCCATCATGGCTCAGAGCAGCGGCCCTCCTCCATGGCCCATTGTTGTGGCATGCCACCGCCATCAATGGGGCCGACAAAGGCCATCCTTCCTAGTTCTTCACATCACCTTCGGTCACCGCCACCCTTCCGGGGCCAGCGGAAGCCGGCCGCCACCTTCTCCGGTCGTCGGTGCCGCCGCACTAGTGAAGCTTCTACGGGCATCTGGTGAAGCTATGGGGGTCCGTTTTCTGTTCTGATTGCGCCTATGGGCCTCTTGAGACGATTCCATCACTACGTCACCCCATGGATTCTTATTTCCTCCATATTGGTCAGTCTTCCATGAAGAATGAAAACAAATCAAGTTTGGCAGAGGGTTCGGGCCTTCTTCGGTTCGGCCTGCACCCTCTGCATTAGCGTTATTTCATGGAAAGGATTTAACATCATCAAGGGTATAGGGATCATAAAATTATTAGAATATAAACAAAACCCTACCTTGAACTCTTTGGAAGACACTGAGTATGGGGGAGATAAACCCACATTCGATGGTGTTCGTCATCGCTCGACATTGTCTAGTCTGAATCCTCCAACGGTCATCGAAGCTCCGTTCTATATTGGTGGAATATGTTGTCGACACTTTGCTAGAGGTTCCTATTGTGAGTCCCCAAAATTTGTTCCCAAGAATTGTTTAAATAAGAGAATAATCACCCAAGTTGGGTTTAATATTATGATTTATTAATTAATCATAATTAATGAGCCAATTAAACACACAAGCATTGTTATTACAAAACTAGTTTGGATAAATTGTTGACGAAGGGATAATATGTGTCACCGTTTTTCATCAATATGTTGAATTTGAGGTTTGTCGATCTTGATTCACCAATTCATCCATATTCATTGGAGGGAGCTCCTCCTCTTTGACTTAGAAGATTTCCAAGGTTATGTGGTAACCCTGGATTCTAGAAAAAAGTAAACATTTAAAATGAAACTAATGATCCATAACAATACAAAAAATTATTAAATATTCTAATGATGTTTATGTCCAAAATCTATCTTTCAAAGTAGACCAGATCCAATTTATGTATGGCCCCACCAAAGGTAAAGTTGTTGTTCTGAACGCAACGACATTCATAGATTTCAGATCTAGACAACCGTTTATGAGTTATTCTAGTTTTAAATAAAAAATTTCTCCACACTTTATTAAAAACTAAACATTATTAAATGATTGCTTACGGGCACATGAGGCCTCAAAATCACACATCATCTTAGCGCCTACTCTCAGAATTTTCTCAATTAATTTATAAAAATAAAACTAGAGAAAATATAAGTAATTAAAATATATTCTAGAAACTGTAAATATATCATAATTACGAAACATAAATCTATAAATAATAATTGACACTACCATGATGAAACAATTACTAAAAAAACAATCGAAGATAATAACATCTGATGATGAAAATAAAATATAATTAACTAATATATTTTTAAACAATAATTTTAATTAATTTTTTAAAAGGTTATAGGTATAAATAATTTTCCTAAATAGGTTATTAATATATATATATATATATTTTTTATACATGAGGTTAAAATTATTTTTGGATGTTTATGAATTAAGTTAAGGATTTTTCTCTCTAACTTTTACGTTTTTTAGATATGATTCACATTAACCACTTGTTCATTTTTTTACATATATATTGACCACGGGTTTTGTTTCATCGTGATTTTAATGAAATAAATGTTATTTAAAAATCAATATCACATTTTTTCTCTAATGGGCATTTGATTCAAAAGATACCAAGGTTGTAAGTGTTTGTTAACTCAACTCCATTTCTTGAGTTATAATGATGTTCTTTGAAATTATTTCTCCCTATAATTGTTCCTTCCAATATAATATTTTATTTCATGGTAAATTTCCCTCCTATATAATGTAATATGACTTTTACATTAAATGATTTTATCTTGAGTAATTTCATTCTAAAAAAGTATATCATTGCTAATAGTTATTCTCATTCTCTTTAATGATGTTTTCTCCCCCATGTCTATATTTTAACCTTCCCTCCAATATTATCCTTTATATTTAGAAACCCAATTATTTGTTATTTCATGTGACTATCACATTTATCTTTTCCTCTTTTCAAGAGGATGTTTTATTATATTTTTTATGATGTGAATTTCAATAAGGATATTTTAAATCACTAGAATGGTTTTCCTTCCATGATCATTTTTTATATTCCACTACATATTTCCTTGAAATAACCTTTTTTTATTTTAGTTATTTATTTTTACGAATTATATTTAAAGTAAAAATATGTAACTTTCCCATTTCAAAAATGAATTTTGAAAATTAAATGTTTCTTCTTCTTTGATGATAATGAAATTTTTTTATAAAATATCTTTTATGATATCAATTACATTTTCATTTTTATCTAAAAAGGGTTTATTTTAATTAAAATTAATTTTCATGAATTAAATTCTATATTATATTATAATATTTTATGTGGATTGAACTCATGGAAATATATTTCCCCATTTTTATTAATTAATTATCCACTATGTATAAATATGATACTTTGTCTAATATATTTCCTCTGTGAACACTCTATAATTTGTTCCTCTGATTGAAGGGTGCTTACCTAGATGGCATACAACAATTATTTAATTTTAATGTATTTATTTTTGATGATTTAACCAAAATATCATATAAGAATATAGTTATAGGATTTTCTCTGGTTGGCTGCTCCAATCCAAGATATCTAGAAAATCATTGGAGAGTGTTCTAGAAATATAACGAAGGACTTTGATCAGATCATGTATCGTTGCACAAACAGAGTTCATGGATCTCATCTTCGATGAAAACACAACATCATTCATTTTCAATTATGGATTAAAAATTCAATTTTGTTTTTTGGTTATTTTCTTTCAATCATATCTATTAACTCCAGATGAATGTAGATCAATTCCAAGAATAGAATAGATACATGAAACATTAGTATATTGGAATGGATGGAATTTATATTTAGTTTCTTTTTTATCCATCTTCTCTTATCAACTCTATTATATAATATTTAGGATGGATGAAAAAAGGATGAGATCGATACTCACATTTTATGTTCTTTTCGTTTTCATCACGCGTTCTTCACAGAATCATCAAAGGTATTTCCTTTTGATTGTGGATTAATGATTTCCCATTATTTGATCATTGTGATACTGTTCATTAGAGAAACAAATCAATACCCTATTTAAGGATCATGATTGAGGATATGATTATAGGATCAGTTATTATTGTGTATGTAGCATGTTTTAATGAGATTAAACCCATGGTAATTTTTTCTAAGAATTGTATGTTGTAGTTAGGAATGGACTAATAAGATGTTTTATGAGAATACTTAAAGCCCATATCTACAATCTTCTATTATAAGAATCTTAGATGGACTCAAATTTTTAGTTTATAATAGTGAGGGTTTCTCTAGTGAATTAGTGGATTATAATGAAGGGGAACAAAGAATAATGAAAAATTCCAATCAATAGGTAGTTTACTATAGAATTATATGAAACATGGGAGCTTGTAATGGCTCATACCTTATTGGTCCATTACATTGTCAAATTCTAAGTGTTAGGGGTGTCCTAAACCCGACTGGTGAGTGAGGAGGGAATCAGTGTTGGTGGAAGGGTGTCACCTGTCGGTGCCACTGATCGGTGCCAGAGATCAGTGCCATCACTCGGCCCCAATTGGTGTCTCATAGATTGGTGCCACCAAATGGTGCCACAGAGGGGTGCCGGTTTTTCTCTCCCCAGTTTTTCTCGTAATGTCTCTTTTAAGTTATATTTCTTTTTTTAAAGTGGTTTAAAGTTGTTTTAAAGCTTATAAAGGATATATTAAATCCACTAAGAGTTGGGAAACCCTTGAATTAATAGAATGTGTGACCCTATCTTTGGTGTCACACCCTTTACCATGTTTTCTAGTCTCTTGTTTTTTCACAGTTTCACCCATGTTATGTGTTTTCTCCGTTTAAATGAAATATATCAACTCACATTCATCTGATGGTCTATCTCCTCCATCTCTGAGGAGAGTTATTAAATGTAAACTAAATTAAAACTGTTTGAAACCTCCAAGCCACGTTTTCAAACCATGATCCGAGTTTTAATCACTTTGAGATTTCATGTATTTATCTAAATCGTGGCTATTGGTGGAAAACTGTGGAAATAGGTGTTCCTACAAAAAAAAATACCCCATGGAAAATCCCCCCCCACCACACGCCTTAATGCGGGAATGTTATAAACATGATTTTAGAGAAATGTGGGTATATAAATGACCTATAACAATGGTTTTGGGAGAACCTTGGGTATAGGTCATGAATAAAAACCATATACCCACGGTTGTTTGAGAACCATGGGTACAAGTTGAAAATTTGAACCTATACCCACGATTTTGAAAACTTGTGGGTATAGGTTTCTATACAATCCATATACTCATGGTTTTTAGAAAATCATGGGTATAGTGGGGTCCTATACCCATAATTGTTTCCAAAACTGTGGGTATATGTTCATTTTCTAAAAGTAGACCAATCAGGAAAACATGGGTTATCGACCCGATTCCAAACCACCTCTGATCAGAAACATGCACATGTGGTGTCGATTCGACCCATTCACCAAACACCATACTTCTAATTTATCAATATTTCCCTAAATCGTCAATTCTCGTGTCTTTCATGCCACCACAATGAATCCGGGGGTTCGATCGCACTCGAACCTACCTCGACAATGTCAAATCATGACCCTGTGGTATAACGATGAAAAGCGTGAATGGTGGAAAAAATCACCAATAATAATGTTTTAAACATCATTGACCAAGCATTCTTGGCTGGTGATCAAGAATGGGGCATCAGGCTTAGATGAAAAAAATACTAAAATAATTAAAACTCCAAACATGGACACATGTGAGGGGTGTTCAAACTAACACAGATAAAATTGAAGGAACTAATCACGCTTGATATTTTAATTATGAGGGAGAAAATCACATATAATGAGTATTACCTCAATTATGGATTGATCGTTGGTGAAGAATGTATCCTCTAGCAATGAATATGATCTATTGTGTCTGTTTTTTGTTTATTCACCTTGATCCAATCATCGGTCGTCGTCTGGTCTCAATCTGACAATGGTGAAGGGGTGGAAGATCCTCTCAACAATCCCAGTGTTATGTGGTTAACCCTAATGATTTCCATAAAAAATTATTTATATAAGAAATCAATTTAGCTCATTTAATTTAAAATAAATAAATAAATTGTTTATTTTAACTAAACGCACCCACCAACGGTTTTCTGAACATCTCGCGGTGATGAACTTTAGGTCACAACTAGGGTAAAATCCATGTTCTGGAAACTATTTGAAGATAAACCAGGAAAAAATAAAGTCCTAACATTCAGTTTTGGAAATTGGTTAAATATATAAAGAATTTTAATCTAAAAAAGACAAGAAAATTGTATCCTTAATGGATAATAACAAGTCTGACGATTTTGAGATAGGGTATAAGAAGAATAAGAAAGTCAAATTGATAATATATGAAGCTAAACGAAGTGAATTCCAAAAGTTTTGAAATTCTAAGAAATCATAATTTTAAGAAAATAATGATATAATTAGAGGTTCTAATAAGTATGAGAATAAGTAAAATATAAATAATAATATTTCATGAGTCTGCCAAAATTTTGGTTCACAAAAAATATCCAAGATTGGTGGTCAAAAATATATTGAAAATAAGATACATAGTTATGGACAACATGTATGTTTCAATGGAAAAAAACTTTTTATGGATATTTCTGGTACTGTTGAGGCTTTGGGAATATAGTGCCTCAGATATATTGTGAGAGACGTACATTTCATGTAGCTCGCTTGTACACATTATGTATTAATACCAAATTACACAGAAAAAAAAAAATTATTTATTATACCAAGTAAACCTTATCAACTTGTCTTTCATGTTGTCATTATGTTTATTAGACACACCATGTGGTGATTTTAAATATATATATATGTGTGTGTGTGTGTGTGTGTGTGTGTTTAATCAATTTTTTTGTAGTGTTTAGATCATCATTTCATGTGTGGTTTATACGAAATATATTACTCCATGATAATTGAATCATAATAGGTTATAGAAAAATCATGTAATTCATGTTCTCATTATGTTGATAGAAAACACCATGAAAGTAGGTGATAAGTCATTTATGCCAAATGTCCCAATAGTAAAATGTATATGAGTAAAATACATGTTGGGTAAATTCAGATGAGTATTAACATTTTTTCATCCAAAGTACATTTATGTTCACAGTTAATTTTAAATAAATGTAATTAATTTGATTAAAATTACGAAAGATGATAATATTAAGGAAATTAAGATTATAATTAAGATAAAATAATATAATAATTAAAAAGGTTAATTAATTGATTTGATAATGATTTATCTTAAATAATACTGATTAATAATTGAATTATTGTTTTATTAAATGCATAATTTGTTTCATGAATGTATATTATCATGAGTGTAGACTGGACCTTTATATGTTATTGGTTTCGTTTAATTTATTATTAAATCAAAATTTTGGCCTACATGCCTTTACTCCTCTTATTATTTAAGGGGCATTCATGGCCATGGTTTTTTATGTAATTCTTTTTCCCTTCACCTTTCAGTGAGTAAAATAATATGTAATGGATGGATTTCAAAGCTATTGAAGTTGGTTCATGTTTGGAGTCAAGTTCAAACCAATATAAGAGAGAAACATATATGGATGGGTGGAAAGCTGTAACATGAACCTTAATTAGTTCAAGGTGTTTTTACCTAGTTAAACGATTATTTTATCAACCACAAGATAATATAACCATTTTTATAAGCTCATGATAATCCAAATTTGTTATATTATTTCTATTATGTTGTATGGTTATTTCATTATGGATGTTTTATCACAATCACTTGAATTATGGAATTAACAAGCCTGAAATATTGAACTAAAATAAATTGGAATATAAATAAATATTATCAATGGCATGGAAAATCAGTTATGTAAATAAAATTAATATTAAAAATAATTTCATAAAGATAGTAATTGGAAATGTATGTATAGATGATAATATAAATCAATTATATACTAAGTTACAATATCCTTCCGCTACTTTAGTTGAAGTCAAACCATAGTTCATTGTGCATGACCAATCAATGTCGAGGAGCTTTTAGTTATTGGGGAATAATAAAATGATTATTTTGTTTTAATTATCTTATTTCACATCATGGGTTGACTATCAAAGAAGGACAAGGTGTAATTGAGAAAACAACACCAATGACTTGGATATTTAACTCAATGAATGGAAATTGAGTTAAGATTACTCTTATAAATTTCATATCGATGACTTGAGAATTTATTAATGAAGTAATTATGTGTTTCAAAAGTATATCCATGCATAGGGGAGTGTAAATTACTACATAAATAAATAAATAGTGATTTTACCCATAATATTGGAGTAAAATAATCAATGAAGTTTACGTAAAACCCAATGAGTGGAAATTGAAATTACAAATTCCCTTACTGATTTGGTAACATAAAAAACATAAACCCCATGAAATAAGGATCATATAATGAAGTTATAAATACCCATAAATTAATGTATATTACACAAAGAATACAATCCTGGGATGTACATACACCATACAAAATAAATTGGGGAAAATATAGCATGAATCTCACGGTATTAAAAAGTGAGATGAAAACCCCTTACCTTGTACTTTTCCTTGATCGAGGGTATGTTAACCTCATGTATAATAGTTAAATAATTGTTATTAAATTATTATATATCCACATATATAAATATGATATCATATATGATCTTCAAATATTTCTTTGTTAACAATATTTCACTAGTATCATTGTTTCGGGTGTCAACTAATTTGTTTTCCTTTATATGATTGGTTAAGTATGCCATGTTTGTTATGGATAGGATGTATTTGATTTATATCTAGAATTATATTATGTTCTTAAACATTATTTTTAATCATAAAATAAAAATTATTCTTAAATGATTAGAATGGTTAATGAATCTCATCGCGTTTGTGGAGACTATAATCCGTACGTATGCCCGAGTGATAATATCATTCTATTGATGGTGAAATTGTATTTAATTGTATGGTATATCATATATACAGAATCATTAACAAGTTATATTTATTATTTACATCAGTTATACTCATTATTATACCCATCAAAATAATGAAGTGTTTTAATAACAAACTACACCACGATGTGGAGACGGTAAGTCGTATGTATGTGCATATGGTGACTTGTCATTTTGGCTAAAGATGCATCATATGATTTTGTGTCAATTAAATTAATTTTTAATAGAGTTTTAACTTTATATTTAATCAATGTTGTAGAATCAAAAAAAAGTTGTTTTATAATGTATTAAATGTTTAAACTATAAGAGGGTCCGCTATTTAATATAGGTGGCCTATAAAAAAGAGTTACTTGGACCTCATTCAAGGTATAGGAGTCCATTATCAATTTGTCAAATATCACTTCAATTATCTTCTCTCAATGTTTCTTCAAAGAGGGGATTCTAACACACCATTATGGAGAAGTGGTCCTTCCAAAGAGTTTAATTATTCAAGTGGCTGGTGGAAATCATCAGAGATAGAAACCCATTAGTTTTTTATAAGGGAACTTAACCAAAAACACTACCAATTAAGATCAAGATCATGGATAGTTAGGTATGTTTGGTTTATGAATTTTCTTATTTCAGCTTATTAATTTTACTCTTGTTCAATCTTAGCATGGGTATTGAGTTTTCCTACACTATATATAGGCATATATATGTCCCAAGAAACACATTATATATGAATACATAAACATAAAAATTACATTTAAAAATAAAATAAAATACATAAAAAATCATCATTTCATTACAATCCCAACATAACCTAATTATCCTTCCATAGCATTTTTACTAAGTATGGAAGTAAAAAAAATGAATTCTAAACAAGCAGTAAACTAAAGAAGTATTTAATCTGGCTTCTAAATCTTCCTTTAGTTTATTATGTGTTTTTTATTTCTTTAATTGTATGGAATCCTTCAATTTTGTAAAATTGTAAGTAAGAGGATTAATCTCATTCATAATCATCGTCTAATTTTTTTAATATTAATTCCTAATGAGAAATATTATCTTGCACCAATAATTTAGATAAAGGAGAGAATCATGCACAAGGACATGCCTATTATGAGGAACTACACTAATGTGTTCCTAGGAGAATTTTATAGTCTTCCTCCTGAATCAATGGTAGAGTTCTCAATTAAACTTATTCCCATATATCTGCCTATATCAAAGACACATTATATAATGGGAATCATTGAGTTGGATGAACTGAATAAGTAGTTTCAATAGAACCTATTAAACTTTTTCATATAATTGGATTCCATTTCCAAGATTTAATGACACAAAACCATAAGAATATCATAAAGATGGTCACATTTACAACCCCAAACAAACAAGAATTTAATTCAGATCTAACCGAGAGTAATCCATCCAAAACTAGGATGGAATAAATTATAAAAAAATGAAATATTCTCCTATAATAATACTAGGTACCATATATTAAGGAATGAGTGAATATTATATTGAATAAAATAATGTAATACATACTAGATCCCCTTCATCAATACCAAAATTCCCCCACACCGGGAATGTGAGAAGAGTTGTTTTTTTTTCTTTACCACCATTCATGGTCGACAATTAAAGTGAAAAAACATTTTACATATTATATAAATAATATTTATAATTTATTTATGCTATTTAAATTTTTATATAACACATACCATTCTTTTTTCCATTTTATGTAAATATAAATACATTATTTTTTGGACATCTCGATTACCGCCTCCTCAAAGCGATGTGAATCATTCACACAATACATAGAACTTTTAAAGGATGGGTTTAAAAAACATTTTCAGTATAAATGAAATTTAAATGATATATTAATTATAATATTCATATATATATATAATTTAATTTTCATTATTTTAATATGATAAGTAAATGAGAGTATCATTCATGCGTATGTACTATCTACCATCTCCATGAATTGTGCATTTCATTTCTTATCTCAAAACATTATGGATTTTTATAAATAAATTTATATTGGATGTATTTTATAATAATATCATTGTATACATCCTGTATTTTATCACATCATTATCGACTTAATAAGAAAAAAAATAACAAGTTAAAACATTGCCGAGAAACTGGGCTATTCACACGAGAATTAGAGAAAATAATGAAAGATTACTAACAAACAGCTATTAAGATTTTATAAGAAGATCATTTTTGATGTCATAAGTATTACTATGATTTTTTTATAATATTTAAACATGTTTAAATCCATTATGAAGGATGTAAAATGTTTCTCACTAGAAATAAAACTCAAGGTAATGGATTTTTCCCTCAAATTGCATTACATTGAGGCATGTTTGTTGTTATGCACCAATTTAATTTTATATAGTGTATATACTAAACTATGAAATATCATTAATAAACTATTTCTCATGATAATATATTTTATATATAATTTCATTCCTTAATGAGGATTATGATTCATATTTTTCAATGTTGTATGGGATACTTCGGAATGTTTACTAATTATTTTCCTTATGAATGTTCTGAATGAGTACCTTTTCAATCTAACATCCTTTTTTGATTTTTAACATTCCCTTGAAACATTCACTTTTTTCACCAAATTTATTTTATATATTTTATATAAAACAAATTTTATATATATAATTATGACTCATTTATTCTTCATAAAAATGTTCTTTTTCAAATTCAATTATTTTCTCAATAGGGATTTGATATTTGTTTTACCAAGTGGAAAATTAATTTCATAACCCGGCACTTTTTAATTGGTTTATACTACTTCCTCATTGTTTTCAATATTCTATAACAATTTTTATAATTACTTTTACTATTTATTTATGTGTTTTACTACATTATGTTGATTTACAATTGATACACATACTCTAATTATCGATGGATTCTCACTTCAACATTTTAATCTCATCAAGGGTTTTCTTTAAAATCTTATTTTTTTTAGAATTATTTACAATTGAATTTTAGGAAGAGAAGTTGGATTTGAATTATAAAATTGAAAAAATCAGATTTAGAAGTTCATAAAATCTAGGGAATAAAGTTTAATTGAACCTTAAAATTGAAGAAAAAATTCAAATCATCGATGATTTGGATAAATCATTCAATGGTAGAGAAAATAGAATTAAGTATTTTTAATAATAAGTTTTGAGTTGGATATGGAGGTGTGAAGATCAAGAGTGAATATTGAAACTCCGAATTATGACAAATACCCAATCATATTCATCTATTTGAGATAGTGTAATTCATGAGGAGGAATGAATTCCTATAACTCAAGTTAAATGATTCAAAAATAAAGTCAGATATGTGGTTTTCTCAAAAACACTAGCACCAATTCCATATAGGAAGATAAATATTTACAACACTGGATGGAAATATGTGGAAATATTTGTTTTTATCAAGAGTTAGCTATTTCTGTTTTATGAAATTTGGGACACACTTACCATTTGTGATCCATTCCTCAGAGAATAAGTTAGGAGAAATATAATACCAAATAGGAAAGAATAAATTCTAATAATTCTTCTTCTTTTGATGGAAATTGGTTTTTTAAGCCCATGTATATAAGGATATTTATTACACTTTAAGATTACAATAAGGGTTATATAGAATACCTTTAAGAGGAAAATATTATATCCTGAAAACCTTATCCAAAATTTTTAGAGATTCATAACAGATTTTCAATTTTTTCATGAAGAAGACGAAACTTGAGAGATAGCTATTGAGATCACATACACATCACTAGTAAGGGTAATGAATAGAAGTTCAAGAAAGAATAATTTCACTGAGAGTTCCTTAGGATAGAAAAAAAGGTTTATTTTTTCAATAATTGAAGGAGTTGAGTGGACCGGTCTAAAGCTCTTTGAATATTATAAAGACATAATCCTTAAACAAGTATTATTTCATAATTCCTAAAATAATTTTCCCACAAATAAAAGTATAGGATCAAGATTTATAGTGTATTTTGAATATTAGTCATTCAAATACATTATCTTAAACATAAAAAAATTATCTTTATTTTAAACCCCATATAGTGCTCTAAACTCCCACATATATTCTAAAACTACAAATTATATTATGGGTAAAATATATAAGAAAAAAATATGATGAGGAAATCCTAGTATGGTAATAAACATAGTAATAAATCATAACATGATATCATAAATAACGTTATTATAATCATAAATATAAGGATTAAGGGAATGATTACATAGGATTATAAACATGTCCAAACAATAAAAAACATGATATCATAAACATAATTCATGATTCAATCTCTAGAGAATAATAATAATGTGTACAAAGTTTCAAGGTAAATTATGTTCACTCCCTAATCCCTTAAATAACGTATTATGACATATAAAGCTTTACCTAATAAATTATAGGGATATATAATTCTTGGCCTACCCGTAACATAAATGGAAATCAAACATATGCATGAAAAATGAGGAAAATAATCCATAAAAAATTAATAATAATAATCGAAACAAATTCCATAAATTATTTCAAGGAAAAATATGGATAGCGTACCAAAAGAGAATCAAGATAGCCACAACGGTGATCAATCACTAAATAATGCAATCCAGATGGTAGAGAGTCACCCAAAATATCCTAAGAAGATTCTATAAGACTAGATAATGGAATAATTAAAAAATTAAATAAGAAACCCATCATCCAGCACCATACACACCCAAATTATGAGTATTACACTCCATGTAATCCACTTACATGTCAACCTATTTATTCTTTATCCTCTTTGTATATTGATCACTTGAGTCACATTTTTATAAATTTTTAGATTATCTCATTGGTAATCATCCATGAAATGACTAAATATTTTCATTACATGATCACATAATTAATCAAGTATAATATTTTTATTTTCAATGAAACTCACTTTTATTGGTTTAGTTCAAACCATAAAAACCCACCTACCCCTAATTCAACAATTTATATTATCATCAAAATGTATTAGAGGATTCTTTAACATTATTTCCATATTTATTTGTGATTCAAAATTGTGTATTCATATATTTTTATTATATAATTTGAACTAGTTTTAATGCTTGATATTTTTATAATAGAATCTTATTTTCATGATCCTTTTTTATGAAACTAATTTTTATTATTGGATTAATTGAATGTGGACGTTTTTAGTACAATTTGATAAATATTTAGAAAATAGTTAAAATGTATCGCCCCTTCTCATTGGCTTGAAAAGGCAGTGATGCATTACTAGGCCTTAAGAGACATCCCCAGGTTACCAAATACTAGAAATAATTTCCAAAGGGTTTCAATACATTTTGGGGAATATATCCTTTATATGGAAAACAACTAATCCTATAAAACAAAACTAAAGATACCACTATATGATGCATGATAAAAATAATGACAAATCTACAAATTATTTTACATCCAAACACACCAAAGTGTACTAAAACATAATCTAAACTAACAACAATGTAAACAATAGAAGATAACTAATAAAACTCTAAGTCAACCACAATACTCCATGCTCCACAAGCTATATCCATTGGTTTCACCAAAAAGACCATTTATCATGAATTATTAATAAACCTGTGATATTATACCTTTTCCCATGTCCTAGTAAATGACATATACAAAAGCACTAATGTTAAAAAGTTGGGGTGAGTACTATAACTCAATATTTTGTCCCCAATGACTTAGATACTCATGCCAATATGATAGAATAGTTATAAATATTTATATGCTCAAACACAAATGATTCTCAAAGGAATCCTAAAATACATTTCAAAACTAATATTTGAAACAATCATAATAGTCATAAATGTTCATTAAGGGGTACTCCATGGAGTAAAAATATCTATTGTATGTATATGTATCCCAATCTATGAAATGAACACTTCTCAAAAATATCTAGGAAGTGGGATAACTTAGGGAGTTCTTATTTGATCACCCAGATGGAATCATGTCCCCCTAAAGTATATGTTAATACCATAAAAAATTATATGGATATAATATCCCACTTCCACTCTGGAACTCAAGGGGTTGAGTGAAACCCACTTGAACCTAGTACTCAGCCTTCAGTTACTGAAATGTAGGGCATCAAGAGACAAAATCTACAACTCTGTTCTTCATCCCTAGATCTGGAACTACTATTGAAGGTCCTACTAAATATTCTCCAAACATAGATGTACCACTAAGGGTAAAGTGTGGAACACCCTCAGCACCACATCTCTTAGTGAAACTGGTTCCATCTTTCATCCATTGAAAATAACAACATGCTTCCCACCTTTAAAAAATATATGAAGAGATTATCCAATGGATATCGGAGTACCTAGGGTCTCGTGGTAAATATCCCCAACATAATCTTACCAAACACATTATAAAATAATAAGGGTGAAAAATATATACTGGAGGGAACATTACACATGCTCACTAAGTGAAAATGGAGGATTGAGGTAGGGTTCTTGGACTTGTGGATGAGCACGATAGTGGTGGCACATGAAACACGATGTAAGTTCCCTCTTTGATAGAAGTCTTAGATATCCATTGTTATATCACCCTTCATTGTATCCCACAAGTATCTATAGAAATATTCGGGGAAGCCATCCATACCTTCCACACTCTCAGGATTTAGATTCATCATGGCATCACAAATCTCTTTCTCTTGATGAATATCCCCATTCCTTCATTATCCAAGACAGAGAAGTGATTAGGGATCACATCAAAAGGTCATGTATTTTCCCCTAGGTAACCATTAAGAAGGAGGGTGTTAGGGCCAGCAAGAATATCTATAAAAAGATAAACAAAAATATCTTCAATAGAATTTTGAATTGGTCCTATAGAGTTGATGATGATTTGAAAATTATTGATGAGAATATTGGATGATTAAATAAATATCTAGAAGAAAATGATTCAGGATTCAATAGTTTGACATGAGATGTGATAAATAATTAAATCTATCAAGAAACCTTTAAAAATTAATCTAAAAATAAGAATAATGATTTATTGAACTTGAAAACCAACTTCAATTTCTTTATCAAAGGGATTTATAGACTAATGGTCTATAATGAAGACATTTCTGAGATGTGTTTGGGCATTTCTTCCCTCGGCCTGGCATCTTTACAGTCGTGTCCTGCCTCAGGAAAATACCAAACCATCTTGAATAAGATATATCCATCAGAATATATTTTATTTTCAGCTCCTTTTTGGTCAGCTTCAATAGGTGCCATGACCGGATGGGGGTGTGTGTCCTATCCCCCACAGACATTCTTTGTTGGGAGGACCTCGTCATACTGGTACCCCTCCAAGGGGATTCCTCCAATGCAGTGGATGCCCCACAGACTGATGCCCACCTCCCCATGGTGGAGGTGGAAGGTGTTGGTGTCAAGAGACCAACGACTGAACAATTCCAGTACCAAGTCTTGCTGCCGATAAAAGTAAAATTGGGATATCCAAATAGCTTCAAAGATTCTGATAGATCGCAGCTTCAGCCTGAACTCTTTGCATGTCTATTGTACCCAGTACACCCATGCCCATTCACTGGTGAAGTTTCCTCCGGATATGAAATTGTATTCCTTCAAACCCTTCGTCTCGTCAGTAATACTTCTCCTGACAGTACTTTTTTAAAGAGTGGGAGATTCTTCAGGAACCAGATTGCTCCCCAAAATATTCATGGTCTTCGGATTTAGGACATAGATAGTTTTGTTCTATGTTTCCATAGAAGGATGATTGTTTTTTGTAATATGGAACTATGGGAGACTATCCTCACAGGTCACCCATGACCATGGTATATCCGTCTCCAAACCGGGCATCATCACCTCCTCTAGAAGGAAAAAGTTTTATAAAGATAGGTTATCGCTCAGGACATAATCTTTTTGAGCTTGCGTAATCATTCCAAAAAGCATATGATTATCAAACACAACCCTCCTCGCATGAAGAATTTGAGGGTTCGTGAACATCTGAGTCCTCCTTGCAGCCACAGCAGTCTCCCTCTCAGCATCAGTCTGTTGGGAAGCCATTTTTATAATCCTAAGGGATGGGCGCGAAATAATGAATATTCAATGAAAAAAATAGAAGGTGGCATGAAAGAGTGTCGATATGCGTGAAAAAAGGTTGGTCATCATGCAAAACACAGAATCGGCCGCAGAAATAAACGTGCGGATTGAGATTGTTTTCGCGCACGAGAGAAGAGCGCCAATTGTACGGAAAAAGTCAAAGTAGGGGCCTATGTGGGGGCCCTCATCCTATTTATAGTTGCGAACGTGCCTTCTTTGAACGTGAAAGAGGTTTGTGTGCCCAAATCCTATTCTTGCGTGCACCAAACGAGCACTTCCCTACTTTTCGGTGTGACCCTCAGAATCCAACCTTCGGGTCCCCCTTCAACTCTGATTCTGAGGGGGGGAATTTATTGATGTCAATTTTTTGATAGCTCCAGGATTGGGATGATAAATAACAATAATGGTATTTGGGAGGGAGGGAGAAGATTCTGCGACACGATAGGTAGGTGCGCGCAAGATTCAGGGGTTGTGTGCAAAAGTCCCTCTGGCACACAAACTCTTGTGTGCCCAATGCGACGTCAAAGGATAGATTATGTGGCCATCCACCTGAACCCAACAAAGTCTCTAGTGCACAAGAGAGTGGGGTTGTGTAAAAAGCTCCTCCTAGTATGCAAAATCTTGTGTGCCCAATGCGACGTCAAAGGGACCCTTGCGCACTGGTGTGCTTGAAAATCGGTTAAGGACAGAGTGCAAAGGTACCCAGTGCTGTGAAAACCCTTGGGTGTCCAATACGACATCAAAGTCAGGATTCTAAGAAAACCCCCTGATCACATAATGATTCACTATTCAATTCCACCCTTACACCGTCGTTTTAAACAAGTTTTGTAATGAATATTCCAAATATAATAATAAATGAACTTCATGTTTTATTCAATGAATTAATGATTATCACTGTTAAAAAGAGAAATTATACTTGATTTTATATTTTCATTGAAGTTGGAGGTGATTTGGAGGCCCCATAAATGATCTAAAAGGAAAATGGGCCAAAACTGCATGAGTTCCTTGAACACCTGTCCACTATTAGGAGGGATTACCTATACTGATTGGGGATTTCTCCTATTAGTATTTCCATTAGATTGTTTGAAATTCAACTCATGATTATTTCATGAGAAATCAAATAATTTATGTATAAGGATTCTCATGTTTTTCATATGAAGTATCCTATGTTTTCTATATAGGGTATACTATAGTTTAAATTCATTTACTAGAGCGAGGGAAGCACAATCAGTAAAAGGGAAAAGATAGATACCGAAGATGCAAGTACAAAAATAAATTAGGTGATTCTGTTCTTTGAAGAACTTAGAGCGGAGGGGTTTGAAGGGTAAATGAATGAAGAAAATTGTTCTATGTATTATAACCATGATCTATGTATAACATTAGTTACATTTATCGATATTCCTGAGTTTTTTCATTCCATTAACATTGGGATTTCTATTCCAATGTTTTAATGTACACCAAATTAGTTTTAGTTAGTGAAATATGACCATAAAATTTCATTATCAAACCAATATTTATGTAAAGAATTATTACATCACATGAGATGAATATACATTACATATTATTTCAATAAACACCATAATCATAAAGGTTTGGTGTCTTTGGGAATAAATAAATATATAAAAGGTAAAAAATTATCCACATTATATCCCATTAATTTTTTCACAATTGGAAATATTGTTGAGAATATATTACTTAATGGTGTTCTTCATATCCTCGGGCATGAAACCAAATAATGGGTTATATCTATTTCTCATTTGGGAAAACAATATATATATCAATCAATAATCATATTCAAAAATATCATGATCATAAGAGTGCAATAATATGTTCATCACATTTCAAATTAATGAACAATAATTCACAAAACATATTCAATAGTTAGGGTAAAAATGATGTTGTCGCATTAAGGGTAGAATGGGTATAACAAGGCTAAAACTTTTAAATAAGGCTTAAAATCATGTACACACTTTCTTATATTTCATTTTTGGAGAATAATTATTCAATCCCTTAAAATATTCAAAAATATGGTACTTTTGACTATTTTTCTTGGCTAAAGAATTTTATATTATTTTATAAGTGAAGAAAAAATACATAATGTCCCTTAATTTCTTTTTCTATATAATATTTTATGATATGGATAAAAGTATGTTATGAAACTTTGTAGATGGTTATTTATTAGATGAATAGTTTTATATTATTGTAAAAAATTAATTTTAGTAATAAAATTATTACCTTAAATTCTTACAAAGCCCCGACATAGTGGTTGTACAAGTAATAGAAAATAAAGAAAAATGTTATCAAAACCATTAAAATTAAAAAAAATAGATAAATTATTATGATACAATAATTTTTTCAATAACTATAACATATTACTGATGTTTTAAAAGTTTATATTAGAATTCCATTACTATGTTTATGTCGTTAAATTCAAACTATGTGAATAGTCCCAAAAATTACATTAATGGTATATTATGTTAAATATTACTTTATTAAATGATTAAATTCATAAAAATTATATATTTACCCAAGTTAATGAGTTATAATATATAATATCAATAACTCGAGCCTCTAAGAAGCTTCACTAATCCCCTCCATGGCACTAGTTTTTTGCCTCTGGTATCATCCCCTCCTCTCCCCCGCTCTTTCAGTGCATCCCATTGGCACGGTGTCGAGACCCATTATCTCAAGCCATAATTGATAATGACTCTAGAATTAACAATATAATATAACCAAAGCATTGATGTTTGGGTTATGGTGGGGTTGATATATCTCCTTATAACGAGACAATCCATAGGTATCTCTACAGAAATAAGAAAACTATCGGTAGGATAAGTACTAGAACTGTGTTTAGAGATCTCATTTTTTAAATCAAAAAATAGGGATTTATTATATGACATGTATTTTAACTCTCTTATAAAAAGTTTTCAGCTCCATATGAATATAGTAGTACCCTCATGAAACCATCAGTTCCTTAAATACTCTATTAATAATTGCGTTGAAGTACTATATGGTGATAATTCCTCCATTGATTATTTAAAATTTATATATATATACATAGAATTATGTAAAAGGGAAGGAAAGAATCCAATAGTAGGTAATAATATAACTATTATTGTCCCCAATAGTTTCAAAATGGATTATATTGATCTATGGAGTGAACTCAACAAATACTATGTGTTCCCCATCAACTAAATAAAGCTAATAACTTCTGATATGGGAAGTTATCATGTAAGACTAGATCCAATTCAAAATAATTTAAATTTTTCAAACACTTTCATTTTATATACTATTTATGTGTATGTACTCATACAACATTCACTACCATTGAAAGAATATACTACTTCACAATTTAGGCATATCAATGTGGCTCTAGATCATCTTTTCCACCACATAGGTTTGACTGAAATTTAGTATGAGTCAAAACAAATGACACACTTAGATTAAGTGGATATGAATCCCAAAAGAAAGAGAAAATCAGGGTTCCTTGGCACATTTTCCCTCATATTCATGATATCGGTTTAACTAACTGAGTATGACCACTAAGACACCCCTAGAGAAGGAAGCTATTGGATTAAACCAAAACCACTTTATTTTAATGATCCCAAAACATTTTTATAATAGTTTTAATGAATTTCATGTTTTATGTTAGTAAAATATTTTTATAGAAAAACTTTTAAAAATGAATAAGTCTATAAGTGACCATGCCTATCTACCATATAAAGAAAACCTACTAACTGTGAAGGTAAAGTGACCATGGGGTATTGACCGCATGAAACAAATGTAGTAATAGTATAAAGGAATGAAGTGACTATTCCAATTTGTTGTGAAAACTTATTATACCTATTAACCATAAGCCAAATTAACCATGCCTAAAGTAAAGACCAAGTTACCATGTATTAGTTATGTGGTGGAGTATTTTCAAATCACTAACAACTACTTTTTGAAGAATTTAATTAATTTTAAATCATTTAATGAATAGTTTAAAAGGATTAAAGAATTAATGTTGTCCAATTAATAGTTTAGAGAAAATATATCTTTAAGATGTAGATCCCCTCTGGTCAAGGGTGGTATGAGAAACACACGCATGTAGAAGATTCTTGACAAAAATTGATAAGCTGAACAGACTAAACACAATGATTTTATGATACTCTATTTTTAAAACTTCATTGTGAAAAATTAATTTAATCTTTTCAACGGCTAATTCAAAACTTTTTGATCAATCGAATCTAAACATACTGAGCTACATCGAAACATCACACTCATTATACTTATCTCTTTTTTTATTAGATTACTTATTAAGATGTGTTTTACTTTAATCAGTTTATTCATAAACACAATCTTCTGTATTTTTTTGGATAATAAAAAGATAATTTCATTTATTATTTTACATTTAGTATCCCACATAGAAGTGTGGAAGAGGCTAGTTGTATCCTGGACTACAAGAGTGAAATTATGTTGTGTAAAACCCAATCTGGGTTCTGGATCATGAGGAGATGAGATAGTTTCAGAAATCTACATTTTATGTACATCCAAATTTGGGGAATATGTACACAGATCTACAATGGTAGGTTTGGTGGGATATCATGAGATGGTGCATGGATGATTTCATCTCTTAGTGCCTCAACTATTAGCAAGTGAATATTGAGAATTTGGTTCTGAAAGTTTGTTTCCAACCTCTTGAGATCCTAGAGCGGAAATTGGACAGAATATCTGTGGACATTGTGATACGTATTTTGGGTAAATGAGAGGCCATGATAATATCTGGGTGATAGTTGATTGACTTATGAAGTTAAAACAATTCCATGCTATCAAGGATTATATTTCAGTGGATATTATATGAAGATATTGTGGAAAAGATAATTGATATTATTCCCAACAAGTGGGAAACCAAAAAAACAACCATTGTTGAAAACAGGAATGTTTCCAATATTAATCTTGATGAACTATTTGGGAACATTCTTCAACATGAGACACGAATGAAAATATATTCCAATATGAATAAGAATAATAATGGAAATGGAATTGTAGCCTTTACCACTACTAAAGTCAAGACATGAGAAAGGGTTACAAGATCTAAGTCTAAGAAAGTCATTGTTCTAACTGAGTCTACTAAAAGTGAACATTCTGAAAATGAGTTTTCCAATCTTGCTCGAAGGATGAACAAGATTGTGGGGAAGAAATATTTTTAGTACAGATATAAGAAAAAAGATAGAAAGGACAACAATGATTCTGAAGTAACATGTTATGAATGTAAAAGGGTTGGACATATCAAACCTGATTATCCTATGATTAAGAGAAAAGATAAAAAGGGAAAAAATTATGAGAGAATCATGAAGAATTATTACAAGACTAAGGCTAAAAAAGTCTTGAAGTCTAATGATAATTATATTGTCAGTGGTGGTGACTCATCTGATGAATCATTAGAGTATGAATCTTCTAGCCAAAAGAATCATGGTCTATTAGAAAAACACCCCATTAAAAATCATTGTTTAATAAGTGATGTCTATAAATTTGTTTTCTTTTTAATTAGTATTTATAGTAGAATTTATCTTATGTATAATGTTGTATTAAAATTGATTTAGTTATAAAATTTTGAATATGATGCTTTTAACTATGATTTTAAATAAAAATTAATAAATGTATTAATCCAACAAAAGTGGCTTCAAAAGATTATATTTTTGACCTAAGATTGATTTGGGTGAAAAAAACGAATCTAATGAAATTAGGATAGGAGTTAGAGTAATTTTATATTATTATAATACTATTTTTTCCTTTAATTACACTGTTTACCATTAACTACTGTAAATAAAATTCAAAAGTTACAATTCAGAAAAAATTATTTTGATCCAATTAGACCAGATTTTTCATACTAAATAAAACTATATATGTCCGTTTTTCAAAATTCAATTCACATTAGTTGTAAAATTATATTCACTACTAATCTCATAAATGTGGTTAGAAGGTAGGTAAAAGAGATGTTCAAAAGGTCAATAATTTTTTTATATCAAAATCTATTATAAAAATGATTTCAATGACATATATTGAATTAATCAATGTATTAATTATCTATTTTCAAATTAGAATCAACTTAATGTAATATAATTATTTAAATGAAAAGGTCGTATTTTAACTATTATGCTATATTTTTTACTATTCATCAAATATTGAATCTTTTCTGAAAAATATGAAAAATTCACCCAAAGATAATTTTGATATTAGGAATAAAAAAATAATTTTTATTTTATAAGAATAAATTTTTATGTGTGTCTAAAATTAATTTTATTATTTTTCACAAAATGACATGAAAATTAGTTTTTTAAGAAAATGGTAGTTTTTAACATATAAAGACATTACTAGAAATAATAATTTTCAAAATCAAAACCATTATAAATAATATTTAGAAATTATTTATTAATATTCATTTGAAAATTTTAATGGATATGTTATAACTATCTTATTTAAATAATTATAATAGTAAAGTTTTATTTTTTTAAAAACGCAATATTGTGTGCAACACAAGCCATGTCGGTGTGGAATATAGTGAAAGCTTTTGTTGTTTTTTCATACAACATAATCCAACCATAGCTCTTTTTTTAATAAAAAAATATATACCCAGCGTTGTGTGAAGTGAAAATATTAATATATTAAATTAATTGAAAAAAAAATAAATTAATAAAATCTCATGATGTTATAGTTATAAATTTACTTATAAGGTAAAAATTTCATAAAAATGGTAAATTTAAATAATAATATACATTTTTCCATCACACATTCCCAATTTCATGATTTTTAGGATTTTTAAATAGTTTAATAATATTTATTAAAATAAAATCAATAAAAGTAATTTTATAAATTATTCAAGTATTTTTTTATTTAAAGACGTCAAGATATGTATGGAATTCAAATGAAAATTATTCCCCCCTCAATAATACATTATTATTTACCATGAAATTCTTTTTACATCATAATTAATTCAAAAATTATATCTTTTTAGGTTTTTAATATCATTTACTTAGATTTTTCTAATACTAGCTCAAGCACTGTATCAGCATTGTGTAAGCAATTAAGGTAATTATACAATTACTAAACATTTAAAATAATATGACATTAAAAATTATATATCTACGGAAAAATAATAATTTATACTCATTTATAAAATATTTTTATCCCTATATGAAAAATTTAGAGAAATTAAAACTAATCGACTGTCATTTTAGAATTTTTCTTTATTTAAAATAATATAAAGGAATTTATCAAAGACAAGTAATAAAATTCCATTTTTTGTAATATATGATGGGTTTTTAGAACTAAATAAGTGGAAAACAATTGAAATCTCATAGAAGTAAAAGTGAAATGAGAAACCCCTTACCTTGTGCCTGAATGTGTTCTTCACTTGATCTTAATGTCCTGAATAATCTGATTAAATATTTTAATTAATTTCTTCATAACCTTATCTACATTTATTTTATTTAGTTTAATTTTATTGAGTTCATTTTTGTCCATTTGGATGAGTGTAAGAGGCAAATTTTTCAGTAGAGAGTGATTGTTTCCTCGATTTTCATGATCAGCATACTTGTGTATGAGTATAAAAGTTCATGTGGAATGGGTATAATTATCTAGAATTTAATTTATAAATTATTAATGAATATAAAAAAGTGTAAATGGTTATGTTTATCATTTTATTACATCGTATGATGTTGGATCATTTGATAATTCATATAGTCTTAATCATTTAGATTATCAGGATGGTTATTGATCAAAAAGAACTCATTTTCCTTTCACTTTTAGTATTATGTAAATATGTTACTTTCATAACATAAAAAGGGGTTATATTATAAATTTTGAAATCTTTCCCAACCATTAAAATGGTTTCATGAAAAACTTTGATGAATAATTGGAAGAATAAAACTTCATTGTCCATAAAGGTTACGAATTGGCACCTCCCGGATGAGGATTGTGTTTATAAAATAAAAGAGGGAGAGTAAAGAGATTGATAATGGTTATTAAATTAAAATGATATAATTATTTTATATATATGATTCTGAAGTTATAAGATAACATATAATCATCATAATGTAAAAATATCATACTAAACTACATGTTATCAACATTAAAAATTAATAACCATAAAATCATATATCAAAAACTCCAAAATATGATCTTATATAAATTCATGATTAATAAGGGTGTGAATATTATATCCTAGATCATGCACTCCAGATCCTATTATTGAAACCTTAACATTCTAAAAAATTTTATTTTATTGTGGTACCTTGCATGATGATCTTACTCAAGCAGTCATGGAATTATTAAATCAATCCTCTTTTTCATACGTGATGAAATCATGTTATATTATCTTGACAGACATGATAAAAAATTCACTTGATATGAAAGATTCATGCCACCACTAGATATGTAGTGAACCCATTAATTTAGTTTTGGGTCCATAAACAATTAAAATTCATGTTCGATAACCCTCATATTTACCACATGACATAAAACTACACACATCCATAACATCTCTCATTTATCACATTGAGAGACCCATGTCCTTATCGCATGATGTTAAACTGGATGAATGATATCCTTTCACCATGAAATTAAACTATGTGGGTTTTCTAAAACTATTTATGGCTTTATTCTCATTTCTAATAATTCATATAGGGATATCTCAATCATATATCATGGTCTTTCCACCACATGATACAAAATGTCCCTGTCTTTATATTAAGTTTCTCTACTTGGTAAGAGGAACCCCTACTTATTCCTCAATTCTCACACTAAGCATAGATCACATGGGCTTAGGAGTCTTAGTAAGGGTTTCATCTCATAGGCAGGGATGAACATATTTTTATAGGCTTACCTTGGCCCTAAATACAAGACCTTAAAAGGTATACCCGAGTGCTTGCCTCATGATGTTAAACTCCATGATTCATCCATAACTATGTGTGGCTCGATTATCATCCTCGTGAGATACATAGTGATGCCTAGACTTCCAAACATTGTCCCAACTGAAATACTGACACTCTTTCATGACGGTACATTTTCATCCTTACCGCATGAGGTTAAACTCCATGGTTCCTTGAAAACTATGTCTGTCTTGATTTTTGTCATCAAAGGATACATAATGATGTCTAGATCTCCATTCCTGGTAAAAGATATAGTAGTCTATAGAAATAATTCCTACCTATACATGATGAAATGATCATCTTATATTATTTCTATTCCATAACTACATCTATCGTGATACTCATCCTAATTAGATATGAAGTGAAATCTAGGATTTCTCCCTTAGGCTCTGTGCACCCGATTGACATTTGCGAAGCGGCCATAGAGAAAGGAGCCAAGAGGCTCTGCAATTATGATAACATTTCATGTCTCTTCATGGCAAGAAAGCTCTGCTTCATGGATTATCTTTGCTATAAACATCAGGCTCCCCTCGATCCCAAAATATGGATCCTCCAACCTTTTACCTTCTTAGCTCTCCAATCACGAAGCAATTTCTGCTCTTCGAACCATGAACTCTCCATGGTACTTTAGCATCACGAAGTGACTTTCCCTTTGCTTAAATTCAACCCCTCTTCAAATGGGGATGCCTTTCGTGGAGCCCATGGCCCTTCGCGAAGGAAGGGGATCCCCAAAGAGACTCTTATTTGAAAAAATATTTTTCAAACATATAACATTTTGAAAATTGTTTTCATGAAAAATTATAAATGAATCTTTAAAAACATCTTGAAAAAATTTTCCTTTAAAAAATTGTAGAAAAAATATAATGAATTCTTAAAAACTTTTTGAAACCCATTTTGTTTTAAATAATTTAAAAACTTATAAATAAAGCTACAAAACGTTTTGAAATCCATTTCATTGAAAAGTGATGGAGTGCAATGAATTCCATAAAATGTTTTTTGGAAAATATTTTCCTTTCAATATTTGACTGAAAATGGAGAGGGACTTACTTAACCTCATTCAAAAGGATGATGAATCTGTTAGGGAGGCTGAGGAAAACTTTATAAGACTTTCACAATATTACTTTGGCTTTATCATTACCACCAAAAGTAAATTTGGTCACTTTTTTGTGGGCTGAAGATGATTATATGAAAATCCTTATCCATTTTGGACATTGGGAGTTATAAAGAAATGATTACCAGATGACCCCAATCCATAAAATTAAAATAGTATTCCAAATATTTTGTACATAAAATTATAATTTTTAATGTATTTTAATTAATAATACTTATAAATAGTTTCATTTAACATACATATTTAGAATAATTTCACATAAAATAATAATCGTAGATTCCTTAAAACTTACTTTGTAATCATTATCACTATACTAAGAGTCATATAGAAACAATTTCTTTTAAATAATTTCACATAAAATCATAATATGATTATTATTTTTAGATAATTATATACCATTGTGGACTTTCTTCACCTAATCTTATGTACATGGATCATTTCTCTTCATGAAAACAAATTTGACTTCATAAAAACTATGATATAAAATTGTCTTCATACAATAGTGTGAAAAAACTATGATGGTGTATTCCTTCATCATATAACCCTAAATTTTTGTATGAAACAATTTATAGTACATGAAACTTTACTTAATGATACAATGAATATCACAGTTTTTCTTCACAAAAATTAGTTGTGTGTGGAGCCTCTCTCAACATAGCTGAGTGGAACGTGGGTTTGTTTCATATAGGAGGATGCACCAAGGCCTCAAGAAAATGCACTATTCTTCTAAGAAAAATGAGAGACAATAATAATTCATTATAATGATATTATCCTTGTCCTTTGATATTTATAGATGAGGTTATGCTCCCTTGTACCACCTCAAATATTTATTTCAATCCATGAAAAACCCATTTAGATTCCACTAAAAAACATGTCATTTCTGATTATATTGGTGAGTCTTCATATGTTTTAACTACCTTTGTGGATATTAGGTATTCAAAATATTATGATTCCATGAAATTTTTTGAATTAATGTAGATCAAATTATTCTCCCTTCATGAGTTTGAGAATATTACCTGAAGTGAAACCATAACATAGGATGGTTAACAAGTGGGTAATATAAGTTCATAATAAAACCATAAATGGTATTAGATATAATAATTTGGTTCTATATAATATTTATAATAAATTTATATTTATTATACAGGTGGTTTGAATGAGTACGATGAGAGTCAAGATACAAGGTAAGGGACTTCCTCTCAATCTATTTTCATTGAGGAATATCTTGATATTATGCACATATATTCTTTATAAGGTGTATATACAGCCCCTTTGACATGTTATAACATTAAATATCTCTACTCTCATGATATATAACGTTTTTTTAATGTTATTCTTTAATGAGTTTTATGATTCAAATATTTCAAAGTGGTAGGGACACTTTGATTTAAAAATCACTTTTTAAATGTTTCATGATTTAATTTCAAAATCATTTTCTCCATGTCAATATTCTTGATACTATTATATATTTTTATTTATATAAAAGGATTATAAAGAAAATTTTATGTCTATTTCATTAAATTTTTTTCAAACATTAATCTTTTTAAATTTTTTATACAGAATTTTTTGACAAAGGACAAAAAGAACATTCTATTCTAAATGTACATAGAGAAAATGACTTTTCTGTTGTCATGGCCATTTTTTTAATTTTTTAATTCCTTTTCAAGATTTATTTTTTCCATAAATGAAAAAATCATTCTATACTTTTTTATATTTTGGTATTGGAAATAGTTTTTCAAAGAAATGGTATTTTATGTTAAAATGGGATTTTAAAATAAAATGGTATTTTAATATTTAAAATTAACTTTCATGTGAGGTTAAAAGTGTTTTTTTAATGATTAAATGTTTTATTTTATGTTTTGGTTCTTGGAAATTATAAATAATATGTGCACTTATATATCATCAGGTGAGCCCATTATAGCTTAAAGTTTGGGTGTACCCAGATAGTACTCGAGTACGTTGGTAATGATTTTATTTTCCAAGGAATTATATTGGAAGTTAGACATATTGTTATTCAAAATTGTAAGGGTTATGTAAGTGTTCTATGAGATTATTTTCTAATCTTCCTATATTTTTTTATCTATTCTTGTTGTGTGTTTATGATGTTTTATTTGATCACGATTGATATCACATGGCACATGGTTATTGATTCTTATGAAATTTCCATTGTTAATTCATTATGCCATTTTTTCATGTTTGATGATCTGGGTACTGATGTGTATGAATATCCGTATGTTATACTCATGAACTTTGATTATGTCTTTATAACCTTATAAAATTATTATTCTCATTGATGACATTCAAATGTTAATTCTTATGTACACCCTTACTAGGAATTTGATATCACCCTTCTTATGTTTACTTTCCCCAAAATTTTAAAGAATGGTGTTGACAAATTTGTGTATATAAAGGGTTTTTCAAGGATGATGTTGACGACCTAATGTGAAATTGCAAAATCTAGGTTAATTTAAAGAAATGATCATTCTATGACTTGTGAACTGTTTATGTTGGAGTTTTTCCTAATTCTCTAAAACTTTAAACTTAAAACATCCTTGATAATAAAAGTTGTTAATATTTTCCTTTTGATATTGTAAGGTTTAAATGGGAAATTTTGTGTCATAAATATTGGCATCATAGCCAAAAATGTAAAGTTCATGGCTTGAACACTAGATCCAGGAGTGCGGGTCTTCGGCTCTTTCAATTAGAGCATTCACTGGAATAATTCTTAATTCCCCAAATTTTATACATTGAACTATAAGTGGTAACTCTAAATGGAAACTATTTTCTTTCACAATTTCCACTAATATATCCACTTTTCCTCAGAAATTAGTTTCTGTATTCCATCCTTTTCCACACAAAAAACATCTCCCAGTTCCGTTTGTATGATTTCCATGGTACTTATCCCAACATTAATGACTTGTTGAAATTGAAAATTCTTTCCTTCACCATATTTGTACCCAAAAATTACATGATACTTCATCCTTGTATTCTTTGGTTTGTTTTGGAATAGAACTATGTTTTCATTGTTAATAATTATTCTTGATATATTTTTTATAGTAATCATAATTCTTCTCTCTTCAGTTATTATCCCATTAGTTTTCTCATTGGGACAATCTCTATATTGTCCATGGAATCCATTTTCCACTTCATTTCTTTAGGCTCCATCCATAACTAAAACAAAAAGGAGTTAACATGGGTGATGAACACTGAAAGGTAATTATTGTACCATAATTAATTGAAAAATTACATTACACCTTCCATTCAGATAAAAACTCAAGAGGCACTTACCACCAATGTATTAATTGAACTAAAAACAATCCGGGGAGATAATAATTATTTGAAAATTTTATTTTTTTCTTATTTAATCCATTCCAAATTGATATTCACTTTCTATTGTTTTATATTTTTATTTTTGGTCACTTCTTTCCATTCCTAAAGGAAGATGAAGAGATTGTATTTTCACCAGTTAAGGAACACATGGAGATCCATAATTTTTATGAACATGTGTTTAAGGAACCCCGTCATAAAATCCATGTAACTGAGCCTGATGAAATCAAAATATAGGATTCTCATTATGAAAGGGAGATATTTTGTTATTAAAATTTAAAAATAAAATTTTATTCAACTAAAAATACTTGTTTACTTCCCCTTTGAACATTCAATTCATGGACCCCTATTAAGCCATCATTAGAAGAGTAAGAGGATGATTCCAAAGTAGCACCCAAAGAGGGGGATGGTTCATAATTCATCCAACCCCTCTATGAAATATATAACTAATTGTGATGGGGGATGAACATATATAATCTTTCCATTTATCATTTCTCACCATGAAATATGGATCACAAGCTGGAAAAAGCCACATGTGGTGGTTGAAATCAAAGAAAATCCATAAAATCATATATTCAACCAAGTAATTTTTAAATGATTAAAAATATCATCAATGTTTCACTAATGGAAAAATTGATATTTTATAATTAATAAAAGAACCCATTAATTTTTAAAACACTATTAGTGTTTTTGAGGATAAAACAATGTTTTCTAACATTAAATGTGCTTGTGTTAATATTATTTTTCAACACAAAAAGTATTTTTATTTCATAAATTATATATAATATTTAAAATAAGTGGGTAAAAATTATCTACTATGTATCATTTTATTTTATTCTTAATTGATAAATTATGTAGGTTAAAAAGACAAGTTACTAATGTTAAAACCCAAAATGGTAAAAGAAATCAAACTAAAATGTTATGGAATAATATATTAAAAAATGTTTCTTTTTTTGGTGGATGTATGGATCAACCAGGTAATTCCTAAATAAATTATTTACTAATTTTGGATCCATTTTATGTGATATTTAGTTCCCATTATGTTATAGGTTTTTTTAATTTATAAAAATGCCACTCCTCCTCAATTATATAAGGGAACTCACTCCCCTCACTTATTAACACCTCTCAAGCCATTTTTTCCGACTAATCCCTACCAAAATCACATCCCAAAATTAATCCACTCATCACAGCCCGAATGCCCCGAAGGCCTTCTTTTTTTTATGGATAATCCCCATTTTAATGTTTTAAGGGGAACCCATACATGACCAGTAGGCCAAAGGCACAAGGCCCGACAAACCCGCAATACATGACCCGAAGGCCCAGAGGCATACCATGCCCAATACATGACCCGTAGGCCCATCCCACTTGAACTTCCCCTCCCCATATTTCTGCGTCATTGATCAACTAGCTCCCCACCTTGCATTGCTGATCAGCTATCATTGCCCCGTACAAAGCTACACGGTGCCTGGTCCAGATGGCGGCTGACATAACCTCTCATTCTTCCAATCCAGCTAGCTCTGCATCTGGTGGCTTCTACTCCTGTTGCTCTGATCCTCTTCTGGTGCATGTTCTATGTGAACTGGGCTACTCTATGGTCTACGTGACCTGAAGGCCCTGTGGCCCGAAGGCCCTGGAGACCCGTAGGTCCAAACCGGTGGCCCGAAGGCCCAAATCGGGTGAATAGTTCCGGCTGCTACAGTACATAACAGTAACTGCTCCATTGACTGCTACAGTACTACTATAGTACTACTACATTACTGCTACATTACTGCTACAGTAACTCAGAAATTCGCCTCCACCCGATTTTGAACCCGGGTCTCTTGGATGCCAAAAAGAAGCCCTTACCACTCAGGTATGGGCTCATTGGAATCCACTCATCACAGAGGCCTTATTTTGGTTATAAAACCATCCTTTCAAGGCTTCAGTGGAAACCTAATGAGGATACCTGAACAAGAGGTAACGTTCTTCGATGAGTGTGTTTATTTTATTTCATTCTAAACATTATTAAATGATTATTAAATAAATATGATATAATATAAATAGTATATTGCATATAATAAGATGTTTTTATTGAAATTAATGACATAAATCCATCATTATTTCCATTAAATGGGTTACAAAATTATCATATGTGTGTACGACTGAGTACTGCCTCACGAATCCATGTCATTCTTCTATCAATTCCCACCTATCATGGTTGGGTATGATGAAGGATATAAAGTATATATATGATATTTATTGTACATTAATACCTATCAATTCATACAAAGGTCTGCTCTAGCTCATTATCATCCACATACATGCAACAAATTATGCATTTAATAAAACTATCATTCAATTATTTAATCTTTCATATTAAGATAAATTGTTCTTGAATCGATTAATTATTATCTTTAATTAATCAATCCTTTTATCTTAATCCTGTTATGAATTTCCCTGATATTCACATCCATTACGTTGGAGGTAACATGGTGAACACATGTTAAAATATACATGATATATAATTTTGAACATTACACAAACCTTAAAGTTTTAATTCGATGTAATTTGGTAAACTATGCAGTGTGTAGTTCCAACTACATGGCACAACTTCTCATACATGAAAGCACCATATAAGGCACAACTTTCAAAAGAATGATTTTTTCAGTAGCAATCACATATTTTCAAAATTTTATTTTCCACCAAAAGTATCACCAAAGGAGGTAGAATAATACAAGATAGCTTCCCTCATACTTTTGTTCAACTAGATTATGAAATTTAACTTTAAGAGCAGGTTGGATAGGGAAAATTGGCTTTTGATGTGGCTAAACTAACAGTTTGTTCATGACTTCTATGTTTATTCCTCTATGGTACATGATTATAAATTTTTACCCATATCATTACTTGTTTTTTTGTACCAATTATAACAATTATTATAAATTTATTTTCATTGTTTTTTTTATTAATCTATGTTTTATGGTATTAAATTATAAATAAACAAGATTATTAATTATTGTAAGTTATCAAGTATTATATTATCCCTTTTTACAAATAAAATTTCTTCCAAATTTAAAATTAATATATAAAAAAATATGGAAAATCCCTGACCATTACATCATCATTATCTCATGTTTCCTCTTCAAAAAGATGATTCCTATAAAGAAAATTCAGTATATTTTTTTCATTCAATTCCCTAGATATTTTCTTTAAATGATGAAAAGTATATGTTTTTCTTTGGGGTTTGGGAGACAAGATTCTCAACTCCTATAATTATTCAATTATTCTTTCATTACATGCTTTATCATTGGGTTCAACTTGTTTGTTTCCTCTTAAATGATTGATTGTGGACCATTATTGACTTCCCTGTGCTTGGGAATTTATCGGGTTGGAACACTTTCATGGGTTTGACTAATCCTATTTGTAACTTTGATTTTGAGCCCAAATTTCTAACTCACGGTAGAAAATGGTGTTTCTTGTGCCATAGAATATTTCTCGATACATCTCATAGATTTAAGATGAACTGATCAAAATTTAATAGCTTCATTGATCGTAGACCACCTCCAAAGTTTTTAAATGGTTCTGAAATATTAACACAACATGGAAATTTTGAAACAGAACTTGGGAAAGTTCATCATTTGAATTATAGAGGTAAAAAGGTTCGAAGTGCAATGTCAAGTGAAATCAGAATGCAAAAATGGATGAAAAAAGTATATTATTCAATCTTCCATATGGGGAATCTAATTTGTTACAACATAATCTTGATTTGATGCATACTGAGAAGAATGTTTGTGACAATTTGATATTTACATTACTTAATGAGCATGGAAATTCAATGGATCATCTCAATTATCAGAAAGACTTACAAGTAATGAACATAAATCGTGATCACTGGCCAGATGAGAATGAAAAGTATGCTTCGACAATTTTTACAATGAAAAATAGGAATAAAGATACATTCATGTTAATTTTAAATCATGTGAATGTTTTTGTGGTGTATTAAAGTAACATATTTAGGTGTGTTGACTTAAAGAATTGTAAGTTACATGTATTGAAAAGTCACAATTCACATATTTTGTTGCAATAGTTACTACCATTGTCATTACATATATTATTACCTGAAAATTTTACTCCTAGAACTAGATCGATGGAGAAATTAACCACTCTCTCTAGAGGTAATACAAAAAATTCAATAAGAAATACATCCCTAAAGAACTCAACCACTAGGGAAAGTCCTCTTGACTCACTCCCTAGTCATCTATATACAAACTATAAATATGGGCCATCATTCCGCCCATCCCACGATGCTTCAGTGTATCTCGGCTTACCTGGACATCCCATTAACCCTTGTTGATATACACTTCACCCTTTGGGGATGTGAAATTCATCCTATGGGGATAGTATTCAATGAAATATTGATAACCTACAAGGCATTCGATTCCAAGGATGACATAAAACACTATCATCTAGAGGATATATAAATTCAAAATGAAGTGACACCCACTAACCTCACGGGGTAACTCCCTACACTGGAAGACATCTTTTGTTCTGATTCCCAATGGTGTTTCTAACATCATAACACCCTTAAAAAAACCAAAAATCCCAAGGCTTTTCATCATTGGTGCAAATATAAAACTATGGGATGCACTTGTATCAAAAATAGAAGATTTTATCATATAAATGTACTCATTATCCTTGTTGAAAAACCCCCTTCAATATTCGCTATCCCATCATCCTCTTTATTGACTATTTTAACATTCTTCTTGAGTATAGTATTACTTTGAAGATATTCTTTGGGTTATTTCCTCAAAATTTCAATAATATAGGCCTCATCTCCTTCTTCTTATCCACTTCTAGTCCTATTTTCATTTCTTTTAAAATTTTGCCTCAAGATAGTGTCATTTGTAGTACATTCTTCCACTAACTCACTAAATTAAGAAGATATGTCTTATCACCTCAAAAATAATTAGATTATAAGGCCATTGAAAGTATAACATTCAAAAACCAAAATTCCATATAAATAAATAAATTAATGATATAATATGTTAATGAGGATTTATATACACCTTATAAAAGTTTATAGGTGTTTAACATTAAAATATTCATCAGTGAAATGATATTGAGATGAATTCCCTTACAAAGAGTCTGATTCATTAAGTGTGTCTTTATCTTCCTGAACAATTAAATTATTTTAATCATTTAATTTCTTGAGAATGTTTTTTAAAACTTATTATCACTTTTATCTCACTTATTATTCTGTTATATACAATTACTTAATCAATTAATTTTATGTTGGATGTTTTTACCATGTTTGATTTATGTGTCAAAAATGACTTTTGTAGGTTAATTAATGTTGAATAAGTTGTTATTTTAACATATCTATAATATGAATCAAGACATAATCAATATATTTATAAATAAATTATTCTTTTAAAATAAATTTTGGAATATTGTTATGAAAAAATTACTAACGTTATGATCATGGAGATGGTAAGTCATACATATGCATGAGTAATGATTTCATTTTTCAATTATCACTATGGAAAGAAGGTAAGAAACATTTGTCTTTTAATAATGATAATTAGTTCATATATAACATAATATTTAATTATATATATTTATATATAACATACTTGTTATTTGGTGATGAAAAAAGAAGAATCAGATCACTTCGAGGAGGAGGTAGTCCACACTTCCACGAATGACGTTTTCACTTTTTCAGTGTGTGAAATGGTAATAATAAAATGATATATTATATTTTAAAAAATAAAATTATGTCATTAATATCATAATTATATCATTTATATGATATATATTCATTATATTTACCCTCATTACCTTCTATGTAACATGTTAGTGAAAAAATATTCACATCACTTCGCATGGCGGTTTCCCACCGTACACACGAGGGAAATTATCATATCCCTTATGGTGAGAAATATAAAATGGTGAATATGATATATCGACATCAAAGGTATAATTAGGTTATTAATAACATAAATATAATATATAAATAGTATATCCATCATTATGCTAAACCATTATAATCAAAATTAATCAAAAAATGAATGACATCTTTTCATGAGGTGGTAGTCCTCCATACACAAGAATGATGATTTCATAAAACATTTGATAGAAGTGTTTGTTGGTGTTGAGCATCAGATATTCTAGGGTTTATCACTATAGAAATCCACTTGTATGGTGATGAACCATCATTTTATGGTGATGAGACCATCGGTTAGGGGTTGAGGCTCGTTGTTCTGCTTGAGTCCATTGGTCCAAGACTTGGGAGGATGGATATCATTGTTCCTTGAGAAGTGAACGGTTAATACAAAGGTGCTTATTTATTGGAGGGAAGATATCACTATGCCTCAGATGTTGGGATTTGAGTTGATGAACAATTTTGAGCTGAGAACTATAGGACCATGTAATATTTGTTGGGCATTCCATTTGGACACCTGGTATTGATTGATTTCATAAGGTGTGGGGTGATTTGATTATAGATGAAGCTTGAGGGTTCACCTAGATTGTATTTCTTCAAGATATCCCTTGGTATTTATTCTATGGATCCTCTCTAATGTAGTAATGTATATGTATATAGATATTGTATGTCATATATATAACCGGGGGCACGTGTTTAGACATTACTGGTGTTGCAAGAAGAAGTTGATCACTTTTTTGTGTCTTATGAGCACAAATAAAGAGGGTTATTTATTAAATATACATGTTTTTACTTTATTATTATATTTATCACACATGTATTATCATTGATGTAAGATAAGAACATGTTGGTGGTGGCCTATTGAGATTTATTCTCACACCCTACACAGGCCCTAGTCATATGATGTTAAACTGAATAACAAATTCCCTATCCCCCAATGTAAAACAATTGTCTTAAATTGTGAAAAAAGAACAGGATGCTCCGTGTTTGAGTTTCATGAGATGATTCCCACACCTTTACCACTCACATGGAATGAGTTCCTCTGATAAAATCAATGTGTAAGTACCACACCATTACAACAAAGATAAATCATCTTATAAAGGGGTAATTATATGTGTAATCCCCACACCATCACTCATCAACTCTCCTTTCACATCATGATATTCCTTAATGTAATAAGTTAAACTACATGGTCCCGTCCTATCATAGGACTTTAAAATGTAACATCGAACCACATGGGTTTTGACCATTTTCTTCTAAATAGGGTACATAGTATGACTCCATAAGTTCAATACTGACCAATGGTAAAATTAGGTGCTCCCTCCAAGAAACACACCTAATTGATCCACCCCCATTGGTGTTCTATTCAACCAAAATTGTCACACCCCAGCTCGATTTTTGCGGCTATTTTATTTATTCTTGAGTTTCAATTATGTTTTATTGATTTTTGTGTTTTCATTATTTTTAAATTAAAATAGTTGAATTAAAAATTAAATATAATTAATTAATCATAATAAATAAATAAAAACCATAATCTATCATTTCCCATCCTATTTGTGTGGTCGACCCCCCCTCCAACCTTTCCACGCTCGACGCCCCCCCCCCCCCCCCCCATTTGTGTAGGAGCTCTCCGGCGTTCCATCCCTTCCACTGGCCATTCCTCCCCCATCGGCACTCCCTCCTTCCTCTGGTCACACAACGCAGCCTCCCCCCCCCCCCGTAACTCTCGGTCGCATGCACTCCGCTCTACTGGTGAGCCTCCCTTCTCTGCGGTTTTCACTCGGTTTCTTAGGGTTTTCAGATCGACTCTCCTAGGTAAGGTCTCAGCTCCCCTATTCTTGTCTTTTACAGTGTTTTTTCCTCTTCCTGTGGCCCCTCTTGTCTTGGCCAAACCCTAGGTCATTGGTTGATTGGTTTTTGATATTTTCCTTCCATTTGTAGGGTGTGCGGCGGCGGGTCTTGCGGGTCTTCTTCGTGCTATTTTCGGCATCCGGCACCGAAGGATAAGCATTTCATCCCATTCCGGTTCATTTTTCGTCATTTGAGATTGATTTATTTAACCCTATTAAGTGTTTAGTTTGTTTTAATGTGTTATAATTGTTATTTTAGTAGTGCAAAGTGTGAATTGGTAGTGTTTTAATGTGTTTATGGGTTGGAAATGAGTTTTTGCAAATGAAATGACTATGTGTTGTGATGTTGTAATGTAATGTTCCTTAAAAATTATTTTATGCCATATTTTCAATGTGAAAATTATATTTTCAATGGAACTTGAGGTGAGTTTTGGTTCAAAATGAATTTTTATTGAAGAAGGGAGTAGTTTTGGCAAGTATGACTTGTTGTGTATTTTTACGTATGAATTTTAGATTTTTTTAATTTTTAAAATGGAGTTTCTGGGGAATTTGTTGGGAAAGTGTGTGTATTTTATGAGTAAAATATTGTTTGGCCTCTTTAAAGGTTTTTTTATAAATTGTGTAAATTCTTTATTGTATGGTTTGAGTGATATGAAATACGTCTTTGAAGGGTTTGTCATGCTCGTGTTTTGGGTTCGGGTTTTGTATCGAAAATTGGTTATGTTTTGTGTTAGTGTCTTGGTGTGGAGTTTCATGAGGATGTTTTGAGGGTTATTTGGTGTCTGTGTACCTTGTTTTAAGGGAACTTAAGGTGCGGATGATTTTGGAAAGAGTTGTTTAAGGAAAATGAAATATTTGACATGTGAACTTAATTTGTATTTTTTTAATATCAATTGTAGATGGTTTTGAATGGTGAGTGTCATGTTTTCAAATGGTCTTGGTTTATGCAAAGTTTTACAAGGGAGATTGGGCTAGCTTTGTTTTATTACTTCTACCTTTTTTATATATATATTATTTCAATTTTATTTATAGTTTTTGGTAATCTTCGATTCTAATTTGAGTTAATTAGATTGTTCGGGGTCTTCTCGAAGGGTTGTACACACATACATAAGTATGTATACCTATATATATATATATCATCATCATTTCCCATATTCCCTCATGGTGTGGGGAATATGTGTATTGGATTAAGGGGTGTATATATATATAGGGGTTTATGTGTGCACAATTGCGGGGCGGTCTTCATCAAAGGTTTCCTGTGTCGAGTTGTTCATCTTTCTCCGCTCCCTTTTTGAGGTAGGTTTCCCTATGAATTTACCTTTAAATTTTATAATCATTTATTTCTTGCTTTTCAAACCTAGTTATAATATTACTTATTGATATAGAACTATTAGTAAATTCTCTGCCCTGAATTAGAGTGGTTTATTTCTTTTAATGTGTTGCAATAAATGGATTGATCATGTTTTCACATTAATTTCCTGATTAAATGACCCTTTGGCCTTTGTGAACATGTTTTAAATTTAAAATTATGGTTTGGTTTTCATAAATGGGTTTTGAAGTGTATTTATGGTTTTCAAGGTGGTGTGTGCATAATTATTAAGAAATGGATTGGCATGTGAAAATCATGTGAGGCCCAGTTGGCACTTTTATAAAACTGGTCATATCAAGAAAACTCTCACCGGGTGTGGTCCCTTGCTTTCGTTGAGTTATATGTTATGGGGTTCCACTGTGTAAGAATTCCTTGTGATCAATGGTAGGAAAGTGAGGAACATATTCCTTTAGGTGGCTCGGGGTGTTGCATGTTGTGCTATATTATTATATATACTGGGATTGGATGCTCGAATGGCATCGGTAGGCCCACCCCCATTCTAAATACACCAGACATGGGAACCTGGAATATTGAGAGAATATTCTGAGAATGATTTATCCACTAGTAGGTTATGGTACTGACCAGTGGCTCATAGTAGGTGGATATATAGAGTTTATTACTATGGTATTTTTCCCTCGGCCTTCCTGAGAAAGGATGGTTGAGCGTATTAGGTGTCTTGATTTCATTGTGTGTGACATGTCAACGAGGATGAGGTATCATATATTGGTGTCTTCTGGATTGTTCTCAATGTCATGGGTTCACCTATGTCAACTCGTCTTTTGTTACTTGTAGTAGTGATTAAGATTCTTATATATACACCAACATTTCCCTTACTGTGTCATTTCTTTTGTGCATTTTTGTATATTGTTTTCCTTGGAAAGTGGTAAAATTGTTTTGATTAGGTTTATAAAAATGGTTTTCAAATGAAAGTGTTTAATCCTCTTCGTACAAAGATGAAAATATAAACAACATTTTCCCTTTGAAAATGTGAATGTCTCACTGAAAGACTAATTTGGGTTTTGAGAAAAGAACAAGGGCAATAACTTATACTTTTATCTTTAGTAACATGTATAAAGCCTTAATTTTATATATTGTAGTTCAAAACTGAAATTGATGATTATTTTTGTTTAAAATAAATGCATTTGGGAATAGATTAGTTAGGAACACCTACTGAGCTTTAACACTCACGCCTATATTTTATTTTTGTTTTTAGTCACAGGTGCAGGTTTTAGCATGATTTAGTTCACCGTGGGTGATGTTGTGTCTTGTGATTTAAGAGTGACCTGCGGGGTCTCATGGATTTTAGTTGTCATCAGGTCTGCTTAGTTTTTCTTTTCAGTTCTTTATTAGTTTATTTGTTCAGTTTATTTATTTTTGGGCTGCATTTTTTTTATTCTGCTGCTTCTGTTTATTTATATTGGGAGAAATCGTTCCCATCATAACTTTGTTGATGCCCTTGGCACTTGTCGCCAGCCCGGGAGGATCGAGAATACCTCTCGGGCCTTGTCGCGGGCCGACTCGAGTGACCGGTTCAGCGTCGACCTGTGTTGGTTTGTGACAAAATGGTATCAGATCTAGGTTCTTTATAGGACCTAGTTTTCAGAACACCCTTTTTAATTTAGGTTGTCAAGGTAGATGAAGCAGGACTATCAGAGCTTGGGGTGTAGGTTCTGGGGAGTGTTTGGCCAACACTTTTTGGGCCTAAACTTGAGTTACCATGGGAGGTTGGGTTTTCTTGGTTTATTTGGTTCCTGTGGGTTGCTTGGTATTTTGAGAAATGAAATGATTGTCGGGCCAGTTGTCTCAGTGATCTCGCAAGGCCCAGAAAACCATGTGGAGCCAGAGACGTGGTTCTGAAAGACTCTCAGTGACGGTGGTTTGATTGGCCTATGGACTCCAACCATATGGCCAAGTCACCCATCAACACTAGTTTTCCCTGGTATATTGTTTTGGATCCTTTTGTGATTTTCATATTTTTGACCTGTTGAATGGTAGGTTTCATTAGATTGTACTTAATGTTGGTGGGATTCTTTTGGGGTGTCTTGTTTATATTTTAAAATGATGTTTGGTTTAACAAAATGATCATTGGATGGTTAAAAATTGGTATTTCTAAAACAAAAACGTTGAATCTTTTGAGAGTTAAATGGGTTGTTTGAAAATGGGGGTTATTTTTGCAAAATGTTTTTGACGTTTTTGAAAGGTTTCTTGAAATGTGAAATTGTAAAGTGAATATGGAATTTGAAAATGTTTTTCTTTGATGATGATGTGTGGCATTAAAATTGGTTGAGGTATTTTTAAAGTGTTTTTTAAATTGATAATGTTTCTTTTATCGGACTCTTGGTATTCCTACGAGTGCTAACATATATGTATATAGATGTATGTATTTAGTGAGTGGATAGTTATTGGTATGTATGGGTGAGAGCTTGAGCTAGAACAAGAGTGTATATATGTGATCCTAAAGGGAATTCCAATAGTGGGTGATTGGTTCGTAAGGCTTGTTATGATTTCTGAAAATGTTCTTCAAAAAGGGGGTTTAAAATGTTTTAAAATGTGTCAGTGTGTGATGTTGCGCTTTGGTGTTTAGTGTTTTCCTTTTTGGACTTTGGCTTTGGTGTGTTAGAGGTGTGATTGAGATTATGTTTTGAGTTTGGGTTGTTGATTTGAAAATGAGATCTGAAATTTTAATTTATGATATGTTTTTATTTGGTTTTGTGCTTCCTTAGTTCAGGTTTCTTCCCCATTGAGTTCTAAGGGATTCAGAGGAGCATTTGAGGGTAGTTCTTTCACCATGTTCCTTTCAGTTGATCAAGTCCATTCTTCCGTCGTTTGTTTTGTCCATTTTGGATATGGAGCCCGGTGGTTCTCAATATTAGGAGTTCGTGAGTCGAACCCTACTCATTTTCTTGGGCAGTCAAAACTAGGGAAAGATGAGGAATGGCTACGAAACGTCGACCAGCGCAATTCAACGATGTTGGAGTATTCTAAGATCTTATCTGAGCTGTTTTCGTATCTCCCAAACCCTGTTGGGGATGAATTTTTGAAAGCTCGATTCTTTGAAAGGGGTCTCCGATCAGAATTCATCCCGACCGTACCTTCATTCCCTGATGATTATGAAGAATTCGTGAGGCGGGTTGTTCAATTTGAAGAAAATTTAGTAGTGCCAGGCCAATTGAGAAGAGGCACAAAAAGGTCGTTGTTTTCCACCTCACCAAATTCGTCCGAGAGGAAGTACTGGTTATGTTTTCAGTGTGGGAAGTCGGGGAAAAAGAAATTTTCATTTCGCGAAGCACCTAATATCTGTAATACCTATGTCCATATAGATCATTTGAAAAGGTTTTTCCAGGGCGGCACAAGGAAGTGACATGGGGCCAGATCCACTCCCTTGGAGACCCGTCCAACTCAACTCAATGGACGTAGCGTTGGTGCATGCTCAAATCGGAAGCTTCTTTTGTTGTGAATTATTTTGTTTCTATATCTAATGTAATATGGGGTATTGTCCCCTTTATGGATATGAAGAATAATTTTGTGTGCCCTTTGGGAATTTTGTTTTAATGAGAATGTATTTTTAGTGTTTTTAATGTTACTGATGTGTAATGGTGGTGCTTTTTTCCCCATGTTTCGTTTCTTCGGGTTTCTTTAGCTTTCATTAGGATTTGAGATTTATTCCAGCTTGTGAAATTAACGTTTTTCAGGAATCCTAATATGGTGGGGAGACCACCATTGGATGAACTCATGATGAATCCATCTTCCATGTGTTCTTGGCTGAGCATTTCCTTGTTTCTGGTCCACTCGACCCCGACTGTAGTAGTTGGTTGGATAGGATAGTGAGTTGTGTAATGGATGCTCAGAGAGATCCTAAATAGGTCACGACTGGTTTCTTATATGGTTTTTGTGTTAGGGGTTGGGGTGTTCCTTGTTGGATTGTGTTTAGAAAAGAGTGAATATCTTCTTTGTAATCTCCTCATTGTTTGTTCGAGCACTGTGGTCTTATGTCATGTCTTCCTTGTGTGTGTGGCTTCTTTTGAGGGCGGTCCCGTAGTTTCTTTTCGGGAATCTGTAGTTCTTGGTTCTGAATGAAAGCGAGTGTCGGTTCTTTGGTCATTGAGTTTTTAGGTTTGTCCTTGGTTGTAAATCATATTTTCTTTGGTTTTGATCAACTGAATCTCTAGTGACTTTCTGGGGCAGAAAGTGTCATGGTGGGGAGAATTGTCACACACTGACTCAATTTTTGCTGCAATTTTATTTATTCTTGAGTTTCAATTAAGTTTTATTGATTTTTGAGTTTTCTTTATTTTTAAATTAAATCATTTGAATTAAAAATTAAATTAGAATTAATTAATCATAATAATAAAAAACTCTAATCTATATCTTCCCCTCCCATTTGTGTGGTCGACCCCCCTTCCTACACTCGACCCCCCCCCCCCCTTGTGTAGGAGCACTCTGGCACGCCATCCCCTCTGTCAGTCATTCCTCCCCCATCATCACTCCCTCTTTCATTTGGTTGCACGATGCAACCTCCCCCCCCCCGTAACTCTTGGTCGCGCGCGCTCCTCTCTACCAGCGAGCCTCCCTTCTCCATTGTTTTCACTCGGTTTCTTAGGGTTTTCAGATCGGCTCGCCTAGGTATGGTCGCAGATCACCTCTTCTTGTGTTTTCCAGAGTTTTTCCCTCTTCCCGTGGCCCCTCTTTTCTTGGTCGAACCCTAGGTCATGGGTTGATTGGGTTTTGATATTTTTCTTCCATTTTTAGGGTGTGCGGCAGGTCTTGCGGGTCTTCCTCATGCAAGTTTTGGCGTCCGCCACCGAAGGAGAAGTGTTTTGTCCCATTCTGGTTCATTCGCCATCATTTGAGGTTTATTTCTTTTACCCTCTTAAGTGTTTAGTTAGTATTAATGTGTTATAATTTTTATTTGAGTAGTGCGAAGTGTGAATTGGTAGTGTTTTAATATGTTTATGGGTTGGAAATGAGTTTTTGAAAAAGAAATGACTATGTGTTGTGATGTTGTATTATAATGTTCCTTGAAAAGTATTTTATGCCATATTTTCAATGTGAAAATTATATTTTCAATGGAACTTGAGGTGATTTTTGGTTCAAAATGAGTTTTTATTGAATAAGGGAGTAGTTTTGGAATGAATGCCTTGTTGTGTATTTTTAAATATTAATTTTAGATTTTTTTAAATTATTAAAATGGACTTTCTGTGGAATTGGTTTAGAAAGTTTGTGTTCTTTAGGAGTAAAATCTTGTTTGGCCTCATTAAAGGTTTTTTTATAATTTTTTTAATGGTTTATTGTATTGTTTGAGTGATGTGAAATACTTCTTTGAAGTTTTTTACTTGCTCGTGTTTTGGGTTCGGGTTTTGTATCGAAAATTGGTTATGTTTTGTGTTAGTGTCTTGGTGTGAAGTTTCATGAGGATTTTTTTAGGGTTATTTGGTGGGTGAGGACCTTGTTTTAAGGTCACTTAAGGTGAGGATAATTTTGGAAAGTGTTTTTGAAGGAAAATTAAATATTTGACATGTGAACTTAATTTGTATTTTTTTTTAATATCAATTTTAGATGGTTTTGAATGGTGAGAGTCATGTTTTAAAATGGTCCGGGTTTATAAAAAGTTTTATAAGGGATCTTGGCCCAGATTTGGTTTATTACTTCTACCATATATATATATATATATATATATATATATATATAGTTTCAATTTTATTTAGAGTTTTTGGTAATCTTCGATTCTCTTTTGGCTTAATTAGATTGTTCGGGGTCTTCTCGATGGGTTGTACACACATACATAGGTATGTATAAATATATATATATATATATATAATCCTTTCCCATATTTCGTAATGAAGCGGGGAATATGTGTATTGGATTAAGGGGAGTATATATATATATAGGGGTGTATGTGTGCACAATTGCGGGGCGATCTTCATCATAGGTGTCCGGTGCCGAGTTGTTCATCTTACTCCACTCCATTTTTTAGGTAGGTTTACCTATGCATTTCCCTTTAAATTTAAGAATCATTTATTTCATGCTTTTCGCGCCTAGTTCTAATATTAATTATTGATATATAACGGTTAGTAAATTGTCTTCCTTGAATTGGATTGGTTTGTTTCTTGTAATGTGTTGCAAAAAATGGTTTGATCGTGTTTTCACATTAATTTCCTGATTAAATGACCTTTTGGCCTTTGTGAACATGTTTTAGATTTAAAATTATAGTTTGGTTTTCTTAAATGGGTTTCGAAGTGTATTTCTGGTTTTCAAAATGGTGTGTGTGTAATTCTTAAGAAATGGTTTGGCATACGAAAATCATGTGAGGCACGGTTGGCACTTTTTTAAAATTGGTTATATCAAGAAAACTCTCCTCGGGTGTGGTCCCTTGATTTGGTTGAGTTATATGTTATGGGGGTCTACTGTGTAGGACTTCCCTATGATCAATGGTAGGAAGGCAAGGGACATATTCCTTGGGGTGGCTCTGGGTGTTTCATGTTGTGCTATATTATTGTATATACTGTGATTGGATGCTCAGATAGAATCGGTAGGCCCACCCCCTTTCTAAATACACGAGACATGGGAACCTGGCATATTGAGAGAATATTCTGAGAATGATCGGTGCACTGGTAGGTTATGGTACGGACCAGTGGTCCATAGTAGGTGGATATATTGGGTTTATTACTATGGGATTATTCCCTCGTCCTACTTGAGAATGGATGGTCAAGTGTATTGGGCGTCTTTATTTCATCATGTGTGACATGTCAATGAGGACGAGGTCTCATGTGTTGGTGTATTCTGGATAGTTCTTGATCTCCTGGGTTCACCTATGTCTACTCGTCTTTTTTTACTTGCAGTAGTGATTGTGATTCTAATATATACACCTACATTACCCTTACTGTGTGATTTCTTTTGTGCATTTTTGTATATTATTTTCCTTGGAAATTGGTAAACTGGTTTTGATTAGGTTTCTAAAAATGGTTTTCAAATGAAAGTGTTTAATCCTCTTCGTACAATGCTGAAAATATAAACAACATTTTCCATTTGAAAATGTGAATGTCTCACTGAAAGATTGATTTGGGTTTTGAGAAAAGAATAAGGGAAATGACTTGTAATTTTCTTTTGAGTAACATTGTTAAAGCCTTAATTTTATATATTATAGGTCAAACCTAAAATTGATGATTCTTTTGTTTAAAGGAAATGCATTTGGGAATAGATTACTTAGGCACACCTACTGAGTTTTAATACTCACACCTATATTTCATTCTTGTTTTTAGTCACAGGTGCAGGTTTCAGCTTGATCTCGATCATTGTGGGTGATTTTGTGTCTTGTGATTGAAGAGTGACCCGTAGGGTCACGTGGAGTTTCGTGGTCGTTAGGTCTAGTTAGTTTTTCTTTTTAGTTCTTGCTTAGTTTATTTGTTCAGTTTATTTATTTTTGGGCTGCATTTTTTTTATTCTGCTGCTTCTGTTTATTTATTTTGGGAGAAATCGTTCCCATAATCACTTTGTTGATACCCTTGGCACTCGTCGCCATCCTTGTAGGATTAGGAACACCTCTCGGGCCTTATCGTGGACTGACTCGGGTGACCGGTTTAGGGTGGACCTTTGTTGGTTTGTGACAAAAATCGTCTCTAAAAATGATAAAATCATGCCCTGGGTCCACCTATATGAGGTGTTTTGATCCATCAAAAAACCTTCTAGGTTTGACAACTTCCCTCCTAGGGATTCAACTCTTGGTTCCACCCCTACAGGGTGTTCTAATCAACCAAATTCATCTCCAATTGTTTTTTAACACATTCCCTAGATCCACCTCCAGGATGCATTATGATCCATCGGTAAACCTAATAGGTCTAACATCTTCCCTCCTTGGAAAGAATGATTAAGATGAAAGAGTCTTTACATGGCCTCATTTTGAAATTATAATAGGAGGCCCAATCTGTTTGCATGGCAGGGAAAAATGGATAGTAAATCACTTTTATTAAAGATAAAAACTGAACTTTATTGGCACAGCCAACTGATCTAATGAATTTAAATCCACTTTCATTATAGAAATATCCAAATTCAATATTGGTAGGGACCTTTTCTAAATTTTCATGGTGGGAATATTCAATGTCTTTAGGCAGGTGAAAAAAAGACATATTGATGGATATTTTGTACCCAAAAGCCATGGTAATGTGTAAAAAAGGGAAAATATTTTTTTAGGATTTAATCATCCTATTATAGGTTTAATTCCAGTCTTCTATTATGAAATATTAAAAATATGTATGTCCATGTAACCTATTTTAAATATAGATTAACCTGATGTAGCCTTTACTATGTATGAAAATTTTACCATGGTTACTATTCATATTAAAAATATAAAAATTGGCCCCTTTAGAAACATTGAATCTCATAGTTCATAAAATGTAATCCATTTTATCTAATTAAATTCTTATAAATTTTATAAAATAATTTTAAATTTAATTCGATAATATTCAAAAAAACTACTCTTTACAACAAATAATGGAAACTCCTTATAAATTCCAAATTTCAACCCTGTGAAACCTAGAACACCTAGGATAAGATAACCTAACCTTATAAAGAAAATAAATAAAGTAATATTTTGGAATGTCCCAATTCTCACCACCATGAATCTTTCTTAACCATCAATGTCCTCTCCTATAAATTGATCTATATCTTATGTCTAAGGATAACTCCAATGATAAGTCTATGTATAGTAAAATATCCTAGAATTTTAGTTAAATATAGGGAGAGTTGTTTCTGAGTATTAACATCCCTATCTAGATATTGCATGTTGATGTGGTTGTAGAATAGTTATTCCAAGTGGTAGTACCCTATGAAATGGGATTATTGAGATGTAATCAATCTTCCTCTAGTGTACTATAATGGACCTTCCTATAGAATTGGTTTGACACCCTTGAGACATATACATTTATAAATTACAAACACTGAGGTAATGGCCTATCTTAAAGACCTAAAATAAAGTTCTACTAAGAGGAAACCTCATCTTACACTTCTTTTTATGACATAGTATAAATTTTAATTTTAATTATAGTTTTAATTTAGGATTATTTTTTGTGGTTGATATTGGTTCTAATATCTTAGAATATTTATTAATAGAATTTTTACTTTTACTTTCTTAGTCGATTTTTATAGGTCCAAATATGAGAAATTATTTAAAAATAGAAGTAAATAAAGATTCCATGAAAAAATAAGGGCGAAGAAAAAAATTAAAGTAAAATCAATTCCAATCATATTATTTAGGGATAAAAAATTTTAATCTATTTTAATCGGAATGAAATATAGTTCCTTTTATCATATCATTTATTTTGAGCAGTTTAGTATCTCATGATGGTGATAATTAAAATTAAAGAAACAATCGTAGACTTTCTTGGGAGATTAATAAAATATTTGAAACAATGTATTTTTTCAATTAAGGGATTTCAAATTATGAATTTTACAATTAAAATAATTTATAAATCAATCAAACACTTACCTAAAATATTAAACAATCAATAATGTGGTGTTTATCCTATTTCGAGTGGAAACAACAAAGAAAAACGAATGTCGAAATGGTAAACGATGACAAAAGAGATGAAGAAATCTTGCAAATTGATCAAAAAAACATGTATTTTAAAAAATGGTAAAATTAGATTTCTAAATTTTATTTGTAAGAGAAAGTAAGGGAGAAAGATGATAGATAATTAGAGAAAATTTGATGTTCAAAAAAATATGTGATACTTTCTACCATCTAAAAATAAATAGATAGGAATGTACACGACATGTAACCAGATCACATCGTGTAATATTGATCCCTATTTTTCTCCACATATTTTTGATCTAGAACTTTTCACGGCCTAAATCATTAGGATTCAGATATATGAATCCTTTTACAATGTGAATTGGGTACTCGTGACATGCTTTATCACCTGACATTAACATTAATTAGAAAGTGGCCTTTGAATTTTACACAACGTGTATTGGTGATTGACATCATTTATTATTTTCATGACATGTAAATTCTTCATGAATTGTTATTCACAACTGAAGACAAGCTTTGAATGATGAATTCACACGGTTTATGTGTTTCACGACATGTAATGCCCACTTTTGGATAATTTATATAGCTTTTCCTTTGGAGTCTTGGATACATATTCTCTAAAAACATTAACACTAACCCATTGCATTATATAATAAAACATGAATAATATTTAATAAAATGAATCCAATTTGTATATATAAATTCAACTTGTCATTTTTGGAAGATGGAGACTAAGAAGAAATGGATAAGGATTACGTAATACTCAGGGTGGAACCAAAAACTTTCTCTTGAAAGTTTCATTGGAAATGAATGAATTTTCCACATAATATTAGAATAAGAATAAAATACAACTGGGTATACTCAACACTTAAAAAGGTAAAAGTACTAGGGTCCAAACAGGTATAAAAAATCTAGTACAGTACTTCAACAAAGTACTCAATAATGGGTAAGATAAACCATAGAAATACCGAAGGATACATCCCTCGAATACCAAATGATAATGATCATCCACCTCCTATAAGTGGTTCTTTACCTTTTCTTTGACCTGTCATCAATAAAAATCAACAAAATACCAATGGAAAAGGTACAGTGTGAGGTATAAAGCCTATCCAGGTTTCGACAAGTGATCCAAAATAGATTCCATAATAATAATCAAAATATTTAGTTCAATAAAAATAAATTAGTGCATTGAATATTTTATCAATTTCATATTTAAATACTAACATTATTTTATTTCAAGATATGTAAAACATTTAGAATAATGACTTAAACTAATATTTTATATAAATTAGTTTATATAAATTAACTGGAATGAATAAAATGGTTTTATAATCAATGGAATATATATCATAATAATCAAAATTACAAACTTGGATATCTTTCATGAAGTACGATAGTTTCATTTTATAGGATCCTCACACTTTTCATATTAGTGATCATGAATAATATGTGTACAAAAATCCCTTCAACTCAGGTTGAATAGGACTCTTCAATATCCCATAAAGGATAATATATACCAAACTAGGTGTTTTTTAGATTTTAATTATCAATTCATTTCTAGGGATCCATTATCCTATCATGAGTGTCCAAAATAATCCATTATATACTAAGTCTAACATGTTCTCAATCAGTCAATACAAAAAAATAATATCATCTCACTTTAAATTTATCATCATTTACTATTAAATTTCTTAATTTCTAATTTCATTATGCCAATCCAATTTCAAAACAAAAAAGTGTGTTTTTGTAATTTAATTTAACATAAATACAAAACCAATAATATTTTTTCATCATTTCAATCTAATACATAATCTAAAATCAATTATCAAATATATTCATCAATTAAATCAATTTCAAAAGATTCTCAAAATTCTAAATCCATTTGAATTTGGGGTTTTTTCCAAAATACATGCCATTTGAAATTACAATTCTAATTCATATCAAATTTGATTTCATAAATTCATTTAAATACAAATAAGAGAATCTTGATTTTAATAATATGTAAAATATAAAATGAAAACACCTACCATTTATCATGGATATCAAAACACCAATGCCTGCAATGGGAATGACGATTATGATCAAAGGGATAAGAGATCTATAAATCAATGTTATAGTCCCTATATATACTAATGGTGTTCATATCCATCAATAACAAGATGATATATCTAACTATATGGATGTGATAAAGAGATTTGGTAAGAAAACATATGAGAGAATATTCAATTACCTTGAAGAAATCAAGAGAGATCCTCCATACAGTGATCTGAATATGAAAGGGTTTTCAGTGGTCAAAACCACTTAGTGAGAGCATCCAAGGCCATTTAAATCAGGTTACATCATATGGGGTTGACCAAGAGTTAAATTGGTGGGTTTAAGATTTTAAAATAAATAATAGAATAAAAATAATTGTACACACAATTTCTTATAGAGGGATGTATGGTTTGAAAGACCATCTACCCTTACTATGTTCCCCTATCATTGGGTTAACCTTTTCTCCTAGGTTAGTGCATGGTTTTTTAACCATATGCATTCCACAAAACCCCTAACTGTCTAGGGTTTCTTGGTTTTCACTAGGTGGATCTCATTGTTTGTAAAAACCATGTTCCTGCCATATGTATCCCAAAATCATCTAATGTGTTTCAATTTTCATAAAATTATTACATTTTCCCACTTGCACGTTTACTGAATGTACCTTAAAAAGGTCAAAATTGCATTCCAGGAACACTGGGTCTCGAAATCAAGAATTATCAATTTTCACAAACTTTTAATAATATCAAATAATTTAATATATATATATATATATATATATGTGTGTGTGTGTAATTTTAGAGTCTTTATGTTCTCCCCACCTTAGGTATTTTCATCCCAAAAAGGTACAAAAAAACTAGGGGAAAAAGGGGCGTACTAGGCACACATATGAGCCCCCTGCTCCCATGTGCTCTCTTGGATATTCTCGTGTTGCCAACGAACTCGTACCAGAGGAATCGACCACCAACGAAAGACATGTTACGGTCGATCCTCTATCTCCACGAGGAACTCTGCAAACGTTTCCCCATTATCTATGTATAGCTCACCCCAGTCGATAACATGTGATGGATCATGCACGTACCTCCTCAACTGCGACACATGGAAAACATTATTCACCCTGTGCATTGTTTGGGGAAGAGATAGATGGTACGCCACCTCATCTACTATACTAAGGATCTTGAAAGGTCCAATGAACCTCATAGATAGCTTGTTGCCCCAGGCAAACCTCTGTAATCCTCATCGGGGTGAGACCCATATGAATACAAGGTCTCCCTCCTCAAACTCCAAGGGTCTTTGTCTCCTGTCGGCATAATACTTCAGCCAGATCTATGCAGTCTTCATCCTCTCCTGAGTGATCTACACCTTCTCTATAGTAGCCTATACCAACTATAGACCCATAAGTGCTTACTACCTTGGTTCTGTCCAACATAGAGGTGATCTTCATGGTCACCCGTACAGGACCTCAAATGGAGCCATGCCGAGGGTGGAGTGATAAATGTTTTTGTAAGAAAACACCACTAGTGGTAGGTGGTCCTCCCAATTGCGGCAAAAATCAAGGACAGAAACACGAAGTATGTCCTCGAGTGTATGTATGGTCCACTCTGTCTGACCATATATCAGAGGATGGAAGGTGGTGCTCAAATGTAGCGAGGTCCATAATGCCTCTTATAATCCCTTCCATAAATGAGATGTAAAAAGAGCATCGTGATCTGAGACAATTGTCGATGGAACCCCGTGAAGCCGTAAAATCTTTTGTAAGTAGAGATGTCACAAGATATATACCGATATCTACTCTTGAATGGGTAGGAAGTGGGCCGACTTGGTGAGTCGGTCAACGATCTCCTAGATGGAATCAAGTCCCCTTGACGTACATGGTATCCCTTTCACAAAGTCCATAGAGATACCATCCCACTTCCACTACGACACCTCAAGTGGTTGTGTTAAGCCTGCTAATACTTGATGCTCGGCCTTCACTTACTGAAAAGTGAGGCATTATGAAACGAATTCTTCCACTGATTTCTTCATCCTTGGCCACCAGTACTGACGCTGTAGGTCCTAGTACATCTTCCCCACACCAGGATGTACTTCAAAATGGGATGTATGGAACTCCCTCAACACCTCCTCTTGTAGCGTCACTGGTACCATAGTTCATCCTCTGAAGAGGGTGGTATTCTCCCCACCTTCATAAAATTTATCAGGATCTTGTCCTAAGGATATCTAAGCATGTCGAGCCTCTCATTCAACATTACCAAGTTGTTCATCCCTAACTCGTTAAAGATTCGTGAATAAAAGTGAGAAAAATAGGATCCCTTACCTTAAGTTTGATGGTGTTCTCCACATGATATTAATAAACTAAATAATAAAATTAGATTCATTAATTAATTATTCCAAAACCTATTTTACATTTAATTTATTTATTATAACATTTTTTTGTCCATTCATAACCTTATTGATTGGTTATGAGGATCAATTTCATTATTCGGGTCCATTTGTTTCATGATCGATTTACTTATATACATGAATGGATAATCATGTAAAATAAGTATGGATGTCTAAAATTGGAGTTTTTTTTTATTATTTAAAATCCATAAGGTTAAATAGTTTTAAATTTCACTTGGTTACTTGACGTTAAGATGAATCATTTTGTACAACATTAGTGATAACCTTTTGGGTTAATTGGTGGGTTTTTATCACAACGAAAACATTTTTTTATAGATCAGAACCATGTGTAAAAAAAGATTCCAAAACTATAGATGATAAATAATACATATATTATAGTCTAGTTAAACCATGAAATTTTTTTTTGACTAGAATTGAAGACTGTAAGAGAAATAAAAAACCCATCATCCTTGAATGCGGTAAATTAACACATCTCAGATGGTGTTTTTACTACTAGTATAAAAGAACGGTAAAGGAGATATGATAATAACTTATTACATTATCATAAAAAATTATAGTAAATATAAGGGTATGAAGTTTTCATAATATTTGGATGATGATAGGTAAGGATAGAAAATAAAAGAAAGGAACTTGAAAGGAAATTAAAATAATTGAAAAGAGGACTTTACCTCTTGAGTTAATCTTTCTTTAGATCCTCTTAAGGGGAGAGGATTTAGACTTTTGAGGATAACAAGGGATTCTGGACATCGGGGAGGAGCATTGGGAGAGATTTTAGAAGAATCTAGGAAATACACAAGTCTTTAGGGGATTGAATAGAATAGGGGAGTGTAGGTGGTTTTTATAGTGGAGGGCAGTGGGTTTATTAATATTTTAATTATTACTTTATTATTTTTTCGTATGACAAGAAATATTAATTATTCTTGTGACAAAAAATACTATTATGTGTATGTGATTTTGAAACCAAGGTTCTTACATCATCCATGGCTCAATAAATAGTGTGTTTAACATATAATGTTATGGTAAATTGTAGTATTTTACTATTCATAAAAAATTCAAGTATTTTAGAAAAATCCCAAAAATCCACCCGATCCATTTATTGACATGTAAAATCCCAAAATGAAATCCATTTCTGAAAAATAATTTTCTAAATATGACTAATTTAATTTTTAATTAAAATCCTAATTTACATGAAAAATACATATTTAAAAAATTTGAAAGAAACATAATATGGGAACTTGTGGATAGAACCAAAGAAACCTTGACTATATATACTAAATGGGTGTTTAGAAATAAGGTAGATGAAGCCGGAATGATAGTAAGGAAAAACGCTATACTTTTTGAATAAGGGTATAGTCAAGAAGAGGGTGCAGACTATGGAGATACATTTCCACCAATAGATATACTTGAATTCATTAGAACACTACTTTCATATGAAGATCGTCTAGATTTTAAACTTTATCAAATGGATGTCAAAAGTCCATTCTTAAATGCTTATATAGTTGTTGATGTTTTTTTAACAACCCCGCTAGAATTTAAAATTCCCATCTTCCAAATTTTGCTTTTAAATTAACAAAATCTTTATATGTTATAAAACAATCCCCTAGATATTAGTATGATAGGTTCAACACTTCTTATTTCAAAATATTTTTTAAAATTTACAGCTGATCCTTCCCTTTTTATAAAAAAAATTTCAAAAGATGTTTTGGTTGAACAAATTTATATAGATGATATTATTTTGGAATATTTAAAAAATTATTCATGCACTGATTTTTCAAAAATGGTGAATAATGAATTTGAAATTAGTTTAATGGGAGAACTAAAATTCTTTATGGGTTTTTAGGTTGTTCAAAAATAATGATGGAATTATTTTAAAGCAAAGTAAATATACTAAGGACATTTTAAAACATTTTAATTTGGATAACACTAAGAGTAGTGTTACTCTTATTTTTACTACTTGTAAGTTAGATCTTGATGAAGTTGGGAAAAAAGTGGATCAAACTAGTTACAGAGGTATGATTTGAAGTCTTATATACTTAACTACTAGTTGACTAGATATTATGTTTTGTGTGTTGATGTGTGGTTGTTTGAAAGAAAACCCAAAAGTGTCACACTTAGTTTATATAAAAAGAATGTTCAAATTCCTCAAATATACTACTAATTTAGGACTATTTTACCCATGAGGACAGGAATTGTACTTAGTTAGTTATTCAAATGCTAATTTTGGTGGATGTAAGTTAGATAAAAATCACATCTAAAGCATGTCACCTTTTAGGAATGTCTCTTGTTTCTTGGTGTAGTAAGAAAAAAAATTCATTGCACTATCTATTACTGAAGCTGAATTCATATTCATATTTAGTGTCTATGAACAATTTTTTTAATGAAACACGCATTACTAGACTATAGATATTAATTTTAACATGTCCCTATAAATTGTGACATCACAAGTACAATAAATATTCTTGAGAAACCTATATAACATTCTAAAAAAACCATATTGATGTAAGGTGAATTGAATTTATAAAAATTGATTCCATATTTGGAATAATAATGTCCAAATTTATTAATTATTTACCTATTATTTTTGTATAGTATGAATAATAATTTTAGTAATTTTTATTACCATAGTTAAGGGTAAATCAAGAAATTAAGGGTAAAAATAATATTATAAATATTATAAAACTTACCTAACACTAGACAAAATGTTTTTAGATGAAGTTAATTAGACCCTTAACAAAAAATATTAAAATTTTAATATTTTAATGGATACTTTTCCATGAAAATTACTTGGGTATTATTTCAATTAAAGAGAGTGAAAAAATTCCACACTCTTACTTTTAATAATTATAATATTTTTAATATGGGGTTAATTAGAATATATTCTTGAATATATATATTATTTTGAAAGCTAAAATATTAATCTAAATTATGAAATTTTATTTTTACATTTTAGTGCATAAATATTTTCCATAAATAATTACACAATGATGATGCAATAATTATTCAATTAATGAAACAATCAATTAAATGATATTAGAAATATTAAAATAAATACAATTTGAATTAATTAAGGTTATTAATGAAAATTATAAGTTAATATGAAATGTTATGGGTGTATTAAATTAATTGGTTCAAAGATATCTTGATTTATTGAGTTTCTTAAAGTAATAGTAATGAATAGTGTCAAAATTGACACTTATAATATTTTATGAAAATAATATTTTATTAAATTATTTTGAAATAATAAAAATATTACATAGGGAAAAATAGGATGTTATATGGTATAAAATATAATAATTTGGCCATTTATAGTTCAATTTAAACCTTATAAGTAAAAATATCTACCTTTTAATATTGAAAAATTTTTCACCATAATTAAAATTAAAATAGGTTAACTAAGGGTTAATAAAAAACGAATGGTTTACAATTACAACATAAATTTTATAAAATATATTCATTTATGACATTAAGAACTTATCATATATTATCTTCAAATCAGTGTCCTTTTAGAGATATTTGTATTGACATTTAATTTACTATAAATTAATCTTTTGATAAATTCTAAAGTACCCCTCCTCTCTCTTATAAAAGGTTACCTATCCTTATCTTATATTCACACTTTATAACCTATTTTTTTCATCCAAACCTATCAAATCACCTAAAACTTCCATAACCTCATCCTAGAAGTAGTTCATTCTAAATTGGATAATGGAAAGGTATGGAAAGATTTTAAAATAAACAAAAAACAATTCTATCCTTGAATGTTAAATTTTTTTAGAATAATTGAATTATATAGTTTGAAATTGGAGAATATATAGATACATGAGTATACTGATAAATTTATGAATTTAGTCTTCCTTGCACTAGATTATTATGAAACTTCATCCTTTAAGGAATTGGTTTTTTAGTTGGGGTTGAAACTACAAATTCAATTAACGATTTTCTTTCTCTTTTATACAGATAATATAGAAATAGTTAGTAAAATGATGGTTTTGGAATGAGATTTCTTGGAAAAATGCTCAGAGGAAGCATGTTTATTCCTATGGGAATTGGTGGAAGTTATAATGATGAGAATAAGTAGATGAGGGGAATATATTCTCCTGGTGTGGTATATCCTAAAATTATACTATTGAATCAGTCAACTTCTCTCAACAAAGGAAGATTTATCCCGGATATTTCTAATGTGATTCAATGAACTTATCAAGAGATACATTATGGAGCCCACTAGAGCATGTCCCAATTGAAACTAGATGAGATACATTTAGTGATATTATCACAGTGCACTAAGGCCAGGAGGTATGAACACATATCATGCTATTAAATCATCAAATGATTTGGTTGAACGATTGTAGTATAATATCTCTCTTCAGAAGAACTAGGATATACACGGTTATTCTATGAATACCATGACCTCTTCAATTAGTGCAATCTCAATTTGGAAATAATGAGAAAAGTGGAGTGAGTATGTAATTGTATGGAGCTAAGTAAGTGATAATGGATTACCAATTGGGACCTTATATGGTGAGATTTATTATTCATTTGAATTATACACATATGCAAGGTTTTTTTGGTATGGGAACATATCATTCATTTATTAAATATTATATCATTGATCTTAAGGATTTTTATGGTTAAGATTAGGCCTTATATTTTGAAATACCAAAAAAAATTGGAAAATGAGAGTTTCAAGCCTTGAAATGGGCAGTGTGACTAATAGTAATTGATAAGATTGAGCTGTTATGGTATTTCTCTATCATAGAGATATAAGTCTATTACTACATTATAGGGATGTATTGACAAATGATCATTGAGTCCCATATCCATTATTATGGATGGAAAGTTAGTTTAAAATATTCTTATAGTGTTTGGAATATCAATAAAGGGTATTAGGTAGATGATACAAGAAGAGAAGGACCCTTGATATTAGTGATTGGAAATATCTCTATCCAATTGATAGAAATTGCTTTCATATAGTTAGATGATATTAAGAAAAACAAATTTTCATCTATAGAGGTCTAATATATAACTGTTTCTCCCGAACATTTATTAGGGTTTCCCCCTAATAGTGAACTAAGGCCTTATTTCATACTTGGTTTTTCACTCTCAGGGATATACTTTGTAAAATCAAAATCTCTATTTAATCCCATATGATGTCTATATAACATAAGAAATTATAACTCTTAATAGTCAAAAAATGATTAAAGTACATGATCCTAGAAGAATAGTTTGGGGAAATGGATAAACATAGGTATCCCAGATGATATGACTATATAATTTATTTTCACATAAGAATAAATTATTCATTCTTTATTAACTTAGGTATTTTTCAATCATTTTCATTATTTCGCATTTTTTCATTTAAGGGTGTCTCGGGTTTTTTTCTATGTGGTATATCCTCTCCTATTTCTATTTATTTTCTCATTATCATGGAATTTTTATAGCATTTCCACATTATAAATAGTGATAGAATAAGCTTTCCCCTTTCCCCTTTGTCTATGGTGGATGGTGACGCTGATTACCCTCAAGGACTCAAGGTTTAGTGAACTTTCTTATATAGTGAACTTTCTCCCTGCATTTGAAGCATTTAACCAATGGTGGTTTTATCCTTTTATCCACCAAATGTTCCATATTCCTAATGTATCTTTGACATTCATGAGCTTTGTGTCCTTCTCTCCCACACTTTAAGAATTTCCCCATACCATTGAGGCAATTCCCATGATTCTTCCTCCCACACCATTCACATGTGAGTGGTTTAGTTTTCTTTCCACCTATTTCATTAGATCCACCATCTTGAAACTCCGTCTTTAGTTTCTTATCACCATATCCATGGAACCACTCTACAAACTACATCTTCAATTTGAGAGAATATCGAAAAACTTATTCATAACTCCCAAAATCTATAATTTCTAGAGCCATTTGATGATGTTGTTTCAAACCACTAAAAAATATATCTATTTTTATATTATTGTTGATAACAAAACCTGAGGCAGACCTTTCAAGACTTGTGAAATTTTCTTCATATGATGTGATAGATTGACCTTCATTTTTCTTCAACTCTAGGAATTCAATCTCAGTTAATATATACACACACACAAACTCATATATATATATATATATATATATATATTTAAATACTTATGAAATTAAAATTATATAATTAAAATATTAATTTATTTAAATGTATGTAGTATTTAAATATATATATATATATAATTTCAATTATAAATATAATAAATGTAATTATTATAATTTTATAATTATTTAAATATAAATATTTATTTATTTAAATATATCATGAAATTATAAAAAATATATATATAATTAACATGAACAAAAAGAATGAATTAAATAAACCTTATATTTTATTCAAAAAAATTAATCATAAAACCCCCTAAAACTGATTTTTTGGTTTAATATAAGGTTATTGAGCTTCCATTTCTATTTTTGTGACTTTTAAGTGTGAGCGTTGTGTGAAAAGTGGGGATTTCAAGGTGTTTTGGGTGCAAAACAATGTGAGATTTTGAGAAGTTATTTTATTGAAAAACCAAATTTCTTGTTGTGTGTTTTAAATGATATAAATTGCGTATAGCTACTATATTGATTGTTTTTTACCAGTAGTGGTGTTTTTATATGAAAATATATGTATGTAGTATGTGGAAATTGTTTGAGCACAAAGTGGGAAGCCTGAGTACCTAGGTGGGCGGATATGTACTAGTACGGCTAGTGATCTGGATGGGTTTTGTCCCTGTTTCACTAAGAAAATGGATAACAAAGCCCTTATTAAACAATGTGGATGTTGTTTTGGGACCACTAGGTTATGGTTATGTACCCTACTGGTGTATCATGCATAGGAATGGATTGTGACATGGATACTTTACACTGAGGTACGAGGTACATAGTTCTCGAGACTATCTAGTGCCTAGGGGTGTTCCCTGTTTTAGTGATCATTTAATTTGTGGTATTTATCCTTGTCTTAGGGTGTTTTGGATTTAAATTTTAGTTTATAAAATTTATTATTCAAGTGTGTTAAAATTATGGAAGTTTTAGTTTCAAAACTGGTTTCAATTGAAGGTTACATTTCTTGGAATTTATCACCGCTTTTCTTTACATATTAAAACTGCTTTCTTTTTGACCTTGTATTGCGTAGTCTTTGAAATATTTGGGTGGTATCCAATTAGGCATAGGATTGCACCCTAATTACACCCATTGGGTGTAAGTATACTTGGTTATGTTTGACTTAGGAAAAGTAAAAGCCTTGGGTAAAGGCGGTTTGGGTTGTTAGTCCCCTCCTACGGTGCGGTGTTGTGGAGATAGCTCGACGATGACACCCCCTTGTCATGTGGAGTATTTTTGGATGATTTTATGTAGTTTTTATTTATTTCTGGACCTCTTGTACTTTATTTTAAAAAATGTATTATGTTATGGATTTTTCTTAAGTCTTTTTTTGCATGAAAATTTCTGATTCATATTATTGATTGGTTTTAAGGTTTTCTGCTTTCATATTCGGGTAAATAATTCCCAAACCAAATTTAGTGATACACAATCACTTATTCTATCCTTTGGGGATAGGGAAAACCATTAAGGCCTTTTCATGGGATAGATTTGGTGTGGGTTTTAGTGGAGATCAAATTCAGTTCGTGACATTAATTAACACCCATTTTATTTCTAAGGGTTATTTAAGATATGTTTGATGAATCCAATTTTTATTTCATGGGATATATTTTATTTAAGAAGTTATTTATTTTAGGTCGAACTCATAAATATTTATAATGATGTATGTGATCTTATATCACCGTCCTATGCATTAGATGAAAAATAACATCGCATGAGATAGGTTTCAGAGTGTACTATTTTGTTTCATATAATCATAGGCATTGATGTTGTGGATCATAAATTTTATGTCCATTATACAATTGTATCTTCCATATTTGGAAGATGTTTTAGTGTTTTATTATTATTATCAAGACTATTTTCACCATACTATAGTCATTTTTGATATATAACCTATTTATTTTCAAAACTTATGAGGTGAATATAAATGATTATGTAATTGTATATTTCATGTTAATAAGTGAAATTAAATGAATAAAAAATATTTTAAATTTTATTAATAATTTAAATAAATAAAAATAAGTTTATTTTTAATCAAGATAAATAACATAAGTTACACATCAAACTCGGGGTAACGGAGTTCATCTCGGTTTTCTTATATGTTATGTACATATATTCCTTTATGATGTGTATATACATACCCTTTGCAAGTTATATCTTGATTAATCTATTTTCATCACATTTAGTGTTTTTTTATTATATCATTTTTATTATGATTAAAATGCTTCTAATGAGAAAATTGGCATTTCATAATAATAATATTTACTGTTTTCCTTCATACACTCTTTCTGTTTCATGGAAATGTTTATAAAATTATTATATGAATGTAATTATATCTGAATTAGAGTTTTATAAATTTCATTTTTTCTTTATTTCCAATAATTTCACAATAATATATTTGTCATGGAATGTTTTACATTCTTTAAAAATATCTGAACGAAAGTTCAATTTTAATGTTTAACCACCAACTTAATCATTACCATGATATAAAAAAATTAATTTCTCTGAGAAAAAAAATTAATGATGGAATTTGATATAAATATTAATATAGATATTTTATTTTGGTTAATTAATGGTAAAATTAATATTAATCTCATTAGTGATAATACCATAGTTTGTTTGTTAAAGATCACTAATATGTTATTTCTCTTATTTTCAACTTTAATAGAAGTGAGTAAAATAATCATAGATTGAAATAAAAAATTATAAAATATTTTGAAATATAAACTATATTACCTGGTAAGAGTTTTTAATGAATTTATATAGGAAAATAATTAAAAAAAATTATATTATTAAACAATTTCAAAACAATGATGATTACACATACTAGATATCAAAAATAGATATAAACTAAAAATATACATGCATATAAAAATTATAAACTAAATTTATAAAATTATATTAATATGAATATGATTATGGGATAAGTGATTATGATATCTATGTTCTTTATAAAGAATTTTAGAGCACGTTCGAATAAGTATTAATACAAGTTATGTGGTTCCTTGCCTAAAATTTAATTCTAGGAGAAATATTTCTTTTTTAAGAAGCATGATATTAATAATATGTTTTTGATTAGTTCTTAATGATTTTATTTTAAAATATTCATGTTATTAATGTAGTTTTAAGAATAATAAATCCATTATTATTATAATTTCAATTTATTTATATGATATAAAAATTTGTATTGGTATATATTAATGAAACTCCCTTCTATTTGTTATATTATTTCTTATAGATGTCCATTCATGCAATGTATGTTTCATCAAATGTATAATTTCATATAATCGTTCCTCTAATTACACTATAGTGAAATTAAATTTTAATTATGGATCATTAATAAAACATTAATTTTAAGGGGGAAAACATTTTGGGTAAACTCATTGACATTTTATCATTTTGTACGGGTGATATTCTTTATGAATCGTCCATTACATGATTTTAATTGGTTGTGCCATATTTATAATAACATTAATTTATGTAGAATTTACTAGAGTTATCATTTTGGTATGGAAACAACAATGAAAGAGGAAGTGTGAGATGAAAAGAAAATTGAAAGAGGTGATGAAATTATTACCTCTTCTTCATGTGATTCCTTTCGATTTGATCAAAAGGGGTCCTTATAATGGATTATGATCAAAGTATCAAGGTTTAATTGAGGGTAGTTGGTTGGATATTTGAGTAGGTTTTGGCTGAGCCAAATGCCTTTGGAGGTGTGATTTGGAGAGAAGTAGAAGTACCCTTTTATAAGAGAGGCGAGGGTTGCTTTAGGAAAAGCTTGACATGTTATTTTATTTTAGACTCATATTCATTTTATAATGGCTCTAAAAAGATTTTTTTGGAGGGTACGGTGGGACTGGGTCGAAAACCACTCAACCAATAGGTTTTATACAGGTTTAGGTCACCATATTAACCTTATCTTTTATATTTAACTCTTTGTTAAATAGTTTAACTTTTACGATGTATTCTTGTATTATTATAATAAATGGTTAATAAACTTACTATAAAAAGACAAGAAAACCCCAAGTGGTAAATTATTTATATATATATATATCCATATATAATTAATTTGGATGAACCTTATATTTTTCGGAATATTATATCAAATAATAATATAGTATTTGTTTTAAAAACTCATTTATATCAATTTTGACACTATTTAGTATTTGGTTTTTCTGAAATTCATAAAAACATTATCACTTTGAAATAAAATTATTTAATAAACCCTAACATTTCATATGATCCTCGAAAATTTTTAGAATACATAAAAAGTCTAAATTTTAAAATATATTAATATTTATATTAACAATTATTTTAATCATTCAATGATAAGGAAATTATTGCATCATCATTGAATCATAAATAAATTTAATTATATAATGTCTAAAAATTATAAATAAAATTCCATTATGTAGAAAATATTTTTAGATTTATAATTAATATTTATAGTCGAATTTATCTTATGTATAACCCTGTATTAAAAATGGTTTAGTTATTAAACTTTAAATGTAACACTTTTAACTCTTCTTTAAATAAAATAATAATAAATGTTCTAATCTAATCAAAGTGGACCAAAAGCATAATATTTTATTCCTAAGGTTGATTTTGGTTGAAATAAACTTATCCAATAGAATTAGGACATGTGTTAGGGTAATTATAATATCATTTTTACCTTTAATTACCATGTTTACTTTTAACTGTGGTAAATAAATCAAAAGTTACTAATCACCAAAAATTATATTCATCTTATTGAACCACATTTTACTTACTGATTTAAACCGTGTCTATAAGATTTTAAAATTAAATTCACATAATTGGTAAATTTTTGTTTTATGCAAATTTTCAAATGTGCCTAGAATGTGAGTAAAAGACGTTAAGCCCGATTAAAGGGAGTTTTCTGATTTCATTCCCATATTCAAGTACACAAGATAATATGTTTTAAGAAACCTTTATTTTTATTAAATAAATATTTTTATCATAGAAAACTATCTTATTACATTTCTAGTTTCTTGAAAACAACAAATTCTTTTAACTTACTATAAGATCTATAAAATGATGATATGGCCTTCTGTATGTCGCTAAATATTTATAAATAATAAAATAGATTCACAAGTTATCCAAAATAATACATTAATATATAAACTATAAATCATGTGTCATTATTATACACTCAAGACTCAACACATTAAATTTTATAGACTGTATAATTTTAATGTGTTATGAGATTTTGTTTTCTTGTTGTAGCGGTGGAGATGAGGATATATACCTTAGGACTCTTTGGGGTTACTTACCCACTGAGATTTTTCTTCTACTTTTATTGAAAACTAAGGTATGCCCCGATATATATATATATCAGCATATCGGTTAACTCCCATAGAGCTTCAGTATATATGGTGTATTTGGAGTTTTGTAGATGGAGGTCCATGTATGACCAAATGCATACACTTGGGAATCCCTAGGTTGTCAGCTGGTACCCTCGTGTGCTCAGAATCATATTTTTACATGGAGTTCTTGAGGATGAAATAGTGTATTTGTTTCTCCACCATCATTGGAGAACTATTTGAGTCCATGTTCGGGAGGTCATGTATGGTCTCCATTTCACTGTTCAAATCCTATGTGAGAAAAACTTGTTGGACTAGAGTTGGTACTAGTAATGGTTGTTTAGGGTACAACTCATCAAGGGGTGCATGAAGACTGTCAGGTCATTTTAGAATCTGTGTTGGGTTAGAGTGGTGGTGTATCATTGGAAATAGAGACTATAAATGGACCAGGTGATTGGTGTTTATAACTAGTCGTATCTAAGAAAACTTTTACACACCTAGATTCTTGATTTTTAACTAGTTTGAGAATCTATAAAAAAAATTTGGATTTTAGATTTAATTTTTCTCGATCAGATTTAGAACTGGACAGTGTAAAAAATATTTATACACACTATTAGGTTAATTCATGAATTTTATGAATTTTCATTGCTAATATTCATTCATATATAGAATAATATCATTCATTTTAATTTTTCTAATTTTGTTTACCTCTAGTAAATCATTCCAAATATGTACCATCTTTTTTATTCATTACATCTTATTTCCATCAGTTTAAGAATACATTTTTATTAAATGGTTCCAAGAAATATTTTATTTTTTTAATTTATCTTTTAGAAACATCTATAATATATTGAAAATATCTATCTTAAATTTAAACAACATGTTTCTTCATCATTGTAGATGACACCTTTTGTTTAATTAATTTCAATTTTTTGAATTGATTCTTTAGAGAAGTATTTTCCTTTTTGATCATTTTATTATTCTCTATAATAAAATTCATTTTATCTTATATAATCATTGTAATGCCTATGAATTAATTTATCCTTAAATCTTTAAATTATGTTTAATATTTTATTTATGCTGAAATTATATATAATCTAATAAAAAAATATATGGGAACATTCCAATAATGAACAAGTTTCTCTATAGGTGTTCATATATAAGTAACACCATTGAATATGAAATTGGTTATAAATTCAATTGTGTAATAATTTAAACTTCATTCCTTATGTCTTTATCATAATAAAATGGTTATCACCAGTTATAAAATATTCATAAATTCTTATATGGAGATATAATACATTAATCTCTAAAACATCATTCAAATTTCAATATAATCCATTCAATAAATGGTTAACCTTGGTACCCTTATTAAATATGGATGTCCAAATCATTATAAATAAGGTCACAACATTTCTCAAAAATTTCAAAGCATTGATTGCCCATATATTATAAATTATCTCTTGGTTTTCGCATACCAAACATGTGAACACCTTCGTCGTATAATAAAATTATCCCCTTGTTATATTTTAGGATTTTTCTTAAATAAAGGGGATGGTGAGGCGATGAAGAAGAGTGGGCAGGTTTGGGTGCTCCCATTTATTCGATCCTCTAGGGTGGTACGAAACTAGAGATGAGGGATGGAAAAAAAATCTTCATCTGGTGGGGATAAATCCCCTAAGAATGTGATGAGGATCAAAATTTAGTAAATTTCATTTGTATTTTTATCACTTGAAAATGAAAAAAAATACATGTTCGGCTACTTAAATTATCAATTTTTCAAATATTTTTATTTATTTTCCATTAAATAAATAATTTAAAAGTCATATTATATTTTATATTTAGTAAGAAATTTAAATATGAACCATTTTATTTATAATTATATAATTAATTATTTTAATTATTTTTTTATAAGTTTATTTTTATTCTTAAAAACACATTTTTCTAAAAAAAAATTGTAAGTGCATAAAGGATATCCATTTTTATTAATTAAAATAACCCCAAATAAGGATTAATTTAAATTAAATTTATATATTAAATATATATCTATATTAATATAAATTAATATAATTAATATTAATAGTCATAGAGTTAATGTAAAATAATTATCTTTGAAAGATACATTTTATAGATGAACACTTTTTGTCACATTTTCTTGTTCAATTTTAAATTAAATTTATCCACCTTAGTGAATTAAAGACCCTTACCACTTCGGTAACATTAAATGACAATACCCATAAAATAATATCATTAAATGAAACATATAATATCATGAAACTAAATATATTCATGATATAACAAGTACAATGGGCAATATATACACCTCATAAAAGAAGATAGGTGTATAACATAACAAATGTCTCAGAGAAGAAAAACTAAGACAAAAATCCCTTACCAATTTGGTATCATTAAAATGGTAATACCCTTGAAATATAGATTATAAAATGGATGTTTAAATAATACTAAATATATGGACTATAATTATATAACATATTCTTTTTGTACATACACCACAAAAAAAAGTGGTGAATATGGCATATATCTCATATGAATAAAAGTGAGATGAGGAAACCCTTGCGTTGAGTCTAATTTGTCTTGATTGTTATTTATCTTTATGAATAATAAACAGGTGTCAATTATTTAAGTTCTTGATAAAAAAATAATTTTATTATTAATTTTATTTCACTTATTTACAAGTTATATATAATTACATAATCAATTACATTTATATCGGTTGTTTTCATCATATCTAACTTATGTCTCAAAAACGTATTTTGTAGGTTGATTATGGTCAAAGGGATCATTATTTAAAAATAACCAGAACAACAAGCATGAAATAATTATAATATTTATATATAAATTGTTCTATTAAAACCAATCATGAAATATGGTTTTGAAAAATTAACTAACGTTACGATCATGGAGATGGTTGGTCGTACAAACGCATGAGTAACGTTTACATTTATCAATGATCATTATAGAAAAAAGTAATGTAATATTATATATTTCCAGAATGATAATTATTTCATAAATACCATATTATTTAATTATATATACTTATATATATCATTCATGTGATATGGTGATGAAAAAAGAAGAAGCGTGAAAAAAACTCAAGGATTTTTTCTCCTCTAAGGAGCAAGATTGGTGTATTTTTGTTCTTATTTTGAATTTTTCCTTATTAATGATCTACATTTAAGTTTATATGTGAATCAACATACTGATGCTTGGTTGGGGAAATTTTTAAGATTAGTTATCTCAATAAAATTTAATTTCCTTGTATTGAGCATTTATAATCATGTAATTACCATTGATGAAGAGCCTAAAAGTAGAGGTATTTAGTTAAGTTCGAAATTTTGTAACTGTGTGGAATATTAAGATGAATATTTATTCTATCTTTTTTTTATCGAGGGTGGGCCTCTTTTATTTGGAATATATTGTGCGGTTTTCTTTTCCTCCATTTTCACTCAGTGTCTTTACAAGATTTTTTAGAGAAATGGATGTGTTGTATCAGCGAGGATGATGACTCTAATGTGCATCAATTTTCTTTCTTACTATGGGTTGTTGAGTTATTTGTGATTATCACAATAATATTAGATTTTATGGTCACCACTAATCTTGTATTTTTATGAAGGTGAGAGTTAAATACATTTTTTTGAGCTTGATTATCTTCTTAAATGGAAGGATAGGTCCCCAGTTCTTTGATCTCTCACAAAGATGTCCATATCTCATTATAATCTCTTATTTGGACATGGCCATTGGGTTTTCTAGATCAAACCTTATTGGGGTAGGAAACTAAATACATATGGATCTTATGTTATGGGTATCATGAGATTTTTTGGGATGATATGCAATATATGGTACTCATTTGATATTCCTTTCAGTTCTATTTATTGTCTTGGTTCTTCCCTTATTATAGAGGGAAATTCTCTACATAGTGGTATTACCATTTACATCTACTATAATATCAGTATTCAAGAGATTTAGTTGTATTATTCCTTGGTGCATAGTTCCCTCACAGACTAGAGTGACACTCATTGGTTTATTTTCTTTAATTTTTTTATAAAAATCTATTTTGGAATGATTTTGAGAGTGTTATTAAAGAATATTAAATAATCCCCTAAAAAATAATTTATTTTCATATAAATTATTTTGAGAATATTTGAAGAAGTTTGAAAATAAAAATTTATACATTAAGGGCTTGGATTAATGTGATAATTTTAAGATTCATATTACTTAGAATTTTTTTATAAGTATTATGAGAGCGTTTAGTAAAAATTTGGTCCAACCATTCAAGACATCCATCTAGATCAACCCAGTGTATGGGATTTCCCTTGACCAAGCAAGGGAACTAGCACAAAAGGTTTCTTATAATTGAAGGGTGTAGTGCAAGAACATTCACACCCAAATAGGAAGCAGAGCCACATCACGGGTCGATAGCGCGGAGGTGGTTTCATCATAGTGTAGTGCTAACAAAACTCAAAGAAGACCTGGTTACTCACTTATGGACAATATACTCCAAACCATAGTAATTAAACCATAACCATTTTTATTTTCACTTTGATGTGAGACTCATAGTATCCTTGACATTATTTCATATTCATTACAAATATAGACATAATGCTAAAACACAAATGTTCATTGAAGTATGGAGCACCTACCATTAGCATTCCTTCTCTAGGATCAGTCATTTCGATATTTTTATAGACTTTATAATTTTTGTCTTGCTATAGTAGGAATCATTAACACATGAAGCTAACCAAAACCTACTCCACAGCCTCTCTAACCTTAATAATGACCCCGACCAAGGTTGTGATGTGCTTTATAAGGATGGGGAGCATCCTAGGGTTGTCCTCTTCCCGCCACATATGCTCTCTACTTATCTAAAGCTGGTGCATTCTTTTACTACTACCTCGGCTTAAACTACCTCAATTTTTGAACCTCAAGGGGAAAACCTAGCACACACTGACTTCTTAGAATGGTTGGGAACTATCACTACTGATGACCTCTGCCTTCACAAAAAACATCAATCGATCCCTTGGAATAGGTCTAATAGCCACTTCCCCTAGATAAATGATATACTAAGGGTCGGGATCTACCCCAGATGATCAAAAACTCTTCAGTGATGAAAACCAAGAACCCTACAAAGCATCTCTACTTCATTTGAAATCCAAGCGACTCTCCTCTTGTGATGATCTGGTACAATCGAATGTCCTCTAGAAGACCTCTACCCTTGTCAGATCTTTGAGATATGTCATCGGTATAAATGGGGTGACCTGATACTAGATCTTTATATGCAAATCCTACTCAAAATTCCTTTCTATGAAATCCAAATCTAGAAAAAAGTCCAAAAAATATCACAGAATTTCCTTAATGGGATTATAATCTCCCTCACACAATCCCTCTTATTCCCATCTATTTACATTAATCTATTTTTCATTAGTCATTTATACATTATCTTGATAATTGAATTTTATTTTCTTGGGTACACATAATACATTAAATTTCATTATATATTTACTATTATTTTGATCATATATGATCAACACATAGATTTAATTATTTTTAAATTAATTCATTTAAAATTTTATTTAAAAATGTAAATAAATTAGATGAAAATCATTTTTGGACAAAAAATCAGTATTCATTTTTCATAAAAAAACAAAACTTCACAGAAAAATACAAAAAAAATAATATTAACCTAATTTTTATGTTTCTATTTAAAATTTGAATTTTATTTTGACAAATATAATCTATTAAATCCCAAAAAATTGGATTTAAAATAGTTTCACCATTAAAAGGCCATGAAAATACATTAACAAAAATATAGGTTTTTATGTGTAAAATTGGGTTTTCTCTTATGTTATGATAATCAAATATATTGGATTTATATCAAAAATATTTTATTGGATACATAATATATATATATATATATTAAATTAATATCACTCAATAATATTAATTATTTTAATTTATTATGGTAAAATAGATTTGTGATCGTAACAATTGTATTCTATAAAATATTATTTTTATATTCAATTGGTTCTTATAGTCATTTCTAAATAATTTATAATGAAATAAATAATCATAACTTTTTGTAAGACATATATTTTTAAAAAATCTATATGGAAAAGACTTAGTAGTTGAGAGTTGTATTTTTCTTAGAACATACTTTTTTGGTTTTCAGCCAAACATGTTTTATGATTTTTTAAATTTTTATAATTCAAAATTGCCAAAACCATATAGAGTGTCCGTCTAGAAATATAATACTTAACTTTTTTCTAGATTTCCCATTGTGGGTTTTCAACCTAGCGTGTATTGCGTCCTTTTTTGTGTGGGTAGTTTATGGTTGTGTGAATCAGACTAATAAGGCTAGTTTTTTAAGTCGAACAACTTTGACCATAAAATTTGAAATAATGACCCAAACAAAGATTTCTAGTCAAGAATGTTATGAAACTATTCAAATGCCTTCTAGGGTAATCTTGAGACACTATTTTGTGGTTACAGAATCTAAAACAAGGTATTCGAGAAAAGAGTAGGTCTCTCTTAAGATCAAATTTACCACGGGTTGGTAAACATGTTTTGATAAATTTTTTATGAAAACCCAACTAGGGAATGTACTTCATAGTTAAATAGTGGCATCCTTTGGCTAACTAACACATTTTGTGGGAAACTTATACAAGGACATCTAGGGAATTTATTGTATAGTCAGGTAAAATAGTTCTCAAGAATTCTAAAATTCTATTGTTGATGGGCAGCGGATGATTAATATTTGGATGTCTTAAGACTACAGTGGGTGGGTTTTCAAAGGAAATATTTCTAAAAATTAAGGTCATATTTGTGTCATTATAGGACATGAATATTAAACCACTCCAACCTGAATTTTGTGTTTAAAATAGGGTACCATTTTTTAGATAACAAATGTCATGGGAGAAGGACCCTTCTCAACAAAGGATGAAGGTATCATGCATTTTAATGTCATTCAACTAAGAAACTGACTGTTTAGTTTAATGTCTTATGGAAAGGAAATCATGGTATGAATTTTAGATTCATTTAGCATGGACATCACGATATGTATTTTAATTTCATTTGGCACAAACATCACACTAGGGAATTTAATTCCATGAATTATAGACATTAGGGGGTTTTAATTTATGGTTTTTTATCTTTAATTGAAGGTTTTATGGTTTTCACATTCATGATAATTTTTCTGGAAATGTGACACTATATTCAAGTTTGGAAGGATAATGTTTTAAATTGTAACCTAGGGATCTATAGATCTATGAAATGGCGTGGGAAAAAAGGCTTATGGTGTTAGAGGAGGTCTATCCCAAGAACGATGATGCCACTACCCCAATCTTCCCCAATCCCTTTACATGGACCATCCTTATATCCATCGCCCACCTTTAGACCATATGACTAAAAAAACCCTTTACCATATTTGAAGTGTAAAACAAAAAACAGAAAACAAATCAAAGTGTTTGGTATACCATGCCATAGACCACACAGAACTCTGATATAGGCCAAATCAAAATAGAAAACAGAAAAAAAAATAGATGTTGAACTTTAAAAATAAGTAAGAACTTACTAATTTGAAGTGTATAAATAAAAAAATTCTTGATTTAAGATGTATCTATCAAGTGGAAGGAGATTCCCAGCCTAGGGTAAAGAGATACCTTCAGAAGTTTTGAATTAGGGCATCTGTAGTATCGGCCACCCATTTTGTGTCTCAGCCTGATGTATGAAATCATGTCTCTTATTATGATAATATTCTTAAATATATGTTCTATGGATATATAAAATTATCTAATTGTACATAAATGATACAAACTATCAGGGTTAAGAGGATCATATGACATTGAGGCTTTGTCATAGGATGTTCTCCCTCTGTAATATCATATAGAATAAGTTATGTGAACATGATTATCTATTTTGAAATACACACTAATATGTCTCATAGGGTGTTCATATATTTGAATATGTGTAATGGTCCTTAGAAATTATGAATTTAATTAATGTTTATCATGATTTGTATACATCGATTTATTGATAAAAAACCATGATGATATGTTCTCTCAGAATAGTAATATGTGTTGAGTACTTAACAAAAAATATTGCATTAATACATAATTTGATTATTGTATTATCTCATATATTCTTTAATAAAAGATTATTTCTTCTTCCATTTAACGGGAATGAAATTTTAGGATTATGTTCATGGAGTTTCAATTCTTCCCAAAAGATAAATTACATTAAGTAAAGTAAATAAATAAAAATAACATAGAATTATGAAAGCATTATGAATCCTACATGATTATATATTTCAAAATAAAAGAAATGTATTAAATAATGTTAGTTTTGTGATTTTTCCATCATTATAGTAACAAACTATTTTTTATGGGTGTATTGGAATGTTTTTGTATTCTAACATTGGACTAGATGTTGTTCTATCTTATTCTACTATGAATATTATTAAGAGGGTTGGACAATAATTATTTCTAGAACATCTGTTAAATTATATATAATTATAACATGTAGAAAAAATATTATTTTTAAACACATCACATACTCAAAACTATGAAAACACATTCAATTTTTTTGATAGTTTAGGTAAATGATCTATATGTCATTTTTGACATTTAGGAACCAGACACACCTAGACCAGGCACACGGTGTGATAGGTATGACCACAAGTATGTATTTTTCTTTAAATTGACATTAAATTTAGTAAAAAACACAAGTAACATACTCAAATTTGAGAAAACACATTCAGTTTATTTTCAAACCCCATGAAAAAAATCCATAAGTCATTTTTGATGTGTAGGAATCACCCACACTTTAATAAGATGCACTATGTGACTGGTATGACTCCATGTGTGTCTTTTTATTTAAAATTGACATTAATTTTAGTGAAAAAATGAAAACTATCATTCTTAAAACTAACCAAACACATTCATATTATGTTCATACTATAAGAAAATGATCCATATGTCATTTTTGATGTGTAGTAATGATCCATACCTTAATCTAACGTATGGTATAACAAGTATGACTCTAACTACATCTTGTTATTTAAAATTGGCATAAATTTTAATAAAATGGAAACTGACATACTAGAAATCGATAAAACACATTCATATTGTTTTCGTAATTTATAAAAATGATTCAACAAGACTCCCAAACCAATATTCCATGGTCTTAGATTACTAAAACATTCCCATTATGTGGTATTTTTTATGTGAGGAAAACTAGGTTATCTTGTAGTGGTACACCATTCCCAGGATAAATTTTTTTTGATGCACTATACAACTATGATTAGTTATTACCACTTACATAGAGACTAGCCTAAAACTTGGATGTAATTTAGAAAACAAAATTACTCAAAAAGAAAAATAAAATTACAAAAAAAGGATAAAATATAGAGATGTTTTTTTTATTTTGGACTAATTTTCACATGATGACATAATATAATTACCTATATGTATATAGTTTTTTACTACTTCATTACAATATCATAAGTAGATGTGTTACATTTGTGAATATTGAAGGGGCCCAATTGGAGGTATCATATATATTCTTATGTTCATATCCAATATATGCACCTTCATGGATGTGTATAGGACATGAAAAATACAAAATATAATGAACTAGTTAATATGTGTACATGAAAGAGTAGCATAATGTTTTTATAGAGACTAGATCATGGATAATCTATAGAATTTTTTTCCATGTTTCTTTTTATTTATTTTTTATTTTTTTATATTCTATATTTACTAGGATAGGAGGATACATACCCTTATTATACCATGTATGATTATACAAGGTTTCATTTCATAGAAACATTGGTTATTTTATTCATCATTTATATTTTCATTGTAATTTCATTTTTACTACATTTATATTTTTTGATTGATGATGAGTTGGAAATTATTATTATTTATTACTATGATATTTGTGGTATAATCTCCCATCCATGAGATATAGACCCTTACATCTAGTCAAAATACACTAGAAGACGAGGAGGAAAGATTAGGGTCAATAGTTCTCTAGATCATGCTAGAAAACCACTTTTAAGAAATCATATTTTAATCATATACATGATTATGCAATACATCAATGTTATCTTCTTAGATATATCAAAATGTTCCTTTAATTAATCTAAATCCAATAAATTAATCTCTCTCAGAATAATATCTATTATGTTGTAGATCATTCCAAATTACATTTATATATGATAATACTTGGTATTCTAAAAGTAAATCATTTAATATTAATGTACATAAAAATGAGGCACAATTTGATCATCATATATTTATTTTATACTTAGTGTAGTTCCAAAATATTGAGTAACAATTAATAATGGAGCGGGTGGTAAATTATTTTTTCACTTTTAGAAGTTTCAATATATTTTAAAACCTCACCCCTAAAAACTATAAAGATTTATTTCATTCGCATATTTTCATAATTACTCAGGCATGAAAAAGTAATAAAACATCTATATCACAAATTATTTACAAGTTTTGACCTCAGAGAAGGTTATGTAATAATTAATTAAAGGACTTAATTTTATTATCCATGATATTAAGACCAAACTCATTTCTCTCAAAGGACTAAACTATCCTGTGAGACTCATCAAAATATGTGGGATTTGATTCCCATACAAGTGGGTTACGTAGGAAGCCTCCCTAAGGTTCAAAATCGAAACTTCAAAACAACCATGTTCTTACTATTCTATATTCTCAACAAGGTCTAATCCAAATTGAAAACTCGTATCTTTTCCAAGTTCCCTGAGTTTCTTATGTATAAGCCCCACACCAAACTTTGACTAAGTACCTTCCGCTTATATGTCCTTACTACATGACATTAAACTGTCTGGCTAAGTCCTTATCACATGACCTTAAATGGTATGATGTGTCCCTTTATGAAGCACTGAACTTCAAGGGTTATGATTCCTTTCACAAGGATATATAGGTAGCCCATTTATGGGTACAATCTCAACATCAAAACGAAATTTCATCTCCCTATATAACAATAAATTCCAGAGTGCCTCACTGAGTAGATTAAAATCCAGTATTATCATAACAACGGTTAAAAGAATCTATAAATAGTATATGAGAGCATACCATTGATAGATAACCTTAAATACCTATATAATTCTCCACTAATAAAGAACGTCGAATACATGTGGATGATTCTAAATTTCACACATGCTAATAATTGATTGAGAATTTCAAGGTAAACCTATGTTATACTTGGTAAATAAATAAGGATTCGTGAAAATATCTTAAATATACAAGAGATTATATGAGTATGCAATAATTACCCCCCCCCCTCCCCAAAGGTTGGGATGAGTGAAATTCATGGAGGTGGGAGAATGTCACACATTGAGTTTTTAAAATGAAAAACTATTTTTTGATAGCAGATGTGCTACTCAACACCAATCTTAAAAGAACTTTGATTATTTATGAATGTTATAACCTAGACATTAAAATGGAGGGTATTAATACTATTAAATATATTATAATATATATATATAATGTTCATAATTGATAAAAATGTATCGATAAATTCTTAGGAAATAATCACTCATTTATCAATGAAGATATTTCATTTTATTAAAAACATGTTTCCTTAAAAATAGAATTTTATTTCTATTTTTAAGAAAACTATTATAAATAATTAATGGATTTTTTTGAAATTTTATTTTCTAAAATTAAAATCACTTTTTAAACTTGCATATAAATTTTAACTTCATACAATTGTTTTGTATTTTTCTATAATACCTGATTTATCATTGAATAGTGAAAATTATCAACTCTTCTAATATTTCTAGTCCTTTTCATTAAATTATGTAATTTAATAGTAACATTAAATATTTTATTTTTTTAATTAAGTTACGTATTTAAAATTTTATTTTGAATCATCAATATATTTTCATTTTAATACTCAATTGTTATTATTTCAAAAAAATATTATTTTTTACATAAAAACATGGATTTCTGGAAAAAAAGAATCTAGTGTATAAAGGTTATAAACATGAATAAATTGATTTAACCCCAAATAAGGAAAGATTTAAAATAAAATTTTTGATTATATAACTAGTTTTATGAATTTATATTCATATAATGATTATTAGTATTCATGCACTTAATGTAAGATCATCATATTCTTGAGTAATACATTCCATCAAAAACTAATTTTTGAAATGTTTTGCAGGTTTAATTTCAAAATAAGTTTTACATTGGTATTAATTTTAATTGATAAAAATATATTCTATATTATCAATCACTATAATTAAAATAATTTAATATAGTCTCTGGTGCTCTGCCTTCACCTACTCATAGGTGGAACACCTTGTGAAGTTTCCCAGTTTGGATCCAAGTATCACTGATAGGGGGAGGGGTGAATCAATGAAATCCATTTCTTTTATGTTTCCTTATTTTTTTAAAAAAAAATCATATCCTATTAAATAGAAAATTACTTTCTAAACACAATCCATACAAACATCCGCAGGAACTCATGATTTAAAAATTTCACAGTCTAAGAAAGAAACTTGACTCTAAACTTGTATCAAAACTCCTCCCATGAGATCACCAACACCTTGTGATCCCTAATGAGCAAGAACCCCCACTAAATCTTCAAATATGTATTGAGAGAGACTCAAGATAGAGATCGTGCAACCTAGAAACACATAATAGTAAGAAACAAACATCAAAACCCACATTAGGGTTTGGCTAAGAGTTGAGCGTAGTGAGGGAAAAATAAAAAATGGGTGGAACATTAATAGGGGGATATGGTACTTACCTGAGGATTCAGACTCAACATATTAAGAAAAATGGAGTATAATTTAGGTTTAGGATTATTAGAGGCAGACACCATGGGGGGAGTCGATTGTGGTCATGCAACATAGGAGTGGGAAAGGTGGGGAGAGGCATTATTGGTATAGGGAGAGGTAGGTTAAGGGTTAATTTTATAGGTTACTATTATTATTATTATTATTAGATTTTATTTTTCAGTTTTGTAACTCTCACGTAGTTTTGCTACATGGTTTCATAAACCATGTTATAATCATTAAACTTTAGAGAGACACTCTTTGATGCTACATGGTTGGTCCTCGTGATTGGGATAACAATGTTACAACCATGTAAAATTATTCTATAAAATCATTAGGGAATCCATATAGGCCATACACAGTTTACTAAATCATGAGGCCTAACCATGTGTCCTTCACTAAAACTAAAAAATTATAAAAACAAAGTTAATTTTTTAATTCTACGCATCGAAAAATGGATACGGGGAATTTTTGTGATTTTTCTGAAACAGTTGAATTCTTAGTGAATAGTAAAAATAAAATTTTGAGTTATCGATAAGTTTAATGACATATTTAATGATGTAATAAGGATGTAATAATTATAGTTCACTCATGTATAGTAAAATATTTTATTTGGTGTTCCAAGTGGCCAATACTATGGGAAAATACCATGTGCAAGCCCATGGTTTTTCAAATACCACTAATGAGGTGTATGACAACCCTAATCTTTTATTACACAATTTAACATAATTTATTACATGAAATTCACTTGATAAAACATAGAAGATCTAGAGTTATATTGTCTTTTGGGCTTAGGATTATTACAAAATAACTTAAAACATGAAACATGCAACATATTTATTTAAAACATCCTTTAAATGACCACTACATTCCCTCGTACTTAGCATTATATGGGATAACCTAAGGACATGCATAAGAAAAGGGTGAGCTACAAAGCCCAGTAAGGGAATAAACATGGAATAACATGAGGAATAAAATACATGTTTGAAAATAGGAATATCAATAGATAAAAAGAGAAGCATAAACATAAAGTCATGATAAAGAATAATAATCATAACATGGAAATGTGGAAACAACACTTAACATGGAATTACATGAGCTAAGGCTCATTGAACATAGTGCATGAGTAAACCATAATTGCACATGAATCATGAGTAAAACCTCATTTCACTTGTGTTATCATGAGTAAACACCCATTTCACATAACGTATCATGATGTTATACTTTACCCAATTCATTTGAGTGCTATCAGGGCGCACCCTTCTTAAACATTTAATTTCATGCATAAGTGTGCCGCATGGATAATAAAACATTGAATCATTCAAAATAATAATTTATTCCATGATAAAATAATGTGGAATACATAAGAGAAACTCTTTAAACAATAAGTAAATGTGAATAAAGGTGAATACCCTTGATAGTTAAATGGTCATGTTATTCACTACACAATGACTTTGGCTTGGAAAAAACGAAGTGCAATTTCAGCAGCATAACGGCATGACATAAGAACTCGTAAAAATTTTTGATGAGAAATAAATGGGTTTATAATCATATTTAAATGACATGTACAGTAAGGGGTCATATAGATACATGTCCCAAAAATGTAATGGAATTTAGATTCATGATACAAAAGAATTGCTTGAATGAAATGAGGAGAGGGAAATTCCTTTCCGAATTTCAGCATAGTAACAGGTGTACATGGGAGGAATTTAATGAAAGATAAAGGGGTCCCCCATCATTAAATCATAAATAGGGTAGTATGGGGGAGGTGTGAAACCATACCCCAACATTTATAATTGAAATTAAAATGGAATAACAACATAATGAAAATTGGACAAAAAAAGAAAGGAAGAAAAACCCTTACTTGGAAGTGTACTTCAAAAGGCTTGATAGAGGCTTGAGGGAGGCTTCTTCAGAGCTTGGGGCACCTTGGAAGGATTATAGAGAGAGGAGGGAAGAGTTTGGATAAACTCCAAAGGATTTGAGTGAGGAGAAAGTGGTAGATTCGGTGGGTTTATATAGGAAATGTGAGGGAATTCTTTATTATTTAGGTTTGGGACACATCACTTTAAACTAATCCAAACCACAAACCAGCCCATGGTTTTTAACCATGGTTTTTGGAAAAGGGAAGATTAAAACTATATTTTATAATACCAAAGTCCTAACTTTTTAAAATAATGGGTTTGCTTATGTGGAGGTGAGTCACACTCCCAAGGAAAACAATTTAAAAGGACAAGATGTTTAATAAGTATTAACGGGTTCATTAATACTTTGTAAAATAAGTCAAACACACCCAAAATCACATTAATTTATTGGTAAAACATATATTGGCCGAACATAATGCTTATGGTATTTTATTACATTAATATTGGGTCATTATGAAGTCATAAAAAAGATTATATATTTAAACGGTATTTAATTTTTACCCCAAAATTTGACTATCTCAGAAAATTATGAAAAATTAAATGTTGGATAATTTTGAAATCTTGATTCCATAAATAATATTTATTTTATCTAAATAATTTTCTAAATATGTTAATTTTTACTTTTAAAATAAAAATCCTCATTTATCGAAAATTCACGGGTTTTGAAAAAAATGGATTTTGAACCTTAATAATGATTACAATTGCATTCATAAAATTATATGATCATTTATATTTAATAAAAAATAATTTAATAATAATAATAATAATTTATTAAATTATTATTTAATACAAAAAAATCCATTAATTCATTAAAATTGTTTTTTTAGTTGTATATTAACTAAAAATATTATTTGTGATTTAAAAACTATTTACAAGGTAACAATAATAAAATGAAAGTATATTCATTATTACATAAAAAAGTAATATACATAGCCATAGTACTAGGGTCTTGTTAAATAACCCCTTAAAACACCCACATAAGACCGAAGGGTGAGGTGTTTGATGGTGACAGACTCTTGGGGTGGTTCGGATAACATTGCTCGCGTGGTGATCTCTAACAACTTCCAATTCTCTCATATGCAGTTCCGTTCAAACTTAACCTATTGAATCTATACTTGGGCTTGGTCAATAGAGAATCCAAATGTTGCCACTTATTTTCTGAGCTCCGAAAAATGGGCTACATATGGAGCAATTCTACTGGATGAGGCCATCGTTTCCTTTGTCTGGGAAAATTGGATTTGTTAAAGGCCATATTTATACTAATCATGTGATCATTGTTCAATGGATATAAAATAAACGGTCACATATCTTAATGGTATTTTAAAATCCAAAAACAAAATAAGAGCATATTTTGTATAACCATTTCTCATATTAATACATTTAATTAGATTAAGAGGTATTTTCATTAACAAAGGTTTGGGTCATTACAATCTTCCCCCCTTAATAAATTTCTCCCTCGAAATTTCCTTCTCCCACACTAAAACAAATGTGGGTAACTCTTCTTCATCACTTCCTCTGATTCCCACATCGCTTCTTCAAACTTGTGGTTTTTCCACAACACCTTGATGAGGGGCATTGTCTTATTTCGTAGAACTTTTTCTCTACGATCTATGATCTTCAATGGTTTCTCCTCATAAGAAAGATCATCCTATAACTGTACCACCTCTGAATAGAGTACATGTGAAGGGTCTGGTATGTACTTCCTTAAGAGGGATACATGAAATGCATCGTTCACTTTGGCCATGGTAGGTGAAAGAGCTAGTCGATAGGCCACAGCCCCAACACGATCAAGAATCTCGAAGAGGCCGATATACCTTGGACTTAACTTCCTTTTCTTTCCAAACCTCATGACCTTATTCCACGGTGATATGCATAGAAATACCATGTCTCCAACTTTAAACTCAAGGTCTCTTCAACGGTTATCTTCATAACTCTTATGTCGACTCTGGGCTACCTTGATATGTTGTTGAATGGTTTTCACCTTCTCCACCATTTCTTCGACCATTTCTGGTCCTAGCAGCTTATGCTCACTGACCTCATCCCAACATTCTGGTGTTCTGCACCTCTTCCCATACAGGACTTCATAAGGTGCCATTTGGATGCTCGAGGGGAAACTATTATTGTAGGAGAACTCAACCAGAAGAAGATGTTGATCTCATCCTCCTTTAAATTCCACTGATCACGCTCTCAACATGTCCTCAAGTGTTTGGATAGTCCGCTCAGATTGGCCATCAGTTTGAGGATGATAGGTCATACTGAAGTTCAGTTCAATATTCAGAACATGTTGAAAACTCTTCCAAAACTTAGAGGTGAATCTTGGATCTTGATCGGACATAATAGATTGTGGTACTCCATGCAGCCTTACCACTTCTCTGATATATATCTGATCCAGTTGATCCAATGAGAAGTCCTCCCGAATTTCAATGAAGTGTGCAGACTTTGTAAGACAATCCACAACAACCGAGATTGCATTATTTCCTTTGGATATTTTTATAAGTCTAGTGAAAAAGTCCATGGTGATGTTCTCCCACTTCCATGCGGGTATGGGTAGTGATTGCATCATCCCCTAATACTTTTTCCTCTCATCCTTCACTTGTTGACATACCAGACACTTTGATGTATATTCGACAGTCTCCCTTTTCATATTGTCCCACCAAAAGTTTTCTTGGAGATCTCGACACATCTTTGTGCTCCCTAGGTGGATAGAGAAGGTCGAGTTATGTGCATCATTCAATAGATCCTTCTTTATCTCTAGATAGGACGGTAGATATATTCGCATCCCAAATCTTACAACTCCTTCCTCATCAACTTTGAAATCAGAGGATTTCCCATTTCTAACAGCTTCCACTCTTTTCTAAATTTCCAAATCTTTTCTTTGAGCATCCTTTATTCTCTCCAAGAGTGATGGTTAAGCAATCATTTGAGAAAGTAATGATGATTTCCCTCCCTTAATGATTCCCATGTTCATACTTTGCAAATCTAAGAAGATCGGATTCTTTTCAATTCTCATCATTGATAAAGATGTAGGATACTTTCTACATAGAGCATCTGCCACCTTGTTCGCTTTCCCTGGGTGGTAATGGATTGAGCAATCATAGTCTTTGATCAGCTCTAACCATCTTCGTTGGCGCATATTCAAATCTTTCTATGTGAATATGTACTTGAGGCTTTTTTGGTCTGTGTATATTTCACACTTCTCTCCAAAGAGATAATGCCGCCAAATTTTCAAAGTGAAGATCACTGCAGCTAGCTCGAGGTCATGTGTTGGATAGTTCTGTTAATGAACTTTCAATTGCCTTGAAGCATAGGTAATGACTTTGTCATTTTGCATCAACACACATCCCAGACCCTTCTTCAAAGCATCACTGAATACCACAAAAAGTTCTCCACTTGTGGGTAAAGTGATCACGGGCATAGTGATAATCCTCCTTTTCAAGTCCTTGAAGCTTTTTTCGCATTCATCACTCCAAGAAAACTTTACTCCCTTCCGAGTTAGATTGGTAAGAGGGTTAGACAATCAGGAAAAATTTCTCACAAATCCTCGTAATATCCAGCTATCCCCAAGAAGCTATGGATATCTATTACCGATGTTGTCCTCGGCCATCCCTCAATTGCATCTATTTTGGAGGGATCCACAGATATCCCATTGCTTGTGATGATATGGCCCAAGAATGATACCTCCTTCAACCAGAACTCACACTTTCTATACTTGGAATAGATCTTCTCCTTCAGCAAGGTCTCTAGTACAGTTCTTAGATGCTCTTCATAATCCTCCTTGGTTTTGGAGTATATCAGAATATCATCTATAAAGTCTACCACAAATTTTTCGAGGTAATCTCTAAATACTCTATTCATAAAGTCCATGAAGATTTCTATAGAATTAGTGAGTCCAAAAGGCATTAATATGAATTCATAGTTCTCGTATCTTGTACGAAAATTAGTCTTGGGGATATCTTCCTTCTTCACCCTTACTTGATAATATACCGACTGCAAATCCACCTTGGAGAAGTATTGTGATTCACACAGCTGATCAAATAAGTCATCAATTCATGGGAGAGGATACTTGTTCTTTATCATGATTTTGTTGAACTCACGATAATCGATGCAAAGGCGCATTGATCCATCCTTATTCTTGACGAAGAGGATTGTTGCACCCCATAGTGAAGCACTTGGGAATATAAACCCTTTCTCCAGATTCTCATGTAGTTATTTCTTCAGCTCTTCAAGCTCCACAACATCCATTATATACGGAGTTTTTGATATTGGAAATTCCCTCGGTATAAGTTCAATTGAGAACTCAACATCTATTCTAAGAGGAAGACCAGGCAATTCCTCGGGAAACACTTCCGTGAATTCCCTCAAAATAGGCATGTCTTCATTGATGGTTTCTTCCTTGGACTCAATCATCTAAACTAAATACGCACTCTCATAGGGAAGTAATATCCTCACTTGAGATAATGGAGCTAAATATGATTCATCTTCTTACTTGCACTTGTAAAGAATCGGGGGTCAATTCTCCACATGGAGATTGATTTTTCTCTCACGGTAATTTATGTTGGCTCTATATAAGGAAATCCAATCCATGCCAAGAATTGCATCAAATTCCACCATAGGGAGTATGATGAGGTTCTCTTGGAAGTTAAATCCACATATTATGATAGGGGAGGAGTTATATTCATGGGATGCAATGATTTCCCCATTTTTCGTACTCACCGACATCTTCACTTCCATGATTTGTGGTGGTATTGGGATTGTTCTACTAAAATTTCGAGATATAAAAGAATGCGTAGAACCTGAATCAAAAAGTATGTTCGCTATTCTTGAATGAATAACTACCATACCTATCACCACTTCATTTCCAGGGTTCACTTTGGTGGTAGTGATAGCATAATCCATTCCTTTTTTCCTCAGAGGTTGTTGTTGATTGCCTTTGACAACCCTCGGCTTAGGGAAATTGTTTGCATACTGCCCAAGCTCCTTGCAGTTGTAAAACTACACTACCAGCTGAGTGTTGATATAAACATTTTTTTTATTCTTCAACATTAGTGTTATTTCTCATATCCCTTCAGCATTTCTTGGCCAGATAACCAAACTTTCCACATTTGAAGCAATTTCTGGTTCCCTTGAGACAGTTACCAGGATGTTTCTTCCCATAATTTTTGCAAGTGTGAAATTCAAGATTCTTTCCATCATGGGATTTGTTTGATGGACAACCCATGTTGTTATCCATTTTCCTCTTCTTGTCACTGGGCCCATGAGACCACTAAGAGTCTCTAATCTCCCTTTCAACCTTGAGGGAACAACAGACAATATCCTCATAATTGTCGAAGTCCCGAATCACCAAAACTTTTCGTAGACTTGACTTTCGTCCGTTAAAGAAGCGATCCACCTTTATTTCGATGTTTATGACAAAGATAGAGGAATACCTTTAAAGCCTTGTAAATTTTGCTTCATAAGCCCCAATGGACTCATTTTCCTTCTTCTTGAGTCTGAGGAACTCGCTTTCCATCTTGAGATGGAGGGTTCAAGGAAAATATTTGTTGAAAAACATCCTCTTGAATTCCTCCCAATTCATGGAATCAATTTCCTCTTGGGACTTTGTATTCTTGATCAGTGTCCACCACTGACCAACTTCCCCATCAAAATGATAGACTACCAGTACAACTTTTTCCTCTTTCGAACATTGGAAGACAGAGAATATCTTCTCAATGGAGTTAATCCATTGTTCTGTGAGGAGGGGATCAGAAGATTCGCTAAACATGGGAGGCCTTTTCCGCATGAAGGATTCTATGAAAACTTTCTATTTTCGTGCAGGAGGAAGCTGTTCCTCCAGATTCAAGTTATTATTCATAACTTGGTCCAGCTGAGAAAATATTGTCATGAAGTTCTAAGCACCTGTTCATATCATATCAGGCATATCATTATGTCAATCTTTACATTGCCTATAATATTGGTTGTTGGAACGAGTTCTTCTATTTACAGCCATTAACTAAGAAAAATAACGTATAATTAGAGGTCTTAAATACTTATCCATTTAGTATAAAAACGAAACTTTGAACATAAAAGTATAAACTTATAAAGAAGAGGAATATCCTAACCTGTGATTTCTTAGATTTAAATCTAGCTCACCCTTAATCTATTTCTTAACTTATATCCTTATGGACATTTTTTGACCCTTAATAATGGTTTGTACTAAGCTCATGAATTTACCAAAGCATATCCCCTGGGAGTGTTGTAACCAAAAGTACAACAAGGCCCATTGTTCTGCACCAGTTCATGTTCGAGTCTAACTCAAAGTGGTGTTTTCGGGTTTTACCCCTAGGATACATCTGTTCCATAGCCGCCTCTACCTGCTCGTATCTAGACAAGGATATATTTTATTGATAAACCACTTACTACATACCCACCAAAACATAGGGATGTTTATAATTAGTCTTGTCTCTAAGGATTCACTAGGTTTTTCTAATCCTAATCCCAAAAATAAGTAAACCTATCCTCTGATACCAACTATAACTATCCTGATCTTTTATTACAACATTAAACATAATTTACTACATGAACTTCACTTGATACAACATATAATATTGAGAGGTCTAGTATCTTTGTGGATTAGGATCATTACATAACAACTTAAAACATGATACATGCAACATCTATATTGAAAACTTCCTTTACATGACCACTACATTCCCTCATAATTAGCATTGCATGGGATAACCTGAGGACATGCATAAGAAAAAGGTGAGCTACAAAGCCCCGTAAGTGAATAAACATGGAATAACATGAGGAATGCAATACATTTTAGACAATAGGAATATCAATAGAGCACAAGAGAAGCATAAACATAAAGGCATGACAAATCATGAAAATCATAACATGGAAATGTGGCAACAACACTTAACATGGAATTAGCATGAGCCAAGGCTCGTTGCACATAGAGCATGAGTAAACCCTCATTACACATGAAGCATGAGTAAAAACTCTTTTCACTTGTATTATCATGAGTAAACACCCATTTCACATAACGCACCATGATACTATACTTTACCCAATGCATTGTAGTGCTATCAGGGTGCACCCTTCATAAACATTTCATTTCATGTATAAGTGTGCCACATGGATCATAAAACATTGAATAATTAAACATAATCATTTATTCCATGATAAAAGAATGTGGAATACATACAAGAAAATCTTTAAACAATAAGTAAATGTTCATAAAGGTGAATACCCTTGATCGAGACATGGTCATGGTATTCACTACACAATGACTTTGGCTTGGAAAAACGCGATACAATTTCAGCAGTATAACGGCATGACATAAAAACTCATAAAAATTGTTGATGAGATAGAAAGGGGTGTATAATCATATTTACATGACATGGAAAGTAGGGGGGTCATATAGATACATGTCCCAACAAATTTAATGGAATTTATATTCTTGGTACAAAATAATTGCTTGAATGTAAATGAGGAGAGGGAAATTCCTTTCGGAATTTCAGCATAGTAACAGGTGTACATGGGAGGCATTTAATGAGAGATAAAGAGGTGTCCCATCATTTAAAAATAAAGAGGGAAATATGGGTGAGGTGATAAACCATACCCCTATATTTATAATTGAAATTAAAATGGCATAACAACATAAGGAAAATTGGACAAAAATTAGAAAAAAATAAAAACCCTTACTTGGAAGCGTCCTTCCAAAGGATTGAGAGAGGCTTGAGGGAGGCTTCTTGGGAGCTTAGGAAACCTTGGGAGGATTATATAGAGATGAGGCCAGAGTTTTTATGAACTAAAAAGGCTTTTAGTGAGGATAAAGTGAAATATTGGGAGGGTTTATATAACAAAGGTGAGGGAATTCTTTATTATTTAGGTTTGGGACACCTCACATTAAACTAATCCAAACCACAAACCAGCCCATGGTTTTTACCCATGGTTTTTAGAAAAGGAAATAATAAAACAATATTTTATAAGTCCAAAGTCCTAACTTCTTAAAATATTGGGGTTGATTATGTGGAGGTGAGTCACACTCCCAAGGAAAACAATTTAAAAAGACAAGATGTTTAATAAGTCTTAAAGGGTTCATTAATGCTTTGTAAAATAAGTAAAAAACACCCAAAATCACATTAATTTATTGGTAAAACATATATTGTCCAAACATAAAGCTTATAGTATTTTATTACATCACTATAGGGTCATTATGATGTCATAAAACACATTATATATTTAAACGGTATTTAATTTTTACCCAAAAATTTGACTATCTCAGAAAATTATGAAAACTTCACTGTTGGATAATTTCAACATCCTGATTCTAGAAATAACATTTATTTTATCTAAATAACTTTCTAAATATGTAAATTTTAACTTTTAAAATAAAAATCGGGATTTATCGACAATTCACGGGTTTTGAAAAAAAATGGCTTTCGAACCATAATAAAAATTACAATTGCATTCATAAAATTATATTTTCATTTATATTTAATAAAAAAATAATTTAATAATAATAATAATAATAATATTTTATTAAAATATTTTTTAATATAAAAAATCCATTAATTCATCAAAATTGTTTTCTTAGTTGTATATTAACTGAAAATACTATTTGTGCTATAAAAACTATTTACAAGGTAACAATAATAAAATGATAGTATATTAATTATTACATAATAAAAGTAATATACATAGCCATAGTACAAGGGTGTTGTTAAATAACCCCTTAAACACCCGCAGAAGACCTAAGGGTGAGGTGTGCGATGGTGACAAACTCTTGGGGTGGCTCGGATAACATTGCTCGTGTGGTGATCTCTAACAACTTCCACTTCTCTCACAGGCGGTTCTATTCGAGCTTAACCTGTTGAAACTCAGCTTGGGATTGGTCAAGATAGAAGCCCAATGATGCCACCTATTTTCCAAGCTTCGACAAATGGGCTTCGTATGGAGTAATTCTACTGGATGAGTCCATCACTTCCTTTGTCTGAGTAAATTGGATTTGTTAAAGCCCATAATTATACTAATCATGTGATCATTGTTCAATGGCTACAAAAGCAACAGTCACAATTATTAATGGTATTTTAAAATCCAAAAACAAAAGAAGTGCATATATTGTATAACCATTTCTCATATTAAGACATTTAATTAGATCAAGAGGTATTTTCATTAACACAGGTTTGGGTCGTTACAAGGTGTCCCTTGTAAATCCATATAAAATATTACAAATTAAAATGTACATGAAATGATTCTTCCTCGTGATGGATAATGAAGGAAATGAATGTTTCATGGGGAATCATGTTTGAAAATATAACTAGTTGGTGGGGTTTTAACCTCCCCTCAATATCCCTAAGATGATTCTTCTTAAGAAGTGTTTGAAAGGCTCTCTCTGTACTCCCAGGACACTATCAAAAGGGATGTTATCTGTATAAGACACGACACATGTGGGTAGAGCCCATGCAGGGGTGAGTATAAAAATACCCAATTGGACATCCGGAAAACACTTAACACAACCCATCAGGAATATTCTGATCCAAAAAAAGATATAACAATCAGTGAATAATAAGAAAACCCCATATATAATCAGGAAATACATCGTACGTCTAGGCAGTCACTGCCAAACTTCTAGCCACATGATTATACTCAAAGAAATAATCATTCTAGGTGAATAAACTCAAAGATACATGCAATCATCGAAGAAAATAATATAATAGTTTGTAATCATTGGGCCCCGCCCAAGAAAGTCCAATAGTCTTAGATGACCCCAATACTCAGATAGTGGATAACCCCCAAGACCATTGGGGGACACCACAAACCCAATTCGGATCAACCCACTATGTAGGGGATCGTACTCCAATGATATTATGAATCCTACTGAAATATAATTATAGATGGATGATTAACTCTTTTCTCAAGGAGGTCATGTGGATTCTATATACCATACCTAGGGTATAAAATGATAGAGGATCACACTCCGATCTCATATAGGGAAACCAAAAACTCTATCTGAGACTTATCCTACAGAGGGGATCACAATCTAGATATTTGAATGTAATGCCACACTGTAACCTTGAGGGGATGACCAAGGGAACACACTCAACTGATACTGGTTAAGAATGAATAAATGAAGGTCTCTAAACACCCTTTAAGGGGGCACATGACGTGTACATAAGGGTACATGGTGTGTTCAGCCAACCCTTGGTTTGATTGTGTGGTGCTTCCTTACATGACATATAAATCTCCATATACACTATGTGGAGGAATAATACATTTCATGTAGGGATCACCTAACACTCTTCCTATGTTTTCTGGTTGTGCCCATGTATACTAGACCATGTACGTGTACTTTGGTCATGTCAATTCCCGTGTAACCTATGAGTTACATGCTGAACCACAGTGCACGTATCACACAATGTGTGACAGCGTCACACAACATGTGATATTTAACTCTCTATGTAAACCATAGTTCCACAAAAAGGGGATTCCACAAACTGTGTAATGCCATATTACACATCGTGTAACCCGTGATTTTCTAGATTCAGTGGTTCTTCCTCTACATCATCCACGCACACCGCTTACACCAACTCCCTCATCATAGATCATCGATCCAGAGTCGAACTACACTCACATCCTCCAATATTGGGATTCTAAGATTCAAATACACTCAAGAAATTCCCACATGCACCATCTGTAGTCGTACCATCAAACCACATTTTTATGGTGGTGAGTAGTAGATAGAAATAAATTATTAAAACATATAATGATGTGCACTATTTGATTGTTCTAATTCACTCTTTTATTAATAATAGTATGCTTAGAGTTTTTGATGATGAATTGAATATAGATCATGATGCACCATCTTTTATAAAACACTTCTGAGAAGGGTAAAATGTTTCAGATCATAGATTAGTTTATCTATGGTTATGATTCTGAATTGATTATTCACTACCTCAAGGGATTGAAAAATGTTTCTCAAGTGAAGTTAAAGTTGGGATTATACCATTTTATATCCCACACATATTTCAAAGTATTAATATGATATTTGAATGGTGGGAGTTTTTTCATAGAGATGTAACTAGGTTTTGGATTCATCATTCCAAGAAAACGTGACTCCATTCCTACTTAGCTTGGTAAGAGGGTTTTAAAATCTTGAGAAATTTTTCACAAATCAGTGATAATATCGAGCTACCCCAAGGAAGATATGAGTATCGGTCACAAATTTTGGCCTCGTTTATCCTTCAATTGCACCTATCTTGGAGGGATCCACATATATCCCATTTCATGAGATGATATGACCTAAAAATGAGACTTCCTTCAACCAGAACTCACACTTTTTGTATTTTTCATAGATCTTATCCTTTCGCAAGGTCTCTAGTACAATGATTAGATGATACTAGTTCTCCACCTTGGTTTTTCAGTATATTATAATATCATCTATAAATACTTAAACAAATTTTTCGAGGTAATCTCTAAAGACTCTATTCATCATGTCCATGAATATTGTTGGAGCATTAGTGAGTCTGAAAGTCATTACTATGAATTCATAGTGCATGTACCTTGTATGAAAATAAATATTGGGGATATCTTCTTTCTTCACCCATACATGGTAATGTTCTGACCGAAAATACACCTTAGAGAAGTATTGAGCTCCACATAGCTAATAGAACACATCATTAATCCGGGGTAGAGGATACTTGTTCTTTGTTGTGATTTTGTTGAGAACACTATAATCAATGAAAAGGCATATTGATCCATCCTTATTCTTGAAAATTAGTACTCGTTCACCCCATGGAGATGCACTTGGGAATATAAACCCTTTATCCAGATTCTTATGTAGTTGTTTATTTAGCTCCTCAAGCTTTAGAATAGCTATTCTATACAGAGCCACCTAAGAGTGTGATGGGGGGGTGCAGAACATACTTCATCTAGCAGGATATTATCGGAGATTCATACCTAATTTATCTGATATATCATCACCTATGACATCTTATACTCGAAATAGGTATTCTTTCATGTGGACAGATAAGTACTAGCATAATTTTTAGCATTTGACGTAGATTTTGACGTGTGCTTAAATCATGAGATTCCTGGAGGAGGGTGTTAAGTATATAGCATTATGGAATGAATTTGGAACCAAGAATGGATATTTCCTGATGCATAGAAAAGTGGTGATTACCCATGGTTCATAGAAGTTTAGATGACATGAGTATAAGAACATGAACCATGATCTTGAGTTTTTAGTGGTAGTATTAGCATTGAAAATGTGGTGACACTACCTACTGGGAGAGAAATTTATCATGTACTCTGATCACAAGAGTATCAAGTATATCTTCTCATATAAGGATATAAACTTTTTATTGATACATTGGATAGAGTTCCTCTGTTACTACGACTTTTAGAATTTCAATGCTTTTGGGAAGGGGAATGTGGTGGTAGATGCTCTGAGTAGGATATCTAGTTTGCAGTTGCTGAACAATACGTTAGAGAAGTTGGACTCATTGTAGTTATCCTTTGTTGATGGACATGGAGTATCTTACCTCCAGTTGATGTTTTGGGAACCTCCACCAATACATCGAGTTAGGTGGGAATATCTTGGGGATACTAACTATGAGACCATATATGCACAGATATCAACAGCGCATAACCTTTATAGATATTTGAATGTTAGGGATCATGTCATTATTTTCAAAGGACGTAGAGTAGTACTATATGAATTGTGGAAGGGGGTTCTGAGGGAGTTTCATACACCAACTTTGGTTATATATCCAGGTCTATTGAAGATGTTCTTGGACCTATGATATCAGTTTTGGTGGATAGGGATCAAGAATATAGTTGCAGAGTTCATTTATCATGGCCTAACTTGTCAGAAAGTGAAGGATGAGAACCAGGATCCATGGGGTTTAGCTAAACCCCATGAGGTTCCATAATTTTAGTGGGATGAGATATCGATGGAAATTGTGACAGTTTTACCATGTATATCTAGTGGACACAATTCCATATAGGTGATCGTTGATTTAATCGCCATGTCGGCCCACTTCCTAGATATCCAAGTGAATAGTTTAGTAGAGAGCCTAAGATGCATCTACATGCAAGAGATAGTTCAACTCTATTGAGATCCATCAATGATTGTTTTATATCATGATTTTCACCTTATATCCCTAAATTTCTAATGGATAAAATAACAATTGAGAAGGGGGGTTGAATCAGTTGTTTACATTTTATAAGTTTCAAAACATTTATAAATATAAACTCGGCAACCTATTAAGATTTATTTTCTTTTCAACATGTAGTAAATATTCATTGATGAAATAGTAGGATATAAAGTAAATAGAACAAGATTTAAAAGGTTCTACCTTAGTGTGAGAACCTAAATTCTTTCCATAGTCACTACTATGAGTCTATATAAATCCAATATTAAGATGAAGTGAATATAAATAATATCAACTCCCATCAGACTCCTTCTATATCCTGATAAGAATGATTCTACTTACTCCTGTTGGATTACAATGTTTTCAACACAAGCTTTGTTTTTGAAGACTCTTGACATTCAACATAGTGGAGTTGATTAAAATCTATAAGTCACCAATTAATGTAATAAAATTAAGATGCTGATGGTATATGTCAATGACATAATATTTGGTGGATCAGATGATGCAGAGTGCAATCAATTCACATAATTCATTAAAATTTATTTCAAAATGTCAATGATTGTTGAAATAATGTTTTTACATGGTTAACAGGTGACACAAGGAAATAATTGAACATTTATTTATCAATATAAATATTCCAAAGAGGTTTTTAGAAGATTTAAATTGAATAATTACAAAGAGATAACAACACCGGTGGATACCCATATGAAACTGTTATAGTATGATGAAGGAAATGTAGTTAATTTAAAAGAATACAAGAAAAACATTGGAAGTCTATTGTACTTGAAAACAATGTGACCTGATATTTTTTACAAATTCCAACCAGAAAAATATCAAATTAGTCCCAAGGAAACTAAATTTATTTCAGTTAAAAGAATACTTTGGTATATAAAGATAATTTGGGATTTCAGTCTTATGAACAATATAAATTTTATCAATTTTTATTGGGATATAAATATATTGATTGGTCTAGATCACAGATGATATAAAACCAACATCAGGTAGTTCTTTCCAAAGGCACCAGCATCCTGCACAGAGGATGAAAGTCCTCTCCACCCTTTCAGGGCCTTTCTCAAATGACCCTTTAAACCACCTATCCAAAAACGTAGAATCACCACAGATGGAGGAATAGATATTCATAAACTCTCCAAAGAACTTCTAAACATCATGAGCCCACTCACCTTCAAAGAAAATATGATCAAAATTCTCTTCTGACTTGTATTTGCAGTACTAGCACCAGGAGGAAAAACTTATGCCCATTCTCTTGACCCTCTCAACATAAGGTCTCACATAATTGTGTATTCTCCAAAAAAGTAAGTTGTATTTGTAAGAGATTTTATTGCACCACACAATGTTTTTCCAGCCTACCTGATGTGCCTATGGAGCAGAGATCCTTCTAAAGTCTTATATAGTGAAATTACCAGAATGAGAGGGGTGAAGATGCCTTTATCCGGTTCGGAGTTGAGTAGGATAGAGTTGAAGATGGAACTATGGTTCTTGTATAGAACTTTCTTGATGAAATATGAGTACCGGCTAGCCGCCTTGAGTGTAAACATAACTCCAAAACATTTCCCATTATTTCCCTTTAATCCATTTACTTTCCAACCAACCAATCCCTTAGTCAATGCCAACAATAGACACATTTACCCATAATCCATTCTAAGTCATTCCATGAATTACTTAACACAATTTCCAAGTATCTACTCTGTAAAAAGTCAATTTCACACCTCACAATTACATTAACCCCACTTGGGGACAAAAAAAATCCTTAAGGATATTCTCAAGGAGGATTACTCAAGAGGTGAACCTCTCTTCCTTTTTCTTTCAATTTCTTTTACAAAGTTCCATTGTTTTGTTCTCTCTTCTCACCTCACCTCATCCAAATGACATGATAATTACATTAACATACATTTAATATATTTTCATTATGGTAATTGAATATTTCATCATCATATCTCTTTTTCCCTTCTTTTTATACTATAAATTCAAACACCGTCTGAGATGTACTAATTTATCACACCCAAGGAAGACGGGTTTTCAATTTGCAATACTATATTAAAGACTGGCCATGAAACCTTTTTCAATGGTTGAACTGGATCATAATATATGTATTTTATATTTTTTAATTTTCTATAATCCTTACACACTCATAATAAGGAATAATAATACAAAACAAATTCATTGTGCACAAAACCGCCAAGCCAAATCCAAGTTTTTATCACTAACTCATCGAATGATTCATCCTAATGATATATAATGAGAATCATTATAAGATAATTTATATCTATTTAATGTAAATAATAATATGTATTAAAAATTATGTATGTTTAACCACATTTCAAATTAACATCCCTTCATGAATACAAGTAAACGGATCATGAAAAACAAGGAAGAAAATGCTTCCAAAACAATAAAATTGAATCTATTAAACCCATTAAAAAGGACATTAATGAACCTAATAAGTTTATAAAATATCAATTAAATTTTTATAATATTCTGGAAAGATTAATTAATGAATCTAAATTTTATTATTCAGGTCGTTAAGAATAATCAAGAACACCTTTGAGCATAGGGTAAGGTATCGCCTCTCTCTTTTGATCAAGAATTCCCCATATGTTGTGTCCTTTTATTTTTTAATTCCTAATGATGGGGTATGTGTTTTCACCTCCCACACACTTACCTTATAATATATAAATTATGTGATACCCCTTTACCTCTCATTAATCCCTCATAAGAACACTCATTACCATGCCAAAATGTTTGTAAGGGGTTCTCTAATCTCACTTTCATTTCTGTGAGATTTCCAATGCTCACCATTTTTTTCTTAAATGTGGTGTACCTAGCCAAGTGGTAGAGTGCATGGGAAGATGATTTTGGGAAAGTACACACTATGTTCTATTAGTACACACAATGTAGTAGTAAGTAGTCATACCTCGTGTTTACTCTTTCCAGATAAATGTACATGGTTATGTGAAAAATTGAGTCTATACACCCTGTACTCAGAAGTACATGTCTTGTACATTTTTATGTTTGGAGGTTTTGGGTGGTTTATTCTTCAAGAGTTAGAATTAAACCTTTTAGTAGTCCATTCAACATGCTTTTTCACATAGATCATAAAGGTGGACTTATTTTAACATCCATAATTCTCCATAAACAATTAGATGTTTGGAGTAATAAGTTGAGGAAGCTAGAGATATCGAGGGAGACACAATCATGTATGAAATCAATATTATAACCACTCCCCCGCTCAAATTGTCGGTGTTATAGAAACTCTTGAAAGTAATATCCAGTGGATCCAATGGGGAAAAGAAAATTCTCTTAACCCATAAGAATATACCATGGTCCAATCATTCTAGAATATCCATTAGAAGAAGAACATGTGGTTAATTTCCATCAACATGTGAGCAAACCTACCCAACCTAATCTGAAAATGACAGAAGCTCCATTAATTATGATCCCAAAGGATGACACTTAATCATAAGATTATTAGGACCCTAAATCACATGAGAAAGATAATCCCCAAGATGAGAAGTGCTAAGATTTAGATCATAAATTTGACATTCTGAAATAGTTATCCTCAGTACCAGGTAATCTGTCAATCCTGGATGCACTGAATCTACCAAGAGATCTTATCAAGAAACTCATTGAAACCTTGATATTTCCCTGTGAGTTTGAAGATGAGGTGGTCACCATTGAAGTCTATCAGATAGAGACCAATCCTACAAAATCCACACGGTTATCTCCTTTACAGATCAAGATGAATATACCATCATACAAGGAAATATCAAACAATTATATGTGTCTGGCAGGATAAACGGTGTTCCTATTTGAAAAGTATTCATAAATAATGGATTTAGAGTTAAAATATCCCCACTATGGACACATCAGTAATTGGTCTTCAATGAGGATGATCTGATACCCTGCACCAAGAAAATATTGGGAAATGAAAAAAGTGAGCAAAAGTCGTTGGCCCAAATCAAGATTGAAAACCAGTTCGGAGACCTCATAGCTCACCCAAATTTTCTTGTGGTCTAAAATAATATGGCCTTCAACACCCTTCAATAGAGGCCCTTGCTGCATCAACAAACCCCAATCCACTCCACTTACCAGCTGTGCCTCAATTATAGAATTAATGGACCAAGTGGGACACTGAGTTCCAATAATTCCTTATTCAACCTATGAGAATCACACTATATTACCGCAGGGTTCTATGAGATGAAGTGAAAGCAAGTTATGGTCAATGATTTTTATTGGATTTTAATCTCAAATGGGTTATAAATGAATCCCTCCAATCCCATCAAGCAACTCAAAGAATTATATGTACTACCCATCAATCAGATTAAGTGCACATGTCCATATTCAAACTCTATTTAGCAATCATCATAATTTTGGTCATGACCATCGAGCCTAATATGGTTTATAAGATCACTTAATCCCAAGATAATGATGGGGGTACAGATAAAAATTCCCCTAAACCATCATCAAAACTCCATAAAATCACTACCTCACCCACTAAGGTAGGAGTAAGAGTCTTGTCACTAAATGAATATGTGGAAACTCATCTACCCCTAACTACATCTTCTCTGAAGAAGCCCCCACTAATGGACATGGCAGAAGAGGTGGTTTCACTACCTGGGCACTAAAATATCAACTATTACCTCAAATTTGTAATAATAATCTCAAGAATTGTTACCCATTATAAGACGAAGAGTAAGATGATGAGAATGAAGAGGAGGAGGAATAAGACCTAAGGGATTCCCCTCCATTATTTTAAAATGGGTTTTTATTTTAATCTATAATTAATTGGTTAGAAAAGAAGTCATTTTTTAGAAAAATATAAACATATTTTTTCATCATTTCGTTAATCCTTTTCATACTATCAAGTCTAAAGGCTAGGAAATAACTATTATATTAGATAATTATACTGTAATAGTATGATGTGTGTCTTTACAACATGGTATTTCATTTTATAAAAGCTAATAGAAAAATTAAATTTATTTAAATAAATTATTTTATAAAATATTGTGGTGTTATAAGGATCCATCCAAATCATCCATAAAAAAAATTATATCCCTGAATGATTGTAATCCCATTATGATTCACTATTACCCAGAATTATAATAGATAATATCTTTATTAAATTAAAATTTTCATCCCAAACCACTTGTTTTTTCAATATAATTTAAAAACATAATAGATTGGTGAAACAAGATACATCAATTATAGTCAAATTACTCATACCAATGATCTTATTCCATTGTTAGTTGGAATAATTAGGTCATTTACAATGGATATGAAGTGATAATGGAAAAAAGAGATACATGACATTTTTTTGCTTCATTCATGTATATTAGACTATATACAAGTATACTGCAATCAATATGTTTAGATAATCCTAATTAAATAAGATAATTTACACACTTGTATTTTTTGAAAATATTAAAATATATTAAAGGGTTAATCAAGAAAAATGTCTCCAAAATGGACCACTTATGAATATTAGATTATATAGAGTCTGAATATTTCCATAAAATAGAATTTATACATGTTTCTAGGTCATTTTAACTCTTATCTCTTAATTTTAACTCTTGTAAACTTATTTTAACCTTAACCATGGTAACACAGTTTTAATATTTTTCTATGAATTATGAAAAAATTAAGTTGAAATTATTAAATATTTGTAATTAGTATTATTAAAAATATATAATTTATTTTATGAAATTAAATTCATATAATTGGTATAATTTAATTTAAAATTAAATCCGAAAAATGTGATGAAAAGTGGGTTTCCTAAAAAATGTCTTCTTAAGTATAAATGGTTTATATACCAAAATAAAGTATAAAATTAATTCAAACAAACATAATTGGATTATTAATAATATAAATGAACTAAATTTACTTTTAAAAAGTTTCAAAACAAAATTTATCATTTCAAATTCTTGAAATAAAAAAGACAGTTTTCAATAAATATTAGTATTTTTCAATATTCATAAAAAATGAAACTTTTTATAAATTTATCAAAAAACACTAAGTTAATTTTTACATGATAAAAAAATTATATCCTTTTTGTTAAATTAAAATTATAATATTTTAATAAAACAATATAATATATAAAGACAAAATTTATAAGAATAAAAATTTTCATTTTTTATTGAAAAAATACTTAATATTATTATAGTTAATATAAGTCTATAAAATATAATTAATAAATATTTATATGGTATGAAATTTATTTACTAATAAAATTACCTTATTTTACATGGGTCATTAGTTTTAATAATGCATCATCCCCCAATAATTAAAGCACTAGATAATAATGGTTTCTTTCTTTCCCTAACATTCATGAGCCAGATGGACCTTATCAACCTCATCAGCCTACTAAGCCTTAATATCCTGAGCCACATGTGATTGATGATTGGGTGCCATAACTGAATGGTAAATAAGGATTTACTAAGCCTATGAAGTGTGGAATTTACTTTAAGATACACTTTTAACATATTTGAATCATTTATTTATCCATTTAGAATTCCCCAAAACAACCTATATTTAAATAAGAACACAAGTCATTATGATTCATATACCACTCCTAGGGTATCTACCCAGAAAATAGTGTATCCTCACTTGGTATTTCAATATGGTAAGTGTCCTTGCATCGGATTATGGGGTCCCTAAATTATCGTTTCTTATTAAAAATATTTTACATAAACAAACACTATATTTTAGTCATGAAATAATTACATTTATTGAAATATAATATATATATATATATATATCATTTTCATTATTACCCTTCCACACACATAAAAATTGACAGTGTTGGTCGTGGATGTGTGGACTACCGCATCCTCGACATGGTGTGATTATTATTACATACCAAGAGTTATATATATAATTTTATATGATCATATAATATGTTATTTCTTATATAAATATCATTCTGAAATGATATTGTGGTATTTAACTTCATTCAAAAATGATCACTAAAAAATTGGAACATTACTCATGTGTACGTACGGCTTACCCTCACCATGATCGTAATATTGATCCATTATTCATATAAATATTTAATTATATATTTTTAAATTATATTTTATATATAAATATGATAATTTTGACATTATTATTATTCTTTATATGTTTTAAAATGATCCATTTTACCATAGTTGACTTATTAAAGTTTTTTTTCAGGCATAAAATGAATTTTTCCAAAACTCCCGATATAAATATAATTGTTTTAGTAGATGTATAAAAAATATTAAAAAGTGAAATAAAATTAATGATAAACATGAAAACATTTATGAATAAAGTATAAAATTAACAAAAGTTTATTATATATGTTTTTAAAGGATGTCCACCCGAATGAAAACTCAAGGTTAGAGATTCTCATCTCACTTTTTACATCCGTGAGATAAATGTCACGTTCACCAAATACATATTTTGTGTGGTGGATATACTACCCTTTATATTGTATATTTAATCTTCTAGTATTCAAGGTATCCTAAAATTTCATTTATTATTATTCTTAAATGGGGTTTATGATTAAAAATGTTTCAAAGTGGTATGGGACTATTTGGAAAGTTTAAAGATTATTTTCCTCAACAATAAGTTTATTAATAATTCTATGGTATTTCAATTAGATAAAATTATATTACCATTTTTCAATAAAACCTTTCATTTTATTCTCCTATTGTTATTCATGACCTTTTTCAAGTAATAGTACTATTTTTCAACTATTTGGTACTCAAATTTATTTAGAAAATATTCTTCTGAAATCCTGCCATTATTCCTCTCTTAGTCAGAGAGCCTATTTTCTTCTAAAAACAATATTTTATTTAAATGATTACTAAAGACACATTAAATAGATAATCAATGATAATTTCTTCCATTTAATTTTAAAATAGAGATTCCAAATTAGTTTTTAATGCATCCACAAATGATTCATCAATAAAAAATTTGGCGGAACATTATTTTCCATTTCATGATCATCTTTTTTCACTTTTATTTCATTCAATTCATTGAAATCATTAGGAATAATCTTTTTTGTTTTATTAATTATTTTAAAGGTAACATTTTATCTTATGTTACTTTCTTTCATTTTACCTCTCCAACCTCCTAAGCTCTTTTTATTTTTATCTTTTATAATAACAACAATATCCTAAATATACTAGGTTATTGATATGAGAAGGATTTGAACTACACTTACACACACCTCCTCTGACTTGTGCATTCCTGGCAGAGTTGTTTTGTGGTGTGTTAGAGAAGGTCCTAGATTTTCTCATGGAGTTTTACTTCTTGACCTCCTTTTTCTAGTGATTACCCTAGTGGGATCAATAGAGTGCATGATTTTGGGATTACTCTCCTTACAAGAGGGGAAAAGATGCATGGGGTATTCCACATGATTTTTGTATCTAGCCTCTTGCAGTTGGATGAGTTTACTCACTATCCCTGTTCGTTGGTACCTTGTGTGATCAATGTCACATCTTGATACTATAGTTATCAAGTATAGGTTGAGGTGATGAACGCCCCACAAATAGAACTATGTGACTCACTATCTAGTTCTAGCAGTAGTAGTACTCGCCATGAGGATATAGAGGTTCTATCTTCTCGGAGAGCGCTTTGTGGTTTGCTCAGGCCCCCAGAGTGTCAGGTATGTCTTTTTACAGAGGGACCTAAACCTAAGGAAACTATGTTGGTTGAACTTCTTATAGGACTATGAATTTAGGGTATTCTATACTCTGTAAAGAGGCAGTGTTATAGTAAATTCCCTCAGCATGAAGTCTCAGGCTCACCAAATGCGGGAAGTTTCAGAGCAATTAACGTCCTTGTAGCCGACCCTGGTGGAGAAAGAGGGTGCAGTTTTTTTCCGTCAATGGTGTTGAATACTTTTCTTATCAAGCATGTAAGAGTGTCTCGGTTGTGAGACATCGACTAATAGATATGGCGTGACTCAGATATCCATAGGCGATGCACCGTATGGATACTCTGAAGGAGGGAATCCCAATACCCTAATCGAGGGATAAATAGTGGTCCCAGTCACACCGTGCATTGGATTGAGGTACATGAGATTCTGACATATCACAAATGACTTATGGATCATTTTCCTAAAGTACCAAAACAATATAAATGCATTTAATTGGTTTTGAGTATGTAAGTTTTTTTATTAAAATTAATGTCAGTTTTGAATTAAAAGACTCTCTTGGAGTCATACTAGTAACACCATGCGTCGGATTGAGATTTCGATGATTCCAACACATAAAAATGACTTATGTATCATTTTCCTAAAGTACTAAAACAATGAAAATGCTTTTTATCAGTTTTGAGTGTGTCAGTTGTTTGTTTTATTAAAATTGATGTCAGTTTTGAATAAAAAGACCCATTTGGAGTCATATCGATCATACAGTGCATCATATTTTGGTATGGATGATTCCTACACTTTAAAAATGACTTATAGATCATTTCCCTAAATTACCAGACTAATATGAATGTTTTTCCTCAGTTTTGATTATGGAATTTGTGTTTTTTCACTAAAATTAATGTAAATATTGAATAAAAAGACGCACTTTGAGTCATATCAGTCGCACCATACATCAGATTGAGGACAATCTTTACCTCTATTATGGGTTCTATGAAAGCATGACCGAGTATAGTATGAGACTTGGTAGAGGTAATCAGATGAATAGGCCCAATTTTTAATTTTTTTTAAGACATTTTTTCTACACCATAGGATCATGAACTCTAGGACAAGTTATTTTAAGAGGGGAAGATGGTAAGAACCCAATTTTTCAGTCAGTTATGAAAACATTATATTTTGGTCTAAATATTTACTTTAGACCTAATATGGATTATTATTGAGTTATTAAAGGTCTCAGGGGTTTCGTGGTCATGTTATAATCCTGGAACCCATCATTTTGAGAAAATTGGCCAAGCTGCACAGTTGGTGCACAATTTTCCAAACCATGCGTATGGTGAATTTCTAGACAGAACCACTTAATACTGTTTGAACATGGTAGTGTGGCCCAATTGTGTCAAATATCTACCCAATAATTTTACAAATACTCCCCCCCCCCCCCACATCCATGATCTCTTATTCTCATCAAAAGACTAAAATCATTCCCCTAAAGTATTTTCTCAAGGAGGAGTATCCAAGAGGTAAAATCCTCTTCCTTTTCCTTTTAATTTCATTTCAAGTTCCTTTATTTTACTATTATCCCATAAGATCTTATTTAAAAATGATAATGATAAATTGAGTGTCATCTATATACTATAGTGATATCATGTTAATGGAATATCCTTACTCAACTTTTCTTTTCTCTCTCTCTCTTATTTTAAAAACAAAATCACTGTCTGAGAGGTTCTGATTTACAACCTTCATGGAAGATGAATTTTCATTATTAAATTTCTCCTTCAAGGTGGGTAATGAAACTGTTTTATGGTTAAAATAGACTATAATATAATTATTACAACATTTCTTATTTTTCCTATGTAACATATTTACATAATACTAAATAACAAAACAAAATGAGTTTGTTATGATCAATAACCATCGTAATAATAAAAATGATGATAACTAAATGATTCATCCCCATACCATATAAAAAATGATATATATAACCATTTACACTTATTTATGTTTATTAATTTCATATAAATTCAATTATGAACAATTATTCTCATTTCACATGAACTTTCATACACATATACAAGTATACTGATCGTGAAAACCAAGGAAACGAATGCCCTTGATTAATAGAATTGTATCTTATAACTCATCAAAAAGGTCTTAAATGAACTTAATAAAATTATAATAAATCAAATAAATATATATAAGTTAATTAATTAGTTAATTGGATTATTCATGACGTTAATTCCAAGTGCAGAACACATTCAGACATAATGTAAGGGTTTTCTCGCCACTTTTATTTCTGTGAGATATGAATTATTCACCAATATATTTTGTGTGTGGTGTACTTATTATTGGGAATGTATTATATCAAAAATACTCTATAAATATTATTGATTTTTATGCTCACAAATACCCTTATTTATTTTACTAATGATCTTATTTTAAGTGTATTTCAAAAAGTTTATATTCTTTATAATTCTTATTTTAGAAAAATATTCATGTCTTTATTCATGAGAAATATTCATTAAAGTTTTCACAATTCTCTTAACCGTATTTTGGAAACAATATTAATAAAATTAATTGTATGAATCTAAATTAATATTTAATTATATATTATATAAGTGTTCAAAAAGAGCACAAGCTAGTGACACTCATGACGTTTTCAATTGATCCATATCGTATGAACTGTGTTAGAAGGAGGTAGTAGGATGATTTAGAATGTCTATATTTGAGAGAATGTTTTGAAGTTGGGGATCCTCCTTTGAATTGGATTATTGATGAGGATGGGATTATTCACATTTGTGGTCATGTTATTGTGCCCACTTTAATGTGAGAAGAGATTATTCATGGGTTCCATGCCACAAATTAGGTGGTTCACCCTAGTTTGACCAAGATGTGGTGAGATATTTGGATATAGTATTGGTGGACAAGAATAAAAAAGGAGATAGTAGGTTTTTTCACACAATTCTATACCTGTTAGTAGATGAAATTGAAGCATCAAATACCTGCTAGACTTTTACAACCATTTTCCATTCTACAATGGAAATGGGACTATGTTACCATGAATTTATGTGTCACATCTCTTGAGTATATCTATGAATAATGATGTAATTTGGGTGATGGTCAATCAATTGAAAAAGAAATATCATTTCTTGTTGATTTATGATGATTTCACTATTTACCAATTGGGTTACTTGTATGTCTGAGAGATATTATGTTTCATGTGGTACCATAGAAAATAGTTTAGTGAGAGTGTGGTCATTTTCTTAATAGTATATGTTGATGAAATATTAATTATTGGAAACAAGATACTAGTATTATAGTCTGTTAAGTAATGGTTGAATAAATGCTTCTCCATGAAGGATATGGGTGAGGCTGTATATATTCTTTGGATCAAGATCCATCATGATAGATCCAATAGATTGTTGGGACTAATTCAAAGTAATTACATTGATAAGATACTGAATAGCTTCCGTATGGAAAATCCAATAGGGTATTGTTTCCAGTGCCACATGGCATTCATCTTTCCAATAAAATGTGTCTTCATACACATGAGGAAAGAAAGATAATGACAAGGAATCCATAAGCATCAGTGATTGGGTCAGTCATGTATTTCATGATATGTACTAGGTTGGATGTCATCTACAAATTGAGAGTGGTAGGAAGATATCAATCTGACCCAGGTGACTGCCATTGGATGGAAGTCAAGAGTATCCTAAAGTATCCAAGGCTTACTAAGGATATGTTCATGGTTTATGGAGGATATAAGGAACTAGTCATTATAGGATATAAAAATTCTATTATCTAGAATAATCAAGATGACATGAAGCCTCAAATGGGATACATATTACTTTGAATAGAGGTGCAGTGAGCTGGAAGAGCTCAAAGAGGAGTGTAGTCACAGATTCTAGAGTAGAGTCTAAGTATATCACAGCTTCTCAGGTAGCTAAAAAATTAGTTTGGATGTGAAGCTTCGTCTAAGAGTTGGATGTGATGCCTATTAGTAAAGATCCCATCACATTGTACTGTGATAATACTACAGCGGTGGCTGTCACAAAAGAGACAATGTCACATCAGCGGATGAAGCACATACTTGGAAAGTATCATCTATTAAGGGATTTTTCTCTAGAGGTGAAGTTTAAGTGAGCATTATTTTCACAAAATAAAATGTCGTGGACCCCCTGACTAAAGTCTTGACTTAGTGGAAACATGATCCTCATGTGAGGTCTAGCGGACTGAAAGTAATATGTAGTTGGATCTAGTTCAAGTGAATGTTTGTAAGATTAGGTGTCCTACAACCAACTGATTTTACTTTGATTGTATTAATATTTAATATATTTAAATATTATTACATATTGTTCATTTTTCTTCATGACTATAGTGTAATAATGTCTTGGAGTAGTTTATGCATTGACAAGGTCATAGCAGTTCCCCTCTATGATGAGAACCTTGAAGTTCTATGATAATATTCATAAATATAGTTTTGTGGTTAGATGACATAGTATAATGGGACATATATTATACAGATCGTCATGTACGAGTACTCATAAGAAGATGAGACTTCATCTCATGATGTTCAAACTTAATAATCTCCAAGACAGGAGAGTATGAGAATAGACCTGCCAATAGGAATTCAGCATGTATTGATGTCATCAGATATTCTTATCTTTGAGCGTGTGTAATGATTTTTAGACTTTAAGATTATCATTAAAAAGTTTCATGACTCGAGCACTTTGATTTATTGATAAAAACTGTCATGCATACAGTTGGCAAGAAGTAGGGTACATTGGGTGTGTCACGAGTGGCATGTTATTAATGGATAAGTTGACGAAGGATCTATCCCCTCTATTTATAGAAGTTGATATATTGGCCCTTTGATTGAAATAGAATCATCGCGTGAAATTCCATGACCATGGTGAAACGAAGAGTTTATTTCAGGTATTCAAAGAATGATGTATCAAGAATAAAGGTTGATGACACTATCATAAAACCAATGTTATGAGATATTAAGATAAAGGGATTATATTACATAGTGAGCATTTGTATGTGGATTTTTTTGTTTTGACTTTAAGTTTTTTCTCTTGGGTGCGTTGACCCATTGCTAGATAGTACTCTTGTACTAATAATGCCAATGAGAAATAATCCTCGAGGGTCACACACTAAGTGTTTTTTGTGGTCTTGGTTAAATTCTATTTTAATTTAATTAATAAATATTATTCTCAATACAGTGGAATACTTTTATTCAAGTTAAAATGATTGCATAAATTAAATAAATATTTATTCACTCGATTGTGGGTAAAATATATTTATTTATTTTATTGAACATTTAATAAATATTTATCTCAAAAATAATTACGAAATATAGATTTTAAAATTTAAATTAATTTTCTAAAATAAATTTTCTAAAAGTTGAAAAAATATATTTATATAATTTTTTTATAAAAAGAAAGAGAAATCATTTCTGAGAATAAATCTATTCTTGAAGCATATAAAGACATTACTAAAACATGAGTACTAATTTTGAAATATATTTTATTTATCTAAAATATTTATACAACATATTCAATATTTTGTTATTACTATTCATTCCACAAATTTAATGGAATGTTTGTAACAATATACTATATAATGGTTCACTTAGAAATAGGTTTTTATATATCACTATCTATTGAAGAAATTATATATATTTGGAGAAAAATATATCATAAAATCTTGGGGTGTTATTATTATGATGGTGGGAATATCTATTTCTACCATATATGTTGAAAGAGAACATTCATTTATAATTTTTTAAAAAAATTAAAAAACAACTTGTTAAGAAAATGTCTCCTGAATAGAATTCACATTAACCATTTGAAAATTAATTAAATGGTAATCTAAATGGACCTTTTAAATCATTCCAAGTATAGGTAAAATCTTCTATAAAATAATTTTAAGGATAATTGACATGGAAGAAAAATTATTTCAACCAAAGGGGAAATAAGGTTGACTTTTCTTTGAAAACATTTTATTGAAATATTATTATACCAAAGAGTGGAATATTATACTATTACATGAAAATTTCATGAAATAACCTAGGAGAATAAAATATGTGGGGAATAGATGTCACTAGAAGTTTGAATGAAAAATAGGTCTGAGTGAGTAGGTCCTCATTATATCATTGTGTTTGGTAATATATGATATGTAGTATATGATGTAGTGTAATTGACCCTCGTGGATATATTGATCCAATTGTGGTATGTGTGGTGGCTCATTAGTACTTGGTCTATATCATGGTGAGTAGCTTGAATGGTTGGTGGTTGAGCATGTAATTGAATTGGGCGGTCAAGGTTTGACCTAAAAGTGTTGGGATGGCCTTAGAATACCTCAGGATATAAGGGAATAGTGGTTGAAATTTTTCACAATGCATCGATGGTGGAATCTAAGCATCCTTGTGCTGACTTCTTCTAAGGAGGTAAAACTAACTATTTACATGGGATTCAATTCACTAGGTTCAAAACAACACCACACATACATGTGGAGATCTAACAAAACTAACTCTAATATTATCAAAGGATTTATGGGAAGAGGTAGTGTATTTAGGTTACACTTTGAAATTGGGGGTACGTATGCATTGGACCAAATATGGAAATGAGAGTTGGAACTAGTGATAATGAGAACTCTTGTGTGTCTGGAGTTATGTTGTAATGGCCCGGACCTCTCCAGCCCATTCCATTGTCAAAAAGAAGTTCATGAAGTGTTCTGGAGGGTAGAATGGACTTTTCCCATACTTTTCAGAATTTTGTAACTACACGCCCTGTAGTGTGAGTACACGACGTGTACCACCTTGCCGGGTATACCCCGTGTTGAAGCCGTGTCTTTTCCACGTGAAATAAATTAGTACATTCCATGTATCCCATCTTACATGTTGTGTAGTTCGTCCCCACGTACGCGTTACCGTGTGTTAACCAGTCAACGGTTGTGTGTCGTGTTGAGGCCATGTCCTTTCCGCGTGAAATAAATAAGTACACGCTATGTATATTATCTTACACGCCGTTTAGTTCCTCCCCATGTACGCGTTAATGTGTGTTGACCAGTCAATGGTCGTGTGCTGTGTTGAAGCCATTTCTTTTCTGTATGAAATAAATAATTACACATCGTGTAGCCCATCTCACACGCCGTGTAGTTCCTCCCCTCATACGTGTTACCGTGTGTCGACCAGTCGACAGCCATGTGTCGTGTTGAGGCTGTGTCCTTGCCGCGTGAAATAAATTAGTACACACTGTGTAGCCCATACTACACGCCATGTAGTTCCTCCATGCGCACGCGTTACCCTCAAACCGTGTGTTGACTAGTCAACGACCGTGTGCCGCATTGAATGTCGTGTTGGAAGCCGTGTGGCGACCGTGTGAAATGTCCTAGTACACTCCATTTACTAGGAAGTACACGCGATGTAATTTAGTTTTACTTGCCTATAAAATGAGGGGTCCTCTCTTAATTTTCAAATCATTCCTCTCCTCCCCATTCCTTCGAGCATAGCTCTCCCGAGAGACTCCAAAGATCCTTTCTTCAATAACTTCTTCATCCGAGCTCTGATTTACGATCCATCAGTGGTCACGAGGTCGTAATGACAAGGAGGAACTTTTGAGCTTGGATATGTTGCTTTCCCTTTGGCCTTTCCTTCCCAACTTCCACCAGAGGAGGTTTTTTCCGGGTCTTTTCATAAGCGACGGATGCCGACGGACGTCTTCTAAAGTTGATCCGGGGGAGTGTTGTGATCAAAACCTATTGAGGTATGAATTTTACCTTCGTCTACCTCTAAATTATGCATCATGCAGGGTGGGTATCATCTTATTTTCGTGAAATACGGTTTAACCAATCAATAAAGATAATAACCGGTTAAAGAACGGGGATGGGAAAGTTGTTATGTTTATCTTTGTTTATCCTATTGTTATCTTTTGAATTGAAAAGGATTATGACTACTGAAAATCACGGTCGTTGGGGGCCTTTTTTAGTGAAATTAAATGTTTCCCTATCTTTGTTGACCATTTTGTGGATGGAATCTTTGTGGAATATGGAAATTGGCTAATCACGTAAAGTTGGCTGATTAAAATCCAGAACCCTTGTGTGATCACCCCGGCTGAACAAAATGGAATAATGAACATGTGGGTGTTGACTTGGATACTTGGTGTGTGAAAAGGGGGGTGAATCCTCAGTTGTTACAAATAGGATGAGCAGCAGGGCTACGGTAAATGATATTTAAAGGGGAAATGATGTGGCATGAGCCTTGTTTTGTGATACGGTTGTGGAGATGTGGTTATAGTGGCATCATGGCTGCAGTAATGGGTTGTGATATTAAAATAAAGTGGAAAGTTGATAAATGAACTGTGGGGAATGATAATGAATTAAACACAGGAACAATCAATGGGGATTTATTGATGATAAAAAGGTTGGTTTTGGGTTGCTTGTGTTCTATCTAACTTGATTTGTGGTTGGTAGGGATATGTTTTATGAATGATTGATATAGTTGGTTGTGGTTAATTTCCCAGTAGTTAAGGAACTAATAAAATAATACTATTGAAACCTGAAAATCTAAATGGGTTTGGGATTTTTTTTGTATGGATGCTTCGTAGTAGCAGTGCCGAGGCACGTGCTCAGTTTCTCTATTTAGAATCCATAGGTTGGGATGTGTCTTTGGTATACATATATATATATATATATATATATATATATATATATATCTTTGTGTTTTGTCGCACCCCACCCGTGTTGAGCACTTAGTGCTGAACACTCCCATTTCATGGGATAGGGTGTTTTCCCCTTAGTTACTAACTCCTTCCTGCTCATTCCATAGGCTGTGATGGCTTGAGGTGACCTTACACCCAAGAATCTTCGGGTAGGTTTCGATTGGGGTGGTTTTATCCCAAGACACTTCGGGAAATTTTACTACTCCAAATAATCTTTGGGATGAGGCCCAGGTGTGTTCGGGCGGGGATGTGATTGTGGTTTGTGAGGCCCAGGTGTGTGCGGGCGGGATAGGTGGTTGTGGTTTGTGAGGCCCAGGTGTGTGCGGGCGGGAAGAGTGTTGTAGCATTAGGACGTTCGCCGTTAGGAAGAGCAGCTAGATAGTGGGGGAAATGGTGTGGGGTACCTAATACTCTTGTTCTTATATACTACTACTACTACCTGTTGTTTTGTGTTTTTTGTGAGCGTGGCTGGTGAGGTTGGGTGGATAGAATTCCTTGCCATGTTTTTGTTTCTTCTGTTGTTCTCATGGGACATTGGGATGTCTCCACACCTCTGCATGAGAGATTTAGGTTACCCTACTGAGTATACTTGTATGATCACCCTATGTTTACTTTCAAGTTTCCAAGAGGACTACCAGGGTCGTGCGGGACCCTACTAGTCGGGACAGTTGGAGTTGTTGCAGTTGTTATACTCTTCTTTCTTTTGGTATTGTACTTTTGAGCTTTCTTGTACTTGTACCTTGTTTTAGAATTGTATAAAACATGCATGTGGGATTGGTTTGGGTTTATTTCATTTACTTGTTCCTTTTTCTTTTGGTGTTTGACTCATTCTATTTCCCAATCTTAAATAATAAAAAGGGTAATGCTTCCCATATTTGTGAAAGCTCATACCCTTGGTGCTAGTCGCCACTCTGGGGCCCACTGGAGGCGGGACTCGGGGGGTCATTATCTCTTTTTCACCATTGCCAGCTCAGGAGGGGCATCTTTGGTGGGAGGGGGTTGTAACAAAATGGTATTAGAGGCTATGGTTGAAAGATAAGATGGAGTCTAGAGTTAGGAACAGTAAGGATTGCATGGGATGGTAGGGAAACCATGTTAGGTGGTCTTGGTGTGTGACATAGGCCAGGGAAGACTGGCTAGGACATGGGATTTTAGGGCCCCCCTTGATCCGATGCAAGGAATCTGAGCCTATTGAACGACCAAGTGAGACTATATTGATTGCAGGGTAGAGACCCTAGGGAAGGTACATGCATCATCATGTTTTTGTTTTACTTGATTTGGGTGTTCTGGGAAAGAAATTGAAATAAAGTGATAAAATGAAACCTTGAGAAATTTCCTTACTACTTGGGCTTAGGCGATCTTTGTTTACCATAAAACTATGGAACCTGGATGTTAATAGAGAGGTAGTGGAGCTGGGAGTGGAAAGTTGCACGCAGCAGAGTTGACAGCTCCAGCAGGACCAGAGGTGGTGAGAGGTATGATTTGTTTATTCAGCACTCTTGTTTCTGCTTTGTTCAATTTGGGAGCTTCGCACTCCTTTGTTTCACCCGGTCTAGCCCATACTTTGGGTCTAGACGTAGAGAGACTTTCTGTAACCCTGGTTCTGAGTACACCATTTGTAGTGTCAGTAGACCCGTCGAAGGTGGAGGAAGTTGTTTCCCGGGCGGCACCCAAGAGCGTGGCAAAAGTTCGTAGTTTATTGGGGTTTGTAGGTTATTATCAGAGGTTCGTTTCGGAATTCTCTCGAGTTTTTGCTCCATTGATAGCTTTGACTAGGAAGAACCAGGTCTTCCTATGGAGTGATCAGTTCCAAAAATCTTTCAACTACCTGAAGGAGAAGTTGGTCAGTGCTGCAATACTCAGGTTTCCAGAGGAAGGGTTATTGTATGAGGTGTTTTGTGATGCTTTTGGCCTTGGTTTGGGGTGCATACTGATGCAGAAGAAGGGTGTGATCTGTTATGGGTCTAGGAAGTTGCACCCTCACAAGAGTAATTATGCCACCCATGACCTATAGATTGCAACAGTAGTTTTCTTACTAAATTTGTGGTGACATTACCTCTTTGGGTAGTGCTTTGTGGTCTTCTCAGATCACAAGAGCTTGCGTTATATCTTCTCCCAGCGTGACCTGAACTTACGGCAGCAGAGATGGGTCGATTTTCTCCAAGACTATGACTTCGAGATCTCTTACACTGAAGGTAAGGACAATGTTGTGTCTGATTCCCTGATAAGGAAGTTGCATAAAGAAGTGGTTCGGGAATCTTCTGATGCTTGGAAGGTGAAGGGAGAGTTGGCTGCCTTGCACTTGGATGCAAGGGTAGAGGGTGTTAGAGGTAGTTTGTTTCAGATGACGGTGCAGTCCTCCTTGTTTCAGTAGGTGGAAGAGTCTCAGTGGGGGGACTCCAAGGTGGAATTAATGTGGGATTGTATCAATTAGGGAAATGCTCCAGAAGGATGGATAGAGGACAGCCGACATTGGATGCTTTTTCATGGAAGGTTGTTTGTTCTGGAGGCGATGCATGAGGGAGTTCTCCATGAGTTCCATAGATCAGCCTTGGCGGTGCGTCCGGGAGTTTCAAAAATGTACTGAGGCTTGAGAAAACAGTTTTAGTGGCCTGGGGTGAGACGGTCAGTGGCAGAGTTTGTGGCTAAGTTCCTAGTGTGTCAGCAAGTAAAGGCTGAACACCGTGTTCCTTGTGGTTTTTTGAATCCTTTTGATGTCCCTGAGTGGAAATGGGATTACATCTCAATGGACTTAGTTATAGGACTACCCAGAGCTCAGGGTGGTTATGATGCTATCTGGGTAGTGGTGGATCGGCTGACGAAATCAGCTCGCTTCTTCGAAATTAAGGAGTCGGGCCCGGTGAGTACCTTAGCACAGAGGTACGTAGATGAGGTGGTACATTTTCATGGAATTACAAAGACTATCTTCTCGGATTGGGATACTCGGTTTACCTCACAAGTCTGGAGGGGGTTACTGCATGCTTTTGGCACCTAGTTATGCCTTAGCACAGCTTTCCACCCCCAGACCGATGGGCTGACAGAGCGAACTATCTAGACGTTGGAGGACATGCTGTGAGCATGCGTTCTGGATTTCGGAGGATCATGGGTGCGGCACTTGCCTTTAGTAGAGTTTTCCTACAACAACAGCTTCCACTCTACTATTGGCATGGAACCATTTGAGGCTTTCTATGGAAGACCATGTTGTTCAACCATTTGATGAATATAGGTTGGTGAGACAGGTGCTCTTGGGCCAGAGGGAGTGTATAGAACCATAGAGAAAGTTCATCTTGTGCATGAGAGGATGAAAGCGGCTCAGGACCGAAAAAAGTCTTATGTTGATTGTCAGAGGAGACCCTTGGGTTTTGAGTTGGGAGATCATGTGTTCTTGAAGGTTTCCCCTCGACGGGGGAAGCGGAGATTTGGGAAGGGGAGTAAGCTCTCCCCTAGATTCATTGGACCTTTTGAGTGCTGAGGCGAGTCGGTGATGTGTCATATCAGCTAGCCCTACCACCTCAGTTGGAGAAGGTTCATGATGTCTTCCACGTCTCCCAGCTTCATCGGTACTTACACGATGACTCTCACGTTATCGACTGGGGAGAGTTATATATGGGAGATGACGTGACCTTTGAGGAACGACCGGTTAGAATCGAGGATCGTAAAGAGAAGGTGCTTCGTGGATGAACCATCGCCTTGGTTCGTGTGTTGTGGAGGCATGGCAGCCTCGAGGAGAGCACTTGGGAGTGGGAGGCCTAGATGCACGCTCAGTACCTGATGTTGTTTTGACTTGTGTTTTTCTCTGTTCTTCTGAGATTTTTTTTGATTTTATGCTTTGTACCTTTGATATATAGAATTCTTGGCTTGTCGGTTGTGAGAATTTTTGTTTCCTTGTTCTCTAGAAGTGTGTAACATGTCTGGATGTGTGGGGAAATGGAAAACTGGATCCTTAATCGAGACGTATTAATGCGGATGCGATTGAACCCATGCGGGTGAGTCAGTACTGCCTAAAGCGGATAAAATATCGAAATGGGAGAATGAATTTCCCCAAGCCACGTGTTTGGGCAGTGTGTTGGTTGTACAGTGTTGGGGGCAGTGTAAGTTGAAAAAAATCCTAATGTATGGAAGTCGGAAGACCCAATTCTTAATCGAGACGCATTAATGTGGATGCGATTAAACCCGTGCAGGCAAGTAAGTGCCACCTAAAGCGGATAATATCTCGACATAGGAGATGTAATTCCTAACACATATGATTAGGGTTGTTGGTTGGGTTCCTGTTATAATGAGGGCCCTAAGAGGTATCTTTTTGGGTTCCTCTGGGTTGGTTTTTGAATTCTCGAGGAAGAGAATGTTTTAAGAGGTATCTTATGTAATGGCATGGACCTCTCCGGCCCATTCCTTTGTTGAAAATAAGGTCATGAAGTGTTCTGGAGGGTAGAAAAAACTTTTCCCACACTTTTCAGAATTTTGTAACTACACGCTGTGTAGTGTGATTACACGTCGTGTACCACCTTGTCTGTTATACCCCATGTTGGAGCAATGTCTTTACCGCGTGAAATAAATAAGTACACTCCATGTATCCCATCTTACACACCATGTAGTTCCTCCCCGCGTACGCGTTACTGTGTGTTGACCAGTCAACGGCTGTGTTCCATGTTGAAGCTGTGTCCTTGCCGCGTGAAATAAATAAGTTCACGCCGTGTATCCCATCTTACACGCCGTGTAGTTACTCCCTGTGGATGTGTTACAATGTGTTGACCAATCAACGGTCGTGTGCCGTGTTGAAGCCGTGTCCTTTCTGCATGAAATAAATAAGTACATGTCGTGTAGCCCATCTTACACACCTTGTAGTTCCTCCCTGCGTATGTGTTACCGTGTGTTGACCAGTCCACGGTCATGTGCCATGTTGAGGCCATGTCCTTGCCATGTGAAAGAAATGAGTACACACCATGTATCCCATAATACACGCCGTCTATTCCTCCCCGCATATGTGTTACCCTCAAACCATGTGTTGGCCAGTCAACGACCGTGTGCCACGTTGAATGTCGGGTTGGAAGCCGTGTGGCGACCGTGTGAAATAGCCTAGTACACACCATGTACTAGGAAGTACAAAATGTGTACTTTAGTTTTTCTCGCCTATAAAAGGAGGGGTCCTCTCCTCCTTTTCAAATCATTCCTCTCCTCCGCATTCCTTCAAGCAGAGCTCTCCCGAGAGACTCTAAAGCTCCTTTCTTCCATAACTTCTTTGTCCGAGCTCCGATTTACGATCTGTCAGCGGCCACAAGATCATAAAGACAAGGCGGAACTTCTGATCTTGGATATGTTGCTTTCCCTTTGGCCTTTCCATCCCAGATTCCACCAGAGGAGTTTTTTTCTGGGTTTTTTCAGAAGCGACAGACGTCGATAAACGTCTTCTAAAGTTAATCCGGGGGAACGTTGTGATCAGAACCAGTTGATGTAGGGATTTTAACTTCATCTCTCAATAAATTTTTCATCATGCAGGGTGGTTATCCTCTTGTTTTCGTGATATACGGTTGACCCAATAAATAAATATAATAACTGGTTAAAGAACGGGGATGGGGAAGTTGTTATGTTTATCTTTGTTTATCCTATTGTTATGTTTTGAATTGAATAGGCTTATGCCTACTGAAAATCACTGTCATTGGGGGACTTTTCATGCGCAATTAAATGTTGACCTAGCCATTTAGACCGTTTTGTGGATGGAATCTTTGTGGAATATGGAAATTGGTTAATCACGTAAAGTTGGCTGATTAAAATCTGGAACCCTTTTGTAATCACCCCGATTGAACCAAATGGAATAATGAAAATGTGGGTATTGACTTGGCTACGTGGTGTGTGAAAAGGGGGGTGAATCCTGGGTTGTTATGAATAGGATGGGCAGAGGGGCTGTGGTAAATGATATTTAAAGGGGCAATGATGTGGCACGAGCCTTGTTTTGTGATACGGTTGTGGATATGTGGTTATAGTGGCAGCATGGCCGCAGTAATGGGTTGTGATATTAAAAGAAAGTTGAAAGTTGATAAATGAACTGTGGGGAACAATAATGAATTAAACGCGGGAACAATCCATGGGGATTGATTGATGATAAAAAGGTTGGTTTTTTGTTTCTTGTGTTCTATCTAACTTGATTTGTGGTTGGTAGGGATATGTTTTACAAACGATTGATATATTTGGTTGTGGTTAATTGCTCAGTAGTTAAGGAACTAATAAACTAATACTGTTGAAACATGAAAACCTAAATGGGGTTGGGATTGTTGTTGTATGCATGATTCTTAGTAGTAGTGTCAAGGCATGTGCTCAGTTTCTCTGTTTAAAATCCATAGGTTGGGATGTGTGTTTGGTATACATACATATATATATATATATATATATATATATCTTTGTGTTTTGTCGCACCCCACCCATGTTGAGCACTTTGTGTTGAACACTCCCATTTCATGGGAGATGGTGTTTTCCCCTTAGTTACTACCTCCTTCCTGCTCCTTCCTGCTCCTTCTTCCATAGGCTATGATGTCTTGAGGCGGCCTTACACCCAAGACTCTTCGAGTAGGTTTCGATTGGGGTGGTTTTAGCCTAAGACTCTTCGGGCAGTTTTATTGTTCCCAAGAATCTTCGGGATGAGGCCCAGGTGTGTTCGAGCGGGGATGTGATTTTGGTTTGTGAGGCCCAGGTGTGTGCGGGCGGGATAGGTGGTTGTGAGGCCTAGGTGTGTGTGGGTGGGATATGTGGTTCTTGAGGCCCAGGTGTGTGTGGGTGGGAAGAGTGTGGTAGCTTCAGGACGTTTTCCGTTAGGAAGATCTACTAGATAGTGGGGGGAAATGGTGTGGGGTACCCAATACTCTTATTCTTATATAATACTACTACTACCTATTGTTTTGTGTTTTTGGTGAGAGTGGCTGTTGAAGTTGGGTGGATAGAATTATTTTCTAGGTTTTGGTTTCTTCTATTATTCTCATGGGACATTGGGATATCTCCCCACCTGTGCACGAGAGCTTTAGGTTTCCCTACTGAGTATACTTGTATGCTCACCCTACGTTTACTTTCAGGTTTCCTGGAGGACTACCAGGGCCATGCGGGACCCTACTAGTCAGGACAGTTGGAGTTGTTGCAGTTGTTATACTCTTGTTTCATTTGGTATTGTACTTTTGAGATATCTTGTACTTGTACTTTTTTTAGAATTGTTTAAACATGCATGTGGTATTGGTTTGGGTTTATTTCATTTACATGTTCCTTTCTCTGTTGGTGTTTGAATCATTCTATTTCCCGATCTTAAATAATAAAAAGGGTAATGCCTCCCATATTTGTGAAAAATCATACCCTTGGTGCTAGTCACCACTCCGGGGCCTACGAGAGGCGGGACTCGGGGTTAATTATCTCTCTTTCACCATTGCCAGCTCAGGAGGGGCATCTTTGGTGGGAGGGGGTCGTGACATATGGTATATTGGGAACCTTACCGATTGGGTTGGTGGACCACTAAGAACATTCATTGATTGTCAAATTATGATGGGGAAAGGCATTGGGTTTTGATATCAACTTGATATATAGGTCTTATAGTGGGTAGACCCATGGGATGGTGATCAAATAAACAAAATCTTGGGTGCATAAAGTTAGACTAGAACCACGGTTCCTCCAATCTATGTTCGATACAGCTTGTGAGAATTGGGTTGAGATCTATGGGTTTTTTCATTGGTTAGTAACAATGTTTGGGAAGCATGAAATGAATTTAGAAGTGGAATAGAGCCATTGTGAAAGCATTGATGACTGATGTAATTTGGGGGATGTAGTTGGAAGAGAATCAGGACTTCTTGAATATGAGAAGTGTTTGGTGGAGAGATTATAAGATCCCATGAACATAAGAGTGGAATGTTTAAGAAGAAATTTTAATTTTCAATTTATGTGTGGATAAGATTTTGATTAGAAATTCAATATTCAATTTTTAGAGGTGGTAAATTTAAAGGAATGTTTTTAGAGGTTATTTGAAGTCGAGGGATTCCATTGGTTCTTTGGGGAATCTTTGAAGTTTCAGGGTTTAGAATTTCTTTTTCATGGGATATAGACTAGGGTACGCATCTATCACATTGTCAGTACTAACCATACAACCCAACCATGGGGATTGTTAAAAACCATTTTGGATCTAAAAACATATCTCACTACACAAAAGTTCAATTTTTGATGAACCAAACATGAAACCCACTTTCTGGAAACTTCCATGGAAAGAGGGAAGTGTATCAGGTTATATATACCAATTCTAGCCAATTTTACAAACTCTTGTTCCATATATATAGGGGAAGAGGTCCACACTGAATATCTCACCCCTTTCAGGTGTAATAGGGTTGGATGGATACTCATCTATGATGATATAAGTAACTAAGCATCAAGAATATCCCCAATATCTATTTTAAACAATTTTTTCATTGTATCAGTGAGGTAAGTATTATTACACTAAAGGAATGGGAAGTTAGGGCCTTCACGATCCATTATGAACACTTATACATAAAAACCTAATGGTCATTGCACACTAGTGATATGGATGATAATGGTAAGGCCATTTTTAAGGATCAGACCTATATACTATTACTTTCTGAGGCCATCCTATCCACCCATATCAATGGGAGTCTCCTCTATAAATGGTACACACCCTATCGATTATCCATCAATTTCATTATTTTCAATCGATATTTCATCCCTCTATTCACATTCACTCTGAGAATCACATGACGGTGGATTTCCTATTTTTAATGATTTTCTACCATGGAGGAAATGTAGGAAAAGAGAGATCTCCCTCCCCTATACATAGGGATTGTTTTTGCTAGAAATTATGCTGATATTTTGGTGTACTCATATCCCAACGGGCAGTTATCAAAATTCATATATGAGGATACCCAATGCACACCAATTTTTTAGATAAATCCTAGGCCTATAATGTAGATGGCTCCAACAGAAACAAAATCACCAGAAGTACCTTGTAGGAAAATTACCCATTTTATATTACTCTCATTGCTAGTAGAATCATCAAAAAATAAAAATAGCATTCATGCATATTTATGGTCTAATATCTCATAGAATGGTGTAATTAATTTTTCTATATATAAATTTAATTGATGAATATAAATAGGTATATAATTAATATATGAGATATTTATATCAAGGATTAAAATTTTGAAGATGATGAAACCATGATCAACCAGAAAGGACCAAATACACTATGAAAACATATAAGAAAAATGAACCAGTTATCATCCGGAACAAATATTTTTATAAATAATTATTAATAAATGTGTGATAATAGGTAAATAGTAATAATATATGGAATGATATATATGATTATAGTTCATTAATATATTTATAATTATTCTATATTTATTATATAGGAGGTTCGAACACGTATAAAGGATGTCAAATATAAGGTGTGGCCTTTATAGTAAAATTCCATTGTTTTCCAGGATTTTTTATGATTCAGTATCTACTGATATAATTTTTTGATCAATATATCAATAATTACATGAATCATATTCTCATATTTATAGTTTTATATCCTCATGTTTTCATCATTTTGAAAATAGAACAATTGTGCTGCATGCCCTACTTTGTCGCACATTTTATTTAAAAAATCCAATATAAATTAGTATATGCACATAGTATTACTCCTATTGACCCTTTTTTCATAAATTGAGGTCACCAAACTCAATCATGGACACCCCTTGGGTGTGTCGACTTATTTTTCCCTTTTATATTAATTGATTAAATGCATGAAAATCCTTCTAAGCATATATATTGGGTTGATAATGGAATTTCCCCTTATAGGGAATTGCCTAGATGATAACGACACCTTCTAAGTGCCTTGTTAAGACTTATAATTGTTTTTCCATGTTGGGTGGTTTTTCTAAAATGCCTTTAAAGGTCAATTGAATTGTGATTCTTGAATGTGACGCTTTTTATGATTAATTGAATTTTTTGACAAACAATGTCATGCTTTTATTATAAAATCCCTCTAATGTGGTGAAAAATATTTTAAATTACAATGTGATGATTTCTATTTATAAAATTCTTGTGTAATGATTTTATCTTAGAGCCAAGGGTAAAACAAGGTGTTCCAACTTAAGGATCCCTTGGACGGAATCCTGTTAATTCTTGAAATTTTTTCTAATGGTTAGTAAACATACCGGGAGTGATATCAGCTATTCATAAGATAGGATCACCATCTATTATATGTTTTCCTCTAGACAAGTGACACCAGTTCCCTAGGGGAGTCCCCATGGATGGGCTCGATGACATATTTGTTTATGTCCTACCTCCAGAGAGACTTAGGACCCTATGCTCAATACTAGGTATGGACTCATAGGTCTGATAATACTTATCATTTCACACCATGATTGGAGTGATACATGGGAATTCATACTTTGGTCACCATGGATGGACTCATAAGCTTTGGATATGAATTCAGCCCCTTAAGATATACATGGAAAGTCCCTCCATATTTCTGTGGATGGGCTCAGGGTGTCTTGATACTTTTTATAAAGTGTTTTTTTAATTGAATTAAAGAAAAGTAAATGAAATTTTTTAAATAATTATTAATCCCCTTGGTATTAAAGACATAGGGATGTTTCCTCTAGGACAAACCACAAGCTTGGGGTTAGTCCACCTCCTATTATATTATCACACCAAATTTACCATTTTAGGATTCTTTGGTTCAGACTAACCAACTTAAGCTAAAGAAGGTACATTGGGCAGGTGTCCATGTGGGACCCAGTACAATGCATTTATTTATTCATTTATATTTTGGCTTTATTATATAAAACAAATAACTTAATTTATATTACACGAAATGCATTATCCTAGACATTGTGGGTGCTGGACAACTGAGATTATATCTTCCACCCTATGGGATATCCCTTTCGAACCCGAGTAGACGTTATAGTTGAGTTAATGAAATAAATGGCAGCACGAAGCTTCCACTGCTTGGTTGATTTTTCTAGCTTTAAGATGGAATTATGGGGAAGAGGACTAAGGTAGTACTTAGGATGCTAGTGGGATAGCTATTGGGTTTTTAATATTTTATTTCATTTTACTATTTATTCTATTTATTTATTCTTGTAATTGTGGTATAATTTTATATACATGAATTATTTCAAGAAGGCGTAAGAGACTTTTACTCGGTTATTACATGTCCATTTTTTCACTCACCACCTATGTAAACTTATATGGAGACCTAGTTTGACTTACATTTAGTAACTGTTATGTTTCCAACATTCCCATTTTAAGGGAAGTTTCAAATTTTTATGATGTGGGTTTGTAAGAAATTAACATTAAATTATTAGACCTTTCATAATATAGAAAAATTAGGAATGATAAATTCAATTTATGGGGGTGTGGAGTGTAACACCCAAATATTTTTTATTTTTTTCTCTAATTAATATATTCTTTTTTATATTTTTTTTAGACAACACTGTATATAGATTTTGTGATATGAATGAACTATGTTTGGATTTCATTCTACACAAAACCAAGTTAATCGTACAATACATGAAACACATAGATTAATTTTTAGAACCTGAAACACTATTTTTGGATTATTATAAACCTAGTTCTAAGTTCCCTTAATAGCTTATGTTAAATGGAAGGCCATGTTTTACTGAACTGTATTATAATATTAATATTTCTGTTAAAATACTATTATAGTTACAACATATTTGTTGGAATAGATGTTATGAATAAGATTAACTAATGTGTAAAAATATTATTTTAACATTTATATAAAATGTTTAATTTTATTATCAATTATGTAATAATGAAATTAATAAATATTTTAAAATAAATAAATTCGTTTTCCAGGAAAACTATTTCTCTATATACGAAAAATATTTTTCTTACTAAATTAAAAAAACTAATATTCATGATTTTTTTTTTAATAATTTTTATATATTATATATTAAATCAATTTTTTCAGACATTCAACGAATATATTTTATAGGCATATGATTAAATTAAATCTATTTATAAGAATAAAAAGAGGTATATTTCTAATAGGTAATTTTCTCGCAATTTAATGAAGATCCAAATTTAATTATAAATCCTAAAACATTTATGGTTTTTTCAAAATAAAAATCATGTCTAAATATGAATTTCTAAATTACTTTTGGTTGATATTTTCTTATTTTTCAGTAATTTTTCATTTGTTGATGAATAGTGAAAAACACTGAATTTTATTCAAAAACTACTTTTTCCATCTAATTTATTTATGCAGTTAAATTATATTTTAAAACGGTTTCAATGTATATTTTCATAAATTATTCACCTATTAGTTTAAATTAGTTAATTTTAATCAATTCCATATTGAAATTTGATATAAAAACATTACAAAATTTTGAACATTTTCACTTTAAAAACTCATTATTTCGACCAATATATGGGTTTATTTATTAAATTAATTTTTACCAGTTTTTTTATATGAATTTCATAAAATAGATTCCATATTTTTAATAATAATAATTTATAATATATAATCATGTAAAATTAGTTTTTTAAAAAAATATTAGTTAAAATAATTAAAATTAGTTATAGTAATTAAGGTAAAAACTAGTTTACATACTGGTTAAACATTAACGTAATGGTGAAAATACCATAGAAACATTCCCAAAATCCATTGGATCGACATGTTTTGACCATATACTCTGTTGGATCCAAAATGAAAAATTATTGGTGACACATTATGTATAGAAGACCACTCAATATTGTTTACCAATTTATATTTACAAGAATTCCACCCCTCCTCTAATATAAAAATGCCCCCCCCCCTCAATTTTTTACACCTCTCATGTCATTTGTATAGTCTAACCCTTACCCAAATAAGTTCCCAAATTACCTCCATTTATTCTAGAAACAACACATTTGTAATAATTCCAAAAATTGAACCCCTTTGGCACAAAGAAAATGGAGTTATCCCAAAAAAGTAGAGGTTTGAACATATAGGAAGTGTTTCATGGGCCCGAGATATAGCCTGACTACCCAGGGAATGTCTACTCTATTGGTGATATATATCAAAATCCAAGAAACCTTGGTTGTGACCACCTCTTCTTCTTAAACCGTTATTAGTACTCTAGCTATCCACCAAGTGAGGAGTTACTGATCCCACTTCTGAAGGTAGAGCTGATATAGATCCTCTACCACTAAGAATAGATCAGACGGTCTGATATAAAAGATAAATAGTCCATAATGTTTTGTATTCTTGACACTCAATAGGTTCTTTGGGATATTGGGACTTCTTATTAACTATATTACTGTACAGATGAAACACCATGTAACAATTAGTGAGTGTCATCTGACGGCTACTACCCCCACAAGAAGACTCAAACCTATATTTCTTTCTACTGTAAGAACCATTTCCTTATCTCAGTGTTGAATTACACTATTATCCACCATTATCATCACTAATTTCTACTTGGGGATGAGGGTTTATTTCACTATTTCAGAAATGGTGGTCAACCAAAAGATATTCATGCATGATCAGATGGTGTATACAATCCCACCCTCAAACCATATATTTTTCGTCAATTTTTCACCATTAAGTTTCAGTTTGAAGTGATGAAGTTTGGTGAAATGATATGAATACCCCAACACATACAAGACTTCATAATTATGGTTCATAAATCTCATATATTGGTCCTCTATCAGTGTCTTAGGGAAGAAATAATCATAGAAGGCTATATATAAATTCACCTAGACTATAACCCTGTGATGATCAACCAAAGTAATAACATACCAAAACACTTGTAATAATATCAAATAATATAGGTTGTGAGTTTGGACCACCTCTCTGGATGTGTATCTAGATTCTCAATTGTCAATAAAATGGACTCTAGGCACGGCTCACCAGCTTATGGAATATCTTCCCTGGGAAAGATAGGGGTGATATTACTGAAAAGATCACATCAACTTTATTATAGTAAGGTAATTTCATGTGTCTACCTGCATAAACTACATAAATAATAGGAATATCTCTCAAAACTAAGCATTGTCACCCATGTTTGGAATAGATAGAGGTTTTACAGGAGGCACTACATGAGGTAATACTAGTGGATCTGAGCCCATCACTTCCTAAGATTGGTTGTCTCTACCCTCCTGATGTGTGACTTCATGACATCATAGTAGAATAACTATACTCAAAAACAATATTTTTGAAATGAGAAAAAATAATATTAATGCAACATTCATCTTTGAAATGAAAATATATAAAAACATGGTAGAATATATAGCTGAATTATGAAAGAATGAAATATGAGGTATTTATAGGATGTAGGGAACACATGTGAAAATTAAAAATTTGGACTGGTGGAATAGTAATCACTCCATTAAAATATAATCTGGCCATTATGAATAGTAACCTAACTATTACTAATATCTATGTCATTTTCATTGTCAAGTAAACATTAGATGACTATGTTTTGAACCAAACATGTTAAGGGTTGACTTTAATTCATATAATGATATTTTTAAAGGTTTTAGGATAATTTTATTGTCATAATAATATTATTAGTTACCCTAATTTACCCGATTTAACTTTAACTATGGTAAATAAAAATTATCATAGTTACTATTCACAATATCCAAAAAAAAAGAAAACTATTAACATAATTTGGACCCAATGATTCCAAATATGGAATACATTTTTCATAATTCAAAACACATAATTGGAAGAAATTAATTTATGAATAATTTCAATTTTCAAAACCAAAAAATGGGTTTTTAAGAAGTAAAAACTTATCAAAAGATTGTCATGTGTTTATGACCAATTTAAATGTAAAATTACTTCTAATTAACAAAATGAGATTAAATAATAAAATCATAATCCAATTATACTTTAAAACCAGTTATAAATATAATATAACTTGATAAATAAATTAGACAAAAATATAGTTTTGAATTAAAATGCAGTATTTTTTACAATTCATTAAAATTTGAATTTTATCAGAAAAATACCAAAAATTCAAAAAAAAAGTAATTTTTTTGTCCATCTTCCCAATAATAATTTTATTTTTTCAAATTGAACTTATAAAAGTGTCATAAATATATTTAAAATGAGTGTTCCATCAAAAGTTGGTAAAACTGCATTTTTTGAAAAAAAAAATATTTCTTTTATCCAAGAAATCGATTATTTTCTTATATCATGTTCTAGAAAATATATATAAGTTAAATTTTAATGTTATATAAAATTCAAAATGTGGTTAATACTATTCATAATGGATAGTTTATATCCTATTAAACAATATTTTAAAAATATATCACTGTTTAGTGAAACTCGGTATTACGTACAACGCAAGCTATCGAGGAAGGTCTCTCTTTCTTGTAATGAATTCCAAGTTAGTGTTACATTTATCAAAATATTACTTTGGTGTTTCATATAACAGAATCCAAACATAGTTATTTTATATATTAAACAAATTCTATACTCAGTGTTGCATGAAATGATTTCTATCAAAAGAACTTGAAATTGTGTATAACACAAGCCAAGAATAGTGTTGCATATAATGAAAGCTAATATAGTGTAGCATATAATGAAAGATGATCTTGGTGTATTGTACAACACAAGATGTAAAATAAATTAAAAATAATCTTTCTCATAAAATCATGGGTTGTTATAGATACTCCTCAAGTTGTAAGGGTTGTTGTTAACTCAATAACATTCAATGAGTTATAATTATTCTTCTTGTATGACTCTTGTATTTGACTAGTTTACTTATACAACTAAATTTATTGATCCTTTGGGATGAATTTCAATGAATCTTATGCGAATTTAATGGTAGTATACACCATCTCTAATCTTATTGTGGTTGGGGTGCTGAATTTTGTATCAAAGGGGTATTTGAAGAAAAAATGGGAACTAGCTTTTGGAAAACATATGTTATAGAACAAATCCATAGAGTAGAATTAAAGAATAATTAAAGAAGAACAGCCTAAAGTTTCTATCATATGATGATTATCTAGTTTTTCTTGTAATACATCTATGTATGGATACTATAAGTGGACATGGTTCTGTAACATATATTCCTAATGGTAATACCTCTAAGAAGAGAGTGTCAGGCCTAACTCGAGTATAACCTAGTACAAAACAATATACTGTACATTGCTCCATTTTTAACACTCACAAGGGACATGTTTATGATAATTCAAATTTTTTTAAAATTCCATTATGAAGGATTTTATTAGATAAATACAATGAATAACCTAAATTAAAAATTAGACAAATTAAGGACCTATGTTTAAATAAAATGGACAAAGTATTCTTTTGTTGGTGTTTGAGAATTTAATTATTGAAGAATTTATACCGATGATATTTTGGTCAAAGAATCATAAAATTTCTAACAATTATGTTAAATTATAGAATCAATTGTGTGTTCATTATAATAAGAGTTTTGGATACCATCATTTTTCTTGTGTTTAATATTTATCATTAGCTCTGTGTCTTAAACACAACTTTTAAGGTTTTATTTAATGGTATTATATTATGATTAAATATTTCATGGAAGAAATTTATGGAAATATAACCCATGAGGTTAGTACATGGTTTGGTGGAAATAATATTTCAGTAATAATTCCTTTATATTTTATTGAAAAAAATTTAAAGGTATTAATTTTCATTATAATAGATATAAAAAATAATAATATTATACCCTGTTAAAATAATAATACGTTCTACAATTAACATTAGAAAAAAGATCATGACATTTTAAAAACAAATAAAGGAGAAAAAATGAAAACCCAAAAGTAAGAGAGGGAATTTCATTCGTTATGCTGATTTTTATCATGTGCCTACTTTGAGCATGGGGGTTGGGAGACGAAATATTCATCATTTCATTTGTATTTTCATTGGACTTATCTTTTCATTTCATGCATTAAAATAAAGATTCAATACTCCTTTTTAGATTTATTTTTATTCATTACCCAACCACCCTAAACCCCATAGAATTTTAAACTGTAATAAAAATACAACATGATTGTTTTTTATTTATTTCTTTACGTAATATAGATGTTGGATTCCTTGAAAGGCCATGGAAAGTGAAATGTACTTTAGGTATGGAAAAAACTATATTACATCTATTACCTTGAGATATGTGTAAAAATAATTCAATTTGAGGTGAATTTCAAGTCGAATAAACATTAATTATGAATTAATAAATAAAAATTAAATGAAGGAAGAGTATTTTTATTTCAAAATAAGAAAAATAAAATGCATGATTGGTTTTGTTTATTTTAAGAGTGGGGAGTTAGATGAGTTCTTTTATGTGGAATTCAAAAGTTTATTTCCCTAACAAAAAATTTATTTTTTTGACTTTTAAATTTAAATATTATTAGAATGAAAATCATTAGTAACATTGTTGAGATTACACGATTGAGGAAAAGAAAGTTATAAGTGTTGGAAAATTCAAAAAAACCAATTTTTTCTTGATTATTTTGATGTAAAATGAATTATTGATGTAAATTAATTGATTAATATTAACAAAATTAGATTTTTTTTGGGATTTTTTGAAGGTTATAAGAAATTGTTTAAAAAGTTCTAAAAGGTGATTATTTTATCATGAAAAATATAACCCATGACAAAAAATAATTCATCGATCAAGCCCTAAGGTTTGAAATGAAGATTCAGGATGAAATAGAGAAAAAATCACTAAAAAAATTAATTAAAATCGATAATATGAAACTTATTAGAAAAAAACTAAAAATTAATCATATATTAATTTTGACATTTAAAATTCCGAAATTATAGTTATTTTACCTTAATAATAACTAACCGTTTTATTTATACAGATGGATTACACAAGGTAACTAAGTCCTCATTACATATCTCCTTATAACACCTGCATTGCACATAAGAGTTGGTGATAGAATCTTGGGGCAGCTCGGACAACATTGCCTGAGTACCTCCAAAATTGATAATTAAATAATTTAAGGTAATCTATAGTCTATCCACACCTACAACATAAAAAACACATTTTTTAGACATTTAATTCCTTAATATATAAGTTTCCTTACTTTTACTATTTTAGCTATGACTATGGTAACACTTCTTTTTACCTAGATAATTTATCATTTAAGACTACAAATAAATGAGCATAATTAGTTAATTTGTACCCATTGGTTCTAAATATGAAATCTAATTTAGAAAATAAAAAATACTAAGTGTGTGTAAATTTAATTTTAACTTGAGAACATGTAACGCGTAAAACATTGTTTTACCCTTTACCATAGTAACAAAGAATTTTACTATTTAGGGGTAAATAAAATTATTATAAAGGGACCATTTGTAAACGGATATACTATAGTTGATATTTTTAAACATATATTAATAAATTATTTGATGTCAGGATTTTTAAATAATTTAAATATTTTAATAAAATATTATATATTATAAAATAATAATAATGTCGATTTTGACACTATTCATTTAATTTGACTTTCAAAAAATTAAGAAAAAGGTAGAATTAAAATATATTATTTTTAAACCTATATATCATATTATATTTATCGAAACAATTCATAGAATACAATAATTCATTTAATTAATGTTACTTTTAATATTTATGGTATTATTTATTTTGTTTTTATATTAATTAAATAATTACTTTTTTGGAATTGCTTATTTATTTGAATTAATTTTATAATTACTAAAAATTAAAAAAAAATCAATCTTCTGAACTTTTTTTCTTTAAAAACATGCTTTCACATCGTGTATGTGGGATTATTTTTCAATAAAATTATCCACTTATTTGGTTTTAATTTTTTAAAATGGATTTAATAATTAAAATTGGCACAATTTATAATTTCTAATAATTTCAACTTAATTTTTTTCCAAAATGAATATTGAATATAGTAATAATTAATTGTCACGGTTGAGGTAAAAATGAGTTTACCTAGTGGTTAAAATAAGAATATTGGGGTTAAAATGACCTACGTATTTTCCAAAATCCATTTAATGACCATAGTTATAATCTTATGACCTTATGGTTTATTTTTATGAGTTTTTGGGATAGTTTTTCATTATGGTTACCTATATAGTAAGTTATGTAATAAAAAAGACAAAAAATGAAGCTCCCTAAGTTGTGGAGAGAACTTGAAGGAAAGTGATAAATTCCAAAACTATAGGAGTGAAAAGGTTTTGAGAGAGAAGAAGTATATGGACGTTTTGGTGAGGAATGGTATGAAATATGGATAGACCACCCCAATACCTCTTCCATGGTTTTCATGGGAATATAAATCAAATAAACAAGCAATATAGGGACCTTTTCCATTGTAATCCATGAGAATATAATGTGTAAAAATATGAGTTGGTGAATATATCTTTGTATCTTTATGTTTTTCACTGGAGTCAGTGTGTGTTTAAAAATAGAGACACACACTACTTGAAATGTAAAATAAAGTACATAGGTAGATAAATTGATAAAAATATTTCATAATTCTATATGTAATGTTCTATGAGTCTCTTGGACTTCTTTAGAATGGTATAAGTGAGGTTGAAGTCATTGCCCAGAAATAAACAGCAAAACAGAGAGTCATAGTTGCTTCTGTGTTATGTTCCCAGTGAGGTAAAAGATTCCTCAAAGTGTTCTTGTCCCTTAAGTTGTCACTGTATAGATTTGTGGACTTTTGTTCCTTTTTAATGTCTCCATGTATGCACTAGATCTTATATTTTTCTAAGGTGCATGAATAGGTCGGTGTATTTTTTTCAAGTATCCTTGTTCTCTCTATTTCTCTTATTGATCGATATGTCCCTTTTATATAGACAAGGAACATTTTACCTTGTACCACATACCTCGTATTGATCTCTAATGTCATTAAATGTTGTCTAAAAAAGACAGATAGGCTCATTAATATAATAAGCAGTACTAAATTTCATAAATATGACTATTAGAGGTAAGTTTGAATTTAAGAGATAGATCATCGGTAACTCAGTCAGTCAGTAGATCATACTTTCAGTGTCTCATACTATCGATAGATCATTCCTATTAGTAGATGATTTGTTGGTAGATCAGTTATTGGTAGGTGATGTATCGGTAGCTCATTTTTTGGTAGGTGATGCGTCGGTAGCTCAATTTTTGGTAGCTCAGACTTAGCGAAATTTCCAGTGTCAGTTAGTCACTCTGTCAGTAGGTCAGACATCGATAGGTCAGGTGTCGGTAGATCAGACATTGGTAGCTCAAACATTAGTAGATCAGCTTGTTGGTAGTTCAGGATATCGGTGACTCATACTTAGATAAATTTTTGAGTTTCTCTGTTGATGAATCAGCTCATCAGTATCTTATGTCATCAGTAACTCATGTATCGGTGACATTTCTATCAGTAAGACAAGTATCAATAGCTCATACTTATTGGTGGCTTAGACTTTTCAGTGAATTATAATTAACCAAAATTTGTAATTATTTCATATGATGTAAAAACTAACTCTAGAGGTTAAAATTATAGTTAAACATGATTAAATATAATGAGCCTCACTTGGTTGACCCTCACCTGGTTGACCTGAGTTGAACCTCACTTGGCTAACCCTACTCGGGTCGCCATTGCACTTAGGTCACCATTGCACTTATCCTTTTTTGTTTTAATATGTGTATGTCACCACAACTATTTTAGTCTATACATATTCAATATTCTTTTATTATATATTTATTGGTTCCCATAATATCTTTAGAATCTCCACCCAAGCTTTAAGAATCACCCTCTCAAGGTAAGGGAACCTCTCATTCTCCTATTTATTCAAGAACCATCTTTAAATTATGCCTTTTTTATTCCAATTATTCATATTGGGATATAATTTCACACATTCATATCAATATACTTATTACTTCCAAGTGATTTTTGGTTTTGGTATGTCTGACACACTGTTGGTGTATGCTCCTTTGATGTAGCACTTAGTGGTGACCCAAGTAAAATTGATGTGTTATTACTTTGCATTTGATTGTTTATTTTCTACACATCCTCTTTAGACAGGTTTAACAGGTTACTACCAACATGGGAGAAAGATCCATTAGTTTAAAAGAAAAATCTGACACCCTGATTCCCCCTTACCCTCTCACAGTGTTCCGGGGTCCTTCATAATGTTCTCTTTACATGAACACTGGTATTGATTTTTTCAAAATCAGGACAATGGTACATGGTGTATTTTGATTCTTTGGAATTCTAGTTGGGATGTGTTCTCATGTAAGGAGACCGTGTTGTTTCTTATGGATCAATAAAGCTGTGGAAAAAGGATAAAAAATTCCAAAATAATTATTTGAGTAATTTGACGCAGTACATGATTTGAAGACTTGGAATCATTACCTATTTTGTGATAAATCTATAGTGTTTACAGAATAAATATCATGAAATATATTTTATGATAATGGTATTTGAATCTTAGAAAAAAAAATAAGGATGGTGTATCTATAAATGATTCATTTTGACTTGTTTTATACAATGGGAAAAGAAAATTTTGTGGTAGATTCATTAAGGAGGAAGTTATATGCTCAGTTGGAAAAAATAGGTTTTAGATGAGTGGAAGTTGATGTTTGTTCTAGCCAACATGAATCATGAATGTGAATACCAAGGTAATGTTTTAGTTTTCATTCTATTATCATTCATTGAAGATTTTTTTGAGATGGATAAAGAGGTATAGACGTTTGATTCATACTGTGTTGATATGATGTCAAAACATGATGGTTGGTAGACCATTGAGGGTTTGTTTTAGAGGCTATTCAAATTTCAGTGTGTACCATTCAATGATGTGATGCTACTTCATATTCATCATATGAGTTTGATGAAGATCATAAAAGGTAGATGAGTAGCATCCCTTTGACCTAAATTGGTTTAAAATATCTATAATTTATATATTTTGACTTTAAAACCCAAATTAATGTATAAATTAATATTAATAATTATTTAAACAGAAATGTAGTTTATAACTAAAATATAGTATTTTTCACTATTAATCAAAAAATTAAATTTCACATAAAAATACCAATAATTAACCCTAAAATAAAGTTCACATTATGAATTAAAAAATGAAGTTTATTTTATCAAATAAATCTTCTAAACGTGTCTATAAATATTTTTATTGTTTTCTAAATAAAGGACATGAAAAGTGGTTAATATGATAAAATAGTATTTTCAAACATATAAAGACTTTACCAATATTACATGTTTTATTATCAATTTGTTTTAATTATATAAAACCATTATAAATAATATTTTAAGAGTAGTTATTTATATTCATATTACTAAGTTTAACGAATATGCCATAACTCTCTCATTTATATAATTATAGTAATAAAATGATGTTTTATTGAAACTAGGTATTGTGTGTAACATATACCAAGTCAGCGTTTCATGTAGTGAAATATAATGTAAGTCTTGTCTGTAGTGTTTTAAAACCAAACATAGTAGTTTTATGAAAAAACTACATTCAATGATGCGTGAAATGAAAAATATCAAAAATATTAAATTAGTTCAAAAACATTTCACAAAATCCCAGGGTGATACATTCTACCCCCCCCCCCCTTAAAATCAATTTCACCCTTGAAATTATTCTAGGTTATAAAAGGTATAATACTTTCCTTTCATAGAACCCACATCATAAAAAAGAATACTAAATATTACTTTAAAAAATAAAAATAGAAACATTACAGTTACCCTAAGTAACTTATAAATAGGTTTCCGCATAGAAGAACATAGGTGGAAAGGGAAAACATGGACTTGGAGGAAAAGTGTAAATATTCATAGGGAGTGATTGATGCCATCAATAAAAAACAAGTGAATGATCAATGAAAACTTTATGACCTCAAAGTTATAAATCTGTGATGGTTTAAAAGTCTATCGGTTCAACAAAAATTAATTTATTAGGAGAAAATTTTATTTTTAGATTATTTTCCAAAATATGAAGAATTTTAATTAAAAGATATACTTGTGTGATTTTAGGAAAACCTCTCCATTTTTTGTTCCTTGATCCAATTCACCTCTTTATTTAAAAAGGAAGGCAAATTTTTCATTCCCAAAGTACTAATAGATCATGAGATCCATGATATGAAATCCCATATGTCATTATTTATCAACAACAACAAAAATTAGAATAGTTTATCTAATATTAATAAATCCTCATATGCTGGGACAATACTTTAATCTAACAAAGTTCATCTAAAGTGTAACTTAATCTTTCCATAAATGGGTAACCTTATAACCCTTCCGAAATATGAAAATCCAAAACTATAGAAATAATGTCATGAAATTATCTTAAAATTAAACCCCCATATATAAAAAAGTATCTCTTGTTATTAATATTCCAAACACAAGAATACCCTCATCATAAATCCTCTTGAAACATAGTGATAACCTGAATTACTATAAATACTTTTGGAAGACATCCATGCTTCCTTATTCCAAAGGTTACTTGATATATTCCATGAATTTAATAAGTTGTAAACTTATTCCATGAAGACATAGACCACTTTCTCAAAAAATAAATAATCATATCCAGGGTAATTAGTTCTATACAATTTACTTTATCTAAAACAATCATCTCATTATCTAAGCTAAACATAATTTTCTCAAAATATTGATCACATTATGGGTTAACTTCCCTTAATCAAAATATAATTTTTAAAATTCCTCATAACCATTAAATATATGCTTTACAATACTTAATGAAAATATATATTTAAGATACTTATATATTTCATGATTCAAATAACATAATCTTTGAATTCCAAAAAATAAATACTTCATTTATCTGACTTTATTTTTAAACCATTACACCGGATTCATCAACATATTTCATAATACATATTTTCTAGAATATGAATTATGAATCATGCCTTTAGGTTCCTTAACCTAAATTTAATCATGATTCTTATGTTTAATGTAATCAACACTAGAAGAACATCACATACCTTTCACATGTATTTTACAGTCTCTTTATCTCTAGAAGTACAACCCAAACTTATACCCCCTTCTTGATTATATTTATGATATTTCCACTTGGGAAATTGATTTTTCATAATTCCTCTACTTTACACATCTAAAATATTTAATTTTAACCTTTTTTTAGTTTTTAACATAGACTAAAACCATAAATCATAGGGTGAGAAACACATATCATAGAACAAAACCACATAATCATGAAAAATTACTTATAGGATGTCTAAATCATGAAACCTACTTTTTAATCGATGAAACCTTAGGTTTATCCTAGGTTATTAATAATAATATAATAAAATACTTCATGATTTTTCATAAATAGATTTTTAATTTCTAAAGCATATCCCCCCAGAGTGTAAAATGAGGTGTGCAACACTGCCTGTTGTTGTGTACCAGGTTACACCATGTCAAGCTCGACATAGTTTATCAGAGTTGTTACACCTAGGTACATCTGTTATAGATCCACATACACTTGTATAATCCAAAAAAATATGTATTTCTTGGAAACCACTCACTCTATATTTTACTAAAATTCCAAGATTTTCCTAAATATTAACTCATCCTTATACTATTCTTAATAGACATCCCTAGACATTTATTTAGAAAATTACCTAGGGGTATCACTAAAGTTTTTTCATCCTAGTTTCCCAAGGTTGACTAAAAATTCACTCTAATTCCAACTATAACAACCTAATATTAACATATATATACATTACATAAATTTTTTGGAATACTTAAAACATTATACAGATTCCCAAAGACCATATTAGTTTATTTCCTTTGGAAACATTGAAACATAAACACTGGTTCAAAAGCGAGATAAATTATCTCCCACTGGGTTCTTTATGATTATAACCCTTCTTAGATACATCATATGTAATACCTATCTTCATAACATACTGAAGGAAAAATAAAAAGGTGTGATCTTAGATGCTTAGTAAGGGTAAACAAGGGGGAGATGTCCGTATAAACATGAGTATATTGGTATGAGAGCATGATAATAACATTATAACATCATACCCTACATATAAAATATAAAAAAACATGAATCATGGAATAAATCATGGAATTATATAAGATATGATTCATAAGTAAATAAATATCATAAGATATTAAATCATATTATAGGAATAAGATATGGAATTGTGGAATACACGTAATCATACAAAAAACCTATGTCATGGATACCTACCAAGAAATTTATAACATGTTAGTCTTGGGATAATCATCGTACTCATTAAAAGATCCTATATAATAAATATAAGTTTATTATATATCTATCACAGAATCATATTATTATATCTAATACCATATATTCTTCTATTATGACATAATATTACCCACTTTTTAATAATTCTATGTCAAGGTTTCACTTCGGGTAATATCTGCTTTGTTTGTTGCATGTGTCTTAATTTGTTATATCTTTAGTCCTTATACTTATATATTGATTTTTATAATGTTAAAAATTATATAAATAAATTGTATATTCATTATATTATTATTATAATAATCCATATAATATAGATTTATGAAATGGAATATACCGTTCCTGGAGATGATAGGTTGTATGTATGCATGAACGTTGAATCTGTTTAATCATAGTATTGAAAAGAAGAAAGTAAATGAAATATATGTATATATATATTTATTAAATTATAATGGTTATATTATATATAATTTTTAAGTTAATTAATCTCATCCATAATATATTACATGTGGAGTGTGAATGAATCACATCGCTATTATGAGGCGGTAGTCCACACATCCACAGACGATGTTATCGTATTTACACAAGATGGAAAGTATAAAGGCATGTGTTATAAAAGAATTAAAAAAGAATAAATAAATAATAAATATAACATATTTCATATAGAAAAAATTCTATTAGAATTCTCAACCATGGAATGTGGTGAAGGTAAAATGAACAATCATCATTTTGTGAGGTGGTAGTTCTCCATACACATAAACAGTATGTTCATTACCCATTAGATAGAATTCTGTGTATGTGTATGTAGAACCACTAGAATAAAAAATTATTAGTATATTGAGGATAGTTATGTTTTTTTATAATCATTTAATAGGTATATTTGAGGTGGTGGATAAAGAAAATAATAGAAAGGATATTAAGGAAGGATATTACCTCTTCTTTGGGTAACTACTTTTGGTTTGCACCAAAGGGATTCATTTGATTGATTTATGCCCAATGTAAGGATTCAAGGATGAAGTGAGGTTTATTTGGAAGTTAGTTTCTCCGATATGGGATGAAAATAATTGTATTTAGAGGTGTGAATAAGGGGGGAGGTGGTGGCCTTTTATAAGGGAGGGAAATGATATATTTGGTAATGTTTTAAAAAAATTATGTGTTCCCCAAGTTTTACATATTACAAAAATGTAAAAATGGATCATTATACATTTTTATTGGTTTATTGGAATAAATATGGAAATATAATAAGTTTTTGACAAGTTTATAGGTAATTTTCCCCCTTAATATTAAGGTTTATTCCCTTATTAAGCTTAATTTTATCTTAATCCCTCTAATTAATTTTAATCGCATTCACTAAATCTTTCTGGTCAAAAATTAAGTTGATATTATTAGAATAAAAATATAATTCTAATTACAACCATTTGTATCTATTTTTCAAAATTCAAATCATGGAATACGTAAAATTATGTTTAACACTAATCCCACAAACATGGATAGAAAGTGGGTTTTTGAAGTAAAAACGGTCAAAAGTTCAATAAGTTTTTATAATAAATTTTCAAATAAAAATGATTCCAAGGACCTAAATTGGTTTAATATATCTATAATTTATCTATTTTGACATTAGAAACAAAATTTAAATATAAAATACAATGAATAATTATTTAAAGGGAATGAAATAGTTTAACTAAAATATAATATTATTCATTATTCATCAAAAAATGAAGATTCTCATAAAAATCCCAAGACATTACCCTATAATAATTTTCAAATTATAAATTAAAAAATTAATTTTATTTAATCATATTATATTTAGAAATTACCTAAAACTATTTTTACTATTTTTCACAGAAGGACATGAAAAGTAGTTCATTTTAGAAAATATTATTTCCAAACATATAAATACATTACCAATATTACAAGTTTTATTATTAATATATTTTAATTATATAAAACCATTAAAAATAATATTTAAATAGTAGTTATTTTTATTCATATTACTAAGCTTAATGGGTAGGTTATAAATAATTTTTTATATAATTCTAATATAAAATTTTGTTTCATATAAACTTGTTATTATGTGTAACGCAATACAAGTTAGTGTTGCATGTAGCACAAGATAATATAAGTCTTGAATGTAGTGTATGAAAACTAAACAGAGTAATTTTATTAAAAAATATATATTCAGTGTTGCATGAAATGAAAAATATCAAAAAGATTAAATTAATTCAAAAACAATTTTCACAAAATTTTAGGGTGTTATACTCTCCCGCCTCAGAGGTATTCTCAGAATATCCTTAGAGAATACATCCATATAATCCTTCATGACTGAAGAAATCAATATACCTAAGATTACCATTGTTCCAAGGGATAAACTCTCTAAATAATGATTGATTTGTTAGAGCTTCCTTCTCACAATAACCACTCACTCTTCCATGATATCACTCTCACACGCAAATGAGAACTGTATCCCATCCATTAGAAGGAATTCGAATCTTCTTCATGGGATATCTATTAGGTCTCATAATATCAACATCCAGTCCATACCCAAGATTAATCCATATGGTCTCATCATGATGAATAATAGTTTTGATGATAAACTATCTCTACCAAGTAATACCTCACACTACCGGTATATGAATTTCATCAAAGAAGTGTTCCATATTGGATAATTAAGGAAAATATGATTGGTATAATTCTCTATAGGGAGCTCTAGCTCTCATTCTAAGATTAAGGATATGAAGTAATGACTCACACTAATGTCTAATAGTATTAAAGAAAGAGTAAAATAAAAAAATATCATACCTCTAATAATCTCATAAACTATTAATCTATAGGCTATTATATCCTGCAACTATCCACATCTACAACCACTATCTCTCTAAGACTAGATTGGGCCTCTTGGTGGTGGTGGTGGTGTAAAGAGGTTATAACATCCACCTCCACTGGAACTTCCTCCTTTAAGAGCCCCACCTATTATTTTTCCAACTCTACCTCCCTGGTGGCCTCCTTGGCCTCACCAAGGAGATACATTATCATGATATTACATCTACGATGGAGGTCCATTTGATATCTATATTCCCTCCATTGTATATCAGGTCAAGCAATCATATTTTATGTGACCATGCCTGTTACATGCATATCATCACCCCAATTGGGGTTTTCTTGTCCCTTTGTGAGATCCCTGTGCCACATGACCACGTTCATGTGCCCATCCATGAGGAGATATCCTACCCCAATACCCTACTGACTAGAACATGCTAGCTAATATATATGAATCAACCATGTGATGACCACTACCAACTCTAGCTACATGGTATACCTCAAATAGGAATACCTATATCACCAAGACCCACTCTATTAATCCAGCATATGTGGGAATACAAAAGGGTACAAAAATTAATGTATTTATCTCTAAATACCCTATTTGAACTTCTTCACCTAGAAGTAACCATCTTAAATAACATTTATAGGGTATTGTGTAAGGTTAGTGAACCTCACTTCATACTTTGAAACCACCATCCCTCCCTATAGAAAATCTAATAGATCTTGAATCAAAACTAAATTCAATCATGAGGGGTAACACCCCTCACAAAATAGCTACTAGAATTTAGACCATAATATTGTCTACTCATCATGCGCTTGGGTGACTAAACACCACCATCTCCCAACTACTCCATGGAAATGGTCATCTACTAGTGCATCTATCTGATCAGTCGGGTTCTATAGAAGTCTAAAAACATGAATCACCTAATCAAGCCAATCTTCTACTACCTGAGGATCTAGCTAACTCAAGAACCTCAGTGGCATCTAGAACTGGAATTCACAGAGTGGTATAATACTTCATGCATCCTCACCCAACAAAGCTAGTATTATATTCAACATGATATGTGGTGTCTCTTCTATTTTCCCACCTAGAGGAAAGATCTTGGTTGATGGACCTTGAACTGAGTACTTATCACTCATTAAATCATCATCATGATTCTAAATCGGTACCATTGCTTATTTTCTTTGCAGATGCATCATAAAAATATAATAAATACATACGACAATCAGATGAGAATATATATAGGTAGCTAACTAAAGAGTAAAATTCAATGGACTTAATCATGAATAATGAAACTACCAAGGTTTCATGTAACCAAAATATTGATTTTTGAGTCATCATACAAGTATTAAGGGTCATCATGATTGGATACATCAACTTTTTCACCAACACTACATTCCCTGGCATGAAATATGTCCCTGAGAAACATTCACATGGTTTCCCTAACTTCCTAACAAAAAATCATAAGTGGAAAAAACTCCAATCATTGTCCCAAGGTTGAACCACCTCTGAAAAAAAATGTGTCATGTCCCGACCCACTGGGGCCCACCTAGATGGTGGAATACTGAGCGGAAACTATCCCAAGCCTTCCTCCATAGTATATGGGATGGTGACCAGTACTAAAAGGCATAACTAAAATCTAAGTGCTTTTCCTAAATCACATATATGAATGAACCCATCTTTATCCATTTATAAGTATAGAGGACTAATAATAAAATGATAGAATAATTGAGAGTAGAAACCAAGTTTTTAATAACCTATAGGGATATACAAAACTGTGTGATATTTTAATCTGAAAGGAAAAGAGTAAAAATACCTTCCTAACTAAAAAATATGTCCCATTATAAAAATATATAGAAAAGAAATTTTTAGAGAGGATATCTAATCCCCAATCACTATACATGATTAAATGCACTAAAGAACCCCTATGATCCTCTGACAACACCACCAACCTATCATTCATCAGTATAAGACACAAAATGTGAAGGAAAATCCCATGTAGGGGTGATTATATACAAACATAGTAGGACACCGAGAAAACTGGATGGGGAGTGATAAGATACACGATAAAAGTATTCAGATCAACCCAAAACAAAACACAAATGAAAATTAACAATAAAGATATCTATTTTCTCATAAATAAAAGTAGATGAGAGAGACAGTAGATCTATATCTCATAGATCCAAGCCTAGGAAATGAGTCTTCCGTAACTTCTAGACATTCCATTATTGATTCCCATCATCTCAAATTTCTACGTAATAATTAATCATGTGGAGGACTCAAACCTCTACACTATGTTATACAATTGAGGGGGCATAATCTCTATATAAGGGACCCATTCTCTAGTGTTCCATGGGGGTAACACTCATTAGGTAGAGGAACCATTACATAGTATATTATTGGGGTACCACTCTATAAATATATTGAGGAGTCACATACTAGACCATTAGAGGGTGCACCAATTAGTGGATAGATAGAGTACCCACACCCTATTCCATCTAGGGGAACCACTCAGTAGATAGTGAGTGGATCACCCCATATTCCGTTAGGGGTTACCAATTAGTAGTTAGAGGACACACTCCCTAATCTGTTGAGAGGGGATACCACTCGGTATATAGATAGAGGACACATTCCCTCATTCATCCAGAGGTACCACTCAGTAAATAGAGGACCCAAAACCATGTCCATCAGGGGTACCACTCAGTAGATTGATAGAGGACTTGTGCCCTAGTCATTGAGGGTTTACCACTCAGTAGGTAGATAAACCATGACCCATTACATCGTGGGGTAGCACTCAGTGGATAGATGAATAACACATTCCCTAGTCTATCAGGGGGTTCCACTCAGTATGTTTATAGAGGCCTCATGCCCTATTCTTTCATGGGGGTACCACTCTGTACATAGAGGACCCATTCCCTAGTTTCTAAGGGGGTACCACTATGGTCACTCTCTGATTATCCTTCCCAATAACTTCCACCATCAAGCACCTCCTAAATAAGAATCACACATTAAAAATAATTTATCATTTTTAAAAATCTACTAAAAAGTCCACCATCAGGTTCGATGAGGAAAACCACTCATTGTAGGCTACTATAAGGCCAAAATCCGAGTCAAACAAGGGATATTTGAGAGGTATAATTTACCTCAAAAAGGATGAACACTACATGTAAGGGGTCCACATAGTGTGTGTCCATGCTCCTCTTCTAGGTCATTTCCTTGAAAGTACATGTATCACTAGCCATGTAGTACTACATGATGTGTATGTTTACTACACAGTGTGTCTTCGATAGCCAGGGAATGCCCAAAATTTCCTATTCATTCTCGTTTACACTGGCCATGTTCCAGTACTTGGTGTTTGCCTATACGTGTATGTTTCAATGTACTCCAAGAGTACACACTGGGCCGCCAACACCAGGACACAAGGTGTGTGGGTGTCCCACATAGTGTGTGATATTTTACTCACCTAGAAACCTTAGTCACCATGTTTAGGGGTCCAAACATCTCGTGTTATTCAGACTAAATGATGTGTAGTATAGTTTTTGACATAATTAAGGATCTATCATGAAGATCCCAAACCCTTTATTTATTCTTCCATTCATGCCTAATTGACCACCGAAATTAGTAGAAACTACCTCTGACCATCGATTCCGACACTCTGTTGAATGAAAATAGAAATCTGGTTCTCCTGTACGAAGACCACATGTCAACTACAAGTTTTCCATGACACTATTATGTTCAATTCAGATACCAAATCCATGAATTCATCACCTATATCCATGATCCATACATTTCTATCTTTAAATAAACAATCTATTAATTTCATAAGAATGTTCCATGATTTGGGTGGTTTGATCGAGCTTGAACTCGCACAGAAAGGGTGAACCGTGACCCCATATGTCAATGACATAGAACATGAAGAATTATTGGGTAAAAGCACTATATCATGGGTTATAAACATCAATTTCCAAGTTTTCTTGTCCATTAAATACATGCGGTGAAAACTAAGGTGAGAAACATGCAATATGAGAAGATAAATAAATTTAGTAAACAATTTGATTGGACAAAGGGGGTCATGAGAAGCCTAGAAAATTCAAATAAATTATATTATATTATCATTAAAGGTTAAATAATTTAAAATTGGTTGAAAAAACAAATATAATTCCATACATCAATATTGGATCATTCTTTGATGAAGAACGCAACTTCCATTGATGGGAAGGATTTGTTGCATTCGTTGTGCCTCGATTCACCTTTGCCCAATTTTAGGTTGTCATCCAATATCAATTCAACAATAAAGGATGACTAAATATCTTTTCAATGATCCTAGGGTTATAAAGATAAACCTGGATATTTTTCATAACATTTTATTTATAAAGAAATTAGTTTAGGGGTATTTAATTAGTAGATTGATTAACTTAAATAATTAATTGACTTAACATACCCACCAATAGATTCCTTAACTAGACATATAGAACTAAAAATAATTAGGTCAATCCTAGGGTAAACACCATACTCCAAATTCAAAAATTGCCTCATATTTTCAATTTGAGCATTCATTTAGGAGATATCACAATATTTATAAAAAACTTTATGCATGTAATATAAAATAATTCTAATATTTTTATAAAATTAATTATGGATTCAACGAACATCAGAATCACAAGATATATGATCATATGGATTAGAAAATATTCATTAATATATTTCATATTCTTATAATGTAAAAAAATAGTCTCTAAAATATATATATTCTATCTTTTTGGGATTAATTCTAAGTCACCTTTATAATTTTTTGTCAAAATCTTCTCTTTTAAAACACTCATCAATACTTCATAGGTTAACTATTATTCTATCCATTATATATGAACTCTTATTATCTCATTATACCTACACATGAGCCTCAGCCTGGTTGGTGAGGACTCAGTAGGTGCATCCAAGAGACCCGATATCAAATCCAGGTGGAGGCGAATTTTGGAGGGGTACTGTAGCAGTACTATAGCATGCACTATAGCAGTGTTGTAGTAGGTACTGTAGCAGTCACTGTTAGGTACTGTAGCAGCTAGAACTATTCATCCCTCTGGGCCTTTGGGCCACCGGTTTGGTCCTCGCGTACTGCAAGGCTTTCGGGCCCCCCAAGGCCTTCGGGACAGTTGTTTCTCAAGGCCATCGAGCCACATTAAGGCCTTAGGGCCACCCCAAGGCCTTCGGGCCACATGAATGAAGAAGTACCAGTCAAAATACAAGTTAAAAGGCTTCAGATGAGGATTCAGGGCAGGCACATTCACTGGAGCATAGCTAACTAGAATTGGAATAATGAGAGGGTATGTCTTTTCCATCGGTACAAGGCCTGTGCAGCTTTGCATAGGATAGCTAGCCGACCAGCCCTGTGAAGGTGGAGTACTGATTTCATGACATATGCTAGGTAGGAGAATTTCCAAGATGTCTTTTCTGGGTGATTCCCTCTAAGACCTATGGGTCATGTAATTGTCTCTAGGACTTCGAGCCTTGTAAGGGTTTCACCACACCCCTTGAAAGGCGGATTATCAAAATAATAAAAAAATGAAGGCCTTCGAGCCATTCTGACCGACCATTATACATTTTCATGCCCTAAATAAGGATTTTACATACTCTTTTGGGAATATACATGTATATTCGTTGACACATGATTTATAAAATCACAATGGAACCCATTATTTTCTCATGGGTTCATATCATGTTTAGGATTGACGTATGATTTCTTTTCTTTGATGAATCCAAGATTATGAGAGTTCTATGATGTGATGTGTGGGTACATAATTATATAAACCTCTAAAACATATATTATTATGCTATTTATCATGGTATATGTATAAAATTAATGAACATGGTGTTATATTTGGTCACATTTTATGAAGTAATGATTTTTACACATATGTTATGCATGAACATTATATTTGATTTTTCACAATAAATGTGGGGATTTGAAAAAAAAATATAATGATATTTCCGTATTATGTATATTTTATATTCCATGTCTCTTTAAAATTATTCCCTCATTTGTATAGTAATGATTTTTTACTTTTGAAATGATGATAATGGTTATACTCACCAATGTACTATTGTGATTCATGTCTCATTTACCTTCCCTTTTATACCTTCCCTTATGGGGTTTTCAAATAACCCTTTTTTGACATATTTCCTTGGGTGATTATTCATATTAAAAATATTATTCATGATTTTAGGAGGAATATACTAAATGATTTAAATAATATTTAAAATTTAATGTGTAATCATGTGGAATGAACTTAATTCTTCCAAGACAATAAAATTTTAGAATTTATATAATAGTATTCTAGTATAATTTATTATTAAATTGATGTAATAATAATATATGAAAGATTAATATCACTATAAACTATCCCACACTATAACCTACATTAATTGGAAGCTTCCCACCCTCAGGGACTCTCATTGTATTATTGAGTGTTCACTCTCATGGAGTCTCTTTACCTCTACCTGCATCATCACCATGACATATCACACATCAGCCATAACATACCACAAATAACTTTAAAATAACTAGTCACAATACCCACATAATTATAAAATATCAAAAATTCTTTTTAGATCCTTGCAATCCATTTTATCTCCCACCATGGACACAAAATATACGATGTTTTAAGGATATAATCACACACCATATAAACTCCAACATAGTTCTTCTAGAATATTGGTCCTAGAAATTAAATTACAGTATCACAAACATTTATCATATCCTATTTATAAACAATTTATACCACATTATCTCTAACCAATAAAAACTATAAAACCCATTTAAATTGATTCTCATCACCCACTACACCTTTTCAAATTCTCACCTCCATTTATACATATAAGATGTGTTTATTTAGTAGGTTCATTTGATATTTCAATTCCACATCCACTATAAACAGATAAAGGATTTCCAATACAAATCAAAATAATTTTGAAAGGAAACACCATGATACATGTCGCATACTATTTATAGTGTGCACTCATGCCAGTTTAGATAAACATGTATAGAACATACACTTCCACAAAGAAATTAACTTATAAAAAGTACCTTTGTTGGTCAATATTACTTGATATAATGCCTGAGTGTCAGGGACTGTAACAGCCCAAGATTTTATAAAAAATATTCTTTTTAATTTTATTAATGTCTTGTGTTGTACGCTACACCAAAAGGAGCTTGCACAACACACATCCTTGACTTTCCTTGCATTACACGCAATCGCGACCTTCCTCGATAGCGTGTGTAATACGCAATACCGAGTTTCACTAAACAACGATATGCTATTAAAATATTAATAAAACTAGCCGGTATGAATAGTAATAACCACTTTTTAAAATTCTGTAAATCTTATTTTTCAAAATGAACTTCATTTTTGGATTCGGAGTATCGAATTTAGCCTAAGGTGAAATTTTGGTACATTTCGGATAACTTTCATATTCTGATGAATAGTGAAAATTACTAAATTATAATTAAAAAACAACTTTTTTAATCGAAATAATTAATAGTGATAAATTATTAATTGGAGTAGTTTTAAAGTATATTTAGAATATATTTTTACAATTTAATACAATGTTGGTCATTGGATGTAATTGCACATTTAAACCAGACATAAACAAGTGTCAATCTTTTGATAGATATTGTTTCTTAAAAACACGCTATTTGTTTTAACAGCGGGATTTAATTATAAAATTAATTAATGCAACTTCTATGTTATGAATTTGGTAAAATAGACTTCATTTTTGAATTCGGAATATGAAATATAGCTTAGGATGAAATTTTGGCATTTTTCTGAAAACCTTCATTTTTTGATGAATAGTGAAACTACTAAGTGGTAGTTAAAAAACTGAATTTTTCATAAAACTTAATTTTACCGCTTCTGTGAATGGAATTTCAAAAATCCGAGAGACACGGTTGATGTCAGTAAGTAAAATGTGGTTCAATGAGATGAAAATAATTTTTGGTGAATAGTAACTTTTTACTTTTATTTACCACGGTTAAAAGTAAATAGGGTAATTAAGGGTAAGAATGATATTAATATTACCCTAACACATGTCCTAATTCTATTGGACAAGTGTATCTCGACCAAAAACAACCTTAAGTGTAAAATATTATCATTTAGGCCCACTTGGATTAGATTAGGACATTTATTATTATTTAATTCAAAGAAGAGTTAAAAGAGTTAAAATCAAAGTTTATTCACTAAAACATTTTTAATATGGGGTTATACATAAGATAAATTCGACTATAAATATTAATTAGAAATCTAAAAAGATTTCCTATATAATGATATTTTATTTATAATTTTTAGACTTTAAATAAATTAATTTATTTATGACACAACGATGATGCAGTAATTACCCTTTTAAGGAAATATTAACATAATTGATGTTATAAATACTCAAATGAATGTAATTTGAGACTTTTTATAAATTCCACTAATTTTCTAGGTTACTATGATATATTAGTGTTGATTTAATCAACTTGGTTCGAACATATAATTCTGTTATGACTTTCACAAAAAATCATATATCAAATAGTGTCAAAATTGACACAAAATAGTTTTTAAATAAAATATTATATTATTAATTGTTATTTTATTCCTAAAAATCTAAGGTTCGGCCACATGACTTAGATAAGGATATATATATTAATAATAAACAATTTGGGGTTCGTTTGGCATGTTATAGTAAGTGTATTAACCATATAGTGAAAGAAAACAAAAAGACACGGAAAAAGTTAAATTATTTAACTTAGAGTTAAATCTAATTGATAAGGTTAAAATAAGAACCTAAACTTGTATAAATCCTATTGGCTGATAGGATTTCAACTCATCCCCACTTTAGCTTCGAAATAAGACCCTTTGGAACCATTATAAACCGATTTTTACTTTAATATAAAATAATATTTTGAGATATTCCTAAGGTGCCCCTCTCCTCCCTTATAAAAGGACACCTCCTCCCCCTCCTCCTCACACCAATTTGAGCACTCAAGCTCGTCCAACCCCTTCCAAAATCTCTTCTACACTTCCTTAGCAACATCCTAGAGGTTCTGGTCTTCCTCAAAGACCAATTTTAGTGCCCTAAGAGGAGGTCTCAAAGAGGCGCTTCAAAGAAGAGGTAATTACCGTTACCAATTCTTTCATCTTTATTTCTTCTTCCACTTATTCTTCTTAGGTTGTTTAATTATGAAGTAATAACATCAGTATCACTCATATACTGATTTGTTATTATAAGTATGAAACAACCCTATTTCACCGTCTATCCATCCTACGGAAAAAGAAATCACCGCGCGTGCGTACGTACGGAATACCGTCTCCACGCCGTGGTGTAATCTATTTTCCACCACCACCTTACATGGATGGGTATAATGGTGTAAAGAATAACTATACATAGTTATTAAAACATCATATTGATTCTGATATATTGTATAATCCACTCCAATTCAATTCAATATTTATGGAAATGATATCATCGCTCGTGCGTACGTACGGACTACCGTCTCCACGACGCGATGAGATTCATTCTTAATGATTAACCATTCATGAATGATTATAAAGTATATATAATAAGTACTAATGAAATATATGACATAATAATGATATTGGGTTTATGTATATATATATATATATATGTATGTCATCTACTTACTTCCATTCAAGACAATAAGGAAAGAAAAACAGCGTTCATGCGTACGTACGGACTACCGTCTCCATGAACGGTGTTTTTCATTTTATTTATCTATCTATTATATATATATATATACTGAATATATATGATATATAAATCATATTTTATATTCTGGAAGTAAGTAAATCATGATATAAGTAATAATGATGTCAAGAACAACAAGTCAAAACACCTACGATAAATGAAACGATTTTACCCAAAACGCTTCTTTAACATGGAATTTACAAAAGAACGGGTAATATAATGTCATAAGTGAACCATATATGATATCATAACAATGAATATGATTCTGTAATAAGTCAATGACATTATTTAAATCATTATACAGGAGTTTCGGACACATACGAAGCAAATCGGACCTAAGGTAAGGGAAATATCACAATCTCATTTTTATCCGAGATTGTTTATTCGTAAGTATTTACTGGGTGTATTTTATCATCCACGTCCATGTTTCATCAATATGTAATATTATTTCCATCCACCTTCAATTTTTTAAATCCATTTTTACCCTTAGGTGAGTTTTTAGTAAAGAATATGAAAGGAATCTTTTGTCGCTTTTTCGTACGAGGTGAATTTTTTACTTTTCCGACAAAAGTACGAAGAATGTTTTTTTTAACTTATACGGCACGAACGGATTTTTACGGTTTTATAAAGCATTATTTTCATGAACCTTCCTCCAAAATATTTCATGACTATTTTCAATAAAATCTCTTTCTTTTAAAATTGCATGATGTTTTGTGAAAAGAAATTGATTTTCAAAGAAGAAAGGATATTTTCCTCAAGAATTCATTTCAAGTGTTTTTTTTTAAAACTATTTTTCCATCTAAGATGACGTTATTTGATATGTATGTTTCAAGTAAAATGTCTCTATGTTTTAAATGGTTTCAGTTTTCTTATGATGAAATGATATCAATTGTTTATGGATTATGATGGCATGATGTTTAAGAATCCCATTTTATTACATGGGTTATGAAATGATGTATGATTTATGATTTTGTGGCACACATAAGAATGGTATCATTATGAGATGGGTGGGACCTATATCTCCCTCCAATTCATTGGGTAATGATTTTATATCTCATGAGATAGACATGGCTGGAATGGTAGGTTATACCGGTTCAGTGAAACAGGACTGAAACGAGGGTTACTCGATTCAGAAAGGGACTTTGTCCACTAAGATAGTCTTGGCAATGAGTCTTGACTAACAAGAAATGATTCTCTATGATTATGTGTGAATGCCACAAAGTTTCATGTTTTATGTTATGATTATTGTGATTACATTTCACTGCCATGATTTACCCCATGTTATGAAATTATGATCTCTTTTGCAGGTTAAGATTTCCAAAAGTTATGTGCTTATGTATATGATGTGATTGATATTTCTTTTGTTTACCCTTACTGAGCATTTGAGCTCACCCTTTTATGTTTTCTTTTCCCCAGGATATAAAGAAAGGTTTTAGGTAAAAAAAAATGGAAGATCTTTATGGGAGATATTGAAGATCTTTCACCACGATTAGAAGATTATAGTCCGAGTTTCCAAAGACACTAAACTATTACGGTCCTTGTGTGTGTGTTTTTGTAATGTACTAAGTATTCCGCAAATGTAATGTAATGTCCATGTAAGTCGGGATTCAGGTCTCTACAGTTGGTATTAGAGGAAAGGTTTAGTCAACCTTTGGAAACTAGGATGCGAAAACGTTAGTGAGATCCCTAGAGATATTTCTAAGGTATGTCTAGGGATGTCTCTAAGGTTAAGTATACATATAGGTTATAGTCCTAGAATTTCTCTAACGATCTTAGAATTTAACCTAAGATGTTAGATATTGAGGGTACTACCCCTTTATTATGTTGTTTTCCCTAGCATGATTTTTGCCTCTCATACTATTCTTTTGGGGTTTTAGACGATGGTTGGAACCCGAAGGAACCGTGTTAATGCGGAATGTGATGGGCAATGCAATGATTGTCCCCCTGAGCAACCAAACGATATGGGAGCCGGAATGCAAAATCTTGTAGCCATGCTCACACAACTTTCTCAAGCTATGAATCATGCAGGACTTCCAAACGAGCAAAGGAAGGAGCAACATTCTTTTGAATCCTTCATGAGGCAGCGTCCACCTTCTTTCAGTGGGTCTACTGATCCATTAGTTGCTGAACAATGGATTAGTACTTCTGAAAAGATATTTTCAGTTCTTCAATGTTCTGAACATGATAAAGTCATCCTAGCAGTGTATCGTTTGGAAGGAGATGCTGATCAATGGTGGAATCTTATTAAGAATACGAGGCAAAGGGATGAAATTGAGTCTATGGAATGGGACGAGTTCAAGAACTTATTTTTCAATAATTACTTCCCTCGTATTCTCCGAACAAATATGGAGAAAGAGTTTCTTGAACTGAAGCAAAGGGATGATGAATCTGTTGGTACCTATGAAGTGAATTTTACAAGACTTGCAAGGTACGCTTCTGGTATTATCATACAACCTGAAAGTAAAGTTGATCGATTTTTCAGTGGCTTAAAACCAAGTCTTCGAAGGGAATTAGCTATAAGAGACTTCAGTAGCTATGAAGAAATTGTGCGTTGTGCTATCAAGGTAGAAATGGAAGTTGGTGTTACATATCCATCTCATGGTTTTGACAAGAAACGAAAGATAGAGTTCAAGGAGAAATCTCAGAATAATGGTGAAAAGAAGATGAATGTTTCCTTATGCACAAAGTGTGGAAAGAAGCATGGTGGAGATTGTCTTAAAGGGACTAGAAAATGTTTTAAGTGTGGAAAAGAAGGTCATCGAGCAGCTGAGTGTCGAAGTAATGGAAAAAGGGATTCTAATGAAGTGAATAAAGAAAACACTGCAGAGAACGCACAACCAACACTTCAATGCTTCAAGTGCAAGGAGATGGGACATTATGCCAATAAATGCCCTAATCCAAGGGTTAGTGATGATCGACATGAGCAACCGCTTAAGGCAAAGGACAAAGGGAAGTCACATGCGATCACTATTGGCAATGTTGAATATGACAACGATGTGGTGGAATGATTAAGTTTTTATGTAATGGGATTCCAAAATAATGTTGTATCATGGAATATTGGAATATTTATATATTGGTCTAAGGTGGTATTCAAAGTGATTGAGATATTATGCGCATAATGAAGGGAAAACGAAAAAACGAAATGTTTAACAGTATTCATGAGCTCATGATTGATATAAGAACTAAGTGATATCATGGTTTGAGTATATAGAATTTTGAGGATTTTGGTATGTGGAAAGTGTTAACTTTTAACTGCATTCAAGTTTTCACTAAGGTTCAATGGGTATTCAAGAGAATACATGATTAAGGCCTTTGAATGTTTGGAATGTGACCAACAAGACATATCTTATGGGGATTAACGACAGTATTAAATCTCTGGTAATCGTTTTCACTATATTATGAGAGTCGACTACAGTATTATGGATAAGCCTAAAAGATTGGAATGGATTATGTTGGACATAAGTTAGTATTGTTTGTTTTATTGATATTATTGATGGGATATTATATAGTTTTGGAAAAAGGACAACCTGCAGGACGGGCGACAGCCCATCGCTTCGGACAAGGCTGTGGGAATCGAACCCACAACCGAAGTGCGACTGGCCTTTATCGCCTACCACTGGCCTACAGGAAGTCCCTGTTTAGTAGAAACTAGTTTTATTATATTAAGCAGTATGATATATGAAGTATAAGTCCATTTTAGGAACCATATATGATTAATCTCACTATAGTTCGACTTATGTATATAATTTTTGGTAACCTTTTGTTTGAGACAGATGGAATGACCCGTCATTCTATCACATGATCTGCTAACACTTCACGAATAACAAATTCAACTTCATTTATTTAAGAGATGAAGTGGAAATTGTTCTAGGCACGAACAATAGTGAGATTGTACCAAAATAAAGAAAGTATTTATTCCAATTCAAATTTTCAACTTTAGGGAAATGATCTTGAAAACCAAAAATGTTGTCCTAGTGATCTTATACCTGATGAATCGGATGGTACCTTAGATCGTCACAAATTTATGGATTTGTGATTATTGGCTTTTCCATAGCCATGTTCTCTACCACTCTCCATTAGAACATGATGGTTAGATTTCTCTTCCATATCCATATTTTCACCTATGTGGAAACCCAATGATTAGTTTATTTGGGTAACCATTACGTTTCATACTTTTGTTTTTAAAGATTGGTTTTGATATTCCTTTTTATGATGTGGGTTTGTATTAAAGAAACTTTCAAATAGTAAACCATTTATAACCCCGAAAAATTTCGAGGGTGAAATTCATTTTAAGGGGGGTAGAATGTAACAGCCCAAGATTTTATAAAAAATATTCTTTTTAATTTTATTAATGTCTTGTGTTGTACGCTACACCAAAAGGAGCTTGCACAACACGCATCCTTGACTTGCCTTGCATTACATGCAATCGCGACCTTCTTCGATAGCGTGTGTAATACGCAATACCGAGTTTCACTAAACAACGATATGCTATTAAAATATTATTAAAACTAGCCGGTATGAATAGTAATAACCACTTTTTAAAATTATTTAAATCTTATTTTTCAAAATGAACTTCATTTTTGGATTCGTAGTATCGAATTTAGCCTAAGGTGAAATTTTGGTACATTTCGGATAACATTCATATTCTGATGAATAGTGAAAATTACTAAATTATAATTAAAAAACAACTTTTTTAATCGAAATAATTAATAGTGATAAATTATTAATTGGAGTATTTTTAAATTATATTTAGAATATATTTTTACAATTTAATACAATGTTGGTCATTGGATGTAATTGCACATTTAAACCAGACATAAACAAGTGTCAATCTTTTGATAGATATTGTTTCTTAAAAACACGCTATTTGTTTTAACAACGGGATTTAATTATAAAATTAATTAATGCAACTTCTATGTTATGAATTTGGTAAAATAGACTTCATTTTTGAATTCGGAATATGAAATATAGCTTCGGATGAAATTTTGGCATTTTTCTGAAAACCTTCATTTTTTGATGAATAGTGAAACTACTAAGTGGTAGTTAAAAAACTGAATTTTTCATAAAACTTAATTTTACCGCTTCTGTGAATGAAATTTAAAAAATCCTAGAGACACGGTTGATGTCAGTAAGTAAAATGTGGTTCAATGAGATGAAAATAATTTTTGGTGAATAGTAACTTTTTACTTTTATTTACCACGGTTAAAAGTAAATAGGGTAATTAAGGGTAAGAATGATATTAATATTACCCTAACACATGTCCTAATTCTATTGAACAAGTTTATCTCGACCAAAAACAACCTTAAGTGTAAAATATTATCATTTAGGCCCACTTGGATTAGATTAGGACATTTATTATTATTTAATTCAAAGAAGAGTTAAAAGAGTTAAAATCAAAGTTTATTCACTAAAACATTTTTAATATGGGGTTATACATAAGATAAATTCGACTATAAATATTCATTAGAAAGATAAAAATATTTCCTATATAATGATATTTTATTTATAATTTTTAGACTTTAAATAAATTAATTTATTTATGACACAACGATGATGCAGTAATTACCCTTTTAAGGAAATATTAACATAATTGATGTTATAAATACTCAAATGAATGTAATTTGAGACTTTTTATGAATTACACTAATTTTCTAGGTTACTATGATATATTAGTGTTGATTTAATAAACTTGTTTCGAACATATAATTCTGTTATGACTTTCACAAAAAATCATATATCAAATAGTGTCAAAATTGACACAAAATAGTTTTTAAATCAAATATTATATTATTAATTGTTATTTTATTCCTAAAAATATAAGGTTCGGCCAAATGACTTAGATAAGGATATATATATTAATAATAAACAATTTGGGGTTCGTTTGGCATGTTATAGTAAGTGTATTAACCATATAGTGAAAGAAAACAAAAAGACACGGTAAAAGTTAAATTATTTAACTTAGAGTTAAATCTAATTGATAAGGTTAAAATAAGAACCTAAACTTGTATAAATACTATTGGTTGATAGGATTTCGACCCATACCCACTTTAGCTTCGAAATAAGACCCTTTAGAACCATTATAAACCGATTTTTACTTTAATATAAAATAATATTTTGAGATATTCCTAAGGTGCCCCTCTCCTCCCTTATAAAAGGACACCTCCTCCCCCTCCTCCTCACACCAATTTGAGCACTCAAGCTCGGCCAACCCCTGCCCAAATCTCTTCTCCACTTCCTTAGCAACATCCTAGATGTTCTGTTCTTCATAAAAGACCAATTTTAGTGCCCTAAGAGGAGGTCTCAAAGAGGCGCTTCAAAGAAGAGGTAATTACCGTTACCAATTCTTTCATCTTTATTTCTTCTTCCACTTCTTCTTCTTAGGTTGTTTAATTATGAAGTAATAACATCAGTATCACTCATATACTGATATGTTATTATAAGTATGAAACAACCCTATTTCACCATCTATCCATCCTACGGAAAAAGAAATCACCGCGCGTGCGTACGTACGGAATACCGTCTCCACGCCGTGGTGTAATCTATTTTCCACCACCACCTTACATGGATGGGTATAATGGTGTAAAGAATAACTATACATAGTTATTAAAACATCATATTGATTCTGATATATTGTATAATCCACTCCAATTCAATTCAATATTTATGGAAATGATATCATCGCTCGTGCGTACGTACGGACTACCGTCTCCACGACGCGATGAGATTCATTCTTAATGATTAACCATTCATGAATGATTATAAAGTATATATAATAAGTACTAATGAAATATATGACATAATAATGATACTGGGTTTATGTATATATATATATATATATATATGTATGTCATCTACTTACTTCCATTCAAGACAATAAGGAAAGAAAAACAGCGTTCATGCGTACGTACGGACTACCGTCTCCATGAACGGTGTTTTTCATTTTATTTATCTATCTATTATATATATATATATATACTGAATATATATGATATATAAATCATATTTTATATTCTGGAAGTAAGTAAATCATGATATAAGTAATAATGATGTCAAGAACAACAAGTCAAAACACCTACGATAAATGAAACGATTTTACCCAAAACGCTTCTTTAACATGGAATTTACAAAAGAACGGGTAATATAATGTCATAAGTGAACCATATATGATATCATAACAATGAATATGATTCTGTAATAAGTCAATGACATTATTTAAATCATTATACAGTAGGTTCGGACACATACGAAGCAAATCGGACCTAAGGTAAGGGAAATATCACAATCTCATTTTTATCCGAGATTGTTTATTCGTAAGTATTTACTGGGGTGTATTTTATCATCCACGTCCATGTTTCATCAATATGTAATATTATTTCCATCCACCTACAATTGTTTAAATCCATTTTTACCCTTCGGTGAGTTTTTAGTAAACAATATGAAAGGAATCTTTTGTCGCTTTTTCGTACGAGGTGAATTTTTGACTTTTCCGACAAAAGTACGAAGAATGTTTTCTTTAACTTATACGGCACGAACGGATTTTTACAGTTTTATAAAAGCATTATTTTCATGAACCTTCCTCCAAAATATTTCATGACTATTTTCAATAAAATCTCTTTCTTTTAAAATTTCATGATGTTTTGTGAAAAGAAATTGATTTTTAAAGAAGAAAGGATATTTTCCTCAAGAATTCATTTCAAGTGTTTTTTTTTAAAACTATTTTTCCATCTAAGATGAAGTTATTTGATTTCTATGTTTCAAGTAAAATATCTCTATGATTTAAAAGGTTTCAGTTTTCTTATGATGAAATGATATCAATTGTTTATGGATTATGATGCCATGATGTTTAAGAATCCCATTTTATTACATGGGTTATGAAATGATGTATGATTTATGATTTTGTGGCACACATAAGAATGGTATCATTATGAGATGGGTGGGACCTATATCTCCCTCCAATGCATTGGGTAATGATTTTATATCTCATGAGATAGACATGGCTGGAATGGTAGGTTATACCGGTTTAGTGAAACAGGACTGAAACGAGGGTTACTCGATTCAGAAAGGGACTTTGTCCACTAAGATAGTCTTGGCAATGAGTCTTGACTAACAAGAAATGATTCTCTATGATTATGTGTGAATGCCACAAAGTTTCATGTTTTATGTTATGATTATTGTGATTACATTTCACTGCCATGATTTACCCCATGTTATGAAATTATGATCTCTTTTGCAGGTTAAGATTTCCAAAAGCTATGTGCTTATGTATATGATGTGATTGATATTTCTTTTGTTTACCCTTACTGAGCATTTGAGCTCACCCTTTTATGTTTTCTTTTCCCCAGGATATAAAGAAAGGTTTTAGGTAAAAAAAAGGGAAGATCTTTATGGGAGATATTGAAGATCTTTCACCACGATTAGAAGATTATAGTCCGAGTTTCCAAAGACACTAAACTATTACGGTCCTTGTGTGTGTGTTTTTGTAATGTACTAAGTATTCCGCAAATGTAATGTAATGTCCATGTAAGTCAGGCTTCGGGTCTCTACAGGGACCCTATGTATGCCACTAAAACATTTTCCCCTAGTACCATAAAAACTTTGGAAACCTTTTCCTTAATATGGAATAGCCCCATGACAATTTTGGAAGACCCGTACCAAAAAGTCATAAAACTTATATTCAATATTCTAAGATGTTATCCATAGTAATATATATTTCAGGATTAAATATTAAATATTGGGAGTTCTAAAATATTTTACATATAATTATAAACAATAATCAATAAAATTATTATCATAAAAATGCATCATGTAATATACACATTAATGGTAAGAAATAATAAACATTATTTCATCAAATGAAAAAATAATAATGTGTTTCACTTGAATTATATATTTTTAAAATTATAGCATAATATTATATTCCATAGTTATTCTGTCACAAATAAACAAAAAATAAACATATTCATAAAATATATTTTCCTGTAAAATTATATATTTCACTTCCACCATTTTCCGTGTTTTATGAGTAATCGACTATATCAAAACCTATATTAATTTCTAATGTTAACAAAAACCTAAATCCATCAAATTAATATTTACAATTTACCACTATATTATTATATTATGTGAATATGAATTATATACCCTCCATAAAAAAGAAACCCATGATAGATTCGTAAGTATAGGTAAAGATATGATAATTCTAAGTTATAGGCACTAGTAGAAAAATGGTTTTTAATGTCAGTTTTTTTTATTTTTGACGTTGGTTTTTAACCAACGTCGAAGTCACCAACGTAAAAAATATGACTTTTTATGTCGGTTTTTTTAAACTAACACGAGAAATTAATTACATTTTTTTTGGCATCGGTTTTGTAAAATATTGATGCTAAAAAAACTATGTGATATCATTTTTGGTGTCGTTTTTCATAAAAACTGATTGAAAAAATTAAAAAAATAGTTTTGGCATCGGTTATTTTAAAAAACAAATGCCATAAATGAAAAAAATATATATTTTTGGCAACAGTTTTTAAAAAATCCAATGCCAATAAGTATTTTTTTTTGATATTTTAGATCATTTCTTAAGATTTGATTTGACAGGATGTGGAACTAAAACGGAGTTACGGATCAAAAGTTATCACCGTCAGAATTTGAACCTATCAAAGTTTCGATTCATACAACCCGTTTCAAACAAAACATGATAAACATAAATTATAATCATATACACCAAATGAAATAAAATAAGCATAATACTTCAAACATATTTCAATGGTTTTAGGGGCTTCCATTGAAATGATATGTTTTTTATCATCATATAACTTATATTTATAAATGAGAATGAATCATCATTATAAGAAATATAATCGAGTTGTTTAGAAATAAAGGAAAATAATAATAAAGAAAACAAATGAAAATAATATGTACTATGTTCAAATTAATGATTGAAGTCGCATTGAAAACTTGATTGATTCGAAGATGTTGAAAATGATAAACGAATGAGAAACTGGATATATATATAGTAAATGAAAAATTTTCAATTGCTTTGTATAAAAATGTAGGCGGGGTTTTAAAAAGTTAAACGCGCGTAGTGAAAAAAATTGAAATTCAGATCCCACGTTATTCTTTGGTGTCGGTTTTGTTTGAAACCGATGCAAAATAGGATTTTTATTGGTCTTTTGGCGTTGGTTTTCTAAAAAACAGACACCAAAAAGTTAAAAAAATATCTTTTCCATCATTTAACTAACCGATGCTAAAAATATTAAAAAAAAACTTTTTGCATCAGTTTTTTTAAAAACCGAGGCCAAAAACAGAAAATAATTTTTTTAGTGTTGAATATTAAAAAAAAGACGCAAAAAACTAGAAAAATATTTTTGGTGTCAGTTTTTATGAAAACTGACACCAAAAATTTAAAAAACAATTTATAGTGTTTTAGATAATTTCTTAATATTTGATTTCACGGTCGTGGAGCTGAAACGGAGTTACGAATTAAAAGTTATGGCCTTTGAAAGTTGAACTTCTTTAAGACTTCTCTTAGAGAATGTCAACTTCTGACATCCATAACTTTTAATCTGTAACTCTGTTATTTCTCCACGACTAGTCAAATCGAAGCTTAGTGAATTATATAAAACATTGTATTTTTTTTAATTTTATGGCATCTGTTTTTATAAAAATCGACGGAAAAATATATTTTTTTAATTTTTTTGCGTCTGTTTTTTTAAGAATCGATTCCAAAAATTCACCAAAAAAATTATTTTTGTTGGTTTATAACAAACTGACATCAATCTTGTGACGTTAAAAATCATTTTTCTACTAGTGAGGCCTTGATTTTATGATGAACTTCATTCCTAAATCCTCTAAAAATCTTTCATTTATACTAAATTATTTATCCTCCTTATACCTTGATATTACACACCACTCAAATTATAAAAAATCTCTAGTGAGAACTGGGAAAATAGAAGAAATTATCGTAATAGTGTAAAATAGATCAAATGAGGGAAAATTATCAAATTTTTTCCATCAATTATATTACATAATGTTCATTGATATCTATTTATTTCAAATTCAATTCTCTTATTCAAATACATGAATTAAAGGAACTAAATAGTAAATAAATTAACATAATAATGTATTCAACTCCCCTTCCTTTAATATTCCAAGTCATCTCATCAAAAAATAACCCATATAATTCACAATATTTATTTTTTAAAAATAATACATTAAAATTAATTATTTAAATATATAAATAATTAATTTAAATCCACCAACACCAAAAATATAATAACAATTTTTAACCATCTTAGAAAAGAATGAAAATACCACCTAAGGGTAAACATCACACCTCAAAATCCTATAGCGCGATCAAAATTACATTCTTAGAATAATAAATGTACCATTTGAACTTTCATAGACAGTAATATTTAAAAATTAAAAAACACTCTGGGTCTCTATTGAATTTTTCTCCTACTATGTATCCTTTATATGTAAAAAAGAAACTCTCATTGCATTCTCACCATATAAATACCGCAATGAAGGGTACTCGCATCACTTCTATTATACATGACAAATTATACTCCAATCACATGCATATTGTATCAAATAAAATTTGATGAGTAATAATCATTCATCTAAGAGACTTCTAATGTTAGGTGAGGGTATTATAGTGAATAATACTCACATTGCATTAAATAATATAAATTAAATTTTGTGATAATGGAATCGATCGATATCATTACTAGAGTCAAAAAATAGTTGTATGGTCCCTATAGGTGAACATAAACCTCATAGTTGGTCAAAAAACTAGTGGTACACCCCCTATATGTAGAGAAATACTCATAATAGGCCAAAAATAACTTGTTTCACTCCCACTATATCTAAACAAGGATATTTATCATTTTTCATCAAAACTAGTGGCACTTCTACAATTATTTTTTTATTTATTACCCATAAATATTCACAACATCCACTAAATATTTTAAAAATTAAAATACTAAGAAAAAGAAAAATTAAGAGGTAAAATAACTCAAGAACCCTATATAAATATAACTATAAAAATTTAAACAAAAAATAATGCATCACCAAAGATATTTTTGTATTAAATAATTATAGTAACATTGTTAACATTAATTTAGTATGAATAGAATCACTATCAAAAAACTCATGAGTACATATAAACCTTATTAAAGGTGGAAAACAATATATGTCCTAATAGATACTTTAAAAATTAGTATCCATCCTCTAACACTAAAGAAAAGTAAAGGAATAAATATAAAAGATGTCGATCTACTGAGCATTCTGAAATAACACATTGACAAAAATAAAAATGAAAAAGTAGTTGGAAGAAAAAATAATGATAGCGACACCTTCTTAATATCCCTTAATGTAATCAATGTTTCTTGAAATATTTTGACCTACTCAATCACACATATCAACAATAAATGATCTACCATACAAAATAATGACTAAAACCATGTACCGATCATTTCTTCAATATGGACCATCTGAACATCCTTATCTAGTACCATACATTATAATATAACTACCAACCATCAAATTATTTTTTACAAAATATAGAACAATATTACTAAATAAAAATTAAAAAATAAAAATAAAAATTCACTAAAGAAATAAGTAAATCTCTACACAATGAAAAGAAAAGTACTTTTGAAATGATATAGGATAATGAAAAGACAAATATAAATTCTCTAACATTTAATATACTTCAAAAAATATATTAATTATATCAAATAATTTATCATAAACCACTAAAACATCAACACTATCATCTAGGGATCTCCCACTATTCATTCCATAACATAAAAACCTCTTAAAGGTAAGAAACAAAGTCCTCAATAGGTTAAGGGGAACATATTTGGAGATTATTCTTAACTGAATGGATGATCCCCTCTATTTAGTAAATCCAAATAAATGAATAACCATTTATTATATACAAAATAGAATTTAATTATGTTAAAGAACTATCTATGAGGATCTTCAATGGTATTGGTATTTATTTTACTAAGAATAATATACCTCTAATCAAAATACATGAGAAAAACATCCAGTCAGATATAAATAGTAAACCATCCATTAAAATTTAAAAATGAATTTTTGAAGGCCTAAAAATTATTGGTCAAACAAAATATTAAATACAACTAATTAAAATTACTCTTAATATTATGTTCATAAAAAATTTAAAAGACACCCTACTAGTAATTCTTGCAATTCAAATAATATATCCACCATTGAAAATTTTTATCCATAAAATGATTAAACAATAACTTACAACAACAAAAATTAAGAACATAACAATTTATAAAAAAATATTATTAATCATATTGAACAAATTTGAAAGAAATATTCACATTGAAATAATTCCCATTATAAAACATTAAAGATAATAATTTAAATATTGATAAAAGAAAAAATATGAATTTCACATCATTTATATACAGAACAAAAATTTTAATATATAGATATCACATATTAGTAGATAACTATTCATTACATAACATAATGATCCACACCAGAATCATATATGTCTAGGGCCTTTGGAATTATGGACATGTAGAAAACTGGTTCATAAATTAACTACATCATCTCCTACTAAGTTCTTTATAAGTAGCACCGTTATTAGACATATCATACATAATACCCTCCTTGATAACCAGAAAAAGGAAATATAAGGACGATCTCAGATAATTAGTACGTATAAACAATGGATATATCAATGAATGAAATAGTATAACAAGAGTATAAGTGTATGATAATATCATAATAAAATTTTAAAACCATACCCTGCACATCATAGATCCTAAATTTTAGTCACGGAATAAATATTAGAAGTTAATAAGACTTAAATCATAAATTAGAAAAAGAAAAAATCCATGATAGAATAACATTGGTATAAGACATTGATTTATGGCATACACATAATCTTATAACATTGGGATCATGTACAAATATAAACACATTCACAATTTATGCTAAATACATGGAACTAGGACCTTTCATAAATGTACAGACGTCGATGATAATTCCACACATAATCATATAGACATAAAATCTAGGTCCATGCATGAACTTATAAAAATGAAAAAAACCCCACACTTGATATTTTAGACATGAAAACCCAGTGAATAAATGAGATTTTTAACATGACTTCCATTCACACATAACATATTTACTCATGAGTTATCCATCAATTCCCAATCTATTAAAGGTATATATAATTATGGTTTAACTAGTCACTTAATAAAAATAATACATATTTTTTCATTTAATAATTAAACATTAATCATATAATTATATCATAATTTGTGAAAATAAATCAGGTATTTTAAATATTTCATCAAATCATCATATCATAACCTATATAGAAGGAATGGGTTTCATAAGTAACTCATCATCATCATAACCCATCCATAGAAATAATAAGGATGATATCATTTGATAAAATCCCTAGTAAAACATAATAAACCCCAATGGTTAGTTTCATTTATAAATATATATTTCATAAAAATATTATTAAAAAATTCTTTATAAAAATATCCACTATAATTTTAACAATAATCTTTTTAAAACTAAACATTTGAAAAAAATGGAGAAAATGCTTTTTTAAATAACCTTCAAAACATATCAAGGAAGCTTTAAAACATCGAGTGTTCATGACTTTTGGAAACTCTATTCATTTTTTAAAATTTAAAATAAAACACTCCTCTCACATTATTAGAAAAAAAATCAAAAAGTACCACATTTGGAAAATGACAAAAATTTTCCTTTTAAACCATTTTTTTAAAATTAAAAAAATGGTAAAAATATCTTAAATAAATAATTTTAAGGTAGGAAATATATTCTTGAAAATAATTTTATAAAAAAATGGTCATGCATGAGATTATATTTTCAACATAGGATATAAATAAATTATATTTTCTTTAAACCAATCTATTAGTCTATTTAGTTCTTAAATATGGGAAAATATAAAGAAAACATGTATTCTCTAGAAATTACCAAAGTAGAATAAAAATTATGAGATTATATAGAGGTTAAAAATATATTTCATTATCACAAGAATAATAAAAAAACATGATTAATAATGTGACTATAACATAAATACATTTTTACATTGGTAACATTTAAATCATATGCCCCATGAAAGAAAGATCCTTAGATGGATATGTAAACCCTAATAAATTTCATAAAAAGTATCATAAAATAAATTAATTGGTTTTATATAAACAACATAAATAAACTGATTTTTATATATGTCATATGTCTTATATAAATTAAAGCTATATGAAAATATAATTCCTCAAGTCCTAACATTCTTCATACACATTAGAACCTATTCTTCTTCAGAGACCCAATTTATTTTCAACCCAAAATCCTTCATATTACAGTTTCATAATCAAAACCAGGACTCTAGGATGTGGAGATGGATTTAAGAAAGGTTTTTATGTATGTCTTTGTAGGGAAAAAATCATTTTCATGTGTGAAGAATAGAGGATATGTCCTTTTATAACTGGGAGAGATGACCCACTTGGAAACCATAGGGAAATTTCTTAAATGATCCAAAATGATAAAAACATTACTAAGAAAATTGATTCCAAATGACTATATATTTTAATTTGGGGTAGGTTAAGGTTGAATTATTTCTATAAAATATGATCTAGACATGTTGGATTAGAAAAAATACCCTTATTTTTGGGACACTTCTCTGCATAAAAATTATTTCATAAAAACATTTATTTTACTATCAATAGTTTTTTATTTTATTTTCTAATAAATTGATAACAAATGAATAAATTTTAATTATGTTTTAATAATATAATGTTCATTATTTATTTATCCATATTCATACCCACCAATTTAATAACTTGGTTATAATAGTATACTATATTAAGGTTATTTAAAACTTGGTGTTTCATGTAATGAAAGATATCAAAGAAATTAAAATTATTTTAAAATATATATTCCTTAAAATCGTACGGTGTTTCATTCTACCCCACATAAAATAAGTTTTTACTTGAAATTTGGTCAATATAATAAAGGAAACTAATGACACTTCTTTCTAATTATATCCTTAGGAACCCATGGATATTCATCAAATTTGTTTTTTTCTATAAAACATTGACCAGGAGATTATTATTGTTTTATAAAACATTATATGATATAATATCTCTATATGTTGTTCCTAATAAGAGAGATCTTTCTCTTATTGTAGGATTTATTTGTTCCATACATATAAATTATCATGTATTTACCTACTCATGATATATACATGGAATACATCACAATTTTTAGAGATGTTTTGTGGAAGCACCATGTGGTAGCATAATTTCTCTACATGATAAATAATCCTGAAGGGGTCAATATATATAGTTATTAGAATTATTTTCTTCCCAAATATCATAAAATTATTCCAATGAGAAATTACTAGAATAACCTTATCACCAAATTTAACTCAAAATATCAAAAAAAATTAGAATAACTTTTTATTGACTCTGTGTTGTCCTTATATTTTCATAAATAGCTCTAACCTTCATTTCAATTTCATCATCTAGATCAACTCCCAAAACATTTCCTTCTCTAACTTCATCTCAGAGTGTTGGAGTTACATACTTTTTTATATGGGTGGATTTATAAGGATCCATATTAATTATCGAGGGAAAGTAATTTTTGTAAGAAAAATCTACTAGATGAAGGTGTTTATCCCATTTAATATTATAATACATAGAACAAGATCATAGAATATACTCTATTATGTGAATGGTTATCTCAAACTGACCATCTGTCTAAGGATGATATTCTATAATGAAACTCAAAAACATATCCAAATTATATTGAATACCTCTTCAAAACATCAAGTTAAATCTCATATCCAAGTCAAATACAACAGAATGTGGTAATCCATTAAGCCTTACAACTTTATTAATGTAAATTATGAAAATTTGATCAATAGAGAAGTATTATCTGATAGAAATGAATTGTGATAACATCATAATGAGATCGACTATAACCCAATTATAATTATAGAATTTAGATGTTGTTCATAGTCTAATGACAAAATATATGGTGATGTTTTCCCATTTACATTATAGTATGGGTGATGGTTGTAACATCTCCTAATACTTGTATCTATCATCCATAACATGAAGGCATACCAAGCACCAGGACACAAACTCTACAATATCTATCTTAATTTTATTCCACTCTAAGTAATTTTTAAAATCTCTATACATCTTTGAACATCATAGTTTAATAGATAATTAAGAGATATTATCTTGATCCAATATATCCTCATTCAAACATGGTATATATGGAACACATACATAGTTCTTGAAACATATCATTCAGGTCTATTCATGGTTAAACTTAGGAAAATTTCTAAACTTCTTAAGAAACTCTACATCTTCCTTCTGTTCCACTTTAATCTTCACTTGGATATATATTTGAACATTAATTTAATAAAGATAAGATTTATCCCCTTTCATAAATATTTTGAGATCGATCATTTTCAAATCCAAAAATATTTGATATTTTTTAATGCACATCATGGATAACCTTGCTTAATCCTTTCAACTCAGATCATCAATAACCATGTTTAATTTCATAGGCTGGTAATTTACTGAGTATTCATAATCATTAGTCGTATCCAACAACCTTCTCAGTCACATATTCAACTATTTATATGTGAATATATACTTTACACATTTATGATCAGTATATATATAATTCTTTTCTCTATAAATATAAATCTTCCATATCACAATTTCAAAAATTACCACATGTAACTCCAAATCATGAGTTGGGTAATTTTTCTCAGGAACCTTCAATTATCATGAGGCATAAGCTATCAATTTATCATTATGCATGAAAACACATCAAAATACCATATTTGATGCATCACTCTATAGTGAACTAGGATTAACATACATGGATATTACATCATTTTGGATGAATAATCAGAACATTACAAATGTACATGCATGATGACTATAATAGTATATTGTCTTTTAAAACATGGAACACAATCTCCTATCTTGGTGAACGATCGTCGATGTTTCCCAAAATGATATTCCCAATTAGTACTCATAATTAAAACATTTCATAATAACCTATGGAAAGTAAACATAATAACAAGTGAGATCGTATGCTTAGTAAGGGTTAAAGAGGGATATATGTAAGAATAATCATGAGAATAAGGGTATGTGAATGTGGTCCTTTACTGAACCGAGTTCACTCCCCATTCCATCCATGTTTATATCATGAGATATAAATCTTTACCCAATGCATTGGAGGAGGATATTCATCCCACCTGTTACATAATAAAATTATACAGACGTGTGCCACAAGATAATAAAACATTTATCACATCATGACCCGTAAAAAGGGATGGGTTTCACAAACATCATATCATAACCCATGAAATGAAATGGGTATCAAAAACATAGTATCATAACATTTGGAAAAGAAACAGGTTTTAAAATCATTACATAAGATAATAAACCATGAAATTAAGTGGGTTTCATAAGTATTTTATCATGTTATAACACTTGAAAGAGAAACAGGTTTCATAAATAACTGTCCATTTTAAACAAAAAAATCAAATAAAGCATAAGAATGGTGTCCTTAGATCATATCCACAGTAAAGAATAAACTATATCAAAAACATTATCTTATATGTAAAGTAAATTTGAAATATCTATTGGGGAATTTTTTAAGAAAAATAACCTTTCTTTAAAAATAATTTTTTATAAAACATTTTCAAAATCCTTTTCATTGAAAGCAACTTTGAAAACTTGTGAAGAAATATTTAAAAGTTGTATAAAACATTTATTGAGGAAAATATAATTTCTACTTTTGAAAATAATTTTTCAATAAGAAAACATTTTTAAAACTTTTTTATATGAATATAACTTTTAAAATATATAAATTAATCTTTTAAAATCATCTAAAACACTTCTTTATTATAAAACCTTTTTGAAAACCATTTTCTTTGAAAATAACCTTGAAAAATTATAAAGTTTGATTTTAAAACCATATAAACACTTTTTAAAGAAAAATAATATTTAAAATCATTTTACTTTAAAAGATATTATAATATAATTTAAAATAATTTCTAAAAAGTTTTTTAGAAAAAATTATTTTTGGATAAAATGGACTTCCAAGCAAATATATAAATCAAGTTGGATTTTATTAAAAAAATTAGTTAATTTTAATATATATAAAATAGTGGGAAAATGGTAACATTATATGAATATATCATGAATACCATATGATAAGAAAATTTTAGGAATTTCCTACTATATGGATCATAATATTTCATCAATGGAATCATAATCAAAAAACAATCCTAATAAATGATGAGATTGTAGAAATAGAATCTTACCACTTTTCTAACCTTGAATCATAAACCCCTTAAGATAATAAAATTATGTGAGTCTTAATAAATCATTAAAATAAATATATTCATGATATAAAATTTAAAAGGTAAAGAAATATACCTCATTAAATAATGTAGGTGCATAACATAACATGCGTCTTAAAAAGGCAAATTGAGACACAATTACCATACCGATTTGATAACATTTGAACCATAAACCCCATGAAAGAGATATCAAAAATTGGATATCAAATATCCATAAATTTGATTATAATAATAATAAAATACATTCATGTGAATTATATACACCACATAAAATAAATTAGTGTTGAATATGACATAAGTCTCACACAAATAAAAGTGAGACTATAAATCTCCTTACCTTAAGCCATAGAATTATTTATACAGAGTCAAACCTACAATATAAAAAATATAAGTTTATTATAAATCTAAAAAATAAAAATATTAAAATATATAATAACATGTATTATTTTATTATGACTTTATATTATCCATTTATTAACAATTCCATGTTAAAGTTGTGTTTTGGGTAACAAACACTTTGTTTTTCATACATGTTTTGACTTGTTATTTTTGGTCCCATTTGTTTGATCATGATATCCTAGTTACAAGAATCTAAAAGATAATATAAATATCATATATATTCAATTTATATGTATTTATAATATTCTATAAAATATATAAATAGGAAATGAAATACACCATTCATGGAGATGGTAGGTCATACATACGCATGAACGATGTTACAATTTTCTTGTCATGTTTTGGAAGAAAAAAAAGTTAATTATATATATATATATATTATATTTACAATATAATTATTATGAAATATATATCACATATTTTTATTAAAACCATCTGTAATACATTCCATGTAAAGCATGAATAAATCACATCGCTTTGAAGAGGCACTAGTCCATACATCCACAAATGATGTTATCATATTCCTACAATATAAAAAACATGAAGTTAGGTGTTATATAATAAATTAATAGAAATAAATACGTAATTAATATAATATATATCCTATAAAAATATTATTCCCATCATTATTCCCAACCTTAAGGGGTGTTAATGGAAGAACGAACGACGCCGGTTCGTGAGTCGATAGTCCACTGTACATAAGAACGATGATTGTGTATCCCAATTGATGGAAGTGTGTGAATGTGTAATACATATAGATAATATAAAAACATATTTTTATATTAAATATTCATATTTTATTATATAATATATATATATATATATATAAATAATTTAATGGGTGGATAAAAAATAAAAACAAAATTTCTCATTGAATAACTGTACCACTTCTTCGAGTAACTCCCTTTGGATTGCACCAAAGGGATTCATTGGTTTGATTTATGAAAACATGAGGCCCCTATATTTATAGTAGGTAAGTTGGGATCTTATTTGGGTGGGGATTTACTATACAAATGGATTTATAGTTTTGATGAATTTAGGGGGTGAGTATTCTTTTATAGTAGAGGAGTGGTAATCTTGTAAACACAAAAATGTAAACACTATTGGGAGGCCCGCCTTACATCATGTTCCTCCAATAGTGATCAATTTTATATCAAAGAAATTATATGGTCTAAATATTTCCATTAAAAAAATTCTATGTGTTTATGTCATTTTTTCCCTTAAGATTAAAGTTTAACCATTAAGTAAACTTATTTTTACCTCAATCATAGTAATTAATTTTAATTACATTCAATGTTATTTTTGGTAAAAAAATACATTGAAAATATTAGAAATTATAAATTATGATGATTAAAAATATGGAATAAATTTTTCCAAATTATAAATAAATAAGTAGTAGAAATTCATTTAAAATCAATCCCATATATAGTATGAAACAACGGGTTTTAAAAAGCTACAATTTTCAAAAGTTTCAAATGTTTTCATATCCAAATTCAATGTGAAATTGTTTGCAATAACATAAAATGGGTAAATAGATGCATAATTTAACTAATTTTACTATAAAAAAATTAAATATTGTTTAATTAAATAAATATATTAGATGAAAATGTAGTTTTTAATTAAAAATTATTGTTCTAAACTATTCATAAAAATTGAAACTTCTTAGAAAAAAAACAAAAACTCACCGAAATCTTGTTTTTTATATTCAACTTTTAAAAAATAATAATATTTTATAAAATAAAAATTATAAAAGTTTCATAATTTAGTTTTAAAACAAGTATTCTATTGAAAAGAGGTAAAATTTCCTTTTAGAAAAATACAACTTTTTATGGTTAAAATTGGACTTATTATTATCTTAAGACTATCAAACTTATTGGATGAATTTAAAAACATTTTATTGAATATATAAAATATAAAATTTATTAATAAATTTTATAAATAGTTATTAATTTAATTTTTTGAGATAAAATTCATTTCTAGTCATAAAAATAGTTTTTCATAAAAACACATCCTTTATATTATGTTGTGTTTTATTTTAATATATTATTAATTGGTAACCAAATAATTCATTTTATAAACATCTGTAAACTATAGTTTTATAATTTAATTAATCTTATTCATACATTCTGTTCCAATTGTTATATGATAAATAAAATAATAATATAATAATAATAATCTAAATAGTATTTTGTAGTTTGGTAAAACTCAGTCCTGTATATAAAACAATATATTAAAGTAAATAGAAATTGTATTTAACACAATATATTCATAGTGTTTTTTGTACCACAATATAATATATGTGTTTCATGTTGAGAAATATTAACTTGGTGTTTCATATAAAGAAATCATAACTTGGTATAGCATGAAATGGAATTCATCAATGAAATTTAATTTATTCAAAAATAATAAATCATGAAGAGTGAGGGTATCACATTATACTGCCATAAAATGAACTTCACCCTCAAAAATCATCTGGTTCATAAAAAATTTAATACTTAAAATTAAAATTCTTAGAAACCCACATTGTAAAAATGAGTAACAAATCATCATTTACAAATGGAAAGTTAGAAACATAATGATTACCCAAGGTAAATAATAACTAGGTTACCACATTAGAGAACATAAGTGGAAAGTAAAACATAGACATAGAATAAAATCATAAATTGATATAGATAGTTATACATACCACCGGTTACAAGAAAGTGGGAGATCCAAAGAAAGTTAATTATATCAAAACCATTAACCAAATAGGCTCGAAAAATGTCACTAATATCATCAAAAATGAAGATAACATTACAAAATTTTATTCCAAGACACTTTTTCATACAGATGAAGAATTTTTTCACAAGATTCTATACTTAATTTTTTTTCATTTCATATCATAGGAAGAATCTCGGCCTATGGGGTTTCCTTTATCAATCTTCACTTAATTACTTACTCTATGAAATTATGGTGAACTTGTAATTCCCGAATCATTAAAGTATCATAAGATCAATAGAAAGAATGATAAGTAATTATGTATACCTTTAGTTATCAACAAGAAATAAATGTTAGAAAAGGTTTCCAATATGAATAAATTTCATAAGTAAAAAAATACATTAATATCCAAGACCTAATCTTTAGTTTGACATAAACCATTTGATAAATGTTTACCCCTGTAGCCCTTCAAAAAGATGAAAATCCAAAACAGTGGAATGATTGTTACTAAATTTATTTAAGTTATCATAATATTGACCCCACATATATCATAATGTATCTCTTGGTTGTCACATAGAAAATATTTGAATACCTTCATCATTTATTTTCTTGAATCTTGGTAATTACCTAAATTACCATAAAACCATATTTAAAACATACATAATTCTTCATTACTTACATAAAAATATATTATTTGATATATTCGTTATATCAAAAAATTATGTAAACTCCATTCATGATAGAATAAACAAAATATTCAATAAATCATTATTTTGTTCTAAGGTAATTAGTACCATACTATTTATTTATTAATATCCAACATATCTTTATCCAAACATCCTTATCTATACATAAAGAACATATTAAGTGTTATCCATCCCTTAATCATGTTTATTTCTATATTATCACCATAAAAGAAAATCACTTTTCAAGTCAATCAAAAATATTCAAAATATTATTGTAAATTCTTAGAAAAAAACTTAAACTAAACAATCCTTATATATTTCACAATTCAAATAGCATAATTCATCAATACAAATACATAAACACATCAATTATTCCACTTAAAACTTAATAAATTAACAATAATTCCTTATCATATTCCTTAATACCTATTTCAAATCACATTTAACCTATAGTCTTTTTATCATTAGAAATATAACCATTACTCATACCACCTTGTTGATTCTCTTCTTGAGCTTTCAGCATAGGACATCGATTTTCATAATGAGAATAATTTTCACATTTAAAGAATTAAATCATCAATGACATCATTAGGAGGCCAATATTCCCACCCATTATGTTAACTAAATTCTTCATTTTTCTAATGCAGTTACTCACTTTTTTTATTTCTTTTCCATAGTCAAAATATCTTATCGTTCCTATAAGATATTCACTTGGGTGCTTTTTTCCACATTATCAAGACAAAGTAAACTGAATCTTATTTCATCAAGGGTCTCCATTTCCCAAACTCTTAGCGAACACATTACTTCTCTTATATTGTGAGTTTGAGAGTTGGTTAAGGTACTTTTTGTTAATCATATTACATGGAAACAGATTAGCCATGATAAAAACATCCTTTTCTCTAGTCATCATACCATTTGGTTTCTTGTCAGAAAATTTTCCATTGCATACAATGTTAACCCATATCTTTATGGTTCCTTCCATTGAATTTAACTAGAAATCATTGTGTGAGAAACACATATAAAGCATAAAGCTTCATAATCCAAAAATATCACTTCTATGATGTCTAAATCAAAACACCTACTTATTTAATCTATGACATTATAGGTTTATCCTAGGTTATTTATAGTAATATTCTATTTAAATCCTTTATAATGGTTTATAAATTTTTTTTCAATTCCCAAAGCATATCCCCCAGTACTGTCAAACTAGTTTTGTAGCAAGTCATGTTGTTCTTCACTAGTTCCCAATCGAGTCTATCGTAATATAGTGTTTTTGGGGTTGTTACCCCAAAGTACATTTGTGACAAATCAACATCCTCGTGTACTATCCAGATCGGTATGTATTTCTAGGAAACCACTCACACAATCATTTATCAAAATTCCAGGAAATTTTCTTAAACTTTAACTCATCCTTATACTTATACTTATAGACATCCCAAGATATATCCTTAGAAATATCCATAGGTATCTCACTAAATTTTTATCATCTTGGTTTCCAATGGTTGAATAAACCTTTCTTTGATACCAGATATGGTGACCCAATATTAGCATACATGGATCATACATCATTTTAGATAAATATTCAGAACATTACAAAAGTAAAATCCTAAGGACTGTAATATTTTATAGTCTTTGGAAACTTAAAAAAAATCTTCTATATTCTTGAAATATCTTTAATGTAACCCAAAAACATCTTTCCATTTAGTACTCCTATATAGAACATTTATTTATAACCTGTGGAAAAGAAACTTAAGAAAGGGTGAGATCAGATGCTTAGTAAGGGTAAACAAAGGGAGATATGTAACAATAATCATGATCATAAGGGTATTAAATTTTATTATAACATAATAAGATCATACCATGTATATAGAATATCATGAACATGAATCGTTGCATAAATATTGGTAGTTAAGAATACATGAATCATAAAGGAATCAGGATCATAATCTATGAAATCAAAACATGTGAATAATACATGTAATTGTGTTAGAGACATAAACATATTAAATTATTTCAATAGTAGTCAAGGATTATTGTATAGTCCATATTATTGGAATGGGTCCACTTCCCAAACCAACATAGTAGTCAAGGTTTACTCACAAGACCATCTTGGCAGACATAGTCCTTTATTGAACCAAGTTCACTCCCCATTCCAACAATGTCTACCTCATGAGATATTAATCTTTACCCAATAAATTGGAGGGGCATATAGGACCAAAATTTCAAATACTAAAACCATATATACATGTTCCAAAATATAATGAAAAAGTCATCATATCAAGGCCCATAAAAAGAGATGGGTTGCATAAACATCATATCATAACCCATGAAATTAAATGGGTATCATAAAAATCTTATCATGACCAATGGAAAATAGAGGTATTTCATAATCATTTCATAATAGAATAAATAATTCAATGAATTAGGTTTCATAAGTACTTTATCATGGTGTAAACCATGGAAGATAAATGGGTGTTATACACAACATGTCATCATAAACATAATCCATTTAGAGAAATCATAAGAATGGTGTCCTCAGATCATATCCCCAGTAAAGAATAAAATATATCAAAGGATATTTTCTTAGATGGAAAATGATTTTAAAAGATCACTTGTTGAATTTATAAAGGAATATAACCTTTCTTTTAAAAACCTTTTTTATAAAACATTTTCAAAATATTTTACTATGAAAACGGATATAAAAATAGATGGTGTAATCCTTAAAAATAATTTGAAAAACTTTTTAAGAAAAATATCCTCCCCCCATTGAAAATTTATTTTTAAAAAATAAAATATTTTGAAAACATTTTTATTTGAATATAAACTTTAATACTTATAAAGAAATATTTGAAAATAATTTAAATCATTTTTTCAACAAAAAATATTTTTTAAAACTATTTTCTTTGAAAATAAACATGATGACTTATAAAGAAAAATTTTAAAACCATTTTAAACATTTTTTAATACATAAGTAATTTTGAAAATCCTTTTCCTAAAAAAGGATATTAAAATAGAATTTAAAAAAATTAACACATTTTATAAATGATGATTTAAAAAAATCATTTTTTCTACTGAAGAGAGAAATAAATTCGGATTTTCTTAAAAAAAATTAATTATAATAAGTACCAAAGAGTAAAAAAATGGTGAAATTACATAAATATATCAGGAATAACTATAGGAGAATAAAAATCAGGAGAATTATTGAGTTATTTATCATAATGTTTCACGAATGGAAGCATAATCATAAACAATCATGATAAACAATGACATTGTAGTAATAGAATCTTAACACTTTGGTAACATTGAATAACAATCCCCACGAGAGAGTTACATTACATGAATCATTATATATAATTAAAAGATGGATATTCATGATATAACATGTCAAATGGTACTATATACGCCTCAAAAAAATAATGTAGCTACATAACATAACATGTGTCTTGATGAAGGAAAATTGGGACAAAATTCTCATTTTTATTTGATAGTATTTGAACCATAAACCCCGTGAAAAAAAGAAAATAAAATTGTAACAAATTTGACCATAGTACCCCAAATTTAGTGGTTGTTTTATTAAAATGGAATAGATACGATATATCACATTAACAATGATTTATTGGTTTAGTAGTATTAAAGAAACTAGATACATAAATGGTTCCCTTATTACAGTGGTAATTAACCATTGATCATAACAAAAGAAAATCAACTACTTCTTATCAGTTATTCAAAGATTTCATCTTCACAACATAGGGAAAGAAAAAAAATAAAAGGGTGAGCTGAAAATCATAATCAGGGTTACATAAAACAATAATAATTTAAGTAAATACAATAAGGAATATACATTATGGCAAGGTAAGTAATCTAGAAAACACATACCATCAATACACTTAGAATGATAATGCATCCATAGATTTTTTCAGAGTGAAAACCTCATGGAAAGAAATAAATGAATAAAGGATAAAGAAAATACTTCTTGTTTGGAAATCATGAATATGTAACATGAACTATCACACCATCAATATTTTTTAAGTCTGTGGGTAATACCTATCTGATTCTGTTTGGAAACAAACAAGAAGGGTTCATCGCCAACTTTTTTCTATCATGAGAACTATCATTGAATCGAGGGGAAATATCAATATCCTTAAGTCAGTACAATAAAAATAATTATTCATACATAGATTTTATTCAAGAACAATATGCCTTTTCAATATCCTTATTGAGTGATGGATACAGATTCATCAATATTTCCCCAGTTAAAACAACATTCAAAATAAACACCGCATATAAAATGGTATACGACTAAGAAAATAATCATATCCATGATAGAAGAATATGGATATTTAATAGAAATATAATTTCAAATTAAAAATGTTCTCAAAGAGGAATTAGACAAAACACATAATTATTATTATTTTCACAATACCAAGTAAGTCTCAATGAAATAGAAATTGAGACAAAGTCCCTTACCTTAGGTCTGAATGTGTTCTGCACCTGATCATAATGTCTTGGATAATCAAATTAATTCCATTAATTAATTAAAACCCTTTTATATGAGTATTTTCATTATTATAATTTTATTAAGTTCATCTATGGCCTTTTTTAGTATTTATAATATACAATTTTATCATTCGGGGGAGTTGGTTTCATTGGTTTTCATGATCGGTTTACTTGTATATATGTATGGAATGTCTGGTAAAATGAGAATAGTTGTCCAGAATTTAAATTATATGTTATTAATTAAATTAAAATATATTTAATGGTTATATATTTCATTTGGTTATATGGTATGAGGATGAATCATTTCATAAAATGTATGTGGTAGTCATTTAGATTATTTTGGCATTTTTTCGATCATCGCGAACTAGTTTTTTCTTATAAATTCATATTATGTATATAAACTGGTTCTAGAATCTAAATTAATTTTTAATAAATATATTATATTATATTTTAATAACAAAAAATGGTTTTATGACTATAATTGAATTTTTATCTGAAATATGAAAACACGCCATCCACGAAGGCAGTAAATCGGCACCTCATAGATGATGTTTTCATTTTTAGAATAAAATAGAGAGGGGGAGGGTTTTGGTGATTAATATTACATTATCATAAAAACATTACATTATATATAATATATTAGAGTTATCATAAATGTTTTGACAGGAGATTTAGGGATATAATAATAATAAAAGAAATTAAAATAAATTGAAAGAGAATGAAAACGGATTTACCTCTTGAATTCTTCTCCTTGAGAACCTCTTTAAAGAAAATTTATTTCTATATTTTGTTGATAAAAAGGGATCCTACATGTGGAGGATAGGTTTGGGAATAGTATTGGGAAGAAATTAGACAATCTTAAAGGCTTTTCTTCTTTAAGGAGAAGAGGTTGTGAGGGATGGTATTTATAGTAGAGGGGAGGGTGTTTTTTTAATATTTTATTCATTGTTTTATTATTTTTGCTCAAGAAAAGAAACAAGGATGATCCTTGTTACTAAATATAGAAATTTTTTCCTGTTAGTTCGAACTAATGGTGATTAAAAAATACATTACTCAAGGAATAGTGTATTAAACTTATAATGTATATATGCAGTAAATTACAGTATTTTACTATTCACCAAAAATTCAAGTATTTTTAAAAAATACCTAAATTTTACCCTAACCATTTTATAATGTTTAGAATTAAAAAATGAAATCCATTTTATGAAAATAATTTTCTAAATATAATGAATTTAACTTTTAATTAAAATCATCATTTATTCAACATTTACCAATTTTGAAATTATTAGTGATTTTATACACATTGAAAATTTAACAAAGGTCTCATAAAATTATATTATAATAATAAGAAATCAAATTATTAATTTATGATTCTATTTTATGAAAATAATTTTTTTTAAATCATTGTATTAATTATAAAATTTAAAATAAACATTTATGATTTATGAAAATATCAATACTTAATTAATAATATCTTAAACATTTATTTATGTAAAAACCCAAAATTTACATGTAATTTTTTCTAATTAAATGGGAATTTTACGAGTTGGTAAAATCTAACGGCGCATGATTCCGAGGCCCGGTGTGCCCGTAATGAATTTCTGAACATTTTTTCGGGTACGTTCTGTAAACGCATGAGGGGGTTTTGTAACTTTTGAACTGGTGCTTGGAATTGAAATATGAGGGCACCGTTGAACTCGCAGCACCGGTATTTGCTTAAGGGGACCTTCACTTCAACCGTATTAGGTCGAGGGTGAAAGATAGAATTTGGGTTTTTCGTGAAAGAATTAAATAAAATAAAATTGTGTAACATTTTATTTTATTTGGAACTCCAATGTGGATGTTGAGAGGTGGGGGCCACCAGAATTAATCTCCCATGTGGGTTATGGCGGTGTGGACCACTCGAGGCTAAAACCCCCTTGAGATCCTCTATTAATGGGGGAGAAACCTTTCAACTCCCCCAATTAATTTTATGTGTCAACATAAAATTAAATGTTAAGTTGTCAATTAATTTTATGTGTCAACATAAAATTAAATGTTAAGTTATTATTTAATTTTTGTGTTGGATATTTCTTTTCTTTTTAGTTGAATTAAGGAAAGGATTGGCAAAAGGGAATTGGAAGAGAGCATGGAGGATTATTATCTCCAACGAAGAACGTGCTCCCTAAAGAAGAACGCTCATGCCGATGAGGAACATCTTCCACAACAATGAACTGAGAATCGAGGAAACGTCGACGTCACCGACGTCCGTCTATCCCCAACGACATCATCTCCTTTCTTGCGGCCTTCGTCGATAAATCTTTGAGCTAGGGGTTTATTTCTATGTGATTACAACTTCCCATGTTCTTCCCTTTTAAACTAAGAACGCAGATCAACTCTCATAAACTAGTTGATCCACGGATGTTTTCTTTTGCGGGATTGGGAATTGTGATTGATGAAGGTTGTGGGGATTGATGTTTTTAAATATCTTCCATACACGTTCCTGATACAAATTTGGGAGCCACTTTCTACTGCTCTAACACAGAGGGTATGGGCCAAACAAACATTACATGATCCCTCTGTCGTTCTTCTTTTGTGTGTTCTTCGCAATGGTGATGACGACCGGTGCCAGCGTTTGGCACCGATGGAACATGAGAACGGCGGTCGGCACCACCGTCGACCGCGATGAAGACAACGGCACCGCCCTGCGGCCGCTGCGCTGCCCGTGGCCACCGTCGTCCATGGCCCCATGCCATCGCGGCCTCCACTGCTCGTGGCCTCCACTGCCCCGCAGTCACCGCGTCGTCGGGGCCTCTTCCACCCTGCAGCCTCCCCACCCTACAGCGCTCCACTGCCCCGCGCCCTGCGGCCTCGCCGCCCACGGCCCCTTCGCTCCATCCCGCAGCTCCTCCTCCCCACAGCCCGGTTGCGCCTCCCAGTGGCCCTATCGTGCTACCACACAGCTTCGCCGCCCTCGCGGCCCCGCGGCCTCCGCCATATCTTGTGCTGCCAGGCCGGGCCGCCCAGCGCGGGTCGGACCGTCCAGCGGGTCGGGCCACCCAACGCGGGTCAGGATGGACCCAGTGGGCCGGACCACCCAGTGGGCCAGGCTGAACCCAGTTGTTCGGGCGAGGTGGACCCAAACCGGGTCAGACCAAGCCGGGTCGGGCTGGGTCGGTCCGTCTGGGTCAGACCGGACCCAAACCCACTACGACCCATTTACGCTCTTTTGGCCATAACTTTGGCACCAGACGTCTGTATGACGAACCGTCAGCAGCACTGGAAACCTTGGAGTGAGATGGTCTCTTTGAGTATACCCCACTGGAGATTTGGATAAAGTAGGAGTACAGTTGGGTTGGATCGAGCATGAATACAAGCAAGCCCTCAGAACTAAAAGGCTAATAACTCACAGACCGGGCGACTGATTGATGTGTCCTCTGTTGCGTTGATACCCCTATGACATGGAAGTCCTTTGGGATACTTCTTCACGGTACTTCATAGCAGTTGGAGTATCAACCAGTGGCTTGATGAGTGGACCCTCTCGGAGACGAGCGAGCTTAGCGCGGGAACCCTGTAGCTGGCTATGACATGAAGAATGAAGAGCGATCCTGTATGGGTCAGCACCTAGTGATCATGTGTGGGTCAGCACTGAGCGATCCTGTGTGGGTCAGAACCTAGAAATCTTGTGTGGGTTAGCACCGAGCGATCCTGTATGGGTTAGCACCTAGCGATCCTGTGTGGGTCACCACCGAATGATCCTGTGTGGGTCATCACTGAGCAATCCTGTGTGGGTCTGCCTCTTAACAGAGTAAAATGATTCAGTAGTTACATCTAATCATCTCTACTACTGTACTTAAGTTATGCCTAGTGTGAGCTGAGTTCGTACCTGAGCGATACTTTCCTTTGTGGAAATACCTTGGTGGTATTCTTCTATGTGGTGTACCTGTGTGGTACTTACCTTTGTTGTATTCCTTCCTTTTTGGAACAGATGACCTTTGGGATTTTGAGTTCAACTCTGTGTTTCCTCATGATTGAGATGGGTTTACTTGATAACTTAGGTATATTTATGGGCATATACCTAAGTAGGGGTGTTAGTTTATTTCATGTTGTGTGATTTATCCTTGGTGGATTTTGTGAGACCTTGAGGGTCTTGGGGTCCCTACTGAGTATCGTTATACTCACCCCTGCACAGGCTATGCCCGAACCCTATTGTGTTTGGTGTAGACGACGGACAACGCGGACTGAGGATGAGAGTACTAGGACTTGAGGTGGATCGGAGGTGGACTTTAGATGAGGAGAACCGCATAGACGTCCGTTTGTGAGATATACCTACCACTCATGTAGGATTCGTGGTGGATGATACATGAGCTGCTTTTCACCTATCAGTCGTCTTGTAATTTCCAGTTTTCCTTGTACTTTCCAGTTGGTCTTGTATTCTTGCCCCTTTTTACTTACTGTACTCTCTCTGTTTACTATTCAATTTACTTGAGCTCGTATCTTGTTGTGTGCTTGGTTGTGTGTGTTACAAGTTTTCAAGGAAATGCCTTCCCAATTTTAGGGAATACACCTTTAGTGCTAGTATCCAACCACTGGACTATAGAAGGCGGGCTTGGGGTAGTCACGGAACAGGTCCCAGGGGACGGGTAGTGACAAATTGGTATCAGAGGAATTGGTTCTACCGTAGAACATAGGACTCTGATCTTCCTTTTTAATGGAAATAGTGTTAAGTTTAGTGAGTATGGTTATTAATTTAGGGAATACAGTGTTGGTGTGGCAGCCGACGTATCCATACACCAGGACCTTGACTTCTGATTTCTGACTTAGTGCATGAAAACATTGATTTCATGTGTGTTTTGAATAATTTTATTTGTGATCTCTTTGAGTCAACTCACCATGTATAATTTTTTGAATGTGGAGAACCTATTTCTTTTCAGGATGCCTTCATGAAGATATCCATCTAGGGTTCCAAGAGTTGTACACACTGAAATCCCACCGAGCGACGAGGCCTCAGTGCAGGGCCTTCTTTCAGTAGAGGCACCAGCAGAGGAACCAGTGATACCATTACCCTTTGGGATACTGATGCCACCAGCCCCAGTAGCACAGGGTGCATGCCACTTGAGTGCGGTGAATGAGTTCTAGCACTAGATGCCACCCAGGTTCAGGGGAGATACGTACCCATAGGCAGCTGAGGATTGGCTGGATGTTGTGGTGAGATTCTTTTGACTGGTAGGGACACCAGCCGATCTCATGGTGATCCTTATCGCCAGTCTTCTATAGGAAGCAATAGGCAGATGGTGGAGCTTGATGCTCCAGCCTCACAATGAGGTGACGCGTCTCTAGGCAGACTTCGAGTGCATATTTCATGCATAGTTTGTCCCAGCGACTCTTCGCGCAGTACGCATTCAAGAGCTACTTCATCTGTAGCAGGGAAACATGACTGTGGATAAGTACTCAGTGAGGTTCACTGACCTCTCATGATACTCCACAGATATGGTGCGAGACCCATTCTTCAGGGTCCGGACCTTCGAGCAGGGACTCGGGCGGGAGATCAGGGCTTTGATGATCTCACTCAGCATCCCGATGTAGGCAGGGGTGTTATAGTGATCCTTTTAGTGGAGAGTTTCATTTCTGAGCAGTCACCAGCAGCGAGACCCACTACCAGTCATCACGTAGCGGAGTCTTCTATAGATGGCAGTAGACAAATGAGACAGAGGACCAAGAGGACCAGACCTATAGATGGACGATCGCATGATTCAGAGTCGGTTGTGCGGGGCACCCGAGGCAGAGCTGGTCATGCCATGAGCGGGCAGTGTTACGCTTGCGGTGGGTAAGGTCACATGGCTTGTGATTGTATGACCCATTGTATGGATGATCAGTAGATGGTCTAAGGACCGCCTAGGCAGATATAGAGATTCGACTGAGGAGGTCCACAGGGAGCAAGCAGACATGGAAGAGGAGTTGGTTGTGCAGCTGGTGGTGGGAGATGATTCGAGATGTTACCACCACCACCCCCAGGTGGTCCACCTCAACCACAGGGAGTAGGAGGATAGGGGAGATCTCAACTCCAGGTAGTTGAGGCCTACAATCACATCACTTCGGAGATGATATGAGGTACGATCTGTGTCAACTCCACCTTAGCTTCAATACTTATAGACATAGGTTCCAGTCATTCTTTTATTGTCACTACCCTCGTTCGGAGCTCATAGATTCCGATGGAGCTATTGGATCAATCCATACATCTAGAGACTTCTACGAGGGTAGATTCGATGATTATGCACTGGTGACGATAGTGCGAGATTACTCTAGGAGGCAGGAACTTCAGCTGGGATCCCCTAGTAGTGGCGTCGAGACCTTACGACGTCATCTTGGGTATGGACTAGTTTTCTATAGTCCATGGTCAGATTGACTATATTAGGCACAAAGTGTGGTGTGTCTGCATGGATGGGACCAGGTTTACCTTCACTGGTGAGAAGGGAGCCTTTGCAGCACAGGATGGACTTTCCCGAAGGAGGGTACAGCTGATTACACATCAGTAGGATAGCCTTACCCTCGGAGAAGTTTATGTGGAGAGTCCGAGTTATCCCATAGTGGTGGACCAGTACACGGATTTCTTCCCTGATGATGTTATGGGTCTACCTCCTTGCAGAGTGGTGAACTTTTAAATTGACTTGTTCCCCGAGACAGCATCGATATCTACACCAGCATATCGGATGGTTCTCACTGAGATTCGTGAGTTGTGGGTATAGCTAGAGAACTTTTAGGGGAAGGGATTCATTTGGCCCAATGTTTCACCATGGGCAGCCCTGATTTTGTTCTCCAAGAAGGCGGATGTGAGCTTCAGGCTTTGTGTTGACTATTGACAACTAAACCAGGTGACCGTGAAGAACAAGTACCCACTTTCGATGATTGAAGACCTCTTTGATCAGCTGAAGGGAGCACGGTGGTTCTCGAAGATAGAACTTAGATCAGGTTATCACCAGCTTAGAGTACAAGACGAGGATGCGTAGAAAATGGATTTTAGATGTCGGTACATCCATTATGAGTCCTTAATTATTCCATTCGGTGTAACCAATGCTCCAGCAGTATTCATGGGACTCATGAACATGATCTTTCAACCATACCTTGATGACTTTATAGTAGTCTTCATCGACGACATATTGATCTACTCGACTACTGAGGATGAGCATGCCTATCATTTTCAGGTAGTACTGGACACACTCCAAGAGCACCAAATTTATGGTAAGTTCTCGAAGTGCCAGTTCTAGATTCGATAGGATCACTTTCTCGGACATGTCATATCGGAAGCTAGATTTTTAGTTTATCTAGCAAAGATTGTGGCGGTACTATATTGGGAGTCATCCAGGAGTGTGACAGAGGTACAGAGTTTTTTGGGTTTGGCTGGATTCTACCGGAGGTTTGGGCTAGATTTCTCCAGAGTTGCAGCACCTCTGTCAGTGTTGATTAAGAAGAGGAAACACTTCATGTGGAAGGAGAGATGCCATCAGAGTTTTCCGGAGATGAGTAAGAGGCTAACTAGTGCACCCATCTTGAGGCTACTAGAGGAGGGCGTAGGGTACGTAGTCTACTGCGATGCATTAGAGACCGGGCTCGGATGTGTCCTAATGCAGGAGCGAGCGGTGATCACATATGGTTCTCGACAGCTGAGACAGCATGAGCAGAACTACGATACCCATGACCTGGAGTTAGCAGTAGAGGTCTTCTCCTTGAATATGTGGCGACACTATCTGATGGGAGAACTTTTTACAGTGTACTCTGATCACGAGAGTCTCAGATATATCTTCTCTCATAAGGACCTAAACCTGAGACAGAAACGTTGGCTTGAGTTCCTCTATGACTATGACTTTTAGATGGTCTATACTCCTAGGAAGGAGAATGTTGTAGTAGATGCACTCAGCTGAAGATCTGGTATACAACTACTAGGTGAGGCGACATAGCAGTTAGCCACTTTGCAGATATCCTTTGTGGAATGTGATGGAGCAGTTTTTCTTCAGTCTCTTAGTGTCACTCCCCCACTTCATCAGTGAGTCAGGGAGGAACAACATGGGGACACTGACTGCGAGGCTCGATGTGCTCAGATATCTACAGGACAGGCACCTGATGGATTTTCTGAAGGTGGGGAGAACGTCATACTCTTTAGAGGATGTACCATGGTACCAGTGTCGCTTCGAGAGGAAGTGATGAGGGAGTTCCACACATCCCCTCTAGCGGTACATCTAGGAGTGGAGAAGATGTACCAGGATCTCTGACGATATTAGTGGTGGCCAGGAATGTAGAAAGTAGTAGCAGAGTTTGTCTCTTGATGCCTCACAAGTCATCAAGTGAAGGTGGAGCATCAGGTACCAGCAGGCTTGGTTCAGCCTTTGGAGGTCCCAGAGTGGAAGTGGGATGAGAAATCCATGGACTTCGTGATAGGACTTACACGTACATCTAGGGTTCATGAATCGATTTGGGTGATCGTCAACTGACTCACCAAGTCAGCCCACTTCCTACCGATCAGAGAGTAGGGTTCAATAGAGAGATTGGGATGCCTCTATGTGCAGGAGATTATGCGGCTACAGGGAGTACCCTCGACTATTGTCTCCGGTCGTGATGCACATTTATCTTCCCGACTATGGAATGGGTTGCAGGAGTCATTAGCGACGCGGCTTCGTTTGATCACCGCCTTCCATCCTCAGACGGATGGTCAAACTGAGCAGACCATTCAGACCCTTGAGGACATGATATGTGCTTGCGTCCTCGACTTTGGTCGCAGTTGGGAGGATCACTAGCCTTTGGTGGAGTTTTCATACAACAACAGCTATCACTCCACCATTGGCATAGCACCTTTTGAGGCGTTGTATGGTTGACCCTGCAGATCATCTTTGTGCTAGACTAACCCAGAGGAGTTAGCACTAGTGGGACCAGAGATGGTATAGGCTACCACAGAGAAAGTGCAGATCATCTAGGAGTAGATGAAGACTATACATAGCAGGCATAAGTCTTATGCCGACAAGAGACGGAGACCTCTGGAGTTCGAGGATGGTGACAACGTCTTTCTATGGGTCTCACCCTGAGGAGGATTATGGATATTTGGATGAGGTGGCAAGTTATCTCTAAGGTTCATCGGACCTTTCTAGGTCCTCAGCAGAGTTAGCAAGGTGGATTACCGCTTAGCACTACCACCTCAGCTGTACCGAGTGCACGACGTCTTCCATGTATCCCATCTAAGGAGATACGTGCACGAACCTTCTCACATAATCGACCATGGAGAGTTGGACATCGACGATGGGATGAAATTTATGGAGGTTTCAGTAGAGATTGAGGATCGACAAGAGCAAGTTCTTTATGGGCGTTTGATACCTCTGGTGTGCATTCGTTGGTAGCACGGGAACCTCCAAGAGATCACATGGGAGAAGGAGGATCAGATTCATGCTCATTACCCCCACTTATTTTCTTAGTTTTGAGTTGTGGCTTACCGAGAGGCAAAGCCCTGAGGTGGGGAGAATGTAAACACCTAAAACTTCCATGTAATTTTTTTAATTAAATGGGAATTTTATGAGTCCCTGAAAAATGATGGCGCGTGATTCCAAGGCCTGGTGTGCCCAGAATGAATTTCTGAACTTTTTTTTGGGCACGTTCTGTAAACGTGCGAGTGGGTTTTTGTAACTTTTGAACCGGTGCTCGGAATTGAAATCTGAGGGCACTGTTGAACTCACAGCACTGGTATTCGCTTAAGGGGACCTTCACCTCGACCGCAGTAGGTCGACCGTGAAAGATAAAATTTGGGTTTTTCGTGAAAGAATTAAATAAAATAAAATTGTGCAACATTTTATTTTATTTGGAACTCCCATATGGATGTTGAGAGGTGGGGACCACCAGAATTAATCTCCCATGTGGGTTATGGTGGTGGGGACCACCTGAGGCTAAAACCCCCTTCAACACCCCTCTTAATGGGGGAGAAACCTCTCAACTCCCCCAATTAATTTTATGTGTCAGCATAAAATTAAATGTTAAGTAATCAATTAATTTTATGTGTCAAAATAAAATAAAATGTTAAGTTATTATTTAATATTAGTGTTGGATATTTCTTTTCTTTTCGGTGGAATTGGGGAAGGGATTAGAAAAAGGGAATTGGGGGAGATCTTAGAGGATTATTCTCTCCAATGAAGAACGTGTTCTCCAATGAAGAACGTGTTCTCCAACGAAGAATGTGTTCTCCAACGAAGAACGTGTTCTCCAACGAAGAATGCACTCCCCAACTAAGAATGCTCACACCGATGAAGAATGTCTTCTACAACAATGAACCGATGATCGAGGAAATGCTGACGTCACCAACGTCCGTCAATCCCCAATGACATCATCTCCTTCCTTGCGGACTCCGTCGATAAATCTTTGAGGTAGGGTTTTATTTCTATGTGATTACCACTTCCCATGTTCTTCCCTTATAAACTGAGAACTCTGATCAGCTCTCATAAACTAGTTGATCTGTGGATGTTTTCTTTTGAGGGATTGGGAATAGTGATTGACCAAGTTTTTGGGGATTGATGTTTTTAAATATCTTTCATACACGTTCTTGATGAAAATTTGTGAGCCACTTGATACCCCTCTAACGCGGATGGTGTGCACAAAACAAACATGCCCTGATCCCTCTGTCGTTCTTCTTTTTTATGTTCTTCGCGATGGTGATGGAGACATGTGCCAGCGTTTGGCACCAGTGGAACACGAGAATGGCGGTCGGCACCCCCACTGGCCACGAAGAAGACAACGGCGCTGCCCCGCAGCCGACGCGCCGCCAGCGGCCACCGTCGTCTGCAGCCCTACGCCGCCATAGTTTCCACCGCCCGCAGCCTCTGCCACCCCGTGGTCCCCACGTCGCCGCGACCTCTGCTTCCCTACAGCCTCTGCGCCCTATGGCACTCCGCCACCCCGAGGCCTCGTCGCGTCGTCTCGTGGCTTCACCAACCCACGACCCCACCAGTGGCCCCGTCGTGTTGTCCGCGGCCCCGTCGCACTGCCCCGTGGCCTCGCCGCCCCACAACCCCACCGCGCCACCTCGTGGAACCGCTTCCACGTGACCTCGTCACGTCGCGTCGCGGCCCCGCTGCGCTGCCTCGCGGCTTCACCGCCCTCGCAGCCCCGCGGCCTTCGCGCCATCCCGCGCTGCCTGACCGAGCCGCCCAGCGCAGGCCGGACCACCCAGCGGGTCGGGCCGGACCCAGTGGGTCAGGCCGGGTCGAACCAAATCGGGTCGGCCAAGGCCGGGTCATGCCAAGTCGAATCGGACCCAGACCCACGACCCATTTACGCTCTTTTGACCATAACTTTGGCACTGAACGTCCATTTGACGAACCATCAGTGGCACTAGAAACCTTGTAGTGAGACAGTTCCTTTGAGTTCACCCCACTATAGATTTGAATAAATTTGGAGTACGGTCGGGTTGGATCGAACACGAATCCAACTGAGGCCTCCGGACTAAAAGGCTAATTACTCGTAGACCGGGCGACTGATTGACGCGTCGTCTATTACATTGAGACCCCTATGAAATGGCGGTCTTATGGGATTATTATTCATGGGACTTAATGGAAGTTAGAGTATCAACCAGTGGTTTGAGGAGCGGACTCTCCCAGAGACGAGCGAGCTTAGCGCAAGAAACCTATAGCTAGATGTGACGTAAAGAATGAAGAGAGTTCCAATGTGGGTCAGCACCTAGCGATCCTGTGTGGGTCAGCACCGAGCAATCATGTGTGGGTCAGCACCTAGAGATCCTATGTGGGTCATCACCGAGCGATCTTGTGTGGGTCAGCACCTAGTAATCTTATGTGGGTCAGCCCCGAGCGATCCTGTGTGGGTCAGCACCTAGAGATTCTGTGTGGGTCAGCATGGAGCAATATTGTGTGGGTTATCACCTAGTGATCATGTGTGGGTCAGCACCGAGCGATCCTGTGTGGGTTAGCACCGAGTGATCCTGTGTGGGTCTACCTCTTAATAGAGTAAGATGATTTAGTAGTTACATCTAATCATCTCTACTACTGTACTTAAGTTATAACTGGTGTGAGCTGAGTTCGTACCTGAGCGGTACTTTCCTTTGTGGAAATACTTAGTGATATTCTTCTGTGTGGCATAGCTGTGTGCTACTTACGTTCACGGTATTCACTACTGAAAATTAATCCTTTACCAACAGTTTCAAATTGTTGGTAAAGGCTACCAAACCTTTGGTATACTATATACCAATGGTTTGGAAAACCTCTTGGTAAGTAAGGCGTTAAGATATCCCATTACCAATGGTTTTAGTATAACTGTTGGGAAAGGCAGTGTAATTTCTAGTTTCCCAACGGTTTAAATAATCGTTGGTATAAAGGAGTATTTCCAATGGTTTCAACAACCATTGGAAATATTATCATTTCCATGTTTTACCAACGGTTTACTAAAACCATTGGTAAAAATATGTACAGCACTATACCAACGGTTTTAGTAAACTGTTGGTATAGTGTATTTTTAGAATTTGGCAGACCAGCCACCTAAAATATCCTCCACTGCACACTCAACACCTGCATGCACTCTTAACAGCAACAAAAACACCTGATATAGCACACAAAAGCATATAAAAATAGGATACTCTTATAACCATGGAATGTACCACAATTATAATCATGTATATGAACCCAATTACCCTATGCAATACAGAATTCATAATTGAATTCTCAATTGAATACATGCAGAGTGAATTATGTAATAAATTCTGAATTATGAATCAGTAACACATAAAAAATGAATTATGTTTCATATAGAATTCTGAATTATATATAACATATATATAATATGACATACAAGGGGTTGGGGTGTCCCGAGGGGGTGGCGGTGTCCAGGGGTGGGGGGTTGTCCACGGGGGTGGGGGTGTCTAGGGGGGTGGGTTATAAAGAATTATAAATACATACAAAATTGAATTTTCTATAACACATACATGATTGAATTCAGAAATTAGGATCTAATAACCCCAAAATAAAGTATCAATTGAATTTGAATACGTTTGGTCGGTTTTCTATATACCAGTTGTTTTTACTTAAAATGATGTCCATTTTAAACAAAAGACATACACTTGGAGTGATATCGATCACACCATCGATCAGATTGAGGCAGGGTTGACTCATACATGTCACAAATGACTCATGGATCATTTTCATAAAGTATCAACAGAATATGAATGTGTTTGGTCAGTTTTCCGTATGCCAGTTGTTGTTTTCTCTTAAAATGTTTTCCATTTCAAATAATGGTGAGACACTTTGAGTGGTTCCTGCCACACCGTGCCTCGTATTGAGGCAGGGTTGACTCGTACACGTCACATACGACCTATGGATCGTTTTTATAAAGTATCAACACAATCCGAATACATTTGGTCAGTTTTATGTATGCCAGTAGTTGTATTCACTTAAAATGATGTCCATTTTAAACAAAAGAGATATAGTTAGAGTGATACCGGTCACACCGCACCTCATATTGAGTTGGGGTTGACTCTTAAACGTTACATATGACCCATGGATCATTTTCCTAATGTTTCAATAGTATCTAAATGTGTTTGGTTGGTTTTTTGTATGTCAATTGTTGTTTTCACTTAAAATGATGTCCATTTTAAACAAAAGAGAGACACTTTGAGTGTTTTTGGCCACACCACACCTCATATTGAGGCGTGGTTGGATCTTACACATTACATGTGACCCATGTATCGTTTTCCTAAATTTTCAATAGAATCTGAATGTGTTTGGTCAGTTTTCCGTATGCAAGTTGTTGTTTTCACTTAAAATCATGTCCATTTCAAATAAAAGTGAGATAGTTTGAGTGGTGCCAGCCACAAAGGCCCTCATATTGAAGTGGGTTTGACTCGTACACGTCACATATAACCCATGAATCGTTTTACTAAAGTTTCAATATAATTTGAATGCCTTTGGTTAGTTTTCCATATGTCATTTGTTGTATTCATTTAAAATGATGTCCTTTTGAAACAAAAGAGAGACACTTTGAGTGGTGTCTGCCACACCGTGCCTCGGATTGAGGCAGGGTTGACTTGTACCCTCAAAAATGACCCATGGATCGTTTTAATAAATTATCAACCAAATCTGAATGCATTTTGTTGGTTTTCTGTATGCTAGTTGTTTTTACTTTAAAGAGTATCCATTTTTTTAAAAAAAAAAGAGACACTTTGAATGGTACCGGACACACCGTGCCTCTGATTGAGGCGAGGTTGACTTGTACATGTCACAAATGACCCATGGATCCTTTTACTAAAGTATCAATAGAATCCAAATGCATTTGGTCAGTTCTCTGTATGCTAGTTGTTGTTTTTACTTAAAATGTTGTCCATTTCAAATAAAAGTGAGACACTTTGAGTGGTACCGGCCACACAGTGTGTCGGATTGAGGCGGGGTTTACTCGTACACATCAAAAATGACTCATGGATATTTGTTTTGAAGTATCAATATAATCAAAATGTGTTTGGTCAGTTTTCTGTATCTCAGTTGTTGTTTTCACTTAAAATGTTGTCCATTTCATATAAAAGTGAGACACTTTGAGTGGTACCAGCCACACCATGAATTATATTGAGGCAGGGATAACTCATCACATCATAAATGACCCATGGATTGTTTTCCTAAATTATAAACATAATCCGAATGCGTTTTGTCGGTTTTCTGTGTGCCAGTTTTTGTTTTCACATAAAATGTTGTCCATTTCAAATAAAAGTGAAACACTTTGAGTGGTACTGGTCACACCATGCATTGGATTCAGGCGGGGTTGACTCGTACATGTCAAAAATGACCCATGTATTTTTGTGATAAATTATCAACACAATATGAATCCATTTGGTTAGTTTTTTCATATGTCATTTGTTGTTTTCATTTAAAATGTGGTCCATTTCAAATAAAAGTGAGACGCTTTGAGTGGTACCAGCCACACCATGCCTCGGTTTGAGGCGGGGTTGAATTTTACACATCAAAAATGACCCATGGATCATTTTTATAAAGTATCAACACAATCTGAATACGTTTGGTTATTTTTCCATATTCCAGTTGTTTTTACTTAAAAGAGTATCCATTTTAAACAAAAGAAAGAAACTTTGAGTGGTACCGGCCACACCATGCCTCGGATTGAGGCGGAGTTGACTCTTACACGTCACAAATGACCCATGGATCTCTTTCATAAAGTATCAATAGAATAAAAATGTGTTTTGTCAGTTTTCCATATGCCAGTTGTTGTTTTCACTTAAAATGTTGTCCATTTCAAATAAAAGTGAGACACTTTGAGTGGTACCGGCCACACCGTGCCTCGGATTAAGGTGGGGTTGACTCGTATATGTCAAAAATGACTCATGGATTGTTTTTTTGAAGTATCAACACAATACAAATGCGTTTGGTCTGTTTTCCATATTCCAGTTATTGTTTTCACTTAAAATTTTGTCTATTTCAAATAAAAGTGAGACACTTTTAGTGGTACCAGCAACACCATGCCTCGGATTGAGGCGGGGTTGACTCGTACACGTCCAAAATGACTCATGAATCATTGTGTTGAATTATTAACATAATATGAATGTGTTTGGTCAGTTTTCCGTATTCCAATTGTTGTTTTCACTTAAAATGTTGTCCATTTCAAATAAAAGTGAGACACTTTGAGTGGTATCGGACACACCGTGCCTCATATTGAGGCGGGGTTGACTTGTACATGTCACAAATGACCCACGGATCATTTTTCTAAAGTATCAACACAATCCTAATACATTTGGTCAATTTTTCATATGCCAGTTGTTGTTTTCACTTAAAATGTTGTCCATTTCAAATAAAAGTGAGACACTTTGAGTGGCACCGGCCACACAGTGCCTCGGATTGAGGTGGGGTTGACTCTTAAAGATCAAAAATGACCTATGGATCATTTTTCTAAAGTATAAATCACAGTCCGAATGTGTTTGGTCATTTTTCCATTTGCCAATTGTTTTTTTCACCTAAAATGTTTCCCATGTAAAATAAATGTGAGACACTTTGAGTGGTACTGGCCACACCGTGCCTCAGATTGACACGGGGTTGACTCTTACATGTCATAAATGACCCATGGATCGTTGTGCTAAAGTATCAACACAATCTGAATATGTTTGGTTAGTTTTATGTATGCCATTTGTTTTTACTTAAAAGAGTATCCATTTTAAACAAAAGAAAGACACTTTGAGTGGTACCGGCCACATAGTGCCTCGGATTGAGGCGGGGATGACTCGTACACATCACAAATGACCCATGGATCATTGTGCTAAAGTATCAACACAATATTAATCTGTTTGGTTGGTTTTCCGTATGTCATTTGTTGTTTTCATTTAAAATGATGTCCTTTTCAAATAAAAGTGAGACACTTTGAGTGGTACCGGCCACACTATGCCTCGGTTTGAGGCAGGGTTGACTCGTACATGTCACTTGGGCGTTTTGAGTATCGTCAAGTGTGGATTGAAGATTCTGGTGAGGGTGGGGGGATGTCCAGGGTCCAGGGAGGAGGGTGGGGGCTATCCGGGGTCCAAGAAGGAGGGTGGGTGGCTGTCCGGGGGGGGCTATCTAGGGGGCTATCATGGGGGCTATCTGGGGAGCTGTCCGGGGTCCAAGGAGGATGGTGGGGGGCTGTCCGGGGGGCTGTTTGGGGTCCAAGGAGGAGGGTGGGGGCTGTCTGGGGGGCTGTTCGAGGTCTAAGGAGGAGGGTGGGGGATGTCCAGGGGCTATCTGTGGGGATTTCCAAGGGGTTGTCCCGGGTTCATGAGATGGTATTTACATATTTTCTAAGAAAATTCTTTCAAGGTTAAAAAAATAATTTCATTATATCAACTTCTAAAAAAATACAATTTCATTAAAATAGAGGGATTTCATAGCAAATCATCAAATCAAGTTTTATTATTTCTAGATAAATAAATAAAGATAATGTGACCTACATAATCACACATATATTCAGGCACAACAAATAATAAACATCAAAGGTCAGTAATATCAGTCAAAAATGTAAGGGGTCAATCTATCCCTCATCACCATCACTATCATCACCATCATCTTCACCCTCACCCTCATCCTCATCATCATCCCCATCATCATCCCTGCCCTCCTCCTCACCCTCGTACTCAGCCTCGGCCTCCTCATCGCCCTCCTCCTCCGCCTCGGCCTCCTCCTCGCCCTACTCCTCCGCCTCGGCCTCCTCTTCTCCATCCTCCTCCTCCTCCTTAGCCTCCTCCTCACCATCGTCTCGACCACCACTAGAACTGCCAGCTGGTGCACTATATCCACCATATCCTCCTTGGCCTCCTCCTCACCATAGTCTCAAACTAAATTCCACATAAAGTAACATATCACCCCACTAAAAAAAGGAAAACTGCATATCCCATAGAAAGTACCATATCCTTCCATTCCATACAAGTTCTATTGTGTTTTATCTCACATACGAATAATGATTTTTGTGAGTGAAATAGAGTGGATCATGAGCTTTGTGTTCACAGAAGGAAGAGATCAAAACAACTTCATTTTTGTGAAGAATAATAATCCCATGGTCCTATTGATATTTGAACCATGCAGTCATGATTTTCGTGATGAACTTGTATCCATGAAACCATATGAGAAGCACGATTCAATACATGTGTTTTTTCTGATTTTCCCAGGAATTTTAGGAACCCCAAATCAGTGAAAATGTTCATTGTGTTTTAAAATGGTGATTGAATAACTCGTGTGTGATGTTGAAGGTAGAATGATTAGTGGTTATATTAAGAAAACTAATATTCATTAATATTGCGAATTTGACATTCTGTGAATTATTTTCATGAAGAAGGAAGAAGTACTACATGGGAGAAGGAGAGGTCCCACCGAGAGTTCCCTTTGTAGATATTTTATTCATAAAGAACATTGGATTATACGGTTAAGTATTTCTTATTTATTCTGTGAAGAATAATTTGGAACCACATACTATTTTGAAAAGTTGAAGAAGATACTCCATATGTTCTATTGTGCAAAGGATAAGTGAACAGTGTATCATTTTATATATATAAATATTTTGATAGAAACATGATACATACTTATTATGTAACACACATAGTGTACAAAAATGAAGATGAATAAGATCTTCATGTTTGACATGATCTTAATTAAAGGAGATATTTTCATGAAATAATATGAATAAATATTACAGACAATTTATTATGAGTCTATATACATGAATCTTTAATATTTGGAGCATTGAGATTAAAAAAAGAACTATGAATCTTTAAAATTAGAACACAAGAAAGATACCATGCCCTTATAAATGTATATGTTTAATGAAAACATTAATTGTACAATGTGTAAATTGATGTAGTGATTTGAGTACCCAATTCGTCAAGGTAGTAGTGAATCATAAAATTTTCCAAAATACCTAGAAATAGGGAAAAACAATGTGATCTTTCTAAATAGTGAAATAAATTGAGAAATGTTGAGAATAGAAGGATATCCTTAGCTAATATGAGAAGAGGTTGAAGGAGTCTAAATTGAATGTGGGAGTTGCAGTTGATCAGATGGAAGAGGTTCACATGGGCGGGCGCTTCTAAGAGTCGGGGGAATGTGCTTCTGGAAATTGGGCACTTCTAGGAGTCGGAGAAATGTGCTTCTATTTAAGTGAATTTGGGGGGGGGTTCCCAATGGTTATTAAAAACCATTGGGAAAACCAAGGATTTCCCAATGGTTTCTTCAAACCATTGGTAAATCCTTCATTAACCACACCTTTACCAACGGTTTATTAAAACCATTGGTAAAGGACACCTATATCAATGTTTCTTTTGAACCGTTGGTATAAAAGTGCTGGGAAAGCTATCCTTTCCAGTAGTGATTCCTTCCTTTGTGGAATTGTTGAGCTTTGGGCTTTTGAGTTGTACTTTGTGTTTCCTCATGATTGGGATGGGTTTACTTGATTAATTAGGTATATGTATGGGCATATACCTAAGTAGGGATGTCAGTTGGTTTCATGATATGTATTTTATCCTTGGTGGATTTTGTGAGACCTTGAGGGTCTCGGGGTCCCTACTGATTATCGTTATACTCAACCCTACACGGGCTATGCCCGCACCTTGTTGTGTTTGGTGCAGATGACGGACAACGCTGATTGAGGATGAGAGTACCAGGACTGGAGGTGGCTCATAGGTGGACGTTAGACGAGGTGAACTGAAGAGACGGTCATTCGTGAGTTATACCTACTCTTCAGGTAGGATTCATGGTGGATGATCCAGGAGCTGCTTTTCACCTATCATTCGTCTTGTACTTTCTAGTTTTCCTTGTACTTTTCAGTTGGGCTTGTATTCTGGCCCCTTTTTACTTACTATACTCACTCTGTTTACAATTCAGTTTACTTGAGTTTGTATCTTGTTGTATTATGGGTTGTGTGCGTAATAGGTTTTAAAGGCAATGCCTTCCCAATTTTAGGGAATATGCCTTGTGTACTAGTCTCCAGCCCCTGGCCTATGGAAGGCGGGCTTCGGGTAGTCACGACACGGGACCTGGGGGACGGGTCATGACAATTTAATATTACAATGATATAATTATATCATATTACCATTCATAACATGCCTAAATTTTAATTGTACTTCCATAAGTGAGTTTACTATTCTATTGTATGAATTACATTTCATATGGTTTACATTGCTATTCCAAATGTCAAGTTACTATTTCAACATTATATGTTCTTATTTTCTAGAAAAAAAACCTCTTATTTCATTGATTCTTCATTTATAATGTATTTTGTGTGTAATATATGTGATTTTATATGATTTATACTATATGAATCAATTTTTTGTGCCATGTAAGATATCGAATGAATTAAAAAAATTAAGAAGATACATACTATAAAATCTTAGGGTGTCATATTCTCCCCTCTTTAGGAAATTTCTTCCATGAAATTTTCATTAATATTTCCTTCTAAATAGATGAGGGTGGTTCTTCTTCATAACATCCTCATGTTCCCACATTTATTCTTCCATTTTATGGTTTCTCTAAAGAACATTTACCTATTGTGTCTTCTGATTTTTCAATATTTTCTCTCTTCTTTTAGGAATCTCGATAGGCACTTCACAGTAATCCAAAAAGGTTTCACTTATATTTCTTCATAGTGATTACATTTGTTCGTTCTGGCATGTACTTAATTAAAAATGACACATGGAAAACATCATGAACTTGGGAGAGACTTTATGGAATTATTAAATGCACTACTAGAGAAATGGGCTTTGAAGCCCCCTGACATGGGCGACCGCCTTTGGCGGTCGTTGGGATTTAAAAAAATGGCTCCCCCCCCCCCCGCCCCGCAAAACCCTACCCCGTGTCCCCTCCCCTATATTGCCACCGCATATCCCCTGTCTCCCTCCGCCCTCGTTGCTCGTCCCCTTGCCGCCCTCCACCCCTCGCCGCCCTCTGCCCTCCGCCCCCTCCAGCCTCTGTACCCTCCGGCCTCTGCCCTCCGGCCTCTGCCCTCCACCCCCTCCGACCTCTACCCCCTCTACCCTCTAGACTCCACCCTACGCCCTCTGCCCCCACCCTCCGCCCGCTGGCCTCCTCCCTCCGCCCTTAGGCCCTCCACCCCCTCAACCCTCCACCCTCTGCCCTCCGCCCCCTCGTTGCCCTTCCCTTGTCCCCTCGTCGCCCTCCTCTCTGGCTCTCCTCCATCCCCTGTCCCCTCCCTCTTCTTCCCCCTCCCTCGTCGCACCATCGCCGCCCGTCCCCTCCCTCACCATCCCCTCCCGTGTGGCACCACCGCGGTCCCCTCCCTCCCCGCATGACTGCTGCTTATCCCCTCACCGTTTTCGCCCGTCCACTCTAGCTCCCCGCAGTCCTATGTCCCCTCCCTCGTCATCCCACCCTCACTGCACCATCTCCACCTCACCGCCTCCTCTCCTCCGACTCATCACCACCACCGCCTCCCATCCCATCCCTCGCCGCACCGTCTCCAGCTCCAGATCCCCTCTGTTTCCTCTCGTTTCCCCCACAGCACCACCTTCTGCTCCCCTCCCTTCAAGGTTTGTAGTGAAATCATGTATGACATGGGCTTTCACTTACATTCCATTATCTATTCTCTTTTTTATTATTAATAGATATAATTTGATTGTTTTATAAATGGTCTACAAGAAATTGGTTAGTATTTATTTGAAATATATTTGATATGAAAAATGCATGTAATAAATCTTGTGTAAATGTTTTTTATACAGATATTATTATGGATAAGAGTAGGATTGATCATCCAAATCGAACATCTAGAGAATATTTCAATGGAATTATGTGATTTATTGACTTCACTAGAGGATTTGAAAGTGACTATATTAGTTTTACATGTAGAAAATGTTCTAATAGATATAAATTAAAATGTTATACTGTGAGGGAGCACCTATTCTTTAATGGATTTCTGAAAAATTATAAGAGTTGGAATCGTCATGGAGAAGAATATGTTCGTTGTCAAAATACGGATGCAGTTCAGATGGATGTTAATGCAAGGATGAATGATCCAATGCATGAAATACTTACTGAAATGGTACGTGGGTTGAATCCTGAAGGCATTGACATCTAGAATCTTGAGACCGGTGAGATAACTCTTCGCTCTGGTGAAGATCATGATTCGAGGAGGTTTTATGAATCACTTATTGATGCAAAAACATAATTATATACTGGATGTACTTCATACAATAAATTGTCATTTATCATGGAGTTGTTTCATTTGAACACTTTGAATTAGTGGTCAGACACATCATTCGACATGTTGTTGGTGTTATTGAAAAAGGTTCTTCCTGTCGCCACTAAGATTCCCGAGTCGTACTACCATGCTCGTAAGTAGACAGAGAAATTAGGTTTTACATATGAGACCATAGATTCATGTGCAAACAACTATATGTTTTTTAGAAATGAAACTACCCATTTGGATATTTGTATGGTTTTTAGCGCCTCCAGGTGGAAAGAGAATAGGGGAAATCAGACTCATCAAAGCCAGATTGCGATACATGGGAAACTGATTGTCATAAAGAAAATGCGTTAATTTACCCTTAAACAGAGGTTGAAAATATTTTTTATGTCATCTAAAGATTCTAATTTAATGAGATGGCATGCAGAAAGAATTCATTAAAGTGATATGTTAACCCACCTGACAGACTCTCATGCATGGATGGATTTTGATAAGAGACATCTTGACTTTGCTAAAGATGTTCATAATGTTTGATTGGGGTTGGTAGTAGATGTTTTCAAGCCATTCAAGTCTATGGTTGGTGAAACTCATATCACATGGCCCGTAGTGTTGGTTCTGTATAATCTTCCTTCATGGATTTGTATGAAGCAATAATTTATATTACTTTCCACTATTATTTATGGACCTAGAAGTCTGGGGGATAAGATTTATGTTTACCTTCAGCCATTTTTTGATGAGTTGAATGAATTTTGGGGCGATGGTGTGATGACTTATGACTGTGAAATGAATGAAATGTTCAAACTACATGCTTCTTTATTGTGGACAATCAATGACTTCTCGGATTATGAAAATTTATCAGGATGGAGTACAAAAGGGGAATTTTATTTCTCGTGTTTCAATAAAAGTAAAAAATCTATATGGCTTAAACATTCCAAAAAATGGGTATACATGGGTCACAGACATTTTCTCCCCCCTCACCATAGGTTAAAAAAGGATAGAGTGGCATTTTATGGTTCTAGAGAGTTCATCCCAGCACCAAATATCATGACAGGAGTCGAAATGTTATCGCAGAATGAGGAAGAAAACATCCGCATGGTATATGAAATTCAGGATTTGGTGGCTCATCCATTATGTAATATTCATGTTGTGGGTAAGAAGCGCAGTCATAGTTGGAAAAAGAAAATTATTTTTTATAGTCTTCCGTATTGGAAAACTAACATGCTAAGGAATAATTTGGATTTCATGCACATTGAAAAAAAAATGTTTGTGATAACATATTGTGGACCATTTTAGGTTTCAGTGGAAAATCAAAGGACCATGTTAATTCACGTTGTGGTTTGGAAGAAATGGGTTTAAGGAAACAGTTGTATTTACAGTTAGATGAGGGAAACAAGGAATATATGCCTACTTCACAGTATACGATGACTAAAAAGGAAAAAAGAGACATTTCTTTCCATTTTTAAGATGCTTAAGGTGCATGATGGTTACTCTTCTAATATTTCAAAGTGTTTGAATCTGATGAGAAGGACATTTCAAGGGTTGAAAAGTCATGACAATCACATACTACTTTAGTAGTTGATTCCAATCGCAATTTGTGATTGTTTATCCCCCAATTTTGTTCAGTTGTTGATTAAGATGAATAATTTTTTAGACAGATTTGTTTAAGAAATCAATGAATGAGTGATTTAAAAATTTTGCAGGACTAAATTGTACTTATGATTTGTCACTTTGAGAAACTATTTCCCCCCTCGTGTTTCGATGTTATGGTCCACTTGACATTGCACCTAACTGATGAATTAATGGTTGTTTGTCCAGTGCAATTCAGGTGGATGTATCCTATAGAGTGGTATTTGAGTACATTGAAACGATTTGTATGCAACAGATCTCGTTTGGAGGCATCAATAGCCAATGGTTATTTGATGGATGAGTGTACTAATTTTTTTACAGAATATCTTACAGATGTTGAAATAAAATTAGATAAGCCCTCTCGGATTCATGATGGTCTAGTTGGAGAAGGAACCATATTTGATATGGACAACATCGAGTGGATACAAGCACATCGATATATCTTGTCCAATACTCCATCAGTTTCACCATTAATGCAGTAAGTGTCTTATCACTTTTATTTTTTAACTTTTACATGTTTTGTTTTCATAATTGTATCATTTAAACATCGTGTTATCATTTTTAGGAAACACATTAATGAGATGAAAGAAGATACGTATTGTGCGACTGAGTACCAAATTCAACAATCTCATTATGTTTCATTTCATGATTGGTTCAAGGATTATGGATGTATAAATTAATTTTCATTATGATTGAAGTATTATACTAATTTCTTTCTACATAAATCATTATTGAATTCTATGAATTATGTAGGTTCATAAGCTGAGGGAGTTAGGGGACCCCATGCTAACCGAAGAATTTATCCAACTAGATGAGGGTCCATCTATAACGGCTTGTCGTTATAAAGATATAGATGCTAATGGTTTTTGATTTCACATTAAAGATGTTGATGACAAACGAGCAACACAAAACAGTGGCATTTGTTTTCCATTCGTCAATTTTGGTTATTACTATGGTCAATTGATAGACATAATTGAATTTTTATATGCACATGGGTTGAAGTACATATTGTTAAAGTGTAATTTGGTTGATCCAGTGTGTGGATGTAAAGTCGATCAATATCAGTTTTCATTGGTGAATTTTAACTATATGTTATACAGAAATGAACGAGTTGATAATGAACCTTTCATTTTGAAATCACAAGAAGAACAAGTATTCTTCGTTACTTTGCCTTCAAATCCAAGTAGGCAAGTTGTTGTGAAAATTTCCCGATGAGGAGTGTTTTTATTTGAACAAGATGAACCCAAGACTATTCCATTTGTTTCCCAACAGCTTGATCAACGTACCATAGTTCAACGCGAAGAAGATATTTATTGGTTCAGAGTGGTTGTTAAAGGAGAAATGGTCAATTTTCATGCTTAATGAAAGGTATAATTGTTTTCCCGCTATTCAGTATTGAATGTCCTAGGATATCATAAATTATCTAACCATTTTATAAATCCTTGTAATTTAATCCTCACTTTTGTAAGTTTATTAATTTATAAATATTTATGGTGATTTCTCTTTCGGTATCTTCATGTTATTGTCAGTGTATCTTCCCATTGAGGTATTCTTAATTTGATTCATGTGCTACTTGAATTTTTATTAATTCAATCTGAAATTTGGCTATGCATTGATTGGTTTTGTACATAATTTTTATATCTATTTTGTTAAATTTCTAATTTTTTAAAATACATTCACAACTAATTATTCAATCCCATTTTGTTTGATTAACAACTATATAAGTTTGATTTTTTTTAAAACAGTCCAATTTATCTTTTGGACACTTTGGATAGTCCCCTTACTAATGTTTTCTATGACTATAGGCATGTTAGGGGAAGTGGCAGCAGATCCACATCATCCATTTGATCCATCTACATCTCAGGGTCGAGGTATGTTTGAATGTCATTTTTTCTATTTTTTATGTAATTGAAAAACATATATATATATATATATATATATATAACATCTATCAAATTATATATAAAATTGTTTTCAACAAGATCAAACTCGACTGCTTCTTCCTCTCACAAGAGAGGCCCTGGTCATGGAATTTTATCATGGAATTCCTACACGACGTTTGATGTTTCCTTTGATGAGCTATTTCATCCTATGGGATTGAATGCCCCTGTATTTATTCATCAGCTGTGTCATATCATACGTGACCCACATCGATTTCCATTGACCACACGTGACTGGGCTTCTATCCCTCAAGACACATTAGATCGTCTTTGGAGGGAGGTTCAGGAAAGAAGACCATTTTACATTCTTCCCTATGTATAAACAATACTAACATATGTGATTTTTTTTATTAATAGAAAAATATGAAAGTATTCCCCGATGAGTTTTGACCCATGTGTATGAGCAAATTCCGTAAGATGTGGAAATATTATAAAGGAAAATTCAAGAGGGACCAATGGGTACCAAATATGGGTGACCAAGACATTCTGGAAAAAGTCCCGAGAGGTGTCCTCCCGGCTAAGTGGCGTGACATAGTTGCATATTGGTCTACTGAGGTTCTTGCGGTTTCTATATTTATTTTGGTATATATATTTTCAAGAATGTGTGATTTGTTTGAAATTTCAATTAATTGAATGTAAAAGGTGTCAACAGGCCATTCTGAGAATCGAGCGTTACAGGGACCACCTCACAGGCTCGGGACTCGTCACGTGTCTCAGACCCAACATGAGGTATTTATTATTCATTTTTTAATTTATTAATTAATATGGTTTTTAGTTTATATTCTATTAATATATAGTTATGGGAGCAAGGTACACGACTGATAAAATGTCGGTGTGGATGAGGACTCATGATTGAAATGATCCAGAGGCAGTAGAAATGATAGTAAGTGTTTTTAATCATTACCAATACTTACATAAATCTATATATTAACATATATATGTATATATATTTAAATATTTTATAAGATCAATTTGAAGCTGAGTTAGAACAACTGCCAGAGGACCAGCGACAGCTTCCCATGTAAAGGGATGAGATCTTCCATCGCATTATTGGTCAGGACGGGCATGGATATAGTTTGACCTATGGAACAAGTATTCCTTGTTCTGTAGTATCACGCGTTGCGGTTGTCGGTCCTTCTGTTGCTCAGATGACACAACAGTTGTCAGATTTCGAGGCATGGTTGCGCGCTTCCGAGGAGGTAAATGCACAATTGTTTGTTGAGGTTAGAGAATTATGGGAATATGTACATCCAGTTGATGGTGCAGGGGATCATACGACATAGGTTTATACTGTATTTATTTATTTAATTTCTATTATTTTTGTTGTGAAAATATTCATAATTGTTTTTGTTGTAGGCCCCTGGCCCACCGGATGGAGGTAGTCATGACCACACATGACGCATCATATTCACAAGGTGTGTTTATTTTTTTATTTGTGGGGTTGTTATTGATGTTTAGGTTGGGTTCCTAGTGATATTTTTTGAGATTTTGAGGTATCATGTGTATTTTGGCCTTATGCAATGTTTGTGTGCACGGATTGAGAAGTAACCATGAAGCTGATTAATGATTTGGATGTTTTTAGTTCATTTTATTCTTTAATGTTTTCAATTTCATGTTCTGTGAATAGTTTTGAAAAAACCATGTGATTCATAATAGAAACCATGGAACTTGTTTTTGGTGACTGAGCTCAGGTTCACTATTTGTAGGCCCTTGGCCCACCTCGGACAGCCTCTCCCGCACCCCATACACCCCCCCCCCCCCCCGCCACTGGACAGCCCCCCTAGACAGCACCCCCCCCCCCCCCCACACCCTAGACAGCCCCCACACCCCGTAATTCATTAGGAAAATTGACCATTAGTTCATTAGAGAAATTTTTCATTAGGTTGTTAGGCCATTAGGGAAATTGTCCAGTTGGCCAATTGTCCAAAAGGATGTTAGCCAAATGGCCATTAGGCCATTATGCCATTATTCCAATTGTATAACTAGACAATAGGCCATTATTCCAATTTTTTGTTAGGCCACTATGCCATTAAGGCATTAGGGCATTAGGTGAATTGGTAAATGGAACAATTTGACATTGGGTCATTAGGAAAATGGACCTTTAGGCCATTAAGATAATTGATCATTAAGACGTTAGGCCAATTGTCCATTAGGCCAATTAGTTGTTATTCCCCCCACCCTCAGACAACCCCCCCCCCCACCCCCGGACAGTGCCCCCCCCCCCCCACCCCGGATAGCCCCCCCACCGGACAGCCCCCCCCCCCCCACGCACACATTTCAACCGTGGAAAACACCTAAAAACACATATTTTGTTGTGCCACACAAACCGCGCGGCTGAATGACATGTCGTCTCCTTGTACACCTGAAAAATAATAATTAGGGTGTTTCCTATTCTTTCAAGTCATGTTGATGTCATTCGGTATGCATTTGACCCTTAAACGCATGTTTTGGCCATTTACGACATGCGGCGTGCGCTTTCAGTCATCGCGGTCACACGACACCTCCTATTGACATGTCGTCTTCCCGACCATTTCACAATTCACCCACCATTTATTTTCATCTAATTTAATGGCATTCTGAGGTCATTCAGCCGATTTTGATCACCCTGTGCACGCTTTTCAAACGCGCCAAAATGATGTGTAACGGTCGAATTCAGAGCAAACATGCTCATAATGACTTGAAATCACACAAAAACAATATGAATATTATTTTTGACATATAGGAGGAGACAACACATCAATCGGACGTGCAGTGTGCACGGTACGACTGAATATGTTGTTTTGAACAGTTCGGCGCGCTCTAAAAGGGCTCGTTAGTGGTCAAAACCAGCTGAATGACCTCGGAATGCCATGAAATCATACTACAACAATTGTGGTTTGAATTTTAAAATATTCAGGTAGAAGCCACATCAATCAAAGGTGTCTTTTGAATGTAGTGACTGGAAAAGAATTTTCAGAGTCATAAAACGCCAAAACGACATGCAACGGTCAAATTAAAAGAAAACATGATCATAATGACTTAAAATCACACAAAAGAATTAGTAATACTATTATTGACATGTAGGCGGAGACGAAACATCAATCGGACATGCGGTGTGTGCGGTACAACCAAATATGTTGTTTTGAACAGTTCGGTGCACTCTAAAAGGGCGCGTTGGGTGGTCAAAACTTGCTGAACAACCTCGGAATTCCATGAAATCATACGACAATAACCATGGTGTGAATTTTGAAATGTTCGGCTAGACGGAACGTCAATCAGAGGTGTTGTGTGACCGCGGTGACTGGAAACACATTTCTGGAGTCATAAAATGCCAAAAGGACATGTAATTGTCAAATTTAGAGAAAACATGCCCAGAATGACTTGAAATCACACAAAAACAATAGTAATATTATTTGTGACATGTAGGAGGAGGCAACACATCAATCGGACGTGTGGTGTGCGCGGTACGACTGAATATGTTGTTTTGAATAGTTTGGTGTGCTCTAAAAGGGCGCGTTGGGTGGTCAAAACTAGCCGACTGATCTCAGAATGCCATGAAATCATATGAAAACAACTGGGGTGTCAATTGTAAAATTTTTGGGTAGACGGCATGTCAATCAGAGGTTTCGTTTGACCGCGGTGATCGGAAACGCATTTCTGGAGTCATAAAATGCCAAAACAAAGTGTAATGGTCGAATTCAGATAAAACATGCTTAGAATTACTTGAAATCACACAAAAACAATAGTAATACTATTCGTTACATGTAGGAGAGTACGGTACATCAATCGGATGTGCGGTGTGCAAGGTATGACCGAATATTTTGTTTTGAATAGTTTGGCGCGCTCTAAAAGGGATCGTTGGGTGGTCAAAACTAGCCGAACGACCTCAAAATTCCATGAAATCATAATACAACAACCGTGGTGTGAATTGAGAAATTTTCAGGCAGAATCCATGTAAATTAGAGGCATCGTTTGACCACGGTGACCAGAAACGCATTTCCGGAAATATAAAACGGCAAAATGACGTGTAACGGTTGAATTCAGAGAAAACGTGCTCAGAATGACTTGAAATCACACAAAATCAATAGTAATATTATTCATGACATGTAGGAGGAGACGACACATCAATCAGACATGTGATGTGCATGGTACGACCAAAAATGTTGTTTTGAACAGTTCGGCGCACTCTAAAAATGAGCGTTGGGTGGTCAAAACAAGACGAATGACCTCGGAATGTCATGAAATCATACGACAACAACCGTGGTGTGATTTTTGAAATGTTTAGGTAGAAGGAATATCAATAAAAGGTGTCGTTTGACCACGGTGACCATAAATGCATTTCTGGAGTCATAAAACGCCAAAACGACGTGTAACGGTCAAATTCAGAGAAAACGTGCTCAAAATGACTTGGAATCGCATGAAAGCAATAAGAATAATATTTGTGACAAGTATGAGGATATGGCACATTAATCAGGCGTGTGGTGTGTGCGGTACGATTGAATATGTTGTTTTGAACAGTTCGATGTGTTCTAAAAGGACGCGTTGGGTGGTCAAAAATAGTTGAATGACCTCATAATGCCATTAAATCATAAGAAAACAATCGTGGTGTCAACTGTGAAATGGTCGGGTATACGGAACGTCAATCGGAGGTGTCATTTTACCGTGTTGACCGAAAACACATTTCTAGAGTCATAAAACACCAAAACGATGTGTAATGGTCGAATTCAGCGCAAACATATTCATAATGACTTGAAATCACACAAAAACAATAATATTATTATTCATGACATGTAAGAGGAGACGACACGTCAATCGAACGTGCGGTGTGCGCGGTATGACTGAATATGTTGTTTTGAACAGTTCGGTGTGCTCTAAAAGGGATCGTTGGGTGGTCAAAACCAGCTAAACAACCTCGGAATTCCATGAAATCATACAACAACAACTGTGGTGTGAATTTTGAAATGGTTGGGCAGAGGGCACATCAATTGGAGGTGTCGTTTGACCGTAGTGGCCAGAAACGCATTTCCGGAATCATAAAATTCCAAAACAATGTGTAACTGTCGAATTCAGAGAAAACGTGCCCAGAATGACTTAAAATCACATGAAAACAATAGGAATAATAATTGTGACATGTATTAGGAGATGGCACGTCAATCGGACATGCGGTGTGCGCGATACGACCGAATATGTTGTTTTGAACAGTTCGGCGCGCTCTAAAAGGGCTCGTTGGGTGGTCAAAACTAGATGAATGACCTCGAAATTCCATCAAATCATATGACAACAACGGTGGTGTGAATTGTGAAATGTTCGGGTAGAAGGAACATCAACCAGAGGTGTCGTTTGACCGTGGTGACCAGAAACGCATTTCCAGAGTCATAAAATGCCAAAACGACGTGTAATGGTTGAATTCAAAGAAAACTTGTTCGGAATGACTTGAAATTACATGAAAACAATAATAATACTATGTGTGACATGAATGAAGAGACAGAACATCAATCGGACATGTGGTGTGCGCGGTACGACCGAATATGTTCTTTTGAAAAGTCTGGCGCACTCTAAAAGGGCGCGTTAGGTGGTCAAAACCATCCGAACAACCTCAGAATGCCATAAAATCATACGAAAACAACTGTGGTGTGAATTTTGAAATGGTGGGGTAGATGGTACGTCAATTGGAGGTGTCTTTTGACTTTGGTGACCGGAAATGCATTTTTGGAGTCAAAAAATGCCAAAACGACGTGTAACAGTTGAATTCCCAGAAAACATGCTCAGGATGACTTAAAATCACACGAAAACAATAGGAATATTATTCGTGACATTTAGGAGAATATTTAATGTCAATCGGATGTGTGGTGTGCACGGTACGACTGAATATGTTTTTTTGAACAGTTCAGTGCACTCTAAAACGGCGTGTTGGGTGGTCAAAACCAGCCGAACGACCTCGCAATGCCATGAAATCATACGAAAACACCTGTGGTGTGAATTGAAAAATGTTCGGGTAGACGGTACCTCAATCAAAGGTGTCATTTGACTATGGTGACCATAAACGCGTTTATGGAGTCATAAAACGGTAAAATGACGTGTAATGGTTGAATTCAGAGCAAACGTGCTCAAAATGACTTGAAATCACACGAAAACAATAGGAATACTATTAGTGACATGTAGGAGGAGACTGAATATCAATCGGACGTGCGGTGTGTGCGGTACGACCAAATATTGAACAGTTCTGCGCGCTCTAAAAGGGCTCATTGGGTGGTCAAAACCAGCCGAACGACCTCTTAATACATGAAATCATACGAAAACAACTGTGGTGTGAATTTTGATATGGTTGTGCAGACATCACGTCAATCGGAGGTGTTTTTTGACCGCGGTGATCGGAAACGCATTTCTGGAGCCACAAAATGCCAAAACAACATGTAACGGTCTAATTCATAGAAAACATGCTCAAAATGACTTGAAATTGCACGAAAATAGTAGGAATATTATTTGTGACATGTAGAAGGAGACAACACGTCAATCGGACGTGCGGTGTGTGCCGTACGACTGAATATGTTGTTTTGAAGAGTTCGGCGTGCTCTAAAAGGGCACGTTGGGTATTCAAAACCAGCCGAACAACCTCATAATGAAATGAAATATTTCGACAACAATCTTGGTTTGAATTGTAAAATAATTGGGTAGACAGCATGTTAATCGGAGGTGTTGTTTGACCGTGGTGACTGGAAATGCATTTCCAGAGTCATAAAATGCCAAAATGACGTCTAATGGTATAATTCAGAGAAAATGCACTCATAATAACATGAAATCACACGAAAACAATAAGAATACTATTCGTGACATGTAGGAGGAGACGACACGTCAATCGGATGTGCAGTGTGCGTGGTACGACCGAATATGTTGTTTTGAACAGTTTGGTGCGCTCTAAAAGGGCTCGTTGGGTGGTCAAAACCAGAAGAACGACCTCGAAATGCCATGAAATCATACAAAAACAATCGTGGTGTGAATTTTGAAATGGTCGGCCAGAAGACACGTCAATTGTAGGTGTCGTTTGACCGTGGTGACCGGAAACGCATTTCTGGAGTCATAAAATTCCAAAACAACATGTAACGGTCGAATTTAGAGAAAACGTGCTCATAATTACTTTAAATCACACAAAAACAATAGGAATACTATTTCTGACATGTAGGACAAGATGAAATGTCAATCGGACATGCGGTGTGCATTGTACGACCAAATATGTTGTTTTTAACAGTTTGGTGCGCTCTAAAAGGGCGTGTTGGGTGGTCAAAACCAGCCAAACAACCTCAAAATTCCATGAAATCATACGAAAACAACAGTGTTGTGAATTGTGAAATGTTCGGGTAGACGGCACGTCAATCGGAGGTGTCGTTTTACCGCAGTGACTGGAAACGCATTTCTGGAGTCACAAAACACCAAAACGACGTGTAACGGTCGAATTCATAGAAAACATCCTCATAATGACTTGAAATAACACGAAAACAGTAGAAATATTATTCGTGACATGTATGAGGAGACGACACATCAATCAGACGTGCGGTGTGTGCGGTACGGCATAATATTTTTTTAACAGTTTGGCGCACTTAAAAGGGCGCATTGGGTGGTCAAAACCTACCGAACGACCTCGGAATGCCATGAAATCATACGACAACAACCGTGGTGTGAATTTTGAAATGTTCGGGAAGACAGTGCATCAATCGGAGGTGTCGTTTGACCATGGTGACTGGAAATTCATTTTTGGATTCATAAAACACCAAAACGACGTGTTATGGTCGAATTCACATCAAACGTCCTCAGAATGACTTGAAATCACATGAAAACAATAGGAATATTATTCGTAAAATGTAGGAGTACACTACATGTCAATCGGATGTCCGGTGTGTACAGTACGACCAAATATGATTTTTAATAGTTTCTCGTGGTGTGCGCGGAGAGCATTCCTTTTTAGACCACAAAACACTTCCACAAGTTAAACCAAAGACTCCAAAACAAGAAAAAAATTCCTAAAATGATAACATTTCTTAAATTGGGGGTTTTAAATTATTTTATCACCCATAATTTGATTTCAGATTTAATTTTATTATATATAAATATATACTAACTGAATAAATATGTCTAATTTACGTTTATTTTGTCTAGTTGTTTTTTTTTTGTATCTTATTGTAGGTTTATTGAAGGAGAAGATTGAAATGGATTGGACCTGTTTGGATCATTGAAGCACGTCTATCATTTATTGTTTATGACGATCTTTATGTCTATGCTATTTTGAATTTTTTTCTTTTTTTATGATTTTTACCCTGTTTTTGTTGATTGGGAACTCTGAAATTTTTTTAAAAAAAAAATTCTCCAGGATAGCGACCGCCAATGGTGGTCACTATAGCTCGGAAAGGCATCAGAACTGTGACTGCCACTGGCGGTCGTTATAGCTCGGTCAAGGATCAGGACAGCGACTGCCACTGGAGGTCGCTCTTGTCCGGCCTAGCAATAGGTCAGCGACCGCCTGGCGGTCGCTGTAGGCCATATTTTCATCCTCCTTTAGGGACCGCCTTTGGCGGTCGCTGTAGGCCTACATCGACGGGCCTAAAGAGGCCGCCATTTTTGGTCACGGAGCGGTCTCTATAGGTCATTAGTGACCACCATTGGTGGTCTCTAATGGATGAACTTTTAGTAGTGACTGTAAGTTACAGCTCCAATTCTTTCCATAATTTCAAATGCTCTAATGTACCTGGGGATCAATTTAATTTTCTTACAAAACCTAAAGACAACCTTCCATTGAGATACATTTAGAAAGACATGATCTACCACTTGAAATTACAAATCCTTTCTCTGGTTGTCAACATAACTCTTTTGTCTACTTTGAGGTGCATTAATATGATCCTGAATAGTCTTTTCCATTGTCATTGTCTCTTCAATATTTTATGGGCCTATACATTTACTCTCACCAACTTGACCCCAAAAATTTGGAGTTAAACATATATTTCCATATAATGTTTCATATGGTTCCATTTGAATAATAGAATAGAATATATTATTGTAAAAAAATTCCTCCAAAGGTCAGTACAGATCCCATGTACATTGAATGTCATGTGAAGAAGATCTCAAAATATCTTCCAGTGTTTTAATAGTCTTTTTAGATATTCCATCGGTTTGAGGGTGATAATAAGTAGTCAAATAAATCTCAGTATCTAAATCCTTCTGAATAATCTTCTATAATTTTTATTTAAATCGAGGATCTCTATCGAACACAGTAAATAGAGGTGCACCATGAATTCTTACAACTTCATTAATATATAGTCTTGCTAGGTGCTCAAGTGGTAAATCTTCTCTTCTATCAAGGAAATTTGATGACTTCGTAAGATGATCAACAATTACCCATATTGAATCATTCCTTCTAGGTTTCCTTGGTAGTCCTGTGACAAAGTCCATTGTAATGGAATTCCACTTCCATATAGAATTAGGTAGATGTTGCATGACCCCTCTAGGATTTTTTCTCTCAATGTTCACTTATTGACAAAATATACACCTTGACACATAGTTAGAAACGTCCCACATCATGTTATCCCACCAAAAATGTTCCTTTGTATCTCTATACATCTTGGTACTAAAAAGATGTATAAGGAAATTTCTGATATGAGAATCATCTAATAGTTTCGTTTTTTCTCAGGTATTGATGGAACACATAGCCTCTTTCCAAATTTTATAACTCTATCCTCATACACAAAGTCTGCCAATCTTCCATCTTTAACTTCTTCAATATTCCTTTGAAGCTTATCATCATCATATTTTGAACTTTTTATCTTCTCCATTAAAGATGTTTTAGAAATCATTTGAAAAGGGAATGATTTTTTTCCTCCCTTAAGAATTCCCATATCTATCTTTACTATATTTATGAAAATAGGATCTTTCTCAACCCCCATTTTGTTAAGATATCTATGATCTTTCATGCTTAATGAATCTAATACCTTATTTTCTTTTCATGGATAGTAGTGTATTGAGAAATCATAATCTTTCAATAACTTGAGCCATATACTTTTCTCATATAGAGTTTATTTTATGTAAACATGTATTTAAAACTCTTTTGATCCATATATATCTCACATATTTCACTTTATCCATATTTTCATATCAAATATTACACCTTCTAACTCAAGACCATGAGTTGTATAATTTTGTTCATGTGTCTTCAACTGCCTTGATGAAAAATTAATAACTTTATCATTTTTCATAAGGACACAACCAAGTCCATTCTTTGATGCATCATTGTATATCAAAAACCCATCATTTCCATATGGAAGATTCAAAATTGAAGCATTGACCAATCTTTTGTTTAATTATTCAAAACATTTTTTATATTATTTTGTCCATATGAACTTAACCTTTTTAAATATGAGCTTGGTTAATGGGGTAGCATGTCGATAAAAATTTTGAATGAAATTATGATATTATCATGCTAAGCCAATAAAAATATATACCTTGATTATTTTCATTGGTGTATTATATTCTTAGATTTTATTTTTCATCATAGGATCAAATAAGATTCCATCCTTAAAAACAATGTGTCCAAGATAATAAAATTTTTCATGATAGAATCAACACTTACTAAACTTACCATATAACTCTTTTCTTCGAAGAGTCCCCAAAACAACCCACAAGTGGTTCTCATGGTCCTCATAGATTTTGTAAAATATAAAGATATCATTAATGAATACCGCAACAATATCATCAAAATATTCCTTAAAACCTCTATTCATTAGATCCATGAAAATAAAGGGTGCATTAGTTAGTCCAAATGGAATTACTATAAACATGTAAGGTCCATACCTAGTTAAAAATCATATCTTAGAATATATTTCTTCTCCATAGGAAATTAATGATATCAAGATCGAAGTTCAGTCTTTGAAAAAATATTGAGCTCCACAAAGTTGATCAAATAAATCATCAATGTAAGGTAGAGGATACTTGTTTTTTATTTTAATAGAATTGATTTATCTATAATCAATGCACAACCTCATGGATTCATCTTTCCTCTTTAAAAATAGAATAGGGGATCCCCATGGAGAAACACTAGTGAAAATAAATCATTGTTACTCAATTACTATAGTTGTTTCTTTATCTCCACTAATTCAACAGTTTCCATTTTATAGGGATTATTTGATATAGGTCTTACACCAGGAATTAAATATACATAGAACTTGACTTCTTGTTCTAGAAGATGTCCATGTAAATCCTTAGGAAATACATCAATATATTCTTGTAAATTTGTTAAATTCTCAATTTTAAGATTACTTTCCTCATCCCTAGATGTTGTTTGCTCTTCCATCCCAAGAATTTCATTTAGTATAGCTACTGTAGGTGGATCTAGATAACATATAGATGATGAAATTTCTACTTAAAAGATAAGGGAATCAACATCTCCATCAAAAATTGTGACATCATTATTCTTGAAATATATTTTTTCATATTTTTTTGAAAGCTAGTCCATACCAAGGATTGTATCAAAATAAAACATAATTATAATGATAATGTTTGAAACAAAAATACGTTTCTGTGTTATAAATAGGATTCACTGACGCATATTTATTAAAATAACACTTACCTTAGGATTTTTGACTTAAAAATCCTTTATTAAATAAAATTTGAAATGTCTAAATTTATTCAAAAAAATGGGAATATATAAAAGAATACGATGATATATAATAAAATAAATAATAGTCTAAGTTTCAATAATTATTAAAGTACGTACCACCACATCATTAGGAACTCCAACCTCTATAATTGTAATCGCACATGCTTGGCCATATCCCCTTGGCCACTTCTATGGTTATATACCCTGATGCTTGGGAATTTTATTTGAATAATGCATGATTTCATTATAGTTTAAGAATAAAAATCATTGATTTGTTTATTCCCCTTGAAGTAATTAGCTTTATGACCCTTTTATCTACACGTATAGAAATCTTCCATGACTTTCAAGAATTTCCCAGGATGATTTCTTCAACAATTTTCACATAATGGAAATTTATTCATTCCTTTTTCTTCTTTGAGTCTTCACATATTCCATGGTTATAAAAATACATCTTTTTATCTTTATTTCATTTGAACATGTATGATCTAGAAAATTCCTTCTCTATTTTGATGGCACATAATATTATTTCATCATACAATAAAAATTTTTATAAAGAATTTTCACATAGAATAGTTGGATTTAGACCTTAAAATAAATGAACAATATTGTCTTTTAATCATGTATGTAATCTAGAACATACTTGGATAATCTTGTGAAGGTAGCCTCATACTATGCAACAGTCTCTCCTTCACTTTTCTTTAAGATAAGAAAATTTATCTTAATTTCTATTTGTTTATCAAGAGGGAATATTTTTTTAAAATTTATTATTTAAATTTTCTCCATTCCATGTCTTATATTTCATTTTCCTCATTAGTATTCTGAGTCAAAGACCACCATTAATCAGAATATTCATTAAGGCAATATAAAGACAGTACTACCTTTTCATTCTCATTGCACCCCAATGCCATAAATATCTTTTCAACAGACTTGATCCACTACTCAGCTACCACTGGATTATTGGTCACACTAAAATATGGGGGCATCTCCCAAATGTAACGATCCAAAATAGGGTTAGTATGGTTATTTTTTATAACCTGAGTAAGAGGTCCTAATACAATCTTTCTATTATCATCTCTAAAAAAATTTACTCGCTTGATCAGTGGGTAAATCCCTACAATTTTAGTGGTAATTCATTTTTACCTTCCATTAGGAACCATTTACAAACAATGCAATACACTAAATTAGGTTATGAATAATGATGGAAAATTTCAAGCTATAAAAAACATAACATAAATTGAAAATTTATGCATATAAAATATCATAATCATAATAAGATTTCATTGGGTACATATTTACTTTTAAATCCTCCATAATGGTTTATAAAGAAAATGTGATTTCTACTAAGCATATACATTAGGAGTTTCAAACTAGGTGTGTAGTAATGCATGTTTTCGTGTACCAGGTTAACCCGAGTCTGGCCCTAGACACCTTGTCAGAGTTGTTACCCCTAGGTAAATTTGTGCTAAAACCATTTCCACTTATATTATCTAGAAAAGGAAGTGTTTATATGAAGAACCACATAATATCTACCTTGTATTTTATTCTATTCTTATCCCCAAAGACTATATTAGGGTTATATTCCCGAAACTATTTCATTTAAATCTAGTTCTCATGGTTTCTCCTAAACTTCCTCTAATAAAAACTATAATAACCCTGACCCTAGTATCCTAGAGTAAGTGGACACTTTATTATAATGGCATAAATATAATTTTGATAATCACTAAGGATTTATTAGTTTAGTAGTCTTGAAGAAAACTATATACATACATGGTTCCCTTATTACATTAGTAATTAAACAAATAACATAACAAAATAAAATAAAATACTTCTTATCACTTATTAAATGATTTCATCTTCACAAATAGGGGAAGGAAAAAATAAAAGCTTTAGATAAAATGATAATTAAGTGTTATTTAAAATAAACATATGTGAGACAATAAGGAAAAGGCATTATGTAAGGTATGTAATCTGGAAAACATATGGAATCAATACACTGAGAATGATAACGCATCCATAGATTTTTTCAAAGTGAAAACCTCATTGAAAGTAATAATTTAGTAATTAATAAATAAAATTATTATTATTTGGATTCCATGTATCTAGAACATGAACCATTATACTATCAAGAAGGTTTATGCATGTGGGTAGATACCTGTCTGATTCTGTATGGAAACAAACATGGACAGTTTTTCGCCAACTCTTTTGTCCCATGAAACCTGTCGATGAATTGAGGGGATATAACATTCCCCACCCACAAATTTAATTCAAAATAATTATTCATAAATTTATTTAATTCAAGAATAATATTCCTTTCCAATATCCATATTGAGTAGAGGATATAGATTCATCAGTATTTCCCTAGTTAAAACAACATTCAAAATAATCACCGCATATAAAATGGTATATAACTAAGACAATAATAATATCCATGATAAAAGAATATTGATATTTAATAGAAATATAATTGAAAATGAAAAATTATCTTAAAGGGGAAGTAAATACACATCATAATAATTATTAGGTGCACAATGAAAATTAATTGTCAATGAAATGGAAATTGAGACAAAGTCTCTTACCTTATGTCTGAATGTGTTCTGCATATGATCATAATGTCATGTATAATCAGATTAAATCAGTCAATTAATTAATTTATAACCTTTTCTATATTTATTTGATTTATTATAATTTTATGAAGTTCATTTATGTACTTTTTTATGAGTTATAAGATATATTTTTATCATTTGGGAGAGTTCTTTTTCTTGGTTTTCATGTTCAGTTTACTTGTATATATGTATGGAAAATTATATAAAATGAGAATACTAGAACAAAATTGAAATTATATTTTATTAATTAAATTCTATAATATTTAATGGTAATATATTTAATTTGGTTATATGTTATGTGGATAAATCATTAGATAAAACATTAGTGATTATCGTTTAGATTATTTTGGCATTTTTTTATCATCACAAACTAGTTTTTTCTTATGACTTCATATTATGTATATATATTTGTTATAGAATATTAAATAATTTCTAATACATATATTATAGTCTATTTTAACCATAAAATTGTTTTATTACTATCCATGAAGGAAAAATTTAAAGATGAAAACACTTCATCTATGAAGGCTGTAAATTGGAACCTCACGGACGATGTTTTCATTTTTAGAATAAAAGGGAGAAGAGAAAGGGTTTGATGATGAATATTCCATTATAATAATTAAAATATATTATATATAATATAATGGAGTTATAATTCATTTTTTTATAGAATAATTAAGGATATAATAATAAGAAAATAAATTAAAATAAATTGAAAAGGAATAAAAAAGGATTTACCTCTTGAATTCCTCTCCTTAAGAACCTCCTTGAAGAAAATTGATTTTTGACTTTTGTTGAGACCAAGGGCTCCTGGAAATTGGTGAGAGGTTTTGGAAGATTATTAGTAATATATTAGACAATATTCAAGGTTTTGGTGGTTTGAGTATAATGGGTTATGAGGGGTGGTATTTATAATGGAGGAGATGGTGTTTTTTGAATATTTTATTCATTATTTTATTATTTTGGGTCAAGATAAGAAATATTCATAATTATTTTAACTAAATTAATAAATTGGTTCACGTGAGTTCCAATATATGGTTCTTACATCATACATGACTAAAGGAATATTTTATTTAACTTATAATGTATATATACCATATTTTACCATATTTTACAATTCACTACAAATTCAATTATTATAGAAAAATAAAAAAATTAACCCTAACCATTTTTCAACATATATAATTCAAAAATTAACTCTATTTTATGAATATAATTTTCTAAAAATGGGAAATTTAATTTTTAATTAAAGTCATCATTTACTCGAAAAATTCCAATTTTGACATTATAACTACTTTTATAACACTTTGAAAAATTAACTAAGGACTTATAAAATTATCTTATAATGAAAATAAATCAAATTATTAATTTATGATTCTATTTTATGAAAATATATTTTCTTTTAGATCATTTTATTAATTATAAAATTGAAAATAAACATTTATGTTTTATTAAAATATCAATACTTAATTAATAATTTATAAAACATTTATTTACTTATATAATTATATAATTATATCATATTTCCATTTATAGTATTCCTAATTTTTCTTTATATATACATATGTGAGGTTTGTTTTCAATTGTCTGGACTACTATTCCTAAGTGTTGTATTACTATTCCAAAGATTGAGATAATATTTCATTGGTATATGTTCTTTAATTTATAAAGAAAACATATTATTTAATTAATTATTCATTTATAAATTTTTTTGTGTTATCTATGTGATTTTATATGATTTATACTATATTAAATAATTTTGTGTGCAATGTAAGCTATCAAATAAATTGAAATTATTTAAGAAGATACATACCATAAAATCTTAGGGTGTAATAAAAATAGTTATGTAAATACCCATAACATTCAGTATAATAATCATAGAATACATTTATGAGTATTATATACACCATACAAAATGAATTGGTGGTGAATATGGTTTATATTTCACATAAATAAAAGTGAGACTGAAAATCCTCTTACCTTATGTCTTTACTTCCACTATACATGTTAAAAACTAATGTATAATAATTACAATTTTATTTTACATATACCAAAGAAAAATATTCCTATATATCATAAAAACTATTATTTTATTATGAATTTATATTTCCTAGTTATTAATTATTCCATGTTAGAGTTGAATTTTCGATAATAAACACTTTGTTTTTCATACATGTTTTGACTTGTTATTTTTTGTCTAATTTAATTGATAATGATTTCATCATTTAGAGAATTTAAAACATGATATAAATATCATATATATTAATTATATATATTTTTAATAATTTATAAATTATTTAAATAAGAAATGAAATACACCATTATTGGAGACGGTAGGTCGTACGTACGCATGAACGATGTTTCCATTTTCTTATAGTATTTTGAAAGAATGAAATATAAATGGTGTATATATATATATATATAATATTTAAAAAATAATTATTATGTCATATATATCACATATTTTTATTAAAATCATCCTTAATACATTCCATGTAAAGAGTGAACGAATCATATTGCATCGAGGAGGTGGTCATCCACACGTCCAGAAACGGTGTTATCATATTCCCACAAAATATAATGCATGAAGGTATTTTTCATATAATAAATTAATAATAATACATAAATCATAAGTAATATATATATATATATATCATATAAAATTAGTAATACCGTCATTATTCCCAACTTTGAGTGGTGGTAATGAAAGAACGAACGACATCGGTTCGTGGGGATGTAGTCTATCACGCACATGAATAATGATTGTGTATCCCATTTGATTAATTCGTGTAAAAGTGTTGGTCATGTCATAAGTATAAATAAATCTCATTATATTTAATATAATTAGGTTATTATATAGGAATTATATAATAATAATTTAATAGGTGTAGAAATAAATAAAACAAAAGTTCTCATTGAAGAACATTAACTCTTCTTCGGGTAACTCATTTTGGTTTGCACTTAAGGACTTCATTTGTTAGATTTATGTAAAATTTTAAGAGTCTATATTGATATGACATAATTTGTGAGAATATTTGGGCATGTTTTTTATGATCTAATTGGATTGAGAGATGTTAATAACTGAGTGGGGCAAGTTCCCTTTTATAGTGGAGGGGGAGTGACATTCTTGTAAACAAAAAATGGTAAACACTATTGGATGGTCTAACATACATCAGTTACCTCCAATAATGATAAATTTTTAATAAAATTGGGTATATGCTCTAAATATGTCCTTAAATTTTATTTTTGAAAAATTTCTATGTCATTTGGACCCTTAAGATTAAATTTTAACCATTAAATAAACGCATTTTTACCTTAATTGCTGTAATTAATTTTAATGAATTTCACTACTCTATTTGGTAAAAAAATAAATTTACCTCACTAAAAATTTTAAATCATGATTATTCAAAAAAATTAATTTATTTTTCCAAATTTTAAACATTTTATTTTCATAAATTAAGTTTAAATTAATCCCACAGACGGGATGAAACATCAGTTTTTAAAAGCGAAAATGATTAAATGTTTGAGATGTTTTTATTTCCACTTTCAATGTGAAATTGATTGAAATGACCTAAATTTGATAATTATATTTATAAATAAACTAAATATAATTTAAAAACAATTTTAAATATAGTTTAATTATATAAATAATTTAAGAGAAAATTTAGTTATCAATTAAACTTTAATGTTTTACACGATTCATAAAAAAAATAAAACTTCTCAGAAAATACCAAAGATTCACCCAAATTCAATTCTGATATTCCAACTTAAAAAAATTATTATTTTTAAATAAAAATAATATAATTTTAAACATTTATTTTTAAAACATTTCTTCAATTAAAAGGTGGTAAAATTTCCTTTTATAAAAATACATGTTTTTTATGCTTAAAATTTGATTTATTCTTATCTTAAGCCTGTAAAACTTATTGGATAAATTTAAAAATAGTTGATTCAATATATAAAATATAAATTTCATTAAAATATTTAATTAATAATGATTAATTTAATTTACTAATTTAAAATGATGTTTTATTCATAATAATAGTTTTTCATAAAAACACTTCCTTTATATTCAATTGGTTTTTATTTTAATTTCTAATTAATTGGTAACTAGTGAATACATTTTACAAATATTTTTAAACCATAGATTCATAATTTAGTTAATTTTATTCATATATATCATTCGAACATATTTATAATAAATATAATGACATTTTAATGGTATTATTAATTGTATTTTGTGGTTTTGTAACACTCGATCATGCATGTAACATAAGATATCAAAGGAACTCAGAATTTTGTGTAACAAAAGCCATGAATAGTGTTAAATATACTGCATAGTAATCTAAGTGTTTCATCTAGTGAAATATTAACTTAGTGTTTCATATAATTCATGCATAACTTGGTGTATCATGCAATTCAAGTCAAAAAAATAATTTATTCAAGAAAAATCATAAAAAATTTGTGTGTTGCATTCGACCCCCCTTAAAATGAATTTCACCCTCAAAATTTATATTGTTTATAAAATTTTTAATTATTAAAAGTCCAATTCATATAAACCCAAATCATTAAAATGAAAAATAAAACTTCCTTTAATAATTAAATGTTACAAACATAATGCTTTTTCAAGGTAAATCATAAATGGGTTACAACATAGGAGAACACGTGTGGAAAGTGAAAACATGGACATAGAATAAAAGAGTAAATAGCTATAGAGAGTTATAGAGATCATTGGTCCCAATAAAGTGGGTTATGTAGAGAAAGTTAGTACTCATAAAACCAAAAACCAATTAGGCTTGTAAAAAAGTCACCGACAATATAAAAAATGATGATAATAGGACAAAATTTTATTTAAAACCCTTTTTATTAAAGTTGAAGAATTTTTTCACAATAAGATATTCTTACTTGTATTCATTCCATCTCATAAGAACAATCACACCCTATATTCTTACCTTGAGCAATTTTCACTTCATCACTTACACCAAGAAATTAAGGTGAACCTATTATTCTAGATGTAATAAAGGATCATAATAACCATAGATAGAATGATAATTCACTACATATACCTTTAGTTATCATCAAAACATAATGGTTATAATTGGTTATCCAATATGAATAAATCTTCATATAGATAAATAATAAATTAATCTCTAACACCTCATCTGAATTTGTAATTGAACTATTCCATATACCCTTGTATCCATTATAAAAGATGAGAATAAAAAAAATTATAAATAAGGTCACTAAATTTCTCAAAATTATTTTAAAATTGACCCTCAAATATCATAAATTATACCTTGGTTATCACATACAAAACATGTAAATACCTTCATCGCATATTTTCATCAAATATGGTAATAACATGAATTACCACAAAAAAATATGTAAAACATGCATTCTTCTTATTTACTTACATAAAACAAATATTATTGGATATATTCTTTAAATAAAAAAATGATGTAAACTCCAGTTATGATAGAATGATCAAGTTTTTCAACAAATCCTTCATGAGTTCCAAGGTAATCTATACCATCCAATTTACTTGTTCATATCCAAAATATCATTATCCAAACATCATTATCTCAACATCAAGAATATATTAAGGGTTATTTTTACCTTAATAATTGGTTTTTTAATATTATCACCTTGTCATTAAATCACATTACTATTCTATCAAAACCATTCAACATATTATTGTAAATCCTTAGCGAAAAACATAAACTAAATAATCCTTATATATTTTACAATTCATATAGCATAATTATTCAATCCAATTTCATGAAGATTTATATAATTACACTTCATCCTTAATCTATTAATATGGCTTCATCATTCTATTAATTAATACCTCTTTCTACTCACATTTAACATGTAGTCACTTCACCATCAACAATATAATCATTACTCATACCACCTTGTTGATCCCCTTCATCAAATTTCTACTTAGACCATCAATTTGTGTAATTTCTATTTATTTAATATTTAAATAATTCAAATTTTGATGATATCTTAAGTATACCAATATTACCATCCATCATGTTAACTAAACTCTACATTTTTCCTTTGTATATGCTTTCATTATTTCCTTATTTTCCATAGTCAAAACATATTCATGTTCCTATTATACATTAACTTGGGTGATTATTTTTATATTTCCATCACAAAGGAAACTAAATCTTTTTTTCTTAATGGTCTCCATTTCCTAAACTATCAGTGAACTATTTCATTCTCTTATTTGGCGAGTTTTAGAGTTGTTTAAGACACACATTATTAATCATGTCATGTGAAAACTGATTGGGAATGATCCCAAAATACTTTACTCTACTCATCATCCTATTTTCTTTCTCATCATCAAATTTTACATCACATACCATGTTTATCGAGTTTCATCCATTTTTCTACATTGACTATAACATGAAAGAATAGTGTGAGAAACACTTATCATAAAAGAAAACATCATAATCATGAAAAAAAATATAGGATGACAAAATCATGACACCTACTTCTTTAATATATGAAACCATAGGGTTATCCTTTTTTATTTTTAGTAATATTCTAATTAAATCCATCATTATGGTTCATAAAGAGTCTATGAATTCCTGAATCATATCCCCCAGTAGTGTCAACCTAAGTGTGCATCAAATACCATTAGCGTGCACCGGTTCTCGATTGAGTATAGTTCAATGTGGTGTTTTTAGGGCCGTTACTACTATGTAAATTTATCCCAGAGCCACATATTCTTATAGTATTTATACAGGAATGTATTACTAGGAAACCACTCTATCTATAATTTAAAAAAACTATGAAATTTTCCTAAACTTTAACTCAACCTTAGATTTATCCTTAGAGACATCACACTAAATATATTTAGAATTATCCCTAGGGATATCACAAATATTTTATCATACTAGTTTAAAAGGTTTGACTAAACATTTACTTTCATACCAATTATAGTGACCCAAACTTAACATACTTGTATATAAAAATCATTTTTTATAAATATTTAGAAATTGCAAAAGTATATGAAACTGGAGTGTAATAGCTAAGTGTCATTGGAAGCTTGAATACAATATTCTAACTTGGTGAAAGATCATAAATTTTTTCCAAGAATATATTCTCATTTAGTACACCTACTTAAACCCTTTCATCATAACCTAGGGAAATGAAACATAAGAAAGGGTGACCTCAGATGCTCAGTGAGGGTAAACACTGGAGATATGTAAGCATAATCCTAGGTATAAGGGTATAATAACGTGACCATAACACTAGAAAATCATACCCTATATATCAAATATCACAAACATGAATCATGGAAAAAATATTATCAGTTCATAAGACTTGATTCATAAGGGAATCAAGAGCATAATCCATGAAAGTAAAACATTGGAATAAGACATGGAATTGGGGAAGACACATAAAACTATAAAATGATATCCATAGTAATAAAGGATTATTTTCAAGGTGATATTAGTGGAATGGGTTCACTCCCCAAACTATCTTTGTAGTCAATATTCACTCCCAATACCATCTTATAAGAAATTGTCTTTTACTGAACCAAGTTAACTATATATTTCATTAATGTCAATATCATAAGATATATATAATTACCCAATGGATTTGTGGGAGATATATCTCCCACCTATCACATAATTAAATATTATATACGTGTGAAACAATGTTATAAAACATTCATCATATCATAACCCATAAAAAGAGATGGGTTTCATAAATATCATATCATGACAGATGAAATTAAATGGGTATCATAAAAATTATATCATTACCTATGGAAAATAGATAGGTTTAATAATCATTAATAATAGAATAATATGTGAATAGAATTAGGTTTTGATAATTATTTTATCATGGTGTAACCTGTGGAAGATAAATGGGTTTCATGAAAAACTTTTCATCTTAAACATAACCCATTCAAATAAAGAATAAGAATGGTGTCCTTAAATCATATCCCTAATGAGGAAATAACTCTATCAAATGATTTTATCTTATATTGAAAGGATTTTTAAAGATCACTTGGGAGATTTATTAATGAAAATAACCTTTCTTTTAAAATCATTTTTTATAAAATATTTTCAAAATCATTTTTGTTTAAAAAAACTTTGAAAACTTATTTTGTGATCCTTAAAAATCATTTAAAAGTTTTCTGGAGGAAAATATAATTTCCTATTTTGAAAACTATTTTTAAATAATAAATCATTTTTAAAACATTTTTCCTTGAAAATAAACTTCAAAACTTATATAAAAATATTTGAAATTCATTTAAAAGACTTCTTGAACAGAAAAAATTATTGAAATACTTTTTCATTGAAACTATCTTCAAAAGATTATAAAGGAAGACTATAACCCCATTTTAAAAACTTATTAAAACATAATACTTTTTGAAAATCCTTTTTCTTGAGATTGAAATTAATTTATCATTTAAAAACATTTTTAAAGCATTTTTAGAAAAGACGGTTTTTGAATAAAATAGATTTCTGATCGAATATAGAAATAAAGACATGTTTTCTTAAAAACATTTTATTAATTATATTAAGTATCAAGTAGTGTAAAAATAGTAATATTACATGAATATATCATTAATAACCATAGGCTAATAAAATTAATTATTGTTCTTGAGAGATGGATCAAAATATTTCACCAACAGAAGCAAAATCAGAAACAATCTTAATAAACGATGAGATTGTAGAAATGGACTCTTACCAACTTGGTAACATTGAATCACAATCTCCATGAGAGAATAAAATAAAATTAATCTTAAAATATCATGATAAAAAGGATCTAAAAGATATAACATGAAAAAGGTAATTATATGCATCTCGTAAAAGAATGTAGGTTCATAACATAGTGTGTGTCTCAAAGAAAGAAAATTGAGCCAAAATTAACTTACCGGTTTGGTATCATTTGAAATGTCAACCTCATGAAAGAGATATCATAAAATAGTTTTATAAATAACTGTAAATATAATTATAATAAACATATAATACATCCATTTTCATTATATACGACACACAAAAGAAATGAGTGGTGAATATAGCATAATAATCACAAAAATAAAACTGAGACTACAAATCCCCCTACCATAAATCTTGACTTCCATTGTACATGTTAAAAAATCCTATATTAAAAATTAGATTATTATAAATATACCATATAACCATATTCATATATATCATACCATATATTATTTTATTATGACTTTATTTTACCATTTTATTAACAATTCCATGTTAATATTTCTTTTTGGGTAATAAACCCTTTTCTTTTTCATACATGTTTTGCCTTGTTATTTTTGTTCCTCTTTATTTGATCATGATTTACTCATTTATAAAATTTAAAAAATGATATATATATATATATATCATATATATTCACTATAAATTTATTTATAATAATATATAAAAGATATAAATATGAAATCAAATACACCATTCATGGAGATTGTCGATCGTACATACACATGAGTGATGTTTCCATTTTATTATCATATATTAAATGAATATAAAGAAATATATATTAGATTTATATTAGAATTATTATTTCATATACCACATATTTTTATTAAACTAACCAATTATATATTCCATGTAAATCATGAACTAATATCACATCGCTTTTAGAATGTGGTAGTCCACACTCCCTCAAACGATGTTATCATATTCTCAAAAAACGGAAACCATGAAGGTATGTGTTATATAATAAATTAATAAGAAAAAAAACACCATAAGTATCATATATATCATAGAAAAATATTAATTACATCATTATTCACAACCTTGAGATGTGGTAAAGAAATAAAAAATGACATCAGTTCATGAGTCGGTAGTTTATTGTACACATGAAAAATTATTATGTATCTCAAATTATGTAAGTGTGTGAAGGTGTAGGTCATACCCTTAATATAAAATGTGAAAAATTGGGTGTCATGATGCTTTTATTTTTGGATTATTTTGTCTTTTTATAGAGTTGGTTAGACCTCCGGTAGTTGGCGGACCAAAAATTTAATTTTTTTGATGTTTTTTAGTTATTTCATGGTTACCCCAAATGGTTAGTAGTAACCATGTGGTGCCTATGTGAGTTACCAAGTGAGTATGAGGTGTGAAACATGACTTTCATGTAGTCTATTAAACCATGTATCAAGCATGTTATTTGGATCTTGAAGTTGATTATTCCAATTGGCATGGTTTGAGAACAGTTTGATCAACTGTGTGTTTACTTAAGAGTAACCATGAAAGGGATTATATCCTAGAAAGTGTTAAATGAACCATTGGAACACAATTTGGTAAATGGTTCCCAAACCATGTGCTTCCCAATATTTTGAAATTTAGTCTTTTTTGTTTTCATTTTCATTTTTCCTTTATTTTCTTTACTCTTTTTTTCTCTCCCCATCGCTTCCATAGCATCGCACGACACCCCTCCCCCTTCCTCTCCAACCATGTTCTACCCTCTATCTCAGCCCTATCTTCATTTGGTTATACCATCAGATTTATTCCAGGTTTCTAGTCAGTTTCTCAAGTTAATACCTTCTCTTCTATTCTTATCCGTTGATTTTTTTGATTTTACCTCTCCACATCAACCTCATTTGATCATCTTAACCCTAGGTTAAGGTTTGATCTGAATTTTGTATATTTATTATTTTGTTAGAGAATGCATTGGGATCCTTGGGTCTTCTTCAGGTATGTTTCAGTGTTCTCTGAAGGTAGTGTGTTTCAGTTAATTTTGGTTTTACAACACCACTTGAGGTAGTATTTCTCCCATTGCATTATCAAGCCCAGTTTTATTTGGTTTCTTTTAGTGATTTTGAGTTTCTTGCATTTTTTTAGTGAATTTTGGTCATCCTTGAGGTAGATTCATGTTTCTAGAGTCAAATGATACTTACCTAAAAATGATAGAAAATAAATAATTTCATAAAATAAAAAGCACAGTTACACTAGGAAATCAAGGGGGTCTGTAGAAATGGAGGCCCATAGAATCACCAATGGAAATTTCTACACCCCCTGAGGGAAGGGAACCAAAACAATCAAACACCATGAGGGGGACCTCCTAGGAATCCTTTGAAGCCAAAAATTTAGCTACCTGATTGCCTTCTCACCACGTATGTGAAAGATAGATGTCATGGGAGAGATAATATTTACATTTCTAGATCAAATGGGTGATATAACAAGGAGTGGGATTGAGGCCTTTGATAGAGCTCCATATAATCTTTGAATCTATCTCAATCACCGATAATGAAGTATTTTTAGATAATCATAAAACTAGGCCACTAAGAAAGGCCTCTGCTTCATCTTGAAGGGAGTTTCCATCCCCATAAAAAGAGTTGAAACCAAGAACCACCAATACCATTTAGTCACGGACCACACCACCACCCTGCATGCTCCCTTGGTTGTATGAGCCATCAGTATTTAACTTAAGACCGAGGGTGGGGGTCCATTTCACCCAATATCCCACTTATTGGGGACTGGGAGGAACGTTTCCTTTTCTTATTATCATGAAGCACCTAAGAGAAGGGGTACCCACCCCCCCATTTATCCTTTATACTAGCCAGGTCCACCACAAGACAATTAGTTCTCACCGTCAAGCCTGTGTTAGCGGAATGGGATTTGTGATGGGAGTGGTTCCTTTCCTCCAAGATACACCAGCAGCCTGCAGCGAGTAGTAGGGAACATGCTCGCACCTTCTAGTTATTACCATTTGAATCACTGAACCACTGCTGAAAGAAAAATACTCATTTGAATCCACAACCAAGTTATAAATAAAGTACTCTCTCAACATTCTCCACACCTTCTCGGCCCACTCACGTTTGAAGAAGAGGTGGGTTGTAGTTTCCTCCTTTTGATACTAGTAGTAGGAGCACCGGGAGGCCAAGCAGATACCTTTACATTTGATCGCTACTTCAGTGGGAAGAGAAGGATTGTGAATCATCCAAATAAAAAAGTTGAATTTCATAGGGATGGTTTTTCATCACAGAACATCACCCCATAATTCACTGACCTAATGTGAAGATGTTTCCTTCCTATAATATTTAGCATAGAAAGCGCCTGACGTAGCACCAATGAAAATGCAAACATCAGGTGTGTCCTCCATTCTAATGTCATCAAAGACCTTCCTTTTGGAGGGATCTAGAATAGCTTGAATAAAAGAGTGGAAGGAGAAGTCCTTATTGAAAGTGAGGTCCGGGATGGGGAAACCTGGATATCCTAAGACCTCTCCATCCCAGTTTCAATCCCATAAGTTTAATTCTCCATCACCAGCAATCCAACGAGAGTGTCATAGAAAAATTGGAAAATGGACCTATAAGGAATTCCATAATGAGGAGGGTTGAATCCTAGAAATTATCATATCTCTTCTGTATTTTCCCTTAGTAAACCGTCTTCATAGGGATCAAACCTCGATGACCTCCCAAGTGAGTTTGCCTTGAAGGTGATACATAGTCTCCATCACATTTTGAACATTGATACCTCCATTTTCCACTGGTCTCACAAGTTTTTTCCAGGAAGCCTAGTGATGTCTCCCCTCACCTTGTGTATCCCAAATGAAAGTGATTATGAGATTGTCAATAAATTTTATGACTGTTGTTGGAAATTTTATCACGAAGATACTGTGCATTGGAATAGAAGTTAGCACACAATTCATGAGGGTGATCTTGACTCTGAAATATAGGAACAGATTCTTCCTGTTAGTAATCATGTTAGTGATCTTATTAACCATACTATCAAAGTATCTAATCTAGATATAGACTGGGGAAATTGGAGCACCAATTTATTCCATAGGTAAGTACTTCTTATGAATTCCAAGCATTGAAACAATATTATCCCTACATCTGTGAGAGCAAGCATGGGGAAGTAACGCATGACTTTTGATTTTTTTAATGACTTGGAAACTCCATATCATATACTCTTCCATGATATTATTGAAAAATATAATAGAAGAGATGCATATGTTAATAAAAAATAGCATTTCATTAGCGAAGAAAAGATGAGAAACCCCAAGGTGAGCCCCACAGTGGAAGGTTTTAATGATGCCATAATGGAGGGAGGAGCTAACCAATCTATTAAGGGCATATTGGGCCATGATAAAGATAGTGGGATAAAGGGTTCCCTTATCTTATCCCCCTACTGGTTTTAAAAAAACCACATTGCCTATCCATGATGGTAATATTGAACCATGGCGAGCTATAACATTGGAAAAATAGGTCGAAAATCCATTATGAGAACCCCAATCTTCACATAACATTAATGATGAAGCTCCATTCAAGGATATCATAGTCCTTATCCATATCTAGCTTGATTATAATGTTGGAACCCACCACCTTCTTATTAATGTCACCAAAAATCTCTCGGGCAATGCCTATTACGCCTTTGATGGATCATCCTTGAATAAAGGAATGTTTCTCTTCAGAGATCAATTAATGGATGAAATGGGATAGCCTTATATTTATGGTAGATGAATGGATCTTGTAGGTCACGTTGCACATGCTGATGGTCCTATAATGAGAGATGGAACAGGGATCCTTCACCTTCAGGATGAGGACCATGGTGGTAACACATGCAACCTGAGGGAGGGGTCCACCCTAAAATAAGTCTTGAACAGATTCAATGAGATCCTTCTTGATAATGTACCAGGAGATAATATATAAGGACCTTGGAAATCCATCTAAGCCTGACTCACTATCTTGGTTGATAGATTTTCCAGCGGCCCAGACCTCCTCTTCTTCTGGTGTTTTCACTAGGAAATCATTTATGTTAGATGAAACGAAGTGTGTAATTGAGTTGAACAGCTTAGCCTACCCTCTTTCTCTCTTGGGTAACTGTTCTTCATAGATGGTTTAGGATTTCATAATAAGGAGTTAAAATGAGAAACAACCAACCCCCCCCCCACTGATCACATCTAGATACCTAGAGTAAGATCTATCATCCAAGTGGATGTTCAGAGCATTGACATGCTATTTTACTTCAGGCATGAAAGGAATAAGTAAGAGTTCTGGTCCCCTTACCTAATCTAGATGGCATAGGACCTCTCACGGAGGCACCTTTCCTATTCAAGTAAAATCTTATTGAAATGATTCTTCTTGGACATGATAGAGAAACGGTTCTTCATCCCAAGTCTCTTATAGATTGAGTTCTATTTTCTCGATATCCCTTCTTAATGTGTCCAAGTTGTGATAGTGAGAGGGGAGGGAGGTGGTCCAGACCTTAAGATCTTTTTTCAACAGATGCATCTTGTTATATAGTTTGATCCAGCACCTTCCTTGAGTTGGTTTATCCTAGAAATCATGAACCTTAGCAAGGAAGTCATGATGGAACAACCACTGGTTTGAGAAGAAGAAGCGACCTTCCAAAACCTAACCATTATTCAGACTGATGAGAAGGGGAGAGTAGTATGAAACCACATGAACCAAATGGGTAACCTGAGTTCTTGGGAAAGTGGAGATAGCTTAGAGGATTCCAAGATATTGGTCCAGCCTACACTAATGGAGTGAAAAGGGATTGTGTGTGTGTGTGTGTAGGTTCCCCCATAATATATATATACACCTATGGAGTAATGAATATATTTATCGAGGAAAGGTTTTCTTATGTATATATATATATGAAAAATTCATGCGTGTGTAAGTTAAATGGGTATTTGCATATATATGCATATATATAAGGACACCATTGTATATATTCACATCCATGCAAATATGTACATAGGGGATAGTTGTCCTTATGTATATGAAAAGTTTCATATGTTAGGATACATGTAAGATCATCTTTAATTGGTTTCCTATTAAATCATCGAATTTCTAAGTGTTCCATCTTTATCCTCCTCTCTTTGAGGTAGGTGTTACTATGCAATTCGTTTCCTTTTGAAATTATTATATGCTTGTGCATTTTTAAATTCCCTCTTTATGCGAGTATAAATATTTGGATATCCATGTGATGTGTTGCAAAAAATTTGGTGTGTTGTGTACATGTAATAGTTGGTTTTTCATGTGCACTCCATGTTCATGTTTTGAAATTCCATGTTTGGTTATAAAATTCTTTTTTTGAAATGATTTTGGCTTGTTTTTTAAATTACTTTTAGATATGGGTTATGGGTTTTAAATGGTTTTTAAACCATTTTTGGTTTTTATGAAGTGAAATTTGGGTTTTAAGTGGAATTTGGTCGTAAATTTATGTGTTTACCTCAAATGACTTAAAAAGGGGGGTGTTAGTTTTATTTCAAATGGTGATTTTAAATGTGTGGGTAGTTTTTCTATTGTGGAAAAACCTATTTGGCTTATTTAAAGTTTTTTTGATGAAAATGAAAATGTATTGTGCCTTTTCTAGGTTTTTCACAGGGTATCTTGAAATGTTTTATGAAATTAATAATTTTTTTGAACCTATTACAATGTTTAATGTGGATTTTTATGGAAAGTGTGGTTGAAGAAATGAATTTGGATGTGTTTTGAATTTTTAATGAATAAATCCATAGTGTTATGGTGACTTTGATATGTTTTAAAGGATTAGGTTTTCCCTTCAAAAGGAATGTTTGAATTTAATTATACAATGATGCATGGTTTTTAAATGGGGTTTTATGAATTCTTCATGTTTGATAAAAATTATAATGAGGGTTTTCATTGTGAAATGTACTTGATCCTTGTCTTTTAAGATAAAGGGGTATTTATGTGGGGTCCCTTTTTGTGTTTAATGGGTTTCCTTGTTTAAAATGGTTTTTTGGTTTAATAAAGTGAAAATGGAGTTTCCCTTGACTTATGTGGTTGTGTTTGGAAGTTTTTATGTTTCCCTTTGGAATTGTGCTTGAAATTTCATATTGTACTAGAAAGGGATTTCTAAATGTATATTATATAAGTGAATCCTTGAATGGAACTTGTGATGTGATGTGATTATCCCTTATTGAACCCATGTGTCAATATATGATGATTATGTTATTCATGTAAATAATTATCGTGATGTGATTTATGGTCTTGGATGGTCGGAAGAGTCACACCAGACCTTGTTTATATTCATGGATTGATAATTCATATTTACCGGCCTATGACTAGTGGCTTTAGGATGTTATGCTGATGCTCCACTCCTTGATGCACCATCATTTTTGGGTGAAGGAATAATGATCCTCAGCCCAAGGTTATGGACATGACGTTCCATATCTAAGTTTTTATGGTTAAAAATGGTGGTTCGAGTCTCGATTGGATTCATGGAGTGATGATCCATGTTTTCAGACCTATGATCTAGTGGTTAGCATGGCCAAAAATGAAATTTCAAATCCCTTTATATGTTTAATTCTTGGATGGTCTTTTTGCTTTCCAGATGTATTTTTTTAGTGCCATGTTTTACATGATGTATTGATATATTTTATTCATATTGTTTACATTGAGTATATGTTGATGATTAGGTACTTTTCAATGACTTATTGGATATTTGGGCATATTATGCATTAGTGGACTTGGGTGTTAATTTAAACCTTGTTGGAAAATGTTTTAAAGTTATTTTTTTCCTTTAAATAAAACTATTGGGTAGTTTTTTAGAAATTATAATAGTGTGAGTGGTTTTTGATAAGTATTAGGCACACTGATTTTTTTCAAATGCATGTGTTTGGTTTCTGGAAACAAAAGAAATTTATTTGAAGTTGTGTGTTGATTTTATTTTTTTTCCTTAATATGATTATGTATGTAAATCTTATGTCTAGATTTATTTTCAAACTATCATTGATTACTTTCCTTAGGGGACCTATTGTATAGTTTGGATGGGTTATAGTGACCTACTGGGATTTCATCTCATGCCTATATCTATCCAAGTTCTCAATTGGATCACATTTGTTCTTCATGGATGGTGTGGGGGAGTTGGGTGGAGATGTTTTGGGTCTCATCTTGAGCTAGTAAGTTTTTACTTCTTTATTTTGGTTTTTTCTTTTTAGTTGGTTTTTTTATTATACCCTGATTTCTTACTTATTTATTTAATTTGGTTATGTCATTTATATATTATGATTAATCTTTTATTTGGGAAAAGTAATTCCTAAAAAAATTTCTATGATTCGTAGGTTCTAGTCATTGGTCTGTGAGGATTGGGGATGACCTTTGGGGCTTATGGAAAATTGAGTCTGGTGTCTGGTTAGATGGAATCTTGGGCTAGTTTTTTATAGAGAATTATCAGAGCCTAAGTTCCCAATGGGACCTGGGTTTTCTATAGCCCATGTTATTTGGGAATGTTCGGGTAGATGGGAGAATGAGGTTATCATATCTTAAGAAGAAATGGAAGGATAGTCTAACTATATCTTTCTTGTCATGATCCTCAAGTTGTTGGGGGAAGTATGGTTTTGAATCATGGATTTGAGTTTTTTTGTGATGTTTTTTATGTGATTGATGTTTTGATACACTTTTAGAATTTTCATGATATTGGGGGTCTTTCTTGGTCTTATGGTGGAAAGGAAGGATAACTTGAACTATGTGGTTGGAATGCATGGCCTAGGAAACCATGTGGTTCACAAGCGTTCAAGTATACCTCTTATATAGAGTGGGTTTCAAGGTTGGCACATGGACCCATGGGGTGAAAACATTCATAACACTATTCCCTCTATGGTTGTCTTATTTTGTACTCCTCAGGATTCTTGATTTCTGTAAAGGTGGTATCCACACATTAGAGGTATATTGAGGAGTTTTTTGGGGATGTGGTTTTCATGATTCTTATATGTGGGTTCATGTGTAAAACTTGTGTGTACTTGAATTTTAAAACCGTGATTTAGAACAAAAGGGTTTAGGAGGAAAAAGAATATTTTCAAATTTAGTTTTTTGGAAAATTTGGAAGGTTGAATTTCCTTGGTTTTATGATAATATTTATAAAAATTGTTTTCTCCTTGTGAAATGGTGTTTTCAAAATGAAAGTGGGTTTCAAATGAGAATCATTAATTTCTTGGTTTTCAAAATGAAATTAAATTTTGAAGGGGATTCCATGTGGTTAGACTCATTTCTAAAATGTGTAGGTTCCACCAAGGTTGATTGGTTTCAAAATTATGATTTATTAGTTTTTGGAAAATACCTTGGTAGAGGGTGATTTTTAAACCTTCATTGGTTAAAATTATGTTTTAAAAGGAAATGTTCTTTTAGTGAAATTGTGTGTGGATCTTTTGATGGTTTTTTAAAGCCTCTTTATGAATTTAATTTTTTTCTTATTCCTTAATTTAGAATAAATCATTTTGTTTTTATTAGGAGTAAGGGATTTCTGAGGTCCATCTCCTGTGTCATTGTTTCTATCCCTAGAATGGTTGAAAGATTTTCTATTGATCTAGTGCCTACCCAGACTCTGAGTAGAGTAGTGGATGTGAAACCATCCTTGTGGGAGCCTTTGATATCTGGATTGTCAGTTCTAGTTGAGTTTGATGAGGTGACATTCTTTTGTATGATTTCTATTGGTGGATGTGATCTCAATTTTAGATATTGTTTTGTGGTTGTTTAGATATTTCATAAATTTTGGCCATTTTCTCATTGATCCATCTAGGTTTCATTTATTTTTACAAGAGAGAGTCCTCAGGTGAACTATTGTGTAACAAGGGTATTTGATCTACTAGATGAATTTCGTATACTAGTTGGCATTTAACTATGGCCATTTTGGATGCACCATGTAGTGGTGATCCGTGCTTTGGACCCTAGGTTAACTTCATGTGTTGTCACCCAATGTTAGGCTTCTTGTCTTATTTTGAGGCTCCTTATGGTGGTTCTTTTTTTATTTTTTTAAGTTATTTTCCTTGATAATTATTCTCTCAAGGATGTTTAGTTGTTCCAAGATATGTCTACTGGTAGTTCTCTATAGCACCACCACTTTAGAGGAACTCTAAATTGTGGGGAGTCTGTGTTAGAGTTTCTCTTGATGAATAAGATTTCATGTTTGAGGTCCTTTTTCTAGTATAAATTTGATACATTGATGCTCATTAGTTTATTAGAGAAAGAATTTTTTAGGATTTCAGTCATTTTCATTGAGGTTAACTAGTGTCGAGTGTTTCTTTTGGTTAGGTCCTATTTAGACCTTTTGTTTTCATTTTATATTCCTTTTATTAGGACTTTCTAAGGATAGAGAGTGGCATGGTGGGGAGATTGTGACACCCTAAGTGTCATAATGTTTTTATTTTGGATTATTTTGTCTTCTTATGGAGTATTTTTTAGCTCTCGTAGTTGATACGTTAAAAATTTAAATTTTTTGAGGCTTTTTATCTATTTCATGGTCAGCTCAAATGGTTAATATTAACTATGTGGTGATATTATTGGTTACCATGTGAGTATTAGTTGTGGTGAACGGCTTGTAAATAGTCTATCAAACCATGTGGAAATCATGTAGTTTGGATCTGTAACTTGACAGTGCTTAGTGGTATTGTTTGATCATGTTTTTCTCAACCACATGTCCTCCTAAGTGTAATCGTGTGAGGGAATCTATCCTAGGAAGTGGCTAGTGCATGATTAGTGCACAGTTTGGTAAACCATGTAATAATTGTGCAATTTCCCAGTATTTTGATATTTAGGTTTTTATTTTTGATTTTCTTTCCTTTTTTATTTATTGTATTTTATTTTTTTCTACCCTTCTCCTTCCTAACATCACGTGATTCCCCTCCCCCTTCCTCTCCTACTACATGTCACTCTTCCTCTTGTACCTCTCTTCTTCTTATGATACCACCAGATTTTTTACATGTTTTTGGTTGGTTCTTCAAGGTAATCCCTTCTATCCTACTCCTCTACCTCCATTTGGCCAATTTTCCCTCTCCTTTTTACCCCCTTGGGATCAGCTATATATTAGGGTTAGGGTTGATCTTAATTTTGGTTGTTTCTACCTTGGTTTGGGTATGTAATGGGATCCTCAGGTCATATTAGGGCATGATTCGGGGTTTTTCGCTGAAGTTGATGCATTTCAGATCATTTTAGTTTTTCTTTGCTACTTGAGGCAGGATTTCTCCCTCTACTTTGTCTAGACCAATTTTATTTTGGGTCTTCTGGTGATTTTGATTTCCTATTATTATTCTATTGTTCACTTTGGTCATCCTTGAGGTGGGTTCAAGTCTCTAGATTCAATGGTAAAATACCTACATATTCATGTGTGTGTGTGTGTGTCTAAGTTCCCCTTTTATATATATTTTCACCCATGGAGCATCAATATATAAATTGGGGCAAGGTGTGTTTATGTATATATATGAAAAATTCATACATGTGTAAACAGTTATATGCATATATAAGAATATATGTAAGGATCTAATTTTACCTATTCATGGATATGAGAATATGTAAATAGGGGCTAGGTGTCTTTATGTATATGATAAGGTTCATATGATCAGAAGCGAGGAAGAGAAACTTCGAGTGGTCACTGATAAAAGAATCAAGTTCCCATGTGTTCCGGTTTGATACTCTTCTCTTTGAGGTAGGTGTTACTATGAAATTCATCTCATTTTGTAATTTTAATATGCGTGTTCCATTTTAAATTACCTCTTTCTGAAATTATAGATATATAGATAGCCTAGGGATGTGTACAAACCATTTTGGTATGTTTCTTACTTGGCATAGTTGGTTTTACATGTGCACTCTATGTTCGTTTTTTGAAATGGAATGTTTAGTTGTACAAAGATTTTATAGAAGGAATTTGAGATTTTAAAAATAAAATTGAGAAGTGGGTGATTATGTTTATATAGGTTTTAAATTGTTTTTGGTTTTATTAAGTGAATGTAAGGTTTTAAGGGGAATTTGGTCATAAATTTAGGTGTTGACCTCGGAAGAATTTAAAAGGGGTTTTCAATTATATTTCAAATAGTGATTTGAAATGTGTGGGTGGTTTACCTTTCATGGAAACGACCAATTAGATTATTTATATGTGGTTTCATGGAAATGAAAAGGTCTTGTTCCTTATTCAAGTTTTTTTCAGGGTATCCTGAAATTTTTTATGAAATGGGTGATTTTGTTGAAACTCATACAATGTTTAAGTGGTGTTTTGTGTAATGTGTGATGGAATAAAGTACTTTGTACATGTTTTAATTTTCAAATAATAAATCCATTATGTGAGGGTTACCTTCATATGATTTAAAGTCTTATGTTTTTTCCTTCAGAAAGAATGGGTGAATTTTATTATGTAGTGGAACATTGTTTTGAAATGGGGTTTTACACATTCTTCATGTTTGATAAAAAATACAACGATATTTTTCATTATAAAATGTACTTGATCCTTTGGAATTATAACAAATGGGTTTTTATGTGGGATGCATTTTTTTAATGGGTTTACTTATTTAAAGGGTTGTTTTGGTTTTATAAAGTGAAAATGGGGTTTCCCTTGACTTATGTACATGTTATTGGAAGTGTTTATGTTTCCCTTCAGAATTTTGTATGAAATTTAATATTTTTTAGAAAGGTATTTTTAAATGTATATGATATAAATGAAGGCCTAGATATAACTTGTGATGTGATATGATTGTACATTTTTTAATCCTCTTGCATGTAGATGATAATTATGTTATTCATGTAATTAATGTTTGTGATGTGATAAATGGTTGTGGATGGTCGGACGAGTTGTGCCAAACCCCAGTTAGATTCATGGATTGATGATCCGTATTTTTCAATATGTGACTAATGGCTTTGGGATGTTGGACTCATGCTCCACTACCATGTTCACCATGGTTTTCAGGTGAATGGATAACACTCCTAAACCCACAGGTATAGAAATTAATTTCTATATAGAGGTTGGGATAGTCATAAATGGAATCATAATTCTCAGTCAGATCCACGGAATGATGATATGTGTTTTCCAACTTGGGATCTAATGGTTGGTTTTGCGGGGCATGGCATTCTGGATCCCTTGAGATGTTTACTTCTTGGATGGGCTTGTTGTTTTCCTAATGTATTTTTTTAATTCCATGTTTGAAATGATGTATTGAGATATCTAATTATTATTGTGTTCATTGAGAATATATTGATGATTATGTAATTTTCCATGCCTTGTTATATATTTGATCATGTGTTTCCTAAGTGTCCTTGTGTGTTTATTTAACCCTTGTGGGAAAATGTTTTAAAGTGATTTTTCTCATTCAAATAAATAAAGTGGGTTGTTTTTTGAGAAATGATAATGGTGTGTATTTTTTTATAAGGATTGGTATCATGGTTTTTTTTAATTCATGTGATTTGTTTCATTAAAGAAAAGGAAAATGATTTGGAAGTTTTTTATGGATTTTATTTTTTCACTTTAGATGATTATGTATATAAAGCCAACATTCTAGATTTATTTTCAAACTAGCATTGATGACTTGCCTTAAGGAACCTGTTTTATAGTTTTGATGGGTTTTGGGGAACTAATAGTCTTTTAGATAATTCTTATATCTCTCTAATATATCATATTGATCTTGTTTTTTCTTCTTGGATGGCGTGGTGGAGAGTTCGGTGGAGATGTTCTAGGTCTCGGCTTGAGTCAGCTAGTTTTTCCTTCTTGTGTGTAGATGTTTTTTTTAGTTAGTTTTTTTCTATAGCCTTCGTTCATACTTATTTATTTAATTTGGTTATTGAAATTATATATATTTTTTAATATTAAACTTTTATTTGGGTAAAATCATTCCCAAAGTAATTTCTATGATGTCTAGGTTCTAGTCTCTAGCCTATGGGGATCGGAAATGCCCTTTGGGTCTTATGAAGATTCGACTCGGGTGTCGGGTATGATGGCATCCAAGGTCAGTTCGTTACATAAAAAAATATCACTATATTGAAGATACTTCTATTATTATATAATAAATATATAAAATGAATTTATGGAGTTGAAAACTAAATAAAACAAAAGTGGTCGTTTGAGAATGTTACATCTTCTTCGGGTAAATTCTTTTTGTTTACACCAAAGGGATTCCTTGGATGGATTTTCGGCCCAAAATGAGGCTTATAAGTTGAGAGGAGGGAAATTTTAAGCTTATATTGGCATGTTTTGGATGATCCAAAGGGCTTTAGAGGTGTTAATAAGTGAGGGGTGTGAGTTCCCTTTTATAATGAAGGAGGAGTTGTATTCTTGTAAATGCAAAAATATAAACACTATTGTGATGTCTATCTTACATCATGTTCCTCCAGTAATGATATAATTTTGAAAAAAGTGAGGATTAGGTCTAAATATTCCCACAAAATGTATTTTTTATAAGTTTATAGGTCATTTGATCCCTTAAGATTAAATTTTAACCATTATGTAAAATCAATTTTACCTTAATCACTATAATTAATTTTAATTACATTCACTAATATTTTTTGTCAAAAACTATGTTTACTTTACTAGAAATTATAAATTCTTCTTAATACAAATATATAATCCATTTTTTCAAATTCTAATCACATAAGTGGTAGAAATTTATTTAAAATTCATCCCACGTATGTGATGAAACAATGTGTTTTTAAAGCGAAAATGTTTAAAAATTTGAAGTGTTTTTATATCCCATATCATTGTTAAATTGAATAAACTATCCTTAATATGATAAATATATGTATAATTGAACTAATTATACTTTAATAAAAAACTTTAAATATATTTTAATTATATAAAAAATTTATATGATAATGCAGCTTTTAATTAAAATTCAGTATTTTCCACAATTCAACAAAAAATTAAACTATTTATAAAAATACCAAAAAAAATACCCAAAGTATATTTTAATATTAATAATTAAAAAAAATGAAGTTTATTTCTTCAAAAAAATTATAAAATTTTCAAAATTTAGTTTTAAACAAGTATTCCATCAAAAAGAGGTAAAATTGGCTTTTAGAAAATGTAGCATTTTTATACTTAAAATTGGATTTATTTTTTTCTTAAGACTATAAAACTTATTGAATAAATTTAAAAACCATGGACTGAATATATATAAATTTAATTTAATTGTTATATTTCCTTAATATTTATTAATTTAATTTATTAATTTTAAACATCATTCTAGTCATAAAAAAATTCATAAAAAAATGTCCTTTATATTCAATTGGTTTTTATTTTCATTTCTCGTTAATTAGTAATGAAAGAATTCATTTTATAAACATTTATAAACCATAGTTTCATAATTTAGTCAATATTATTCATATCTTCCATTTTAATGGATATATGATAACTATAACAATATTTTAATAATAATATTGATAGTATATTATAGTTCGATAAAACTTGGTCTTACGTGTAATGTGATCTATCGAATGAACTCGACATTATGTGTAACACAATCCATACAAAGTGTTGTATGTACCCCAATATAATCAATTTGTTTCATGTATTTAAATCTTAACTTGGTCTTTGGTATAATGAAACCATAAATAGGTGTAGTGCATAATGCATGTCATCAAATAAATTTAATTTATTCAAAAATAATAATTCATAAAAACTCAAGGTGTTAAAAAACCCTTCTCCACTATAGCGCAATGTAATAAATGATTTTCTGACTAGCCTTCTATTATGTTACTTTAAACTATCTTCATATTCATCTTTATAAGGTAATTTTTCTCCAATCAAATATAAATTGGGGAGTGGATTAGATAGTCATGAGAAATTCTACACAAACCATTGACAAGATCCATCCAAACCAAAAAAATAGATCTTAGTCACAATGGGTGGTCTAGGCCAATATTCAATAACATTTTTCTTTTATGGATCCACAAATAAACCATCTATTGAGATTATATTATCTATAAAAGAAACCTTTTTTACCAAAAATTCACACTTGTTGAATGTTTCATACAACATATCCTTCCATAGGGTCTTTATCCTAATTTTCAAATGATCATTATTCCCTTCCTTTTAATTTTAAAATATAAAAATATCATCTATAAATCCATCCAAAAAAATTTCAAGGTAGCCTATAAAGTATCTATTCATTAAATCCTTTAATATATTGGAGGAATTAATGAGACCAAATGGAATCACCTTATATTCATATTGTCTATACTTTCCTCAAAAATTGATGCAGAATTTATTTAACTAAATACAATCCATGACTAAGATAACATCAAATTCCAAATTAATAATATTTTCTTACGAAGAATTCTTACTAAATTCATCATGATATAATCACTTAATTATTCTATGAGTTTCCCTTTAGAATATATAATTGACATGGATAATGCCCAGGTTCCCCACATTTAAGAAAAAAAATTATAAATGGTGCCCTAGGATGAAATTTATTTCTTTTCATCATACAATTCATTTTTCCCTCAAAAATTTATTGCTATATGCCCTTTTTCACACAAAAAAAAGTTCACGTTCCTTTGATACATTATCTTGGGTGTATATTTCCACACTTCTAACATGAAGGCAATTGAGCCTTCCAAAATTCATGGTCTTCACTACTTGAGGTCTTAGTGAAATCTATTCTTATTTTAATTGGTGGGTCCAAGATTGGGTTATAGTGAAAATTATTAATCATATTTTATGAAATAATATTTTGAATAATCACAATGTCTTTCAATCCATTCATCATCCCATTTGGTTTCTTATGATCAATATATTATCCATCACAATAATTATTAGAATGATATATTCATGTTCTAGCCAATGATTAGAATTAAAATGCATAGATTTAAAACTAATAATAATAGTGGAAAAGAATTTATTCATGAAAAATTCATTTATATGATGTTAATATCATGAAACCTTATTTTTAATTCCATGACACCTTAGGTTTCATCTGGGTTCTTCATGCTCATCATATACTCAAATCCTTTATGATGGTTTATAAAGAGTTTTTTGAATTTCTAAAACATATCCCCTAGGAGTGTCAAATTAGGTGTGAATCAAGGCATGTTGTCATGAACCAGTTGATAATAGAGTCAAATCCCAATGCACCCTTTTCATAGTTATTACCCTATGATACCGCTATTCTAGACTCAGACCCACATGTAGTATCTAGACAATAATTTAATTACTTGGAAACAACTTTCTCTATCCTTCACAAAACTTATAGCATATTTTTATATACTTTTAATTTTCTCTATAGTTATAAATAATTTTTTATTGTCCTAGTTTTCAAAGGTTCACTAAACACTACTATGATATTAACTATAATTACCCAAAATTTTCATACATAGATATCGCATCCTAATTTATGAATATTCATTACATATAATAACAATCCAGACCATAATCGTATGGATCTGGTGCCTTGGAAAACTTTGACATGTAAATAACTTGTTCATAACTGAACTAAATCATCTCCCACTAATTTCTTCATAAATATAACCCTTACTAGAAATATCATACATAACACTATTCTTCCTAACCTAGGGTAAGGAAATATAAGAAAGGGTGGTCTTGAAGGATCATTAATGTTAACTAATGGATATATCAATGACTTTATATGCATAACATGAGCATAAGAGTATAATAAAATGTGAATAAAATTTTAAAACCATTCTGTATATATCATAGATCACACATTTTCATCATGTAATTAATTTTTTTAGTTCATAAGAAATGAATCATAAAGAAACCAATTTAAAAATCCATGAGACTATAACATTGGAATAAGACATATATTTTTGGAATATAAATAAGCTTATATCATTTTGTACATTATAAATAGAATATGGTTAAATCATTAGGATAAATAGATGAAATTAGTCCCTTATATAAACATTTGGACGTGAAATAATGGTCCATGAATAATCTTATGAACATGAATCTCATGACCATGCATAATCTTATTGAAATGAAATCTACGACTATGATTAATAATATAGACATGAGGACCAGCTCCACACATGAGATTGTGAACATAAAATATAGTTCACGCATAACTTATTTACTTGTGAGTTATCCATATTTACCCAATGAATTAGAGGGAAAATTAATTTTAGGACCAACCATCACATAATAAAAACCATACATTGAGTTCCATAAAATCATTAAGCATTCATTATATCATTAAATCATAACTCATGTAAAGAAATTGGTTTCATAAAAAATTCATGATTCCATCATAGAATAGCCCATGGAAAATGAATGGGTTTCATAAAAATCTTATCATCATAATCCTAAACCATCTAGGAAAATAATATAGATGGTTCCATTGGATTATATCCCAAGTAAAACATAAGAAACATCAGAGGTTTTTTTATTGATGAATTTAAATTCCATAAAAAGTTCACTAAAGTATTCTTGAGTAGAATCTCATTTCCACTTTGGGAATAAACTTTTTAAGACTCAAAATTCATAAAATATGGTGAAAATACTTTGTATTTGAAATTAATCATGGAAAATTATAAATGGATCTTTGAATTATTGTGTGGGAATGATAGTGGGAAATTATGTTCATGATTTATTGGTTATTAGAAAACATTCCATTACCATTATTGTAAAAAATGTTAAAAAGTACCACTTCTCAAAAAACCACAAGAAGATTCGTTTTAAATAATTTTAAAAGAATTAAAACAAAGTTATTTAAATATTTGATTATATTAAACACGTTATTGATTTTTTTTGTAAATATAGACATGGAAAAGAAAGGATTTCTGAGAGAAAAGTGAAATAAAATTTATTTTCTTTAAAAAACATTCTTTTGGTATCTTTAGTTTATAAAGAGAGGGAAATGGATGAAAACATGTATTATTTTGAAATAACCATAGAAAAAGAAATTTTATGAGGATCTAGATAGTTAGATTAAAAAATTCATCATTAGAATCATAATAAAAATAATCACAATAAATAATGATAATGTAACAGAAATCCCTTACCACTTTGGTAACTTTTATATCATCAACCAAATGAAATAAAGAACCTTATATGGATATGTAAATAAAAATAAAATTAATAAAATGCATCATAAAATAAATTCATGGGTCTTATTTCCACCATGTGGTGAATATTGAAATTTTCTAAAATAAATTAATGTGAGATGAAAATAAATTAAGTAATGCATTGACTTTCATCATAAACTTTAGAACCTACTCTTCTTCTGAGATCCTATTTATTTTTATACTTAAAGGCTTATTAAGAGATTTTCCTAAAAAAAATATGGCCTCTAAGTCATGGTAATGGATGTAATGAATGGATTTCTGTAGGAAATGTAAGGAAAAAAATGATTTATAACTATAAAGCATAGAGGAGAGGAGATATCCTTTTATTAGTTATAGAAGGGAAAAACTTGAAGCCCTCTAAAATTTTACTAAAACAATCTTTAAATGTAAAGTAATTCCAAATAAAAATGATTCATAATGACCATATATTCAATTGTGGGATTTTATAATGTTTAAATGTGGATATATAATAGGATTTAGAGATGTTTGATTAGTAAAAATACCCTTATCTTTTGGTTTAACCACCCCCTTCTCAATATACCCATTTTAACCATAAATGTGACAATTAATTTTTACTATTTTTACTATTAATTAATTACAAGAAATAATTTCACATTATTATATAATATAAATTATTTTGATTGAAAATATGAAATCCATTTTACCACCAAACATATAGAATGAGTTAGTATCCCAACTCATGCTCCTCAAAAAATATGTTAATAAAAAGGAGAGTAACAGTGATTGCACAACATGAATTATGTTTTCACCAATAGTATGGGAAATGGAAGAGTATATAATATAAATACTTTAAAAAATTTATTGAGAAGTAATTTTTTCAATTTTGAACCAAGACTAACTTATTCGTATGGAAAGCCAATGTCAGGTCCCACATCATCTCTACCTCCACATAATATAAGTTTTTAAGCAATATCCAATTAGAAACTACATCTCCCCAAGTTGAATATATGATATCTTGAGAAATAGTGACACAAATAAATCCATATAATATAAAAAAATCATATAGTGAGTGTTTTTATTTGCAAGAAAAAACAAACATATAAAAATCAATATTTATCCTGTATTCAATTGTACCCTCTAACAACAAACAAACTTAAAAGAGAGAAAAAATCAATATGAAACTCTTTAACATCCTTAAATTGTAAATATAAATCAAAAACTCTATTATGAAATAAAAAAACTATTCCTAGCTCTATAATGAACCTCATATTGTGTTATATCATAGTATCATGATCATCATGTGCTCAACTTTTTGAAACTAGTAACAAAATATAGAAAAGAAAGATGAAAATCATCTCCTTGGAGATTCCACTAAAGCCACAAATAGATGATACTCTGGTAAAAAAATTGAAAATCTGGAGGATCACAACCAACATAATATTTGTTGCATTAAAAATAAGTCTAACATGAATCCAAAAGGGAAATTAATTCCAATGGACATCCCTAAGGTTAAAAATATGGATCATATTATTTATCCCAAATATAGATATAATCCTTAAAGGATTCTTAAAAAACATGGGTTTGATTTTGAAAATTATAAATATTTTCAAAATAATATCCATCTAAGGTAAATATAGAGACCTCAACAACCTCTGGTTGTATAGGGATATCATATTTGAAATTCAGATATTCTCCTAGAGATACAGTGAAAATAATTCACTCAATATTAGAGTATTCTTAATGATTCTATGTATTCATAAGATAAGGAGTAATAAATCCATATGATCCAACCATTGGATTATTTCCTTTAATAAAACTTGAATTTAAAAAATCATTCCCAATCATATATGATTATTGAAATGCATCATGGATAGATTCACTAGAATTGGAGTGAAACTCTTGGTTCTCTACCTTCATGGGTTGAACAACTTCTCTTTTCTCAAGGGGAGGTTTCCTAGGACTGGTAAGTTTCTTCTATATCTAATTTATTAGATTTATGGAACCTATTTAACCAAATTAAATTCCCAAAAGTGGAATAATTTAATTTAAAATTAAACCCATAGACATGATGAAAAAGGATATTTCTAAATAGATAGTTTTTCTAAGAATAAAAATCCATAATCTAAAAATTCTACTTTAAATTAATTCCAATGACCTAAATCGGATTCATAATAATATAATAGAATAAATTTTACTTTTAACCAAATTTATTACAAATTCTAACTTTGTAACGTCTCTAAAAAATGAATTATTCAATAAAAATTATATTTTTACCCAATTCATAATAAAATTAAACTTTTCATAAAATTATAAAAAATTAACTATAAGATAAATTTTGAATGGTGATTCCATGAATAAACATTATTATTCAATAAATTATAAATATTTTTAAAATTTAGTTTTTAAATAAGTGTGAAAAATAGGATGAACATGCTTTTTAGAAAACTATAGATTTTAAGACTAAAACCAGATTTATTCTTATCATGTGATTAGAAATATTTTACATTAATGATCAAAAATTTAATTGAATATATACCATGATATAATAGTGTATTCAAAAGAAAAAATAAATTAATAAAGATAGAATGCTCATTGAATACAACCATTCATATCATGTTATCATGTGCTAACCAAGCTACTATGACACCTGACCATTCCTATAGTGACCCTACATTTCTTATATGATTAATAAATCATTTTAAATATAAACAACATAAAAGAGTTACACAACCAGGATACAAAGGTTTAGTGTCTTGGGAAAATTTGGACCATACAAAACGTTTACATATTAAATCATTAAAATTATTTAATTCCTTCTACTCTACATTATTATTGGATGACATTTTCTCCTTAGTACAAGTATTCACCTATGGATATACATGAAACGAAGGGGTGAGCTAAAAACCAGTAAGAGGATGAATAAGGGTCATGAAACATGGGTGATCATAAACATCATCATTATAACATAATAAATGGATCAGCATCATAGTCATGAGAGGAAGCATTATATTAAGGCATGGAATGTTGCAATGCATAAAAATGAAACATCATATCTTAGTGGTGAACTACCACACATAGTTATGAACAAAATAGAATCATGTTAACACATAAAATATCTTAATCATCATAAAATAATTATTGTGAACAAATATAGCATCATGTTCATGAATATTTCACATTATCTCATGAGTTATATAAAATTACCTAATGCATTTGAGCGCTATATAATTCTGTTTGCACCAATCACATCATAGCATTTACATAATCATACATTCCACATATAATGTATAATAATCATTTCCATAAAATAACCCATGGAAAGTAAATAGGTTACATGATAATATCATAAACCATACATTAATGAATAATCTTTTTTGTTCCCAAAATAAGGATGGAATAACATACTTGGTTTAAGAATCATCAATATTGAGTGAAGAAGAAACAATCTCAAGAGAATTAAAAGTGTGTTTTTAGAAAGAAGAGTTATTTTGGAAAAATATTTAGATTAGTTATATATTTATATTTTATAACATGTATATATTTGAAAATAAAAGGGAAATTAATTTTGAAGAACATAATATGAACATTCATATCATGGAAAATAGAATAACCTAATGAAATGAATTTTGTTTGAGAATCCCCTTATTTTATGTATGAATGATTCTGTCACTTTAATATCATAGATAGAAAATTAGATTCATTAATTTATAAATCCATAACCTCTTATACATGTATTTTATTAATTATAATTTTATTAAGTTCACTTATGGACATTATGATGAGTTATAGAGTCCAATTTCATCATTCGGGAGTGTTCATTTTCTTGGTTTTCATGATCGATTCACTCGTATACATGTATGGAAGATCATGTAAAATGGGGATAATTAACCAGAATTGAAATTATATATTATTAGTTAACTTAAATATGTTTAATTATTCTTATATATTATTTTTTCCAAGTATTAAAATGATTCATTATAAAAAATGATAATGATAATCGTTTAGATTAATTTGGTGGTTTTCGATCATAATGAACTTGTTTGGTTTTATTATTTAATATTATGTATATAAGTTAGTTATAGAACATAGAAAGGGTTATAAAATACATTTTAAAATATTTTTCAACCATTATAATGATTTTATTTCTAGTATTGAAGGTGGTATAGGAAAATTAAAGGGCATCATCCATGATGATAGTAAATCGACACATTGTGGATGATGTTTTCATTATTAGAATAAAAGGAAGAGGGAAGAGATTTGAAGATGAATTATTCCATTAACAAAATAAAATTATAGTATATAAAATATATTGGACTTATAATTCCACTTGGATAAGTGGAGGTGAGGTTAGGATAATAAAAATATGAAATTGAAAAGAAATTCAAATAAAAAGAAAATGGATGTTACCTCCTGATTTTCTCCACCTTGAGAACCTATTTAAGGAATAGAGTTTGGTCTTTTGATGATACTAAGGGCTCTAGGAAGTGGGTGAGGGGATTGGGAAAATTATTGGGTATAAATTGGACAATATTAATGGCCTGGATGGTGTGATGAGAATAGGTGGTGTGTTGTGGTATTTATAGGGGAGAAGAGGGGTATTTTCCTATTATTTTATTCATTAGTTGATTATTTTTCCTCAAATCTATGAATAGTTTGAACCTTATCACTAAATATATTAAATAGATAAATTAGAGTTAGATATTTTTTTCTTACATCATCCTTTCATCAACAATGACTAAAAAATTCATTTATTTAGATTTTATCGAAAATTAACATATTTTACTATTCACTATAAATTCATGTATTTTAAAAACAGATAAAAAATTAACCCTAACCATTTTTAGATGTGCATAATTAAAAAATGGACTCTATTTTATGAAAATAATTTTCTAAATATGGGAATTTAAATTTTTAATTAAAATCATCATTTACATAGAAAATACTGATTTTAAAATAATAACTGATTTTATAATACATTGACAATTTAATTAAGGTATCAGAAAATTATCTTATAATCATAAGATTAAAAAATAATAATTTAGGAGTATATTATATTAAAATAAATTTATTTTAAATTATTATATTAATTATAAAATTGAAAATAAACATTTATGTTTTATAAAAATACCAACACTTATTTAATAATTTTCAAAACATTTATTTACTTATACTTTGATATAATTATATCATATTATCATTTATAAGATACCACAATTTTATTTATTATTTCATAGATTATTTTACTACTCTATTATCTAGATTAATTTTCTTAATGGTCATATTATTATTCCAAAGAAAATGTTAATATTCCATTGGTATAGGTTCCTTAACTTCTAGAAATACCTATTGTTATTTTAATTCTTAATTTATAAAGTCTGTATTCTGTTCTATATTTGATTATATGTGATTTATAATATATATAATAATTATAAGAAGGGAGTATCCATTGATAAAATTATGGTTCATTACATTCTTCACCCTTATGAAATTTCTCCATCGAAATTTTGTTTTACAAACTATGTTGAAAACAAGTTAGGGTACTTATCCTTTATCAATTCCCCTAGTTACCATGTCTCCTCTTCGTACTTATGTTTTCACAATAGTGATTTGACCATGTGATTAGTATTGTTGTGTTGAACTTTATCTCTATGATCCAAAATCTTCATCGGTTTCTCCTCGTAAGAGAGATCATTTTCCAAATGTACTACCTCTAGATTCAGGGCATATGAGGGATCTGGTATGTACTTTCTTAAGAGTAATAAATGTTATACAACCTGAAATTGATACATTGTATATAGAAGTGTCAGTAGATAGGCCAAATCTCTAGAACAATCAATAATCTCAATGTTAATGATGTACCTAAGACTAAACTGTTCTTTCTTTCCAAGTCTCATGATCCTCATTCATGGAGATATGTTGAGAATAACATGTATCCATCTTTAAAATATATGTCCCATATATGATTGTCTACATAGATATTATGTCGAATATGGGATTCCTAGATGTGATGTTGAATGGTTTTTACCCTTTCCACCATTTATTTGATCATTTCATAACATATCATCTTATGTTCATCGAATTCATCCCAGCACACCATTTTTCTATATCTTTTCCCATAAAGGGATTCATATGGAACAATTTGGATACTAGAGTGGAAACTATTGTTGTAATAGAACTCAACCAGAGTCATATGTTGGTCCCACCCTCATTTTAATTCTTTAGAATATTCCCTCAACATGGATTCTAGTGTATAAATATTCCACTCAGATTAATCATTAGTTTGAGGATGATAAGTCGTACTAAAGTTCAGCTCAGTGTTTATATCATGTTGGATAATTTTCTAAAACATCAAGGTGAATCTTGGATATCAATCGAATACAATAAATATTGGTACTCCTTATAGCCTTACCTCTTCTCTGATGTATATTTGTGCTTGTTTATCCAATGAAAATTTATATTTAATTGTGATAAAGTGAGTTGTCTTCGTAATATGGTCCACAATAACCTATATAGCATTGTTTCATCTGGATGTATTTGGATGTTCGGTGAAAAATTCCATGGTGGTGTTTTCCCATTTCCATGTGGGTATGGGTAATGGTTTCATCATCCCCTTATACTTTTGTCTTTCAGCCATCACTTTTTGAAATACCAAGCACCTTGATGTATATTATGTGACCTCCTTCTTCATATTGTCCCAAAAATATTTCTCTTAGAGATCTTAATACATCTTTATGATCCTCATATGAATATAGAAGGTTGATCTATTTGTTTCATTCATAATAACTTTCTTCTCTATGGATTGGATAGTACATATAGTTGTGACCCAAATCTTACTACTCTTTCCTCGTTAATTTTTAACTCTGAGGATTTCCCCTTTCTGAAATCGTCCACCATCTTCTAAATTTCCACATCATTTTTTTAAGCATCCTTTATTTTCTCCAAGAGGGATTTTTGATAAATAATTTGAGAAATTATTGATGATTTCACTTCCTTAATGATTCACATTCCCTACCATTTCAAATCTAAGAATATTAGAACCTTTTCAATTCTCATCATTGATAATGTTTTAAGATATTTTCTACATAGAGCATCTGCCACTTTATTTTCTTTTCTAGAATGGTAGTGGATTGAGAAATCATAATCCATGATGAGATCTAACCATATTTGTTGGTTTGTATTAATATTATTCTTTGTGAATATATATTTTAGGCCCTTATGATCAACATATATTTAATTCTTCTCCCAAAAGAGATAATGCCCCCAAATTTTTAATGCGTAGATCATAGCTTCCAAATCTAGATCATGCATGGGATAGTATTTCTCATGACTTTTTAACTTCCTTGAGGGTAGGATATCACTTTTTCATTTTTCATCAGTACACAACCTAACAACATTTTTTAAGAATCACTATATACCACAAATAGTTACCCAATTGTTGGATGTTTAAGTACTAAAGAGGTGATAAACCTCATTTTTAACTCTTTGAAGTAGTCATCACATTCATTGGTTTAGAAAACAAAAACTCTCCCTTATGAGTCACCTTGGTTAGTGGGTTTAAAAATCATGATAAGTTTTTCAAAAATTACCATTTATGCCCAGATGGATCAAGGAAACTATGTATCTCCATGAAAAATGATGGAATGGGCCACTCTTTGATTTCATTTTTCTTATAAGGGTCCACAGATATTCCTTTTTTGGTGATAACATGCCCCAAGAATGATATTTCCTCCATCCAAAACACACATTTTTTTCACTTTCATAAATTTTATCCATTCTCAAAATATTTAGAATAGTATTAAAATACTCCTCATATTCCCCCATTCTCTTAGAGTATATTAGAATATAATCAATAAATACTACCAAAAATTATTCATGGTAATATCTAAAGACTATATTCATTAAATCAATGAATATTTATGGAGAATTAGTGAGTCTGATGGGAATAACTATGAACTCATAGTGTTCTTGCCTCATTCAAAAGGCAATCTTGGGAATATATTCCTTCCTCACCTTTAATTGGTGATATCCAGACTCAAGGTCCACTTTAGAGAAATAATTGGCCACATGTAGTTGATCGAAAAATTCATCTTTCCATGTAAGGGGATACTTTTTCTTTATTGTGATTTTATTGGTCTCAGGATAATCAATGTAGATATGCATTGATCCATCCTTCTTCTTGATGAAGAGGTCTGGTGCACCCCAGGGTAAACCACTTGGGAATATAAAACACTTGTCTTGATTCTCTTGTAACTTCTACCTCATTTCTTCCAACACAATAGTGGACATTCTATAAGGTGTCTTTGATATTGGATGGGATCTAGGAATACGTTAAACTATGAACTCAACTTCCCATTCAAGATGAATATCATGCAACTCTTTAGGGAAAAAATAAATGTAGACCCTCACAATGGGCATGTCTTCATGCATGATTCTCTCCTTTATCTCTTATGTGGTTTTTTATGTTAATTTCCCTTAAGGACTTGTTTTTTAATGCACTGGCTTGAATAGTTTCCTTTCTACCTAATGTTGAAGCATTGTACCATGGGTACTGATCTCCTTTCCTCCGCCACATTTTTCATCTTCCTCGTGTATCGTTGACATTTATGAGCTTCATGGACTTATCTCCCACTCTTGAAGCATTTCCATATCCCTTGGAGGAAATTATCATGATGTATCTTTCTAAATTTTTAAAATTTGATTGGTTGATATTTCTTTCCACCTTTGTGATTAGATCCCCTAGCTTAAGACACTGTATTTTTTTCTTATCTCCATATCTATGGGTATATTCTCCAAATTCTATCTCCACTTTGAGAGAACATCGAACAGCTTATTAATAGCTACCAAAGTCTTGAATTTCTAGAGGATTTTGAAGGTTTGGTTTTAAAACCTAAAAGAGTCTATCTATTTTTTTATCATTGTTGATAAAAACCTAAGGCATAAATTTCAAGCCTTGTCAAAAAAAAATTGTATGTCATGATAGATTCACCTTCCTTTTTTCTTCAACTCTAATAATTCTATCTCTATATCCATATGATGATTTCAATAGAAATAATTATTAAGAAATATTTTCTTAAATTCTTCACACTCCATCTCTTCAATTTCAAACTTTGGTGTGATGCTCTTAACCAACTCCCACGATTGATCATCCTCTCCATATCAATGATAAATTTTCAGTGTTACCTTCTCCATCTCATAATAGTGAAGCATATAAAAAATATTCTCTATTGAGTTGACCCGCTATTCTGTGACTATTAGATTGGAAGATCCACTAAATGTCAGTGGTTGTTTCCATATAAAGAAATCGATATCCAGTTTCTCTATCTTAGTTAAAGGAGGAAGTTCCACATTATTCAGGTTAGTGTTCATAGCTTGAGATAGGTGGTTAATCATTGCGATGAAATTTTGAACTCTACCTCTAAAGGAATTGGGTATGTCATTTGGGAAATCGATGCATTGTCCCTCGCATGGGTTGTTTGTAACGACCCAAAACTTTATTGATGGAAATTACCTTCTTATAATTTTTTTAATATAGCATAATAACATAAAATCACATTAAAAACACAATAAAAACATTATAAATGAAGATTTATTGAAATAAGAGGTATTTCTAGAAGTTAAAGAACTTATACTAATGGAATAGTAATTTAACCTTTGAAATAGTAATGTGACCCTTATGAATAATAAACCATCTAATAGAATAGTAACCTCACACAAGAAAGTATAAATAAAAATTATCTATTTATAAATGAAGATATGATATAATTATATCATAGTAAAAGTAAATTAATGTTTTATAAATTATTAATTAAGTGTTTATATTTTTATAAAACATAAGTGTTTATTTTAAATTTTATAATTAATATAATGTTTTAAAAGAAACTTTATTTACATAAAATGTATTTATAAATTAATATTTTCCCCCTGTGATTATAAGATAATTTTATGCGACCATAATTATTTTTTCAAAATGTTATAAAATCAGCTATAATTTTAAAATTTGTATTTTCTAAGTAAATGATGATTTTAATTAAAAATAAAATTTATCAACTTTAGAAAATTACTTTTATAAAATGGATTCCATTTTTTAAATTCTATATTTCAAAAATGGTTAGGGTTAATTTTTGGGATTTTTATATAATAGTGGAATTTTTGTGAATAGTAAAATACGATAAATATTGTATATATACATTATAAGTTAAATACACTATTCCTTGAGTCATCGCGAATGTAAGAACACAAATATCAAACTTCCCATAATTATATAATTATATTTGGTGATAATTCTTAAACTATTCATAGTCTTGAGCCAAAATAATAAACAAATGAATAAAAAAATGAGAACACACTCATCTCCTCCACTATAAATAACACCCCTCGCCACCTCTTCTACTCACACATTCCAAGCACTGATCCTTTTACAAATTATATCCAATACACTTTCCAATCCCCTATCCCAAATCCAGGAGCTATGGGTCTCATAAAAAGTCCAAAACCTTTTCCTTGAGGAGGTTTTCAAGGAAGAAAATTTCAAGAGGTAAATTCCTCATTCCTTTTCTTTTAATTTCTTTTCAAGTTATTTTATTTCTCTATACTCAAATACCCTCTTTCAAATGGTATAATAAATCTAGTACCTAACATATTCTAGAATATTATTATACTAATATAATATTCCATCATTAAACTCCTCTCCTCTCCCTTTTATTCTAAAAATGAGAACGCCATTCATGAGGTGTTAATTTATCGCCTTCAAGGATGAAAAATTTTAATTTTCCATTAACGTCTTCAAGGATGGTCAAAAAAAATTATGATTAAGAAAATATAATTTATTTATTATAGACTATTTAATTTTATGTATTAATTATATACAAGTTATTGTAAATTATAAAACAAGATAAGTTCATTGTGAACGAAAACCGCCTAAAATAATCTGAACGATGATCACTAACATCTTATCTAATGATTTATCCTCACCCAAAATTACCAGATGAATTATATAACCATTTAAAATTATTTATGTTAATTAATAACTTATAACATCAATTATTGAAATATATTTCCATTTTAAGTGATCTTTCATACTCTAATACAATAAATTCGATCAGGAAAACTAAGAAAACGATCACTCCTGAATGATGAAATTGAACACTATAACTCATAAAAAAGGCCCTAAATGAACATAATAAAAATATAATAAATTAATTACATGTATAAAAATTTCTTAATTAATTAATTAATGGATCTAATTTGATTATTGTGGACATTAATATCATATACAAAACTATTTTGTATATAAGGTAGGGGATTCTTTCTGAACCTCTATTTTACATTCAAGTTACTCTTTCTTTATCTTTACCCCAATATAATGCTTCTTTATTTTTAGATAATTATTCTAAATTTGGTTTATATGTTCTAAAATAATGTATCAAAATAATATCACCTCTCTTTTATGGGATAATACATTTTTTAAAAGGTTCCATTTCCAATTATTCCCGATAAACATGCTCGATTCAAGGGAACTTCCTGATTTTATACCCAATTCCAAGTGCACTCTATAATCCATTTTAAGCCACCATTATATTCCTATAATCATTCATTTTATCATGAAAAACTATATTTCTTCATTTCTAGTATTATGAAAATAAATATTCCTTTTCTGATTTAAATTCTATTTAATATTTTCTTTAACCCATACTAAAATGTTTCATTTATAAAGTTTCTTAAACACTCATTTTATGTATTTCCACATAAAATGGACATCAATTACCATGATCTATGCCTATATACACTTATGAATTTACATTTATGTTTTGAATCCATATTTCATGGAAACATTTATGATATTCTCATTTGTTATTCCTTATGACACGATTATGATACCCATTTCATTCCATGGGTAACCCTTATGTTTATTATTCATGTGTATCACATATTCATGAACTATTTATGATGGGTGTTCCCAAATAGTGATCCAATACATTGGGTAACTTTTAGTCTCATGAGACATTATGTTGTGATAGGGAGTGAATCTAATTCCTTTATGGGAATTTTTCCACCATTTTATATAATCTTGGAAGTTATCCTTAACACATGTTTAGGTCATATTATATGTTGTTTCCAAATTCCTATGATTCCATGATTATATGTTACCATGTTATAATTTTTATTCTACCTTTTTTTATTCATGTTCTAAGAATTTTATCTCATCATGTTATTCCATGTAACCCATGTGTTATGTTTTATTCACACACCTATTACCTTACAGGGATCTTTAGCTCATACCTTTGTTCATGTATTCCCCAAGTTTTCCTATACAGATGTAAGAGATAAATGGAAGAAAGGATCTCATTATGAAGATTAAATAAAATATTTCTTTATTTTGGTTTTCAAGATGTTTAGTTATATACTTATTCTTCTATGGACACTATAATTTATAATCCTTGTATTGTAATTATTGGTTAAATATGTTATAATATGTGATAAATGATAGGTTTTCTATAGTTGGTATCAGTGTAAAAGTTTCATAATTTTTTAGATTATGATTATAAAACTCTAGATAAATTTTTAGGGATAATAGAAATTATAATAAAACATCACTAAATTTTGGTAAGTATAGATTAAGTGGTATATCAAAAAAATACATCCATGTCTGAATACTATAAGTGGATGTGGTTCTCGAATAGATATACCTAGGAGTAACAACTCTGAAAAGGGGTTCTAGGCCTGAATTGGGATGACTTGGTATAATAAGATGGGCCTTACTATGCACCTAGTTTGAAACTCCCATTGAATATGCTTTGTTAAATTCATAATCTCATTAAAACCCATTATTAAGGGAACAAACAATTTCACATAATAATATATGTTAGAAAATAGATCATGGATAACCTACATTTAATCATAGGGAATCACATGTTTGGATATATAGTTCCTTTAAAAAAATTCCTTTTATGTTTGAAGTTTACTTTATAGTTATTATTATATTATTAAAGTGCATATTGCACTTTATTTTTCATAGTTAATAGCTGGAAAAAGAAGAACTTGTGTTGATAATCAATGTGATGGGAAATGTGATGATTTCCCAAATGATATTCCAAATATGATGGGAATTGGGTGCTCAAAACATCATGGTAGTACTTGCTCAACTAGATTAAGTAATGAATAATAACTTGAATCATGTGTAACTCCCTTCTTATCCTAAGATATATAATGTTGTGTTCAAATCCTTTACGTTGCAAAGGCCTCTCATGTTTAATGGATCTTATGATCCCCTCATCATAGAATAATAAATTAACTCCATTGAGAAGATATTTTCTATCCTTAAATACTTAGAATAATACAAAGTTTTTCTGGTAGTTTATCATTTTTATAGGCAAGCTGATCATTAGTGGACACTGATCAAGAATACAAAGTCCAATGAGGAAATTGATCCCATAGAATGGGAAGATTTCAAGAAAATATTTTTCAACAAATATTTTCTTCAAACCCTCCATATTAAGATGTAAAAGGAGTTCCTTAGACTAAAGAAAAAGGAATATGAGTTTATTGGGGAATATGAAGAAAACTTTACAAGTATTTCATGATACGCCTCTAGCTTATTCATGAACATAAAATTCAAGGTAGATTGCTTCATTAGTAGACTACAGTTGAATCTATGAAAAGAATTGGTGATTTGAGACTCTGAAAGCTAGGAAGAGATTGTATGTTATTCCCTTAAGGTTGAAATAGATATAGGTTAATCTCAATTTCATTATGTTCCTAGGGAAATAAGGTGTAAAATGGAGCTTAATATGGGTGATAAATCCCATGGTGGAAATAAGACCCTACATCCCACATGTTTGATGTATGGGAAGTAGAATCCTGGAAACTACTTAAATGTAACCAAGAGATTCTTCAAATGTGTAATAGAGGGGAATATGGATAATAAATTTTAAAGGTATATGAATAATAACACCAATTTGGAAGAAGAAGAGAAGGTTCATATCAAAACTCATCATGTGGTATAGTGTTTCAACTATAAGAATCATGGGAATTATGCAAGACATTGCACTAAGCCAATGGTTATTGGAGGCAATCAACAATAACCCCCAAGGTAGCAAGTAAAAGAATATTCTATAACTACTACTGAGGTGGAGAAAGAAAATCATGAAGTGATTAGTATGTTGGTTATTCATTCACAAATACTAAACATAATTTTTTATTCTAGTTCTACAATTTCATTCATATCATTCATGTTTAGTAGAACTATTCAATCACTGCCTAAAAATTTGGAAGCTGAGTTATCTGGGAGAACAGAACATGGGGAAATTATTGCATCCAAAGTGTATAAAACCTCCTCAGTTAAATTATTTTGATTGAACCTCCCAATAAATCTTGTCATACTCTCTTTGGTAGAGTTTTATACTATTTTGGGAATGGATTGGCTATCTTTATATAAAGCCAATATCAACTGCCAGTAAAGAGAGATCACTATTCACATTAGGAAACATCCTTTAATTCTATAAAGGTGTAAGGAGGAGTAGGATTATCCTTTAGAATCATTATATCAAGTGTGAATATTTTTGCCTTATGAGTAAATATATATCTCTCAAATGGTTTAGATAAAGGATAGGATGATACTCAAAGGCATGCCCATTGTGAGGGACTGCACTGATGTGTTCCCCACAGAGTTTCCTAGTATTCATATTTATTGAGAGATTGAGTTCTCAATTTAACATATTTGTATAAATATTTATATATCAAAGACACCTTATATAATTTCCATCGTTCTATTGGAAGAACTGAATAAGAACATATAAGAGAATCTAGAAAACAATTTTATACTCCCAAGTGCATCACCATGGGGTGCACTAGTCCAATTTTTCAAGAATAAGGGTGGATCAATGTGCCTCTAAATTTATTGTCTTGATCTCAATAAAATAATTATATAGAACAAGTATCCCATTCCATGGATATATGTCTTGTTCGGTCAGCTATGTGGGGCTGGTTATTTCTCTAATGCAGACCTTTAGTTGGGATATCACCAATTAAAGGTGAGGAAGGAGGATATTCCCAAGACTACCTTTCAAATTAGATATGGACACTATGAGTTAATAGTGATTACTTATAGACTAATTAATGATCCATAAATTTTCATGGATTTAATTAATAGAGTCTTTAGAGATTACCTTGAAAATTTTTTGGTAGTCTATATTGATTATATTATGATTTACTCCAAGAACAAGGAGAAACATGGGGAGCATTCGAATATTGTGCTAAAGACTTTGAGAAGGGATAAAAATTATGAAATATATAGTAAATTTGAGATCTTGATGAAGGAATTATCATTATTGTAACACCCCAAGATTTCATAGTACGTTATTTCTTTAAAGTAATTTGATAACCTGCACTATATGCAACACCGAGTTAAAGTGTACCACGCCTTACCAAAATAGCTGTTCAAAAGAGGTTAAGAATATTATTAACTAAATTTTGAACTTTATATAATCCTTATTAGTTTAGAATCCATGTTATGAGTTTCTTAGACATAATGAAAAACAAGTTCATTTTTTTCAGATAAAAGAAGTATTTTTTTAAAAAAATACAATTTTACCGCCTTTTAATGGAGAACCTTTTTTTAAATCCAATATTTGAATCTTTTATATATTAAATTTGACAAAATAAACTTCTTATTTAGAATCAGTGCATAATAATTTAGTTTCAATAAATTTTTGGTGTTTTTCTGATAACTTTCATATTTAGGTGAATAGTTAAAAATACTATATTTTAACTAAAAACAACTTTTTTAATCAAAATAATGTGTAGTGTTAAATTATACATTTTAATGGTTTGGAAGTATAAATAGATTATATTTTTACAATTTAATCCAATGTTATTCATTGGAAATAATTTCACTTTGAAATCAAACATAAACAAGTATCAATATTTTGTTAGTTATTATTTCCTAAAAACACGCTTTTTGGTTATGAAAATGGGAATTAATTTTAAATTAATAAATGAAACTTTTATGTTTTTAATTTGGTTAAATAGTCTTAATTTTTTAATTCATAATATCAAAATTATCTAAGGTTGAAATTTTGGTGTTTTTCTAAAAACTTTCAATTTTTGATGAACAGAGAAGAACACTGAGTTATTGGTTAAAACCGACTTTTTATTTAAATAATTATTTATTTTATTTAAATTTATTTTAGGTCAAAATAGATACATAATACCTATATAAGTTTAATATAATTTATTGGAGTCATTTAATAATAAGTTTAGATGTATAAAAATTTTATAGAACTTTTTACCGTCTTTTACCCACCTCGTAAGAGCATTTGCAAATTTGTATAAAAATTAATTTTACCACTTCTGTGAGTTGAATTTCAAAAATCCAAGAGACATGGTTAATATTAGTAAGTAAAATGTGGTTCAATAAGACAAAAATAATTTTTTGTGAATAGTACCTTTTTACTTTTATTTACCATAGTTAAAAGTAAATATAGTAATTAAGGGTAAAAATGATTTTATAATTACCCTAACACATGTCCTAATTCTATTGTATAAGTTTAATTCTACCAAAAAAACCTTAGTAATAAAATATTATCCTTTAGGTCCACTTGGATTATATTAGGACATTTATTATTATTTAATTCAAAGAAGAGTTAAAAGTGTTAAATTCAAAGTTTAATAACTAAACCATTTTTAATATAAGGTTACACATAAGATAAATTCGACTATAAATATTAATTATAAAGATAAAAATATTTCCTACAAAATAGTATTTTATTTATAATTTTTAGACATTAAATAATAAAATTTATTTATGATACAATGATGATGTTGTAATTACCTAATTAACGAAATATTTAAATAATTGATATTATAAATATCCAAATAAATGTAATATGAGACTTTTTATGAATTAAACTAATTTTATAGGTTAATATTACATGTTATGGTTGGTTAGATGAATTGTTTTCAAAGTAATTATTCTGTTATGAATTTAGAAAAAACAAAATACTAAACAGTGTCAAAATTGACATAAAAGAGTATTTAAAACAAATATTATATTATTAATTTATATTATATTCCTAAAAATCTAAGGTTCGGAAAAAAGACTTATATAATGATATTTGTATAATTAATGAACCACTTGGGGTTTTTTTTTGAAGTTTATATTAATTTTAGTAACTATATAATATAAAAATACAAAGAGACATGGTAAATGTCAAACTATTTAACTAAGAGTTAAATCTAAAAGATAAGGTTAATATAGTGACCCAAACCTATCTAAAACCTATTGGTTGGGTGGTTTTAGACTCATAACCAACTTATCCTTTACATAATTCATTTTTGATCCATTATAAACCGAAAATGAATTTATTATAAAATAATAGTTTAAGTTTTTTCTAAGGTGCCCCTCACCCCTCTTATAAAAGGGCACTTCCCCTTCTCTCAAATTCACACCTCCAAAGCCATTTGGCTCAGACAAACCCTACCAAAATATCCTCCCAACTATCCTCCCTTCATCTTAGAGGCCTTCCTTTGGTAAGAAAGACAACCTAAGGAGCCCTTTTGATCAAGTCAAAAGGAAGAACCCAAAGGATAGGTAAGTATTTCATCACCTCTTTCAAGTTCTTTTCTTCTTACACTTCCTTTTTCTTTGTTGTTTACATTATAAAACAATAAATCCAGTATCGTATATATACTGTGATGTTACTATAAATATTTTACAACCATATTCATTATTTTACCCATCCTATGAATTACATGTCACCATACATGCGTACGTACGGCTTACCGTCTCCACGTCGTGGTGTAGTTGTTATTCAATACATTATTATTTGTATGGGAATAATAATGATGTATAATTGATGTAAATTATAAATATAACATGTTAATGATTCTGTATATATTATATAACATCTATTTACATATTATTTTAATTCAAAATAATGATATTGTCACTCGTGCGTACGTACGGATTACCGTCTCCACGACGCGATGAGATTCATTTCCATGTTCACCATTCAACGATGATTATAAAAATATATATTATTAATAAGTACGTAATATATGACATAATTATGCTAATGTATATATATGTGTGTGTGTGTGTGTGTGTGTGTTTGTGTGTGTGTGTGTGTACTTACATATATCTTATTCACTTACTTCCATTTAATACAATATGAAAACAGAAACAGCATTTATGCGTACGTACGGCCTACCGTCTCCCTAAATGGTGACTTCTATTTTATATATACATATATTATAAATATTTATATTCTAAATATATATGATATGTAAATCAATTTTTATATTCTGGATTCATTTAAATCAATATCTAAATGATACGATCAAGAATAACAAGTTAAAACACATACGATAAAGAAAGTGATTATTACCCAAAATGTTAATTTAACATGGAAATCATTATTAAATGGGTAGTATAAAGTCATAAATGAATCATGTAAGATATAATAAATATGAATATGGTTTTTGTATAATATAATAACATACAATGGTCATTATACAGAAGGGTAAACGTACCCTCAACCAAAGGAAAGTGCAGGGTAAGGGTTAATTTCACAATCTCTTTTTTATACAAGGTTGTTTTTATGTAAGTATCTACTGGGAAATATTTATTATCCATGTCCATGTTTCATGAAAGTGTTTTAAAAGGGATTCTTTTAAGGGACTTTTTTTTAATAAAACATAATTTTAAATGTTTTAAATATTTATTCCTCTAAATCATTCTCATTAATGTCCATGTTTTCAAAATATTTTTTAAGGATTTATCTATATGGACATGAATGTTTTTAAAATGTTAATTCATTTCAAAAGTTTCAAAGTGGTATGGTACACTTTGATTCACAATTTTCTTTAAATTTCTTCCTTTCTAAATTGTGTGACTTTTAAATGTTTTCATGAAAAAGAAATATTTCTCTCAAAGAGTTTTACAAATCATTTTAATCTATGTCAACATCCTTTTATGGATTTTAAACTTGTTTGAAGTTGATTTATTATGATACAAATCTTCCATATTGTATTGAAGGTTTTGGGATATGTTTGACTATGGATGTGTTATATTTATACCATTCATGGTTTATGGATAAAGTATTGACATTTATTATGTAACATCCCAAGTAAGTAATGAATAGTAGATATTTTTATCTATGTCTATTAATGAATTAGATAGTGTTTTAGAGGCTTTAAATGAAAATAAATCCAATCTTAAGCATGGAATACATTAATATTCTTAAAAGATTGTTTTACTGCCTTTTGATGGAAAACCCTTTTTAAATCAATATTTTGACAATTTTATATTCTATATTTGTCAAAATAAACATATTCATTATGATTGGGACATTGAATTTTACATTGGATAAATTTTTGGTATTTTTCTGACAATGTTCATTTTTTAATGAATAGTGAAAAATACTGCATTTTACATCAAAACTGCTTTTTCATTTAATTTAATTATATGGTTAGATTATATTTTTAATTGGTCTTAAAGTTTAATATGAATATATTTTTACCATTTAATCCAATGGTGGTCATTGGAATCAATTTAACTTTGAAATTGAACTTAAACTGGTGTCAATCTTTTGATACTTATTGTTTCATAAAAACACGCTATTTGTCATGACAGCGGGAATTAATTATTAAATTAATTAATGTGACTTATATGTTTTTAATTTTGTAAAATAGACTTCATTTTTGAATTCGGAGTATCAAATATAGCTTAGGGTGAATTTTTGGTAATTTTCTGAAAAACTTCAATTTTTGATGAATAGTGAAACCACTAAGTGGTACTTATAAAAACTGATTTTTCGGTTTAAATGAAATTTTGCCATCATTGTGTTTTGAATTTCAAAAATCCGACATACATGGTTGTCATTAAGAAGTAAAATGTGGTTCAATGAGATTATAATAATTTTTTGGTGAATAGTAACTTATTAAGTTTTTAATCGCAATTAGAGGTAATTAGTGTAGTTTAAGGTAAAAATAATGCTTTAATAAAATGAGATGAGCTTGACACATGTCCTACCCTCATTGGATGTGTCATGGCCGACCAATACAATCCATGGGTCAACTTGGGGACCCCATGGAGCCACTTTGGTTGGGAAATGACATAAATAACTTTTTATTTAATGTTAAAGTAAAAATGACACAAACATGAGTTATTTTATTAAAACAATTTTTACATGGGGTTATACAAGTCAGATTTTTGACTATAAATATTCATTAGAAATATAAAAAGATTTACTACATCATAGGATTTTTTTTATAATTTTTAGACATTAAATAAACTAAATTATTTATGACATCATAATGATGCAGCGATGACCTCATTATTTAACGATTTAAATAAAATGGAAAGATAATGTAAAATATAAGACCTACACATGGCCAAACACAATTGTATGAGTGGATTTAGAACCCTTATCACCTTATCCTCAAATTATATCAATGTGGGACCTTTTGAATCCGAAAATCATTTTAAAATAAAGTAACTTATCTTTACTTTCCAAGAGTGCCCCTCCTCTCCTCTTATAAAAGGCCCCCACCTCTACCTCCTTACCCACACTTCCAAAGCCTTTGGATCGGCCAACCCATGCCCATTTTATCTCTACACTTCCCTCTTTTATTCCTTGAAGCCTAACTTTGGGCAGAAGTCTTCCCAAGGAAGCCTTTGAGCTCAAACCAAAGGGAGTTACCCGATTTTAAGGTAATGTCTTCTTTTGAGTCCTTTTGTTTTATTTTGCTTCTCCAACCCCCTAAAATCTTTTTATTCTTTTCTTTTGTAACAACTCAAGTATCCTCAATATACTATGATTTTTTTATAAGAAGTATTTGAGCTACAATTACACACACCTACATCTAATGGTTAACGAACATACTGTTTCCGTGGATGGCGAATTTATGCCTCCCGAAACGATGATTGTTCAACATTATTTTAACACCTTCAAAGGTGGCCATTAAGATGTCACTATATTTATATATGATATATAATATGTTTATGTTTTCCATAAGATTCTTTATTTTTCATTTTGGGCATACCTTTATGGTTTCCATTATGGGTAAACGCGATATCTTCATTTAAGGAAGTGCGGACTACCGCCCCCTCAAAGTGATTTGATTCGTTAAATACCATATGTGGGACGTATAAAAGATGGAACTATGATATTATATATGATATTATACTGGAATTATAATATACATTTATATCATTATGATTCAATTCTATAAAATATGAAATAGAAATGAAAGTAGCGTTCATGTGTACGTACGGCTTACCGTCTCCATGAACGGTGAATTTCATTTCTTACCTCTAAATGATTATGTAATATTATAAATGCATGAATGTACTGGATATATATGACATATATTATATCAACATCATGAATACCATTCTGGATATAATGGATACATGAACAACTTGTAATTATAAAGGGATTATTTTTGACTCAAGTACCAATGATCGTTAAAACGATCGTTATTAACTTAAATAATTACATAGTGTTCATGACATGGCAATAAGTGATATAAAAGGAATAATGAACTTTATAAAGGTTCTTAAGCAAGTAGAAATTAACTCAAGTTTATTATTCATGACATTAAAGAATGATCGAGTCAAGTCGGACCCGAGGTATGGGACTTCGTCTCAATCTCCTTTCATTGAGGCATATTTTGTTTTATACACAACCTTCTTTTATATAGTGTATAAACCCCTTTGACTTTTACGTTTATTCAAAAGGAATCTTTTTTATACGAAGCATTTACTAAACGACAAAAGGAAATGTTTTTTTTGTATGTATGTGGCGACAACGACTTCTCCGCCGCCGTGACCATTATTTGAGTTTCGGCTTCCTCTACAAGCCATACCTTTTTTTAAAGAAAAATTAATACCATGTTTTACTTTTATTTTGTTTTGGTATTGAAAATGGTTTTCATGATGTTTTTATATCAATGTGTTGTATTTATATCTTGTGATTGAAAGGTGGAAATGTTATGTTTCCTTTATGCATGTTTTATGTGATACGATTATGTTGAGGTTCTTGGGAATTATTATGAAGATGGGTGGTTCCGTGATAAACTAAGGGAGGGTGAGCCCGATATAGCTCTCCAATGCATTGGGTAACGCGAAGGAGTGAAACGTTAAGGTTTCTCCGAAGAGATTTAGGGAATATACTGTGATGGGTATTCCAAACGTAACCAAGAGGGTTACTCCCTACGTAAGGATGTTATGAATGCCTCAAGTTACCTTTATGTCTTATGATTTCTATGATTTATTCATGATTTGATGAGGTATGTTAAAGTGAATATGTTTTATGGGTAAAGTATGATCTCATTATTATGTATACATGTACCCATGTTTCCTTTCCATATTTTTATATCCCTTACTGAGCTTTTTATTCTCATCCCAAGTTTTTTTGAAATGTTTTTCACAGGTCAAGGGAAAGGTACATGATATGATGATAGTGTCAAGGAAGTGTCAAGAAATAATCCATGTTTTATTTTAAATATGTTTCCATTGATGGTAATGAAGAATAATATCTCTATGTAACCACTTTGTTTATATGTGGAATGTAATGCAAGTTTTATGATCTAATTCTCTAAAACTCTAAACCCGAAAAGATCCTCAATGTGTAATCTTGTAATAACTCAAGATTAAGTAAGATTTAAGGCTGGGGCCTTATATATTATGCTAGTTTTAATACAAATTTTTATGTTATGTTTAAACGTTTTCATATGAGGAATGCATTGGACTTAGTGACGGGTGGATCCTGTTATAGCTCCTCGATGCATCGGTAGGTATCATGAGACAAATTGTAGTCTTGGCACAAGGCCTTGACTATATGGTTATGAAGTCTGGCATTATGCATTCCATCATTATGAAAGTGTCTATTGATATTGCATGTGATTATTAGAGTAGTAGAATATCCATGTGAGTAAGTAAATGGAATTATTTTGATTAATATTTTCCATATTATGATAAAGTTTATGTTGAAAAGTATTTTTTTAGTTTTATACATTTCCTTAAATGTTTATGCTTATTTATGAAATTTTTTGCTGTATTGTTATCCTTATTGATCATCTGAGCTCACCCCTTTATATGTTTTATTTTTTTCAGGATTCCAAGAAGTGTATTGTGATTGATATGCCGTGTTAAGCTAAGGGAATAATGGCATTCATAAAGGATTACTTATGTTTTGTTGAATGTTATAAAGTGTAATTTAGCATTCATGTATGTAATCTATTTTCCAAGACTGCTAAACCGATCAGTCCTTCGGGACTTGATTCCTTGTAATCATACCAATGTATTAAAATAATTCACCGAATCTGGGTAACTGGGGTTGGGGTGTTACAATTCTTCAGGCATGCTATCACCATTTTAAGAATATATGTGGACCCTTCCAAGATAGAGGTAATCGGAGAGTAGCCTGGTCCAGCATCTATAATGGAGATCTGCAACTTTCTTAGTCTATCCAATTACTACCAATGATTTTTGAGGAAATTCTCATGACTATCAAACCCACTAACCGAATTTACTCAGAATGGGGTATAGTTTTTTTAGACCAGTGAATATGAAGACTCCTTGAAAGAGTTGAAAAAAAAGGTTTATCATTGTACTAGTGATCACACTACCAACAAGTAGGGAACTGTTTTTTGTGTAAATTGATGATTCAAAGAAAGGAATAGGTTGTGTACTGATGAAAAATGATAAAGTGATATCCTATACCTCATGGAAGTTAAAAACTCATGAGAAAAAAATCCTATGCATGATCTGGAGTCGGTAGCTGGGATCTTTGAATTGAAAATCTGGAGGATTATCTCGATGGGGAGAAATGTGAAATATATACTGATCATAAGATCCTAAAATGTATATTCACATAGAATAATCTTAATATGCACCAAAAAATATGGTTATATCTCATCAAGGATTATTACTACTCAATACACTACCATCCTAGTAAAGAAAATAACTTAGTGGATGCTATATGTAGAAAGTGTCCTACATCTTTTTCAATGATTTGAATTGAAAAGGATATAGTCTTCTTAGACAAACAATGTATGGACATAGGAATCATTAAGTAAGTAACATCATCAATCATTTCTCAAATTATTAATTAACCATATATTATGTGGAAAATAAATTATTCTCAAGGTAATTATGTTGAAATTCAGAAAATGGTGGAAGCTATCAGAAATGGGGAATCCTATGAGTTAAAGATAGATGAGGATGGAGTTGTATTATTTGGGTCATGAATATATAGACCATATAATATATAGATAAAGGAAGAGTTTCTAAATGACTTATATTGATCAACCTTCACTATTCACCCAGGGATCACCAAGATGTATCAATATTTCTGAGAGCTCTATTGGTGGGACAATATGAAGATTGAGATTGGTGAATATACATCAAATTGCCTTGTGTGTCAACAAGTTAAGTCCAAAAGGGAAAAGTATAAGTGGATGATGAAACCACTATCCATACCAATATGTAAGTGGGAGAAAATTACATTTTAATTTTTCATCAGAAAACTGAAGACCTCTAGAGGAAATAATTCTATATGGGTTATTGTGGATCATCTTACAAATATAGGTCACTTTATCTCAATTTTATAGGAATTATAATTATATAAACTTTCACAAATATACATCATAGAAGTGGTAAGGTTTCATGTATTACCACTATCGATTTCATCCAATTGAGATCTAATATTCGCCTCATAGTTATAGAAAAGTCTCTAACATGCTCTAAGAATTGAGATAAACTTCAGTACGGCTAATCATCCTCAAACTGATGGATAATCTTAATAGAATGCTCAAACACTAGAAGACATGTTGAGAGCATGTTATTTGGAATTCAAGGAAGTATGGGACCAAAATCTTACACTGGTTGAATTTTCATACAACAATAGTTTCTACTCGAGCATCCAAATGGATCCATATGAATCCCTCTATGGGAAAAGATGCAGAACACCGACATGCATAGATGAAGTCGGTGAATTTAAGCTGCTAAGACCAGATATGGTCGATGAAATGTTATAAAAGTTGGAAATCATTTAGTATCACATCAAGGTATCCCAAAGATAAAAAAAGTGATATGAAGACGATTGTTGATAGGACCTTGAGTTTAAGGCAGGAGTCATGGTATACCATTTCATTTCTATATGGAAGAGGGTCATTAGATTCAGGAATAAAGGAAAGATAAGTCCAAGGTACATTTACCCCTTCAATATTTTTGATGGTGTTGGAGTTGTGGCCTATCTACTAGAACTTCTATCTACTATGTTTCAAGTACACGATTTATTCCACATATCCCTCTTGAGTAAGTACATAACAGATCCTTCGTATGTACTGAATTCATAGGTGGTGCAATTTGAGAATGATCTCTCTTACAAGGAGCTTACAATGAAGATATTAGAATGAATATATAAATTTATATGCAACAAGACTACTCACATGGTCAAAGTACTATGGAGGAACCATAAGTACGAAGAGGAAACATTGAAACTATAGGAAGAGGTGAAGGATAAGTACACTCACCTATTTTGTTCATAGTATTTAAAATGAAATTTTAGGGAGAAATTTCATAAGGGGGAAGAATGTAACCATCCAAATTTTATCAATTGAAATTCCCTTCTTTTAATTGTTTCATATAGATAATCACATAAAATCAAATTAATAACATAATACAAATATTATAAATGAACATTGAATAAAAAAAAGATGGATTTTTATAATTTAAGGAACCTATACCAATGGAATAGTAACTTGGCATTTGGAATAGTGATGTGACACTTATGAGTAGTAAACTAGCTAATAGAATAGTAACCTCACCTAATAAAGTATAAATACAATTTATCCATATTATAAATGAAAATATGATATAATTATATCATAGTATATAAGTAAATAAATTTTTTAGAAATTATTTATTAAGTTTTGTTGTTTTTATAAAAGATAAGTGTTTATTTTTAATTTTATAATTAATATAATGTTTTAAAATAAAATTTATTTCCATAAAATTTATTCATAAATTAATATTTCGTTGTTTTATGATTGTAATATAATTTTTTGAGACCTAAATTAATTTTTTAAAGTGTTATAAAATTAGTTATAATTTTAAAATTGGTATTTTCCAAGTAAATGATGGATTTAATTAAAAATTAAATTTACCATATTTAAAGAATTAGTTTCATAAAATGGAGTGAATTTTTTAATTATACCCATAAAAAATTTTCAAGGTAATTTTTTGGTATTTTTCAAAAATAGTTGAATTTTTTGTGAATAGAAAAATATGTTAAAATATGGTATATATACATTATAAGTTAAAAACACTATTACTTAAGTAATCACCAATGTAAACTACATATTCTCAAATTTCCATTTAATATTTTGTTATATTTGGTGATAATTCTCAAAATATTCATATTATTGATCCAAAATAATAAATAAATGCATAAAATAATGTGAAAAGACCCCTCTCCTCCGCTATAAATACCACCCCCACCACCTCTTCTCCTCACACATTCCATGATTTGTGCCTTGTCCAAATTCAAACCAATACACTTACCAGGACCCTAATCCATGTCCTAGATCCCTTGGTATCATAAAAATAGAAAAACCTTTTCCCTATATAGGTTTTCAAGGAGGATAAATTCAAGAGGTAAATTCATCTTTCCTTTTCTTTTAATTTATTTTCAAGTTCTTTTATTATTATCTCCTCACCTCCCCTCATCAAAATGGTATGATCACTCAAGTAACTAAAATATGCTAGAATTTTATTATTCTAATGGAATAATACATCATTAAACCCATCTATTCTCCCTTTTATTCTAAAAATTAAAACCTCATTCGTGAGGTGTTAATTCATCGCCTTCAAGGATGAAAAATTTTCATTTTACATTAAAGCCTTAAAGGCAGATCATAAGACCATTTATGTGGTTAAAAAAATATAATATATGTATTAAATCCTATTTTAATTTATGTAATCATTATATACACAAGATTTTAAATAATAAAACAAGACAAGTTCGTTGTGAGCAAAAAAACACACAAAATAATCCAAATGATTATAACTAACATCTTATCTAATGATTCATCCTCACCCAAAATTACCAAATTACTTATATAACTATTTAACCTTATGGATGTTAATTAAAAACTTATATAAATTCAATTTTGGAATTTTTATTTCAATTTTACATGAACTTTTATACTCTTATACAAGCGAACCGATCATAAAAACTAAGAAAATGGGCAGTCCCAAACGATGAAATTGAACACTATAACTCATAAAAAATTCCATAAATGAATTTAATAAAATTATAATAAAAAATTAAATATATAAAATATTCTTAATGAAATAATTAATGGATTTAATTTTATTATCTAGGACATTAAGATCATGTGAAGAACCATTTAGGACTTAAGTTAAGGGATTCTTTCTGAACCTCCATTTTATTATTGGGTTACTCTTTCTCCTTCTTTAACCCAATGTAATGTATCATTATTTTTATATAATTATACTAAATTATTTTTATTTTTTCTAAACTCATGTATCCAAATAATATCATCTCTCTTGTATGGGTTAATATGTGTTTTATAATGGTTTCCTTTTCAATTATTTTCAATAAGCAAGCAAGATTCAAGGGAGTTTCCTGATTTATTACCCTCATCCAAGTGCACTCCGTAATCCATTTTAACCATAAATTATTTTTATAAAATCACTCATTTTATTAGGAAAAACTATCTTGGTTCATTTATAGTTTAATTAAAGAAAATATTAATTTTCCTCTTAAAATTATCTTTAATATTTTTCTTTAAACCACAATAAAATGTTTCATTTATAAAGTTTCTTAGACACTCATTTTACATGTTTACACTTCAATTGGACATACATTACCATAATACATTCCTATTTTTCCTTATAAATGTCCATTTATGTTTTTAATCCATTCTTTCATGGAAACATTTATGATATACTCATTTTTTATGCCTTGTGACATGATTTTGATACCCATTTCTATCCCTGGGTAACCATTATACTTATTCTTCATGTATAACACATATTTATGAACATGTTGTGATGGGTGTTCCCAAATAGTTCTCAAATTAATGGGGTAATATTTTTTCTCATGAGATGTTTTGTTGAGATAGGGAGTGAACCATATTCATTGATGTGACTTTGTCCACCATGTTATATAGTCTTGGAAGTTAGCTTTGAGACATGTTTATAGCATGTTATATGTTGTTGCCAAATTCCTATTATACCATGATTATATGTTCCCGTTTTATACATGTTATTATTCCATATATTTATTCATGTTTTATTCCTTTTATTTCATCATGTTATGGAATCTAACCCATGTGCTATGTTTTATTCCTATGATTACTCCCTTGCTGGTCTCTTTAGATCATCCCTTTGTTCATGTATTCCCCAGGTTATCCAAGGTAGATGTAATACCTCAATGGATGTTAGGAGATAATTATGAAAATTAAATAAAATATGTTTTTATTTTGGGTTTCATGATATTTAATTATGTACCTAATCTTTTAAAGAACCTTGACTTTATGGTCATTAGCTTGTAATTCTTGGTTAATTGGGTAATAATATGTGAAAAGGAAAGGGTTTCTATATTTTTGGCCCAATTTATCCTTATTCCCACCATTATCTAAAATAGAAAAGTTTTTAACAAAACATAAGTAAATAAGTCATGAATAAATAAATTATTACTTTCTATAATTAATATTAAAGGCATATCTTGTGGGATCCTTATGTTTAGAATTTTTTAAAAATTCTTTAGTGATTACATATACTTAGTATTATAATAAGGTTTTTCACTATGTTTATATAATCTTAATTCCCAAATTAACTAAATCTTTCTCTGATAAAAACTATAGAGACCCTACTTTTGCTACATTATTATTACATCATTTCAAAGATAAACAACATAAAAGTGTTACAAAATCAGGATCCAAAGTTTTAGTGTTTTGGAAAATGTAGGACCATAAATTTATTTTAAATAATAAATCATAAACATTATTTAATTCCTTGTTCTCAAGATTCTAGTTTTCCCTCGTGTTCTCCTTATTACAAGTATTCACCTAAGGATATACATCAAAAGAAGGGGAGAGCTAAAAGACTAGTAAGAGGATGAATACGAGTCATGAAACTTGGGTGAGAATAAAGATCATCATACTAACATAAGAAATGTATCATAATAATAATAAATTGAGGAATCACTAGATAATGTCATAGAATGTTTCATTTCATAAAAATGGAACATTAGGTATTAGTGGTGAACTACCACTAATAGTTGTGAACAAAGCTACCATCATGTTCAATCATAACATATGTGTGTCATCATAACATCATTATTATGAACAAATCTTACATCATGATCATGAATATTGCACATTATCTCATGAGATAAATCAAATTACCCATTTCATTGGAGCACTATATAATTCTATGTGCACTCATAACATCATAACATTTCCATAATCATTCATGCCATATAGAATGTATGATAATCATTTCCTTAAAATACCCCATGGAAAGGAAATGGGTTACATGATAATTTAATAAATAATATATTCATCAATAAAAGTTTTTCTTCCCAAAATAAATAGGAAATAACATACATGGATTAATAATCATCAATCTTGAGTGAATAAGAAACAATCTCAAGAGAAGTAAAATGTGTGTTTTTTAGAAAGAAGTGTTCTACTGAAAAAATAGTTGGATTTGTTATAAATTAAGACTATAAAAATTTATATCCTAAAAAAGAAATAGTAAATAAATTTTTAATAACATAATATTAACATTCAAATAATGGAAAATATAGTAACCCAAAGAAATGAATTATGTTCGAGAATCCCTTTACCTTATGTCGGAATGATTTATTAACTTTAATATAGTGGATAATAAAATTATATTCATTAATTAATGAATACATAACATATTATCAATTTATTTTAATTATTATAATTTTATTAAGTTCACTAATGGATATTATGGTGAGTTATGTAGTTCAAATTCATCATTAAAGAGTGTTTATTTTCTTGGTTTTCATGATTGGTTCACTTGTATTCGTGTATGGAAGATCATGTAAAATGAGGATAATTATCCAGAATTGAAATTATATATTATTAATGAAAATAGATAATTATAGTTGGATTTATTTATTATTTTGTTTCTAAATATGAAGATGATTCCTTATATAAAATGTTAATTATAATCATTTAGATTAATTTGTAAATTTTCGATCACAACGAACTCGTTTTGTTTTATTATTTAATATTATGAATATAAGTTAGTTCCAGGACATAAAAAATGTTATAACATAAATTTTAAAATATTTTCAATCATTTTAATGGTTTATGAATATCCTTGGATTTTTTATATTAAAATTAAAGTGCACCATCCACAATGGCGGTAAATTGACACATCACATATGATATTTTTATTTTTAGAATAAAAGGATAAGCGAATATATTTTAAGATGAATTATTCCATTAATATAAAAAAATTATAGTATATAAAAGATACTGGAGTTAAAATTCCACTTGGATAAGTGGAGGTGTGTAGAGGATAAGAAAATAAATGAAATTAAAAATAAATTAAAATAAAAATAAAGAGGATTTTCCCTCTTGATTTTCTCCTCCTTGAGAACCTCCTTAGGGAAAAGGGTTTCATATTTTGATGAGAAAAAAGGCTATTGAAGTGGGGTATGGGATTGGTAAGGTTATTTGGTAGAAATTTAAAAATATTCAAGTATGGTAAGGTGTGAGGAGAAGACGTGGTGAGGGGTGGTGTCTATAGGGGAGGAGAGGGGTGTTTTCTCATTATTTTATTCATTAGTTTTTTATTTTGGATCAAGATTATGAATAGTTTGAACGATATCAATAAATAAATTAAACTAATGAATTATAGTTCAACATTTTGGGATTACATCTACCATAAATCAAAAATGACTCAAAAATTCATGTATTAAGATTATATTATAAATTATTATATTTTACTATTCATAGAAAATTCAAGTCTTTTAGAAAAATCCCAAAAATTCACCCTAACCATTTTTCAATGTGTAAAATTCAAAAATTGACTCCATTTTATGAAATTAATTTTACAAATATGGTAAATTAAATTTTTAATTAAAAAATCATTTACTTATAAAATACTCATTTTAAAATTATAACCAATTTTATAAAACTTTGAAAAATTAATTAAGGTCTCATAAAATTATCTTATAATCATTAAAAACACAATATTAATTTATGAGTCTATTTTATGAAAATAAAAACTCTTTTAAATTATTATAATAATTATAAAATTGAAAATAAGAATTTATATTTTAGAAAAATACTAAAACATAATTAATAATTTTCAAAGCATTTATTTACTTATAATATGATATAATTATATCATATTATCATTTATAAGATACATGAAATTTATTGATACTTTCATAGATGTGGTTACTATTATATTGGCTGAATTGCTGTTCATAATGGTCACATTACTATTCCAGAGGTCAAATTACTATTCCATTGGTATAGGTTTCTTAACATATAGAAATACCTTTTATTCCATTCATTATTCATTTATAAAGTTTTTATTATGTTTTTTATGTGATCTTATGTGATTTTTACTATATGGAATAATTATAAGAGGGGAGTTTTCATTGATAAAATTATAGGTTTTTACAATTTATAATCATCATGTTCTCTCTATCTATCTAAACATGGGAGATAAATTGAAGATTTCATATTAAAATCTCTTATAGTTATTACATGGTTTAAAAATTTAAAATTAAATCTTTGTCTCCAAATCAATATTAAAATAAGCGCTAAATACAAGATGGAATCTATATCCCCTGTCTAAAATGACCATGAGTGATACATTCTATGTGGTATTTTAAGAACTTATATTGTCTATCCATGGGAACTAAATTCATAATGGAGTCATGGGATCTCAATTGGATAGACCATGGGTATTAATTATAGATAGTGTACTAACTCTTGGCTGATTTGACCACAAAAACTAAACGGAAATTGATTTGTGGAGACATACACTTGGGTGGTGTACCATTACACCCCAGTTATATGTTTCCCATGCTATCATCATCCCTATACATTCATCAATATAGTTTTAGTGAACCAAATAAACATGGATGTAGTACTCCATGTCCTTTCTCTAAGATAACAGCTTGCACATACTGTGAGTTAATCACACTAAATCATAGCATAGACTTTTGTGACCAATACATTTTCAATTACCCTTATCAAAACTCATTTTCAATATAGCATCAAAGGATACTCACTCTATTAAATTCCCTATCTTATAGGTAATTATAAGGGTAAACCATAAATTCATAGTTAGAACCATTCCCCATATGGAATTCTTCACTCTACCCTATGACCAAATCATTACCCAATCACTCCCATCTTCTAATGGGTCCCCTGAGAAGAACTTATCATCATTAATCCATTGTAATCCATTCCCAAGATTAAAACCCTTTTTAAAAAAATGATGTTATTGAAAATACTTTTATCCCAACCATTTTCCCATTGATTCTAATAACAGGCTTAGGAAACACAATTTAGGCCAAACTAATAAAGGTAGTTATCCCCACATCATCACAATATGAACACTATTTTCATATAAAAATCAAGTTAAAACCCCTATAACACTGTTCAATAATAAATATTATATAACATATAACCCATAAAGCTACATTTATTCTTTAGGTAAAGGAAAATCATGAAAACACAGACACCTTCATGAAATAATTCACTATTACACCTACAAAACTTAAGGCCAAGTATTATAGAGGACACCTAAATTGATTTGTGATTACCACTCATTTAGCTAAGATATATTTCACCAAACCAAGTTTGCACCAAGAAATTATTATCTCTTGTTACTCTATAATTCAACCAATACATTACAATTAATTATAACATTTATAATTAATTATGAAATTTAAACTAATTTAGTATAAATCTTGGAGACTCTCTATGAAACACATTGATCATAAAAACAATAAAAACAACATATGGAAGGTTCATGGAACACCCCTAACACCACTAAAATAAAAATCAATATCATGGGACACCTATTAATCCGTTAATTTATCCAGATTAAATAAAAACCCAAAATAAATTCATCAAAAAATACACATCAAGTTAAAAGGAAAAATATGGTATATTCTTACCACTCCTTGATTCCCTTCATCCATCATAGTGAGAAACCATAAGTTTAGGATGATTCAACTATGCTTCAATGTAATATTCTTACAATCCCTAACTTGAAAATTCAAAAATAATTGTTAGGAAACCAATAAGAATAAAAAAATATGAAGGAATAAGTTATCATGTATCAATGTAGGATAGAAACACAATAGAATCCATCCCATTTATGGGGGGTCTGGAGAAGAATAATAGGGGGATATGGTTGAAAAAATATACACTTCTAGATCCCCCTTATTTACTTAACATTTAAGGGGTGACTATAAAATTATGGTTATATCTCGTATTTATAAAAAGAGAGGATGCACCCACTGAGTAACTAGTATACCCTGATCAAGTAACCAATTCCACACTAACAACTTGATATACACCCACAGATGTGTCGGTGGGGCATCAAGAGGGACCATATACCTAGAGTAGTCACATGGTTCTTAGTTCCCTACAGTGACAACATGGTGGCCTTATACTATGGAATTTCAACAGCAAGGACATGCATGTCTTATATCACCCATCACCAAGTATATGAAACCCTTGATCACATCCCAAAAAAATAAAATTACTCATATATAAGGTTCATATTTTTTATTTTAATAATTAAATTCTAACTCACCAAACATCCATCTTTAAAAAATTTAAATTTCCCTTGATTTCTCTATCCCATAGTGATACAAGTTGTTAAGTAATCCTCATAATACTACTAATTATCCCTAAAAATCACTTGATTTAATCTTTTGAGTTATAATTCATCAATTGTAATCCAAATCCACTCCTTATAACTAATACTAAAAGTAATTGAGTACCATTTAACTACCCAAAAACTCAACCCAGACAAAAAAAAATTCCTCCAAATTTTTTTTAATTGGTCCTCAATACAGAAGAGCCATACCATAGTCAATCCATCAAATGAAATTTCCATATCATCACATCTGATAACACTTGAATAAACGGGTCTTTCCTCTACTGTCCAAATCCTATTGAAAAGTACTAACCTCTCATGAGGATTCTCTATCTCCTCAACCTAATCATGATGTTTTAACTCATGATGGAATTATGAAATGCCCAAATTATCATTCCATATTTCCAAATAAACTCTTTATATGATAACATAAATTATCATGTAACACAACTAATATATTTTCAAAACTTATATAAGAGTACATACACACCATTGATCAGAAACCCTTTCAATTTAGTCATCAAATTCCAATTTTAGATATTTAGTGACGCATTGAATCCACCTAACACAACATACAAATTTCTAAGTGATAAATTTACTAAGGAACCAGATAGAACCATGTTTACCTACACATAAACATTATAATGAATCCTCAACAACACACTAACTGGGTCCATTCCACCCATGATAATTTTAATGTGAGATTCGTAAATGAAATAATTGATATAATGATTCCCAGTATAGGATTATCTGTATCATCATTCAATAAACATAACATATATAGTCTCTCCAAACATAAACACTATCCATCTCTAAACATAATGACTAATCATGAATAACTATCTTATACTCATTCACTAATGAGAAAAATAAACTAATAACAATTTCAAACTTCCCAAAAAATTCACCCATATTATTCTCTAAATATCTCTTGAAATAAGGTGCATCCATAAAACAATAAATTATTAATACCCCTCCATATGAATTCCCTCGTACTACTTATTAGGTACCAATACATCCCAACCCTCATTTTTTAATCATTATTTCCCAATATCATTCTTATCAACCCTTTACTCATAGCCACAATATCAAAGTTGTTCAATTCTCTAACACCTCGGTGAACTTATCAATCATATAATCAAAATCAAATATAAGGATATATGTTCCTCCATGATCACAAACTAATCTTTATCAATTACTAATGTCTAAGAAACCCCCAAATATCAACACAAATAGTTAAGAACTAATTATTACTTATCATGATTCCAAAACAAAACACTACTCAGGATCCCCTAAACCTAAAAAATTCTCGAAGGACCTAACACGTGACCAAATTACACTACCCCATATTTTAAATAGGAATGATAAGAAATATATTTTTCACTTATCCCATGAATCGTGACCTTAATTTGAGAATTATTAACGAAAAATTACTCTTCCCCTAGAAGGCTAGAGTGATTTTTTGATAAATAAATCATTAGTCCTTATCCATTATCCATACCTATGAATTACCAACAATATGTAAATATACACTCTTATACTAACTAATTATATAACTGGATTCGTGATACCCCATGTGTCACCTCACATTGATCCTAGGATAACATTCCCAATAAACTACGCATGACTCCATTTTATTCCAAATAATATTTTAAGAAACAATTGTTGTGCAAAATTCTAAAAACCCACATCATCACATTAATGCTAAGAATAATCCCATGATCTCATTCCACTCGTGTATCACTTAATGTTACATGACATAAACCAATGATTTACTAACCCAATACCTAACCATCTTTTATCACCTTTGTAATTCCAAATAAGTTCATACATGAATCCAATTCAAGTGTTCATTTAAATAATCCTTTTTTATAAACTTAACCATGACACTATGACAAAAAATTACATTACATATCAATATACCATAGCATCATACATGTCATTATCTACCCAATCATGGATATATAACTCATCAAAGAAACATGTTGTAACACCCCAACCCCAGAATCTCGGAGCCGGTGCATTACTTTATTACATTAGCATGATTTCAAAGAATCAAATCCCGAAGTACCAATCAGTTTATTAGTCTTGAAGAAAATAGATACATACATGGAACTCATATTACATTGGGAAAGGTAACACAGTACAATACATAACAAAATCTAATAAACTGCATCCATGAGAACTCAATAAATGGCCTCCTATTCATAAAGTATTAAAGGTAAACACTTGAAAGGTGTGGTCTCAAATGCACAGTAAGGGTTAAAAATAGTAAAATCATGAATCAAAAATAATTGAATCATAATCAAATTTTAATAGTCAATATGGCATGCAGAATAAATGAAAAACACACTCCATTAATAAACTCAGAATAAAACTGCATTCATAGATTTTGTTATAGTGAAAACCTCATTGATAGTAATAACTAAAAAATGAATAAATATAATGCTTATTAATTGGACATCATGTATCCGGCACATGATACCACTATATAGTCAAAACGGTTTAAGTATGTGGGTAGAAACTTATTTTATTTTTGGAAACAAACTCGAAGAGTTTGTCGCCAATTGAGTGGTCTCATAAGACCTGTAGATGCATCAAGTGGCTATAGTGGGCCTCAAACATAGCTTAAAGACCAAATAATTCTTTATACATAGATTTAATACATGTATAATATGCCTTATCAATATACATATAGAGTAGAGGATATAGATTCATCAATGTTTCCATAGTTAAAACAATATTCCAAATAAACACCGTATGTGAAATGGTATACGAATTAAGGAAATAATCATATCCATGATTCAAGAAAATGGATATTTATTAGAATTATAATTTCAAATTTAAAATTATCTCAAATGGTCCATAGATACACCACATAAGAAATATTAGGTGCACAATACCAAGTAAGTCTCAATGAAATTGAAATTGAGACAAAGTCTCTTACCACATTGTAATAAATTTAATCTTATGACCAAAAATCAATAATCACCAAATGAATCACATAATACCATGAATATAAATAGAATAATGATATTATATATCAAATGGAAGTACACATATACCAAGTATAATAAATAAGTGACGAATAATGGAAATCTCATGGAATTGAATATGAGATGAGAAAAACAATTACAAAGAACGTAGCATTAGATTGAGGAAAAATAAATGACATAATTATGTGTGAAAAACTTAACCCCAAAAAATAAAATTTTATATACATCATAAAATAATCATATGTCATTCACACATATTATAGGAAATACAAAACCAATGACATTGATGTTTAACTCAATGGATAGAAATTAAGTTAAGATATCCCTTACCTCGGGTTCGAATTCCTTCAAATTTGTTCAAACATCCTATAATATGGTTTGAATAGTGTTATTAAAGTATTAAAGAACTAAAATAGTTTTTATAATACCATACATAATTTTCTTATACCATTTTCCACCTATTTATTAACAATATGTTTTTCCCCATTATTTTAGGTATGTTCTTCTCATGGTTTCAAAGGTCGGTTTATTATAGAATTACTTATAAAAAAGAAATAATAATTTATAATTTATAATATATATATATATTTAGGTAATTTTAAACAATTATATGTGATTTGAAACTTCCCGTTATTGTGGTAAAGTTAAATGAATATGTGTCATCTACAGAGTCGGTTAATTGACACGCCATGAATGGTGATTTTGTTATTTAAGAATAAAAGAAGGAAATAATAGATTTTATGATGCATATACCATAAAAAAACAAAATTACATTATATATATGATAATGGAGTTTTCATGAATCATTTTATAATGGGTAGGGATAAGTTATAAGTGATAAAAAATTTGAAAGAGAAGAAGAATGAATCTTACCTCTTGAAAATATCTCCTTTAAAACCTATTTAAAGCTCTTAGAAGTGGTTTTTTTGTTATAATTTAAGCACAAAATGTGTTAAGGGATATGGAGGATGGAATTTGGTAGAGTTTGGCTGAAAAAGAAATCTCAAGGTGATTAATATTTGTGAAATAGAGAGTCTCATTTTATAAGTGAGGTGGAGGATAACTTTGGAATTACTAAAATTATTAAATTATAATAAATATATTATAGGTTTAAAGACTTCAAAAAAAGACTTAAAACTAAAGGTTATTACATTTTAGAATGAATCTTATCATTTTGGGCCTTGTTAAAAAAAATTTGTATTTTTAAATAATTTAATAAAATATTTTATTCATTAAAAACAATTATGTCAATATAAAAACTATTCAAAAATAAAACCTTAAACACATCAAAAAAAGTTTCTAAATTGAATAAAATTGTATATTATATAATATAGATTTCATATTAATCTATGGAATCCGTTAATTAGCTTAAAAATATAAAATTATATTTTTTATTATTTTAATATCATTTATTTTATTTATTTCTTAATTAAGTTAACAATGCACCATCTTTGTGAAAGTCATTATTATATTTATTTATTGAATAAAAATTAAAATTAAAATTCTATGAGAAATATAATCTTATTAGGTTTCTAAAGAATAATTGTTTTCAAATAAAACTAAAGGAAAAATGTACATTAAAAATTTTATAGAAACTAAACATTATAGTGTGAGCACTTTACCTTACTTTTAAATAAAATATTCTAAAGGTCTTAAAGTGATTCTTGTGGGTCCCAAGTGTTCCCAAATCGAATCAAAAATATATAATAGTAGAAAAGTACTTACATAGTAACTTTTATCCAAAATATTGGTAATGTAACAATTCTTATAATTTTATTTAAAATGATTTTATTTAATTTCCTTATTCTTGCACAAGAACTGCATCAGTGTTTCATAAGAATTTATTTTAATTATATTATATATAAAAGTTAAAAATAAATTATTATCATAAAAACTAATTAATTAGGTTAAAAATAAAATTCTAAATTCATTCATTATGTATATTCACTCATATACATAACAAGACATCTTCTTAAATTTTTTATTTTATATTTTCTCGCCCTGCGCAAACATTGCACATACATTTGGATATCACTCATATTATATAAAACTAAAATTATAAATTAAAAATAAAATAAATAAAAAATGCATAATAATTAATAAATAATTATTGAGAATAATTTTTAGCACTCAATTATTATATATAAGATACCAATTTTTACTTTGTTAGTGCTACATAGGCATTGCCTCGACATTAATAATGATTTTTATACTTATCCTGAAAAAATATAATTTTCATGTTATAAATTAATTTAGTAAAATATTGAAGTTTTAATAGAATTATTTATTTATTACATAGTTTAAATAAATTTTTATATCATAATAATTTAATGATGATGTAATAAAAAATACCATATTTTATAATAAACTGTATTTTTTACTATTCAGCAAAAAATAAACTATTTAATAGAAATCAAAAAAATTATCAAAACCATTTTTCAACATGTAGAATATAAAAAGAAAATCCATTTTAAGAAAATAATTTTCTAAATATGATAAAGAAAATTTTTAATTAAAATCATCATTTACTCGAAAAATACCAATTTTAATATTATAACTCATTTTATGTCACTTTCAAAAATTAACAAAGGTCTCATCAAATTATCCAATAATCATGAGACAACAAAATATGAATATATTTTATGAAAATTCATTTTGTTTTGAATGATAAAATTAATTATAAAATTTTAATTGAATATTTATTCCATACATAAATATCAACACCTAATTAATAATTTTCAAAATATTTAATTAATTATACCATGAAATAATTATGTGATACATTCATTTATTAGATGTATAAATTTTATCTATACACTCATGGGTGATATTTCTATTCATTTGATCGATTTACTATTCATAATGGTCATATTACTATTTATAAGGGTACATTACTATTCTTAAGGGTAAGTTACTATTCATAAGGGTAGGTTACTATTCATAAGTGTAGGTTACTATTCACAAAAAAATAAGTTGATCTTATTAAAATATAAATATCTTACTGATTGCAACCATGTATGTCTGTTTTTCAAAATTCAAAACACAGTATCTAAAAAATTCTATTTAATGACTAGGTTATAACTATCCCCTATAACAATGTTCTGTTTTGCAGTGACTTAGTGTTACATGCATAATAATCTATCTTAATGAATTGAAATTATTTAAGAAGAAACATACCATAAAGTTTTTGGGGTTTTATATTCTTCCCACATTTAGAAATTTCTTCCTCAAAATTTTATATGTATAATGAGCTCAAAAAAAGATGTGGGTGGTTCTCTTATTCTTATTCTAAAAGTTTATCTTAAGGTTGTGTTCCCTATATTATGTTTTCTAAATATAGTTCCCAAGGTTTCTACTAAACTTCCTATGATACCAACTATAACACCCCGACCCTAGAATCCTAGAGCCGGTGCATTACTTTATTATCATGGCATGATTACAAATAATCAAATCCCAAAGGACCAGTCGGTTTAGTAGTCTTGAAGAAACTAGATACATATATGGAACCCATATTACATTTGGAAAGGTAACACAATACAATACATAATAAGATCTAATAAAATGCATCCATGAGAACACAACAAATGGTCTCCTCTTCATAACATGTTGAAGGTAAACAAATGAAAGGGGTGAGTTCAAATGCTCAATAAGGGTTAAAAATAGAAAAATCATGAATAAACAATAATTGAATCATAATCAAATTGGAATAGTCAATGTGGAATGGTGAATAAATAAAAAACACACGCCATTAATAAACAGAGAATAAAACAGCATCCATAGACTTTATCGTAGTGAAAACCTCATGGATAGTAATAAATTAAAAATGAATAAATAGAATTCTTATTAATTGGACGTTATATATCTTGCACATGATACCACTATACTGTTTAAACTGTTTAAGTTTGTGGGTAGAAACCTGTCTGATTTTTGGAAACAAACTCAAAGGGTTTGTCGCCAACTGATTTGTCTCATGAGACCTGTCGATGCATCGAGGGGCTATAGCAGGCCCCACCCATCACTGAAATTTCAAATAATTCTTTATATATAGATTTAATACAAGTAAAACATGCCTTCTCAATATCCGTATAGAGTAGATGATATGGATTCGTCAATATTTCCATAGTTAAAACAATATTTCAAATAAACATCGTATGTGAAATTATATATGGATTAAGGAAATAATCATATACATGATAAAAGAAAATGAATATTTACCAGAATTATAATTTCAAATGAAAAATGATCTCAAATGGGAATTAGATACACCACATAAGAAATATTAGGTGCACAATACCAAGTAGGTCTCAATGAAATTGAAATTGAGACAAAGTCTCTTACCACATTGTAATCAATTGAAATGTATGACCAAAAATCAATAATTACCACATGAATCACATAATACCATGAATATAAAGATAATCATGATATTATATATCAAATGGAAGTAAACATATACCACATATAAGAAATAAGTGGTAAATAATGGAAATCTCACGGAATTGAACGTGAGATAAGAAAACTGATTACAAAGAACGTATCATTAGATTGAGGACAAATAGATGACATAATTATGTGTAATAAACACAAAACCGCACAATAAAAGTGTATATATAGAATAAAACAATCATAGTTCATTCATATATATTATGGGAAAGACAAAACCAATGACATTGATGTTTAACTCAATGAATGGAAATTGAGTTAAGATATCCCTTACCTCAGGTTTAACTTACTTAAAATTTGTTCAAACCTCTTATAATATGGTTTTAATAGTGTTATTAAATTATTAAATAACTAAACTACTGTTTATAATACCATAAATAATTTTCTTATACTATTTCCACCCATTTATTAACAATATTGTTTTCCCATTGTTTTGGGTATATTCTTCTCATGGTTTAAAAGGTCAGTTTATTATAGAATTCCTTATTAAAAAAAGAAATAATAATCCAGAATTGATAACATATATATATAGGTCATTTTAAACAAATACATTTGATTTGAAACTTCCTATGATTGTGGTAAAGTGAAACGAAAATGCATTATCCACAAAGTCGGATAATTGACACACCACGAACGATGATTTTGTTATTTAAGAATAAAAGAAGAAAATAATAGATTTAATGATACATATACCATAAACACAAAGAAAATCCAGTATATATATGATAATGGAGTTTTCATGAATCATTGGATAATAGGTATGGATAAGTTATAAGTGATAAAAAATTGGAAAGAGAAGAAGATGGAATCTTACCTCTTGAAAATACCTCTTTTAAAACCTCCTTAAGGCTCTTGGAAGTGGTCTTTTTGTTATACCAGAAGCACAAGAATGTGTTAAGGGATATGTATGATGTAACTTTTCTAAGGTTTTCCAAAAAATAAGGCTCAAGGTGATTAATATTTTTGAAAGAAAGAGTCTCCTTTTATAAGTGAGGTGGAGGATAACTTAGGAATTACTAAAATTGTTAAATTATAATAAATATATTATAGGTTTCAAGACTTCCAAAAAGGCCTAAAACTAAATGGGATTACATTTTAGAATTAATATTATCATTTTGGGCCTTTTTCAATAATTTTAGTATTTTTAAATAATTTAATAAAATATTCTATTCATTAAAAACAATTTTGAAAATATAAAATTTATTCATAAATAAGACATTAAACATATCAAAAAAAAGTTTTCAAATCGAATCAAATTTTATATTATATAATATTAATCTATGGAATCCAGGAATTATCTTAAATATATAAAATTATATTTATTTTATTATTTTTAATATCATTTATTTGATTTATTCATTAATTAAATTAATACTCCATCATCTTTTTGGAAGCCATTATTGTATTTATTTTGTTGTATAAAAATTAAACATAAAATTATATGAGAAATATAATCTTATTAGGTCTTGAAATAATAATATTTTCTAATAAAACTAAAGAAAAACTTTACATTAAATACTTTATAGTGTCAACACTTTGCCTTACTTTTAAATAAAATATTCTAAAGGTATTAAAGTAATTCTTGTGGGTCCAAAGTGTCCCCAAATAAAATAAAAAATATATAATAGTCTAAAATTACTTATATAGTATGTTTTATCCAAAATATGGGTCATTTAATAATTATTATAATTTTATTTAGAAACATTTTATTTAATTTATTTATTCTTGCACAACAATTGCATCAGTGTTTCATAAGTAATAATGTTAACTATATTATATATAAAAATTAAAAATAAATTATTTAGATTAAAAATAAAATTCTAAATTCGTTCATTATGTATATTCACTCGTATACATAACAATACTTCTTCTTAAATTTGTTATTTTTCTTTTCTCGCCCTGCGCAAACATTGCACAAACATTTGGATATCACTAATGTTATATAACATTAAAATTATAAATTAACAATAAAATACATAATAATACATAATAATTAATAAATAATTCAAGATAATAATTTTTATCACTCAATTATTACATATAATATACCAATTTCAACTTTGTCAGTGTTGTACAGCCACTGCGTCGACATTGGCAATGATTTTTATACTTATCAGGAAAAAATATACTTTTCATGTTCTAAATTAATTAGGTACAATATTACACTTGTAATATAATTATTTAGTTATTAAATAATTTAAATAAATTTTTATATCATAATAATTTCATGATGATGTAACGAAAAATGACATATTTTATAAAGAACTGTATTTTTTTACAATTCAACAAAAATTAAACTATTTCATAAAAAACCAAAAAAAAATATCCAACCCATTTTTTTACATGTAGAATCTAAAAAAAACTCCTTTTAAAGAAAATAATTTTATAAATATGAGAAAGTAAATTTTTAATTAAAATAATCATTTACTCAAAAAATACCAATTTTAATATTATAACTGATTTTATGACACTTTCAAAAATTAACAAAGGTCTCATAAAATTATCCAATAATCATGAGACAACAAAATATAAATCTATTTTATGAAAATAAATTTTATTTTTAATGATTAAATTAATTATAAAATTATAATTAAATATTTATTCCATACAAAAATACAAACACCTAATTAATAATATTCAAAATATTTATTTACTTATACCATGATATAATTATGTCATACATTCATTTATAAGAACCCCAAATTTTATTTATACAATCATGGATGAGGTTACTATTCATTTGGTCAATTTACTATTCATAAGGGTCGTATAACTATTCATAAGGGTAGGTTATTATTCACTAAAAAATAATTTGATCTTATAAAACTATAAATATCTTTCTGATTGCAACCTTGTATGTATATTTTTGAAAATTCAATACATAGTAGCTACAAAAATTATGTTTAATGACTAGGTTATAATTATCTCCTATAATAATGTTTTGTTTTGCAGTGACTCAGTGTTACACGCATAATAAGATATCTTAATGAAATGAAATTATTTAAGAAGAAACATACCATAAAATGTTTGGGGTGTTATACATGTACTTATTTATAACCATATTTTGTGAATACATTACATATATCCAACACATCAATAAGGAATTAAATGCACAAACCAACTCGAAAAAAGTTACAACATATCTCTTTTATATAGGGACTATATAATCCTAATCAGATAAAGAAACACACAAACCATTACCATTAATATTATTCAAATAGTGTTTCAAAAATAATTTATTTAGGAAAACACTAATTTAAAAATTAGTGATGTTTTAATGAATTAAATCATTTTAAAAATGTGTTCTAAAATTCCACCTTAACTTTTCTAACACTATTTTTCTATCAACCATTTCACTTCAAAAACTATTTTAAAATCACTCATAGGCATGAAAATGTCTATAAATTCCTATATGGTAAGAAATTTCTCTGAATTGAGGCCTTTTTACCCATAAGTATAAGAGTAGAATAAAAAATTACAATCTCACATCATCATATCATGCATGAATAAATATCTCAATAGTAAAAGAAAAAACTAAAAACGATAATCTTACACCATTGTGTAACTTGGTCTTCACTGGATAGGTGTTCATGAAGCTTGATCATGATATACATCCTATTATTTCATGTTAAAAATATCTATTTACCAATATAAAAATAATAAAATAACATGAAAAATATTTTTATATAATTTTATAACACTTTGGTAGGGAAACAGTTCATCGTTATGTACTGGGGATCCACGTGGCCACAGGAATAACTCTTTGTTCAAAAGAGGTCATTGACTAGTGTAAATATTCTATAAGTAATATTGTGGAGACTATACTACCAATAATGTGGTTGTAAATTATAATTAAATAACTATATATTAAACCAAACATCAATTATATCCATAACATATGGTATGCATATAGATTTACAGCAAATGTAAATCAATAACAGACAAATAAACACACATTCTTTAAAAAATATATATAGGTCATACATTCTTGAATTCCTATTGATTACCCACTAGTATAATAACCAATATAATATAAAAATGGAAAATAAAATACAAAGAGGATAAACTGAAATCCTAAGCCTCAACTTCATCCCATAATCCAAACCCCATGGAGAATGTCTAGACCAGTCCACTAGGCCACATGTGCTCAAACCATTATATTAAACTTTATTTATTCACATATATCGAGGTATACATGTAGGGTAATGAGAAATAAATATTTTTAGAGAACCAAAAATGTAGTCCCTAATATACTTCATCATATAACAATTTATTAAGAACAAAAAATAAATTAATAATGTTCAAATACACACTATAAATAATTATAAATTTCAATACATTTTATGATAATCAGGCTATCATGAAACCTGAACATACTTATCCATTCATATATAACAAAATTAATACACTACACCATTAGAAAATAATAAAATTTCCTCTGGAATATGAAACTATATTATAATCTAACCATAGAAGATAAATATTTTCAAATGGCATCAAAATATCAATTTTAGTTTGAAAATTTTTGATAATAGATACCATATAGAATTATCATACATTTGGTAGTCTGATAATGGTTGTTAATTATAAAATAGTGTTCAATAATTTTTTATGGTCTAACCATGGAAACTATATGGTAGATGTAATCAAAATATCTCAGTCGGTCAAACTATTATCGCTAAATGAAAAATTAAATATCAAGATCGTACTGGTCTATCCATGGGATCTAAATTCAAGATATTACCTTGGTATATTGCTTGATTATTCCATGGGTGATAAATATAAAAATGAAATCTCAATTTCTATACATGTGTATCATTTGGTTCCAAATATAAGATCACATCTTTATTTTTTGGTTGATCTTACCATGGATGCTAAATTCTGGATGTCATAATTGGTTTGACCATGAGTGCTAAATAAAAATGCATCCATAGAGATAGTCACCTTCACGGTGTGCCCTTACAATATAGTACTTAGGGACAAATAATTTTTTTTATTCCAATATATGCATCAACATGGTCTAGTTGAAAAAAATTAACATATAAACATAGACCCAAGTCTTATCTCTTAGTTAAAAGTCCATACGTATCACGCATCCTACACCCTAACTCATATCCTGGATTTTAGTCACAATTATATAGCTTAATTAACATTATTTAAACTTATTATCAACCTAGTCATATAAACACTATATACAAGTTTGTATCAATTAGTATATGATTAGATAAATCTAAAGGTGAATTCACATTACTTAAGAGAGGATAATCAATCAAATTCATTAGCCTTACCTATTTTATATGCATAATACCAACTCAAGTACATCACCCAACTAGTCATTTCATAGCACATGCTCACTACCCTTTATTTTTTTATAGAAATTACCTAACTCAATTTCAAACACCCCACACAACCATAATGGTGATAATATTTACAACCTTTTCCAATAATAAATTATTCACTCTACCCCTCGTCCAAACCATTTTAGATTTGTATCAATCTTCTAAGGGTTTCCCTAGGGAGAACCCATCATCATCCAACCCTTTCTAGCCATGACCAAGACTTCACCTCTCACTAATAAAGGATGTTATGGAAAATGTATAAAACCTAACCAAATTCCAACTAACTCTAACAAAAATATTTTCAGCATCAATTTAGTCATATAAACTCAATGCAGACAATCCCCCACATTATCACACTGTGAACTCTTTGGTCAAATACACTTAGCATACTACTCTAGTAACACACTTCCATAAGCCATATTCTATCTCTTTGAACCTATCCAGTCATATAAATCTCCTAGAAAAGGGAAAAAATGCATATTCATGAACCCAAATTCCAAAATATAATATTTAACATACATAATATATAGTTAAGTATCATAGGAAATGCATGCTTGATTTGGTCTTATATCTCCATTCACCAATATCATTAGGACTCGACCAAGCTGGAAATAAGCCAAACTAAGCTATCATGCCCGTATATCTTGTGAAAAAAAATAATTAATATGTTTTAACATTTATAATTAATTAAATAATTTAAATCGACATGTAATAACCCCAAAAAACTCACCAAAAAACTATTTTATAATAAAACTAAGAAAAATGAAAAGCATGTGGTTCATGGCACAACCCTACTACCACTATGAGAAAAATATCTTTCATATGATGCTCGATCAACTACCTATATCATCCAATTTAAAAAGAATATTTAATTAAAATTTCTAAACAAAACACCTCAAGTGAATCAAATAATTAAGTTCTAAATTAATTACTCCATGAAATCCTCTATCAAACATATCATAAAACATATGGGTTTAGGATGATTCCACCATGATTTGATGTAACAATATTCCAATATAACACCTAAAAAAATAAAAAAATAGTGAGAAATCATAAATAATATTAATAAAAGAGTAATTAATAGATCATACCTCAATCCAGTATATAAAATCCTTAGAATACATCCATATTCATAGTGTATCAAATGTAAAATAAGAGATATAGAGGGATTTCTGAATAGCCACCTCTTAAGCCCCCCTATTCACTAAAAATTAAAGTTAATCCCCAAAAATATGATTATTCCCCATATTTTTTAAAAAGTTTTGTGCCCATGAGAACCTAGTTCCAAACTGACCACCTATTATACACCCACTAGCTAGCTGGTGAGGTATCTAGGGGGGATAAATTATTATAGAAGTCATTGAGTACCCAATTCCTTATATTGGGTAATTGATAGCCACTTTCTATTTAATTTTAGTATTAGATCCACCCAACTATATACCACCAATTTCCATTCACATTAAACCCCTAATCAAATCCAAAACATCCACTTCCTCATATAAACATATAAAATATTTAATCCAAATACTAACATTAATACACACTAATCATCAACTCAAAAAACATAAATTTCATATAAATTCTATAACATGTATTGGTATGATCTATTACACTAATAGGGATGAAACATGCTAATTTTTTGTCTTTTGATACCTTGAGAATGAAAATTACTCACTAACAAACCCAAATAAAACTTCTATTAAACCACTAAAAGTGAATATTTTTGGATAGAAATTAATATAAACTTTTATAGAATATAGAAAATCTATACCAAAAATGAAATTTTATATCTTCATACTCAAAGAAATTTTTTCCCAGAAAAATGTATTTTACCCCATAAATAGCTTGCATATAATAAAATTTTCTATCACCATATTCCAACTTATAAAAAGTGTTTATATATAAATTAGTCGTTATAGTCACTTAAGAAGGAGGTGAAACAAGTGGTAGTGTAATAAATGAATGTGATATGCCTGTATCTACTTATATAGAAAAAATAGTAGAATAGACACATATCCCACATCCAAACAACTTTGGTTCATATTATTATGAAACCTCGACATCCAACCATTATCCATGATTATAGGGTACTCCTCCATATTCCTTTTTTCTTACTCTACCACAACTATGATTATGTGTGGTAGATGAGGTTAAGTTCCTATATACTTCTATTACCCTTTTCCATATCCTCCTTGTGGTTGATAATGTATCCATTTAATATGAGGATGAGGGGTATATTGGGACTTACATAGAATGTATTATGGGGGTTGCGTAAAGATATTTTGTATAGGTCCGTACACTACCATTCTAGCATCATTACTTCTTATTCCAAATTGGAAAGAAGAAATTGTAAAATAAATATGAAATTCACCTCAATAATATAATCATATATTATTTTAATTACAAATATATATTGTTAATTTTTTCCTCCAACCATATGTATTTTTATTAGGAACTAACACCAATGTTTAAACCATAGTCTCATCTATCATAATTAAATGTGAATAAGAATTTTAAATTGAATCTAGTTGATTCTATTCTAGTTTATTAAATAAAATAATATAGTATGAGAGTAAAAACTCTGTAATGTTTTTATATATCCTATCAATTTCTAAGACACCTTTAATTTTAGGTCCTCGTTAAATCACTATAACTCCAGTCATAAATCCTACTCAAAATAATTAACCCTCAACTCATCATCACATAAAACACTTGCATAATTCTACACTAAACCAATGAAAATCATCCTAAACTTTTTTATTATTTATTTCTATTACTGAATAGTTAGAATATTTTTATATCATTCAACACCTAAAATAACTGACATGAATTCCCTTTTCAAATGGTCATAAAACTAGGTCCAATAGATCATGCATTTAATCAGTCCCTAAGGATAATATTATATCATTTCATATTATTTCATAAAAAAAATCTTTTCCAAAGTCTCTCAATAACCCTTGGGTGTTATTATAATGGAAGATGTTATATATACTAACACTAGAAAGGCATTTATCTCAAATTCCAAGATAGATCCCTCATTATTAAACAAAACCTATCATAATAAATCCTTCAATTTCATTCTTCACATTATATCATCCCTTCAATAAATAATTTGATGATATAAAGTGTTTGAAAATAATAATCTCACTAATGTGGTGGTCTAAAAATGTCATAGTTATGGTAGCATAAAATAAAAATATCAATCTAAGCATAAATATATAAAAATTAATTACATATATATTTACTCATTAGTTACACCCCATTGTGAATCATTATTATCTACTAAAAAAGAAAATCATCATGGAATAATATGTAACTGCATGATGAATTATATTGTACCTTTCAATTACCCTATGAAAATTACATTCATCCTCCTTGAATAGTCAATATATGATAATATTCTATTTATAGAAATACATTACTCACTTGTATCCATAGTAAATATTACAAACCTATTTCATATCCTAAATTTAGATATACTATGACCTTAACAGCACAAAATAATCCTCACATTTTCATATTATGAACTATATTATAAACTAGAATCTAAACTGTAATTTCCCAGCCAGACTGACCACTAACTGGTAGCTGGACCACTAGGTCACATGGCCTCAAGAGAACCTCCCCATATGAAAGAGACTACCAACTAGTATTGAGGGTATCAGGAGGTGATAGTGGAGAGACTATACCCTCGTATCATAGTATGAAAATGGTTTATCAAATAATAAATTATAGAAAACAATGGAAGTAGTAATAAATGAAATACAAGTAGTTAAATGGTAATATAATAATTGAACAAAAGTGTCCAACACTGATTTAAAAAAATGAATGTATGAAAAATGATGCTAGAGTTACATGCATTGAAATTTAAAATTATAAATATAATGTAATAAAGTAATAAATTCCCAATGACTAGATCCATGAGAATCTCTAGCACCAACTCGGTCATGTGCTCCCTATCTCCCATGTACAAAGAATAGAACAAGCAATGAATCCATAGACCTTCTAAAAATAAGTCTTCTCGGGCACCAAATGCCACCCGATCATGGTGTGGGATATAAATATCATTATACTGGAACCCAAGATGTATATCCCAATCCATTTAATGTAATAAATAATAAAATAAGTGATAGTATTCCATACAATATAAATACAATGTGGTAGCAAATTAAATAATAAAAACTTGGTACGGGTTCCTAAACGGGCACTCGTCCCATAAAACGTACTTCAGACTAATAATTATATAAAAAAGAAGGTACCTATGCATGTAATAATGTACAAACAAGACCATACCAAAGAATATGCTAATTTAAATAAGAAGACCCCAAGCATGTGCTTTATCTTGGAGGTCACACTGCCATGTAAATATATATACAAGCTCAAAAATATACGCAAGGGGCATGAAAAATGAAGCATCCATTCATTCCATTAATCTATAAAATCCATTGGTGGGGTCCTAAGCCCTTCCAGGGTGATCTGAATAGAATCCCTAGGGTACCTGTGGTAGAATCCAATATAACCTAATACCATCGAGTCTGTCCAAGGAAACCCATACGAGGTCCCTTGTATCACTCAAGGCATGGTGACTCTTAGTCTTTCCCAAGTATCTCACATAGGGGGATGAAGATCACCCATGTAAGGGAATATCCATCATGACAATGGGTATATCCATGGTTTATCCTCTAGAAAACATGTATCACTCATGAGTATAAGAAAACTCCCTTGCATCTTGTACCTAGAAATCCAAAGCATCACTCCTTCCACATAGAGTCTTAACTAACTAATCATGGTGTGTCCATCCATGGAATCCTTAATATGGGACCCATGTTCACTCCCATACCATATCAAGTGATCCATACCATCTAAGTAATATCATAAGTAAATATTCTATAATTAATTTTATTCCTTCAAATAGAAATTTCAATGCACTAGCTAAACAAACAATCCATCAAAATCTTTGGTGGATTCCCAAGCCCATCCAAGGTGATCTAATATAATCTCAAGGGTTTCTACAAGAACATATGATATAACCAATACCTATAATACCATCTAATGAAACCCATAAATAATCCCTTATATCACTCAAGGTATGGTGACTCTGAGTCCATCCCAAGTCTCTCACATAGGGTACTGATTATCACCCATGGAATGACGTATCCATATTTCACATGAGTCTATCCATGTTTTATCCCCTAGGGAACCGGTATCACTCATGAGTATAAGAACCCACCTGGGAATCTCATACCTATAAAGCAAATTCATTTCTCTTAGCATGTCGATTCATAACCAATCGAGCATAGAGATTACATCGATGGAATCCTTAATATGGGTCCCATGATCTCTACTATCCCATATCAATTGATCCATATCAATAAAGGCACATAACAAGGCAAGTAATATATATAATTGCATGATTTTACTTAAAAATCTCATGCTAAAATCTAACAAGCTATTCATGTATCACAATTGAACTATAAAAGGCACAAGGAATTAATCATAAAGCATAAGCTCTAGGCTACAAGATATGATCACTATGCAACATTTCTTAAGAATAAACAATGGAACACAAGCATGGTATCATGTAATTTACATATCTATAATCACATGTCATTAATGAAATTTAAATAATTCTAGCTAATAGGCTTTTCTAATCATGGAATTCGACTCAATCCATCCAACCAACATGAATAATAATTAAATATAAATAATGTGACATATATGATGAAGAATTTATCATAATAATTCAAATATAAGGAAAGAGGAATGAATTTTAAGATAACTCACTATGGAATATGGCCAAATACTATAGGAACTAAACCTCAGAATAAGCGCAAAACTATAAGGAAGTGCATATATAATTTTTTAATTGAAGACAACACACCTCATTGAGGGGTTTTATTAGAAAAAATAAAATTGTTTTAGACAATTCATTTTATACTAAAAATTTCATTCAAGAATAATACTCAATAATTAATGTACACGGATGGTTTAAAAAATGATTAATTAATGCATTATTTAATTTGAAGGGCCAATAGAAATGGATCCTACCTCAAAGGGGAGAGAACCAATCTGAACACTTTGGCTCTTAAAATTTTCATTGGTAACCACTCGAAGCTGCTCTTTCTGCCCCCAGAGCATATACATCTTTGAATATACGTAAAGAAAAATAAACCCTATATACATATTTAAATAGACATGAATATGTAAAAGGGGATCCTTACATATATATATGCATAAAACAGTTTCTACTTACACCCATATACATTTTTTGTATATATACGTAAGCACACCTAGCCCCATATATATATTTTCACTATCATGTATGAATATACATATAATGGGGTAACATATATATATATATATACCTACCTATGCATACATGGGTAAGTATCCTTTGACAACGGAAACACAAAACCAACATGACAATGTCCAACAAACTAATAAAATTATCGATAACTTAGAAACTAAAAAATACCCTAATAGAAATTGAAAAATAACTAACAAAAGAGAAAACCCTGCTCAAAATTGATGATGGTAAGACTAAAACGATATGAACCACTTCACTTTCATCCAAGGATGTTGAAACATGTATAAAGGAGTCCCAGGAGATGCACCTCCTTCCCTTACATGAGAATAAAAATAAAAAAAAATTATTAACCCAACCATTGGGGTTCGGCCGAACTCGACCAGGTGATGAGGAGAAGAAAAATCTACCAACCAAGGGATGATATGGGAGTTATATGTCTTACCTTGAAGTATTGAGTGAAAATTGTAAAAAAAAATTGGGTGAATCAGTGTACAAAGAGGAGTCATAGAGAGGGGGTCATGCCATCGGCTGAGATGTCTAGGGGAGGGGTGTCACGTGAGTCTAAAGAGGGAGAAGAGGGTTAAATGGGTTTTTTATCATTTTAAAATTTTAATTAATTTAATTTTTAAAAGAAACTCCCTAATATTGGATTGGGTTGCATGTTTAGCCAAACTATGTGCCAACCATGCGATTAATAGTGCTAGGTACTACATATTTGGAACTACCCATGCTGGATAGGCGCACAGTTTGGGTAAACTGTGTGTAGCATGTGTGTGGGATTTTTTCTCCTCTAAAAGAGGATACGTGGTTAATACTTGGGGTTTCATGTTTTTATAAAAATTATGTGCCCTATACATACCCACTACACTTTCACATTCTATCCCTAGTGCTTCCAAAACACAACAATACATCCAAGGTATCTCCCAGGCCTTCACCCAAGTATAAATACAATATGTTGAAGTGTTCCAAATCTCATATTCATGTTACAAATCTCAGTTTTAAAAATGACCATCTATTAAACACCAAAATTTCAAATTCCCTTGAATTTCCATCCATTTCAAAACATGGGTCGTTACAGCCTTTCCACCATAGAACTTATCATCCCCAGAAGCCTTCAGGAATAACATAAACATCACATGACCTACAAGGGTCATGAAGTATCATTCAAATGGTTTCATTGTGTTTAAAAACACCAACTCATCTTTGTGTATTCCTTAAGAACACAAATCTTAAGCCATTAAAACATAATCCAACACTCATTTTCCAACTAAAACACCGAGGTGGAACTTACCTTAGCCTATTTGGCTACAGAAATGATCACATTGTTGTCTTGTTAATCATTTGTCTAGAGGTACTTCCCAGCATAGTATTTAACACTAGAAGGGTCCAATTCCAAACCATGACACCTCCACCATTTGAATTTCCAAAAAAACATGCCTTAGGGCTTTTTAGAGACACTCTCAATGTGATTTGAAATGTTAAAAGGTTGATTATCCCCCAACCTCACTTAGATAGGTTGATATGGATTTTCCTGAAAATTCTAGGAAAACACATACTGAACTCATCTCCACCTGGTGACAAGCTTTAAAACGGTTCTTAACCAACTGTAACCACTTAACAAAAAGTAAAACCAATCAATCCACCTTCAGCTGACCCTTCCAAAGACACTCAGCTTAGACAACTAGTGTAAAATAATAGAACCACAATGCCTTCTCCCAAGGCAACATGTGTTTAGCACAAAAATGTTCATTGAATCTTATTCCCAACTTTTGGTGGTGTTCCTTAGTCAATCCATCACCAGAACATTTATTCTTTAAAGACTTAGAATAGACAAGGGTTTAATCCAGATCCATCCCACTAGAATAATCATTCATTTTAAATAATCACCTTCTATCCCAACAAAAAGTTTCGGATAACCTTAGATTCCAAGAACCTAAGTATTAGGAACTAACCCAAGGTAGTTAGTAATCTAAGTTCACAAGTGAGACGTTGGTAAAAATCCAAAACATCCACTTCAGATCATTAACTGAACCCTGAATAGTGTCTGCCTAGTGGTCAATTAAAAGAAAGGAATTGTTGGTGTCTAAAAGACCAACCAATTAATTCATACTCATAAAACTTGGTTGACTCAATACTAACCATTCCTTTATTAAACAACCACACATCTAACATTAAACACTAAGAAACCCACCAAAACAAACAAAATATCTTTTAATTTTTTAGCATGGCATAATACTAATGCTCTCTTAGTGCATCAAGGAAAATGTTAAGATAGGGGATATTCTCACCTATTTCAAAATATTACACTAATAGGAGACCAATAAAACCAAAATAATAATATTTTAACCACTACTAATCATCTTCCTTTGAAAGAAGTTGTGCTTCAATTGTAGATGCATCCTCAACCAAACCACAATAAATTTACCATATGATGCATCTTGTGATATCTAAATATTTACCACCAAAGCTCATAAAAATACAAATATGTTTCTCATGGGTCATATAAACATCCAACCTCAACAAATTCATGCTACTAATCAAGAACAAACATAATTTAATAGTTGAAATATTTAAGGGAACTCATTCAAGACTGAATATTTCCCAATGGTCCTCTTAGGTTGTATTACTTATACTTTGAAGGACACATTTAATAGATTATACATGAGTCTCTCCACCTTATGAGTGTCCTAGTAATAGGAAATGAAAGATAGACTATCCTCTCATAAGATAACTAGGTCAAAACCACCTTAAACATAACACAAGGCATCTCTCATGAAAACCAAACTGACCGGCGTGTCAAAACAACCATGTCTCTGAAAGTCATCCTAAGAATTGGTAAAAACTTTATATCTTTAACACATAGGTCACTCAACCTATATATAACCTAAGATACCACTCAATATCACAAGGCTCAACAATTTAACTGAACTTAATTTGTCTGTTACAACATTTAGAATCTTGACGGGCACTATGTATGTGAACACCTACTACCCCAAGTTTTTATAAATAGGAAGACACATCCTTGATACTATCCATAGTCTATCCACACTATTAATTCAAGTATCAAATATCCCATATAAGATATTTAACCTAGATGTGCATTTCCTCATATGACCATTAACCTAGAAGGTGACGTATTAGTTCATCCATCACTAGGGAACAAAAAAGGGTCACACAACCTAAGAAATGATTGAACATGCCCAAGGAATTTCTAACCTACTGAGACTAAGAATTAATTGATTCTCACATCCACAAAAATACTAGAAAACATGACCACATATCCAAAAAAGTTTTTCATTTGGAACAAAAAAGTCCTACTAGGGACAATGGCACCTGAACGGCACCAAGAATTAGAAAGATCGCAGGATTTAGAAAGTAATTTATATTCTAAGTGTGCTACCTACAATGGGATATCCCCTTATGAAAGCATAAATACTGACCCTATCACTAGTTCATTTCAATATAATAGTCACCAGCTCAATAGCCTGACATTTAAGCAATTTCCAACAAGGAGATAGCCTATGGAAAATGCCTACGGTTTTGTTCCAAGTCAACTGAAAGAAAAGTTAAATCTACACTTACACTAGGGTTTTATCCAAGGACACCCCCTAGGGTTTCAATTTAAAACAATAAATTTATTCTAATTCAATATTGAAACATTTTAATTATTGAAAACAAAACACAATGGAATATAGGAAATCTATAACAAACTTCATTTTTGAACATTAAACATTTACTGACATCCCATCATAAGTTAAGAAATTTATGATATAAATTTCTTTTTTTCTGATAAGGTGACCTTCAAGGGTCCCATTAATCCAACCTTTGTTCTTCAGAAATAAACCCATTAGTATTTTCTTAACTGTAGAAATTACAAACACCCAAATGGTTTGACTCATAAGAAACATTCCACAATGACCTAATTGGGTCCATTTGTGCGTTTAAGAACTTAACCAATTAATTTTAGATTAAAATTAAACTAATTTTACTTTTATAATACTTTCACAATGCATAACATGATCATATATAATGGTTTAGTGATATTACTATTCATCTACCAATTTATAAATCACCCATACACTCTTCAGTTTTACATTTGGATCCCATTTATTAACATCTACCCTTTAGAATTTGAGCTTTAGCAGCCTTTACATTTTCAAAATAGTTTTTAAAAATGTAATAATCTCAAACATGGTTCGAGTATATGGGTTACCCTTTCCTAATTATAAGGTTCACATACACCTTACAACTAAAAATTGGTTCCCTCTTAAATTCAACTAGTAAGATTATCCCATGAAACCATTAACATATATCAAATAAAACTATCATGTCATTATAATAAAAAACATAGAATGCATGCTAATAGACTAGAAGCAAGGAATATAATCGTTGAAACATGGGAAAACATGCTAAAGTAAAACACCTAAACATGTTATCTATACAAGCATCCTAAATAAATACCTAAACTATTACGAAACTAATCATGTTATTAAACTACCTAACCTAGCATGGCACTCAAGGTACACAATAAAAACCAATAAAAACCTAAATATGCAACTACATGGAATGGAATATTCATGGATTGTGAATTCTCTTTGTTCTTATTATGATGAATGTAATACTTCAACCTTTCCACACTAGTCCAAGGGAAATATTCAATAAATTTCATAAATCAATATGCAGTGGTATGTATATTGTTCACTCAAGGTGAAATCATAATCTACTGTAATATAAAATAGTATGAATAATGATCCCATCCTAGGTCACATAGACTTTTTTCCATGGGTGGGATTATCAGTCCCACACACAACTATTTACCAAGAATCAACACATTCACCATCCCAAAATAATAAGATAAATGAAAAAATAAGTCTGTAATAACACTTTGTAACATCCTATCCTGACTTACCACTAACCAATAGCCAGACTGATGGGTCACATGGCCTTAAGTGTGCCTCCCCATATTCCAGAGGCTTCCGACTAGTAGCGAGGGTCACAGAAGGTGATAACATGGAGACTATACCCTCATATCATAGTATCACAGTAGTTTGTTAGATAATAAATAACCTACAATAGCGAATCAGTACTAAATGAAATAAAATTAGTAGAAGAATAATATAATAACTAAATAAAATTGTCCAATGATAATTTATGATAATGCATGTGTGAAAGATGATTCTACGAGTACAAGTAGTGAAAATTACAAATAGAAATACAATGTAATAAAATAATAACTTTCCAATGACTAGCTCCATGAGAATCTCAAGAATCATCTTGTTCATGTGCTTCTTATATCCTAAGTACACAACACAACATAAAAAAAATCCATAGACCTGTGAAAAAAAATCCTTCTCAGGCACCAAACACTAACCGAGAAGGTTGAGAGATATTAATCTCACTAGTCTGGAACCCATTGTGTCTAGATCAATCCATTTCATTCAATAAATAAATAAATAAATAAATTACAATGATCTATAAAGTATAAATAAAGAGTTATAAAAAATTAAATAATAGAAACTTGGTATGGGTTCTAAAACAGAAACCCTTCCCATACCACCTACTTCAGCCTAATACATATATCTTAAAGGGGGTATCTGTGCAAGTCATAATGTACAAAATGGCCCATACCAAAGCATATTCTAATGTAATGAGGAAGACCCCAAGAATGTGCTTTAGCTTGGAGGTCACATTTCCATGTCAATATATATACATGCTCCAAAATATATACAAGGGGCATGAAAAATGAATCATACACGCATTTAATTGATTTATAAAATCCAGTGGTGGAGTTCTGAGCCCATCCAAGGTGATCTAAATAGAATCCCAAGGGTCGCTACAGGAATATCCAACATAAATCAATACCACTGAGTCTATCCAAGGTGACCCATACATCATCCCTTGTAATACTCTAGGCATGGATACTCTAAGCCCATACCATGTATCTCACATAGGGGACCGAGTATCACCCATGTAATGGCGTGGAAATATTACCAATGGTTCCATCCATGGTTTCTCCCCTAGGGAACCAGTATTATTCATGAGTATAAGAAACCTCTTTGGCAGCCTGTACCTAGCAATCCAAAGCATCGATCCCAGTGCATCGAGTTGTAACCAACCGAGCACCGTGAGTCTATCCATGTAATCCTTAATATGGGACCCATGTTCTCTTCCAACCCATATCAAGTTAACCATACCATCCAAGTCACGTCACAAGAAAAGAGTCAATAATTAATTATATTCCTTCAAATAAACAATTCAATTCACAAGTTAAACAAACAATCCACCAAATCCTTTGGTAGAGTCCTGATCTCATCCAAGGTGATCTAATAGAATCTCAAGGGTCACTATAGGAACATCTAATATAACCAATACCTATGAGTTCATCCAAATAAACCCATACGGTGTCCCTTGTATCACTCAAGGCATGGTGACTCTGAGTCCATCCAATGTATCTCACATAGGGGACTGAGTATCCCTCAAGGCATGGTGTAGATATCTTTCCAATGGGTCCATCCACGGTTACTCCACTAGGTAACTAGTATCACTCATGAGTATAAAAAACCACCTAGGTATCTCATACTTGGAAAGATCAATCATTTCTCCTGGTACATCAAGTCGTAATCAACTGAACACAACAATACCATCCATAGAATCCTTAATACGGGACCCATGTTCTCTCTCATCTCATATCAAGTGAGCCTTATAAAGAAAGGAATATAATAATACATGGAATATATATAATATCATTCATTTAGGTAAACATATCATTTCAAAGTCATGTATCATAAATAAACTATAAAAAGGAACGATACATCAAACGCAAAACATAAGCTCTAGGATACAAGATATGATCACTAGGAAACATGAATTAAGCATAAGCAATGTAATAGAATCATGGTCATATGGAATTTACATGCATCTAGTCACTTTTCATCAATGAAATTTAAATAATTCAAGATAACAATTTGTCCCAAGGATGGCATTCAACTCAACCCATCCAACCAATGTGTATAATAATTAAATATAAAGCATGTGACATCTAAGATGAAGCATTAGGAATAATATTTCAAATATAAGGTGAGAGGAAATAAGATCAATCCAAAACACTAGGGATTATGGCCAAATAAAATAGGTACTTATCATAAGTATAAGCACAAAACTACAAGGCATTTCATATATTATTTTTCAATTGAAGATAGCACACCTCATTGAGGGGTTTTATTAGAAAACATGAAATTGTTTTAAACAAATAATTTCATACTAAAAATTTCATTTGAGATTCATACCCACTGAGTAATGTCCAAGGATTGTGTGGAAATCGATTAATTAATGCATTCTTAAATTTAAATGGGTGATGGAAAAGGATATTACCTCAAAGGTTAGAGAACCAAGTTGAACACTAAGGATGTTGATGTTTTCATTGGAAACTAGTCATAGCTTATCTTTCCTCTGCTAGATCATATGAACCTTGGCATATATATAAGGAAACCTATACCCTATATATATATTTTCATGGAAATGAATATTTAAAATGGGATCCTTATATATATGTTCATATATGAATACACCTATTTCCACTTACACTCACATGCATTTTTAATATATATACATAAGCACGTCTAGCCCCATATATATTTTCTCACTTCCATGGTTGGATATACATATAAGGGGGGAACTTACATATATATACCTACCTATGAAAACATGGGTAAGTCACCTTTAACAATGGAAACCCAAAACCAATGCGGTGAGTTCCAACATATTAAATAAAATTACCAATAACTTGGAAACTAAAAAATTTCCAATAAGAAATTGAGAACTAATAAAGAACGAAGGAAAACTTACCTGAAATTTATGATGGGAATACCAAAATTATATAAACCACTTCGCCTTTAGTGGAGGATACTAAAACACATATAAATGAGTCCTGAGAGACACACCGCACACCCTAACAATGGAAGTATAATAAAAAATCAAAATTAACCCATACCCTATAGTTCGTCCAAAATTGACCAGATGATGGGGAGAAGAAAAATCAGCCAACTGGGGGTGGATAAGGGGGGTGGAGATATTATCTTGAAGGATCGAGTGATAGTTATGAAGAAAACCAGGTGAAATGTCGTGCGATGAGGATTCATGGAGAGGGGGTTGTGTGCTTAGACAAGTGGTCCAGGGGAGGGGTGTTGCCTGACTTTAGAGGGGTAAAATAGGGTTCGATAGGTTTTATATAATTTTTAAATTTAATTAATTTTTTTAAATAAAATCATTGTGCACTATTTGGGTTGCACAGTTAGCCAAACTGTACACCAACAGTGTGATGAACCATGCATAGGTACTTCTTATTTGGAACTACCTATATAGGCTGGGCTCACAGTTTTTTTAAACCATGTGCGACCTATGTAGGTAATTTATGCTCCTCTGAAATAGGTTACACAGTTATTGCTGGGGCCCCATGGTTTCATACAAATCATGCACCCTATACAGACCCACCACACTTGTGCTTTCCAACCCCCAACACTTCTGAAACTTAATGAGACATCCAATGGATATCTCAGGCCTTCACCCAAGTATAAAAAAACTTGTTTAATTGTTACAACTCTCATATTCATGTTTTGAAGCTAAATTTTAAAAACATCCATCTAGTAATTACCAAAAGTTAAAATTCCCTTTGATTTTATTCTGGTTCAAAACATGGGTCATTACATAAACAAAATTCTCTTATATCACTTTTAAAATATTAGACCTCACTGATTACCCTCACAATATTGATAACTATATCATATGTTCTCTCATATACACCCTTTCAATTTTCCTAATGTTTAAAACTAATGTTGAAGGTAAAATAACTCAATAATATAATTCATTTTTCTCATATATAATAAAAGTTTAAAATAATAGGAATTTAAAAACATAATTAATAAAAGAGTTACAAATAATTGATATCATAAACAATATATAATTCATGAATTTTAGTAAATAATAAAACATGAAACTAAACATATAAAAATAACTACTAAACTTCTAAAAACATGGAAAAATAGAAAAAGGCAATATACATCAGTTGTATACAAAATAAATATCTTGTTATAAGTTTTATAAAATAACCCATAAGTTTGAGTTAACACTATCAATCCCATTCAATAACTAAGTAATGAATACATTTATATAAAATTAAGGGTGATTGTAGTTATATGCATAGGAGGATCCTCCACATAACTCTTATTTATACCATGTTAAATAAAGTATACTAAATTATTTATCTATAGTAACTTAAAAATAAATCAATAATGACCCAAAATAAACTCCACAATAATAACTCTATCTTATATATCTTAATATCCACACTCCCCAAATAATAGAATATATTTATAGTACATCTAATGAAAAAAATACTAATATATATATATATATATGAAAGGGACCCCTATAACATTTAACTAACCATTTATTCATCATAATACCCCTACCCCATAGTGTATTATACTGCCATCTCATATCCTCCTCATGGAAAATGGTTTTCCCATCATATATTCACAATATTGATCCAACAATGAATAGTACTATAATCACTTTTACACTATATGAGGAATGGTACTTTTTTTATATACACAATGCATCATATAAAATGGTGGGTGATATCAATCAATTATCTAATAATTTTTTGATGTAGAGTAATGGATTCACAAAAAATGGAACTATAATTAATTAAAATAACATTAATAAAAATATAAATTGAAGAAAATTTGAATATCATAACCAAATTCATAACCTAATTATACTACAATTTAGCTAATCTTGGAACACATTATAGGATAACAATAACAAGTGGTACTACAAATATAGGTAAACAGGCTACTCATAATATATCAACAAATACTAGTCAAATTAATATTAAAAATGGATAATAATATTCATCATTGCTCATAAAATTATCTTTACTTCTAAAATAATCTTCTAGGTTCTGAAAATATAATTTATATAATTGGAAACCAAAAAGTAGAGCACAACTACCAATATTTTCCTATAAAATCATTGTATAAACCTTTCACACTATAATTTACAATATAAAGGTAACTATATTAATACTCCAGTGAGAAAATATCATTTATTAAATGAATTAAAAAAACATACAACCCATATGATCCTTCTAAAATAAGGAACCATCTATTAACAATCGGAGTAACGGGGTGAAAAAATTGATAAGGTAATAATTTAAGAAAGTCAAAAAAACCAATTGAAAATCACACTATCAAAATATAGAATAATTATAATAGAATATTAAGAAAAACACATTTTAAATCACTATCCATACATTCAAATCCAATCATTACTTTTTAAAACTCAAAGTCAATCACATATAACAATAATCATTAAATCACTATCCATAATGTTATCTACTTTAAACTACCACTCATGTCATCATTTAATACCATCAAAAAATCAATATATATTTCCATAAATTTTAATTTTTATCTTAACTCATTGAAGTAGAGAGAATATGGGAGATAAGAAGAGAAATGTAAACTTACTATCAATAAATCCAAAATTTCTCTACCAAAAAAAATTATAAAGAACCAACAAAAAATATCTTATAAGAAATCAAGTAAATATATAAAAAACCTAAGGAAAATAATTCAAATATTATTCTATATTCATATAAGTTAAAAGTAATTCCAATATTTCTAATAATATCACAAAAACATAAACACAAACCTATGAAATGTAAAATTTAACAACCATGGATCACCACATATTTATTCATGGAATATCATGAAATCCTGAAGGGAAGAAATAAAAAAACATGTTAAGAGAGTAGGGAAATGTGGTAAAGATAGAATTCATAAGTTAAAGGTTTCTCTCATTTATCTATACATGCTCAAAAACATATCTCTACTAAAAATATTAGAAAAAAAATTTCATTAAGTATATGATTTGGGTATATGTATTTTGAATGGTGGTGGTATTTCATTATTATATAATAATACAACACTAATTAAATGACATGAAAAAATATCCAAGAGAGTATATATGTTTATTCATAGATTAATATAAAAAGATGAATGGATCAAGTATCAGAAATGGATGGACATATTGAAAATGAAATACCGCATAATAAAATATATTTTCAAATTTTTACAAACTACTTACTATGAATTATTAAAATTACTATAGTCAAACTATTTTGAATAGAGGTTTTTTTATTTAGTTTATATACTTTTATTTACTGGTTAATTTTGATGATATGACATTAAAATTCATCTTGTTAAACTAATTAGTTTGTGAACTTTTTTAAATTCCATAGATTTGAATCTATGTTGCAAGATTCCATTTATTTCTATATTTTGGAGAAAATAATAGAGGTAATATTAATTATATTTACATATTGTATGATTTATGAAATTTATTTAAGATAAATCATTTCATTTGAATTTTAAAATAATGATTTATGAAAATGGGGATTTATGAAGATTTAGTTATTTAATAATCCAACATTATTTAATAAATCAAAAATGAAATTTTTATTGAAATAAAATATATAAAAAAGATTTAGTATTTAATTTTCAATGATTAGTGAAAAAATAGTTTATTTATAAAAAAATTACTTCTATCAATGAAGAACTTTTTTTACTAAATTTTGGTCTTTTATTATTTTATTGAAATATTTTATCAAAAATTTAATTTTTTGAGGCTTGTTTATAATAGGTATTGTGGGTTGATTTTCAAACCCATAAACCAAAACCGTAGATGGAAATTATTGTGGATAGATTAAGGGTGTTTGTAATGGCCTGATAAATGGTCAGGCAATAGAGTTCATAGGTAAGATATCTTACATATTATGTAGTGGGTCATTATAGTAAATGTGATGGAGGTTATATATATATGGGTAAATAGTAGGTCCATACACTGAGTTGGGTGAGTGGTGAGTCAATTCGGTTAGATTTCAATGAATGGTATTTGAAACTTTATTATATTTTATTATGATATTTCTAGACGCTTATGAATTAATACATTGTTATTTTAATGATTTTATATCGTATTATGAAAAAAATAGTTTTAAAAAGGTTATTTAAAAAAAATTGTTTTTTATTTTTCCAAACAAATGGTTTCTGAGGAGAAAAAAAATTGATAAAGTGTATCATTTATTGTTTTATATAAACTATTTTTAAAATAAACATAATTAACCATCTAATAATTATAAAACTTGTAGAAAATATTAGATTACATTCATTACCATAACCTTTTAGAATTATTATTTTATAGATTTTGAAAATACTATATATATAAAACCTTTAATATACCTATATATGGACACATGTTCTTCTAAAAATTCTTTAAATGATACAATTACTTAATTAAAATCCAACATTGAATATTCATAGCTATAATTCATCATCATAACTAATCATCCTTAAACCCATTAAAACAAACTTAAAGGAAAATGATGAGAGTAAAACTGATTAAGTGGTATGAAATAAATTAAAAACATGTTAGGCTATCAAATTTTTGAAAACTATAGAAAATTATTTTCTATAAACATAGAACCATGAATCATATGAAAAAAAAATCACACATGAAATTAAATTATTTCCTTAAAATAGTGTCATAAATAAACTTACAAATTAATCATAGAAAATGAAAATACATTCAATGTTTTTTCCAAAAACAATAAATCTTATAAAAACATAAAATATGAAGGATTTCAAATAATTTTTGAAAAAAATAACCCATTAACTTTGAAAAGATTAAAAATTCAATTTACTAATCAAATAAACTTCTTATTTAATAAAATAAAAAAAATTACATTAAAAAATTTTGTATGAATAAAAAAACCATGAAGGAATCTTTTAACACTGTATTCATATCAATCTTAAAAATCACCCTTAAAATATGTAACATCATTTGTTAATTCCAACATCATTTATCTAGATAATAAATCATTACCCAATGCATTAGAGGTATATATCAAACCCACTTATCATCATATATAAATTTCAAAAACATCAACATGAATAAAAAAATAGGTTTTTTCCTTTTACCGTAAAATAACTAAAAACTTACTTTAAATCAAAAATCACAAACAATAAAGTTAACCCAAAAATAATAAGAAATACAATTTATAAGTTTTATTTTCAAACACAAAATAAATAATATAATGATAATTTAAATTACTTTGTAAAATCATATAAACAAGGAATTAGACCTTGATAATAAAGAACATACATAACAATAGGATAATGTGTTCATGAATAGAAGATAAAATAAATATTGTTTTTACACTTTTTTAATGAACTTCCAGAAACAAATCATACAGAAAATATTTAAACCTCCATAAAAATTCAATATTTAATATAAAATTAATTTAAGAAAACATGAATTATAGATAATAAAAATCAAAAAACATCATAATAAATATGGACATAGAGGAGAAGTGTCGAGAGAAATACTTCACAATTTGTAAAGTAAATTTTTAAAATAAAATATCATACATCAAATATCGACTCACCTTGAATGTATTCTAATATAATAAATCATAAATATATATATATTTATATATTTATATTTATATTATTTTAATTATTGTGAAATAGTTTGATCTTAATTATCCTATTATTATTTAACGTATCTAATTTATTTAAATGTTTTATTCATTTATTATTTTATTATGTCTCATTTAAATAATTTTGAGGTTTCTCTGTTCGTATTCTCCCAAAAAAATAATCCATGTATTTCTTATAGTCAAATATATTTTACCAATGGTATCATAGGGTTTATAATTAATGGGTTATTTTTCTATATCATACTAGAATTAAAGTTTTCCAATAGTTTCTGAAGTAGTTTCCATTTCAAGAATCTTTAACGATAAGATTGTTTTTAACAGTTAAAAATAACTTTAATGGATTACTTTTAATACCAACATTATAGTACATATTTGACCAATAAAAAATCATAATATTGTAATTAAATTAATTTAAATTTTATATTCAATCAAAAAAATTGAATATTATAAATGAAATATATAATTTTATGAAAACATCATTATTCATATAGGTGGTGCAAAACCACCATAGTGAGAAATAATTTTTCAAAAGTGTTTTGAAAAATAAAAACAAGTGATATTACTATTTTATAAAAACAATATATTATAAAAATGATACTACCTTAGGGTTACTTTTAGTTATTACTTATTCTTTTAAAATGGGTAAGAGTATAATTGAAATGAAAATACACTATTTTTTTAAAAACCCATATTTTTACATATTAATGGATTATTAAAATAGGTTTGTGAAAGGTAATGTGAGATATCTCATAATTATAGATAAAACTATTTTAAATAAAATTAAAATAGATTCATGTAAAAAAATTAATTGATTTATTGATATATTTTTAATATAAATAATTATAAATAATAAATCAGTGTGAGGCTAAGAAACTCTTTCCTTTATCTATGAATCGCCTACTTTGAATTGAATATAAATACATTAGAGAAAGGATTTTTTTATAAAGATAGAGGCTTAAAACATGGAAGTTAATTTTTATATAATGATTGCAGAAGACTACAGATAGGTACCCAAACTTTAGAAATGTTTTGAAAGTGTTAAAATGAGTCACCTTTTATAGGAAAATTCAATGGGGTTTTGGAAAATATTAATTCTTTAATGGTCAATAATGACATATTAAATTGGGAAGTGGATCATAAATTGAAATAAAATAATATGAATGACCATTACACATACTTATTTAATTAATATAGTATTTATATTATTTTATATCAATTTCAATTCATTATTAATATTAAATACCATTTAATGTTCTTTCAAGAGTTATTTTTATAATTTGATTTTAAAAATATATAGATAACTATAAAAATACTCCATTAACATTTAGATAAATATTAAACATTCATATTCAATTCTAAAAACATTTTACAAAATAAATTATATAAATATTAACCTTTAATGTTTGTAAAACCATTTCTTAGAATTTTCTCGTTATTATACAAGCATTGCATCAACTTTGTGTAAGAATTTTTTATAATAATATTATTATTTTTAATTAAAAAATATAGCATAAATATATAATATTTTTCATAAATATTTTACTTTATAAACATTCATCTTATTATTTATTTCTATTTTTATTAATATAAAATTATTAACATATGAATTTTGACTTTTCTTACCATGCATAAGTGATGGGTGATCACTTGAATAATTATATTAATATGTAATTTTAAAATTTATAATTATAAATTTATATCATCTATTAGTATCATACTTGTAATAAATGTCGATTTTAACATTATTCATTCTTATATTCTACCAAAAAGACTCCAAATTATACTTTTCCAATGTTGTGCAAGCATTCGATCTGTATTAATGAATGTTTTAATGTTTATCCTCACATAAGAATTAGTTTATATTAATTGTAATAATATTTTATGTAAGTTTCATTATATTATATTTTAAGTTAAATTTATGAAGTTCAACAATTTTTTCTTTCGCACTTATATCATGTAGATTTAATAAAATATACAATATTTATAAAAAAATATAAATTTTAACTATTAAAAAAATATCAACTTGCTATAAAACCCCAAAAATTCATCTGAATATAATTTCAAAATTATAAAACCAAAATTGAATTACATTATTTAAAATTAAATTTCTAAAATATATAAATTTAACTTTTAAATAAAACCATATTGTACACGGAAAAACAATTTTTTTAGAATAAATAACTATTTCTTTTTCAAATGAAAACCCATATTTGTATTCTCTGCCTTAGTAAAATTACTTATAAGTTAATAATAATAATAAATATTAATACAAATCCATGTCACTAATGTGAGTATCTATTCATTAAATATCAAAAAATTAAATAATTTTTTGAATAGATAAAAAATTATTATGTTAAGAAATTATATTGAGCCTTTAAATAAAACATATGTTATCTCTTAAACTAAAAATAATAATTTTAAATATATATTGAGTTTCTAATTGATTATATAATATATTTCATGTCATTAAAAAATTATATATACAATTTAATATATATATATATATATATTTGAAATCATGAAAATTAATAATTCATAAAAAACATGGGTTGTCACATCACCCACCCCCTTAAATAAATTTTGTCCTCAGAGTTTTATCTCATTCCTAGTGATAAAGGTTTTATGATGTTTATTAACAAAAAAAATCAAAATCTATTTCAAAGGGTGAAAGAGGATTTTGGAACCCATAATTTTCAGTTTAAGCCCCGATAATGGAACCCTAAAATGATATAAATATAATGATAATAAATATAAATTAAATGATAAAATCCATAAATATAAGTGAAGAGAAATACTATTTAGGGATTTTGTGTGTTTTTTATGTAAACTCGCACCAAAAATACAATATATAATTTCCTTCTTAATATAGATTATTTAAAATATTCATTATTTGGAAATAATAAATGTATATATTCTAAAAAAATAAGAATAAAAAATCTGATCTAATAAATAATATAGATCTAGAGAAGAAAAAAAGGCGACATATAGGATTTAGTTATTATTAACATCCTAGTTAAATTAATTAAAGAAAAATAACACTAAAATAAAATTTAATTCCCCCCAAAAGAAATGAAATATTGTTCGAGAAAGTGAATAGTAGAATATATTAATCATATAAGAACATTGCCAAAGAAGAATTATAATGACTCGAGAAAAAAAAAGACTAAGTTAAGAAAAACACTTGTGTACTTTGAGAAAAAATTTAAATCCATATAAAGAGAAAAAAAATAATATAACATAATCTTATGGTATAGTAATCCAATTTATAAGAACATATTCAAAGAATAAAGAGCATAATTAAATGAAATAAGATTGTTTCAATAAGAAAAACACAATGAACAACACGGTGGGTAAACTATAAATCCATAATTTGAGAGAAGAGGCCATCAATATATCATAATTGATTGTATTTAAATATTTTTTTCCCGATGCATAAATGAGAATCTATGAAATATAAGAAAAATATATGAAAATAATGGGGATCTCAAAAATACATTCTAAATATCATTAAATTTCATTTCCAGTAAATGAGTATGAAACTTATAAGAATCTATATTGTTGAATCCGTGTTTATAATTTTATAAGACTCATACATGTGAATGAGATTATAAGTCATAACTTCATATTCTAGTGATTTTTTCCACATAAAATATGACTGATTTATCTTAATTTTTCTCGATTTTGAGGAATTGTTTTACCATCAAGATAGAGAATGTGAGGTAATATATTTACTTTATTTCTCTATTCCATAAGCACAATGTAATCCTTTGGTTCTATGTTTCGATCAATTTCCATCTTTATTTCATCCAACATTCTAAAAAATGAGTATCCAAGATAAAATCATCATGATTAAAGAAAAAAATAATCCCTTAATAGAATATGAGGTCTATTAAAGGATAATGTTCCTCATTGTATAAATTATTTTTATAACAAGTTATTCCTCTTTTTTCTAACCCATTATAAACACCCAAAATATTTTACATTAATAGAAATAATACCCAATGAAATATGAATAAACCATAATATAATGGAGTAACAATTTAATCTTTTAAACCTCAATATAAACAATAACAACCCACTCTTAATATAAATCAATCCACAAAAAATTAATCCCTAAAACTCTTTAATACATTTCTGGCCAAATATGAAACCCAAAAAATCCTAAAAAACTTATAATATATTCCTCCAAAATAATCATAAATTTTATCCCCAAAAATCATTAATTAACTCATTAAGTATCATGAAAAATGTGTACATACCATAATAATATATTCTCTAAAAATATAGTGACTATTTTTCAAAATAACCCAAATTACCATGACATAAACAAATAAAAAATTAAATATTCTTATAAAATTAAAATATCTTATATTCCTCAAATAATTATATCCAAATTAAAATAAAATAATGTACAATTCAAAAATATACCATAATAACTTAATTTTCTCAAAATTATAGTAAGCCTTTCCAAAAAATAAATTTAGTCATCCTCTCACCAAATAACTTCTCAATCCCCAAGGTTATCAATAATTCTTAACATATCTCCCCCAAATAAAATAATAATTTATCTTTATTATCCATAATTAGATCAAAATAAAATAAATTATTTACACTTAAGGTTATTTATAAATTTCATCGTATGTCCCTAAAATTATACTAACATTCTTCCCAAAAAACCTTCGCACTAAATCCCATGTTAAACCTAAGAGTTGTATATACATAAATCATGTATTCTTAATAAAACCTAATAAATTTAACCCAAAATATAACTAATTACTTAATAATTTAAATTATATAAAAACCTAAAAATAATTTCTATACCTTTTAACTATGATTCTTCGTTATAGGTTTGAGTGGTCTGAATGGCTATGTTGAGAAATGGGTGAATTAGTGTGTCCTTATTTTTACAATTTCTTATTTTTAAAATAAACCTATCTGGTCAATTAATACATGAACCTATCAAATGTAACTCTAATACTCACACAATTGAAATTATAAATAATGAAAAATAGGTTCCACACAATATCTACAAGGTTTGGCCTCAATGTGAGATCATACTCTTTATTGAAGAAAGTCATTAACTCTTGGTATAGATTTTACACTAAGATTTTTTATCAATAATAGTGGTTATGTTGGTTATTTTACTAAAACCAGTCTTCCTAGCACATACACTTACTCTTACTAGTTAAAAATACATTTATAGATACAACAAATAACAAAACCACCAAATGGGATAGTTCTTCTTTATAGGGTATGTTGCTTCCACAATAATTGTGATATCCCCTCTATCAATATGATAAGATAACATTCCAAAAACACTAAAAACATTCTTCAATATCATCAATATCATAATAAATGTATTTAATAAACAATTATGATCTCATACTTCTCAACTTACTGCATGAAGAACCCTTTGCGGGTATTCCTTTTGTTCATTTTCTTCTCAAAAACTCAGAATTATAATCTTGGAAAAATGTTGATTTTTATGAAATCAACCTTAGATTCAATCAATTTTATTCTTCTTATTTTTTTATTCTTCTCACACTCTCTTATTTTTATGGATATTGTATTCCTATATTATGTCTCATCTCATATTCTCAATTGCCTTTACGTTTTCCATGTTGAAAAATATTATACCTATTTGATAAAGAAATTACCTTGTATAACTGAATCATTAACATTTCATATCATTTTCAATATAATTAAATTGGTATTTTAAAAGGCATATCATTTCAATCAACAAAAATCATTATGAAAGTTTATCCTTTTTTCAACCATGATTCTCTAGACAATCTCACCAACCCTTCTATAGTATAGTTCTCCCATGATCTGATGTGAATATCTCAAAAGATCATTTTATTCTTCCTTAGGCATACAACATCTTAAATTAGCACAAATTTACTCATCTGAGAAAAACTCATTCAATCACCAAACCATTATGAATAAATAATTTACACTTCTTGATGAACATGAACTATAAAAATCTGTATAGATTCGTTAACTTGTTTTCGCATAATGGATTCACATATGGAACTATATAACTTTTAACTTAAGATCTGTGATATTTATTACTATAAGAAAAACCCTAGTTGAATCACTTATTCATTATCATGTTATTTTGAAATTAAAGAATATAAAATCATCATTTATTTTAAATATCTTCATTATTCTAGAATATAAAATAAATTCATTTTAATTCAATTGAGATCACCATCATTTGGTAATATCAATGTTGATTCTTTTTATTTAGTATGGGGGAACATAAATTCTTCATGTATCTAAAATCATATTTTAAATGTGATTTTTTTACCTTTGATGAATAGTTTTGAATCACTTTTTTTTAGTTATTTAGAAAATTTATATTCTAAAAATACTCAAAATTTTATGTATATCATATGGCATTGAAAGTCATATTATCAGTGAGGAAAAATTCTTATCCATGTTGGTGATATTATTTGTATAACATTAAATTCATATGAAATTATAAGGAAATACAAATACCAATATAATATGGATGAAATTTCTAAATACATGCATTTAAGTCTCATGGTGTAGTCATACAAAGCTTCTTAAATTACATACAATAATAACTTCAAAGACGTATTATATCCATAAGTCATACTATGGAATCACCATGTAATATGTGGAATTTTAATGACAAAGTCATATGATGTCTCATAAAGTTTTATGATATAGGAAAAGTCATATGATCTACACATATTGTTTAACATTCATTCAACTAAACATTAAACCTCTTTATATGATCTCAAGGCCTTTTTAATCAGTCATAAACACCTCAAAAACATTATAAATAGCCTCTCAACAAGCTTAAATGATTCTAAAAATGATTGAAAACAAATTAAACCACCAAAAACTCCAGGGGTACCTAAATCTCCCACTTTGGATTAATTAGAAACCTCATTTAACTATTCATAATAAAATAATATCTATTTATAAAACATGAAATCACAATAGAATAAACAATTCATACACATTCACTTATTATAAGTTTATTTCACCACACAACTATGTAAGTTAATGTTTTTTCAAGAACTTAATCCCTATGATTTAAAAAATTGTGACCAACCAACTTAGATGAACTCCCCCATAACTTATCACAAATGCTCTACCTTTTTCAAATATCCACGCTAATGGATAACCAAAAATTAAACACTCCTCCTTTGAATATCTTCCAATTTTTGGAGAAATAATGTAAAAAAGTAATGTCACTTTTCTCTCTACCTTTGTCAACACAATCCAAAGACTTATGGGAGAACTCTTGCATATATTTTTAAGTGAGATTGGAATTGTGAACTTTAAACTTCATCAATAACGTAGATAACCTCTCATTTAGAAATTCATTAGTGAATTTGTTTGTAACTTTTTCCATGGTTCTAACAAAATCAAGATTCACATGCCCATTTTCCCCTTCACTTTGATAAAATGATACTGGAGATCAATATGACTTAATATATAGTATTGAAATGAATTATTTATAAGATTTATAGACCTCTTATTTTCATAGGATATTCATAATGTCTTTTCAACCAGAATACTCAAATATACTAGTTTAACCTGCATCCATATCTTTTGAGTACAAGCACGTGAGGCATATTTGTACTCTTCTTCAACTGTGCTCAATTCCTCTAAACATTATTTCTTTTTATTTCATTACACAAAAATCATTCCTAGAATTTCTATTACACCTGATATGTACTTCCTATCAACATAATCTCCATCCTAATCAATATATGTAAAATACTACAAAGACAAGACTATGTTGAATCTTTATTATAGGTCCTAACTAAGTGTATTCGTGATTTATATCAAAATCCTATTCAATGCCAAAATGTGAGATTCCTTTTTATCACATTGATATATTTTTCACAATTTCTTAGAAAAAATAATGTAATTTCCTTAATGGGTTTGGTAGATAATGGTACCAATAAATATTTTTTAATCCACTGGATGCACACTATATCTATCATGATCTTTGATAAACATAGTTCCAATAGCTATAAGAGTAAAAATCCATTTTCATTCCTTCATTCCAAACCTCTTAAACAATTATTTAGAGTATTTATCTTAGAATAGAAAAATATGATCAACCATTGAATCATTTTAAAACTTATAAAATATGATATATCCCCTAACATAAACATCTCAAAATGTCTCCTAATTTCCATAGAAAAAATATCATGAAGACTCTTTTTGTCACCATAAAATAATAATTTCATTCCAACAAAAATTAAAAAAAAGCTTATATGAAAATATCCCTTATACAGTGATTACAATCAACATCATCATTTGAAAAATGTATACTTCATAGAAATACACACATTATTGCATACCAAGATCTAGGAGCCTATTTTAAGCCATGTATTTATTTTTTTATCATAAATACTATACTCTGATATTAATCATGATGAAAAATTATAAGTTGTTTAGTAAACACTTCTTATTCAAGATCACTATTTAGGAATACAGATTCCTGACCCATTTGTTTGTTCTTGAAATTTTTGTGAGATTCTATAGAAAAGAAAATCTTAATGGTCTCCACTATTTCCACTAGTGAAAAGGTTTTATAAAATTAAACTTGTTCTAAATGAGAATTGAACTTGAATACTAATATTTGTAAATTCCAATACTGAAAAGGTTTCATAAAATTAAACTTGTTCTAAATGAGAATTGGACTTAAATACTAATATTTGTAAATTCCTTGTGATTTTACCTTTCTCATTCAGTTTATTTCTAAAATCCCCTTAGTTTCAATGATATGTTTTTTCGAAGGCCGTGATGGAAGTTCTATAATCTCTGAAACCGTATTCTCATATTTGAAATTGAAAATATAAGCTATAAATTTTTGGATTTGATACTGATGAAGGTGACCCAATTCTATCAATCCAAAATTTACAACATCAAAATAAATTATTAGATCAATTAATTTATCAAGGATCATTTAGTTCTATAGTTTTATAGAATTTGAGAAAAATATTAACATCATGGATTCCTAAACAACTTGTTCATTATGGTTAGAATCATCTCCCAATATACCTAGATTTTCATATTCCACATTAGGTCATGATCATCATAGATTTAAAACCCTTTTAGACGTAATTTTGTTATCCCCAATCCTTATCACATGTGGAAAATGAAACATAGGATGTGTTATCTCAAATGCTCAGAAAGGGTAAATGTAAGCATTAACAATTGAATGTTGATAGGGAGTATAATAATATTTTAACTTTATGATGAAATAATAAAATTTCATGAGTATAACATAAGAAAATTTGTACACATTAATAACTAGATCATCAAATATAATAATAAGTCATATGGCTTTATAAAAGGCAAAGTTTATTGAAATCAATAATCATGAGCCATGTTATATCATTATTGATCATAAGAAACATTATAAAAACATATTAATAATATATAAAACCTATTATTAGCTAGTAAAATTATCTTCACGTCACTTATTATAAATGTAATAACCAATGTGTTTGACTATCATCTCTAGAGTTCACAATGCATTGGAGGTCCATAACAGACCCACATGTCCTGGTTTATCACTTAACCACCAATCTGTGGTTAATAAAATTACTATACATCCTTATTTTACAATGTTACAACCCATAATTACTTTATAACATAACTACCCATCATTATAAACAATTTACAAGAACCATATCATTAATAAAGTACATAAAGAAATCATTTTTTTCATAAACTCATTGAAACAACCTTTTTTATTTTTAGAACTTGATTAACACATGGAAAATAAACATGTTCCATAATAATATATTTAAAACATTATTAGCCCATGAAAATTAAATGGTTTCTAAAACAATCTCATTGAAACATGATTAACCCATAGAGAGGAGACAAGTTTCTTAACAATCTCTTCAAAACTTGATTAACCCTTGGAAAAGAAAGGGGTTCCATAAAAATCTATTTAAATAAATTATAATCCATCTAGATAAATAATGATAATGGTATCATTAAAAAATATCTCCATTTAATCATAAGTAACAACAAGTTTTTTTTGTCTTTCATGAATATAAATACCATTGAAAGAACATTACAATCGTTTTTTAGTAAAATGACATTTTCATTTGGAAAATCACTTTTAAAAAATAAAAAAATCACAAAAATATTTTGAAAATCCTTTTCTTTGAATAAAAAGTTTGAATCATATAAATTAAGTATAAATGAAAATAACTTACCTAATTTTAGGAAAATCCATTCATGTCATAAGTGTTAAAAATAACATTCATTTCTAAATAATTTATAAAAGGGAATCAAAAGTGATTTAGTTCGAAAAAGTTAATAAATTACCATATAAATACTTTTAATATAAGGTAAAATGTCATGTAAAATAGATATAGTAAATAATTTATTTTTATAAAATACCATTTTAGAAATAATTTTAGAAAACATGGATAGAGATGAGAAACGTACCCAATTTAAAAGAAAATAAAAGATTGGTATCACTTATAAATAACATTCTTGATATCTATTTAATCAATAAGGAAGGAAATAGAAACCAAATTGGTTAAACCCATTAATAAATATTGGAGATTAAATATATTGGTTTCATTAAAATAAGATCATGTTATTTCCTCAAAAATTACCTACAGCATAATCAATCCTGAAAATAAAGGAGATTATAACATAAATCCTTTTCCACTTCACAAACTCTTCATTCATAAGTACCCTGAAAGAATAAAATCAAATGATATGTTAATTACCATGAAATAAAGTATTCTCATGACATAACATTTAAAAGGTAAGTATATGAGCCTCACAAATGAATATTGGTGCACATAATAAATGTATGTCTCAATAAAATATAATTTAAGATGAATAAACCTTACAAAAATCATACAATTGAATTTGATAATTAACACATTTATTTATTATTTGAATATAATTTAAATCTACTTAAAATAAGTGTAAATAAAAAATAAGATAATAAAAATTCATTACATGCATAATCATGATATAATAATTTCAACTAAGATTTGTTATAACCCAATGAAATGAAATTGAGTTAATAAATTTCTTACCACTTAGTAACTTTAAAGTTAGATCCCCTTGGATGAAATAATTCAAATTGAAAAATAAAATACAATGATGTATGATGTATTCATTACATTACATATAAAAGGACTAGTATATACACCATGCAATATAAATAAGTGGTGAATAAAGCATATATCTCATAGAAGTAAACGAGAGATGAGAAAAGCACTTACCACGAGTCCCAATTTTCCTTGTATGTCCTTTAACTCATTTATTATAACATTACATAAATTATTAAATTTCTAGAGAACTTTTTAAATTTTTAACAATTTATAATTAAATCATTTATTTTATTTCTTTATAATTACATATTTGAATACTTATTTATTTAATTCCACGTTCGGATTTTTTAGGATGTTTGGTTCATTATTTCAAAATGAATCCTGTTTTTTACCATGGTAAAAGAGGTTATTATTTAAACATATCCAGAATAACAATCATGAAATAATTATAATATTTATTCAAAATTAAACTTTTAAATTAAATCATTTAAAAAATTTATGAAAAATAATCCATGTTACGATGATGGAGATGGTAGATTGTATGTGCGCATGAGTAATGTTTCCATTTTCTGATGATTATCATGTAAAGAAGATATGTATTATTTTAACTTTCAAGAATAAAAATAATATAATAAATACAATATTATTTATTTAATTATACTTATATGTGTCATTCGTGGGATTTGGTAATGAAAAGAGGATCACATCGCTTTGTGGAGGCAGTAGTCCACACGTATATAAACAATGTTATCATTATTCAGTGTGTGAAAGAAAATAATATATATTATATTTTAAAAATGAAAAATATGACATGAATATAATTATTATATAAATTATATCACATATATTAATTAAATATACCCTTATTACATTCCATGTATAGCATTAGTAAAAAAATACATCACTTCGCTAGGTAGTAATCCTCCGTACACACGAACGATGTTATCGTATCCCACATGGAATGGAAAGTAAAAGTAATATGAGATATTATACCTCTAGAAATATAAATATGTTATAAATATCATATATATATATATATATATGTGTGTGTGTGTGTGTGTGTGTTTATATATACTCTTAATGTATCCTTACAACAATATTTTAGAGGTGATGATGTAAATGAGTGAAATTGGTTCATGAGGCGGTAGTCCGACGTATACACGAATGATGATTCATTATACCATTTGATGGAAGAGGATATGGATTTAGGTTATTATATAGTATAATAAATACTCAATATATAAGAGATATTTTTTATTATATCATCATATTTGAAGAATATTTCAAATATATGGAATAAAAAATCATACAAAAAATTATTATTTGAAATTTTACTTCTTCACGAACCACATCTTTAAGATTACTCATAAAATATTTCTAGAAGGTATTTATGACCAAAAAAATGCTTCTATGAGGATTTTATTGAATTTGGAAAGTTATTTTTTTAGTTCATGGATTAACCAAAAGTGTTTTATGTTTTGAAGAAGAGAGGAGAGTTGGTGGCCTTTTATAAGTGTGGTGAGTGGCACACCCATAATATTTGAAAAGAAAAAGGTGTCCTCACATTTTTTACATGAAACAAGGATCCAAAAGAGATAATTATCAAGATATAGACATAAAAAGGTTTTAATATTGTCATACAATAGTTTTTGGACCATTTTTTGGTCATTTTTACCCTTACCCTTTTAGTTTAACCACTCAATAAATTTGGTTTCACCTTAATCATGGTAATTTATTTTTACTGTTTTCACTATTAATTATAAAAATATTGACCTTATTAGATAATATAAGTTATTAATTTTACAAATATTGATTTTATTTTACCAAATTAAATTCATATAAATGGAAATTTTTAATTTACCATTAAACCTGCAGACGCGGTGAAAAAGAGGGTTTTCAAATAGTGTGTTTTTCAAGGAAAAAATGATTTGATATTAACTCTATGAATAATAAGTATTATGTTAAGAAAATAAATAAATATTTATTGAAATAAAATCTATAAATTTCTTTTAAATAATTCCTCATTGTTAGTTTATTTATTTTATTAAAAAAGAAAAACATTACGTGCTTTAAAATTGTTTTCAAACCAATCTTGTTTTTAAACTAAAAGACAACCATATACTAAAATCCAATATAATATTGATTAAAAATAAATTAAGTAAATTAAATATAAATAAATAATTATTATTTTAATTTAAATAATATAAAAAACATAATTTAATATTTAAATTTCAAAATATATTGAAAGTAAAAGACATTTTTACAAAAAATTGTATTTTTCAATATTCATAGAAAGATTAGTATTTTCTAAAAATCCAAAAATTTAACACAAAATAAATTTTTATATTATGACTTCAAATATAATGAAAATTTTATCAAATTAATTCTATCAAATATCTAAAAATTTATTAAAATATTTTTCTGAAAAAATTCAATAAAAATCATTTTTGAAGAAAACATATTTTTAAAGAAAAAAATTGATTTACTAAAAATTGATTGATTACTTACTAAAAATATATATAAATGATTTATATTCAATATAAAAATTATATATATATATATATATATATATATCATAAAATATATAACATTATTCATACATACAAATTTAACAACTAGGTTTTGAAAGTTATATATTTTGTGGGCCATTTATGATCGGTGTTTCCTATCGAATACACTATCAAACATAGTTTTATTTGTTAAAATATCAGGGTGTTACAAGATCCCAAATGGATTTTATTTCTATTTTATCAATTTACACATTAATAGAATAAATCCATTATTCATTCTCCTTTTATTAAAAAAAATTATGTTATATTTATGAAATAAGAGAAATTTGGTTTTCTAACCTAAACCTTCTTCTAATTTGTTCCGATAAATCTTTTTTTCCAATAATATTCTCTGAATAAAAAAGTTTCATTATCCTTTAATGTTAATTCCCACAATACCTTTCTTCTTCCTCCTCACTGGTCACATATAGTTTAATATCCATAAGTATATTCTCATTCTGAGCCTATCCTATAGCTTATTTTTCTAGGTTCTATATGTTTCCATCCTCAGTAGATTAAACGTCATCTACAATAACCTCATATTTATTATAATAATTGTTAATAAATTTTACATGTTAATACTATATTGTATTTTTTAGATGTTTTCTTCATTATTTCTATCCACTCCCACTTGATATATAGTCAACAAGGGACCCTACTTCTACTCTTTCATCATACATACCAAAAAAATCATTATCTTCATATAAAAATAGAATCCAATTATTTTATATTTTTTTATATTTTTTTATACCACATATAATATCAATTCATGTGTGCCTCATGTCTCAAAAAACACATATTCTAAATATGTATAGTGGTGAAAATAGCTTCTCACCAAAAGAAGTATGAAAGTTTGTTCTTGAATTGTGTAGTTCATCCCATGTCCACAACAGCAGATTGGGGTATTCTCGTTTCCTTCTCTCTCCTCCATTAGGTTGTGGTTTCTTCCTCAGTCTCCCTGGAGTGTTCGTGGTGCAGTGGTTTCTATCACAGCGAAGGATGGCCTCATAGGCTCAGGGTTCATTCTTCTATGAAGAGGGTGGTCAGGTATTCGGTGGGTTCGGAGTCAGTTTCCAGATCCTCTGCAGTGTGGGGTTGAGATCTGGTGTGGCGTTGGGGTCGCGGTCCTTCTCTATGGTGATGGAGTCTTGATCTAGTGCGTTGGGGTTGAGATTAGGTGTGACGTTGGGGTCATTCATGTTCTACGTGGCGTTGGGGTTTCGATCTGGTGCATTAGGTTCAAGATCTGGTTTCTCTATGGTGTTGAGGATGAGAGCCAATGCTCCTCTGGGGTTGCAATCCAGTGAGGCATGGGGTCGATCTGATGCGGTGTCGATTTGGTGCTCCTTCTGAGGCTTTGGGGTTGTGCTTCAGTCTTCCGGGCCTGACCTTCTTCTTTCGCGGCAGTGGGGGCAGCTTGTTATTCTGTGGTGTGGGTTCTCAATCCAGTCTTCACGGAGAAGGGAATATGTTCCAGTTACACAATTAATGTTTTGATCTATTGGATGCATCGATTACTGGCTGGGGTACCTTGGTTGTCTTATTTTGGTCTCTGTGTGCAGGTTTGATGGCGGAGATGGGTGTTGTGATAATGATTGTGGAGAATCGATTTTCTTGCTATGAATATTTGGCATTGAAAATGGGGTGTGATCATTTTAATAGTGTGATTTGTTGTATGGATGGAAATTTTCGATTCAAGGATAGAATTTTAGTGGCCTACGGTTTGAGGTTTTAGAGTCATTACAACTATTATATTATAAGGATTTCTTCAGATTGGGTCCAGAGCATAGGTTTTCTCCTGGTTTTTTCTTTAGGATTTGGATTTTTGAGAGGGTATGGCTTTTCCATTGGTTTTATGCTTGTGCAGTCATGCACAGGACTGTTTGTTGTGAATTAATGAGTAGGAGAAGCTGATTTGATGTTTATGATGTTGGGTAGGAGCTCTTCCGTGTAGGCTTGAATGAGTTATTTGCTCTTAAATTTTTGTATCATGGTTATTTGAATGTTTTTAAGTATTTTAAGTCATGTATGGTTTCTCACTTTTTCCTAAAAAGTGATGGAATAATAAAAAAAATGTAATTTTCAGTTAGTTATCCTATGCCCAAAACGATCATATAATTTCTCTCAACCATTGAATTTTTTTATAGAATTTATGGTATGTTATAAGATCTTAGACCCACACTCATAAATCTATCTCTAATAACATAATCTATACATAATGCAATTCATAACAAAGAGAAATACATATTTAATAAGGGTGATCTTAGATACTCATTAAGGAAAAGTATTCTATGGATGATATCATGAATAAATTAGAAACAATAATATAGAAAAGTAAAAAATATTTACATATTCCTTTTAATAAATAACTTGATCATGAAATTTATATATGTAAGTAATTAGCATTATTATCATATGGACAACAATAAAAGATTTATAAATGATAGAATTTATAATACAAGATATTTAAATCTTAATTTCAAGGCCCTGTCAAATATTCATTAATTAATTGGGTAATAAATATCCATATAATACTTAATTAATGGAAAATGTATTCTCTCAAGAGACATACTAATTCATCTATTAGCTATAAAATTTTAGGGAACAACCATCCCTAAAACATGTCCAATTCATTCCTCGTATATTTAATGATAAATATAAAATAAAATCAATATGTCTTAATAATAAATAAATATTCATATTGAATTAAGAAAACAGAATTTTAATATTATCCAGTAAATATAATGAAATTATTTGTAATTTTCATTCATGTAATACAATATATAGAAACTCTAAATGGTTATAAAATTATTTAAATGATAAATATATCCATGATACAAAATAATATGGATATAATAGAAAAATAATAATAGAGAGTGATATAAAACATAACTATAGAAAACTGAGAATACTCCTTATGAACCAAATGAGGTATAAACAATAAATTAATAATATATGGAAGAAGAAAAAAATTCATTGAAAATAAATTATTTTAAGAAATGGGGAAAAAATCAAATTAAAGAGGAAATTAGAAGAAAGTCCATAAAAATATATTCTTAAAAAATAATTTTGTTGTAAAAATAAAGCCAAAACCCACTTCTAAAACACATTTCAAAACCTATAAAATAAATAGTTACATCATTATTTATAAATTTTTTTATAAAAATAAAATCAAGGAAAATACTATTCTTATGTTAGAAAATTTATAGTGCATGATAAAATAAACATAAATAAAATGAAACCCCGTATTCAATGATTTTGATAAAATAATATCCCTTTATTTTTTGTATCAATTAAAAATGAAAAATTTACAGAATAATTTGATTTGGATTTCAATGAAAAAAATAGAAACATTTTTTGAAACCATAATGATGAATAATATCTATAATGGTGGTAAATTTAAGCCAAGCGTTAATCATTAAAAAACATTCTTTTCACACATTTATAAATAGATTCAAAATAACCAGTGTAGTTAATGATGAAAATATTCCATTAAAACATTTTAATAATAAGTAAAAGTTCACCAAAAAAATCCTTGATAAATCAGAAATGTATTTAAAACAAATTTATTTAATCAAAATAAATTATATGTGTATGGAAGAGAAAGGTTCTTGATCAAAAAGGATAAATATTTTTTGATTTTCTTATAAATTGCATTTCAGTGAATTTGGATACCAAAGAGGGGAAAATGTAAACAATAATTGTAAATCCAAAAAATAAGAATAATAAAGGAACATATATGGTATTTAATATAGAAATATCATTTAATTACCTAAAATAATATTCATCCATGAACAATCCTGATTAAAAGTGGGATTAAAACATAAACCCTTGCCATTGATTCCTACATGGTCAAATTCATTTCAACCTTCAAAATAATAAATCTATAATTATTTTTAAATTATATTATAAAACTATATACATTTATCTTTCTAGATAAAATTTAATAATAACTTCTTTTTACTAACTTACTCAAAATTCATTATTGAAATCAATTATTTAGGTGTTAATTGTTCTATTTCTCATGCATGTTTTGAACTGGTGATATCGGTCTATGAAACCTCTTTCATGGGTTCATCACTTCAAAAGTGTTAATGATGTCATATATATCAAATTTTTATAGTAAATTTTTTTATATCAATCTATGTATGTCAGTTTTGATCAATGAAATATGTTTTTTATGGAGGTAGTAGTCTGCACTTATGCATCTGTTGTGTTCTCATTAATAAATTTATTGATATAAAAGATGTAAGAAAATAATTTATCTTTAAAAAACATTATTTATTCCATAAATATAATATTTATTCATTTATTCCATTTATATTATTTACCATGTCAGGTGGTGATGAAAATGATGTATGTCACTAAATAGAGGTTGTACTTTGTACGTACGTACAAGTGAAATTTTTATTTTCCATTAGACAAATAGGAGATAAAAAATAGATAATAAATTTTAAAAAATAGTATATTAAATATTATAATATCATTATTTTGATATGTTTATAGAATATTTTAATTTGTTTTAGGAATTAAACAATTCTTAAAGCACCAGTTAAGAACATATACCTCTTCCTTGGAAAATCTCTATTGAAAAAGATATTAAGTATTGTTTTATTAGACTTTTTGAAAGAAATGAACCTATAGGTCTTGAATTAGTGTGTTGGAAGGGAGTATTGGAAGATATTGGCGGATCTACGAGATCATTTTATATGTTTATAAGTGAGCATTGGAGGTTTTATTTTATATGTGAGGGGAGTGGTACCCCTGTAAATACCCTTAGCTTTAAAATAATATAAAGTCATTTTCATGGGAAGGTGGAACAAAATGTCACAAAATTCAAATATAGGATAATATAAGGTCAAAAAAAACAAAAAAAAAATTAGAAAATTTTTTGTGGTATTTTAATCCTTATATCTTTGTTTAAGCCCTATGTTAACTTTTACCGTGATGACAACCTTTTTACCATGGAAACTATTAATTATATTTAAAAATCATGTGTTCCTTATTACATAATCTTAATATTATAGTTTAAAATAATTAATTTATTCTAAATTATTTAATATTTATTTGTGGTAAACATTTATATTAATATAATTATGTAAAAGGAAATTAAAATAGGTTTTTAAATACATCTTCTTAAGAATAAAAAATAATTTTTACCGAAATCAAGAATAAAATTGATTCTGAGGCCAAGTATTGGATTTTAAATAAACAATGAGAAATATGGGACATTAAAAATATTCAAAAAATAATTTATATTTTTAATTGCATAAATAAATAAAAGGATCAAAAATAGTTTTTTTATTAGAATAAAACTTCACTTAAGTTTTAAAATTTTAATTATAGGTTTCTAAATTTAAAATATTATTTTTAAATGATTTAATTTACATCTTAAGTATACTATCCATCTATAAAATATGATTTAAAATTTTTTAAGTCATTCTTATACAATCTTTTTGTTGTAAAATTTATAGTATTTTTAAAATATGTATATTTCACTATTCACCTAAAAATGAACCTTTTCGTAAAAATATATAATATTCACCATCAAATTATATTTGAAATTTTAGATTCAAAATTTAAGATTATTTAGTTAAATTAAAACTATAAAATTTATAAATTTATCTTTTAAATGAAATATTAAATCTAAATAAAAACTTCTATTATTGAAAAATGGCCTTTTAAAATATTAAGGGTTTTTAAACATATTTCATAATAATTACCAATGAGTATTAATTTATTTTTTTATACATTGTATATTGATAATGAATTATGTTTACCTTACATTGTAATAATTATTGTATACAAAATTCAATTTATTTAGTTCAGCATTCCATGTGACACAAACTACTTAACATAATGTTCATTTAAAGAATAATTGCATCTTGAAATATTGAGGTGTTACATTCTCCCCCCATTACAAAAAAATATAACCTCACAATTTGAATTTTTTCACCCAAATGAATGCATATTAACATTAGTATCATCTCATATGTTTATAAGTAAATTCCAATTTTCTACTAGGAAACATAGTATTTCTTATTTAAATATTTAAAAAATAATTTATATACCATAATAAGTCTATTAGAGTGTAGTTTTTCTATGAGGTAATGGTTCTTTTAATTTATTTATAATTATTTTTTAACCTAATTAGGATGATTGATGAGGTTAAGAATGTTTTGAGGATGTCTGGGGCTTGTTCAGAACCTGGAGCCCTGACCGATGGAAGAAATTACAAGGCCACACAGTTAGTGGAAATAGTGCACCCCAGTCTATATGATTTCCCCGAACCGTGTGGGGTGCTTCATAGGAGAAATTAGGGGCACACAACTTGCCCAATCCCTATGACCAGGGCCACACACCTGGGTATGTATCTTAGAAAAATGTAAGAGTGGGTGAAACATGGTTTTCAAATGGTTGTTCAAATTGTTCATGTGAAACAATTTGATATCCCTCCTTAAGTAGTGGGAAGTGCACAATTTGCACAGTGTTTGTCCAACCATGCGGCTATACCATGTGAACCAGTAATTTTTGGGTAAATTACTATTTTCCCTTTAATTATATTATAAATTAAGTTTCTTTTCCCCTTACCTCTATCAGATGGAAAATAACTCCTCAATCTTGTTGAATGCACTCAAGATATCTATTTATATGTTCTTAAATGTCTTCATTTTCTGGTGTTTGATGAAAGTATTGTTCATCTATTTATATTCCACTTATAAGAGCTACAATCCTTAGGCTTAGTTCATTGTTATTCATCCCCTTGATGATGCTATTTTTATATAGGGTCTTATGAACTATTTTTAGGTCATGGAACCATTCTTCAGGACTCCTATTATCATGGCCAAACTAAAGGATGATACTTGATTAGGAGTGTTCTATAGGCTTGATAAAGGTGGTCTATGAATCATCCCTCAAGTCTCACCATTTTACAAAGTGTTATCATTTTTTTATATAGTGGTTTCATTAGGAATATCCTATTAAATTCATATTCCATGATTATAGACACTATAATGGTATTTTAAGACCCTTGTTATAAATAATCATCATCGTTGTAGGTTATGTCCTTAGTGACGAACACCCCTAATGGGGTGCTTCCCTAGTTATGCCTTAAATGGATTTTTTTTGCTATTTGTGCCACTTTTTGAATGTGCTATGACTTGGCCTTAATAAAGGTAAGTGTTTAATTAAATAAATGAATTCACAATGACTATTATATTATTGTATCACATGAACCTTCTAAGGTAACTATTTTAAATATATTAAATGATACTCAATTGTAAATTTCAAGTATATTATATGTATCACTTGTCCTAGTTAAATGTAATTGAACTACATATGGTTGTATATCCTTAGACCCCCCCCCCTTTTCTTGAATATTAAAGTTAAATGAGTGAAACAAATAATTGATTAAGTAATTAAAGTAATAAACGGTTTCATGTCCTTTTTAGCCATTTCACTTATTATGAAAGGTGGTGGAATGAACCAATTGACTTATTAAAAGGCATTGGTATTACATGGCCTTAATTAAAAAGTGAATTACATATAAGGTGCTTATTGCATATGTAACTTTTTATCTTTATTGGAATGGTCAGACTTGATCCATACTTGGATTCTTGAGGGAATTCCTTGAGAACTTAGAGATGTCATTCCTATCCAAGGATTCATATGCCAAGGGATATACCCACCTTGGATCATGGTTCTTGTCTACTATCATATTCCCAACATGATGTCGTAGGATCCCTTCACTATCTTCAGGATATTAGAATTCCTTGGATACAATCCTTGGATCTAGCTTGATGTCTTTGGACACAAGCCTCCATGGATTCTCACCATTGGTCTCGGTCATGCTTAAATCATTTTACCTTGTACAAGATCCTTGGACTCGGTTAGAAATATTTATAGTGGAATTCCTTGGGTGATTCCCCTTGGTTTACACTCAGACCCCAATATCTAGGATTCATGTTATTACTGAGTTGGATCAACCCCATAGGTCAAGGATTCCTTGATTATTACCTTGGATCCTCTATCATTATCTTCATTATTATCAAGGATGACTTGGTTGTTACCTTGGATCCTCTAATATTATTATTATTATCATTATTATTATAGGATTCATTTGTCATACTTTGGTTTCTCTTACTCTATTATTATAATCTAGAACATAATAAATTAAATTATTACATGTTTAGAAACTATCTAAGGCTAAAGAGGGTTTTGGGGTGTTTATATTTATGCACTACTTTACATTTATATATATACATGAACACTGTTTCGGTTTATATTCCCATACTAGATTTGTATAGAAATTGTTGGTGGCTACCTACTAAAATTTATCTCACACGCTATCTATGTTGTCAATGGTACCCAGGTAGACTACATGTGTAACATCCCAAGTAAGTAATGAATAATAGATAATTTTATCTATGTCTATTAATGATTAAGATAGTGTTATAGAGGCTTAAAATGGAAATAAATACAATCTTATGCATGGATTACACTAATATTCTTAAAAGATTGTTTTTCTGCCTTTTGATGGAAAACCATTTTTGAATCTATATTTTAACAATTTTATAAACTATGTTTTTCAAAATAAACTTATTCTTTATGATTGGGACATGAAAATTTACCTTGTGTGAATTTTTGGTATTTTTCTGACAATGTTCATTTTTTAATGAATAGTGAAAAAATACTGCATTTTACATCAAAACTGCTTTTTAATCTAATTTATTTATATGATTAGATTATCTTTTGAATTGGTCTTAATGTGTAATATGAATATATTTTTACCATTTTATCCAATGGTGGTTATTGGAATCAATTTCACTTTGAAATTAGACTTAAACTGGTGTCAATCTTTTGATACTTATTGTTTTATAAAAACACGCTATTTGCTCTGGCAGCGGGAATTAATTATTAAATTAATTAATGTGACTTATATGATTTGAATTTTGTAAAATAGACTTCATTTTTGAATCCGGAATATCAAATATAGCTTAGGGTGAATTTTTTGTAATTTTCTGAAAAACTTCAATTTTTGATGAATAGTGAAACCACTAAGTGGTAATCAAGCAAACTGATTTTTCAGTTAAATGAAAGTTTACCACTAATGTGTACTGAATTTTGAAAATCCGACATACATGGTTGTCATTAATAAGTAAAATGTGGTTCAATGAGATTAAAATAATTTTTTGGTGAATAGTAACTTATTAAGTTTTTAATCGCGATTAGTGGTAATTAGTGTAGTTTAAGGTATAAATAATGCTTTAATAAAATAAAATGACCTAGACACATGTCCCAACCTCATTGTTTGTGTCATGGCCGACCATGACATTCCATGGGTCAACTTGGGGACCCCATGGATCCACTTTTGTTGGGAAATGACATAAATTACTTTTTATTTAATGTTAAAGTGAAAATGACACAAACATAATATGTTTTACGAAAACAATTTTTAAGTGGGGTTATACAAGTCCAAATTTTGATTATAAATAGTCATTGGAAAGATAAAAAGATTTCCTATATCATAGTATTTTTTTATAATTTTTAGACATTAAATAAATTTAATTATTTATGACATAATAATGATGCAGCGATGACATCATTATTTGACGATTTAAATAAAATAGAAAGATAATGTAAAATATATAATCTACACATGTCCAAAACCAATTGTATGAGTGGATTTCGAACCCTTATCACCTTATCCACGAATTATATCAATGTGGGACCTTTTAAAACCGAAACACATTTTCAAATAAAGTAATATTTCTTTACTTTCCAAAAGTGCCCCTCCTCTCCTCTTATAAAAGGCCCCCACCTCTACCTCATTTAACACACTTTTCAAGCCTTTGGCTCGGCCAACCCCTGCCCATTTGCTCTCTACACATACCTCTCCTCATCCTAGAGTATTCCCTTTGGGCATAATCCTTTCAAAGGAAGCCTTTAGGCTCAAATCAAAAGGAGTTACACTTTTTGAGGTAATTCATTCTCTCATGTTCATTTGTTTTATTTTGCTTCTCCAACCCCCTAAACTCTTTTTATTTACTTCTTTTGTAACAAAACCAGTATATTAAATATACTAGGATGTTGTTATAAGATTTATTTGATCTACACTCTCACACAACTACATCAAATGGTTAATGAACATACGGTTTCCGTGGATGGCGAAATTCTGCCTCCCGAAATGATGATTGTTCAATACTCATTTAACACCTTCAAAGGTGGCCATTATGATGTCACTATTTTTATATATGATATATGATATGTTTATGTTTTCCTTAAGCTTCTGTTTTTTTTTCTTTTTGGGCATACCTTTATGGTTTCCATTATGGGTAAACACGATATCTTCATTTTAGGAAGTGCGGACTACCACCCCCTGAAAGTGATTTGATTCGTTAAATACCATATGTGGGACATATAAAGGATGGAACTATGATATTATATATGATATTATACTGTAATTATAATATACCTTTATATAATTATGATTCCATTCTATAAAATACGAAATAGAAATGAAAGTAGCGTTCATGCGTACGTACGGCTTACCGTCTCCATGAACGGTGCATTTCATTTCTTACCTCTAAATGATTATGTAATATTATAAATGCATGTATGTACTGGATATATATGACATATATGATATCTACATCATTAATACCATTCTGGATATAATGAACTTTGACCAAATTAACAACATGTAAGTGTAAGAAGTCTATTTTTGACTTAAGAACCAAATACCGACAAAATGAACATTATTAACTTAACTGATTACATGATGTTCATAACATGGTATAAAAGGAACAATGAACTTGAAAAAGGTTCATAACCAAGTATATATTAACTCAAGTTTATTATTCAGGAGATTAAAGAACGGTCGGGTCAAGTCGGATGCGAGGTATGGGACTTCGTCTCAATCTCCTTTCGTTGAGGCATATTTTATTTTATACACAACTTTCTTTTATACGGTGTATAAACCCATTTGACTTTTACGTTTATTCAAAAGGAATCTTTTTATACGAATCGTTTACTAAACGACAAAAGGGAATGTTTTTGTCGTACATATGCGGCGACAACGACTTCTCCACCGTCGTGACCGTTATTTGAGTTTCGGCTTCCTCTACAAGCCATACCTTCTTTTTAAAAGAAAAATAAATACCATGTTTTACTTTTCTTTTACTTTGGTATTGAAAATGGTTTTCATAATGTTTTTATTATATCAATGTGTTGTATTGATATCTCGTGATTGAAATGTGGAAATTTTATGTTTCCTTTATGCATGTTTTATGTGATATGATTATGTTATGGTTCTTGGGAATTATTATGAAGACGGGTGGTTCCGTGATAAACTAAGGGAGGGTGAGCCCGTTGTAGCTCTCTAATGCATTGGGTAACGCGAAGGAGTTAAACGTTAAGGTTTCTCTGAGGATATTTTAGGGAATATACTGTGATGGGTATTCCAAACGTAACCAAGAGGGTTACTCCCTACATAAGAATGTTATGAATGCCTCAAGTTACCTTTATGTCTTATGATTTCTATGATTTATTCATGATTTTATGAGGTATGTTAAAGTGCCTATGTTTTATGGGTAAATTATGATTTCATTCTTATGTATATATGAACTCATGTTTCCTTTCCATGTTTTTATAACCCATACTGAGCTTTTTATGCTCATCCCAAGTTTTTTTTGAAATGTTTTTCACAGGTCAAGGGAAAGGTACATGATAAGATGATAGAGTCAAGGATGTGTCAAGAAATAATCCATGTTTTATTTTAAATGTGTTTCCATTGATGGGAATGAAGAATACTATCTTTATGTAACCACTTTGTTTATATGTGGAATGTAACGCAAGTTTTATGATCTAATTCTCTAAAACTCTAAACCCGAAAAGATCCTCAATGTGTAATCTTGTAATAACTCAAGATTAAGTAAGGTTTAAGGCTGGGGCCTTATAGTTGGTATCAAAGGTTGGTTTAGATAACTTTAGGAGTTAGAATTCTATTAAATGATTATCCAAATTTTTTTTTTGAAATGATATAGCATTTAAAGATTACCATGTTTCTTCATCTAAGACATGTTTGTTCAAAATGGTTTTCCGCAGAGGAAACAGGGAAGCAGTGCTAGGAAGGCATACAGAAGGAAATAACCTTCCGAATCAACATCCAGAAATGGTTGGAATTGGAACTGAACAGTTTGTTTCAGTAATGGCGCAGTTGACTCAAGCGATAAATGGCGGTGGTATCCATGCACGAGATCATCCAGAACAACTGCAGAGGAACATGTCAGTGGTGGAACATTTCATGAGGCAACATCCACAATCATTCAGAGGATCATCTGACCCTGTGCTAGCTGAAGGGTGGATTAAAGCACTGGAGAATATTTTTGATGTCATGGGGTGTTCAGACAATCAAAAGGTTAGTCTTGTTATTTACCGTTTGGAGGGTGAAGCAGATCAGTGGTGGTCTATGGTTAAAAATATCAGGGATGCCGATGAGATTGATGCTCTTGACTGGGATGAATTCAAAGGTATGTTTCTTGAGAAGTATTTTCCTAAGGCTGTTCGACTTAGGATGGAAAAGCAATTCTTGGAATTGAGGCAAGAGGAAGACTCAGTGGCTGTCTATGAAGAAAAGTTCACTCTATTGGCAAGGTATGCTCCAAATTTTATCCGGGAACTTGATAGTAAAATCAATCGTTTCTACTCAGGATTAAAGCCAAAGTATCGAAGGGCATTAGCTTCTCGTGAGTTTAAAAGTTATGAAAAGCTTGTTCGATGTGCTGAGAAGGTGGAAATGGAGTTTGCTGATGACCAAGTGTTCTATAACAACCAGCAGAAGAAGAGACCGAGGTGGCAGGAGAAAGGTAAGAATTCTTCAAAAAAGTCTGATGGTAAGAGAACTAAGTTTCCAGTTTGTGATAAATGTGGCAAAAGGCATGCTGGGGAATGTCTTCTGAATTCTGGGAAGTGCTACCGATGTGGTAATATGGGACATAAGGCTCGTGATTGCACTGAAAAGGATCAAGGTGAAGGTAAGAACAAATTTGATTTACAGTTAGTGAAATGTTATAAGTGCAATGAGATGGGTCACTATGCAAACGAGTGTCCGACAAGGAGCTTGAGTGATGGGAAGCAGTTAGACTACAAGCAGAAAGGGGTGGTGAAATCCTTTGCAACTACTTCAGCAGATGTCGGGCCATCAAATGAAGTTGTATCCGGTACTTTGTTTGTTTTTTCAGATTATGCCAGTGTGTTGTTTGATTCGGGGTCTACACATTCTTTCATCTCTGAAACCTTTTCTAGTAAAATGGGAATACCATCTCAAGAAATGACTCCTGAACTTTTGGTAAAAACACCTAGGGGAAATGTCGAGGCAAAAAGAATTTATAATAATCTTCCTATCCTTATCTGTGGAAAGAACCTACTTGCAAACCTTATTGTTCTACCTCTAGTAGAGTTTGATGTTATCCTGGGTATGGATTGGCTCTCTATTTACCATGCTAAGATTGACTGTAGAGATAAAGAAGTTTCTTTTCAGAAAGACTTTCAGTTTGTTTACAAGAATGAACCCTTACTTTTGATAACATATCAAGAGGCCGAGAAACTTTTAAAATATGGAAATGAATGTTACCTTGCACACTTCGTTGAAAATAAAGGAACTGTTCAGATTAATGATGTGCCAGTGGTAAATGAGTATCCTGATGTTTTTCCTGATGAGTTGCCTGGAATAATACCAGATCGGGAAGTTGAGTTTACTGTTGACTTAGTTCCTGATGCTAAGCCAATTTCAAAACCCCCTTATCGAATGGCACAAATTAAACTTTTAGAGTTGAAGGAGCAATTGCAAGATTTATTAGAGAAAGGTTTCATTAGACCTAGCACATCACCATGGGGTGCTCCTGTTTTATTTGTTAAAAAGAAAGATGGTTCTATGAGACTTTGCATTGATTATAGAGCCTTGAATAATATCACTGTTAAGAACAAATATCCTTTGCCTCATATCGATGATTTGTTTGATCAGCTCCAGGGAGCTCAGTTTTTTTCAAAGATTGACTTGAGATCGGGGTACCATCAGCTGAAGGTAAAGGAGGCAGATATTCCGAAGACCGCGTTCCGTACGAGATATGTCCATTATGAATTTGTAGTAATGCCTTTTGGGATAACCAATGCACCTGCTGTATTCATGGACTTAATGAATAGAATTTTCCATGAGTTCTTGGATAAGTTTGTGGTGGTTTTCATTGATGATATTTTGGTGTTTTCTAAAAGTAAAGAAGAGCATGAAAGACATTTAAGGGTTATCTTGCAAACCTTAAAAGAAAAGAAATTGTATGGGAAATTCAGCAAGTGTGAGTTTTGGTTGCAACAAATTTCTTTCCTTGGTCACATTGTTTCTAAAGATGGAATAACTGTTGATCCTGAAAAAACAAAAGTTGCGGAAGAATGGCCAAGACCCACAAATGTAACCGAGATTCCTAGCTTCCTTGGTTTGGCGGGCTATTACCGAAGGTTTGTTAGAAATTTTTCACGGTTATCTAGTCCAATGACTAAGCTAACTCGGAAGGGTGTTAAGTTTATCTGGACAAAAGAATGTGATGATTGTTTTCAGGAATTGAAAAGAAGATTGGTTAATGCTCCAGTTTTGGCACTACCTTCCAGGAATGGTGAGTTTGTTATATACAGTGATGCTTCATTGAAAGTACTTGGTTGCGTCCTAATGCAGAATGATCAGGTAATTGCTTATGCTTCACGACAGTTGAAAACTCATGAGGTAAATTACCCTACACATGATTTGGAATTAGCTGCTGTTGTTTTTGCTTTAAAAATTTGGAGGCATCATTTGTATGGAGTAAAGTGTGAAATATATACCGATCACAAAATTTTAAAGTATATATTCACTCAGAAAGAGTTAAACATGAGACAAAGGAGATGGCTGGAATTAATCAAAGATTATGATTGTACAATTCATTACCATCCGGGAAAAGCAAATAAAGTGGATGATGCTTTGAGTCGAAAAAGTAATGCTTCATTAACAATGTTGTGTTTGGAACGTGATCCTTTGGTTAATGATTTGATGAACTTTGGCATAGAAGTTGTTGGTGCAGGAAGTCCTTCTGTTTTGTTTCAGGTATCAGTGAGATCTTCTCTATCAGATAGAATCAAGCAAGCACAGAAGCAAGACAGTGAGTTGCAGAAAAGGGTAGAGCTGGTTCAGAAAGGTAAGTTGCCTGAATTCAACATTGATAATGATTGCGTTTTGAGATTTGGGAAGAGATTGTGTGTGCCTTGTGATTCACAGTTGAAGTGAGAGTTGTTATGTGAAGCTCATAGTTCTCCGTTTTCAGTTCATCCGGGCAGTACTAAGATGTATAGAGATCTGCAGGAGTATTACTGGTGGGATGGAATGAAAAGAGATATTGCTGATTTTACTGTGAAGTGTTTGACTTGTCAGCAGGTTAAAGCAGAGCGGCAGTTACCGAAAGTGATGCTTCAGCCTTTACCAGTGCCAGAGTGGAAATGGGAGAATATATCCATGGACTTTGTTGTTGGATTACCGAAGACATCTCGAGGTAATAATGCAATCTGGGTTATTGTTGATCGCTTGACCAAATCTGCTCATTTCCTTGCTATACGAGATACTTTCTCTCTTGATTAACTTTCCCGTTTGTATCTTAAAGAGATAGTCAGGTTACATGGAGTTCCTCTCTCCATTGTATCGGATCGTGATCCCAGGTTTACTTTTAACTTTTGGAAAGGCCTTTAGAAGTCGTTGGGTACTGAATTAAATTTTAGTACAGCTTTTCATCCTCAATCAGATGGGCAGTCAGAACGAACAATTCAGACATTGGAGGATATGCTACGAGCTTGTTCTATGGATTATCAGGGAAGTTGGGACCAACATATTTCTTTGGATGAGTTTTCATATAATAACAGTTTTCATTCCAGTATACAGATGGCACCATTTCAGGCATTATATGGGAAGCGGTGTCGAACTCCAGCTTTCTGGGATGAAGTGGGTGAAAGGAAGTTGATGTGACCAGAATTGGTAGAAGAGATGGCAGAAAAAGTTCAGCTGATTCAAAAACACATGAGAACAGCTCAGAGCAGGCAGAAGAGTTATGCGGATAACCGGAGGAAGGATCTATCTTTCGAGGTAGGTGATCATGTTTTTCTCAAGGTTTCTCCTTAGAAAAGTGTGATGAGATTTGGTAAGAAAGGAAAGTTGAGTCCAAGGTTCATTGGGCCATACGAAATTCTGGAGAGAGTTGGATCAGTTGCATACCGAGTGGCTTTACCTCCGAATTTATCTCAGGTACACAATGTTTTTCACGTTTCGATGTTGAGAAATTATATGTCAGATCCATCTCATGTTTTGAGTCCAGAGGTAGTTCAGCTGGAAGAGAACCTATCTTATGAGAAACAACTGGTCCAGATTCTTGACCACAGGGAGCAAGTGTTACGGAATAAGGTGATTAAGCAGGTAAAGGTTTTGTGGAAAAACCACATGATTGAATAGGCAACATGGGAATCTGAAAATGCAATGAGGGATAAGTACCCCCATTTATTCGATAAGTAAATAAATTACGGGGACGCAATTTTCTAAAGGGGGGAAGGATGTAACATCCCAAGTAAGTAATGAATAATAGATAATTTTATCTATGTCTATTAATGATTAAGATAGTGTTATAGAGGCTTAAAATGGAAATAAATACAATCTTATGCATGGAATACACTAATATTCTTAAAAGATTGTTTTTCTGCCTTTTGATGGCAAACCATTTTTGAATCTATATTTTGACAATTTTATAAACTATGTTTGTCAAAATAAACTTATTCTTTATTATTTGGACATCAAAATTTACCTTGTGTGATTTTTTGGTATTTTTCTGACAATGTTCATTTTTTAATGAATAGTGAAAAAATACTGCATTTTACATCAAAACTACTTTTTATTCTAATTTATTTATATGATAATATTATCTTTTGAATTGGTCTTAATGTGTAATATGAATATATTTTTACCATTTTATCCAATGGTGGTCATTGGAATCAATTTCACTTTGAAATTAGACTTAAACTGGTGTCAATCTTTTGATACTTATTGTTTTATAAAAACACGCTATTTGCTCTGGCAGCGGGAATTAATTATTAAATTAATTAATGTGACTTATATGATTTGAATTTTGTAAAATAGACTTAATTTTTGAATCCGGAATATCAAATATAGCTTAGGGTGAATTTTTGGTAATTTTCTGAAAAACTTCAATTTTTGATGAATAGTGAAACCACTAAGTGGTAATCAAGCAAACTGATTTTTCAGTTAAATGAAAGTTTACCACTAATGTGTACTGAATTTTGAAAATCCGACATACATGGTTGTCATTAAGAAGTAAAATGTGGTTCAATGAGATTAAAATAATTTTTTGGTGAATAGTAACTTATTAAGTTTTTAATCGCGATTAGTGGTAATTAGTGTAGTTTAAGGTATAAATAATGCTTTAATAAAATGAAATGACCTAGACACATGTCCCAACCTCATTGGTTGTGTCATGGCCGACCATGAAATTCCATGGGTCAACTTGGGGACCCCATGGATCCACTTTTGTTGGGAAATGACATAAATTACTTTTTATTTAATGTTAAAGTGAAAATGACACAAACATAATATGTTTTACGAAAACAATTTTTAAGTGGGGTTATACAAGTCCAAATTTTGATTATAAATAGTCATTGGAAATATAAAAAGATTTCCTATATCATAGTATTTTTTTTATAATTTTTAGACATTAAATAAATTTAATTATTTATGACATAATAATGATGCAGCGATGACATCATTATTTGACGATTTAAATAAAATAGAAAGATAATGTAAAATCTATAATCTACACATGTCCAAAACCAATTGGATGAGTGTATTTCGAACCCTTATCACCTTATCCACAAATTCTATCAATGTGGGACCTTTTAAAACCGAAACACATTTTCAAATAAAGTAATATTTCTTTACTTTCCAAAAGTGCCTCTCCTCTCCTCTTATAAAAGGCCCCCACCTCTACCTCATTTCACACACTTTTCAAGCCTTTGGCTCGGCCAACCCCTGCCCATTTGCTCTCTCCACATCCCTCTCCTCATCCTAGAGGATTCCCTTTGGGCAGAATCCTATCAAAGGAAGCCTTTAGGCTCAAATCAAAAGGAGTTACACTTTTTGAGGTAATTCATTCTCTCATGTTCATTTGTTTTATTTTGCTTCTCCAACCCCCTAAACTCTTTTTATTTACTTCTTTTGTAACAAAAACAGTATCTTCAATATACTAGGATGTTGTTATAAGATTTATTTGATCTACACTCTCACACAACTACATCAAATGGTTAAAGAACATACGGTTTCCGTGGATGACGAAATTCTGCCTCCCGAAATGATGATTGTTCAATACTCATTTAACACCTTCAAAGGTGGCCATTATGATGTCACTATTTTTATATATGATATATTATATGTTTATGTTTTCCTTAAGCTTCTGTTTTTTTTCTTTTTGGGCATACCTTTATGGTTTCCATTATGGGTAAACACGATATCTTCATTTTAGGAAGTGCGGACTACCGCCCCCTGAAAGTGATTTGATTCGTTAAATACCATATGTGGGACATATAAAGGATGGAACTATGATATTATATATGATATTATACTGGAATTATAATATACCTTTATATAATTATGATTCCATTCTATAAAATACGAAATAGAAATGAAAGTAGCGTTCATGCGTACGTACGGCTTACCGTCTCCATGAACGGTGCATTTCATTTCTTACCTCTAAATGATTATGTAATATTATAAATGCATGTATGTACTGGATATATATGACATATATGATATCTACATCATGAATACCATTCTGGATATAATGAACTTTGACCAAATTAACAACATGTAAGTGTAAGAAGTCTATTTTTGACTTAAGAACCAAATACCGACAAAATGAACATTATTAACTTAACTGATTACATGATGTTTATAACATGGTATAAAAGGAATAATGAACTTGAAAAAGGTTCATAAGCAAGTAGATATTAACTCAAGTTTATTATTCAGGAGATTAAAGAACGGTCGGGTCAAGTCGGATGCGAGGTATGGGACTTCGTCTCAATCTCCTTTCGTTGAGGCATATTTTATTTTATACACAACTTTCTTTTATACGGTGTATAAACCCCTTTGACTTTTACGTTTATTCAAAAGGAATATTTTTATACGAAGCGTTTACTAAATGACAAAAGGGAATGTTTTTGTCGTACGTATGCGGCGACAACGACTTCTCCGCCGTCGTGACCGTTATTTGAGTTTCGGCTTCCTCTACAAGCCATACCTTCTTTTTAAAAGAAAAATAAATACCATGTTTTACTTTTCTTTTACTTTGGTATTGAAAATGGTTTTCATAATGTTTTTATTATATCAATGTGTTGTATTGATATCTCGTGATTGAAATGTGGAAATGTTATGTTTCCTTTATGCATGTTTTATGTGATATGATTATGTTATGGTTCTTGGGCATTATTATGAAGACGGGTGGTTCCGTGATAAACTAAGGGCGGGTGAGCCCGTTATAGCTCTCCAATGCATTGGGTAACGCGAAGGAGTGAAATGTTAAGGTTTCTCCGAAGAGATTTTAGGGAATATACTGTGATGGGTATTCCAAACGTAACCAAGAGGGTTACTCCCTACGTAAGAATGTTATGAATGCCTCAAGTTACCTTTATGTCTTATGATTTCTATGATTTATTCATGATTTTATGAGGTATGTTAAAGTGCCTATGTTTTATGGGTAAATTATGATTTCATTCTTATGTATATATGAACTCATGTTTCCTTTCCATGTTTTTATAACCCATACTGAGCTTTTTATGCTCATCCCAAGTTTTTTTTGAAATGTTTTTCACAGGTCAAGGGAAAGGTACATGATAAGATGATAGAGTCAAGTATGTGTCAAGAAATAATCCATGTTTTATTTTAAATGTGTTTCCATTGATGGGAATGAAGAATACTATCTTTATGTAACCACTTTGTTTATATGTGGAATGTAATGAAAGTTTTATGATCTAATTCTCTAAAACTCTAAACCCAAAAAGATCCTCAATGTGTAATCTTGTAATAACTCAAGATTAAGTAAGGTTTAAGGCTGGGGCCTTATAACATGTATATAGTTGTTGACTAGTTGAATAATCTTACTTTCGACACCTGGTCTTCCTTGATTTCTAAGGATTGATCTTGGTAGCAGATTACCGGTCTAGTGCTCGGAATGATGGATAGTTTTGTCTTCATTTTGATTCTTTTTTATAGCATGTATTATATACTTCATTGTATACCTATTTTTATATTTAATGTATACATGTCATACATTGTCATAGACATTTTTATATGATTCGATTTCTGATTATTAGATGATTATTATTGTTTGAATTTTTATGTATGCTTCCAGTACAACAGGTTACTAGTCTAGTTTTTATTTTTTCTATTTCTGATGTGCCATTTTTTTACATACGATTTCACTACTTATCAGTTATTACTTATCCACTATGATCTACTGTAGTAATGTGGGCATGCTCTCACCACAAACACCCCCTAGTCCCTCACTATGAGTCATAAGCATCTAGATTATAGTGGCGGGCATGAGGCCATGTGGCAAACCCAGCTTGGGGCGCCTCTGAGTGGAACTCAGGATTGTGATGTCACAATGTGTCATCAGAGGGTTTTATTTTCTTATTATCTATTATTTGGTGTAGCTAACCCACGTTCAGTGTAAATACAAAGTTTCCTGATATAAGAATTTTTGTTCGGTAGTTTGATTTTTACAGTTGATAAACTTTCACCATTGGGTGATGCACAAGCTATGTGATGGTTATTATTATTATTATTATAATAATTGAGGATTCCATTTTTTTATCCTTGTTCTGATGAGATGAGGTTAAGGAAGCATCAATCATGAATCATTATAGGAACCTTGAAATCTCATTCCATGCATATTTCATGCCTTATAGGTGAATTTCACTTCTTGTATTTTCTTATATTTCTTGTGATTGTTGAGTGATCCATGATTGATATATATTCTTTTTCTACTAAAATATTTTACTATAGTTTAGGGAATTTTTTATTTAATGTGTTATAACAAATATAAATAATTTTCCCTATATATCTTGATATTGGCATCTTAAATATGTAGTTTTTACCAATGTCAACTATGTACCCTAGGTAACATGAGCTACTCTTTGGTTGCGACTGAGTGATCTCTAGTTTAAATTCAGGAGGTGTATGGGACCCCTCATTTATTAGAATGGGTAATTTACTAATTCAATCCATCATATATTACCTTTTTCACTCTAAATCTGGATGTATATGGTTTAAATAGAAATTAAATGGGTGTCGATTTTGGTGATAAGGTGTATGGGCCCTTACTCACTAGGAATAGAAATCCACTATAATCAAAACTTGATTTATGTATAAGTAAATGAAAAATATAAATGCAAATATTGAATTAAAATGAAATAGTTTCTAGTAAATGAATAAGAAAGTGTTATTAACATTTCACCTAATGAAACACTCACTACGGGAAAAAACGATTATTGCGACGGGGTATTTGCGACGGGCCTTATTCCCGTCGCAAAAACTCCGATGAGAAGAGTTTTTGCGACGGGAATATATTCCCATCGCAAATGGTCAGTTATTTGCGATGGAAATACAGGTCTCGTCACAATTGAAATGGCGCGGTTTGGCGCCAAAACGCGGGAAGTCTATTTGCGACGGGTAGAAGGCTACCCGTCGCAAGTACCCAGAGGTGGTAAATAGTATTTGCGACGGGGAAATTTCCTTGTCGCAAGCAAATATTCACCCGGTATTATTTACGACGGGCCCCGTCACCAATACCAGCCGTTGTAAAGCCTATTTGCGACAGTCACCTTCAACCCGTCGCAAATACCCGGCGGTGGTAAATACGTTTTTGCGACGGGACTATTTACCCGTCGCAATAGAGAATCCAACGGTTGGTATTTGCAATGGGACCCGTCACAACTACCGACGGCGATAAATAGGAATTTGCGATGGGGATATCCGCCCGTCGCAAATACTGGCGGTGGTAAATAGTAATTTGCGACGGGGATATCTGCCCGTCGCTACTGGTGTGGCATTTGCGACGGGCTCATCGCAAAAACGCTTTTACCCGCCGCCCGTAATTAATGCGGGAGAAGGTATTTGCGACGGGCCTCATCGCCAATACTGGCGGTGGTAAATAGAAATTTGCGGCGGGGATATCTGCCTGTCGCTAATGGTGGCTATTTGCGATGGGCCCGTCGCAAAAGTCCTTTTACCCGCCTCCTGTATTTAATGCGGGCGAAGGCATTTGCGACGGTCTCCCGTCGCCAATACGACCGTCGCAAATAATCTAACCTATATATACACCCCATCCATTTTTTTCATAACATTCAGATCTCTATTCTTCTCTCTCTCTAATTTTCAGTTCTGAGTAGAATTTTTATTTTGTTTTAATTTTTTCTTTCGAGAAGAGGAAGGAAGGAGTTATAAAGCGTAAATTACTAAAGGTATTTATATTTTTTTAATTTCTAAATTATTTTTAATTGTTAATTTTATTTTTAATTGTTAATTTTATTTTTTTTTAATAGAATGTTTAGCTATATAGTATAATTAGTTTATGTGCTTGTACCAAATAATCCTTGTTTGGATACGAACAAGTAGAGACGGCTCTGGCACAGATGTACCTAGGAGTGAAAACTCTGACAAGGTGTTTCGATCTTGACTCGGGGTAACCTGGTACACGACAACGGGTCTTGCTGCACTCTTGGTTCGACACTCCCGAAGGATGTTTTGGTAATAATTAGAAATAAATATATAATTATCAAATAATTAAGAAATAATTATATTTAATTAAAATAATTATCAAATAATTAGAAAATAAATTGATTTAATTGATTAGAAATAATTAGGAAACAATTAAAATAATTAGGAAATAATTAAAATAATTAGGAAACAATTAAAATAATTTGGAAACAATTAAAATAATTAGGAAACAATTAAAATAATTAGGACACAATTAGATTTAATTAGGAAACAATTAGATTTAATTAGTAGATTTAATTAGGAAAAAATTAGATTTAATTAGGAAACAATTAGATTTAATTAGTAGATTTAATTAAGAAATAATTATATTTAATTAGGAAACAATTAGATTTAATTAGTAGATTTAATTAGGAAACAATTAGATTTAATTAGGAAACAATTAGATTTAATTAGGAAATAATTAGGAAACAATTAGGAAACAATTAGGAAACAATTAGGAAACAATTAGGATAATTAGGAAATAATTAGGATAATTAGGAAACAATTAGGATAATTAGGAAACAATTAGGATAATTAGGAAACAATTAGGATAATTAGGAAACGTGATTGACCACTCATTTACCTCAATTTTCTTTTCATTTGTGTGTTGAGGTTTGATAGGAAACTTCTGCCTCCACATGTAATATCTTCTTTTACTATCAAAATTATCAACCTCCTCGCCAATATAGAGGTGAAGAGGTTTATAATTTTGACAGTAAAAGCACATATTATATGTGGAGGTAGAAGTTTCCTGTCAACCTCAACACACAAATGAAAAGAAAATTGAGGTAGATAAGTGGTTAATTACCTTTGTTTTTCTATTCATTGATTGATTAACCACCCGACCTATATGCATATCTTCGCATTTCTAATTATTAACATAATTAGTAACATAATTAGTAATATAATTAGTAACATAAATAGTAACATAATATAAAATATTATATTACTCTAATATTAATAGTTAAATAATACTTATAATATAATTATTTTATTATTATATGTTTAATATTTATAAAAAAATATTAATATTATTAAAATTATAAAAAATTTATAAAATATTACAATTATCAATATTTTCAACAAGTTTTTCTTTATTCTTAACAGTTCAAATCTTAAAGGGTCGTCAATTTTCAGGTCATGCCCAATAAAAAGTTTGCGTCAACCGTGTCCAATGTAAACTCTATAATTTTTCTTGCTTGGTTGATCACCTTGCAAGTAGCGTTGCAATAGGACAACCCAAGTCATGTCTTTCTCATTACTTGTGTCGTCTTATTGCAACACTACTTGTAAGATGATCAACCATGAAAGGACAATTATAGAGTTTAAATTGGACAAGGTTGACGCAAACTTTTTATTGGGCATGACCTGAAAATTGACGACTCTTTAAGATTTGAAAATTTTAAGAATAGAGAAAAATCTGTTGGAAATATTGAGATTTGTAATAATTAGTAATAATTACTATTAAAATTAATCAAAAATCAAATAAATTCAAGTACATGGTTATAAATTGGCACAATTTCTAGCAGATTGACAGCTACCTTTTGTTCAACGTCTCATATCTTTGCTACTTTCTCCCACTGAAATCAGTATGAAAAATGTGCTCTAATGTATGTCAGAGCAAGTTTTTCATACTGATTTCAGTCGAGAGAAAGTTAAAAAGAGATAAGCCATCGGAAAAATCAGAATAATTAGTAATATAATCTTCACAATGATGATTACAAAAGTTTATTTCATTATTCAAGCATATTTCATTTTGCCAAGTATTGCTAAGTATTGCTAAATTAATAATAATTAGTTGGGATGATTACAAACTAACTATGTCACCTATAATTATTGGTAATTACTAATAAATAATTGTAATTATGTATCTTCTTTTTTTAGGATATTGTTTCTTATATCAAATTATTTAACAATAGTAATGGTTTTAAATTTTGTAGAAACATATATATGAATATGGAACATGGAAATCGACATCAATCATTATTAGATGATCGTGCTTGGATAAATCAGTGCAGAAATCCAAACGGTTCTAGTTTAAATCTTGTATATGTTGATGGTGTTGAAGCTTTCTTATCATTTTCATCATCAAACCCGGAATTTGTTTCAGAAGGGATAATTAAGTGTCCTTGTAAAAAATGTGCTCTGAGAACGTTTGAGACATTTGACATCATTGGGAAACATATCTTGCGTTATGGTTTTCAATCAGATTATATTTTTTGGTATCAACACGGTGAACGCAGTTCTAGAGAAGATACTAATAATTTTATTTCGGATCCATCACGATTTAAGAATTTAGTACATGATGTTGCAGGGTCATCCATTCAACAAACAGAAATCGGGGATGATGTTGATTTACCTCCCGAGTTGGCACCATCTGAATTTGCTGAGTTGTTCAGGTCTGCTGAGGATTCATTATATACTGGTTGCAAGATAAGAAAATTAGAAACAGTTGCAAAATTTATGGCTATTAAATCAGATAATGGAATGTCAAATAACTTTTTTTGATCAGATATTTTCTGTGGTTAAAGCACTGTTACCTGAAGGAAATGTGATGCCTACTAATTATTATGAGAGCAAACGACTCGTTCGTAATCTAGGCCTTAGTTATCAGAAGATCCATGCATGTTCAAATGATTGCATCTTATATTCTGGTGAAAATGAGTCGTTGGATAGTTGTCCCACATGTGGACAATCGAGGTATAAAGATGCTCAATCAGGGAAGTCTGGATTGATTCCTGTAAAACAGTTGAGATATTTCCCGCTTACACCCAGGTTGTAGCGTTTATTTATGTCTCAAAACATAGCGACAATGATGTCATGGCACAAAACCAATATTTCAAATGGTAAAAGCTTGATTCATCCATCTGATGGTGATTCATGGAAACATTTTGATCAAGTGCATCTGTCTTTTTCTTTAGAATCTCAGAACGTGCGATTGAGTCTTTCTACTGACGATTTTTGTCAATTTGGATCTTTTGGTAGTCAGTATTCCTGTTGGCCTGTCTTTATAACTCCGTACAATTTGCCTCCATGGATGTTGATGAAAGATCCTTATATCTTTTTGACATTATTAATCCTAGGACATTCGAAAAAGAATATTGATGTTTATTTGAAACCACTGATTGATGAGTTAAATTTATTGTGGAGTCATGGTGTTGGTACATATGATGCTGCTACAAAACAGAATTTTGTAATGAAAGCTGCTTTGATGTGGACAATTAGTGACTTCCCGGCATATGGTATGTTATCTATCTAGAGTACACATGGTTCAAAATCTTGTCCTTACTTTATGGGAGACAAAAAATAATTTATGCTCGTGAATGGAAAAAACCTTGCTATTTTGACTGTCATCGCAGATTTCTTCCAATCGATCATCCTTTTCGGAGGAATAAATATCATTTCAGAAAAGTCATAATTGAAAGAGATGAACCTCCAAAAATGATCTCAGGTACAGAGTTACAATCAGTTGTATTTTCATTATCTTCCATCACTTTTGGACTGACAATAAACCAACAAAAAATTCATGGTTTTGGGAAAGAACACAATTGGACAAAATGGAGCATTTTTTGGAATCTTCCATATTGGTCTGATTTGTTGGTCTGACACATGTTGGATGTCATGCATATTGAGAAGAACTATTTTTATAATTTATTTCATACAGTTTTGGATACACCGGGTAAAACCAAAGATAATGTAAAGGCACGATTAGATCTTGCCCAAATTTGCAGGCGACCAGAACTTGAATTGTTTGAAAATGTCAAATCACAGAGATTAATGAAGCCAAAAGAAGCTTATACACTGAACAAAGAGAGTCGCTTATTATTTTGTCAGTGGATTGCAGATTTGAGACTTCCACATGGTTATGCTTCCAACTTGGGCAGATGTGTTAAAAATGGTCATATTACCGGATTAAAAATTCATGACTGTCATGTTATAATGGAAAGACTTATGCCTATTGGATTAAGAGGTTTGTTGAATTCTAAGATTTGGGATTCGATAATAGATATATCATATTTTTTCTGATACATGTGTGCGGCGACAACAGACTACGATACACTAAGCAAACTGGAAGAAGCTGTTGTTGTAATTATATGCAAATTGGAAAAAATCTTTCCATCGGCTTTCTTTGACTCGATGGAACATTTGATATTACATTTTCCACATGAAGCAAAATGTGGAGAGACATCATCTTCTACCTCACAGTATCAGGAGCAACTGCGTGCTCAGAGTCAGCTTATAGAGGATTTGTGTTAAGGGCAGGAGCAGATGCGTCAGCAGCACGATGAGGAGATGCGTCGATGGCAGGAGCAGATGCGTCAGCAGCAGGATGAGGAGAGACGTCGATATGAGGATCAACATCAGGAGTATATGGAGTATATGCGTCGTCTGACTCATAATTTAGGGATGGAGTTTCCTCCACCACCTCCTCCAGTTCCTCCAGATTATCCACCCCCCAGTGATTTTTTTAGATGTAATAAACATTTGAGTTCGTAGTTTATTGTCATATTAACTATTTACAATTCCTCTTTCATATTGGTACGAATATTACGTGATTTAATTTGTTTTTATTTTTTTAATATATTATTACTTATTAGTATTATTTTTAATGTCTGCTTATTTTAGTAATATTAATTTTAATATTTTATATTTATTGTTAATATTGAGAAGTTTATAATTTTATAATTTTATTAATATTAATAATATTAATATTATTTTTTCATAAATATTTATGTTTATTTTAATAATAATATTATAATATTAATTTTTTATATTAATAATATTAGTACTATTATTATTATTTTTTGATATTAATATTTCATAATATATAATATAATATTATTTATATTCATATTATTATTATTTTTTGATATTAATATTTCATAATTATATTATATATTTTTATTATTATTAATATTATAATAATATAATTCATTTATATTATTAATATTAATATTATTATCATATAGATAGTTTAATAATAATAATATTATATTAATTTTTTATATTATTAATATTAGTATTATTATATTATATTATATTATTTATATTCATATTATTATTATTTTATATTAACATTTCATAATTATATTTTATATATTTTTTAATTTATATGATAATAATATAATTTTTTTATATTATTAATATTATTATTATTTTTATATGATATTATACAATTTGTAATAATTATTTTATTTTATTTTTATTTTTTTTAATATTTGCGACGGGAACATTTACGACGGGAATTCCCGTCCTAAATGTTTTTTTACTATACCATTTTCGACGAGACAAATACCCGTCGGGAAAACCTTTCTGCGACGGTCCGTTGAAAATACATTCGTCGCAAGTATTTTTTTTAAATTTCGCATTTGCGACGGGATTCTGACCCGTCGCAACTAATATATATGCGACGGCCCATCGCAAATACCTTTTTTATATATAAACGAAAACTCATTTGCGACGGGGGAAAAATACCGTCGCAAATAAACTTTTTGCGATGGGACCGCCACAAAAACACCTATTTGCGACGCCATTTTCGGCAACGGGTGATTTGCGACAGAGCCCTGTCGCAAAAGACCTTTTGCGACGGGATCCCGTCGCAAATATTCAGTTTTCCTGTAGTGACTTATAATTTAAATTCAAACAATTACAAATACCTTATCCTTCTAAGTGGGTAGTTGGGTATTACCTTGGGTAGTGATCCATAATTCATATGATATTCTTCCACTAGTGTATATTTCTACTTAAAATCATTATATGAGTCATTTTGATGGCATTTGAAGAGTTGTGGAACTAATACATTCGTGTTTCATGTGACATGAGCATGGTGATGACCACCCTTCAGAGGTGGTGGGTACTGAGACACCAATGATTCCTCCTATAGTGCCACTGGTGACACCACCTACTATACCTGAATAGGGAATAGATTCTTGGTTTTGATACAATTTTCTACATATGATGTAGTCGATGTAAGGTGCTCCACAACCTACACCTACTATGGTTGATCTGACTCAAGAGTTCCAGTGGAATCATCTCCCCACCTTTTCAGGGGATGATGGTCCATAGGCTATTGAGTCTTGGTTGGAGGACACTCTATCTATATTAGATACTCTATAGAAGCCTCTGAAAAGGTTTTTCAATCTTGCCACATATATGCATCATGATTAATCCAAGAACTAATGGGATATGATTACTCAAGCTAGTCGATATCAGGTCATAGTTTGGGATAATTTTTAGATTGCCTTCTATGATTACTTCTTTCCTCAGACATTGATAGATGATTGAGCCATAGATTTCATGAACCTTTAGTTGGTTTTTATTTCAGTTATGGACTATTCTATGCATTTGACTAAGTTACAGGACTTTGTAATGCTTCTATATGGTGATGATCTATCATGTGATAGACACTTTGAGGATTGGATCTAGTATTCCATCCATACTTAGGTGAAAGATATTCACCTACCTACATTTTCTAATATTGTGAACTAGACCATTATTACTGAGTGAAACCTAAGTAAAGGTGAATGTTCTGGTAACATAGGTTCAGTGCCAAGGAAGGGTAGTATTTATTCCATTAGTAGAAAATTTTCAATTGTGGATTCTCATCAGAGAAGTATTGTCCATAGTATAAGCACTAAAAGCTCCATTATATTCCATTAGTGTGGAAAAGAAGGGAATTTGAAGCCTATATGTGATAGATGTACTATTAATTTTTGTTCCTCTGGATTTATGGTGCATCTTTATAGATTATTTTAGACCATTCCACATATTTCTAGTGGAAGAAGATCCACACTAGCTCCGCCTTTAGGATAAGGATCAGTTGCACAGTGTTAGGTGGGGAGTTGGAGTAGCATTAGCAAGAATGTATGAGGAGGATGACATAGTCTTGGTAGTCAAAATTCTAATTATATATTCCTATATAGAAGATATTATTTGGGTTGTCTAACTATAGAATAGGGATGCATATTAGTCTAGATGCATGTATTACATCTGATATGTGAGGATTAGAGTATAGAGCCATCTATAGTATGAAGTATTGTTATAGTATCCTCCCCTGTTGTATATTCTCTTTTTAATAAAGATGATTCAAACTTCTTTATCTCTATATCAACCATGGAGAGTCTTAGTTTTTATATTCACTACTTTTTTGGTGTGAAGACCTTGGACACATTGTTGGGAGTGCGGTCATAGGGTATACGCTAATGCAGGGACATCCCCATGATGTAATAAGTTATCACTTTCTATTGGACCTCTTTATTCTTGATATTAAGAGCTTCAATTTCATTCCCAAGATGGATTTTTTGGTTCCATGTCACACCTATGTGGAATTCTATCATGGTAGCGTTTTATTTGCATCACCAAAGGGAAAAATCTATCTTCACATGGGTAAGTGGAATATCTAAAAAGGTAGATCTAGACTAGAGCATCATGGGATAGGAGGAGTCACTACCCTGATTACTAGTCTTTTCATAGATGAGTAGGTATTGCCTTAGATATATTTTCTCCCATAGTGGATCATTTTAGGGACATATTTTCTTATTATTTTTCTATTTTACCTACTGATAGAGAAGAAGACTTTACGGTCATTCTCATTCTAAGGGTATCTCCAGTGTTCATTACTCCATATAGGATTTCACCTACTAATCTCCAAGATCTCGAGAGAAAGTTGGAGGATCTAGTGGTCAATGGGTTTATCAAACCTAGTACTTGTTCTTGGGGTTCACCCATGATTTTCTCTGTGAAGGAAAATGAGACCCTTCATTTATGGATGCATTAATAATTGTTATAGTAGCTTATGGTTAAGAACTTGTATCCATTGCCTTGAATAAATGATCTATTTAACCAGCTCTGAGGATCTTGGGTAATCTTGAAGATCTAACTGAAATTGGGCTATCATCAAGTGCGAGTCAATCCTATAGACATACCTCATACAACTTTTAGTAGAAGGTGTAGTCTTTATGAGTATCTTGTTATGCACTTCAGTTTTATGGATGTCCCTGCTATTTTCATGGACTTTATAAAAATGGTTTTCCATCCATATATGTATTCCTTTGTCATGGTATTTGGGGAATACATCTTGGTGTATTCTCGTATTCATATAGATCATGAAAAACACCTTGGGATCATTTTTAATATATTGAGAGTCCATCATCTTTATTTCAATCCTAATAAGTTTCACTTATAGATCAATAAATTCAATTTATTGGGTCATATTATCTTAGAATCATGAGTATCTATTGACCCAAAGATGGTTAATGTTGTGGTTTCTTGGGAGTATCCCAATAATGTGTTTGCAATATAGAGTTCCTTGGGACTATATGGATATTATAGGAATTTCATAAAGTAATTATCATTCCTTACTACACCTCTTACTGGTCTTATAAATAAGGGTGTGAAGTTCCCATGGTCTAAATCATTTAATAAAACCTTTCAAGAGCTAAAATAAAGGCTTACCTTGACATTTATTATGATCTTGGTAGAGCCTAGAAGAGGATATACATTATTATATGATGCATCAGGCATCATCCTAGGTGAAGTAATGATGTAGGAGGATAAGTTATTGTATATGTATCTCGTTATTCAAGGCCTCATGAGAGAAACTACCCAATTCATGACCTCAATATACTAGAATTTTTCCATGACTTACACTACTGGAGACATTATCTAATGGGTGAGCACTTTGTGGTGTCTACAAACCAAAAGAGCCTAAAATATATCTTTTCATAGCATGAATCGAATATCAGATAGTGAATATGGTTTTAATACCTTCAGTACTTTGACATTGAGCTTGCCTATATTTTTGGAAAGGGAAATGTGGTAGTGGATGTGCTGAGTTTGAAAACACAAGAACATACCGTACAAGAATTTATTGATGAATGGAAATCGATGGCCCACTTTTCTAAACTATATCTAGAGTTTCGTGAGAGTTATGATTATTCTTATCTTATATAATTGATATTCACCTCTTCACTCATTAATAGGGTGAAGATCAGGAAATTTTTTATAATGAAGGCTTGGTTCTCTAGGAGAGTATTACTGGTGAGGACCTAACTCTAGATTGGTCTGTAGATAGAGATGAAATCTTATGTATTCAAGGATGTGTTTGGGATAATATAAATATGAAAGAGGAACTAATTCAATATTCCCACACATCTTAGTGGTAAGTAAATCTAGGAATTTCCAAGATGTATCAAGATATGTGACGCTGGTATTGGTGGCCTAGGATGAAACATCAGATAACATATTTTATCAATAAGTTTTCGACCTCTCAATTGGTAAAGGTGGAGCACTAGTAGCTTACTAGCTTGTTAGAACTATTCAAATTCCCCGAATGTAAATGAGAAGATGTAACAATGTATTTTTCCATCATCTTACCTAGGTTGCCTCGAGGTAGCAACACAGTTTGGGCAGTCATGGATAGACTATTGAAAGTATCCCACTTCCTTCCTATCTAAGAGACTTTCTCATTTGATGAGTTTTGAAGACTCTATTTATTTGAGATCATATGACTACATAGAGTCCCTCATAATATTTTTATAGATAAATATGCTCATTTCACATCATGGTTTTAGTAGGGGTTATATAGATCAATGGGTACATGGGCTCTTCTTAGAATATATTTTCTTCCTCAGACTGATGGCCAGTTCGAACATACAATATAGGTATTAGAAGAAATGCTCTAAGAATATGTCATATATTTTGGTGGGTCTTCGAAGAATTATATCCCTCTCATCAAGTTTTGATACAATAACGTCTTTTAGGCGATGATTCAAATTGATCCCTATTAGGAATGGTATATAAGGTCATTTGTTCACCCTTATTCTAATTAGTTGTAGGAGTGTTAATACTACTAGTTCCTTGTATCATTTTGAAGAATATAGAGCAGTTTCAGCTGATCAGGAAGCGTATTTCTACTACTCAATCTTGAAAAAAATATTATGTCTGTCGCCCCTGAAGACCTCTGAAGTTCGAGGTTGGGGATCATGTTTTTTTGTGGGTATCACCTAGTCTTAGGCATAGATGGATATAGAGGAAAGGGCAGTTGTCATCATGCATTATTAGGACATTTGACATTATGGATAGAATTAATCCAATAGCCTATTAGTTTTTATTACCTCAGAGATACCATTCCATGCATGATTCCTTCCATGGTTAATAGCTTCTCCATTATCATGTAGACCCATCTCCTACTTTTGATCATGAGTAGGTTGAGTTAGATGCTAATGCTCCATTTGAGTAGCATCCCATGTGCGTCATTGAATGGAGCATGAAGGCTCTTCTAGGCTAGTCTATCCCTTTAGTACATGTGATATGGTAGTATTACTGGGTATAATACAATACATGGTAGTAGGAGGATGACATATGTGCTTATTGGTTGGAGTTCTTCTCAAAAAAAAATTTATCTCCCTTTGAAGGTGAACTCGAGGATGAGTTCATTTAATGGGGTAATAATGTAAGAACCTAGTTTTTCTATGAGGTATGTATCATTTTTATTTTGGAATAATTATTTTTTTGTACCTAATATGGATACCAAATGAGTTTAAGAATTATTTGAGGGTGTCCTGGGCTTGTTTGGAGCCCAGGGCCCTAGACGATGGAGGAAACCACTGGGTCAAATAATTGGTGGAAACAATGTGACCCAAACTTCATGGTTTCCCCTAACTGTGTAGGTAATTTCAGAGGGGAAATCATGGGTGAATAGTTTTCCAAAACTATGAACCTAGAGTCACAAGACCATGAGATTATCTCAGAAAAATATATCAGAGGTTGTAGCATATTTTGTGAATAGTTATTCAGACCATGCACATGAAATAGTGTGGGGTCCCTCCTTATATATTGGGATATGCACGGTTGGAACATGGTTTGTACAATTGTGCAACCAAACTATGGGACCCAATAATTTTTGGGTAAATTAATATTTTTCCCTTAAATAATTTTATAACATAAGTTTTTTTTTCCTTACCTCTGGTGGATAGAATATAGCTCCCCCATATTGAAATATCTCAAGCTCCCTCTTCCTAGATTCTTTAATATCTTTATCATCTAAATTTCAATTGGAGAATCATTCATATCTTTGTATTACTCTAGGTAAGGTCTATACTATTTATACCCAGTTCATCATTCTTTTTCCCCTTGATGACACTATTTTGATATAGGCTCATATACCCTATTTTTAGGTATTTGATCTTTTTTTCATGTTTATTCAGATCTAGGCCAAACTATAGTCTGATATTGGATGAGGATAGTGATATAGGCTCGAGGTAGGTGGTCTATGAATCATTCCTTGAGTCTCCCCATTTTATAAATTGTTCTTGTTGTGCCGCATACTGGTTTCATCGGGTGTTGCCTATTAAATTCATATTCCATGGTTATAGTTATTATAATGGAACTCAAGACCCTTGTTATATATAATCATCATTTTTGGATTTATGTCCTCAACGGCGACCACCCCGTATAGGGTTTTTCTTTTCTTATGCCTTTAATGGATTTTTTTATGACCAAATTCACCATCATTCTGTTATGCTTTAACTTGGTTATTAATGATAAGTGTTTAATTAAATGAATGAATTATTAATGGTTGTTACATTATTGTATCACATGATCCTTCTAAGGTATGTTTTTTAAATATATTAAATGAGACTCACTTGTAAATGGAAATTATTTTATATATATACCACTTGGTCTAGTTAAATATAATTGAACTAAATATGGTTTCATTTCTTTAACCTTCCTTATCATGCATATGAATGGTAAATGAGTGAACCAAATAATTGATTAATTAATTAGAGTATTAAACGGTTTCATATCATTTTTATCCTTGTCACTTAGTATAAAATGTAGTGGAATGAACCAATTGACTTATTAAAAGGATTATTGCATGTTTATAATTAAATAAGTAATTACATATAAGGTTCATATTTAATATGGACCTTTTATCATTATAAGAATGGTCAGACTTGATCTAATCTTGTATTCTTGAGGTAATTCCTTGATCACTTAGAGGATAGAATTATAATTCAAGTAGTTGATTTCCGAGGGAGATACCCACCATGGAACATGGTCTTAGTCTAGTAGCGGATTCCCATCATGATGATATAGGATCCCTTCACTATATTCTAGATATTATGATGCCTTGGATACACTCCTTGGATTCATCTTGATGTCTTCATACATATGGCACCAAGGATTCACCCCATTGGTTACAATCTTGCTTAGACCATTTTTCCTTATATGTGATCCTTGGACTCTGTTAGAAATGTTTATAGTGGAATTCCATGGGTGATTCCCTATAGATTACACTTAGAACCTTATGAAAAGGCTGCATGTTATTATTGGTTTGGCTCAACCCCTAAGGTTAAGGATTCCTTGGTTATTACCTTGGATCATCTTTAATTATTATTATCATCATCAAGGAGTCCTTGGTTCTTACCTTAGATCCTCTATTATTATTATTATCATTATGGTTATAGGATGATTTGGTCATAACTTAGATCCTCCTACTCTTTTATTATAAACTAGAACATAATAAATTAAATGATTACATGTTTATACACTAGTTGAGGCTAAAAAAGGTATCGGGGTATTTTCATTTTTGTACTAATTTACATTTATATATATACCAACACACTATTTCATTTTATATTCACAAACTGAATTTGTATATATTTCATTGGTGGTGGCCTACTAAGATTTATCTCACACCTTTGTTGAGCCGCTAATGGTACCCAGAACCCATATATATTACATGTATACAAGTGTTGACAAGGGGAAGAATCTCAATTTGTACACCCTATCATTCTTTCCTACATAGGATGGAGCTTGGTAGCAGATGGTTAGGCCAGTGCTCGGGATGCTGGATAGTTTTTGGATTATTTTTTATTCTTCTATATATCATGTATTTTCTTATAACTTATGTACCTATTTTCTATTTTATTAAATACATGATGGAAATTATCATCATATTTTGTATATAATTATATTTATGGTTATTAGTTTATTATTTTTGGTTGGATGATTATATTTTCTTTTACTATGAGGGTTACTAGACTAGTTTTTATAGTGTCTATTTCTGATGTTCCATTTTTTTATATATTCTTCTGCTACTTCTTGGTTATTACTTATCTATTGTGCTCCATTATGTTAATGAGGGAATGGTGTCCCCATGGACACCCCCTAGGCCCATGATACTATTCGAAATCCTCTAGTGTATGGGGAGGTGCGCTTGAAGCCATGTGGCCAACCAGGATTAGGGAACCTCTAAGTGGAACCTGGGTATGGGATGTCACGGAGTCTCATACTAAGTTTATAAAAGAATGTTGTGATTATTGAGAACTATTTTAAACATAGGAATCAATTCATTTATCTTCATATTGTTTGAGTTGAAGAATTATATCACCATTATGAAAGAGAATATAAGAAAAATATAATTACTATATATCATTCCATTACATAAGAAAAATTTATTCCTTTAGGTGTGATTCAAGAATTTTTCCATATCTAAATTATCTCATACTGTAAATGACAAATAAAAATGTTAAGTTTTTCAATCCTCAAGAATAAAAATTAACATTTAATAGATCATAAGATCAAAAAATGGGTTGAAAAGTTTTTCCTCTTATCTTTAAACATCTACTAAAACGAAACGAGGTTATAATAAGTAAATATAATACACAAATAAAATATGAATAGACCTTCATATGATGAAATAATACAATAATCTATAAATCATCAACAATAACTCCTAAATTACAAAAAAAATCATTAAAAAAATAAGTAACCTTAAAATTATTCAAAATATTCCATACTAAGATTGAAATGAAAAAATTAGAAATATTTAATCACATATTTTTCCAAAATAAACTTAACATTTATTTCAAAAAAACTTAATCACTCATAAAATCACATATCAAAAACATATATACCCTAATAATATGTCCTCTAAAATATACTAATGATTTCTAAAATTATCATGAATCGTCACAAAAAAATAAAATAAAATACCAAAATTTAACTCAATAATTAGTCTTTAAATAATATCTACAACATTGAAAGAAAAATATCATACAATTCAATAATTTCATTTTAAACATAATCCAATAATATTCTCAAAAAAAATATTTTAACCTGATATACCATAATTACCTTAACATCAAAGAATGTATTAAACCTAAATTTTTTCTATATATTTCAGTTTAGGTACCCAAAAAATTTAATAACATCCTTCCCAAATAACCATTACACTAAACACATATTAAACCTAAAGTTTACCTTAACCATAATCATTTATTCCTATAAATTTATCCTAAAATATCTTTAATCCCATTAAATTATAGGCACATAAAACATCGAAAGGGTATCTATAATTTGAATTTATGATCAACCTAAAAAATATTAACCTGTAAAGGAATTTATAAACCATATATTTTCGTTAACATATAACATCCTAATATATATTGATATCAATACCCTTCTCTGATACTAAATGTAATATAAAAAACTCATTCTCCTAGTTCTACTGTTGAAATATTAATTTATATATATTGGACATCATACCAGCTGAAGCAACCCAATTTTAACTATCCATAGTTACAATATTACTATAATGATTATGACACTGACATACCCAAGAAATTTTTTGGTTTATAGAAATATATAATTATTAAAAAAACATTACCTAACATAGCACACATCCTTATCACTAGATGGATTATTTTCATATTATGGTCGTATTTTCTTATCCCATAATAAGTTTTTGACATCATTTCAAAAGTTCATCACATATGATATACTTATAAATTTATCAAATTTTTAAACTTAGTTATAAATGAGGGGAAATGGTATCATAATAAGGGTGATCTAAGATGATTAGTAAGAGAATTTTATAGTGTAAGCTACCAAGAATACGTAATCTATAGTGAATATGGAAGAGTGAAGAAATAATACATGAAAAAATTAATCAATAACTTGATAATGAGATTTATCCTTGAAATGTATCAATGTAGTAATCTCATGAAAAATAATTTCTAATTTATCAGTGATGGAATTCATAATTTTAAGCAATTAAATCCTATTTTCAAAGTCTCATCCAATAGTTATTCATTAATTTGGTAGGAAATACCAAAATAATACTTGAGGCATTACTAAATGATTATCTCGTGAATTATACCAATGAATAGAGGTGATATATAATTATGTTCTACATTATTCACTAAATATTTCCAATGCATTAATCATATATTGAATGATCATAACTATATGAAATCAGTATAACTTAACAAAAAATAAATTTCTATATTGAAGAGAAGTACTAAATTTCAATATTCCTCAATTAATAGAATTAAATTATTTATATGTTTACTTAAATTAATAAAATATATACTTATGGTATATGGTTAATAAAATATTTAAATGTTAAATATATTCATGATACAAAATAATATGGTTATAATTTCAAAAGAATAATGAAGAGTGACAGAGTACAAAATATTAAAGAACCAAAAATATTCATTTAAAAAATGAGGTTTAAACCAAAAAATAATAATGGATAAAATAAGGAAAATAATTCAATAGAAATATATATATTTAATTAAATTTACTTCTTTTAATAATTATAGGGGAAAATATAATCTAAAAATTGAAAATAATTTTCCTTTAACTTTTAAAAAAATTTCATCAAAATGAACTAATGAACTAAATCCAAAAAAAATTCAAAAAGGTCTCAAAGAAAAATTTAAAAAATTATTTATATTACAATTTAAAAAATTTGGATCTTGAAAAAAACTATGATTACATAAAATAATGTATAGTGGAAGATAAAATAAAAAACAAAATGGAAACCATTTTTCAATGATTTTGAGAAAATAACATCCCTTTCATTTTTTTAACATTTTAAAATGAGAAAATCCCCATATAAGTGGATTATTATTTCATTAATAGAAAATATAAACTTGTAAAGTAATATTGATAAAAAATAATATCTATAATGGAAGGAAATTTTTTTCATGAATCAAATGATAGAAAACATTATTTTTCACAGTTTCTAAATAGAGTTAAGAATGATCCGTGTAGAAAATGATGAAAACAATCCATTAAAATTTTGAATATAAATTTAAAGTAAACATAAAATTACCTTAAGAAGTCATTTATGTATACAAAATAACATTCTTGAAATAAAATATTCAATATGGTTATGGAAGAGAGTGGTTCCCGAACAAAAAGGAGAAATAAGTACAAATTTTTTAAAAACAAACATTCATCGAATTTGGGTACCAAAGAGGGGAAATTTGAAAGTGTCTATAAATAATAAAAATAAACATAAAAGGAGAAAATATTTGGTATTTTAGAGAGAAATAGTATATAATTCCTTTGTAAAGGATTCAATCAAAAAAATCCTAAAGTGATATTAAAATATAAACCCTTACCTTAGATGCCAACTTGGTTAGATGTGTTCTAACCTCATGAATAATAAATCAATATTTACTATTCATATATATAATATCAATATTAATATCTATATTTTTGGATATCAGTTATTCATAACTTATTTTTACCTATTTATATATGATCCTTTATTAAAATCAATTATTTATGTATTAACTTTTCAATTTCTCATGCATGGTTTGATTCAATGGTTATCTTAAATGAACCTTGGTCATGGTTTCATCACATAAAAAAATTAATCATGTAATATATATCATATTTATAAATTAAATAAACTTTTATAACTATTTAATGAGTTTTTTATGAAAAAATAAATACAACATTCAAGGTGGTGGTAATCTGCACATGCACATGACTGATGTTTTTATTTTTCAATGGGTGGAATGAAAAGAATGTAGATAACAATTTATCATTATAGAATCTTAATTATTTCATAAATATATTATTTATTCATTAATTCCATCTATATTAAAAACTATGGGAGGCAGTGATGAAAAATGAATTACATCACTTAGTAGAGGGGGTAGTCTGCATGTATGCATGAGTGATGCTTTCATTTTACATTAGATAGATAGAAGAGAGAAAATGGTTGTAACATTAAAAAATAATTTTAATTATAGTAATGATGTATATTTTATTATATTTAGAAGGTTATGGAATATTTTTAGGAGGTTCGAGAAGAATGAATCTTGGAAGAGTCTGGTAAAAACATTCACCTCTTCCTTAGACAAACTCAATTACAAAACACCTTAAGGATTATTTATTGGGTATTTTGGAATAAAATGAATATATTGGTTATGGATAAGTATATTGGGATGTTATTTGGGTAAATATTAGACAAGATAAGTGATTTTTTATTGTGTTTATAAGTGATGATAGGAGGTTCCCTTTTATTATTGAGGGGAGTAGCACCATTGTAAATACCCTTTACTTTATAATAATATAATGTCATTCATATGGGAATGTGGAACCAAATGGACACCTTTTGAAGAGAGGATATGTTAAAATTGATATCCCCTCAACTAATAAAGTCTAGTGTCACGAACCAGGCCGGGTCTCCATCCCACTCGACGCTCGACCCGGTCTGCGAAATAGCCTAAAGGGCATTCCCGATCCCCACGGGCTAGCACAGGTGCCCAGGTATCATAAGTAAAAAATGGGAATGGTTTACCCAAAATAAAAGATAAAAAAGACAACTCACAATATAAACAACTGAAACTGGAAACAGACAACCAAACACGACTTTAAACTATAAAACGAACCTAAAGGCTTACAACTTAAACCAACATCCAAAATTAAACGACAACCAAAAGAAACTAAAACTCTAAGTCGAACCTCCAATCAACAAGAGAGGTGCAGCATCCACATGCCACAAACACCAACCTGCCCAAGAAGACAATCAATGACCAAAACCACCATCGCTGAGCTCAACGCTTCAACCTAGAATAGAAAAGAAACAGAATCTACATACACCCAAAGGTGTATGAAGTGTGTGAGCCAAAATACCAGTAGGACATCACCCAATAAAAAGGTTCCATGCATAATTATTCAATGACAAATACATTTTCAATTTTAATAAAAGAAAATAAGTAAATGCTTTAACAGTTTTAAAGAAAATGGGTTTTAGGAAAACAGTTTCAAATGGAATAACTTAAATTAAAAATAAACACACACCCTTACTTTTTAAAATAACCAAATTGTCACACAGATGAGTGTAAAGTAAAAAATGAGCACTAATATGGGAGAGGCCGCGTGGGTGTTATCTAGCTTGGGTCCCTAGATCTTAGTGTCTTGGTGATACGTGGATTAGAAGGCCACGACCCTTAGAAAATGTGGCTTTGAAGGCCACGACCCTCAGAAAATGTGGATTAGAAGGCCATGACCCTCAGAAAATGTGAATTAGAAGGCCACATGTCATGACCCGACCTGACCCGGGCTCGAGCCACAACTACCCCAAGCCCACCTCCATAGGATAGGGGCTGGCGACCAGCGCCGAAGGCACAACAACTCGAGGTGGCCTTTTCCTAAGTACCTGTACACACACATGCAGCACACTCAATGCAAAAGTGCAGAGTAAAAGAAAAGACAAGCAGAGTAAAGTGCAACTACTATATATAAACCACCAAAAGTGCATCGACCTCTAATCAGTACAAATCAAGTGTTGAAAGTAAACTGGAAAGAAAAGGGGCAAAACATGCGCCAACCAGAAAACTGCCACAACCCGAAAACATGTGAACAAAAAGTAAACAACTGGAAGGGTCCCCCACCTGGAACCCGACTCCGACCACCGCACACGGTCCATGCTCCTGAACTCCTAAGCTCCACTGAAGTCATGACCAACCTGTCCGTCGTCTGCAAGGGAACACCAAGTGAGGCCAAATCCCAAGCAGGGGTGAGTATAAAAATACTCAGTAGGATACCCTAAAGGCTCGAGGGAGAAACAAAGAAGGTATCGAAGGGTGATCAGTAGATCGAATAGGGAAAAGTAAAGGAGTACAACTGAAAGTGCAGTAAAGAGTGCAGTAAAGAGTCCAACTCAACTCAACAAGAGGAAGGAAGTAAGACTCATCCAGACATAAGGAGCTGGAAATGGTGAGAAGATGAAATTATCGTCGAGTCTTCGCTACCTATAGCAGGAGAGTAGACTCATCCAACCACGAGAAGCTAGACACGGAAAGCACGTGGCATACCCCACGCGTCTTCACCTCCCCTGGAAGGAGAGTAACCAAACCCAAGAAGTGGGTACTAGAACAAGTTATATACATATACATATGCAAAACAAGAATCCCGAACAAGGTCGTAAGGGGATATCCATCCCGTAGCTCAGCCCAAGAAAAGTGAGTCACCAATAGTCCCATAAGTAAACACCATCGATGCCCAGCATCCCACACATTTTCCCCGAACTGCAAGTCAAGGGGCTCAAATCACCTCACCTTGACACTATCCGCTTTGGGCGGCACTAACTCACCCGCATGATTTTAGTTAGCATCACAAGGACGCATCTCGGTGGGGAAATTTCCCCTCGTACTTGAGAGTTATGGGGAAGGTCGAACCACAACTCGTCATTGCCCCGCGGTCAAGAGGTCACCTCAATGTCAAGGTCGTCCCATCACTGACCCGTACAACCAAGGGTCCCACTCCGGTAGTCATGGATAAAATTCACCGAATAGCCTCATAAGAAGGCTTGAGTCTATAATGCCAACGGTTGACCCACTTCCTAGCCCTACTGGAGGGTAAACCCTAATACATCATCAGGCGACCCACTGCCCAACCCTGCTAGAGGGTAAACCCTAATACATCATCAGGCAACCCACTACCCAGCCCTACTGGAGGGTAAACCCGGAACTATTGGAACCATGGTATTCTATACATGATTTGGAGTATGGTTTGTGTTTGTTTTCAATCCTTAGGGGATGTTCAGAATTTTTACCAGCAAAGAGATCATACAGTTCAAGCGGTACAAAAGAGTAGTATAAGGTGGCACCGTTTCCCAGTGTTTGCCAAATTTTTGGGGTCCAAAATTTGGAGTTTGGTGAGCATCGAGAAAAGTGGATATCTATGAAGATCTTTTTATATATATATATGAAAAAGGCATTAATTTCGCGAATATAGGATGCATTGATTGGATTTCTCGAAGACCAGAAAAATGGAGGCGGCGATGCTTCGCGATTACGTCAAAGCTTCGCGAACGGCAGAGTTGAAGTGCATCGCGGCGGTGAGGGGCTTTGCAAGGGAGCTTCGCGGAGAAGGTGAGAAATAATGTTGACGGTAATGATCCGGGATTACGAAGAGATCCGCGATCTGAAAATTTCCGAGGTGCTTCACGATTTGGACAGAATTCTGGCGAAAACTTCGGAGCTTCGCGATTAGCGAAGACGTGGTGCTGACTTCGCGCGAATGGGTCGAGGGTCGGTGGAATTGCCTATAAATTGAGGCCGACCCCCTCGATAGAAGTAGAGATATTTTTTAGAGAAAATTCTTTACTCTAGTTTCACAAAGGAAGTTCGCGAAGGTAGTGTGCTTCGTGAAAGATGAGCTTCGCGGCGGATATTCTAGCTCCGCGAAAGTCGTGTGCTCCGTGTTGGCTCAGTGAGCTTCACGAGGGAAGTCACTTTGCGACGACTTGAGATCCGCAACGGCCTAATCATTGCGAAGGCTTGAGCTTTGCGATGTTCTGAGCTCCACAATATTGTGAGCTTTGCGAAAAGGAAGGAGCTTTGCGCAGGCTTGTTTGAGCTTCGCGAAATTGGGAGCCTCGCGAAGTAGGGTTCTTTGCAAAGGTACTTTCCAAAGGTAGTTTGCCCGGTGTTTAAGTGAAAAAGGGGTATTCATCAGTGGATGAACATTGGACTTCAATAGAGCATCTACATACAATGAAGGATGCATTCTTATGTAATGATGAAGAGACCTTCATGTCTATAAACTGAGTGTGGCTTCACCAAGGGCAGTGAGCCAGGGGGAGTCAACAGGAGTGACCCGAGGGAAGCAGTGAGCTATCCCTAAACCTTTGTAAAGGTAGTGAGCCTGGGACAGAGTGACTGTTCCCGAACCTCTGTAATCCACAGCTAGTGAAGATTAGTGGAATTTGGTACGACTGAAAACTTTTCGGCATATGCTCCTTAGACGTAGACCTTAGCGGTGAACCAAGTAAAAAGTGTTGTGTATTCTCTGTGCATGTGAATGTTTTCTTTCTGATCATATTCATCATACAGGTTCAACAAGTTCCTAAAAAAGTGGGAACAAGATCCATCACATTAAAAGAAAAAGTTTTCACCCTGATTCACCCCTCCCCTCTCAGGGTGTCTCGGGGTCCTTCAGGAACAAGTTGACAGGCGACCCACTGCCTAGTCTCTGCTGGAGGGTAAACCAGAAGAAGTCGATTAGCAACCCACTGCCCAGCCCCGCTGGAGGGTAAACCCCAAAAAGTTGATGAGAAACTCACTGCCCAGCCCCACTGGAGGTTAAACCCGAAGATATCAATGAGCAACCCACTGCCCAGCCCCGCTGGAGGGTAAACCCGAAGAAGTCGATGAGAAACCCACTACCCAGCCCCACTGGAGGGTAAACCCGGAACTGCTCTGGCCATCCCTACTCGATGGTACAACACTGGCCAACAGAACTCGGATGGGGTATCGTGCAACCACCCAACTCCAGAACAAAACCAAGGGAAACCACTCTACCCTGCTAGTCTAAACCATCGTGAACAGGAGGACCCTCTATGCCACGAGAGGTCAAAGGTACGTAAAATGGAACACGACATGCACATTGGGCCCATACGACATGTGGCCCCAGATCATCTCCCAACCAAGAACAAATGTTCTCAGGAACATACTATATCATGTACCTCTAAGAATTCCCATATACTCCTAGAGTATACCACATCTCTAGCCCAAAGGCTATCATGCACATGACACCCAACGTCCACGCGAAGGGCGAAAACATAGTTCGCCAACCTACTCCCTCCACAGCTCCAGCATGGGCAACCACATCTCTTCAAACATTTCTTCACTCACATGGAAGTGCATGTGATCTCATGCCAAGGGTTCGCTTCCGAACACAGCAAGAAGAACCACCACCAGAGCACCTTTCATAATTCCACATTTAAGATCACGCAAGAGGCTCCGCTCTCCCGAACAGATTACACTGTTGTAATCCTCATGGAAAAACGCGTGACATAGACTACTTACTCCCCCAAAATGGTCAACTGGTGAAAAAAGTACTATTCACCATAACCAACCCATGTGGGGGTCTGCACCCCAACTCCGATACTCATCGGGTGAACTGTGCCATCGCGATGCTCTCAGAAAAACACGCGGAAACAACTACTCGAACGCCCCAAACGGACATCTGGTGAAAAAGGCATGAAAACGCTACACACAGCTCAAGAGACGGCACGTGGGGCCCACGCCTCAACTCCGGCTTCGACGCCCGAAACCACCCCGGTCATTTTTGCCTCGATGCCAGGGTCACAACGTCATTGACGGCATCTAAAACAGATTCTGAATGCATATGCTGCAACTCCCCGCGTTATACGCAAACAGGACCCCGTGGGGTCCACACCTCAGCTCCAACCTGAACACTTTGGAAAGCTCCTCAAAAATTCCGCACGAGGACTGGGATCACGCTGCCGCTGACGGCGTGTCAATCAGACATCCCAAGCAGGAGTTAGGACCGATGAAGCAATTAATTAATTAAACAAATAATTAATTAATTGTTCCTACAAAGCGTTTCGTGTCACCGTGCAACGAAATCAAACCGAAAGGGCTCCGAACCAACTTTGGAAGGGTTGGCTTAGCTCCGGCGCCACTACACCTCTGACGGCGCTTCAAATGGACGTCCAGCTTGCGAGCCACGTCCGTCGCAACATTAATATTAAATTTATTATTATTAAATTAAAGTGTTTCGATCACCCAACTTCTGGCACGAAACCCAAAAACCCTAGAACCCACTTCAACAATTCCGCCTCACCGACACGATCCCGCAGCCGCTGACGGCGCATCAAACAGACGCGCCGTTTGCATGTTACGGCTCCCCGAACGCAAGGGGGGCCTAACCGGGCCGGTTTCCCCCCAGCCAGCCCAGACCGAGCCGCCAGCCCGCGGCCCATCCGTGGGTCCGTCCCGAACCGCCATGGCCCGCTGGCCACAGCCTGCCCCTCAGCACAGGACCCGATCCTCAGGTCTGTTTTGTACAAGCCGACCGGCCCTTTGGTCGGTCCGTGCGTCGTCGCCCAACAGGACCCGTGAAGCGCGGGTCCTAGTTCCCTCCGCTGGCTTGAGGTGCTGATCGCCTCGGGTTTTGCCTGCCGACCGCGACAGGTCGCGGCGGCCACCGCACTCCGCCGCTCGTGCTCACCCCACCGCGCTGGCAGCTGGCTTTTCCGCTCGACCACACCCGGCCGCCGCGCTCGCCAACTCCCTCGTCCCCCCCACTGTCCGCCTGAAGCTGAAGCCTGCACCGCGGCCTTCCGCCGCTCGAACCCGCCGGAGAACCCAAAACCGACTCCAAACCCCGCAAACTTCGCCGGACAAATACGAGCTCCTCGGAACTCGGATTTCAATTCTGAAACAAGCGTTTGAAATCTTAGAACATGTGATACACAAATATGGGCCTCGCTCGACAATTCGGCAGTAATTCAACATGTAAATTTGCGTTCGAAGTTAAGCACGAGAATGAAAATACAAAACGCAACCTCCTACCTGTTGGGGTGTTGCCCGACGCTTCATGGAGGGTCCACCGTAGCGCCTCTGCCTTGCTGAAGGGGAGGAGGAGAGGAGGAGCTTCCTCCTTCATCATTGGGAGCTGTTGGCGCCAGGGAAGAAGGGGGGAGGAGAGGGGTGGGTTAAGTGTTTAAATAGAAAATACTTAACCACTCGCCCGTCGGCCTGAACCCGAACTTCCGGCGGGGTCAAGATTAAGCCTCACCTGAGGTAAACGCCATGTTCTAAGAACAATGGCTGTCTCGGAATTTTAATCTGATGCCCCGTTCAAAAGTTATAAAATTTAACGTCCGAAGCCGCTAAATTATGAAAACGCCCCTGGTGGAATTTTTCACAGAAGGCCCGCGCCCGTGAAAGCTACACCCATCCTAGGGTAAACGGCACGTTCCAAACTCAATGCTGCCCTCAGTTTTCCAATATGAGCCACTGTTTAAGAGATACTTGAATTAATCTATTAAACGAATGAATTAATTATTTAATTTATCCGTTTAACGTTCCAGAAGCGAGCGAGGGGTCCAAACGCCCCGCGCCGACATGTTTTATGTCATTCCTAGGGTAAAAATCCCATTCCAGACCCATCCGTACACTCAGATTTCTGATCCGGATTACCGTTTAGGAGTTATTTGATTTATTTTGTGTGGCCAGTGTGAAGGTAATGAAAACTTAATTCCGGCCTCACCGGGGCTCGGAATCGCACGCCGTCTGAAGGAACTGCTCTGGAATAACCTCAAGAATATTCCAAAGTCTTTCACAGCAAAAACCGGGTTCTTACATCATTCCCTCCTCCAAGATTTTCGTCCCCAAAAAGCAAAACCAAGGAACAAATCAGGGTACTAAGCCCGCTCCTGGCTCTCCCGTACCCAGAAGAACTCATGCACAGTTCTGCACCACCGCCCACAGACCAAAGGATTTGATATGTTCACGTGAGGTCTGCTCTCGTCGATGTCGTGCATAGGAGCACGCACACTTCTTCTTAGGTGAGTCACGTGGGAGACGTCATGCACCCAACCCATCCTTTGGGGTTAGGGAAATGCGGTAGGGTACCTCTCCATCCCTTCGCACGTCTCAATCGTCCTGAAGGACCTCGGGGGTAACTCACCTCCCCGACCGAACCTCTACGTCACATTCCATGACTGGAATCACCACCCGCACCAGAAACAAGGCCCGGTGATTCCCTCCTTCAGAATATCCATATGGTGGAACACCCAAGGATATATGGTCGTGCAAGGTTACATAGTCGATGTCTCGCGACCAAGACTCTCTTACACGCTCGAGAAGTGAAGGAGTCGACATTATCAATTAACAGAAAAGGTCCCACGCCCTTTCCATTCTACCAACACCGGGTTACACCGACGCCCCGTGCCACCCTAGTGACAACTCAAATAAGGAGCAGGGAGAAAATAATTTCACACAAAGAGTCTAAAAATTCTACTGCAAAATGTAGAAGATCTGTAGAGTGTACCTCTTATCACCTCATGCTCTGCAGGATCGTAGACATCCAAAGCTTGCGGCTGTCTGCGGTCCCAACTGTCTGCTCCTGAAGCCTGACATGGACTACCTAGTGATGATGGGAAGACCTCTTAAGGTCATCCTCCACTCTCAGATCCTCCCGCTCATCTACTAGCACCACATCCCTGGGCGCTACCACAATCAGGACACTACCTCTGTCGTGGTGGCGCACCTACTGCCTGCCCAAAGCTCTCTGAATGCCTGGTCGGGCAGTCCCGTACCAGGTGACCTTGCACATCGCAAGCATAGCACTGACTCTCTTCGGGCTGCACTGGTGCCCTCCGACGCCACTGTGGTGTACGGACATTCCCCTGAGTCTGGTTATCAGAAAACCACCTACGTCGAGGTCCTTCTTACCGATGACCACTAGCCGCAGAAGACGTCTCAGCTCTAATGTGCCTGCTGCCACCACCAACTCTAGAACGTGACAGGAATATCTCTGTCACCAGTGCTTTCTCTAGCACCCCGTCATATGTGGAAATGCCCAAGGGTACTATGACAGCATGAATATCTCTACGGAGACCCTGCTCAAACTTCCGCGCTGGGATGTTTTCATCATGGACCAAGTCTGGGTAAAATCGTGCATGGTCTGCGAAACTAGTTGCGTACTCGGCCACCATCATCCCTCCCTGCTGAAACTGCAGGAGCTCTTGAATTCGAACGGAGCGCAAGCAGGAGGGGAAAAACTCCTCACTGAAAAAAAACTGAAAGTTTCCCCATGAAAGCGACGACTCTTCAAGAAATTGAGTCACCAAACTCCACCAACGCCAAGCTGCTCCATGAAAAAGGTCGGCTGCCAAAGCCACTCTCTGACCTGCTGGCATTTACACAAACCTGACAAGAAGAACCACTGCCTCGAGCCAAACCTATGTTTCCTGAGGGTCTGGCTCACCACTGAACCTCAGTGGTCTCTGCCGCTGGAACTCACGGAGCGCGCTCAACCTGCGCTCAAGCTCAGCCTACTCTGCTAAAGCTGTCTGCTGCTCAACAGGTGGGGGTGCTGCTACCCGGCCCACCCGGAGAAAGGGGCTTGCATAATGGGTCCGAGACTGAGGCCTTGTAGCTCACAGGGTCATCGTTACGAACCAAATCTGGTATCCTGGCTGGCTATCTTCGTGGAGACATCCTGAATATTATCAAGGAGTGTCATGGTTAGATGAGAATATATGTATATAATAGTAACAACAACAATGATGGGGAGCTGAATCAAGAAGGATAGTCAAATACTCAATCCTATGTGATGCACAAACCAATTTTCCTTGCAACAAGTGTCTCAGCATGCCGAGTCGACAAGCAGGTTATCAGGGTCCTGGTGAATGGATACGTCGGCTGCCGCACCATCACTGGACTCCCTGGCTTGAGAGCCGCTCTCGAGACACGTTAACACTGTTGCCCTAAATCCCAACCGATTACTTTTTAGGAACGTCCGCACAACGTCTCAAGGAACGAACCACCTTTGATACCACTTTGTCATGACCCGACCCAACCCGGGCTCAAGCCGCAACTACCCCAAGCCCGCCTCCATAGGCCAGGGGCTGGCGACCAGCGCCGAAGGCACAACAACTCAGGGAGGCCTTTGCCTAAGTATCTGTACACACACACACAGCACACTCAACTCAAAAGTGCAGAGTAAAAGAAATGATAAGCAGAGTAAAGTGCAACTGCTATATATAAACCACCATAAGTGCATCGACCTCTAATCAGTACAAAGAAAGTGTTGAAAGTAAACTCGAAAGAAAAGGGGAAAAACACATGTCCAACCAGAAAAGTGCCACAACCTAGCAACAGGTGAACAAAAAGTAAACAGCTGGAAGGGTCCCCCAACTGGAACCTGACTCCGACCACCGCACGCGGTCCACCCTCCTGAACTCCTAAGATCTACTGAAGTCACGACCAACATGTCCGTCGTCTGTAAGGGCACACCAAGTGCGGGCAAAGCCCAAGAAGGGGTGAGTATAAAAATACTCAGCAGGATACCTCGAAGGCTCGAGGAGGAAACAAAGGAGGTACCGAAGGGTGAGCAGCAGATCGAATAGGGAAAAGTAAAGGAGTACAACCGAAAGTGCAGTAAAGAGTGCAGTAAAGAGTCCATCTCAACCCAACAAGAGGAAAGAAGGTAGACTCGTTCAGACACAAGGATCTGGAAACGGTGAGAAGATGAACTTCCCGTCGAGTTTTCGCTACCTATAGAAGGAGAGTAGACTCGTCCAACCACGAGAAGCTAGACACAGAAATCACGTGGCATACCTCGCGCGTCTTCACCTTTCCTGGAAGGAGAGTAACCAAACCCAATAAGTGGGTATTAAAACAAGGTATATATATATACATATGCTCAACAAGAAGCCCGAACAAGGTCATAAGAGGATCTCCATCCCGTAGCTCAGCCCAATAAAAGTGAGTCGCCAACAGTCCCATAAGTAAACACCATTGATGCCCAGCATCCCACACATCTACCCCGAACTGCAATTCAAGGGGATCAAATCACCGCACCTTGACATTATCCGCTTTGGGCGGTACTGAATCACCCGCATGGTTTTAGTTTGCGTCACAAGGACGCGTCTCAGTGGGGAAAGTGCCCCTCATACTTGAGAGTTCTGGGGAAGGTCGAACCACAACTCGTCACTGCCCTACGGTCGAGAGGTCACCTCAAAGTCAAGGTCTTCCCATCACTGACCCGTACAACCAAGGGTCCTTCTCTGGTAGTCATGAAGAAAAGTCACCAACTAGCCTCATAAGAAGGCTTGAGTCTGTAATGCCAACAGGTGACCCACTTCCCAGCCTTGTTGGAAGGTAAACCCTAATACATCATCAGGCGACCCACTGCCCAGCCCTGCTGGAGGGTAAACCCTAATACATCATCAGGCGACCCACTGTCTAGCCCTGCTAGAGGGTAAACCTGGAAAAAGTCGACAGGCGACCCACTGCCCAGTCTCTGCTGAAGGGTAGACCTAGAAAAAGTCGACAGGCGACCCACTGCCCAGTCTCTGCTAGAGGGTAAACCAGAAGAAGTCGATTAGCAACCCACTGCCCAGCCCCGCTGGAGGGTAAACCCGAAGATATCGATGAGTAACCCACTGCCCAGCCCCACTGGAGGGTAAACCCGAAGAAGCTGATGAGAAACCCACTGCCCAGCCCCGTTGGAGGGTAAACCCGAAGATATCAATGAGCAACCCACTGCCCAGCCCTGCTGGAGGGTAAACCCGAAGAAGTCAATGAGCAACCCACTGCCCAGTCCCGCTGGAGGGTAAACCAGGAACTACTCTGGCCATCCCTACTGGATGGTACAACACTGGCCAACAGAACTCGGATGGGGTATCGTGCAACTACCGAACTCTAGAACAAAACCAGGGGAAACCACTCTACCCTAATAGTCTAAACCATCGTGAACAGGAGAACCCTCTATGTCGCAAGAGGTCAAAGGTACGTAAAATAGAACACGATGCACACATGGGTCCCACACGATGTGTGGCCCCATCTCATCTCCCAACCAAGCACAAACGTTCTCAGTAACATACTATGTCATGTACCTCCAAGCATTCCTGTATACTCCTTGAGTATACCAAATATCTAGCCCAAAGGCTATCTTGCACACGACACCCAACGTCCACGCGAAGGGCGAAAACATAGTTCACCAACCTGCTCCCTCCACATCTCCAGCATGGGTAACCACATCTCTTCAAACATTTCTTCACTCACATGGAAGTGCACGCGATCTCACGATAAGGGTTCGCTTCCAAACATAGCAAGAAGAACCACCACCGGAGCACCTTTCCAAATTCCACATTTAAGACCACGCAAGAGTCTCCGCTCTCCCGAAAAGATTACACCGTTGTAATCCTCATGGAAAAACTAGAGAGATAGACTACTTACTCGCCCGAAATGGTCAACCAGTGAAAAAGGTACTATTCACCGTAACCAACCCGTGTGGGGGTCTGCACCCCGACTTCGATACTTGTCAGGTGAACTGCGCCATCGCGATGCTCTCGAAAAAACATGCGGAAACAACTACTTGAATGCCCCAAACGGACATCTGGTGAAAAAGGCGTGAAAACGCTGCACACAGATCAAGAGACGGCCCGTGGGGCCCACGCCTCAAATCCGGCTTCGACACTCAAAACCACCCCAGTCAATTTTTCCTCGATGCCAGGGTCACAATGTCGTTGATGGAGTCTAAAACAGATTCTGAATGCATAAGTTGCAACTCCTAGCGTTATACGCAAACGGGACCCCATGGGGCCCACACCTCAGATCCAACCCGAACGCTTTAGAAATCTCCTCAAAAAGTCCGCACGAGGACTGGGATCATACTGCCACTGATGGCGCGTCAATCAGACATCCCATGCGGGAGTTAGGTCCGATGCATCTATTAATTAATTAAACAAATAATTAATTAATTATTCGTGTAAAGCGTTTCGTGCCACCGTGCAACAAAATCAAACCTCAAGGGCTCCGAACCAACTTTGGAAGGGTTGGATCAGCTCCGAGGCCACTACGCCTCTGACGACTCTTCAAACGGACGTTTGGCTTGCGAGCCACGTCCGTCGCAACATTAATAATAAATTTATTATTATTAAATTAACGTGTTTCGGTCACCCGCCTTCGGGCACAAAACCCAAAAACCCCAGAACCCACTTCAAAAAAGCCGCCTTGCTGACACGATCCTGTAGCCACTGACGGTGCGTCAAACGGACGTGTCGTTTGCAAGTTACGACCCCCCGAACGCAAGGGGACCTAACAGGGACGGTTTCCCCCCGGTCGGCCCAGACCGAGCCGTCGGCCCGTGGCCCAGCCGCGGGTCCGGCCCGAACCACCGCGGCCCGGCACTCAGCACCGGACCCACTCCTCGGGTCCAGTTTGTACAATTTGACCTGCCCTTTGGCCGGTCCGTGCGTCGTCGCCCAACAGGACCCGCGAAGCGCGGGTCCTGGTTCCCTCCGCTGGCCCGAGGCGCTGACCGCCTCAGGTTTCGCCTGCCGACCGCGACAGGCCGCAATGGGCCGCCGCGCTCCACCGCTCGCGCTTGCCCCACCGCGCCGGCATCCAGCTCCTCCGCTCGACCACACCCGACCGTCGCGCTCTCCAACTCCCTCAACCCCTTCGTCGTCCGCCTGAAGTCGAAGCCCGCGCCGCCGCCTTCCGCCGCTCGAACCCGCCGGAGAACCCAAAACCGACTCCAAAACCTGCAAACTTTGACAGACAAATACGAGCTGCTCAGAACTTGGATTTCAATTCCAAAACAAGCGTTTGAAAGCTTAGAACATGTGCTACGCAAATATGGGCCTCGCTCGACAATTCAACAGTAATTAGACATGTAAATTTGCGTTCGAAGTTAAGTACGAGAATGAAAATACAAAACGCAACCTTATACCTATTGGTGCCAAGGAAGAAGGGGGGAGGAGAGGGGTGGGGTTAAGTGTTTAAACAGAAAACACTTAACCACCCGCCCGTCATCCCAAACCCGAACTTCCGACGAGGTCGAGATTAATCCTCCCCTGGGGTAAATGCCACGTTCTGAGCATAATGGCAGTCTCAGAATTTTAATCTGAGGCCCCATTCAAAATTTATAAAATTTAACGTCTGGAGCCGCTAAATTACGAAAACACCCCTAGCGGCATTTTTCACAGAAGGCTCGCGCCCGTGAAAGCTACACCCCTCCTAGGGTAAACGGCACGTTCCAAACTCAACAGTGCCCTCAGTTTTCCAATCTGAGCCACCGTTTAAGAGATACTTGAATTAATCCATTAAACGAATGAATTAATTATTTAATTTATCCGTTTATCGTTCCGGAAGCGAGCGAGGGGTCCAAACGCCCTGCGCCGACATGTTTTATGTCATTCCTAGGGTAAAAACCCCATTCTGGACCCATCCGTACACTCAGATTTCTGATCCGGATTACCGTTTAGGAGTTATTTCATTTATTTGGCGTGCCCAGTGTGAACGCACTGAAAACTTAATTTCGGCCTCACCGGTGCTCAGAATCAAACTCCGTCTGAAGGCGCTGCTCTGGAATAACCTCAAGAATATTCCAAAGTATTTTGCAGCAAAAACCGGGTTCTTATACCACGACCCTCAGAAAGGCATATTTTTAGTTAGTGTTGCAATCGTCAGTCCTACCAGTGAAACTGGGTCGAGTCACCTCCGGAACACTAGCCCACTAGCCTAGTCCACCCTCTTAGCTACCCTGGCTTCCCGCTTTGTGCTCAAGTGGTTCAGAGTTCATGTCAGATGTCGTATTCATATACTCAAACCAAACAAGACACTACACACGCCAAAACCACTATTTTCACACACAAAATCCATTAGAAATAATACGCACACTAAAATATTTCAAAACTCAATCTGCATTTCTTACAAAACCAATTAAAACCAATGTGTGGTCAAAGAAAGAACTTTCATGGTCAAAAAAACCATTTAAATAATTTATTAAACAATTTCAAAATACGTCGCATGTCTTTAAACACCAAAAATCCACCCGAATACTCATTTAAGACAGAACGCATACAGACGCTATTCCAAAACACCAATTTCACCCGACAAAAAATTCTCTAAAAATAATAATAATAATAATAATAATAATAATAATAATAACAATAATAATAATAATAATAATCATATGCATGCCAAGAATATCTACACAACTCAATTAAAACAATTTTCCATCCCTAATAACTATTTAATAAAACTTTTAAGATTTTAACAAACAAATTTTGAAAAGAAGAACATTGATTTGCACACAAAAACAACCCAATCCTCTTTTTAGAATCAAATGTACACTAACGCCATACTAAAATATAATCTGCATCCATTGCAAGATTTAATAAGCCAGGTGAACAATTTATAAAATACTAATAACCAACTCGACATGAGTTTTCACATAAAATCACACTCATATCACATAAACACATTACTAATAAATCAACGCATATGAGATCTCAGTAAGAAAAATAATTTCTCACAAGGCAAAGCAATTAAATAATACACTGAGCTAATTAAACACGCAAATTAATTCATCAAAGAATAATTATAAGTGGAACCACCTACCTTTGATGCTGAAATTCCCACAAAATGGTGCGAAACTCCACTCGCACCATGACCGAACCACAATGAATCTAAATTGGACCCTAAATTAATAATTTGAACCAAGAAAAATCAAAATTTAACCTTAAATTAGACCAAATACTTGCTGGAAACTAAAATACCAAAAACAAGAAGAGGGGAAACCTCAAATCAATGAGGGAGAAGCCTACCCGAAGGGAGAGGATGTGGAAGGGCTATGTGAGCTCAGTCGGAAGGTCCGTTTGCCGAAAAAAGGGGTCGCACAGTGAGGGGGAGGGTTGTGGATTGCGCGAGCTGAACATGGAGGAGGCGCCGGTGGAATTGTGGATTGGCCAGGAAGGAAGTATGGCTGGCCGGATGTGGGGGTTCGTGCGATGGGGTTTCAAGGGGGAGGAGAAGGCCGATAGCCCTGGGATGTGGCGGACCGAGGGGAGGCCAGGGGAGAAAAGATGCGGGGTGCGGCTAGTCCGAGGAGCAGGGCGTGTGCCTATGCGATGAAGCTGGCCGGGAGGCACTCTGACTCCAGCGACGAGGTGCAGCACGCAGGATGGCAGCGGCGCGATGGGATGGGGCCTGCTAGGAGAGGCCGAAGTGGCCTCCGACGGAGGCTGGCCAAGGGCGCAAGGTGGCGACATGTAGGGTTTGGGAGGATTTTGCAGCATGAAACCACGAAGGGGAAGGGGGTCTGATGGGAGAGAAAGTGGGGAGGGAGAAAAAAATAAAAAAAGAATAAAAAAACCCTAAAAAACAAAAATATGACAAATAAATAAAATAAACTAATAATAATTATCAATATTAATAATATTATTATTCTTAAACTAAAACCTTAAAAATAATAATGATAAAAATTAGAATAACAATAACAACAATAACATAATAAAAGTTATATCCTTAAAATGATAACATTAATTAGAATGTTAACAATTTTAATGATAATAACTAAGAATGATGATAATAATAATTTATGGTGATAGTAATAATAATGACAAGCTTTAAAAAAAATAATTATGTTCTTAATAATGATAATGAGATTAATAATATTAGAAATTATATTAATATCCTAACGCAAGTAATAATAATAGTAATAACAATAATTAAAATGGTAATGATAATATTAATAACTTAATAAAATTTATATTCCCAATGCTATCAATAATAACAATAATAATATTATCAAATAATATTATTATTATCATCATTAAAATAATTCGTTAAATTTTACCACACTTGTTTTTATTTTATCTACTTTTTATTATTCATTGCATTGCATTTATCCACCTTAAACACCAGGCAGGGCGTGTGGTGAACCGGGCGAGGTCGCATGGCGACCCAGGCAAGGTCGCGCGGCTTCGACCGCGGTGAGCTTGATGTCGTCAGGACCATTACTTGTGTTTTTAAATAAGAACTCAAAAAAAATTAAGTCGGGCGTCAACCCGAACTACCCGATACCCAGAAAATTAATAAAATTAATGAATTAGAAAAGACGGGTGTGACAATTCTCCACACTATAAATCTTTCTATCCCTGGAAAGCCACAACTAGGACCAAACCCCAAAGTAGAAAACCACACTCCATTAAGGTTAAAAGGGGATAACAACAAACATCAAGTGAAGAGGGGAAAAAGCATCGTGCTCAAATAGAGCGACTCAAAGACAACTTCAAGAAACTCGTAAAAAGACTTTATGATATGTGTTGCCCGCCCCAAAGAGCTAGAACGCCTCCAGTTGACTGATCAAGGAAAAGAAATCTTGAACCCACGGAAACCATCTTCACAAGCTGAAACATATCAAACACTATTAAATGAAAACCACTCCATTTGTCTAGAATGAACAAACAAGATCAAACCACGTCCAAGGAACACTCTTATCACTTATCACCAAGCCATATTTAGAGACAGAACCAAAAGGTCAACATGGGGAAGCCTGAGGGGCTCCCCACCATTAAGAACCTACCAACGCCCAAGGCGAGACTGGAAGACCGAAACGGGGAGGTCCGAGTGAATTCCCCACCATTAAAGAAAATTCCAACATCGATTCATTCCAGAGACATTAGTGCGAGATCCAATGTGGGTCTCCCCAACATTGGAACTGACAACAGATACAAAACTTTAGAAATTTTCCGACAGGGACCAAGCACCCCACCACAAGGGGCGGGGTCGGGCCCAACTACTGGGTGTCGAAACCACGACCAGAGACAGACCAACATCTCCAAATCCTTGGATGAGCATCATTCAAATTTGGGACTGATTTACCCATTATACTCCCAAGGACTACTAAAGGTGATTACATCTGGTGGGATGCAACCCCCAAGACTCTAAGGCAATGAGATGAACACGCCTCCACATAGTCACAGAAACCTTACACAACCAGATGGTTCGTTCGAAATGGAACAACCATAGAAAACAATTTATGTTGCTTTTACTTTCAACACCGATGATAGAAATGAAGTTGGGGTCCCATACACTCCTGGGGTTCCTGAACACGTGCCAGCTTCACTCTGAGGCCTATGGCTGGAGCCCTGATGTTTGAAGAATCTCCTGCCTCGCAGTCAGGTATTGAAGACTCCTTAATGGAGCTTCTCCTTTTGGTGTCACACACAACCACACTGCAACTGATACAACACTAGAAAACACAACACATTATTACATCCAACTGATCATACACAGAACATTCACCAACACAAGAGCTAAAATGGTGCATGTGCATCACCCTTTTTCACACTAAATGAGAACACAACACCACAAATCGTCTCCTAAACATGACCATTGATGTTGAGAGGAACATTATACGGAGAGGGACTTCAAACTGAGTCTTAAACAACACGTGATTCCTAAAATCGATCGTAGCATCCCCATGTGACTAGGTATGCCACACTAGTGGTCTAACGTATACCCTTTCTTAAATAAAACCAACGAAGGACCAAAGTTCATTTAGAATAGTGTCCCGCACCAACCTCTCTAGGTTGCTTCCACCTTTCCCCACTAGAATCTCCTTCACCGTTTCCAAACATAACTTTCAAATTAATGAGGTCAAACTTCACCCTTGACTATCAAAGAGAACTCACACTGCAAGATGTCACCAAACATGACCCTTGCAGTCGATGAAAGTACCTCAAAGCCCTTTAAGACACTGGTCAACACTAATAATTCTGAACATCCTTCACCCTTCCCCACTGGAATTCCTTTCTCCGTTTCCAGGAGCAACCTTCAAACACGACTATGTTAAACTTTATACCCAACGAGTCAGACACTCAAAAGACCAAAACTCCCTTCAACTCCCCTTTCATTTGTCATCCCGCTGTGAGAGTATCCACTTAGTTGTAAGAAATAGAGGTGGGTTCAATTCTAGAATTCAAGATAAGATTCTTCTGATCAATTGGAGGGTTGGCCAATGGAAAAATTTCCTATGGCCACACTTCAATCACATGTCAACGCTTTATGGGGGGAATAAACTAGTCAAGAAAGAATATTATGGACCCAACAAAACTGGTCCAATGGTCAAGACATACCACAAGCGAACACTAGACATGCAGGGGGAACCACTGCAAGGGCTTCCCGAAGCACTTTTCAAAATAATTCACTAACTACACGTTTTTATACCAACTTAAAATTAATAATTTCAAACTCAAAACATAAATCATTCAATAAGGATCCTCATCTCAAAATGCCTCTCATCCGACAATTCCAAAACACAAGGACACACCACATAATCACCAGTTACTAAAACACCAAATTCTCATTTAACAAAACTTTTTGAAAATAATCCAAGCTAGTGGGTTGCACAAACACCAATGGTGTCCCATGGTCCTCACACATGCATGTTCTTGTGCCACACTAACACCAACCTCATGTCCATCCAGGCACTCATCTGCTCATTCCATTAACCCTTTCTCTTTTCATATACACACATACATGTGGTTTCCCACGAGAAAACCAAGGATCCACACCAAACCTTTCCATTAATCCAAACCAAAACATTCAACCCACACCTTTCAAACCTCATACATCATTCTCTTTTTAAAGTTCTACCTTTCAAAACATTTTCCCAGACCAAATCATTTTTACATAAAAAACCAAATTTCTACAATTCCAAAACAAATAAACGAGGAATAGTGCAGGAGAAAAATAGTGTTAGTGGGTGACTGGAACATATGGTTGGTAGCCACACACCAATCATTCCACCGCCACATAGGGTATTCAAGGACAGCGTCCCCGACTCCACATGGCTTTCCAGACCCTGTGAGCTCACTAGGACCACTGACCCTACTCCCTTTTAATTTCCCCTAAACAAGATTAACCACACAGACCAAAGGTTTAGGAAAACCTCAAATTGCTTTGGTAACTCGAGTCCCGCTACAAGGTATGTTAGCCAGGAACCTTTCTTGTAGCTAGGACGTCAAGTCCCGACAACCTTAACTCCAACCTATCGTGACTCTATCCCAAAATAACACAACCCAATTGGACAAACCGCCTCTGATACCATTTTGTCATGAACCAAGCCGGGTCGCCATCCGACCCAGTGCCCAACCCGGTCTGTGACATGACCCGAAGAGCATTCTCGATCTCCACGGGCTGGCATAGGTGTCGAGGTATCATAAGTAATAAATGGAAACGGTTTACCCGAAATAAAAGATCAAAAGACAACTCACAATATAAACAACTGAAACTGGAAACAGACAACCAAACACGCCTTTAAACTATAAAACGAACCAAAAGGCTTACAACTTAAACCAATATCCAAAATTAAAAGACAACCAAAAAAACTAAAACTATAATTCGAACCTCCAAGAAACAAGAGAGGTGCAGCATTCACATGCCACAAACACCAACCTGCCCAAGAAGACAATCAAAGACAAAAACCACCATCACTGAGCTCAACGCTTCGACCTGGAATACAAAAGAAACGGAATCTATATAAACCCAAAGGTATATGTAGGGTGTGAGCCAAAAGCCCAGTAGGACGTCAACTAATAAAAATATTACACACATAATTATTAAATGACAAATACATTTGCAGTTTTAATCAAATCAAAGAAGTAAATGCTTGAACAGTTTTAAAGAAAATGGGTTTTATGAAAACAGTTTCAAATGGAACAACTTAAATTAAAAAGAAACACACACCCTTAATTTTTAAAATAACCAAAGTGTCACACTGATGAGCGTAAAGTAACCAATGAGAACTAATATGGGAGAAGACACGTGGGTGTTAGCTAGCTTGGGTCCCTAGATCTTGGTGTCTCGGTGAAACGTGGCTTAGAAGGCCACGACCCTCAGAAAACATGGCTTAGAAGGCCATGACACTCAGAAAACATGGCTTAGAAGGCCATGACCCTCGGAAAATGTGGATTAGAAGACCACGACCCTCAAAACGGAATATGTTTAGTTAGTGTTGAAATCATCAGTCCTTCCAGTGAAACCGGGTCGAGTCACCTCCGGAACACTAGCCCACTAGTCTAGTCCACCCTCCTAGCTACTCAGGCTTCCTGCTTTGTGATCAAGTGGTTTAGAGTTCATGTCAGATGTCTTATTCGTCTACTCAAACCAAGCAAGACACTACACACGCCAAAACCACTATTTACACACACAAAATCCATTAGAAATAATACACACACTAAAATATTTCAAAACTCAAACTACATTTCTTACACAACCAATTAAAACTAATGTGTGGTCAAAGAAAGAACTTTCATGGTCAAAAAACCATTTAAATAATTTATTAAACAATTTCAACATACGTCGCATGTCTTTAAACACCAAAAATCCACCTGAATACTCATTTAAGATAGAACACGTACAGACGCTATGCCAAAACACCAATTTCACCCACCCACAAATTCTCTAAAAATAATAATAATAATAATCATCATCATCATCATATGCACGCCAAGAATCTCTAAAAAACTCAATTAAAACAATTTTCCATCCCTAATAACTATTTAATAAAACGTTTAAGATTTTAACAAAAAAAAATTGAAAACTAGAACATTGATGTGAACACAAAAACAACCCAACCCTCTTTTTAGAATCAAATGTACACTAACGCCATACTAAAATATAATCTGCATCCATTGCAAGATTTAATAAGCCAGATGAACAATTTATAAAACACTAATAACCAGCTCGACATGAGTTTTCACATAAAATCACACTCATATCACATGAACACATTACTAATAAATCAAAGCATATGATATCTCAATAAGAAAAACAATTTCTCACAAAGCAAAGCAATTAAATAATACACTGAGCTAATTAAACATGCAAATTAATTCATAAAAGAATAATTATAAGCGGAACCACCTACCTTTGACGCCGAAATTCCCAAAAAATGGTGTAAAACTCCACTCGCACCGTGAACGCACTACAAGGAATCTAAATTGGACCCTAAATTAATAATTTTAACCAAAACAAATCAAATTTTAACCTTAAATCAGACCACATACTCGCTGGAAACTAAAATACCAAAAACAAGAAGAGGGGAAACCTCAAATCAAAGAGGAAGAATCCTACCCAAAGGGAGAGGATGTGGTAGGGATATGTGAGCTCAGCCGGAAGGTTCATTTTCCAGAAAAAGGGGTCGGCCAGCGAGGGGGAGGGTTGTGGATTGCGCCGGCTGAACATGGAGGAGGCGCCGGTGGAATTGCGGATCGGCCGGGAAGGAAGTACGGCTGGATGGATGTGGGGGTTCATACGATGGGGTTTCAAGGGGGAGGAGAAGGATGATAGCCCTAGGATGTGGTGGACCGAGGGGAGTTCAGGGGAGAAAAGAGGTGGGGTGCGGCTAGTTCGGGGAGCGGGGTGTGTGCCTGTGCGATGAGGCTGGCCGGGAGGCGCTCGGACTCGAGCGGCGAGGTGCAGCGTGCAGGATAGCAGTGGCGTGATGGGATGGGGCCGACTAGGAGAGGCCGAAGCGGCGTTCGATGGAGGATGGCCAATGGAAAAAGGTGGCGACATGTAGGGTTTGGGGGTATTTTGAAGTGTGACACCACGAAGGGGAAGGGGGTTTGATGGGAGAGAAAGAGGGGAGGGAGAAAAAAAGAATAAATAGAAACCCAAAAAAACTAAAAGAAAAAAAATAAATAAAATAAACTAATAGTAATTATAAATATTAATAATATTATTATTCTTAAACTAAAACTTTAAAAATAATAATTATAAAAATTTGAATAACAATAACAATAGTATCATAATAAAACTTATATCCTTAAAATGGTAACGTTAATTAGAATGTTAACAATTTTAATGAGAATAACTAAGAATGATGATAATAATAATTTATGGTGATAGTAATAATAATGACAAGCTTTAAAAAATAATTATGTTCTTAATAATGATAATGAGAATAATAATATTAGAAATTATATTAATATCCTAACGCAAGTAATAATAATAGTAATAACAATAATTAAAATGGTAATGATAATATTAATAACTTAATAAAATTTATATTCCCAATGTTATCAATAATAACAATATTATTATTATTATTATCATCATTAAAATAATTCATCAAATTTTACCGCACTTGTTTTTATTTTATCTACTTTTTATTATTCATTGCATTGCAGTTATCTGCCTTAAACACCGAGCAGGGCGTGCGATGAACCGGGTGAGGTCGCGCGGCAACCCAGGCGAGGCTGCACGGCTTTGACTGCAGTGATCTGGATGCCGTCAGAACCATTACATGTGTTTTTAAATAAGAACTCAAAAAAATTTAAGTCGGCCTTTATCCCGTACTACCCGATACCCAGAAAATTAATAAAATAAACAAATTATAAAAGACTGGTGTGACAATTCTCCCCACTATAAAGCTTTCCGTCCTCGGAAAGCCACAAATAGGACCAAACCCCAAATTAGAAAACCACGCTCCCTTAAGGTTAAAAGGGGATAACCATAAACATCAAGTGAAGAGGGGAAAAGGGCATCATGCTCAGAGAGAGTGACTCAAAGACAACTTCAATAAACTCGTAAAAAGACTTTATGATATGTGTCGCCCGCCCTAAAGAGCTAGAACGCCTCCAGTTGACTGATCAAGGAAAAGAACTCTCTCACCCACGGAAACCATCTTCACAAGCTGAAACATCTCAAACACTATTAAATGAAAACCACACCATTTTTCTAGAATGAACAAACAAGATCAAACCATGTCCAAGGAACACTCTTATCACTTATCATGAAGCCATCTTTAGAGACAAAACCAAAATATCAACATGGGGAAGGCTGAGGGGCTACCCACCATTAAGAACCTACCAACACCCAAGGCGAGACTGGAAGACCGAAACAGGGAGGTCCAAGCGGAATCCCCATCATTAAAGAAAAGTCCAACCTCAATTCATTCCAGAGACATTCGTGCGAGATCCAATGTGGTTATCCCCTCCATTGGAACTGACAGCTGATACAAAACATTAGAAATTTTTTGATGGGGACCAAGAACCCCACCACAAGGGGCGGGGAGGGTCGAGCCCAACTACCATGCGTCAAAACCACAGCTAGAGACAGACCAACATCTCTAAATCCTTGGATGTGCATCATTCAAATTTGGGACTGATTTACCCATAAGACTCCCAAGGACCACTGAAGGTGATTACATCTGGTGGGACGCAACCCCCAAGACTCTAAGGCAACAAGATGAACATGCCTCCACGTAGTCACGGAAACCTTATGTAACCAGATAGTTCATTCGAAACGGAACAACCATAGAAAAAAATTTAAGCTACTTTTACTTTCAACACTGATGACAGAAATATATTTGGGGTCCCATACACTCCCGGGGTTCCTGACCACGCGCCAACTTCACTCTGAGGCCTATGGTTGGTGCCCTAATGTTTGAATCATCTCCTGACTCATAGTCAGGTATTCAAGACTCCTGAATGGAGCTTCTCCTATTGGTGTCACACACAACCACACTGCAACCGAGACAACACCAGAAAACACAACACATTACGACATCCAACTGATCATACACTGAACATTCACCAACACAAGAGCTGAAATGGTGCATGCACATCACCCTTTGTCACACTGAATGAGAACACGACACCAAAAATCATCATCTGAACATGACCATTGTTTTTTAGAGGAAAATTATACGGATAGGGACTTCAAACTGAGTCTTAAACAACACATGATTCATGCAATCGATCGTAGCATCACCATGTGACTGGGTCTGCCACACTAGTGGCCTAACGTAGACCCTTTCTTAAACAAAACCAATGAAGGACCAAAGGTTATTTAGAATAGTGGCTCGCACCGACCGCTCCAGGTTACTTCCGCCTTTCCCCACTGGAATCTCCTTCACCATTTCCAAACATAACTTTCAAATTAATGAGGTCAAACTTAACCCTTGACTATCAAAGAGAACTCACACTGCAAGACGTCACCAAACATGACCCTTGCATCCAATGAAATTACTATAAAGCCCTTCAAGACACTGGTCAACACTGATTATTCTGAACCGCCTTCACCCTTCCCCATTGGAATTCCTTTCACCATTTCCAGGGGGAACCTTCAAACACGATAGTGTATAACTTCATACCCGACGAGTAAGACACTCAAAAGACCAAAACTACCTTCAACTCCCCTCGCATCAGTCATCCCACTGTGAGAGAATCCACTTAGTTGTAAAAAGGAGAGGTGGGTTCAATTCTAGAATTCAAGAAGAGATTCTTCTGATCAACTGGAGGGTGGGCCAACGGCGAATTGCATGTGGCCACACTTCAATCACATGTCAACGCTTTATGGGGGGGCATACACTAGTCAAGAAATAAAACCATGGACCCAACCAAACTGGTACAATGGTCAAGACATACCACAAGTGAACACTAGACGTGTAGGGGGGACCACTGCAAGGGCTTCTCGAAGCACTTTTCAAAAGAATTCACTAACTACACGTTTTCCTACCAACATACAATTAATAATTTCAAACTCAAAACACAAATCATTCAGAAAGGATCCTCAACTCAAAACACCTCGCATATGACATTTCCAAAACACAAGGACACACCACACAATCACCGGTTACTAAAACACCAAATTCTCATTTAACAAAACTTTTTGAAAATAAGCCAAGAAAGTGGGTTGCACAAACCCTAATGGTGTCCCATGGTCCTCGCACATGCATGTTCTCATGCTACACCAGCACCCACCTCATGTTCATCCAGGCACTCATCCGCTCGTGCCATTAACCCTTTATCTTTCTATATACACTCATGCATGTGGTTGCCCACGAGAACACCAAGGATCAAAACCAAACCTTTCCATTTTTCAAAACCAAAACATTCGACCCACACCTTTCAAACCTCACACATCATTCCCTTTTTAAAGTGCTGCATTTCAAAACATTTTCCAAGACCAAATAATTTTTTCTTAAAAACCAAATTTTCACAATTTTAAAACAAATAAACGAGGAATAGTGCAGGAGAAAACTAGTGTCAGTGGGTGAATAGAACATATGGTTGGCGGCCACATGCCAGTCACACCACCGCCATAGAGGGAATTCTAGGATAGTATCCCTAGGTCCACATGGCTTTCCAGACCCTGCGAGCTCACTAGGACCCCAGACCCTACTCCCTTTTCATTTCCCCTAAACAAGATTAACCACACGGACCAATGGTTTAGGCAAACCTCAACTTGATTTGGTAACTCGAGTCCCACCACGAGGTGTGTTGGCCAAGCACCTTTCTCGTAGCCAGGACGTCGAGTCCTGACAACCTTAACTCCAACCTATCGTGACTCTATCTCAAAAGAACACGACCCAAGAGGACAAACTGCCTCTAATACCATTTTGTCACGAACCAAGATGGGTCACCATCCGACCCGCCGCCCAACCCGGTCCGCGACATGGCCCGAAGGGCGTTCCCGATCCCCAAGGGATGGAACAGGTGCCTGGGTATCATAAGTAACAAATGGAAATGGTTTACCCGAAATAAAATATAAAAATACAACTCACAATATAAACAACTCAAACTGGAAACAGACAACCAAAAACGCCTTTAAACTATAAAACGAACCTAAAGGCTTACAACTTAAACCAACGTCCAAAATTAAATGACAACCAAAAGAAACTAAAACTCTAAGTCAAACCTCCAAGAAACAATAGAGGTGCAGTATCCACACACCATAAACACCAACCTTCCCAAGAATACAATCAACGACCAAAACCATCATCGCTGAGATCAACGCTTCAACCTGGAATACAAAAGAAACAGAATCTACATACACCCAAAGGTGTATGTAGGGTATGAGACAAAAGCCCAGTAGAACGTCACCCAATAAAAAGGTTCTATGCATAATTATTAAATGAAAAATACATTTGCAGTTTTAATAAAAGAAAATAAGTAAATGCTTGAATAGTTTTAAGGAAAATGGGTTTTAGGAAAACAGTTTCAAATGAAACAACTTAAATTAAAAAAAACACACCCTTACTTTTTAAAATAACCAAATTGTCACACTGATGAGCCTAAAGTAACCAATGATCACTAATATGGGAGAGGTCGCGTGGGTGTTAGTTGGCTTGGGTCCCTAGATCTTAGTGTCTTGGTGAAATGTGGCTTAGAAGGCCACGACCCTCAGAAAATGTGGATTAAAAGGCCACAACCCTCAGAAAACGTGTCTTAGAAGGCCATGACCCTCAAAAAACATGTCTTAGAAGGCCACGACCCTCAGAAAGGCATATGTTTAGTTAGTGTTGCAATCGTCAGTCCTTCCAGTGAAACTGGGTCGAGTCACCTTCGGAACACTAGCCCACTAGTCTAGTCCACCCTCCTAGCTACCCGGGCTTCCCGCTTTGTGCTCAAGTGGTTCAGAGTTCATGTCATATGTCGTATTCGTATACTCAAACCAAAAAAGACACTACACACTCCAAAACCACTATTTTCACAGACAAAATCCATTAGAAACAATACACACACTAAAATATTTCAAAACTCAATCTGAATTTCTTACACAGCCAATTAAAACAAATGCATGGTCAAAGAAAGAACTTTCATGGTCAAACAAAGCATTTAAAGAATTTATTAAACAATTTCAACATACGTTGCACGTCTTTAAACACCAAAAATCTACCCGAATACTCATTTAAGACAGAACGCAGATAGACGCTACGCCAAAACACCAATTTCATCTGCCCACAAGTTCTCTGGAAATAATAATAATAATAATAATAATAATAATAATAATAATAATAATAACAATAATAATAATAATAATCATCATCATCATATGCACGCCAAGAATCTCTACAAAACTCAATTTAAATAATTTTCCATCCCTAATAACTATTTAATAAAACGTTTAAGATTTTAACAAACAAATTTTGAAAATAAGAACATTGATTTGCACACAAAAACAACCCAACCCTATTTTTAGAATCAAACATACACTAACGTTGTACTAAAATATAATCTGCATCCATTGCAAGATTTAGTAAGTGAGGTGAAAAATTTATATTACACTAATAACTAGCTCAACATGAGTTTTTACATAAAATCACACTCATATCGCATAAACACATTACTAATAAATCAACGCATATGAGATCTCAATAAGAAAAACAATTTCACACAAAGAAAAGAAATTAAATAATACATTGAGCTAGTTAAACACGCAAATTAATTCATCACAGAATAATTATAAGCGGAACCACCTACCTTTGATGCCGAAATTCCCACAAATTGGTGTGAAACTCCACTCGCACCATTAACACTCTATAGGGAATCTAAATTGGACCCTAAATTAATAATTCGAACCGAAATAAATCAAAATTTAACCTTAAATCAGACCACATACTCGCTGGAAAATAAAATACCAAAAACAAGAATAGGGTAAACCTCAAATCAAAGAGGGAGAAGCCTACCCGAAGGGAGAATATGTGGTGGGGCTATGTGAGCTCAGCCGGAAGGTCCGTTTTCTAGAAAAAGGGGTCAGCCAGCGAGGGGGAGGGTTGTGGATTGCGCTGGCTGAACATAGAGGAGGCGCCAGTGGAATTGCGGATCGGCCAGAGAGGAAGTATGATTGGATGGATGTGGGGGTTCGTGCGATGGGGTTTCAAGGGGGAGGAGAAGGCTGACAGCCCTGGGATGTGGCGGACTGAGGGGAGGCCAGGGGGGAAAGAGGAAGGGTGCGGCTGGTCCGGGGAGCGGGGTGTGCGCCTGTGCGATGAGGCTGGTCGGGAGGCGCTCGGACTCCAGCGGCGAGGTGCAGCGCGCAGGATAGCAGTGGCACGACGGGATGGGGCCGGCTAGGAGAGGTCGAAGCGGCGTCAGACGGAGGCTGGCCAAGGGAACAAGGCGGTGACATGTAGGGTTTGGGGGGATTCTACAGCGCGACACCACGAAGGGGAAGGGGGTCTGATGGGAGAGAAAGAGGGGAGGGAGAAAAAATAAAAAAAAGAATAAAAAGAAACCCTAAAAGAAAATAAACTAATAGTAATTATCAATATTAATAGTATTATTATTCTTAAACTAAAACCTTAAAAATAATAATGATAAAAATTAGAATAACAATAACAACAATAGCATAATAAAATTTATATCCTTAAAATGATAACGTTAATTAGAATGTTAACAATTTTAATGAGAATAATTAAGAATGGTGATAATAATAATTTATGGTGATAGTAATAATAATGACAAGCTTTAAAAAAATAATTATGTTCTTAATAATGATAATGAGATTAATAATATTAGTAATTATATTAATATCCTAATGCAAGTAATAATAATAGTAATAACAATAATTAAAATGGTAATGATAATATTAATAACTTAATAAAATTTATATTCCCAATGTTATCAATAATAACAATAATAATACTCTCAAATAATATTATTATTATCATTATTAAAATAATTTGTTAAATTTTACCACACTTGTTTTTATTTTATCTACTTTTTATTATTCGTTGCATTGCATTTATCTTCCTTTAACACCGGGCAGGGTGTGCGGTGAACCGGGCGAGGTCGCACGGCGACCCAGGTGAGGCCGCATGGCTTCGACCGTAGTGAGTTGGATACCGTCAGGACCATTACATGTGTTTTTAAATAAGAACTCAAAAAATTTTAAGTCGGTCTTCAACCCGAACTACTTGATACCCAGAAAATTAATAAAATAAAAAAATTAGAAAATATAGGTGTGACATATAGACTATTTTTATTTATATTAGAAGCATTATCTCTTTATTTAATTTCCTTAGAAACCTTGTTAACATTTACCTTGGTGATAAACTTTTTAACATAGAAACTATTCATTATAAATACAAATGAGATGTCATTTTTTAAATAATTTGAATATTATATTTCAAAATATGGAATTAATTTTATTAAATTTAATTTTTATCTGTGGTGAAATTTTATTTTTATATAATTCCAAAAAATCAATGAAAAAACAGTTTTTAGAAGAAAAAAATATTTCTTTAAAGCATATAAATGAATTTATACCAACATCATGTATAGAATTTATTCTAATTAAATTTAATGGTTTTAAAATAAATTTTTTTTAAGTGAATTTTAAAAAAATCAAAATTCAATTTATCTTTTTAATTACTTAATTTATTAAAATGAGGAAATTTTTTATTTTACTATAATAAAACATCAGTTAAGTTTTAAAATTTCAATAATAATTTTCTAAATTCAAAAAAATATTTTCAAATTTTTTAAATTACTTCTTAAATATATATTTTCCCTATGAAAAGGTTCTAAAAAGTATTAAATAATTATTATTCCAAAATGATGACATAAAAATTATTGTATTGGATCAATTGGTAATTTTCATTGTTCACCTAAAAATCAACCTTTTCAGAAAAAAAAAACCCCAAAATTAATTATAAGTTAATTTTGAAATTTTCATTTCAAAAATTTATTTAATTTAATAAAACTAAAATTATAAAATATTTAAATATAATTTTCAAGTGAAAATACAAAATATAATGAATAAAATGTATTTATAAAAAAATGTCCCTTTTGAGCATTAATATTTCTTAACCTTATTTCATATTAAATACTAATGAATATTAATTTATTTATTTCAAATTTTATATTGATAATGTATTAATTTGTACCTTTTATTGTAATAAATTATATATATATATATATCATCTCATTTTATTTTAGTGTTGTGTGTGAAACTAGATATTTAACAAAGTGTTTATTTAAAGAAGAATTACATATTGAAATATCATAGTGATACATATGCTATATTGATGTCATATTTAATGTTTTTCTAGGAATATCTAAAAATAATTTGATCTGAACTTCTTTCAATTATCAGACCTTGTCTTCTTGAAAAATACACCCTGTTGTTTCTCATCATTCCTTCTGAAAAATTTAGATATTTGGAGAGCCTATGATTTCTTTTTTATAAAGAGAATATTATCCATTTGGGTATAATCATCAATGAAGGAAATGAAATATCAATAACCCTTGAATTAATCATTCATCATAGGACTAAACACATATGAATATAAAACATCCAACGGTCTAGTGTGTCAAAAATCCTTTTTCTTGCATGTTCTTTGAGTTATATTTCCTTTTAAGGATGACTCATAAAGTGAATGTATATAATTTTTTAGCTTGATAATGTCTCTTACCAACTCATGTTTTGAAATATTTCTTATATATTACAATCCAATATGGATATGTCTTCCATTCCATAATTCATTCGCATATATAGCACTCATATAGAAAGAATTGGAAGGTTATCCCTTTTGAAACAAACTCGAAATTGTTCTTTCACCTCTTGTGATAACACTTATATCGTTGTGGTTCTTGATAAATCATGCGTCCTTGAAATATAACCCCATTTAATTCATTACAAAATCGATTTACACTAAGAAAATTATGTTTTATCACTTCTAAAAATTATACAATTTGAAAATTTAAGTTTCTTTAATCGATTTTAGTAGTTCTAACACTCTTGATTTTTAGCGGGCTATCATTGTCGAATAATACTAATCCTACTTAATGATCTTCCATACCTTTCAATATTTTGGTGTCTCTAATCATGTGTTAAGAACACCCAATATCAAGGGATTATAGTCTCCCTCTCTTACTTTAAATGTCAAATCAACTATGATGTATTTTTATGATCTTAGATTTTTTTTCTCAACTACTTTACTATTTTAATCATAGTATAACTACCCTAAGAGATTTTCCATGTACTTATTAGCATAATTACCTAGTCTCACACATATTCCATTTACTTATTTCAAACATTCAAACTTTGATTAAAAAACATGTACATATTTTACTTGTATCCTTTCCATTTAGAGACACTATGTTTTAAACATTAAATCATATCCCCCATGATTCATGTCATATTCATGGTGTGTAAATTTAATACCAACATGTATAATACCACTAGAAAAAATACCACAACACCAATAATAACAACTAAATCTAAATATTATATCCAATCCATAATTTCTTCAAGAATACAACATTCTATATTTTTTAATTTTTTGTTTAAATCTAGCCTAATTTTTCTTACTCATCAAGGAGGTTTATTTTAATTCGTTTATTCAATCATAATTGGATATAAAATATATTTTCAAGTCATTTTTTATACCCTTTATATGTAAAAAATGTGGAATAGGACATACACTATTAGGGAAAAATATTAAAACTTTTGAGTAGATTCCTATATATATTTAACCTAAATTTATATACTATTAATATAATTTTATGTAGTTGATTGAGAATTAAATTAAATATACTTTTTGAATGATTATTTTACCCTTTTTAGAACTTATTCATTATTAAGAATTTGAAATTCCATCATTATCATTTAATCTTCTTTTAAAAAAAAGTTCCCCTTCATAATTTGTCTTAATCTTTTCTTTCTCAGTATCCTTCATATTGATTTTTTAGAACTATAATGAGATCACTCTCACTTTTTAGATATTATTCATTTTCTTATACTATCTTCCCCTTGGTTTTCTTCTTGGTTTAAAATTGCTTCATCAACTTTGTATTTTCCTCATCATAAAACTCTAATTAGGATATGATCATAAATACCATCTATATCTCTTCACCACCTTAAACATCACCACATGAGTATATTTCATGGTATTAAAAATGATCTATGTTGTTTGTAACCTTATTGGGTGATTCATATTTTCATTATCTATTAGAGTATAATTCTTCATTTTCTTATTTTCTCATCATGTTTCTACTATTTCTTTTTAGTCTTATTTTTTTATTGTCAGTTGTATTTATCACTAATTTAAAACCCTTATTACCATTTCATAGTTTGAGTCATTACATTATGGGAATAAGCATAAAACTATTAGTTTTTATTATTTGTAAATTTTATTGTAAGGTGTCCAATGCCTCCAAATTTGAGGTATTCCAACAGTAGCTTCCCTTTTTATTTTCTCTTAACTTTTCTAAAATTTATAGATATAAGATTCATGATTCTCTTGTTTTCATTAAACATATTATAATTATCATCAAACTCACCAGAATGTTTAGTTTCTTCTTCTTTTACTTTAAATATTCTCATTGATTTAAAATCTATGCCATATTTCACTTTCATCTTTTAATACAGGTATATTGCTCATTTCATAGGCAATGAGGATATTATGTAACTCACCCAATGAGATATGTTTTATATCTTTAAGTGTATTAATTTTTATATCAAATAATTCATGAAAATTTCTAATGAATTTATTCATAATAATGGTGGAATCCACCTTTTCCCCAAAACCTCTAATTTTCTCATGATATCATTTACCCTTATGATGTAATAATCAACAGATTCATAATCATGCATCTTTATATGATCAATTTTTCTTATAAAAATTAATATATAATCTTCCTTATATTTTTCATTTCATTTATAATTTATTTCATTTTTATCAAAAATATATTTATAATTTAGTAATTTTATCTCTTCATTAAAAATACTATCAATGAGTGGAATTAAAATAGAATTTCTAATTTTTTTATCAACTACAAGGTTCCTTTTATCACTAAATTATATTTTCACGCCTATTTGAATGGGTGGAAATAATAATGTAGATATATAAATAACTTCAAGTCCATATGAAAATAAAAATGGAATAATTCTTTTTTTTTTCAACCATGTATATTATTTCCCTCAAATATGGGAACACTTCTACTGTTTATAAATTTTATGTTCTCTATAATTTTCATAGTTAAAGTTTTATAAAAGACCTTTATCTATACTAACACTTTAATAACATAGTGGTACAAATAACTACATTGAGTGGGGGTAAATCAGTGTAGAATTATTTTTATAATTTATTATTTTTGAAATAAAACCATATTGTCAGTTAAGATATGATCATCTCATATGGAACACATATCATCAAAAAAAATCAATGATAAATGAAGAATAATATAACACACATAATGATTACATAGTTCAACCTCAATATGAGAACCTACTCCGTTATGAATTAGGTTTTTATACCTAGTTTTTTTATTTTCCATTGATATGTTACTATAGATAGAATTGGTTGGGTCTGTTGTTTTACTAAACCAAATATTCCCATCACATACACTACCTCCCATGGGTTCACTATCTCCTAAATGATAAAATGAATAAAAACACCACCAAGTTAAAATGTTCTTATTTATAGTAAATTTTTCCTTAATAATATTTTTTATATCCTCTATATTGAGCCAACAAGATAATATTAGGTAAAAAATTCTCAACTTCTTAAAGAATATATGCTTTAGAATCTACACACTGAATAATAATTGAATATATTAGATTGAAAAAATCGCATCATGAAGAACCCTTAATCTATCTAATTCTAATTCATCTAAAAAAGTATTTAAATCTCAGGAAATATCATATTTTTATAAGAAATATTAATTATATTTTGTATATTCTATTATTACTATATTATTAGTCTCTCAGAATATTTTTTTTGAGAGTAGATGTATTTATATATTACCACTCATTATATATTCTCAATATCCTTGATGTTTTCTATGCAGAAAAAATTTATATATGTAAAATAAAGAAATTATAATTTACAACTGTAATGTTAACATATCATGTCACATTAAATATACCTGAATTTTTATATTAAAAGGTTTATCGATCCAATCAATAAAAATAATTATAAAATTTGAGATATTTCTTTCAATCATGATTCTTGAAAAAATATGACCAAACTAATAGTAGTATCAACCTCCTATGATCTCATGAAAATATCTTAAATTCCCTTTTTCTTCATCCTTAGTAATAAATAATATTAAATATTCAAAAACCTACTCATCATATTGAAACACATTCAATCTATAAACTAATCAAATGAAATTATTTACACATCTACATAAACATGAAATCTGTACAACTTCTTCAGCATGTTATGGTGTAAAGGAGTCATGTGTGTTGCTACAGAACATCCAATCACAACTTCAATATATTTCATTATTTAAGAAAAACTCAACTTAAATCACTACTTCATTATAATTTGTTTTATTAATTGAAGAATAACATATCATCATCCCATTTAAACATATGTATTTTTCTTAAAAATAGAATAAATACATTTCATTTTAATTGGGATCTACCTCATTTAGTTACATTAGCTATAAATGTTGAAATTTAAGATTTGGGGGGTCCCATTTTATTCTTATATATTGAATTACTTTTTAAATTTAATGTTTGTATCCTTGAAAGATAGCACTTGTGCCTCTTTCTTTTAATTCTTCAGAAAATTTAGTTTTTCTAAACTTTTAAATTTTGAAGAATATCATATGACTTTGAATATTTTATGATCATTGAATTAATATTATCATCCATGTTGGTTACATGATTCATATGACTTTTATGTCATATATAATTCTAGATAATAATATATCTCAAATTCATAATGATGGGACTTTCAAATATATGCATCAAAGTCTCGCGATGAAGTTATCTAGAGCTTCCCATAGTCGTACACTAAGAGATTAAAACACTATATATGATTACTAAAACAGGATCAAAAATTTATAAGTGAAAGTATAACTTTGGAGTCATATGATATGGAATAAATTCTTATAATCTAGGAAAAATCATACATTCTGTATAGGTTTTTCATAATTTATTCAGCTAAATGTTAAAACTCTTTTTCTAATCCTAAGGTCTTATCAATCACTCATAAACACCTCAAAAACATTCCAAACAACCTATCAAAAACTATTAATGATTCTCATATAGGAAAAAAATTAAAATCATCAATAACTCCTATGGAACTTCACCCATTAACTCATTAACCCATATTAATAGTTATAATGAATTAATTATCCACAATAAATAAATTCTTAACCTCTAAAGTTATTTAAACCCTATTATGATACAAGATATTAAGATCATAATTAACTATACCAAAATTACATTTTTCATAGAACATCTTACATTACCTATATTCCTATGATCTTTTAGGTTTATAGTTTTAGATATTTTGGGTTCTGTTATATAGAAAACCCCATAATTTTCATATATATGGACACATTTTCCACTAAATCAATATCTTTAAAAGATAAACCTAATTTTTTAATATAAACAAATCATATTCAATGTTATAATTTATAATAATTCATACCCATCCATAAGACCTGTGAAATTAATTTAAAAACATGATATTAGAATAAAACTCAATAAGGTGTATAAATGAAAGAAAAAACTCATTAGTCCATCAGAATACTTGATAACCATTGAAAATTATTTCATTTAGATATAGAACCATGGTATCATCTCAAAACAATTTCAAACATGAAATTAATTTCTTTAATTAAAATAGTTTCACAAAGAAACCCATATTCAACAATAGAAAATGGAATGTCATTAAAAGTTCTTTGAGAAAACATAAAAACATATGAACACTTTAAATCTGAATCAGATCACAAACATTCCTTCAACAATAATCATTAATCTTTGAAAAGATTAAAAATTAACATTACTCTTAAAATAAACATTCTATTTTATTAAATATAAATATTTCTATTAAATCATATTACAATTATAGAAAAACCGTGAATGAATCATGGGACATTATATTCATATATATATTACAAATCAATGATATAATCACCCTTACAAAGGAATGACTCCATTAGTTAATTCCAAGATACTTTATTTAGAGATTAAATCATTACCCAATGCATTGGAGGGTTATATCAAACACAACTATCATAAATATAATTTACAAGAACCATAAATTGAATAAAAGGTGTATAATATATAATTTTACTAGAAAACTTGTAAATACTTTCTTCTCAACCAAAAATCATAAACTCTAAAATTAACCCAAAAATTAAAAGAAACACTTTTATTAAAATTACATTAAAAAAATAATATAAAAATGGGAAAATAAATTAATTTTAAAAAAATGAAACATAGAAAGGAATATTGATAATGAAAAAGATACATAATTATAGGAAAAAAAATTCATGTTTAAAATGATAAAAAAGATATCAGTTTCACACTATTATATTGAATGTCCAAAAATAACCCTTGTGGAAATCATTTAAAAATACTCTATTTAAACCATTGTAAATAAAGTAAAAATTAAAAAAACTAATATTAAAGGATCATTGAAGTATATGGAATATAATTTCTGAAACAACATAATTATTATTTATATATAGGAAATTTTTTTGAGAGAAAGTATTCAAAACATGTGAAGTAAATTTATAAAAGAAAACCACTTTCATCGAGACTCGACTCACCTCATACATCCTATAAACTCATTAATAATAAAATTATATTAATTATTTACATGATTTAATAAATTTTTCATCCTTATTCTCTTATTCGTATTCCACCTTTTTTCAATAATTTTCATGTTTCACTCATTTATTAAATTAGTGTTGCTCACATCAGTCATTTTGAGGTTATTCAGTTCACATTATCCAAAAACAATTTAATATATTTGTATCAATGAAAGATTCATATACAATGGTTCACTATTCCTAAATTTTTTTAAGGTTATATATTCATATCATTCAAAAGGATAATCAGTTTCATATATCTTTAACTAATAACCATTAATATAATCCTCTTTGATAATCTTGTTTTTAATGATTAAAAATAACTTTCATTAATTTATTTTAATATAATAATTGTGATGTTTATTATTATATTATAGAATAATAATAATAAAATCTTATGAATCATAATTCCATATTAAATCATAACATATAATTTGAATAATAAACATGAAATACATAAGCCTATGAAAACATCACTCTTCACTTAGGTAGTGAAAAATCACTATAATGAATGTTGTTTTTAAAATAGTTTAAAATAAGAAAAACATGGTGATATTTTAGTCCCAAAAAACATTTTACTATAATAAATATAAAACCTTAGATTTACTTATAAATATTAATTATGTTTTTAAAAAAAATTAGAAGATAAATTGAAATGAAAAGACTCTTTTTTGGAAAAAAAATATATTTTTTGTATCAACAGATTATGAAAAAATTTGGTGTGAGGTAATGAGTGCTAACATATTATTATGGAAAAATATATTCAATAAACATGATAATTGATTCATGGATTAAAATTAATATATGTTTAAAAAATTAAGATAATAAATTATAATTAAGAAATGAGAAAGAGGCTCAAAAACTTTTACCTTTATCTTTAAATCGCCTCTTCTGAATTGATTATAAAGCCTTTTTTGAAATATTTTCATGAAAGGATAGAGGATTATGAAAATTAAATGGTATGTTTATATAAGTGTATATCAAGAATTTGGATTTAAAATTAATCTTTTTATGTGTATTGAAAACTCTATAATGAGTCCCCTTTTATAGGAAAAGTTTAAACATTTTTTCACAAATATTATATCTTTAGTGGTCAAGAATGATTTGTTAAGATAAAAAGTTCCTCGTACATGATAAATGGATGATATTATCGACAATTAACAATTCCACTTAACTAAAGATAAATTTTTTTAGATTTTATATTAATTTATTAATCTTTTTTAATATTAAATAGCTTTTAAAATACATTTCAGGTTTACTTTTATAATTTGGAATTAATAATATCTAGATAATAATGGAATTAAAATTTAAGAATTTAAATCATTACTTAAGATTATATTCATTCTTAAAAATCATAAAATATTATAACATTTGCAAACCTTATCACACATAATATTGTTAAAACCATTATATTTTCTTTTCCTTTACTAACACGAGCATTGTGTCAATGTTGTGGAATTTTTTTTGACAATCATATTATTATTTAAAATTAAAATTAATAATAAAATTAATATAATCTAGAATACATTAATAATTTCTTCTTTAAATATTCATAAAATTATTTATTCCCATTTACATTATTTCCAAATTTTTAATATAGTAATTTTAACTTTTCTTGCCTTGAGCATGTGCTCGACAAGCATTTGGATAATCATCCTATTATATAATTTTAAAATTCATAAAAATACATCTGAAACATTAATTTTTCATTATAATTATACTTTCTATTAAAAATAGATTTATCCCATCTTATATTTTTTTAAAAATACATCAAATTTGACTTCGCCATAGTTGTACAGGCACAAAAGATGCATTAATAAATGTTTTTATATTTATCTTGACATAATAATTAATTTAAAGTAATTGGATATTAATTTTATGATATTTGAAGTATATTATCAAGTGAAATATGTGAAATAAGTTTTATAAATTTTTATTTCATGTTTATATCATGATGAATTCATAAAAGATATAATATGTCTAAAAACTGTACTTTTCAAATATTCACCAAAAAAATCAACTTGCTTATAAAAACCCAAAAATTTAACCATAAGATAATTTCAACATGATTAAAAATCCAATTTTATCAAATTAATTTTCATGAATTTAGAAATTTAACATTCAAATAAAATCTTATTTACATAGAAAAACAATTTGTTTAGAATATAAATTGTTTTTTTCAAATAAAATATAGTATTATAATTCCATACCTTAATAAAATTATTTATAATATTATCATAATAATAAATATTAATTTGAATCCATAAAATTCACAAGAATATCCATTTATTAGATATCCAAAATTTTAATAATTTTGTAGATAGATAAAATATAAATCATGTTAATGATATATATTGAACCTTTAAATAGAAAAAATTGTTTGTCGTGAAGTAAACATAATGATTTTAAATATATATTGAGTGTCAATTTTATTATATAATAACTTTTGGGGCATGAATTAAATGTATATACATTTATATATATATATAATCATATATATTAATAAAAAAAATTAAATTGGTTTATTTTTTAAAATACATTGGTTGTCACGGGTTTCAAATAAAAAAATAAATATTTAATTTATTTAGTAACGTGTTTTTTAAGATGGATTTTCATATGTTATGTTTTTAAAAACTATTATTTTTTAATATTTTGAATTCATATATTATTTAGAAATAATTTTTTTCTTAAAACATTACCTTAGTATTTAATTTAATATTATTATATTTATTTATATACATTGGAGTCATTGGAGAAATTGAACACAGTTACACATTCACTCTCTAAATGTTTTCTTTTGTGTACATGTGTATCTTGTGGGTTATCATGTGGGTATGGTGAAGAATTTATTATATCTCACTATTGAGTCTTAGATCCTATGTAGAGATTATGTCATGGGGTTTTGGTTCACTCTATGTGGTGATTTCTAATATTTTATCATATTTAGTTTATGATTTTAGACTATTTTGGTAATTGTATCTTGTTGTTCATATTTAGACTTTTATTAGAATTCATCATTTTGTTTTATTATAAAAAATTATTAATATATTTAAAATTCTTGAACATCATGTGTGGTTGAATTTTTGTATTTGAAGGAAAATAATAACATAAAAATTTTGTTTCAACCAATGATTTTATTTAACATCCTATGATAATTGAGGGACACCATTTGGGCTATATAGAGATCCAACTTAGGTCTCAAGGTTCTGATATTTTCATCATGTTATTATAAAATAGTATTAGGGAAGTATTTTGAGTTGAATTCTGGTAAATCATGGAAGGTATGGAGGGCTGGATGGTTGGGACACATAATGTACTTTATATCAAACTTCATGTCATAGGGTTATCCAGTATGAATAAAGCTTGATGAAATCCTCATATGATATTATTTATTATCCCATGTCATATTATTACCCACATTTGTTTTATATGACCATGCTTTAGGCATAATTTCATATTTATTGTATTATTGGATCATATGAGCATGATCATGCTTTGAAATGGTTTTCTTATGTAGAAAATTTATTATAAATTACATAATTCATATGTTTTTTAATATTTTCCTGAAAAATATTTTAAAAAATAATTTTCTTGAAGTTTAATTAATTAAAATTATGAAAAATATATTATCCAATTTAATAAATACATACCTAGATGTATTCTAGATAAATTAATATTTATTGGATTTCTGTTTTTATTTATAAATTTTACATTTAAATCTCACGATAATGTAAGAATTTTTTTTGTTTAGAATTGAGATTCCACCTCAAAGGAATACTACTAAATAAAAAGTATATTGGGGTAAAATTATCATCTAGGTACTCATCATGTCATTGTAAATGTGTTATAAATCCATTTAATTATTAGTAAACCAATCAGAAAAAACTAAGAGATATGGATATGGATTTAGAGTTTAAGAGAAAAATCCACTATATTTTTGAAGTGATGGAGGTCCCCATCATAATCAGGAATAATTAGAGAAGAAAATTTATATTTATCCATTTTTTCTAAGACCTGAGACTTCGTAGATTGGGATATAACCTATATATTGAAATTTTTAGGAAATAAGTGATTTTAGATTTCGATTGAATAACATTTCTAAAATATTTGGATAAAAATGGTTTCTATAAGTTATTTAATGATAATTATTTACCTAAATAGTAAAATATGGTAACATAAAACAAATTCCCTGATTTTTTGAAAGAGAAAATGATAGTTATGGAGCATAATTTTTTTCATATTATTGTTTATTTTTTACTAAATTTGATAATAAATGAGAGACTTAGATCATATAAATTTGAAATTATCCTCTTTATTTATAACTAGTAAAGAATAATTTTTTGGATTAAATAATTATATAGAATATTTTTTTAATGTGTTGTTATAGTGGACACCATCACAGCAGCCTAGAAATTGAGTGTCTACCCCCTCAATTTAATAGAGGATAAAGTTATTTTAGTATATAAAAGAAGATGATGAAGGACTTTGATAGAATGAAAATAAGTTCATCTTATATAATATCACAATAAATAATTCCTATATAGTTTTACCAATGTAGTGAGGTTTTAAATTTGAAGACTCAATGCATAGATTTTCCCCTACATTTCTTCTGGTATGGAAGGATGGGTCACTTAATGAAATTGTATGAGTTGTTTCTATTAGAGGTTAGTGGGGGTGCTTCCAATAAGGTTCAATGATTTAGAACCTTGATGTATATGATAACAAATATTATATCAGGGTCCCAAGGTTGAGTGGGAATACCCCAATAGGAGGAAAAACTTCCACCTTAGATGGAATAAGTATAAATTTTTACATTTGAACATATGATTGAGGATTGTAATATTGAGGTGATATCATCCACCATATGAGGTGATATTATAATTACCCATGTGCTTACCTATATAATATTTGATATTGGAATATCATGTTATTTTAACTCTTTATGGGTATAAAACCAATTATGGTTGTGATTCGATCTGACTCTTTACACCATGAATAGTGATATACCATTATATAAAAAGTATGCAAAAGGATTTAAATATCTATCTAATAAAATATTATTTGTGGTGTTAAAGTCTAATGGAATTTTTAAGTCATAAAGTTAAATATATTTTATTTAATTATTGAGAATGGTTTTTTTACCAAGTATAAGGATAAAATAAACTATTATATTTTAGTTATTATCTCTGTTTAACCAAATGGATTATTTCAAAAATTTCATAGTAAATAGAATATTAACTCAAGTATAAGTGGTTAGATTATACAATATATTTCATCCATATCTTATCAATTGGTGGAATTAGTTTTTCAATCCTTTGAGATATTTATTTAACCCAAATTTATTGTGGTAGTGAAAAAGTGTCCTAAATTAAATTCGGAGTATTTCTTTACAAAACCAATGAAAAAACAATGGCATTTTTCATTAATCCTTTTCCTAGATAAAATTTGATTTCTCTATCTTTATACCACATGGTATTAATATATTTGTGTGAATTAAAGGTGTATATAGGAATATTATATTAGAAGAAATTTATTTGTTCTATCATTTCACTATGGGATACACCAATTTTGTCTTCTAAAAATAGTTATACTACTTTTGTGTTATGTACTAACTATTAGAAATTGAATATGGTGAAAATGTATAATATGTCTATTTTACCCCATTTTTATTTTATATTAAAATAGTTAAAGTGATACTGATGGTTGAATAAAATTTATCTCTGGTTTGGATAACATTTATTAATAGTTAGAGTAAAATACAAATTGAATATGAATTTATGATGTCATTATCACCATTATTGCTTTTATTTCATGCCATTAGATGTTATAACACGCATTTAGTTTTAATTTCCTTGACGAGCCATTTATTCTATATATATCTTGAAATAATCATTGTAGTATTTATGGTTAATATCTTCATTTACACAAGGTTAATGGAAATTATGAGATACATTTAGAGGTTATTTTAGAAATTTTTTGTATGTATAAATTGTATAACAGATTCCCTAAATATCAATTATTCATGTAAAAGGTGAATTTTACGTGGAATTTAAATTATGATGATTGAATTTCTATATTTAAAATATTTAATTGAACCATAGACATTGAGATGGAATGTCACATTACCTCAGTATCACATCCCCATGTGCCAGAGGATGTAGACTAGTAGTGAGGGTCTCGAGTGGAACCATGGGGATACTATACCCTCAATCAGAGTGAAAAAATAAAAAATAAATAACCAGATAAATAATAATATACAATAAGAGTATAGATATACCAAAAAGATATCAACCATATAAATTAATGTAGAAATAGTAGACTCAACAGTCACAACATGAAACAGGTCACTGATTGGCTAGTGGGATGATTGGATATATTATGTGAAATAATAAAAGTACAAGATGCTCTATAACTTCAAGCCTCAAATCATCCTAGCCTATAGACTCATATTGATCTATCATGCTCAATGATAAAAAATTTTCATCATATGAACTTATAACTGCAATAAGTGATGGATTCTTAGGTATCCAAGTACCGTAACATCCTAATAAGGGAGTGAGTACAACTTAGTAGGATAACATTAAAAAAGTCCAGTACCCATTTGGTAATATGAATTCTATATTAATGTGATAAGATCATCTAAAGGTAAATAAGAAATATATAAACTATATAATCATAACATAATCACCAAGAATTCACAAGCATTAAGAACCATGTGTCAAGCGATCATGTGCTTACCAAGCTTCTATGAACCTTGGTCATACTTTCTTTATATCCATATCGAATGGATAGTCATAAATGATTTTGAGAGTAATCATAAGAAATACAAAAAGTATTTTCCACCATATATTGAAACATCATGTCACTTGGAATCCACAAGGCATCAAGATAACATGTCTCTCGATATCTCAGTATCAACAAGGCATTGAGACAACCTGTCACAAAATATCTATATGGAATAAAACCAATATGAAACTCAAAATCTATAATTCATTGACTGAATAAGTTTCTTAGCATATATATAGTCATCATACCCAAATGCTTTTTGTCACGGGTCATGTTTCAGGTTTGTCACACCCCTACCCAATGCTATGGTCCACCATCATCATTACAATCCATGTTAACTCTCCCTAAAAATAATAACAATATCAAGAAGATTATCCTTTTGTTTCAATATAAAAAAAAAGAACCTCCATATGTAGAATGATATATATCATAATAGGGAATAGTATACATAAAATTTTATTGTAACATTTTATCATGATCATTTAGTATCAATGTACAATACATGTAATGGTCATTGAACACAGAAAAACTACTACACATGTATACTGATGGAAAATATAATAAAAAGGGGTCTCACGGGCTACACAAACACCCAATTTTGGTAACTATAAAATTTTATCTATATATTTTTTAATATAGGTATCACGTCAATGCTAAAAAATTGTTCACATATGAATAGAGCAAGAGATATCATAATGATTTATATAAACTGCACATGTGATCAAAATAAAACATTGTCTATCATGCTACTTAAGAAAACATATGGAATAAGTATACATATATGGCCTCAGGGTAAAATCACACATTCACAACACAACTCAAGGTTTCCATGTAATTAAAGGAACTCTTTAGTGATCAAGCCTCATCCATTGATGGCTAGAAACAATCCATTTCATAAAGTTCCATCATAACCCTTGGAACATTGTATATTTAAATTAAAAATGGTTCTGTTAATTAAATAAGACTCAATGGTCATTAATTAATTAAGAATTAAACAAGTTTTCATTGATTAATTAATAATTTGGGATCATTATTTAGTTACGTATAGAAAATGTTCCTTTATGTAGAGACCTGGCCCCATAAGCCCGGAGCTGGTGTTTACTACCATTACATTGGAATAAGATACAAGGAAATGAATCTTGAAGGACCGATTATTATGGTAAAATAGATACATGCATGAGTCTTATATTACAAATAAATACCCAAATTACAATATAATTTTTTAGAGGATAAATTTATTCACATTTATAATATCCTTGCATATCATTCTTACTACACTTCTTGGATTCTTAGAAAAATGAAACAAAATAAAGGTGAGATCAAATGCTTAATAAGGGTTAAGTATAATAGAAACAATAATGAATTAATGAACATAATCAATATGTAAAGATAAATAACTAAACACACATTCCATGTAATCAATAAACTGAGAGATTGTGCGTAAAAAATATGGAAAGGTAAATAACTGAACACACATTCCATTTAAATATCTAGATAAGGCATAATCAATATGGCTAGGTAAATAACTAAATGCCATGTTATTTAATCAATAAACTGAGAATGAAATGAATTTATATATTTTTTCATGGTAAAGATATCATGTATAATGATAATTGGATCCAAATGAAGGCATTTCTTAGTTTTTGGAAACCATGTTTCCTAGGTATATGATACCTTTACCTCTAAGTCCCTTAAAAATATAGTTTAAAACATACTAGATGAAAAACCCACTAATGATAACTGACTGACTCATCCTATGAGACTATAAATTCATCAAGGGGAAATCTATATCTAAGATCCACCCATGTCATATCAATTCATATCATTCCTCATATATCAAATAGTCGATTTAATTTATGAAAATTATTCCTTATCAAATATATGTATTGAGTAAAAGATATAGATTTTTCAATAATTCACTGGATATAAAATAACTTTTTAAAGTAAAAACCATATGTAAAAATTTTATATGGTTTAGAAAATAATAATATCCATTATAAATCATATAGATATTTGTGGTCAATTTATTTTTCAATGATCATTGGAAATTTAATATTTCAAGGAGAATAAAAAAATGAATCAAGTAAGTGAATATGAATACCATCCTTGGTGAAAATATTTATAAACCATCCAAATGAATAATAAGGATGGAATTGATGTGAAATATACCCATTATAGTAATAATGAGGGTTTTTATTCTTGATGAATATAAATACAATTATAAGATTATTAAAAATATTCTTGAGGAAAATAATCTTTAAATGTCGCAAAGTGCCCCAACACATTAAAACATTTGAATCATAAGACCCATGAAGGAATAAGATTAAATGAAAAATATAATATCATGAGAATAATTATATTCATGATATAAAATTTCATATGGTAGTATATAAAACACACACAATAAACTAGTGATGATTATGTAATAAGTCTCACATAAATAAAAGAGGGACTAGAAATCCCCTTACAGCTATGGTAATATCTGAAACTGAAGATCCAAAATTAATATTAATCAAATGAACATTTAAATAAAAGTAATATAATATAATTCATGATATAATATTTAAAAATGGGTAGTATATGCACCATGAAAAAGAAGAAAGTGGTGAACATGACATTTATCTCACAGTTGTAAAAAGTGAGATGGAAATCCCTTACCTTACGCTTCCTTTTAGTTGTGTTATCTTTAACATAATATATAATTGTTTTAATAATATTAATAACTTATTAAAGAACCATAATAAAGTTTATAATATCATATATTAACCATTTATAACTTATTTTTACCTATTCGTTAATAATCATTCATTATTTTCATCGTTTCATGTGTTAATTGCATTGTTTTTCTAGAATGTTTTGACTTGTTATTTTTGGTCCATTTACTTAGATCATGATTAAATAATATTCAGGAATTAAAAAATGATTTAAATATCATATATATTCATTATATATTTTTTATATTAACAATATGGTTTGGAGATATGAAATGAAATACAACATTAAAGGAGATGGTATGTCGTATGTACGCATAAACACTGTTTCCATTTTCTTATCGTATTAAAAGAATAAAAATTAAATCATAAAGATATATATATTTATATTTATATTATAATTCCCATATCAAATTTATGAAATATGTGTCACCAATTTTTATTAAAACCAACCTTAATACATTATATGTAATCAATGACCTAATAATATTTCTTTGAGGAGGCGGTAGTCCACACGTCCGTAAAAGATGTTATCATATTCCCACAAAACTGATAGCATGAAGGTATGTGTTATAAAATAATTATATAAGAAAAAATAAATTATTAATATAATTTATATAATATATAAACAATCACTAGATAATTGTTCCCTGCCTTGAAATGTGGTAATGGATGAACGAACACCATCGGTTCACTAGGAGGTAGTCTACCCTACACACAAACAATGATTGTGTATCCCATTTGATAGAGGTGTGTGAAAGTGTAGTTCATACCCTTAACATAATAATATATCAGTATATTTATGATAATTATTTTATTATACAATCAATATATAATAATAATTTAACTGGTGGATAATAAAATAAAATAAAGTACTTATTGATGGATGTTACCTCTTTTTTAGGTAACAGCTTTAAGTTTATACCAAAAGGAATCCTTGGTTGAATTTATGCCAAAATTTAGGCTTATATTATTAGAGGAGGTATGTTGGTAGATTATTTTGGTAGGAATTTGATGATAAAAAATACATGAGATTTTTGAATAAGAGGTAGGGGTGAGTGCCTTTATATAGTGGAGGAGTGGCATTCTTTTAAATATGAAAAGGTAAAAACTATTGGGAGGTCTCCCTTACATCATTTGCACCCAATATTTAACCCAATTATATAAGAGGGTGAATATTGTATAAATATTTCCAAATAATTAGGGTTTGAAATTTTTCTAGGTTATTTGGCCCTTTATGATTAATGTTTAGTCTATTGTTAAGCTAGTTTTTCTCTTTATAATTAAAATTAATTTTAATTTCTTTCACTAATATTTTTGGTAAAAAAATAATTTAACCTTAATATAATTTATAAATTATTATGATTCCAAATATGGAATCATTTTTTCTAAATTACAATCACATAATTGGCATAAAGTAATTTAAAATTAACCTACAGATGAGGCGGGAAAGCATGTTTTAATGTAAAAATATTCAAAAGTTCATTAAGTTTTTATATCTAAATTAAATATAAAAATGATTCCAAAGACCTAAATTTTATCAATATATTTAAAATTAATATAATAATACTTTAATTCTAATTAAAAATATAATTTAACACTGTAAATTATTTACATGAAAAGTCAGTTAAAATTTTACATTTTTTCACTACTCATCAAAAAATAAAACTTCATAGAAAAATACCAAAATTTCACCCTATGATAATTTTGAAAATTATATTTCAAAAATAAGGTTTATTTTTTTAATATATGTTATAAAAGTTATAAAATTTAGTTTTAAAATTTGTGCACCATTAAAATTTGGCAAAACTACGTATAGAAAAATATAGCTTCTTATGCATAAAATTGGGGTTGTTCTTATATTATGCCTATAAAACCTACTGTATGAGTTTAAAAAATAACTAATTTAATATAATATATATATATATCATTAATATCATTCAATAATATTAATTAATTTAATTTATTAGGATAAAATTCCTTTGTGAGAATAAAAATAATTTGTTATAAAAATATTTCCTTTATGTTAAATTAATTTTTATATTCATTTATAATCATTTGAACAGCAATGAATTCAATCATATATTTTCATAAGTTTTTTAATCCAATTAATAATTACCATTTTAATAGTTATGTGATAATTTTCATTTTAAATAGTAAGATTAATAGTATTTAGTAAAACTTGGTCTTGCGTGTAACACAATCCATAGAAGAAAGTCATTATTGCATGTAACACAAGATAAACTTAGTGTTCTGTGTAGATAATGATAAAAATTATGATGTGGGTAATACAAGCTAAGCTCAGTTTTTTGTATAATATATGCTATTGGAAAGATTTAATTTATCTAAATATAAATCTATCATAATTTTTTTGGTTGTTATATTCCTTTTTATGCATGGTGTTATGTATCATATAGGATATCAAATATTGTATCATTTTTAAAAAAAAAATCGTTACATTCTACCCACCTTAAATAAATTGTGTCCTCGCAATTTAAACTTGATCTTAGTAATTTAGGGTTTCACATTTCAAAATAGCATCATTGAAATACCACCTAATGATAAGGGTTGATAAAATATCCTCTTAATAAGAGAAAAATTGGAGTAAGAAGGTCACATGACTAGGTTTCTAAGTAGGAGGCAATTTAATATATGGACTTTGAGAAAAATCTAAAATTATTATATGGAGTTATTATTGTCATTGATCAAAAACAAGTGAATGATCAATGGAAAGTTGAGGGCCTCAAATCCATAAATATGTAACGATTTAAAATACTATCTTATTCATCAGATATTAACATAATAGAATAACATTTTTGTTCAAGTTACTTCTCTTATTTTTGAGTACTTCCTTTACTATCAAAAAATATAATGAAATATACTTAATTTATATGTTTATATTAAAACAATTTCATCCTTTTTTTGTGCTTCAATAAATTTCTAATTCATCAATTACTTCAATAAATGAATATCCAAAAATGTATTTTTAATTCCTGAAGCACTAATATTTACTTTTAACGGATCATAAGATATAAAAAACAAGTCTTTATATCTATCTATAATAATTTAACAAAACCAATATGGTTAACACCTTAATCTATAAACCAAAAATTTAATACTATTGGTTCATCATTAATATTTATTCCTAAAATTTTTTAACTAAAAACAACGACATATTAACCAGGACATCACATAGGCTAGTTGAAGTTGTGGAAACCTTATCGTTCTTTGGTCATACGTTCAAGCCCCACCACCTCGTTGGATGCAATAGGTTGTCACCCTGCATGAAAATTTTCCTTTTTCTAAAAATTATTAATATAATTCCTATGACATTCCAAAAATTTGATGAACATACTTGAAATTTAATCATTAAATAACCTTTTTTGTGGTTTTCAATACAAACTATTTTTTTAAAGTCTAATATTCTTATTTGAATATTACTAAGATGTCATTAATAATAATATTAACTCTAAAGTTTATCAATACCTTTAAACTTATGTCTATAAAATGTAAATTAATTATTCCTCAAATAATATTTTCTACTAAAACATCTACTTTCTACAAGTTTTTCCAAAATGACATTAATAACATAAAACCAAAGAGAATATGTTTAAGACATATGAATTATGGTCAACTATAATCTCATATTCCTATGATGTTATATGTCACTATTATATTAATGAATTCATGTGTGCTTCAAAAAATTTATGGAATCTTTAGATGATTAGTGATTATTATAACTAAAATGATATTGGTAAAAATATTTCTTCAATTTAATTATAGAATCCCAGTAAATAATTCAACCATTTTATTTCAAGAAAAAACCCTTCCTTGGACTATGGTTTTACCTAGGTAATTCATTTTTATTATCTATTAAAATATTTCATTATGGTTTGTAAAGGAAATAAGAATTATCCTAAGAATATCCCCTGAGAATTTCAAATCGGGTGTGCAATAAGGCTTGTCATCTTATACTAGGTTATGCTCGAGTCAAGATCAACGCACCCATTTTGGAGTCACTACCCCTAGGTACATCTATTCCAGAACCATGTCCACTTTTAATATCCAAACAGGGATGTATTTCTTTAAAAATCATATAATATTTATCTTAATGAATCATTAGGATGTTCTTAGATACATATACTAATATTTTATCATAGGGTTATGTTTCCTAATCTATGATATACTAAATCTATTTCCCAATGTTTCTAATAAACTTTCATTGATACCAATAATAGAATCCTGACCCCAAAATCCTAGAGTCAGTGTCTACTAACAATACATTAGAATAATATACAAGGAATGGAATCCCAAAGGATTGATCCTTTTAATAGTCTTCATAAAATAGATACAAAAATTAGTTTTTTATTACAAATTAACACACAAATTACATCATAATTTTTTTGAGGATAAATTTATTCTTACATAGCATATCCTTTCATATCATTCTTAGTACACTTCTTGAATTCTTAGGGAAAGGAAACAAAATAAGGGTGATATAAAATTCTCATTAATGGTTATGTACAGTTGAAACAATAATGAATCAATTAGGATAATCATTTTGGTAAGGTAAATAACTGAAGACACATTCCATGCAATCAATAAACTAAGAGGGAGTGCATAAACAATATGGAAATGTAAATAACGGAACACAAAATCCATTCATATAACTGGATATGGCATAATCAATATTGATAGGTAAATAACTAAAAACTATGAAATTTGATCAATAAACTAAGAATGAAATTCATACATATTTTTTTCATATAGAAATTATCATGTATAATGATAATTGAATTTGAATGAATAAAGTTATTAGCTATTGGATACTATGTTTTTGAGGTACATGATACATTTACCATCAAGACCTTTCACTAAACAGTTTAAAACATACTAGGTGAGAACCCCACTAAGGCAAGCCAACTAAATCATCTCATGAGACTAATGATGCATCGATGTTATATCTATAACTAATCCCTAACCATGTTATACTTGTCAAAAGAATTACTCATATATCTAATAATCAATTTAATTCATGAACAATGTGCCTTAACAAATATTTGTGTTGATTAAAATATATGGATTTATAAATATTTCACCAAATATCAAATAAGATTAAAAGTAAAAACAAAATGTAAAAGTGTAATATGTTTTAGTAAATAATCATATACATAATAAATGATATGGATATTTGGGGGAAATTTAATGTTCAATGATCACTAGAGAGTGAATATTTCAAAGGGACTAGAAAAATACATCAAGGAAGTGAATGTAAATACCATCCTTGGTAAAAAATCATGAACCATTCAAAGTAAGAGTAAGGATGGAATCAGTAAGTATTATACCCATCAGTGTAAAAATAATTTTTGTTATCATTGATGAATATAAATGCAATTAAAAATTTATTAAAAACATTATTGAGTAAAATAATCTTTAAACATCCTAAAGTGTCTTATAACACTTTCAAACATTTAAATTATAATCCCCATAAAGGAATAAAAAAAATAAACAATAATATCATGTTAATATGGAGATTCATGATATAAAATTTTATAGGGTAGTATATAAACTACAAAAAATAAACAAGTGGTGAATATAGAATAATTATCACAGAAATTGAAGTGAGACTAGAAATCCCTTTACAACTATGTTAACATTAGAAACAGAATCCCAAAAGTAATAATAATAAAATTAAACATTTAAATATAATTAAGATTAAATAATTAATGATAAAATATATCAAAATTTGATGTATATACACTATAATAAATAACCATGTGATGAATATTGCATTTTTCTCACAAATGTAAAAAGTGAGATGGAAATCCCTCAATTATGATTACTTTTAGTTTCATGATCATTAACATCCGGTATAATGGTTTTAATCATGTTACTAAATTTTTAAATAAACATAATCATGTTTATAATATCATTTATGATCCTTTTATAGCATATTATTACCTGTTTGTTAATAATCATTCATTATTTTCATTATTTCGGGTTCTAATTTCCTTATTATTTTAGTATGTTTTGACTTATTATTTTTTTCCCTATTACATAGATAATGATTTAATCATCCATAGAATGTAAAACAATATGTAAATATAATATATATTCATTATATATGTATTTATATTAATCTCTAAGTTTTGGAGATAGGAAATAAAATACACCATTCATGAAGAGGGTTGGTCGTAAGTATGCATGAACGTTGTTTCGATTTTCTTGTCGTATTAAAAGAATTAAATATAAATGATATATATATATATATGTGTGTGTGTGTGTGTGTGTGTGTGTGTATTATAATTAAATTATAATATTTATTTATTATATATCACATATTTTTATTAAAACCATACTTAATACATTCATTGTAATGTGAGAACGAATCACATCGCTTTGAGGAGGTGGTAGTCTACACGTTCATAAATGATGTAATAATATTCCCATAAAATGGAAAGCATGAAGGTATGTGTTATAAAATAATTCAAAAATCATAAATACTTTATAAATTTCATATATATAATATAAAAATTTTAAATCCATCATTATTCCAAACCATGAAAGGTGGTAATGGAATAACGAACAACAACAGTTCACGAGACGGTAGTCTGCCGTACACATGAATGATGATTGTGTATCCCATTTTATGGAAGTGTGTGAAATATTCTATTATAAACTTAACATTAAAAAATATATGAATATTTATGATACTTACGTTATTATATAATCTAGATATAATAATAATTTAATGGGTGGATAACGAAATATAATGAAATAAAACAAAAGTGCTTATTGAAGAATATTGCCTCTTTTTTGTGTAACTTCTTTTGGTTTATACCAAAAGATATACTTGGTTGGATTTCATAAAAATGGGTTATTATAGGATGATTTTATAGATTTTGGGAGATTATTTGGAAATTTTTTGGATGAGACAAAATGATTTACAAATGTGATGAAGTGGGAGTAGTGAGTGTCTTTTTATAGTGGAGGAGGAGTGGCATTCTTGTAAATAAAAAAATAAAAACAACATTGGTAGGTCTCAATTACATAATGTTCCTCCAATAATGAAAATAATTATATTAAAGGGAGTATATTTTCTATATATGGCTATAAAATGGGGTTTTACATGTTTTTAAGTCATTTCCCCCTTAAGATTAAGGTTTAGTCCGTTGTTAACGTAGTTTTTCACTTAATCATTGTAATTCATTTCAATCTCTTTTAGAAATATTTTTAGTCAAAAACAATATGAAATTAATATAAATTTTTAATTAATAATATTAAAAATATGGAATTCATTTTTATAAATTACAATAACAGGAGTGGTATAAATTAATTTAAAAGTAATCTCACATATATGATAAAAAACCGGTTTTTTAAGTAAAAATATTCAAAAGTTCACTATGTTTTCTATCTAAATTAAATATAAAAATGATTCCAATAAAATAAATCATATTAAATGATGTAAAATTTATATAATTATAATTTAAAACAAATTAAAAATACAATTTAACAATGTAAATTATTTAGTTTTCAATTAAAATTCAGTATTTCTCATTATTCATCAAAAAATGAAACTTCATAGAAAAATACCAAAAAATCACCCTTAGATAATTTTAACATTCCAATTTAAAATATAATTTTTATTTTTTCATATAAAATTTATATAAATTCCAAAAGAAAATTAAATAGGTACACCATTAAAAGGCGGCAAAACTACCATTAGAAAAATATAACTTTTTATGTATAAAGTTGGGTTTGTTCATATCTTATGACCATAAAACCTAATGTAAAAATAATTGATTGAATATAATATATATATATATATCATTTATATAATTCAATAATAGTAATTAATTTAATTTATTATCATAAAATTCCTTTGTGATAATAAAAATAGTTTTTTAAAAATATTTCCTTTATATTCAATTGGTTTTTATATTCATTTATAATAAAGTGGTAACCAAGGAATTCAAAAATATATTTTATTAAGTTTTTTAATCCTATTCATAACTACCAGTTTAACAACCATGATATGATCATCATTTTAAATAATAATATTAATAGTATTCGGTAAAAATCATTCACGTGTGTAACGCAAGCCATCGAAGAAAGTCATTGTTGTGTATAACAAAATCTAATCTTAGTGTTCCACATAGTGAATGATAAAATGTATTTTTTTTGTAAAAAAAGATAAGCTCAGTGTTACATGTAATATATTCTATTAGAATGATTGAATTTTTTTAAATATAAATATATCATAATGTCTTCAATTGTTATATTCATTTCTACTCTTGTTGTTGTGTGTCATACAGGAAATCGAATACAATATCATTATTTTATAATTTCAAGGAGTTACACATTAATTAATTAATATTTCAATATGATTAATTAACTTAGTATAGTTCATAGTTTGTTTAATTAATTAATACTTTGAAATCATTAATTAATTCGGTATTATACATTCATAGTAAAATTATAAATTTAAGGGCCATTATCCTAAAATGGTGAACCTATTATCATATGTATATAAATCATTAATAAAATATAGGTTATACTGTAAAATACCACTAAATGGAGTCAACTCTATGCCAAGAAAGGATTGATAATGTTGTTTGAACCACCCAAGTCTACTCAACCTCTAATGGTATCAAAAAAATCCCCAATAAAATTCAATCCAATTAATTAACCATAAATAAATTAAAATTAATTAAATTATTATAGGAAAATTCACATTCAAAGGTCAAAGTAATTCTTTCCAAAGGACTTACTATTTATCCCTGCCTAGCTGGAACAATGACCAATCGTCCATGGGAGGACTGCGACACATTTCTTATTTAATTTCGGGAAAGATCCTTATCTCTAAACAATAAGATAAATTCAAATATAATATATTTAATTTTAATAATTTGAGGGAAACCAACCAAGTGACATACCATATTGAAAACACCACACAACAGAGTGTGGGATATTCCTAGTTATAAGAAGCGAAAAATCCTTGTATCATTTCAAAGCTACGATATTCAATTCAACAAAAACAAACCAAAAACCATACAAATAATTATCAAGTGAAATTCCTTTATTGAAACACCCTTCAGTGGTACACATTCATTATCACAGAACATCCTCTATCCATGCTTTTCAAAATCTACATCAAACATGGAAAATTACATCAAGATATGGTAGAATTATCATTTAGTTATATATTTGGAGATAGAAAAATAATCAATTAAGAAGAAATATGACCGATAAGAATAATTTAATGATTTAGATTTTCCAAATTTTAATTTTATAATTTATTTGGAAAAATTATGAGACTAGTAACTGAGATGGCATGAAATTTCGAGGCCCGATGCGCCTAGAAAAAATTGTTTAAAATGTTATGTTTTTAATAGTACGAGCATGTGGCTTTTCTAAAAAATTGGAATATCTTTTAAATGGGTTCCCATATTAGAAATATGAGGGGACTATTGAAATCTGAATGGCGGGTTTACCCTAGGAGTGACCTAACTTTGGTCAGTGTGGGTCATCTGCAGAAAAAGTCACCAAGGACGTAACCATAAATAAAGTTATTATGTAAAATTATTTTATTTTTTAATCCTAATAACTCATGAACAGTGACTCGGATTGAAAATATGATTCCACCATTGATTTTTTAATATGTTTTTTCCCTAAGTGCAACTTAACTTTGGTCAACATGGGCATTCTATGGAAAACTCAAATAGGACGTAATCATCATTAAATAATTTAAATAAAAATTATTTTGTTGATATAGTGACAATTTCCTTTAAAATTATCATTATTAAAAAATATTAGGGTTAGTATCATAACCCTGGGGATGTCGGAGAATCCCTAGGGAGAGCTTAGAGTATTTTTCCTTGGCAAACGATGACTAGATTGTAGATCGATGATCAACGTATGATGAAATCAGAGGATCTCACCAATGATCATGATACAAATTCATTCTTCATTGATGATTTAATCCAATGATATTTCAAGGCTGTTTATTTGTGATTTTTCCCCATTATTTAACTCTATAAAAAACATGGTCCAATCAACAAATATATTGGCTCATGGATTGATCGTTGTTGCGGGAAAGGATTTTTATATGTGGGTTTATCGGGAGATTAATTGTATTCTTCTTCGTTCTTTGTTCTAACGAGAACAAATTGAGGTTTAAAGGAATGAAGGATGAGGTTCATTACTTATAATATTCTTCATTATTTTTATTTCCCCCCTTTTTTCACTCTTCGTCGTTGGACCCTGTCGCCACAGTTTGACTTTCCATGTGGCTCCAAATGCGATCAGACCCCCGGATTGGAGACAAACCTATAGAAGAGGTCAGATCTGTGTAGACCAGGACCCGAGGATCCTATATCTGTGTCCATCTCAAATTCTGAGCATCGGGGGTGGCTTAGTGGTTCGTAGAAGGGACCAACAGTGTGGAGGTCTAGCGAGGTGTGGTAGCGGTCCGGAGAGGTGAGGCAGTGGTGGCGGTGAATGGAGTCAGTGACGGCGTCGACAACGTGCACTATGGTAGTGACCATGTTGAAGCCGACAGAGCATGTGGGAGCAGAATGCAGTGGGCAGTCACATTTGGTGGCTGCTGGACACGGTGGGCGGTTGCGTGTAGAGGTGAAGGCTACAGTGGGTGATCGCATGGAGTGGAGAAGAGCTAGGCTGAGTGGGCATGGCTGAGTGAATGGGCTAGGCCCAGTGGGCCAGGTTGGGTCATGCGGGCTGGGGTGACCCGGTAGACCAAGTCAGACCTGGGTCAAACTCAGGCATCCAAACTAGGCCATGGTCGACTAAGCTGTTGCGCGGCCACAGTCGATCTACAACCCAGTGAACCCCCTTCTAAATTTTTTAAGTGACCATTAAATTCAAAATGGATGTCTGTTTTATGAGACGTCTACAACATTGGTACCCTTACTAAAAGATATTAATTACATGATATCCTATGTGGGTTTTTTTGTGAGTTTTCATATGACCTAATGGATTTAGGGTTATGTTATCTCAAAACGATCATGCTTCGAGCAAACATTTATGTGGCTATTTGTGACCTAGAGACTATGCGTCTTATGGAGGTTGTGTGTCTTAAGGAGACTGTGTGTCTTATTGATACTATGTGTCTTATGAAGACTATGTGTCTTGTTAAGACTATGTGTCTTATTAGATTGATTATATCTGGATGTTCTTGATATATTTGTTGTAGACATAAATCTATGTGGAGCAGACTATGCCTTCCTTTGTGGTATTACTTTGTGGTATTTTTTTGTGGTATTCCTTTGTGGTATTCATTTGTGGTATTCCTTTGTGGTATTACTTTGTGGTATTTTCTGGTGGTATTCCTTCGTGGTATTTCTTTTTTGGTATTTCTTTGTGCTATTTTATTTGTAATATTCCTTTTTGGTTTTCCTTCATGGTATTTCCTTTTTGTTATTTCATTTGTGGTATTACTTTGTGGTTTCGCAGTGTCCTACAAAGTGTTATTTTACTCACACCTACATAGGCTTTGACCACACATGTTGTGTCTTGTATAGATGATCAAACTTTTTATGGAGTTCTAAGTAGACCAGGACCAGGTAGTGCCTTGTGAGACCGGAAAGGCCGAGGTGTGTTCTGAAAGATTTTTAGATGATATTCCTAGTACCTTTTGCTTTATAGGTTGGACTTGTGGCTATAGACTCTTTTCTTTGTGGTGGGCTTGTTTTGGACCTGTTTACTTTCCATTATTGTACTCTGGTTGTGGGATATAATGGTTTGCATTCATTGTTGACTTGGTGCTTTTACATTTCATAATTTTTGATTTAGAGATGTGTGTGTGCGTAAAGGTACTTAGTAAAATGACTCCCATTTGTGGGATATTTCTACTTAGTGCTAGTCACCATCCCCTAGCTTATTGGAGGTGGTCTTGGCGTAGTCATGAAACAGGCCCCTCTAGGGTTGGTCATGATAGAGTGGTATCAGAGGAGGTCAGTTCTACTTTAGGACTAGGAGTCTATGAGGTTGTTTTGGGGAAATAGTGTTAAGTGTTTCTAGTTAGGATTTCAGGCCAGGGAATTCAGTGTTGGTATGGCGACTAACATATCCATACACCAGGCTCTGGGAACTTACTTTTCGACTTAGTACATTAAATAAATGTTTGTAGAGAAAAAACAATAGTACATGAATCATATAGGTATGGTTGTGTTTTCTACGTTCTTCTTGATTCCGCTCTCTGGATATACTCTATTGATTGTGGTACATCTTGTTTTACATCATCATGCCTACATGTAGACATCCATCTAGGATTCCACCATGTGATCATGGGAATGATCTTCTGGGTGAAAAGAAATTGGCACATGGATTTTTACTGGAGATGCCACCTCCAGGTGTTACACCATCTTTACCGCCACCTGTAGAGTATCACATGATACCCATAGTACCAGTGGATGAGGGACATGGGTTGAGTGCACTTCTCAAGTTTCAACAATAGAGACCCCTCAGGTTCCGAGGTGAGATCGACCCTTAGTGGTTGAGGACTATCTTGAGATGGTGATCTAAGTTTTCCATCTAGTTAGGACACCAGTAGATAAGATGGTGGTCCTGGAAACAAGCCTTTTACATGGCTTAGCAGGGCGATGGTGGGGTTTGGTTACCTGATCTTACGATGGGGTGACTCTTCCAAGGATATAGTTTGAGAGCCTTTTTATATAGGAGTTATCACCTTATAAGCTAAGTTATATTCATGTCCAATAGATAATATAGATTCGATAGGATTACATGTCGTTATCTGAGTATTCATTGATATATACCAACCTTACTAGGTACTTGATGAATGTGATACATGACTAGTGCTTCAGGGCTTGGACCTTCGAGTGAGTTTTGTGTAGGGTCATCCGAGCTAACATTATCCCTCTGTGCATTCCTACCTATGATAGGGTGATAGAGCGATCCTTTGTGGTTATGATTTCCTTGAATATGAGGATATATCTAGTGATTATAAATAGTGGGAAAGAAGGAGCATAGACCTCGTAAGTAGGGATCTAACATCAGTCTTAGGGACTTAGATGTGTGAGATGTTTCAAGAGGAGGTACCAGGATAGGGGATCTGTAGCTCAAGGATCCCAGGGTGGGTCTAGTTAGCGTAGAGTATGAATTCCTTTTAATTCAGAAGTAGAGGAAATCTCTCCAAATATTTTCCAACCCATCATACTATTGAAAAAGAGATAGTGGATGGACCACTAAGGTAGAGGAAAAAACAAGACAAGGGTGGTCTATGATCGTGTTGTCGAGCGCGTCAAATTAGATGTTTATTTTTAACTAGAATTTCTGCAGTATAGCAGCAACCCTAGGTCGTCTCTCAAAAGATATTTAGATCATTAATTAAAAAATGAGGTTCTGATTAAAAAACTAAAATGTTAATGGGGTTTTATAAAACATGGGTTTTGTTGCTTTAAGAATAGAAATTGAAAGTATATTACTACTGAGAGAAACCAATTGGAGAAATCATCATCAACCCAGGTAAGTGTCCCTTGATGCTCAATCCGTCATCGCTCTCAAGAGAAATGGAAGGATCATTGATTCCTTGATTTTATACATACTGAAACCAGTAATGGTATGTGATCTCTTACTAGGTTACCACATAGGATTTGATCGATCAATGGTATTGATTATCGGCAACCGCTCAAAATCAACAAACATGAATCGATGTAAAAACAGAACTCAATCAAGGAATCGCATCAACAACATGATGAGATGACCAGATTTGGGTTGATGATAAAAATATTCCACAAGAAAAGAAAATTAATATTCATAGGTTCAAGCTCCTAGATTTTATCAACCGACGCAATCCATTTGCACACTCATGAAAATGAGGGGTGAGAAAAGAGGTAACCACACTCAAATTATTACAGGATATGGGTTATGCATAGAAGCATGTGGATTATTGTTCCTTTGATTTGTATTTGATCATAACAGAATAAACACAAATTTATAAGGTAGAAATAAAGAACAATTGACAACAAACCTTGAAATCAATTTCCTTATGAATATTACAAGTGTGGAGCTCAGGATTATAACAAGGAACACCGCCAAATTGACCACTAAGAGGTTTATAAGTACATGAGGGAGAAGAGAAATAAAATGGGTGAAGAGAGATATCAAATTCGAATTACCTTCACCCTTGGTCGTGAAACCCATAAAATGAGGAGAAGGAGTAATTTTATGGCAAATTTCATCCATATTTCCACATAAAGTGGTCAAGTATCTAAAGGGCTTGGTGACTATTCAAGGAAGATTTTTTACTCCATCTTTATCTGGATGGTTGACTGACCAAAACACATGAAAATGGCTTGAAATTAGGTGGAGAGTCGGGGATTTGAGTTAGCTATCTAAGGGAGATAGAATAAGCCCAATTGGATCTATGAGGCCCGAGTTATGTCCCAAATACAGAAGGGTGGTCCAATCTGGCCCGCCTGGAATTTCTTCACATTGTGGGCCTATTTTGAGCCTCCAAATGGAAAAATTGAGCTTTTTGGTCTTCTATATAAATGTATCCCACATTTTTTTGAATTCATATATCCATTTTTAGCCTAATTTGATGCACTAATTATCCACAGTACAAATAATTTTCCATTACATTCTTGGGCTCTCGCGCAATTTGGCCCATTTTGCTTGAATTCCATCATGGGCTCTCCAAATCACCTCCTCCTACAATGTCAACACCAAAAAAATTAAAATTGACCTATTAAATAGTGATAAAAATTAATTAATTGATTCAAACATAAAGTGAAATTTATTATTATATTTGTAACATTCATTACAAAATCATTTTAAAACAATGGTGTAAGGGTGGATTTGAATAGTGAATCGCTATGCGATCACACCCCCACACCTAAAATTTTTCACTCCTAGGAAAAGTCACATATACAAAAAATGATGCATGTATATATTCTAGACATCATTAATTTTTAACATTTTAGGAAATTTAAATTCATTAATGTAATGTGATCAATGCACAAACCACACCAATGAGTTCTTCCTAGTGAAAATGGAAAACGATGTCTCATAAATCATATCACAATGAAATTAAAAGAGATAAGTGATAAAAAAATTGAGAAAGGAGTTAATAAGTCAACCGTTCCACTAACTCTCTATGTGTACGTGTGTGTGAAAATAATTTCATGCTATTCTTTACTCTTTCTATCCAATAAATATAGGTTATTTTAACATTTTTCAACTTAAAATATTTTGTCCACCGAACCTTACCTACATCCTTTGCAATAATATTTCAAGACCCACTCACTTAAGAATTCTCGTAAGTCAAACCATAAGCTCCCTACCTAGATATCCTCATATTTTTTACATTTCATCACTCCCCTCATTTATTATTATTTTTTTTCTGAAGTTTCATTTGGAACAAATCTCACACTTATCTCTCAACCCTTGTTTAATCTCCTCACAACACTAAATGTAATAGTTATAACAAGGTCAAAGGTTGATGAGGAGTGGTTTTTAACCTTCCCAAGACATAACCCTTTTTTATTTTTATTTTTGAGGGTGTGAAACAGTCGGATATCAGTTACACATGCATATGACAATCCGGTACAGTAATGAAACAGATCGGATAAGGAACGAATGTATGTAAATATCATTTTAAGCTGAAAAATATTAACCTAACTTATATTTACCTTCTATTAAATAAGAAATATTTACACTTTGTGGTTTGGTGAAAAAAAAATTGAGATATTAGTGACATTGTTTTCCCAAAAACTACTCACACAAGGGGAATCAATCATCTCAAAAATTTCACATAGATATAACCATTTATATCATTGATAGAAAAATAATTCACTAAAAATCACTTCCTAATGTTAAATTCATACAAATGTTCATTTCATAACAAAGATAGTTTTAATCAAATGTTAAAACAACATGTAATCAAAAAATTCAACATGCATTTTTAGTAAGTTCCATGATTTGGTGACCACAAGGGGGGAGAAGTAAAAATACCATAAAGAAGGTGAAAAAGAGAAGAAAGGAGAAAGAAAATGAAAATCCTAATGAACCCAGAAAGATGGGTAAAAGTGAAGATACCATAAAGAAGGAAAAAAGGAGAATAAAGAAGAAATACAATGAAGATCATAATGAACCTAGGAATGTATCCACCCCCCACACCTAGAATGTGCAGTGTCCTCACTGAAATAATTGAGACTGTGAGAAAGAAGGATAAAAACTGGTATAATTCCCTGGTATGTTTCTTCTAGAAGGTGTATTTCCTCCACCAAATTCGTTGGAAAATCCTCATAAGTGTTTACGTCATTGCCCATTGACAGTAAGACTTCATCCACTCTGCTCATGAAAAATCTGTATTTCACCCAAAGGGTAAACATTAGTAATAGTATAAGGACCTAGCCATCGAGAACGAAGCTTACCTGGGTGGAGCTTTAGCCTGGAATTGTACATGAGGACCTTCTCACCAATATGGTACTTATTCTAATGAATCATACTATCATGGATAGCCTTTGTCTTCTCTTTATAGATTCGAGAGTTCTCATATGCATCATGTCGAATTTTTTCCAACACTTGAATTTGCAGCTTCTTATGCTCACCTGTATCTGAAAGATTTATATTATATTTTTTAACAACCTAATATGCATGGTGTTCTACCTCCATTGAGAGGTGAAAATATTTTCCAAACTCAATTATATATGGTGACATTCCTATTGGGGTTTTAAAATCTATAAGGTACGCCCAAAGTGCATCATCCAAGCACAAACTCCAATCTTTCCTATTGAGTTATACTGTTTTTTACAAGATTTTCTTAACTTCCTGATTTGAGATTTTGGATTGTCCATTAGTTTGGGGTGATATTTAGTGGAGACTTTATGATCAACCCCATACTTACGATGCAAATTTTTCATGTTGCGATTGCAAAAATGGGAACCCTGATCACTAATGATGAATCTCAGCAAACCAAACTGACTAAAAATTTGGGACCTCACAAAATCAACAACAACTCTAGAGTCATCGGTCCTAGTAGCCTTTTCTTCCACCCATTTGGACACGTAGTCCACAACTAACAAGATGTACATGAAGCCAAATGAATTTGGAAAAGTCCCTATGAATTCAATGCCCCGTGCATCAAAAATTTCACAGAATAACATGGGTTGTTGGGGAATTTCATTCCTCTTGGAGATATTATCGGTGAATTGACAATGACTACATGACTTTCAAAATCGATGGGCATCCCTATACAATTTTTACCAATAAATTCATGAGTCAAGGACTTTTCAAGCTATACGTTAAGAGCCAAAGTGGACCCCACAGGCCAAAGTGTGGATGAAGGTCAAAACAGAGGTGAACTCATGGTCAGGGACACACTGAAGAACTACTTGGTCACCAAAAATTCTCCACAAATATGGGTCATTCCAAATGTACCACTAAGAATCATTTTTAAGTCTCTGGTATTGGGAAGTTCTGAAATCAGTGGGGACCCTAGATGTTGCTAGAAAATTCATAATGTCTGCATACCAAGGGGTAAAGTCCACAACATCACAAAGGTTCTCATGAGGAAAGAATTCTCCAATGGGGAGGAATGAGTCAGCATGGTGGTCCAGTGGTGGATAAATCCTACTAATGTGGTTAGCTATAATATTTTCCACTCCCCTATTATCTCTAATCTCAAGGTCAAACTCTTGGAGGATGATCATCCACCGTATGAGGTGGGGCATAGCTTTAGGTTTCTTTAAGAGGAATCGAAGGGCATCATGGTCAGAAAACACAATCACTTTTGACCTAAGAAGATATGAACGAAATTTTTCCAAGGAAAACACAATATAAAAGAGTTATTTTTTAGTGGTTATGTAGTTTACCTAGGTAGGGTCAAGGGTACGTGAGCCATACACAATGACATAAGGAGCCTTCTCAGCCCTTTGTGATAAAACTGCCCCAACTGCAAAATTAGAGGCATCACACATAAGCTCGAAGGAGAGATCCCACCTTAGTGGTTGGATGATGGGAGGTGATGTGATACTTATTTTTATTTAATTGAATGAATTATCACAATTTTTATCAAACACAAACTCAAAATCTTTTTTCAATAATCAGGACAATGGAAGTGTGATATTACTAAAGTCTTTAATGAATCAGAGATAAAACCAGCATGACCCAAGAAGGATCGCACCTCATGAACACATTTTGGATATGAAAGGGTTGAAATTAATTCAATTTTAGATTTATCAACTTGAATTTATTTATTTTAAATGACATGCCCAAGAACTATCCCCCACTCAACCATGATATGACATTTCTCATAATTTAAGACAAGATCTTTTTCAATGCAGCGATGGAGTATAGAACCTAGGTGTTCCAAAAAATCATCAAAAGAATATCTATATACCATGAAATAATCCATAAATACTTCCATACAACTCTCAAGGTACTCAGAAAAAATACTCAACATACATCGCTGAAAAGTACCAGGTGCATTACATAGACTGAATGGCATCCTTCAGTATGAAAATGTGTTGAATGGACAAGTAAATGTTGTATTTTCTTGATCATCAAGGGATATATGGATTTGGAAATAACCCGAATATCCATCAAGAAAACAATAATGGGACTTACCAACCAATCGTTCTAACATTTGGTCAATGAAAGGTAGAGGAAAGTGGTCCTTCTGAATGGCTTGATTCAGTCGACGATAGTCAATACAGACTCACCAACTGTTTTGCACATGTGTTGGAACCAATTCATTCTTTTCATTTGACACAACTATTATTCATGCTTTTTAGGCATAATTTTCACTAAGCTAACCCATTTACTATTAGATATAGGATAAATGATCCATGTGGTAAGTAATTTACTGACTTCCAATTTTACCACTTCAAGGAGAGTGGGATTCAACTGGGGTTGAGATTCTCTTATGGGATTAGACTCATCATTCAAAAGTATATGGTCCATACAAATAGATAGGCTAATCCTAGGAATATTAGCCAATGTCCATCCTATTTCCTTTTTACACTCTCTCAAAATTTTGAGCAGTTTCGATTCCTATTGTGGAGAGAGGTTATTGGCAATAATGATGGTAAATTGGTCAATACCCTCAAGATATGAATATTTTAAATTAGAAGTAAGTTGTTTAATTTCTGACATTGGTGGTTTCTGGATTGAGGGAGGGTTTTAGGGGGAGTTAGGTCCATATAACTGTTTATCTTCCCATGTTTATTCTCTAAGGATAGAGAATCTATTGAAATGATATTTTCAAAATTATCGAAAGTCGTAGGTACCTCAGAATGAACACACTCATTAATTAAAGCACAAAATTTACACTTTTTTGAACCCACACAACACTCAAAACATGAATCAAAACTCAAATCATCTAAGGGTGAAAATGAGGAAAATTAATTAGAGTATGGGTTGAGGAGAGAATTGTGTGTGTGTACATCATTTGAGAGCACTTCCATTGAATAGACAGGAAGAGTGTAGTGCTCTTAAATAAGGTGTTTCATATCCTCAAGGATGTTAAAAATTACCTTTTCTCCTCCGAACTCCATGGACAGTGTATCATTATGAACGTTGATGATTGTCTTTTTTGTTTTGAGGAATGGCCTCCCAAGTATGAGAGGATAATGTCCTTGGGTTCGGGTATCTTCCATCTCAAGAATGTATAAATCAGTAGGGAAGATGATATTCTTCACTCTTACAAGGACATCCTCAATCACTCCTGTTGGATGCGTAGTACTCCAGTTTCTAAGTTGCATGAAAATGCCTGTTGTTTTAAGCTCTCCAAACTATAGAGAAGTATAAATGGAGGGAGGCATTACATTAATGTAAGAACCTAAATCTATCATACCATTAGAAAAGAAGGTATCCCCTATGGTACAAGGTATCATGAATGTGCTCGAATCCTTACAATTAGTTAGCATTGTTGGTTGAATCAAGGCCAAGACATTCCTTCCCAAGTTGACTCTCTCATTCCCCTTCAGCCTTCACCAATCAGTGTAAAGTTCTTTAAGAAATTTGGCATAACGGGGAATTTTCTTGACTATATCTAATAAAGGAATATTAACTTGAACTTTTTTAAATGTATCCATTATTTCAGTATCAATATCATTATTATAATTTTTCTTAGATTTAGAGAGTCTTTGGGGGAAGGGAAGATGAATGGATTGTTCATTTTAATCATCAATGATAATTTGATTACTCTTTTTTATTTTTTTTCCCTTCATTGGAATATTTTATGGGTGGAGAGAGACTATTTTCAAGTGGGGGACATACCTGTTGCATAGAATCAGTATAATGAGAAACTTATTTAAAACTACAAAGTGTAACTACACATACATTACCTTTGTCCTTAGGATTAGCAATGTTTTGGGATGGCAGTTGTCCATATTCTTGCATCTTAAGCTCACCGATGGTGTTTTACAACTTCCCCACTTGAGTTCGTAGGTCTTGAATTTCCGATTGTGTGTTCTTTTGGAACTGGAGGTTCTGGGTTGCCATTTGTTTCACCATATCCTCTAGGCTTGGTTCATATTTGGGAGGAGGAGGATGATTGTTTTGAGAAGTTAAATGATAAGAAGGTTTCATACCTTGGCCTTGTTGATACCAATTCAGCTTAGGGTAGCTTGAGTTCCTTCTTTGTCGGTATTGGGGTTGTGATTTACACCCAATATTTGGATTTGGCCTGAATTGTTCTTACTTGAAGGGAGGTGTTTGTTGGAATGGACGCCTTGATAACACAGTTGCAGAAGACTCAGGTGAATCTTGAAGTTGTGGGCACTGGTTAGAAAAATGAGTATTGTCAGAACAAATACCACAATGTAATGGAACATAAGGAGATTGTGAGTTACCTTGTGCTTGATATAATTGCCTTAGAAGGGTATGCATCTCATTAAGCTTGTTATCTACCTTTTGTTCTAGAGATGAATGACTTACCTCATGAACTCCTCAGGTTGGTGCAATAGCCTGTGTACCAAATTATTGTGCATTTTGAGTTATATTGGCTATTAAGTCACGAGAGGCAGAAGGAGTTTTATCAACCAAGGCACCACCAGCCATTTAATTAATCATTACAAGATCCATGGGTATAATTCCCTCCTATAATTATTGGATTAATAGTTTTTCATTAATCTGGTGGTGGGGGAAGCTTGAGCAGAGTCATTTGAATCTCTCCCAATATTCATGAAGGGTCTCTCCTTGTGATTGCCTAATGTCACAAATTTATTTCCTAATTGATACTGTTTAGAAGGCAGGGAATAAATTCTCTAAAATAGTCTTTTTAGGTCATTTCCAACCCCCAATTATGGTAGGAAAATAGTATTGTCAATTTTTGGATACACCATCAAGGGAGAAAGGGAAGGACCTAAACTTAATTAATTCCTCAGAGACATTTTGGGGTTTCATATTAGAGAAGACTATGTGAAACTCTTTGATATGTTTATGAGGGTAATCAATAGGAAGACCATGTAATTTGGGAAGTAGGTTGATGAGTCCTGATCTTAACTCAAAGTTGCCTACTTCCTCAGGATATTGGATGTACGTAGGTTGGTACTCCACATCTGGGGTGTTTAGTTCTTTTAAGGTTCAATTATTTACAGCCATGTTTTCTTGGGTTTGATTGGGTTCAATTTTTGATTGGTTTATGACCACATGAGTTTTGACAAGGGGTTACTTAGTGTTACTTTGTTGACCTACTCTAGATGCCTTTATTTGTGTGTGAAGTGTCTTTTCAATTTCAGGGTCAAATTCAAGCAGTTTTTCTTTTTCTAATCGGGTCATGCAAATAAGTTGTGAAGTTTTTTTATGATTTAATATGGATAAAATAACTTAATAAGGGTTAAAGGAGAATATAATGTTATAATACAGGATTATAGATAGAGATATAGAGAATAATAAGAGAGAGATAGAGAGAGAGAGAGAGAAAGAAAGAACACACAAAAACAACCAAAAATAGAAACATAAAACCAAAACAAAAACAATCAAATGGGGGTAGGGTATTTAAAGGAGTACTAATTAAGAGGTAAAATAAATAAATAAAACTAAATAAAGAAAAAATGATCTTGGATCCCTGGAAATAGTGCCAAAATTTGATCGTGTTGTCGAGCGTGTCAAATTAGATGTTTATTTTTAACTAGAATTTCTGCAGTTTAGCAGCAACCCTGGGTCATCGCTCGAAGGAGATTTAGATAATTAATTAAAAAATGAGGTTCTGATTAATAAAATAAAAGGGTAATATGGTTTTATACAACTTGGGTGTTTTTTCTTTAAGAAAAAAATTCAAAGTATATTACTACTAAGAGAAACTGATTGGAGAAATCGTGATCAACCCGGGTAAGTGTCCCTTGATGATCAATCCATCATCACTCTCATGGTAAAAGGAAGGATAATTTATTCATTGATTTTATACATAATGAAACTAGTAATGATATGTGAGCTCTTACTAGGTTACCACCTAGGATTTGATTGATCAACGGTATTGATTATCAGCAACCGCTCAAAATCAACAAACATGAATCGATGTAAAAAATGGAACTCGATCAAGGCATAACATCATCAACATGATGAGATGACCATATTTGTGTCAATGATAAAAATATTACACAAGATAAGAAAATTAATATTGATAGGTTCAAGCTCCTGGATTTTATCAACCGACACAATCCATTTTCACACTCATGAAAGGGAGGGGTGAGAAAAGAGGCAACCACACTCAAATCATCACAAGATCCGAGTTAAGCATGCAAGAATGTGGATTATTGTTCCTTTGATTTGTATTTTATCATACTAGAATAAAAAATAGAAGGTATAAATAAATAACAATTGAGAAAAAACTTGTAAATCAATTACCTTATGAATATTACAAGTGTGGAGCTCGGGATTACAATAAGGAACACCCCCCAAATTGATCACTAAGAGGTTTAGAATTACATGAGGGAGAAGAGAAAAAAATGGGTGAAGAGATATCTATGGATCAAATTACCTTTACCCCTGGTCGTGAAACCCAAATAATGAGGGGGAAGAGTGATTTTATGGGCAATTACATCCATATTTCCACATAAAGTGGTCAAGTATCTAAAAGGCTAGGTGACTATTCAAGGCAGATTTTTTACTCTATTTTATCTGGCTGGTTGACTAAACAAAACGCATGAAAATTACATGAAATTTGGTGGTGAGTTAGGGATTCGAGTTATCTGTCCAAGGGAGGTAGAGGCAGCCCAATTGAATCTTTGAGACATGATTTATGGCTAAAATACATAAGGGTGGTCCAATCTGGCCCGCCCAGAATTTCTTCACATTGTGGGCCTATTTTGGGCCTCCAAATGGACGAATTGGGCTTCATGATATTCTAGAGAAATGTATCCCACATGTTTTTAAACATATATACCCATTTTTAGCCAAATTGGATGCACAGATTATCCACAGTACAAATAATTGTCCACATACATGCTTGGGATCTTGCGCAATTTGTCCCATTTTTCTTGAATTTCATCACGTGCTCTCCAAATCACTTCCTCCTACAATGTAAACACCAAAACAAATAAAAATTCCCTATTAAATAGTGATAAACATTAATTCATTGATTAAAACATAAATTTCAATTTATTATTATATTTTTAATATTCATTACAAAACTAGTTTAAAACAATGGTGTGAGGGTGGATTTGAATAGTGAATCATTATGAAATCAGTCCACAGGTAATAAGATGTGGTAGAGGAGATGGGGAAATAGCAGGAGGTGGTCAACGTTTTGAAACATTACCAAAACCACCCCCAGGTGGTCCATGCCGGGCTCAGGGATCTGGTAAACAAGGATGAGGCCAGTTGCACGTGATGGAGGATTATGACCAAAGGGCTCCAGGGATGATTCAAGGTATGATCACTATCTTTTACACTTTATCTTAAGTTTTGATATACACGAGTTTTATTCATTCTTTTCTTACCATGAACCTTGTTCGGGACTCGTAGATTCCTATTAAACTGTTGACTCTAACCTTATACTTACAAACTCCTATGGGAGAAGATTTGATTATCACACACTAGTGTTGAGAGTGTGACCTAACTCTTGGAGGTGAGAGTTTCAGTTGGGATATCTTGGTAGTGGTGTCCATGCCTTATGAAATCATTCTTGGTACGGAATGGTTATCCATAGTTCATGCTCAGATTGACTATTTTAGGCGCAGAGTGCAGTGTGTCCATAGTAATGGAACCAAGTTTTCGATTATTGGTGAAAAGGAAACACAGGAATCATAGGATGGAATCACACATAGGAGGGTGAAGATGATCACTCTTCATTTGGATAGCCTTAACCTCGGTGTAGTGGATGATTTGAGTCCACAGTTTACTACAGTGGTGGAAAAGTATGAGGACATCTTTCTTGAGGATTTTCCAGGATTACCTCCCTATAGGGAGGTAGAATTCTGCATTGATCTATACCTCGAGATGACACTGATATCTAAAACTACATATCAGATGTCTCTCAAAGAGTTTCATGAGCTAAGGGTGCGGTTGGATAACTTTTAGAGGAAGGGAATCATGAGACCTAGTGTTTCACCCTGGGAATCCCTGTTTTTGTTTTCCAAGAATGCAGATAAGAGCTTGAGGTTATGTGTGGACTTTAGGCACCTGAATAGGGTGACCATGAAGAATAAGTATCCACTGATGAGGATCACTGTCCTCTTAGATTGGTTGAAAGGGGTGTGGTGTTTCTTAAAGATTGACCTTAGTTCTGGATATCACCAGCTACGAGTATGAGATGAGGATATACCGAAGAAGAACTTTAGATGTCATTATAGCCACTATGAGTACTTGGTGATTCCCTTTGGCATGAATAACACCCTATCAGTTTTCATGGGACTCATGAACTGGATCTTTTAGACTTACTTAGATTAGTTATTTGCGGTCTTCATCGATGACATCCTAGAGTACTTAACATCTGAAGAGGGGCATGTGGGACACTTGAGGATAGTCTTAGACACACTTTGAGAGAACCAGCTTTATGAAAATATCTATAAGTTTCATTTTTGGATTCAATAGGTCCATTTTCTGGGAAATATCATTTCATAGGATGTATTTGTAGTGGATCCAGCACAGATTGAGGTGGTGCTTGCTTGGGAGCCACCCAAGAGTGTTAATGAGGTGTTTAGTTTCCTTATTTTTTTCGGGTACTATAAGAGGTTTGTACATGACTTTTTCAGAGTGATAGCATCCTTGATAGCTTTGACATGAAAGGTACAACCTTTTGTGTGGACAGAGAATTTCTAGGTGAGTTTTTAGCAGTTGAGTCAGAGATTGACGAGCTCTCCCATATTGAGATTTACATAGGAGGGTACCAAGTACGTAGTTTTCTACGATGCATCAGGAACCGGGCTTGGTTTCATCCTAATGAAATGGAAATATTGATTGGATATGGTTTATGCCAGTTGAGACCATACAAGAAGAATTATGCAACTCATGATCTTGAGTTAGCAACAGTAGTCTTCGTTTTGAAGATATGGAGACACTACCTGATGGGAAAGCGGTTTATCGTCTACTTTGACCACAAGAGTCTCAAGTTTATATTCTCTCAGAAGGATACGAACTTGAGATAGAGTTAATGGCTAGAGTTACTCTAGGACTATAACTTTGAGATTTTCTATACTCCTAGGAAGGGGAACGTGGTGGAATATGCTCTCAGCAGGAGATCTGGTTCATAGTTGTTGAACGAGGCATTAGAGCTGTTGGCCTTATTGTAGATATCCTTTGTTAATGGGGATGGAGTAGCTTACCTCCAGTTGATATTTGTTACCCCTCCACTCTTATATCAAGCCAGGGAGGCACATCTTGGGGATACAGACTGTGAGAATTTACATGCTCATATGTCCATAGAGCATGCCCCTGATAGATATTCAAAAGGTGGGGATCATGGATTTCTTTTTAGAGGGTGCACAGTAGTACCAATGGAATTGCAGGAGGATTTTTTAGGGAGTTCCATACATTTACTTTGGCGGTACATCCATGTGTGGTGAATATGTACCATGACCTCTGACATTAGTTTTGGTGGCTAGGGATGAAGAATGGAGTTGTAGAGTTGTTTTTTTCGATGCCTCACTTTTCAGTAGGTGATGGTCGACCAACAAGTTCCAGTGGGTTTCACTCAACCACTTAAGGTTCTAGAATGGAAGTGGGATGGGATATCAATGGACTTCGTGATATGTTTACCATGTACGTCCAGGGAACATGATACCATCTGGGTGATCATTGACCCACTCACCAAGCCGACCCAATTCCTAGCTATTTGGGAGTAGAGTTTAGTAGAGAGATTAGGATGCCTCTACATGTAAGAGATAGTTAGAATCCATGGAGTTCCATCAATGAAAGTCTCATACTGTGATTCTATATTTATATTCTGGTTGTGGAAGGGATTGCAGGAGGTGTTTGGGACTCAGTTATGTTTTGAGCACAATGTTTCACCTAGAAATGGAAGGACAGACAGAGAAGACCATATAGGTTCCGAAGGACATGCTACAAGATTTCATGTTAGATTTTTTCCATATTTGGTAGGATATTCTACCTCTAGTGGAGTTTTCATACAAAAATATCTACCATTACACCATCGATATGGCACCATTTGAGGCCTTGTATGGGAGACCCTACAGGTCACCACTATGCTGGATGAACCCAGGAGAGTCACCACTCATGTTCCTAGAGTTAGTGTAGGAGACTACATAGAAGGTGCGGATCATCTAAGAGCAGATGAAGACTGCAGATATCCAATAGAAGTCTTATGCTGAAAGGAGGTGGATGCCTTTAGAGTTCTAGGAAGGAGACCACATGTTCCTTCGAGTCTCACATCGATAGGGATTACGGAGATTTGGCGGAGTTCAAAAGCTATCTTTGAGGTCCATCAGGCCTTTTATGATACTAAATAGAGGTGATGAGGTGTAATACCTCTTGGATCTACCACCACAACTAGATCGGGTACATAATGTCTTCCGCGTGTCATGGCTGAGGAGGTACGGGCATGACCGATCGCACGTTATTGACATGTGTGAGCTGGAAAATGATGAAGAAGCAACTTTTGCAGAGTACTCAGTGTAGATCGGGGATCAGCATGAGAGGATCCTTTGTGGGTGGTAGATTACTTTGGTTCATATCTGGTGGTAGCACGAGAATCTCCAGGAGAGCACATGGGAGTCAGATGCTTAGCTTTATGCTTAGTACCCTCATTTGTTTGAGTAGCCCTTGTTTTGGATTTTTAGGGATGTAAATCTCTTAGGTGGGGAGAATGAAATGAATTGGATTTTCCTGATTTTATTTTTACAAATTATTTGGGAAAATTTTGAGACTAGGGGCTGAGACGACGTGTAGTTCTGAGGCTCATTGTGCCCAGAAAGATTCATTGAAAAATGTTAATTGTTTAATAGAACGCATGCGCAACTTTCATAAAATAGTGGAATATCTTTTAAACGGGTTCCCAAATTAGAAATATGAGGGAACCCTTGAGCTTAGAATGATGATTTTCCATAGGCATGACCTAACTTTGGTCGGCGCGATTCATCTGTAGAAAAAGTTACCAAGGACGTAACCATAAATAAAATTATTAAATAAAATTATTTTATTTTTAAATACTAATAACTCATGAATGGTGAATCAACTTGAAAATTCAAGACAACCTTTGAGTTTAAAATGTGGTGTTTTTCCTAGGTGCAACTTAACTTTAGTCATCACAGGTCTTCTGTGGAAAAACTCGAATATGAAATAATCATTATTAAATAATTTAAATAAAAATTATTTTGTTGATGTAGTGATGATTTCCTTTTAATGTATCCTTATGCAGAAATCCCAAGGTTAGCCACATAACCCTGGTAATGATGGAGAATTTCTAGGGAGATAATGGAGGATTTTCCCTTGGCGTACGATGACCGGATCATGGATCGACGATCGTCGCATGAGGAAATCAAAGGATCTCAACAACAATCATAACGCAACTTCGTTCTTCATAAGATATTGAACCCAATGAGGTAGGGTAGTTGTTTCTTTGTGATTTTCTCCATTATTTAACTCTATGATGAACACAGGCCAATCAATAAATAGATTTTCCCTTGGATCGATCATTGTTGTGGGAAGGTATTTTTATATATGGGTTTATCGAGAGATTAATTTTATTCTTCTTCGTTCTTCATTATAATGAGAACAGATTAAGGCCAACATGAACAAAGTCTTAGGTTCATTCATCAAGGTGTTCTCATTCTTTTTATCTCCCCCATTGTTTGTGTTCTTTGTCGTTGGACCCCTATGGCTATGGTTCAACTCGTCAAGTGGCTCTGAACACGATCGGACCCTCGAACTAGAGGAAAACTGATAACAAAGACCATATATATGTAGATAGGGATACGATGAACCTAGATATATTACTATTTAAAATACTATGAATTAGGGGTGGCTCGGTGGTTCGTGGAAGGGTCCACCGACATAGCGGTCTGGTGAGGTGGGGCGATGGTCCGACGAGGCGAGGTGGTGGGGATCGGTGATGGTGGCGAATGAAGGCGGTATAGGTGTCGGTGGCGTGCAACAAGATGATAGCCACATGGGAGCTGGTAGGGTGGGATGGAGTGGAACGCAGCGAGAGGTTGCATTCAATGGTCATGGGATGTGGTAGGTGGCCATGTGTGGAGGCGGCAGTCGCAACAGGTGATCATGTGGAGCGAAGTAGAGTCGGGCCGAGCGGGATGGGTCAGATGAGCTGGCTCGCACGTGAGCGGGCTAGGCCGGGTCGACTAGGTGGACCGGGTCGGACCCGAGTTGCCAAATCGGGCCATGGTCGACTGAGATTCCGTGGGGCAGTTGACCACCACAGTTGGTCCATGACCCAGTGAACCCCGTTATGAGATTTTCAAATGACTATAACATTAAAATTAGACATTCGTTTGATGGGACGTTTGTAGCATTGGGACCCTTATGAAGAGAAGGTAATTTTGAGATATACTAAGTTGGTTTTTTTGGGAGTGTGCATACAAACTAATTTCTTGAGGAATGATTTCTCCTGAAATGAGTATGCTTTGAGAAAACATTTTGTTGGTTAGTTATGACCTAGAGACTGTGTGTTTATGGAGATTGTGTGTCTTATAAATACTGTGTGTCTTATTGAGACTGTGTGTCTTATAGAGAATTTTTTTATTACGGAGACTATGTGTCTTATAAAGACTACGTGTCTTGTTGATACTGTGTGTATTATTGGATTGAGTATATATGGATGTTCTTGATATATTTGTTATAGACATCTATCTATGTGGAGCTGACTATTCATTCCTTTGTGCTTTTATTTTTTGGTATTCCTTTATAGTATTAATTTGTGGTATTCCTTTGTGGTATTCCTTGGTGGTATTACTTCTTGGTATTTATTTTGTGGTATTCCTTTTTGGTTTTCCTTTATGGAATTCCTTCATGGTATTTCCTTTGTGATATTTCCTTTGTGTTATTTCTTTCTAGTTTCAGGGTGTCCTACTGTGTATCATTTTACTCACCCCTATATGGGATTTACCCACACGTTTCATGTCTTTTTCATATGATCAAAACTTTGAAGGAGTTCTAGGTAGACCAGGATCAGGCAGTGCCTTGTGATACTGGAAAGGCTGAGGTGTGTCCTGGAAGCCTTTCAGAAGACAGTCCCAGTACCTTTTACTCTATAGGTTGTACTTATGGCTACATACTCTTTTCTTTATAGTGGGATTTTTTTGGCCCTGTTTACTTTTCACTAATGTACTCTGGTTGTGGGATATAGTGGTTTTCATTCATTTTTTACTTAGTGCTTTTACATTTCAGCATTTTTTGCTTGGTGGCGTGTGTGTACATAAAGTTAATTAGGAAAATGACTCTCATTTGTGAGATATTCCTACTTGGTGCTAGTCACTAGTCCTTGGCCTATTGGAGGCAGACATGGGGTAGTCACAGTATGAGCCCCTCTGGGACGGGTCACAAAAAATAAGGTCTAAAAATAATTATGACATCAAAGGATCTAAAATGATTAAAATTACCAAGAAGATTATCCATGAAAAAATTCAAGATGATCCACTAATCTAGGAGGAAGAAGGAGACCATGATTGAATATGATCAAAGGATCTAATCAGGATTCTCCTTTGGATTACATCAAGATCCACCTTGAATCAAGTGGATATCATTGAGGGAGGAAGATAGGTTAACGTGTATGAATGTGTCTCCAAAAAATGAGCCAGCCCCAATAAAACTAAAGGGGATTCAGTGGGAGAAAATACTAAAAGAAAAAAAATTAAACCATGCCTCATGTGTCCCACCAACTAGATGGTCGAGGTCCACTAGTGAGGTTGTGGTATATTTTGGGTAGTAGTCACATTTACTAGTTCCCAAATGAGTTAGTTTGGGATCACTGGCTGGACGGTGAGACCTTTATAGTATCATGGTCTCTTCCCACCCCACTAATTAGACGATGGGAGAGACCAGCTAGCTCATGTTGTTATTATTTCATGTCTAGCTCAAACAATCCTTCAGCCTTATTTTGATTACTCAATAACTCACTATTATTTCTTTTGACTCTAAAAAATTCCACCAATTATTTTTATACATGAATCATATTTGGTTGATAATATATTCTCCGAATGATGTGTCCACTAGATAACAAGTTGAAATTCCTTCCCAAATTAATTACAATAAAGGTGCAGGTCCTTACAATCACCCCACTATAGAACTTATATCCCTTAATAATTTGTGGTATAATTTGAATAGATTCTCATAATCTGTATCAATCATCATCCATAATGATTCTTCTATGTTCTATCCTCGAATTCCACCTTATATCCTCATAGTTTCACTCATTCCTAGATATTTACTATGCTCTTTCTATGTGGCTCTAAGCACAAATGTTTGAATCTAATACAAAGCTCACTGATGTCCAAAATCGAGACTATGATCACCATATCCATTAAAATCAACACCACACAGTGTCTCCAACCAATTCCTCCTAAAGAATCTCGATGATCCCAACTATAGGAATCATCATATGAAAGAATATTTTATAATTCTGACAACACCATAAGAGTGGATTAATACCATCATGATCGATTAAATGAAACACACAGGTTGAAGGTCAATACCAACACCTTGTCCTATGTTCGAAGCCAAACCAACAAGTCACTACCCATAAAACGCAACCCAAATAATATTACCTTTCAAAAAAGTTATTCAAATGATTCTTAAATTCCTTACTCATATCCAATAAGAATATATCAATGTAGTTATAACCCACTGCATTCAGGTTCACATGGAAACACTAGCTGATTCACTTCCAGTCGACTACCTTCAATGTACTTGGATTAAAAAACATACACTTTATGAAACTATTAACCATTATTCCTTAAGCTTCAGAGGAGTCATTAAATCATTCAAAAACCTTAATGAAGTCTAATCTAAATTTCAAATAATTACCCTTATTAATTCATTAACCATTAACCTGTCCATAAGGAACTAAAATGTTTGTCAATATATAAATTATCTGACTCCCTATTCATTCTCACTAACTTCATTCCCTGAGTGTGAATCCCACATCTGGTATCTATCCAACACCACTTAAGAATCAAGATCAGGCATACATTTCAAAACTAGATACTCTCAGATCCAATATACATTAGTCTCATTTAGTCAACATGATTGTCCAATAACCAACTGCATGCAAGACCATAACCTTTCCCACCAGAGTGTTCATCCACTCATGATTGGTCAAGGATCCCCACCATAAAAGTATCCTTATTTCACCTTCAATGCTCACATCACTCTTCCCATCCATGACTATTTTTCAATAAACATGATAACTAAGTGTGACCATCCATTCAAACTTTTTCCAATAAAAACACCACATATTGCATATACATGGATTTAAGATAATGCAATTTACTACACCAATGATCCACTCTCGATGTGTGTCAATATTTATTGAATCTTAAGAATATATTATGAACTCTATTTAGATGGGTCTCATCCCATCATGCAACCAACAGATTAAAACATTTCATATATGTCAATAAAAAATTAGGATGACCACACAATGGTAACATGGTCCATTACTGATGTCATCTTTTACCAAAGAGACAACTATGAAATCATTAACCACAGGTTCTCCAAACCATGGGAACATGACACCAAATGATCATGTTTGAATAACTAAAGGTGTCCATGAATCGAAAAAAATAGTGACCTACCATCAAAAATATCCACCAAGATCATCCATAGAACTAGGACATCCTCAATAGTAAGTACAACACTCTTCTTTCACTGAACCATGAGTTACCACTACATGAATTCTCACACATCAATTTATTTGCAATAGGGCATAACAAAACCAATCTATACTAAAAAAAGTGGTTTTTCCATGATTCATGGACCTCTAATATGGACTCACATACTTTTTTATATTTCTGCACCATAAGGAATCATCTTCACCAAAATTATCACTCACATTGCTCCTCTATAGAAAAGTAAAATCCTTGATATAGAGTTTCACTATGCACCACCCATCACACGGGTGTCATATCAAGATGTTTTACATCCTATATTATCCAAAACCAGACCTTTTAGCACACATACTAGCACTCAAGGTGATCTATACTCCCAGTTTGCAATAAAACATACAAGAACTTCCTCTAGTCCTTCCAAAGGTTACTAGAATGAAAAATTCAATTCCATAAATGAAAGTCAGCACTTGTAATTATACTTGAATATTCCTTAAAAAAGAATATCCTAAATTAGGTTACTTCAAATCCATACAAGGAACTAACCTACTAATTACTTGGTCCATAATTATAAGGTTATAAAGTCTTTCACACCACCCACAAAAGGTTTTACTAGGGGTTTTAACCCCTGGAACATCATATGGGAACTTCTTTATAGATATGTAATGATAGATTTTACCTTAGTCTAATCACATTGATAAGAAATAGATTCATGGTTTGGTTGATCAAAATGACATTATGTGCTAGATAGATAACTCCAAATAGGCTACAGTTTACACTTCAATCAACCAGACATGTCTAATGTTTAATCACAAAAGGTTATTATTAAGTATTTTAGTTCCTAAAAACAACCCAACAATGTATAAGATACCACCTATGCTCAGAGGGACTACACAATCATCACCACTATCATCACCATAATCATCTCCTAGGTGGACCACATCGTAGTTTCAAATGACCCACTATAGTAAGTATACATGCATAGGAGTTCGGACAAAATAATTCCATCAATAACTCATATGTTTTACATAATACATATCATTGAAACCTAAAAATTGAGTTCTCCATCATCAAAACAATCACACACAAGAACCATATAAGTCATGTGAAACCTATGTACTAAATATGATAAATGTGAAGCCACTTTCTGATACGACCAATATTCAAGTCCATATGAAATCACAACTTCAAAATCTTTGTCTGCCACACGAGGTGAAAAAATATGATCATAATAATGAAAATAAAGAACATCCATCTCATTCCCTAGTATCCTTAACATCCCCTAGAAACGGTGTTTGTGATGCACTAAATCAAGTTTTGTTACAGCCTTCAACTCATTCCTATGTCACCTATCTACCAACTCCCCAATATAGGGAAAACAAGACTCATGTTCTCTAACACCATTTTTTAACATCCTAAATTGAACCATTGGGTCTGAGAATGAATTTCACATGACCTCAAGTGTACCTCCCTGTATGCTAGAGGAAATTGACTAGCAATGAGGGTATTGAGTGGAACTGTAGTAAGACTATAATCTTCATTTGAGTGAATGATAAAAAATAAATTTACAAACATATAACAATATAAAATGAGTGTACAAAGATACCAAAAACATTCCAAATATGTAAATTAATGTTGAAACAAATGACTTGGTAGTTATAACTAGCAAAAAATCATTGATCGCCCACCAGACTGATCACATCTATAGTATAAAAAAAATAAAATTATAAGAGGATGTGAAAATCCAATCCTCACCCTATCCTAGTTTCCATACTCATTGGAATATATCTTTCTCAATGATCAAAGTTGGGCCCAAGCCTAACATGTACATGAAATGAGTGATGGATACTCAGGTACCTAAGTTCCATAGCCACCCAAACAGGGTGTGAGTACAACTTAGTAGTACACCACCAATGTGGTCTAATACCCAACCAGTAATATAAAATATATATACATGTGATAAGATTGGAAGAAATTAATCAAGAAATATATAAACTATTAAATCATATCATATTCAATAGGCACATATTTTTATTAACAACAACGTGTCAAGTGATTGTTTTCTTACCATGATTCCATAAACCTCAGTCATGCCTACTTTATCTCTGTCATAGGGATAGTTATAATAGATTTCATGAGTAATGAAGAGTAATCCATAGGGCCGGTCCACTAGGTATTGATTCATCATGTCACTCTATATCCATAGGGCTTCAAGATAACAAGTCTCTCAGTATCCTCAAGGCATCAAGTGAACATGTTTCAAGAATTTATATGGCATTAAGAAAACATGACACATTATATTCACAATTAATTGAGGAAATGTGACACTTGGTAACCATAAGGAATTTAGAGAACATGTCGCTCACCATCCACATTGTCATCAACCCCAATATCCACTATCATGGGTTATTCCTCTAGGTCATCGTGCCTCTACCCAGTGCTCAGGTCCTCCGTCATCTTCTCAAGACATGCTTACTACCCCTCAAAAACATAAACATATCAGGAAAATTTAACAATCTTTGAATACCCAACAATACAAACAATGGAAACATGATATATATGATAATAAGGTAGAGAATACATTAAATAACAGAGTATCATATCATCATGAGAATTTAGTAGCAACATACAATACATCTGACCATTTCCAAACATAAGACAACCACTACATAGGCATACTCATTGGGAAAAAAATAAAAAAGTGATCTCATATGATATTAACACCCCACTTGTGATCACTATCATGTATGTTCAAAAAGTTATGAAAACACGGGTATCACATGAAGGATAAAAATATTGCAAATTTGAATAGAGCATGGACTATCATCCTGAGTCATGACAGCTAAACATGTGATAAAAATCTAATATGTTCTATCAGGATATCTAAACATACTTAAGGAATAATTTTACATATATTGCCCCATTAGATACTCACACATTCACAACAAATCTCAAAGTGTCCATGTAATTAAAGTCACTCTTTAGTAATCAAGCCTAGGGTATTAGCAGATAGCATAGAAGGTTCCATCGTAGCCCTTGGAACTTTGTCCCTTTGTATTAGGCATAATTTCTTTAATTAATTAAGTATCAATGATCATTAATTAATTAATAATTGTAAAAGTTTCCTTTAATTAATTTTTAATTCAGTATATTTAATTAATTAATCACAAATCAGGTTCCATTAATTAATTAAGAGTTTATGATCAATAATTAATTAATAATAAGGCATGGTTCCATTAATTAATTAATACATAAGGATCGTTAATTAATTAATAATTACATGTTCATAAAAATATTATTAATTTAGGTGTCATTATCCTAAGGTGTTGAACCTCATATCATATGAAAATAATCTATGCACAAACCATATGGTGGAGTGCATGGTACAACTTACCACAAATGGAGTATGCTCCTAGCCATGTAACACCCAATAGATTCATCTGAGGTTCCCATGTCCGCTCAACCTATAACAACTGCCAAAATATTCTAAACAATACAAATAATTCAAATTAATTAATTATATCTAAATTATAATTAATTAAATGATTATAATTAAAATCACATTCAATGATAAAAGGCATAGTTTCATAAGGACATACTGGGTATCACCATTTAGCCAAAACCACAACCAGACATTCATGGGAGGTCCATAACATGCTTTTTTCATCATTGAGGGAAACACCCTACCGCAAGGAAACAAGAAAAATGAAAATTTAACATTTCTAAATTTGAGCCTTTTTAAGGAAACTAACAAGGAGACATACCTTAGCTATAACATCAAATAATGGAGTTCAAGCCACTCCCAACACACTCCCAGTTTTTTGATGAGAAAAATCCCAAAATCAATTCCCTATAATGGCATTCAATTCAACAACAACTGACTAAACCCCAAATAAAGAATTATCTATGGTCATGCCGTCATTAATATGCTTGTCAATGGTTTATATTCATCATCATGAAACATCCTTTAGCTATACCGATCCAAATCCTCATCAATCTTGGAAAATTCCATATAGATCCAATGGATTTGTATTCCGATTATCTCTTTGGAGACAATCCAATGATCAATTGAAAAGAAATATGATTGAGGAGAAGAATATCTAGTGTGATTAGTGAGATTAAAGGATTGGAAATGCTTAAACTTATAGAAATGATTTTCCACAACAAACAAAAAATATGATCTACCACTGTCTGAGGGGTAAGTGGAATAATATTAAAGAGGATTGATGGATAAAGCATACATTCACCATTAGATAGCATCAACATCTACCCTGAATAAATATTAGCTCTTTCTATGAGTAAGAGAGGATAACATGTTTAAATGAGTCTCTAAAAACTATACCAACAATAATAAAATAGAGGGGGATTCAGGGGGAGGACAAAACCCCCCTTAATTAAACCATGCCCCATGTGACCAATCGGCTAGGTGGTCAGGGTCCACCATCCAACCAATGGTCCACCGACTTTCTGATGAGACCTGATGGGAGGTAGGCTCACTTGTTACCTCACTGACTAGTGCTAGGTCGGTATGACCTACTATGCAGTAGGGCCCCTATCGACCAACCAATTAGCAGGTGTTGTTACTATTTCCTGGCCAGTATGTCCAACCCATTGTCCATACTCCAAGTTTGAATTGACCCACAATGGTTCCCATCAAATCTAAAACAATCCCACTGTTTTTTAGACATGAATCATCTTGTGTCGACACCCAGTTCTCTAAACGAGCCCTTCACTAGATGAAAATTTCATATTTCCTCCAAAATTTACTACCATAATAGCATAGTTCAATACACTGTAGACCCCAACAAGGTTAGAATGATCATATTAAGGGTAATTATAAATAATTTCAATGAAATCTAAATATTTCATAGACTAGCTTGTAATTATAAAAGTTTTATTTGAAAATTCCTTATATTGGATTTGCTTATAGTGTCTTTAACATGGAAAGGAGTGAAGATTTAGTATAATGAGAAGTAACTAATTGTATTTCAAGAACTAAAGAGAAGAATTACTTCAATTCCAAATATTATTATGTTGGGTTAATTGCATGGATATAATTTATGTTGTAATGATTTTAGAGAATATTTGGAGTGTGTCCTTATACAAGGAGATCAATTTGTGTCATATGGACCAATGTATCTAAAACTGAAAGAGAACAACTATATTGTACACAATCTAGAGTTATCTATAATGGTTTAATCATTGAGAATTTGGAAGAATTATCTACTTTGGTGAGACGTTCATGGTCTATACCGATCACATATCATCTCACTGTGGGTTCATAACTTAAAGCGGTGAATATGGGTAGAGTATATTCAAAATTTTGATATTGAAATAAATATATAAATGGAAATAGAGATATTGTATATAGTCATTTGACCATAAGGACTCCAACTAAATTAGTTAATGATGTTGAAGAGTGCTGGACATTCATGGGTATGTTAGATGAATTCAATTTGAAGATGGATGAAAATGAGAATAGTGTTGTTATTTATAGTTTTATAGTGGAAAATGCATTATTATAATATGTAAAAGAATAATATTTGTCTGAATCAGAGTGAAAGAGAATGAAAAACAAATAAAATGGTGGAGATACTACTAACCAACATAGTGTTTCATTGAAATTAACCATTTATTTCAATGAACTAGTTATTGTTCCAATCACTACTAGAAAAACATGTATTTGCGACGGGCTATTTGTGACGGGATCCCGTCGCAAATAGCCCGTTGCTGAAAACGCCGTCGCAACTACACTTATTTGCGACGGGCCCGTCGCTAAAGCCTTTTTTTGCGACGGACATTCTCCCCGTCGCAAATAGTATTCCGTATTTTTGTAAAAAACTTTTAAAATAGTTTTTGCGACGGGACCCGTCGCAAATACCTTTTGCGATGGGACCCGTCGCAATCGCATTTGCGACGGTTCCGTCGCAAAAACTATTTTTTAAAAAAATAAAAAAAATTAATAATACTAGTATTTGCGACGGGAGTAGTATCCCGTCGCAAATACTATAAATAATATTTGCGACGGGTCCCGTCGCAAATACTATTTTTTAAAAAAAATAAAAAACTATTAATAATACTAGTATTTGCGACGGGCATAGTATCCCGTCGCAAATACTATAAAAAAAATAAAAAAATAAATTATTAATAAATTATTTTAATTAATATAATAATAGAATTATAATTTAGAAATGAAAATAATAAATTATTTTAATTACTATAATAATAGTAGAATTATAATTCAAAAATAAAAAATAATAGAATATTAATAAATGATTTAATTAATATAATAATATTACAATTATAATTTATAAATAAAAAAAATATTAATAAGTTATTTTAATTAATATAAAAATAATAGAATTATTTTACATTCAAATATTAAAATAATTCAAGTATTACAAAAAAAATAATTAAATTTTAATATTATAAAATTTTAATATATATATAAAATTTTAATATATATATATAATTTAATATCATAAAATATAAATAATATTATTATTCATATTAATATTGTTATTTAAAAATATAATATTATTAATATTTTATAATGAGACAGAAACTACGAATAGAAAAAAAATATTTTGATTTCACAATTTTATAACAGAAATACAAACTCTAATCTGAAGGAGGGGGGGAGGGGGGGAGGTGGGGGATCTGCAGATGGTGGTAGAGGAAACTCCATCCCTAAAGCATGAGTGAGTCGGTGCATGTACTCCATCTGCTCCTGATGCTGCTGCTGCCACCGACTCGTCTGCTCCTCGTACAGCTGCTGCTGGCGTCGACGCTCCTCCTCATGCTGCTGACGCATCTGCTCCTGCTCCTGTCGGAGACTCTCTATCTGTGTAGTCTGAGATCGCAACCGATCCTCATACTGTGTAGAAGAAGATGCACGAGCTCCTCTCGAGCTGGACGCCGACATCGCAGCACTGCCATAATAATCTCCGGGAGTCAGTCGAGAGCCGATACCAACTACCCGGCCCTTCTCGAAGGCATACTGGGTGGCCTGCATCCATGCCGCCTCATCAAACTGACGGGCAGTGGTCTGATATGATGACTCAGCCTGACTCTCAGGCTGGGCTTGTGCCGCTGCGGCCTCATATGACTCCTATAGTTGCAATTTAAAATTAAAATTTTGAATATATTATATGCAGTTAATTTTTAAACTTGAAAACAAATAATACTGACCACGATGTGATGCTGACGATCACCTCTGAGCTCCCCAGTAGCAGGATCACTATACATCCTCCGATATACGTCGTACTCTGTAATATCGGGGTGCACGACAGCCTATAAGAATAAAAAATAAACTGTTAATATTTATAGTTATATAAAATATTTATAAATAATGTACGTACCAGATGCTGTCTATGAGTACTGAAAGAACGACTCCCAGCTCGATGAGTCACCTCCTGTCTCCCCCGATTCTGCCTCCCCACCGATGATCTCCTCTGAAAGGCACCACTCAACCAGTGCGCACATAATTCATCTCATACATGGGATGAAATATACTCTGGTCGGTGTGCTCTACATGACTCCTCAAAATCTGACACTCCTGCTTTCTTCATCGCAACTTTTCTTAAATTGTGCAAAAACTAACGAAGACGATCACGCATGGCCACCTCCCATGCCTCGTGGATGGCGTCACGCATGGTATCCTCGATCGGATACCATAAACCCTACAAATAAATCAAAATATCAAGTTAGAAATGAAATAATTTTCAAAATAAAAATTATTTATTTACGTACGTACCAACCAATGGCCGAACATGGCCTGCTGCACATCAATGGGAATCTTCTCCCATGTGGTCCACGGCTGAGAGAAATAGTTGCGCAAAATAGCGCTGCCCTGTCCGACTGCTATATGCGGAAAACTGAAAAAATAATAAACATTTATTATGTGAATAGATTAATGAAATCTTAGTCAAATCCACATGTTATCACACAGGTTATCACACCTCCGTGTGCGTGGATCAAACCCAAGACGTGGACGTCGGTCGGGGACGGGGTCAGGAATCATCAATCATGCAAGACCGCGCCCCCTCCGCGTACTCCCTGGAGCACCTGCAGGCTGAGGGTCATCTGTCAGCAACTCATCCGCATCAAAAGTCAGGTCAGCATCCGCCAACGCACGAAATGTGGCGTCGTCCATCTGAAACAGAAAATGTTAATGTTAGCAAATAATTGATAATTACTATTATATATACATATATACATATTATGATTGTATATAAATACCATGAAATGCTATCAGTGTTCATCTTCATCATCATCTTCATATATGTCAATGTCATCTTCATATTCCTCCTCAACATCATCGATATCCATTCGAGTTACAGTTGCTTCATCTCTTACCGTTTCAAATTCATATGTGACATCATTAACATCATCGTCATCACCGACTCTTAAATGTGGGGTGTCGTCATCGATACTCATGTCTCTTTGTAAAAAAGATTGATTTTGAGTACTCTCTTGAAAAACTTCAATTCTTTGCACATCAGTGAAAGCACATTCACTTTGACTAAACTGATTGTCTCGAATTTTGATTTTTATTACACTCCACCAATCAGTCAAGTCTCTTGATGTTGCACAGTACTTTGCATAATAAACTTGATATGCCTGTTGAGCCAATAAGAATGGTTCATTTACTGCGAGAACACTTTTACATTTAATATCGATGATTCCATGAGTCGGATGAACACGCACGCCTCTCTCTGTATCCAACCACCAACATTTGAACATGGTTATGTAATGTTGTCCAAGATAACAGAGTTCAATGATTTCATCAAGTATGCCATAAAAGTCAACTTCATTTTCTCGATGATGAGATCCTCTCAAGCTAACTCCACTGTTCATTGTTTTTTTCGATTCCCCATATGCATGTGTGTGGAATCGAAATCTATTCACCACATATGCATTATAAGTTTTAACAAGTTTGGAAGGTGGGTTACTCAATACACACAACCATTTGTCAATTTTATCAGCATGTCGAGACACCTGAAAATTTGTGAAATAATTATCAATATAGTAAACTATACATTGAATGATTTGCTAGAATATAAAGAATTTATGTTACCAGTTTTTGAAACCACTGAGAGAAATTTTTCAGTCGACGTTCTTCGAGAGCAGCTGCTGTAATTTGTGGAATTTGTTTCTTGATATGATTATCATACAAACTATAAAAACCAAAGTTATTTACTGTAACATAAATGATAGAATAAGTGATATAAACACTTACAGTACAACTGATGTCATCTCTTCACAGTTGAGCAGAACATACGTATGAGCTCTATGATGTTCATCATCTGAAAGCCAGCGTTCAGAAACTCCACCAAAACCAAGCTCTGACTGGTTGAAAACAGATAATTGATTGTCGATTTCATAAATATTCCTCTCATTCCGTCCCATTCGGTTGTGTTTTGAAGGATACTCAGATTCAAAATAATGGGAGCAGAAAAAAGATATTTCCTCTTGCAAATAAGCTTCTGCAATAGATCCTTCAACAGATGCTTTGTTGCGTACTTTTCTTTTCAATTTTTGCATGAATCTTTCAAATGGGTACATCCATCGAAACTGTACCGGACCTCCACATTTGGCTTCATATGGCAAATGTAACATCAAATGTTCCATTGAGTCGAAGAAAGACGGCGGAAATATTTTTTCCAGTTTACATATAATTACAACATCTTTTTCAAGTTTTCCTAGAGCATCATAATCTGCCGTAGCCGCACAAATTTCCCGAAAAAAATGAGACATGTCTGTTATGGAATCCCAAATCACAGAATTCAAGAGACCTCTTAATCCAATGAATAGAAGTCTCTCCATTATAACATGACAATCATGACTTTTTAATCCAGTAATATGACCATTCTTTACACATCTACCCAAATTGGAAGCACAGCCATCTGGAAGTCTCAAATCTGCAATCCACTGACAAAATAATAAACGGTTTTCTTTAGACAGTGTATAAGCTGCTTTTGGTTTCAATAACCTTTCTGTTCTGACATTCTCAAATAGTTCCAATTCTGGACGCCTGCAAATTTGGGCAAGATCTAAACGTGCATTTACATTGTCTTTGCTCTTTCCTGGCGTATCCAAAACTGTATGAAACAAATTATCAAAACAGTTCTTCTCAATATGCATGACATCTAACATGTGTCGGACCAACAAATCAGACCAATATGGAAAATCCCAAAATATGCTACGTTTAATCCAATTGTGTTCTTTCCCAAAACCAGAAATTTTCTGTTGGTTTATTGTGGGACCAAAAGTGATGGGAGGTAATGAAAATACAACCAATTTTAACTCCGAACCTGATAGCATTTTTGGAGGTCCATCCCTTTCAGCTGTTCCTTTTCTGAAATGAGATCTGTTTCTGCGAAAAGGATGATCAGCTGGAAGAAATCTGCGATGACAGTCAAAATAACAAGGTTTCTTTCCATGAATGAGCATAAATGCTTTGTTCTCTCCCATACAGTAAGGACATGATTTCTGACCATGTGTACTCCAGCCAGATAACATCCCATAAGCCGGGAAGTCACTTATTATCCACATCAATGCTGCTCTCAGTATGAAATTCTGTTTCGTTGCAACATCATATGTACTGACACCAGTACTCCACAATAAATTTAATTCATCAATCAATGGATTCAAATAAACATCAATATTTTTCTTCGGATGTCCTGGAATTAGTAAAGTCAAAAAGATATATGGCTCCTTCATCAACATCCATGGAGGTAAATTGTACAGAGTTAAAAAAACAGGCCAACATGAATATTGACTACCATAAGATCCAAACGGACAGAAACCATCAGTGGAAAGGCCCAGTCGAACATTTCTAGCTTCTAAAGCAAAGGATGGATGCACTCTATCAAAATGTTTCCATGAATCACCATCGGCTAGATGATTCAAGCTTTTATCGGTTAAACTATTCTCTTTATGCCATGACATCATTGTCGTTGTATTCTTAGACATGAATAAACGCTGAAGTCTGGATGTAAGCAGAAAATATCTCAACTGTTTTACAGGAATCAAACCAGACTTCCCGTGTTGTCCTTCTTTATATCTCAGTTGCCCACATGTGGGACAACTATCCAACGACTCATTTTCCCCAGAATATAAAATGCAGTCATTTGAACATGCATGAATCTTCTGACAAGTAAGTCCCAAATTTCGAACCAACCTCTTACTTTCATAGTAATTTGCAGGTAAAACATTTCCTTCGGGTAACAGTGTTTTCAGCAAAGAAAATATCTGGTCAAAACAGGTGTTTGACATTCCGTTATCTGATTTGATAGCCATAAATTTTGCAACTGCTTCTAATTTTCTCATCTTGCAGCCAGGATATAATGCATCCTCAGCAGACTTCAACAACTCATAAAATTCAGACGGTCCCAACTCAGGATTTGAAGCTATATCAGCCGGAGTTTCTGTATGTTGAACAGATGAACCTGCAACATCATGTACTAAATCTTGAAACTGGGATGGATCCGGAATCAAGTTGGTATCACCTGCTCTGGAACTACGTTCACCGTGTTGATACCAAAAAACATAATCTGCTTGAAAACCAAAACGCAAGAGATGTTCCCCCACTTTGTCAAACGTGTCAAACGTTCTCAATGCACATTTTCTACAAGGGCATTTTATCTTTCCTTCTGAAACAAATTCTGGATTTGATGTCGCAAATGATAAAAAAATCTCCACACCCTCTATATATACTGGATTTAAACCAGAACCATTTGGATTTCTACGTTGATTTATCCATATGCGGTCATCTAATAATGACTGTTGACGACCTTGTTGTTCCATATTTTTCTATAAAATATAAAAGCATTACTGGTTTTGAATAATTTGTTAGAAAAAACACAAGCAAGGATTGAATATATTGAGAATAAAGCAAAACCTGTTACAAATATTGATAATTTTAATATTATATTGATTTTTTATTTTTTTTAATAATACTAATATAATTTTTTTCATAAATATTAATTATATAATAATAACATCATTACATTATTAGTATATTTTATTATTAATATTAAAATAATATAATTTTCTATATTATATACAATTCTCCTTTCATCTGTGTGTTTCACATTCTGTCTCCACATGTAATATTGACATTCACTTTCACCTCTCCATTGGCGAGTAGGTTGATAATTTTGAAAAAGAATGCCAATATTACATGTGGAGACAGAAAAAACACAGAAGAAAAGAGAATTGTATATAATATAGAAAATTATATTATTTTAATATTAATAATAAAATATAAAAATAATGTAATAAGGTAATTATTCCTAATTATTGGTAATTATTTCAAATTATTGGTAATTATTCCAAATTATTGGTAATTATTCCAAATTATTGGTAATTATTCCAAATTATTGGTAGTTATTCATAATTTTTGGTAATTATTCCTAATTATTGGTAAATATTGGTAATTATTGGTAAATATTGGTAATTATTGGAAAATATTGGTAATTATTGGTAATTATTGGAAAATATTGGTAATTATTGGTAATTATTGGAAAATATTGGAAAATATTGGTAATTATTGGTAATTATTGGTGATTATTGGTAATTATTGGTGATTATTGGTAATTATTGGTGATTATTGGTAATTAATACTAATTATTGGTAATTAATACTAATTATTGGTAATTAATACTAATTATTGGTAATTAATACTAATTATTGGTAATTAATACTAATTATTGGTAATTAATACTAATTATTGGTAATTAATACTAATTATTGGTAATTAATACTAATTATTGGTAATTAATAATACTTATTACTAATTATTGGTAATTATTACTAATTATTCCTAATTAATACTAATTATTCCTAATTATTACTAATTATTACTAATTATTGTTAATTATTACTAATTATTACTAATTATTCCTAATTATTACTAATTATTACTAATTATTACTAATTATTACTAATTATTACTAATTATTAGTAATTATTGCTAATTATTACTAATTATTGCTAATTATTAGTAATTATTACTAATTATTAGTAATTATTGATAATTATTAGTAATTATTGATAATTATTAGTAATTATTGATAATTATTAGTAATTATTACTAATTATTGGTAATTATTACTAATTATTGGTAATTATTACTAATTATTCGTAATTATTACTAATTATTCGTAATTATTACTAATTATTGGTAATTATTACTAATTATTGGTAATTATTACTAATTATTTGTAATTATTGGCAATTATTGGTAATTATTGGCAATTATTGGTAATTATTGGCAATTATTGTTAATTATTACTAAATATTGGTAATTATTGGTAATTATTAATAATTATTGTTAATTATTACTAATTATTGTTAATTATTGGTAATTATTACTAATTATTGTTAATTATTCCTAATTAATACTAATTATTGGTAATTATTGCAAATTATTGGTAATTATTGGTAATTATTGGTAATTATTGTTAATTATTGTTAATTATTGCTAATTATTGGTAATTATTGGTAATTATTGGTAATTATTGGTAATTATTGGTAATTATTGGTAATTATTGGTAATTATTGGTAATTATTGGTAATTATTGGTAATTATTGGTAATTATTGGTAATTATAAATAATTAGAAATAATTATAAATAATTATAAATAATTACTAATAATTATTACTAATTATTACTAATTATTCCTAATTATTCCTAATTATTACTAATTATTACTAATTATTACTAATTATTAATAATTATTACTAATTATTCCTAATTATTACTAATTATTCCTAATTATTCCTAATTATTCCTAATTATTCCTAATTATTCCTAATTATTCCTAATTATTTGTAATTATTGGTAATTATTGACAATTATTACAAATTATTCTTAATTATTGATAACTATTGATAATTGTTCCTAATTATTACTAATTATTCTTAATTATTGATAATTATTGATAATTGTTCCTAATTATTTCTAATTCTTACTAATTATTACTAATTATTACTAATTATTGATAATTATTGATAATTATTCCTAATTATTTCTAATTATTCTTAATTATTGATAATTATTGATAATTGTTCCTAATTATTCCTAATTATTCCTAATTATTACTAAATATTGACAATTATTGACAATTATTGACAATTATTGATAATTATTCATAATTATTCCTAATTATTCCTAATTATTCCTAATTATTCCTAATTATTCCTAATTATTCCTAATTATTCCTAATTATTCCTAATTATTCCTAATTATTCCTAATTAGTGCTAATTATTACTAATTATTACTAATTATTACTAATTATTACTAATTATTACCTATTGGTAATTATTACTAATTATTGTTAATTATTGGTAATTATTACTAATTATTGGTAATTATTACTAATTATTGGTAATTATTACTAATTATTGGTAATTATTACTACTTATTGGTAATTATTACTACTTATTGGTAATTATTACTAATTATTGGTAATTATTACTAATTATTGATAATTATTACTAATTATTACTAATTATTCTTAATTATTGATAATTATTGATAATTGTTCCTAATTATTAGTAATTAAATGAATAATATCAATAATTAGAAATAATTACCAATAATTACAAATAATAACATTATTAATATATTTTATTATTAATATTAAAATAATATAATTTTCTAATTTATATACAATTCTTCTTTCATCTGTGCGTTTTCTATCTCCACATACAAATAATACATGTGAAGACAGCAAACACACAGATGAAAAAAGAATTGTATATATATAAAAAATTATATTATTTTAATATTAATAATAAAATAAACTAATAATGTAATAATGTTATTATTCCTAATTATTGGTATTTATTACTAATTATTAATATTTATTCTTAATTATTAAAAATTATTACTAATTATTCCTAATTACCATTAACTATAAACAATACTAATAATTTAAATTTATTAAGTAATAAAACAATGTAAACATAATTAAATTACAACTAATTAATAATATTTGAAACTAATAAAAAATTAAAAATAAATAAAAAATTAAAATGAACATAAATACCTTGAAAATTGATCTGCTCTGATCGTTCTTCAAAACTTTAATATCAGCTCCGGAGAAAAAAATTAAACTGGAAAAAAACTGAACTCTAGAAATATAATTTTGAGAGAAGGAGAAGATAAGGAATGACAATGAAATGAAAAAAAAACGGATGGGGGTATTTATAGGTTAGATTATTTACGACGGGCCCATTTGCGACGGGTATCCCGCCGCAAATAGTATTTTTTGCGACGGTGCCCGTCGCAAATACCTTAGCCAACATTTATTACGGTCAACCGGTAAATAGTTATTTGCGACGGGACCCGTCGCAAATAACCACCTGCCGACATACTTTTTGCGACGGGAGAATATTCCCGTCGCAAATACCTTTTACCGCCGCCGGTTATTTGCGACGGGGGGATATTCCCGTCGCAAATAGTTTTCCCGCGATTTGGCGCGCACCGCGGGAAAACTATTTGCGACGGGGAAAGCAATCCCGTCGCAAAAGCCTAATTATTTGCGACGGGTAAATACCCCCGTCGCAAATAAGTTTTTAACGGGACTATTTGCGACGGGATTTATTCCCGTCGCAAATAACCCGTCACAAATACCCATTTTTCCCGTAGTGAATGATTTTGAGGAATGAATATATGGAGAGCTTCCACCATTCAACGTGTGTAGTAAATCCCTAGATCACAAGGATGTACCATGACATTTGGTTTTGTTGTTGTTCAAGTACAAAGAAATTGGTCTTTTCTTATATTTCTTAGTCTAGAGTCTTTTAGTGGGGGAAGGAAAATCATTAACTAGTTAAGTATTTGTAATTATAATGGCTTAAGATAATGACAATTCAAGATCAAAACATACACTTAATGTCAGTTTTGGTCAAAAAAACATAAAAAACTTCAATTAAGGACTAAAAACATTATGAATTTTAAATTGAATTAAGATTTAATTTTAATTTAAAATAATGCTAGTCATTAACTTTAATTAGGACATTCTTTTATCCTCAACTATCATTGCCCCTTATGGGCAGATTTTTTTTTCTGGGTTTTAAAAAATTTAAAATATGATAAAAGGGGCTAGGGTTCCGGTATTTTTAAAACTGGGTCCAAGATGCGTGAACCCCGTTCACGCATCACTGACCCCGGGAAGATGCGTGAACGGGGTTCACGCATCTTAACCGCGCTGAAGGATGCGTGAACCGCGTTCACGCATCCTTCACGAAGTTGATGAAGGATGCGTGAACGGGGTTCACGCATCCTACAGTATCTTTTTTTTAAAAAAATTTATTTTTTGTTTTGTTTTGTTATATATATATATATATATATATATATATATATATATACAAACAAAACATAAAATTCAGCAGAATTTATCTGCTATTTAATATCCAGCAGAACTGCCATTACAGCAGTCTGGATTCTGACAGAAACCATCACCCAGGGCTCTCTTTTATAAGAGGGCTTGCCCAGGAAATCATACTGCATTTCCGATGTGGGATTCAGGTTCTCTTTTCCTACACAGAACATTCTGCATTTCCGATGCGGGATTCTGTTTCAAGTACGTGACTTTGAAAGACTGTAAAATACAAACTATACGACCAATATAAATAAAACTTAAAACATGAATTAAACATATAATAAATAGTTGAAAATGAAAAGAATTTCGTAAAAAGGGTTGATGAATAATAATTTATAAGCTTTCAAAACCACCAAATTGAAACTTAAAAAAGTTTCAAGTACGTGATTTTGAAAGACTATAAAATAAAAACTATAAGACCAATATGAATGAAACTTAAAACATGGATTAAACATACAAGAAATAGTTGAAAATAAAAACAATTTCATAAAAAGTGTTGATGAATAATAATTTATAAGCTTTCAAAACCACCAACTTGAAACTTAAAAATGTTTCAAGTACGTGTCTTTGAAAGATTATAAACTACAAACTATATGACCAATATGAATAAAACTTAATATACGGATTAAACATATAATTATTAATTACATAATAATTAATTAGTTAATTAGTAAATTAGTAATATAATAAATAATTATAAATATTCATTACAATTATTAGTTATTAATTATTAATAATTAATTATATAATAATTAATTAGTTAATTAGTAATATAATTTTTAATTATTATTATAATTATTAATTATATAATTAATGATTATATTACTAATTAACTAATTAATTGTTATGTAATTAATAATTAATAATTATATTACTAATTAACTAATTAATTAATATATAATTAATTTTTAATAATTAATAATTATATTGGTAATTAACTAATTAATTATTATATAATTAATAATTACTAATTATAATTACTAATTATATTACTAATTATAATAAATAATTATATTACTAATTAATATATAATAATTATAGTTAATAATTATAGTACTAAATAACCAATTAATTTTTAATAGTTAATCATTATATTGGTAATTAGCTACTTAATTATTATATAATTAATAATTAATAATTAATAATTAATAATTAATAATTATAATAAATAATTATAATCACTAATTATATTACTAATTAATCAATTACTTATTTTATAATTAATAATTATATTACAAATTAACTAATTAATAATTATAGATAAATAAAAAATAATTATAATTAATAAATATATTACTAATTAGCTAATTAATTATTATATAATAAATAATAAATAATTATATTATTAATTAACTAATTAATTATTATATAATTAATAATTAATAATTAATAATTATAATTATAATTAATAATTATTATTAAGATTTATATTACTAATTAACTAAGTAATTATCAATTAATAATTATACTACTAATTAACTAATTAACTATTATATAATTATATTACTAATTAACTAATTAATTATTGTATATTAGTAATTAATAATTAATAATTATATTAATTATTAACTAATTAATAATTATATTACTAATTAACTAATTAATTATTAACTATTTGTTATATGTTTAATCCATGTTTTAATTTTCATTTATATTGGTTTTATAGTTTGTATTTCATAAGCTTTCAAAGGCACGTAAACGTATTTAAGTTTCAAGTTGGTGGTTTTGAAAGCTTATAAATTATTTTTCATTAATTTTTTTATGAAATTCATTTTATTTTCAACTATTTTTTATATGTTTAATCCGTATATTAAGTTTTATTCATATTGGTCATATAGTTTGTATTTTATAATCTTTCAAAGACACGTACTTGAAACATTTTTAAGTTTCAAGTTGGTGGTTTTGAAAGCTTATAAATTATTATTCATCAACACTTTTTATGAAATTGTTTTTATTTTCAACTATTTCTTGTATGTTTAATCCATGTTTTAAGTTTCATTCATATTGGTCTTATAGTTTTTATTTTATAGTCTTTCAAAATCACGTACTTGAAACTTTTTTAAGTTTCAAGTTGGTGGTTTTGAAAGCTTATAAATTATTATTCATCAACCCTTTTTACGAAATTCTTTTCATTTTCAACTATTTATTATATATTTAATTCATGTTTTAAGTTTTATTTATATTGGTCGTATAGTTTGTATTTTACAGTCTTTCAAAGTCACGTACTTGAAACAGAATCCCGCATCGGAAATGCAGAATGTTCTGTGCAGGAAAAGAGAACCTGAATCCCACATCGGAAATGCAGTATGATTTCCTGGGCAAGCCCTCTTATAAAAGAGAGCCCTGGGTGATGGTTTCTGTCAGAATCCAGACTGCTGTAATGGCAGTTCTGCTGGATATTAAATAGCAGATAAATTCTGCTGAATTTTATGTTTTGTTTGTATATATATATATATATAAAACAAAACAAAACAAAAAATAAAAATTTAAAAAAAAGATACTGTAGGATGCGTGAACGCGATTCACGCATCCTTCAGCACGGTTAAGATGCGTGAACGGAGTTCACGCATCTTGGACCCAATTTTAAAAATACCGGAACCCTAGCCCCTTTTACCTAATTTTTGTTTTTTTAAAACTCATATTAAAAAATTACCCGCCCCTTATGGCTTCCCTCGGGAGCTGAGAGAACGCGCAGCACACGCTTCCATTTTTTCAAAATTGTCGTCCGGGAGATCCATTACCGGCGGCTCCTCCTTGGGGGATTCCTTCTGCGCCTCCGGTGTCGCGGCCTTCTCATGTTTCTGCAGCCAGCAAAATGGGTTATCCTGCTAAACCTGTCTCGCCTCCTGCTTCCTTCAAGGAGCCCCTTCTCAGATCTCCACCTCCCCAGGCTCCGCAGATCCCTGTTTTCCTGGAAATTCTACTGGAGCCTTCAGAGGATTTTCATATGGGTGAAGCGCCGGTGATGAATATCTCGGCTTCCTCCTTTGCTGAGGCGTCGCAATTCCTCTCCTGGACTTTGGTTGCATGCTTCGGTTTGGATAAACCCCCTCTGGCCTATTTTCAAAGTTTCGTCGACTGCTGGGATTTGTGTCATCCGTCTAGGGTTTCTGTTCTGAACAACTCGGCTTTTTGTGTGGTTTTAAGCTTAAGAGATGATCTAGTTAAGGCGTGGTGTTTTATCCCCTTCCCATTAGGCCGATGGCACTTCCACTTATACAGATGGGAAATGGAGGTTCACCGGGGCAGAGATCTAGCGTGGGCTATGGTGTGGGTTACTCTTCCAGGCCTCCCCCTTTCCTTCCACAACTGTGCGTTCCTGCGAGGCATTGGCAATCGTCTTGGGGGAGTTTTTGTGTACGGATCAGTGCACCACCAGAATGGAAGTTGCTTCGTCAGTCATGATTTGCGTGGCCATGGATTTGTTGCGCCCCCCTTTCGTCGAGCATTCTTCTCAAGGGGGAGGAGTAGGAAGACTGGCGCCAGAATCTTATCTTCCCTTCACCCCCTCGGTTCTTTTCATGTTGTCATCTCCAGGGGCGTTCACTTCCCCTATGCGGCCGTAGTCTGCGGGTGGGTCGTGCCTCCCATCTTCAGCCTGCATTGTCTAGAAGTCAGTTTTATCGACCTCCAAGAGGAGGTGTTTCTTCTATCGCCATCAAGCTGCTCTGAATCCAGTCTCGGCTGCCTTTTCAGTGTTTCCTTCAGGTGGGGTTCAGCCTTTTGGGTCGTGCCTGGCCCTGGTGTCGTTCAGTCCCCGGTTTTCTCCGGCAGCTCAAGTTGAAGCTTCGGCTGCGCCTACATGCCACTCGGAAAATTTCTATTCAAAAGGAAAATGAGCATTCATCGTCTCTTCTCCACAGGAAAAGCTGCAGAGTGACCCTGGCCCGTCTGGTTTCCTACCTTCTCCCTGTAGGGAATGTGAGCTTTCGCCTGTTCTTCTAGGGTTGGCACCTCCAGATGGCAATCTGGTTTTTAAGAAGGGGAAAGGGGTCTCTTCTTAGGTGTGTCCTTCTATGGTAGTTACAAGTTGTGAGAGGTCGGTTCCTAAGGTTTCTCCCCAGGTTCCCCCTCTTCCTATTCCGTCTCCCCCATTAGTCATTCCCAGTTCCTCTTTCAGAACTCCCCCATGCTTACCCTCTCAGCCGAAGTTCCGACTGTTGGTGGAAGATAAATCTCTCGAGAGAGAAGGGTTGTCTACTGTTTTTTCTAGCGGTTTTGATGCCCCTCCAAGTCGGTGCACCAGGTCTCGGATGCGTCATTCGATGGTTAATGATGTTTTTAGTCTTCCTAAGGCCTTCTCGTCCAGGGCTTCTCATGAGCGCCGGTTTGTCCAATAATTAACTTCATGTTATGTAATGCTCGTGGTCTCGGTGCACGAGTAATGTTGGATTTCATGGCTACTGAACTCAGCTCCGGTAACTCTTCTTTAGTTGAAGTTCTCGAGCCCAAGCAGAACTTTTCCAAATTGGAAACCTTCGCTGGTAGGATTAAGTCTAGAAATTTCATGCATGCTAATCCTCATAATTCTTATATCTGTCTTTTCTGGAAATCTAATGTCCAAGTTGATCTCGTCGCTGCTTCATCGTAGTTTGTTACCACTAAAATCACAGTCATAGGTAGTTCTTTGATCTTATCAGTGGTCTATACGAGTTCTGATGCTCATGAGAGGCTCTCATTATGGAAGGACTTGGAGTCGTTTGATCTGGGAGCTTTGCCATGGCTTGTCAGAGGTGATTTTAACATTGTTCTTGACCCGGAAGAGAAAAAAGGGGAGGCAGTTTCCCCCGATAGGCGAGAAGGTATTTTGCTTCTTTCATGGCTATGATGGGCCTCACAGACTTAGGGTACTTGGGGGACCATTTCACCTGGCGCAACAACTAAAGGGAGGGCCGCCAAACCTGGTGCGTACTTGACCGTTGCCTTTCCAATCCCTAGGTGGTCTCATCCTTCCCAAATGCGAGGGTCTTTCATTTTCCTCGTACTCTTTCTGACCATTCCCCCCTTACGGTTTTCATTATCCTCTAGTAATACTGATGAGTCTCGGTTTCAGTTTTCCCACATGTGGGTGTTGCATCCATATTATCAGAGTGTGGTCCAGGATTCTTGGAGTAGCACGACATAGGGGTTTTCTTGGGTGCTTCTCTATAATAAGCTAAGACTTCTTTGAGGTGTTCTAAAATCTTGGAATCAACATTTTCCATCCTTTTCTAAAGACCTGGAGGCAATCAGCTTGGAGATCGCCCGTTGGGAAAGCATCCTAAAAGCCCAGTGGGATGGTCTTATCTTTGAGGAGTTGTCCAACCACAAGAGCTCTTTCACTGAGATTGTTCCGAGGAACGAGCGTCAGGCTCTTGAGCACGTCAGAGATCGATGGCTTCGGGACGACGATCGCAACATGACGTTTTTTCATGCGTGCATCAAGGAGCGTTGCCGGCTTTCTGTCCCTAATATTCAGTGTGATGATGTATCTTATACTGATGACTCGGAGGTTGTCGGAGGTATGGCTGATAATTATTTTAAAACCCTTTTTGTAGGTAAAAGTACAAGTTTCAATGAAGGCTATCCGAGCAATCAGAACGAGGTGTTTGATGTTATTATGACAGGGGTCTCCTCTCAAGACAACAAGGCCCTTGAAGCTATCCCTAATGAGAATGAAATTCGTGACGCAGTATGGACCCTCAACCTGGAGAGCGCTCTCGGCCCCGATGGCTTCCATGGGTCCTTTTATAGGGGCTTGTGGGATCTTGTTAGGGATGATTTGGTGGCTTTCATTCAGGATTTCTTTCGTTGAGGCAATTTGCCTAGAGTTGTCGATGCTACAAAATTGGTCCTCATCCCGAAGATTAAAGACCCCTCCCTGCTCCAACACTATCGCCTGATCAGCATGTGTAACTTTTATTATAAAGTCCTGGAATCATTAACAAGAGACTCTTTGAGCACCTTCCATGATGGATTTTTGAAGAACATCATGGGTTTGTCAAAGGAAGAGCAATTCAAGGGGCAATTGGATTAGCTCAAGATATGATCTCAGATATCAATGTTAAGTCCCCAGGCTCCAATATTGCGATTAAACTTGACATGGAGAAATACTATGACCATGTGGAGTGGAACTTCATCCTTAAGGTTCTCTCGTGTATGGGGTTTTCGGTTTGGGCTAGAGATATCCTGTTTAGGTGTTTTTTCTCCCCTTGGATTTCCATTAACTTTTTTGGCAGGAGCTGTGGCTTCTTCAAATCAATCTGGGGCCTTCGTCAGGGTGATCTTCTCTCTCCAAGCCTGTTTATTCTGTCTCAAGATTTCCTCATCCGACTGACCAAGAGGAGTGTGTCTCTTGGGGACATTATCCCCTTCTGGTGTAAGTACAACGCTTCTGGGATTTCCCATCTTATGTATGCGGATGACACACTTGTTTTTGAAAATTCCAATAAAAGATGTTGGGCAAAAATCCCTCAAGATATCATTGAAGCATTTTTGAGGTGATTGTATTTGTTGACAAAGTGGACATCTGTGTGGTGGTTGTTGATAAAGCAAAACAATGACATACAAATTTTTTGACAAAGAAGATTTCATGGTGGAATGTCGAGTTCAAGAGCTGTGGTTAACGATCCATGTTTGATTCAAGAACGCCGACAAAAGGAATGAATGATCTGGAGGCGGTACAAAAAGAACAGATACAAGGTGGCGCCGTTTTCCAGTGTTTGCCAAATTTTTGGGTCTGAAAACCGACAAATGAAGAAAAGTGGTTTTTGGCAAAGGGACTTGCGCGCCATGTACTTGAAGGAAAGGAAACTTGCGCGCCTAATGTTTTTCAAGATAAGAAGGTCAAAATATGGCAAAGGAAAGAGGGTCGCGCAGGTATTGGTGTGGTCGCGCAGGTGACCTGCGCGCCGTGAAGAGACTTGCGCGCCGATACCTTGGAAGCTTGAGAACTTGCACGCCTGTGGTTTTTCAAGATCAGAAGATCAAAATATGACAAAGGAAAGAGTTTCGTGCAAGTTTGGAAGTGGGTCGCGCAAGTGACTTGCAGGGGAAGAGACCTGCGCGCCGAGACTTGCGCGCCGAGGATAGACTTGCGCGCCGTCGCGCCGGGTGTTCAAAATGCCTATAAATACTGGACCACCCCTCCTCATTTTCAACGGAGTTCAACACTTTGAAAAATCAGAACTCCCGTCGCGCAGGTGTGGTGGTCGGGCAAGTGGTGGTGTGTCGCGCAAGTAGAACTTGCGCGCCAGATTTGAAGAAGGGCGATTGTTGTTGCGTGCCAATATTGGTTTGGGTGTAAAGGGAAGTGTGTCGCGCAAGTTTGGAGTTGAAGAAGTTTCTGTCGCGCAAGTGTCTGAGGTGGACTTGCACGCCAGTTGTGACTTGCGCGCCGATGCTTGTGCGCCGGGTTTGACTTGCGCGCCAAGTAAGGTAGATTCACGCCAGTGTTTCTGGGCTGCGTGAAAGCTGAAAGATTGCCCGATACCTTCGGTGCAAAGAGAGATTCATCTACGGGTGAAAGTTGGACTTCAACAGAGCATCCACATACAACAGAGGATGTATTCATTAGAGATAATGAAGAGACCTACAAGTCTATAAACTGTGAGTGGATCCTTTCCGGAACAGTGAGCAAAGGAAGAGGAAGAAGTTGATCCTCTCCACCGGCAGTGAGCCAGAGAGAGAGAAACAGGGAGTGACCCTTGAGAAAGCAGTGAGCTGACCCTAAATTTTGTATAGGCAGTGAGCCTGAGAGTAGAAGTGATCTATCCCGAACTTTGTAAACAGCAGTGCGCTTTTAGTGAATTTGGTACGACCGATAACTTGTCGGCGTATGCTCCTTGGACGTAGCCTAGTGAGGGTGAACCAAGTAAAAATTGCTGTGTCATGTGCATGCTTTACTTTCTATTTATATTGTGTAACGGGAAAGAAAGAGAAGAGTGTTTTGCTTAACAGCGAAACAAGATCAGAACAGGCTTTAATTTTTAATTTGTCATACCCTGATTCACCCCCCCTCTCAGGGTATTCAGCCTTGTGGACCTAACAAAAGATCTATTCACCATATCAATCAAACCATTAGTAAATATTTCTGGTGGAGTGAGAAGGTGGTTAACCTCCCAAAGTGTAGCCTATTTATTTCCTAACTTTCTGAACAGGTGGGTTCTTTCTATTCATGGTACCTTGGGGATCCTAAAAAATAGTTTCCCGATTACTTATCTTCGAGCTCAGATCTCTCCAGGGTGTCCTCGAATCCAACATTTTGACAAGATGCTTGGAAGGATCACGGGTCGCATTCTGGATTGGAAGACTCGTTTCCTTTCCTTTGGGGAAAGAATCACGCTGGTTAACAGTGTATTATCTTCTATACCCATGCATGTGTTGTTGGCGCTCAAGGTCCCAAAGGGTGTCATTAAGGGCATCAAAAAAATCCTGCTTGATTTCATTTGGGATGCTCAATCTGAAGCTACACCCCATTGGATCTATTGGAAGAGGATGGCCTGGACTTTGTGCAAGGGTGGTATTAATTTCAAAAAAAATTCAACTGCTATCCTTGGGTTGCATGCGAAGATGGATTGGGAGATAATAGAACAACGCACGCTTTGGGGTCGGTTCATGGCTGAGAAGTATGGTGCTGACTTGGGCCTTCCTAGAGCCCACCCTTCCTTTGTCGGTCTCTCCAGCCTTTGATTTCTGATCTTCAGCCTCATTCTCGGTGGATTGTCGTCGACGGTGACATTAACTTCTGGTTCCATAATTGGGCTGTCTCTCAGCTTGGTTTTCCTGGTTTTCCAACGCCGTGTTTATCCTTTAAACAATCCAGCATATACCCAACCATCATTCAAGATGTTTTGGATGCGGATCAACACAACTTTTTTGACCTCCTTCAGATTAATATCGAGCCAGACCATTGTGTATTTACAGGTTCTTCTACTGGTTCTTTCTTGGCCAAGGGGTGCAGGAGGCTATCCTCGGATCCCATCGTTGCAGATCCATGGGGGGAAGTTCTGTGTTGCCCGGAGATTCCATCTAGGTACAATTTTCTCTCCTGGCGTGTCTGTAATCAGGCCCTCCCGACCGATGATAAGATGAAGCGCATGGGCATTCCCATGGTGTCCCATTGTTCCTGTTTCAAACTTCCCCAGGAAGAGACCATGAATCATCTTTTCTTTACTAGTGACTGGGCACATGTGATTTGGAGTTCTATCTGTTCTATCTGGGATCCTTTTGTGTTGACTGTCTTGGGGATTCGTTTCCCTACCATTGGCTCTAGGGTCCCGGTTCCAGCGGCCCCTATCTGAAGGCTTGTGCGCTGATTCAGCTGGCTACTGGGTTCTTTGGATGGCAAGGAATAACACCCGTAATGAGGGTCCCTTCAGTTCCACATATGGGCTTTATTTTAAATCCTTTAATCATCTTGGCGACTTTTCTAGGTTCTTATCCAACAAGAAGGATTCACCCTCTCTTGGTAACGTCCTTGCAGGGAGTTGTCTCCTACCTCAGCAATGCTACAACAAGTCGGGCTGCTAGGTTCGTTGGTCGTCTCCCATTTCAGGTTTCAAGCTGAACAACGACGGATCTTGTTTAGCAGGTACCATGCAGGGAGGAGGTGTGGTCCGGGATTCCTTCGGCTCGGTCATCATGACCTTCTCAGCTCACTTTGGAAGTGGGCCCTCCCTTCAAGCTGAATCTCATCCGCCGCTTGCGGGTCTCTGCATGTGTGACAAGACTAACATCAAGCTTTCCGTGGTGGAGATGGATTCCTCGATCGTCCACAGCGCCCTGCTTCGTCATCATGTTGTCCCCTCGTCTATTTCCTATCCCATTCGGAGATGAAGAGGTTTGATTGGAGCACACACCAAGGTTCTCCATGTCTGGCATGAGGGTAACGAAGTGGCTTATTTCCTTGCCTCCCTAACCCCCATTACTCTAGTTTCACTTGCTTTTCTAGTCTTCGGTCACTCCCTTCTGAGTGCGTGAACATTATCTGAGGGGATGCCCTCGGTTTTCATTATTTTTGTCCTCCATAGCTCTGACTATTCTTTTCCCTCTTTTTTGCACTGTTCATTTGTCCTAATAAAATAATTCTATATGTTGGCAATTATGTTTTTGTATCCTTTTCATATAATGGCATGGAAGTGGGAACAAATTGATATTTACATTGTGATAGGATGACCAAGATCAACCACAAAGCATGACTCAATTTTGGTGGTGGTTTGGATCACAAAGGATACACACTTTTTACTTATCTTAGAGATTCATTAAATTAAGTATCCTGATAGGTTATATATCGAGGATATCATTAATCTTCTTAGAGTTACACAGTCCATTATTTTAGATATAAATCCTTATTTTACATTTATATTCTAGAAGGATATTTATAATATCGGTACATATCTAAATAATGATTACCGACTATCAGCCATGGATGAATGGGTAAACAAAATGGATGAAAAAGATTTTAGAGGATATTTTTCATGTATTTGTTCTTCATTTTAGAATACATTGAGGATATTATATATATTTGGTTGAATTTTACAACAAAAATAGTTATTAATCTTCGATATGTGTCATATTTGTTTATGATTTGTATGAATATACTTACATTGGGTGGAAACTAGTGAAATGTTGCTTTTAGACTAATCTTTGCGAAGTAATTCAAAAGACCACGGAGACGCTGAAAATCCTACAAAAGTTATATTCTAATCCAATGTAATAAATCTTGGAGCTCGATGTGTGTGGCCATTTCTTTTTACCGGTGTGTCCTCGATTATGTTATTGAAGACTTGCTAAACAAGGGAATCTAAGATCGTGGTATATGAGACCTTTTGAGGGGACTAATATAACTTGTAAACTGATTTATAGATTGGTTTTACCATTATGATGATATAATGTAGATCATAACATCTTTAATGGTTTAGAATATTCCTATAGGATTCATCACATGTTCTTTATTAATATTTGATAGGCTTACAACATGACATTACATTCGTGGAGGGGCCATTTTGATTCATGGATCCATATGAAAATATTTAATAGTGAGTGTTTATTTCCTTAGTTCAAAGTTAGATCCCAAAAGAATTTTTAGAGAGATAATATCATTTTTGACCATAGTGGTCGCATCATTTATAAAAAGATGAGTGACATTTTGGATGTAGTATCTTAAGTATTTTTTTAGAATGTAGTAGTTTTTACTCATATTTTGGCTTCCTTTTTAATTTATTAGATTGGATAGTTTCATTATTTTTGTAATGGAAATTTTTTAGTTTTTAGTTGAGTACCTTGAGAAGTCTAAAAAAGATGAGTTTTCGTGTAGTTCTGTACCCATTAAGGTTAAAACTATAATTTTCTAGTAAATGGAGTACTAGATCGAGAAAAATAATTCATCACTTAAAATATAATTGTGAGTATTTAATAAGGTGCATGATTGATGTTTATATGAAATAATGGAAATTTTGTATCATTAGTAATTTAAAAAAATTAGTTCAAAGAATAAATTAAATAACTAAAACCTAACACACACACACACAAGTCCCATGTGTAGATTTTAATATAAACCCTAGCTCTATTATATTATTCTGTCAAGGATGTGGTTTTAAAGGTCGGGGATTTCATAAAAGATTGGAAGATAGATTTTTTTAGAATGTATGGATCTTTAATTTTGACTTTTATATACATAATTTGTAATTCATTATAAAATTTATAAATACTTATTAATTCAATCATTCAAAACCTTTAACTTATATCAATGAGAAGAATGTGTTATTGTAAGAATTTTTATGATCTGATTTATGTCTATAGAGATATTCTATATAGATGTTTTAACATCAATTTTAAGTAAAGTGAGATAAACCAACCTTGCGGTTGAAACAAATTTTCTACAACATATAAAATTTAAAGTATCAATGAGATTGGTCAAATGAATCCAATTTCAAAATAATGGAAGTCATCTTAGAGAGAAGTTTGGTAGTATTATAATTTCCCTCAAGATTTTGGAAATCTCAATAGTTTATTCATGAGGTATAACCAATGGTCCCAAACTATGGAAAACCCTTAGGAGGGTTGGTGACTCAGGATATAGATGTTTGAAAAAATCCCCTAATAATCTTGTTTCATCGCAGGATAAAATTGATAGCTCTCTTTTATCTCACAATAATGTATAATGAAAATGAAATCATGTAAGAAACATAGATGTTTTACTCGATTCACTAACACTGGGATGCGTCAAGGGAGAATAGACTCCATAAAGTTATGGTGCACCAAAACTCATTTATGTGAACTATCGTATACAAATTCGGATATAAATCACAGTCCTCTCTAGTTTACAACAAATTTCAACTGAGAATTCATTAATTTATTAACTAAATTGAATTCAATACTCCTAAAGAATAGTTTCTAAATTATTTTATTAAACTCGTAAAATATCTACAAGTAATTTAGTGTGTCATTAATCTCCCCTTTCATTGATAAGATAAATTCCACCTTACCAAAAAAATTGTGGGTATTTCTTTTTAGTTCACATAAATCATCTTTCTTGCACACATGTCTTATTCTTGTATAATTATTTAAAAAAAAATTCAATCACATAAAGTATTTTCTCTAAAATAAAATGGATCATGTAAATCATTTCAAATAAGAAATATGATAGTGTAAGTCTTACACAAAAACATAATGATTTCCCTTCAAAACAACATTAAAAGCTTTATTCACCTTCTATAATGAAGTAATAATAGGAATATTTTTTTTGGAAAGTATCTATATTTTCTAATTCATTTAATTACACATCACATATCCTCACTTAATGAAAATTTCCTTGAATATTTCCCCAAATTAGTTTCATCAATGTTAACAATAGGCAAGTTTGTGAAACTCCCTATTTCTGTGAGTGCATTAGATTTTTGAGTAAGAACTCTTTTATTGCTCCAAATTTCTAGAAAACCCACTAAAAAATTTCAAACACATACTAATCCATTCCTTCATGAATGCGTCAAGGAATTCCCTACTCTAGAATGTTTTCAACATGAATTTTCAACAAACACAACCCAAAACCTCTAAAAACTCATCTCGGGGATTTTTGGTTAATAATCTCCCCAATTGGCTTTGATGAAAACACATGAAACTTCACAAGAAATGTTTTTAGAAATATATTCTTTAGATAACATTCATTTTCTACCACCCTATAATGTAATAAATGATTCACTTAACAAGTTCCAAAAAGTAAACTGATTCTTACTTACGGTGAGAGACAATAGTAATATATAAATTTATTCATCTCTACCACTATACGATGCCTACAATCCACTCTAACCACAATAAGACTTCTCCACTGACATATTTTCTCCCTTGATTCAAATTTCATATATTCCCCCTCATTGTAAGCTCTTTGATTACACTCTCCCTATTTATATAAGGGTTGTGTAATCACTCTACCTTTTCAACAAATGTAAATCTTGCTCCTTTATAGGTTGTGAGATATGAATGAATCCAATTCACACCATGGAGTGTGTGTCCCAAATTCCCAATATATAAGTGTGACAATATAATTGAACTCTAATAGAAAAATGATTCTTCTAAAACATACCCTTGGGTATAACCTTTTTCTTGATTTCTATAACTTTACATTGAGTTGGTACATATTTCAATTTCCCGAAACCTTGCTCAATTTTCTCCTAAGTGACATGATTTTTATCACAATTTTCTTTTTCCTTATATTATAGAATAAGTTGTTTTCTTTGATTATTATAACACGAGTTATCACACTTGATAGGAATATGAAATTTCACCTCAACTCGAATATCCAATATTTTTTCCTTTATCTATAAAAATTAAGTATACCCTTGAGTAGTCATGATGTTATTTATATTCTTTAGTACTCAATGAAATAAAATTTTGTTTCTTGTTCAACTAAGAAATATAAAAATCTACAATATATAATATACCTTATGATGTTGAATTCTATCATTTTTTGAACATTCTCAATCTGTACGTGTATATAGAAATGGATTAGGATGTGATGTTTCATTTTCAAGTAATCCAAAATCTATTATTTCATTGATATACTTCAGTATTCTCTTTACCTCTTATAAGTGTCCTCATTTGGGAAAACATTGATACCTTATATATTGACAACTAAAATATAGTTTTAGTTTTTTCCTTGTTAACTATAATAAACTCCCAATGATTTACCTATACTCGATAATGGTGTTGCCTATTCAAAATTATCCCTTATTAGCTTTCAATCATGTAGAAATTGGTGTTTTCATTTCCTTGGAATCCACTATTACAAATATTCTCAAACCACCTTGGTATATTTTGATTGAGATATGAATGTTCCCTGACTTCATTATATCGCCTGAATATCATGGAGTAATGCCTACTCTTTAATCATCGTTATTTTGAACTCACATCAAATGAAATTTTCAAACAACTTATATTGTGATTTTATAATCTATAAATAAATATATCATTAATAGATATGAGAACCATTATATTTTTAACACTATGGATTTTAATATAGTTATTATGATCAACTCCTAAATGTCAAAAACTGATCTTTTTTAAATAACGATCAAATATACAATACCATGATCTTGGGGATTAGTTCATACTGTAGAGAACCTTATTCAATTAAAAAAATTATTTCTATATTTTTAAATAAGAAAACCATCCATGTAGTCAATGTACACCTCTTTTTCAATTAATACATTAAAGAATCCTAATATGACATCAACATGGAAAACCATGAACCTTCTTTGCAAAACTATGTCCAAGAATAATCAAATTGTTTCCAATCAATACATAGTAGAAAATGTCTTATCTATATCCATGCCTCCATCATGGGGGCATCTCTATCACAAAATTCATATGTTAATCTGAGTCACTATGTCATATTCATTTAGTATGTTACAAAAGACTTATGTTATCACAATAACATTATTAGCCTCTACCATTAAAGCAATCTCCCATGTTTGATTCTAATTTATCTAGTCAATATCTTTATGCATTTTCTTGACCAAATTATTATATTTAGTATCCTCTTTAAATCATTTTTGGTTTACTAGTGATATGACTAATTTTTTTTATAAATACACCATTTTAATTATTTTCACTGTCACTGTATGATCACATAATGATGTTCTGTGAAACTACTCATCACTTTCCTCTAAATGTTTCAATCTATTTTAATAAAGATTATACTCACTATCCACTCGATATATGTCTTGGATTTTAACACTATTTGTATGTATTTGTTGAACATTTTTTATGTCTTTCATTTGGATGAGTAGATAATAAAAATCTATTTATCTCCATGCTACTCAAAATTAATTTATTTGTCCTTATTGGGAATAAAAAATATACATATGAATATCAAAAATCATTTCAATGATGAATTCTTCCCATATAAAATATTGTATGATGAAATTTCTTCTCCCAAACACAATAAATATCTATTAGTAAAATAGATTGATATTTAATCCTACTTCCAAAACTTCTCCAGTAGGTCTTTCTCAATATGAATTATTATAGATATATTGTTTATTATTTGGATTCTACTCTCAACTAAACCATTTTTTTGAGAAGTTCTCACTACTGATAATCGATGCCTTATCCCATGATTCTTGATATAATCCTTCACTTGGATATTGATTAAATCCTTCCATTATCAGTTCTGAATTTAGGAATCTTTTTCCCAACTAAATTTTTAGCCTTCCTGCAATATAGATTAATTCAATTTACCACCTTGGGATTGTGGGTGATTTCTATCAACCATCACATCCTAATTAAATATTCAATGAATATCATATAGTATCTCTCTACATTGATGGATATTTTTGATATCATCCCACATACATCAATATGCATCAATTCAAGTAGCTACATCGACTTATTTCTTTATGATTATATCTCTTTAAAATGGTCTTCCTTTGTTTACAAATATTGTATATGAGAGTACAATAATGTGATATTCTAGGAATATCACGTGTTCCATTATTCTTCATCAAATATTCCAATGTTTTCAGTTTAAATTGATAAGTCTTTTATTCTATAATCAATTTCTTTTAATGAAAAAACACAACCGTAGAATTATTATTCCCTTTTATCTTCTTTTGGTATAGATCCCTCTCAAATTTAATATCTTGTTGTATCCCATTTCGTTTTTATCTATGTATTTGATTTCAATACTAGTATTGACTGATATATTTGATCATCCTCAAAATATGATGGTCTAACCTTATCTTGCAAAGCTAAAAATTGATTTTTCATTTTTCAACCCACTTGATGAAGCCTTCAGCTATGGATAACCTCCTTCTAGAGTCTATTTTAGAACACTCCTCAATATCATTTATGAGAAAACTAGTCCATATGTCTATATTCATTTCACTAGGGAAAATATCCATCCAAAGAATATATGGAATATTGTATTCTTCTCAGCACCTTCATTTCTCTTATGCTTTCCCATACCTCTTGGTTATGGAACACATGTTTTGAGTATGTACCTTCATTTCATAAAAATAGCATTTAGTTTTTTGTTCACTCTATTTCATAATCACTATAAAATCAGTTGTCTTTGGGGTTGTTTGAGTACATCTATTTTCCAAGACACCCAAACAACCTTCCTTAATGGGTTGGGAACTAGCACTTTAGCATCAAACAAGATTTTATTTTATTTATAACCAAACATGACTCTAATTGATTTCTTATATTTCTTTTTCTATAAAATATAAACTTACCATGGACTTGGTGTACCTCTATGCTTATCCATTACCTTCTCCTCCACCATCATGTTCAATATTCCTAATGTCATACCTATAGTAAAGATAATCTCCTGATAATCATTTTTTACTATTGTTTGATGATTTATCCTTCAAGCTATGTGTTTGACTTGATCTTTCAATGTACTAGTCAAACTATCATTGACTTGGTATTTATCTTCAATTTTTTTTCTTTAACTCAAACACAATATTTTATGTTTTTTTATTTTTAAATATAATATTCTCAAATTTCAAATTTCATATCTACTTTCTCATATTCTTTTTTATTTATATAGAGTTTGGAATCATGAACCTTGCCATCATATTTCATTATTTTAACTCACTAAATATCTATTTCCTCTAATGCAACTTCAACTCTACATTGAGTTTAATGATCCCCTCATCTTTAGAATCATTATAATGAATCGTACTAGGCTACCAAAAAATAATGAACTCAACTCATCCCATCACAAGGATCAAAGGTCATTACCGATCCCCATGGGCTGGTGAAAATCACGAGGGAATCATAGAAACTCCTTTGGGAATGGTTTTCCAAAAATAAGCAATACAACTATGGAATAAAGGAATATAGGAGTCTAAATAAATAAATAACATGCTGGCAGGTCATAACCAACTACCGTGATCCAACCCACTTTTTTATAAATAAACCACATTCATAAACAAATAGAAATAGGTGGGCAGAAAGAACAAGGAATAAAACTAAAAAATATATAACTATAATAAACCAAAAAACTCGAACCAAGCCTGAAATAAACTCCAAGAAACTCTGGTTTCTCACCACCACCCAACACACCCCATGTCGGACACAAAAAAAACATGAAGGTTCCAATTGAGAACTTGGAACTTGATATTTTGTAGGTGTGAGAAAAAAATATTAATAGGAAACTACAACAATGTGAAACTATACAATTTATTTCATAAGGTAATTCACTATTTATAGTTTAAAAATAAATATATAAAGTAAGAATTACATATATACAATTCATGTAAATAAAAAAAAATTCCATAATCAACTTTCCAAAACATTTTCCCATTATTTTAACCTAACTGAACACACATATTTTTGAAAAAATAGACATCATCCAAAGACGTTTCAAAACTATACACACAATTAAAATTTCTAAAAAAACAAAAAATTGTTTTATCTAAATGAAAATGGTTACTTTAAAACATTTCACCAGTAAAAGCTATCTTTAAAACCCAAAATGCATTTCAAGTTTCACTAAAGGAACTCACACAGTATAATTTCATTTCAAAATGGGTTTCAAAACATATTTGAAAACTCATTTTCAAAGGAAGTTTCCCAACTCAAATGGGTTCAGAACAAAAAATATCCACCAGATATGTATCAAAAGGTATACAAAAAATGAAATATTATCAAGGATGGTTCCATATCAATGAAAGCATGGGAAATGATATAATAAATCATTAGATTAAACTCCCTAAAATCAATAACTCACTGAGAAAATGAATGTTTCATGGTCTTACTAGAAGTCACTAACATGCAACGAATCTAATTATATCTAAGTATAACCACCTAAACTAGATATCGTCTTATGCTACGTCCATACTGTCATCTAATTATCCCACAAAATAATCATTGTGATGACAAACCCCCACCTATCCCTTGTTCCTAGAATGACTGGAGGGAAACTAGTGATGTGTGAACTAGGTATAAGAACAAGCTAGATCTTCCATTTAGAACTCATTATCCCATGACCAACAAATGAAGTCATACATAGTGAAAATGATCTAATTCTACCCAAATGGCATAACCGAAACTACCCTCACCTCCAACACCTAATGTTAAAATAGCACATACACATAACATCCACATAGGTAATAATAAGAACATTCCCACACAAAGGGAACAACATGCATCATGTAGTTATCACAAAACTACAAAAGGGTAGGATAGGGGAAATCAAGGGGTTTCTTTCATAAATATAATTTAAAAACTAAGTTTCCAAATGGTCCTTTAACCCCAAAACAAAGCTCATAATTCCAATCCATTTCATATTTAATTAAATACTTTCCAAAAACCATTTTGTAAATTATGAAAAACAACCAATAATTTAGAAAATTTCAAAGTCACCCCTATACAAGGGATCTCTTATTTGAAATTATAAAACATAGCCAAAGCCCTTATTTACATCACACCTTTCATAAACAGCACCCAAAACATTTTAGTAGATCAAAAAAATCACCTATTTCATTTAAAATGATTCAAAGCTACCCTAAAACTATGTTATTTCTCTTTGAAAACCAAACCAAGGAAAAAAGGACATCAATTTTTCATGAAACTATTTAAAACAAGCTTCCATGGAATTAAAAAAATGGGGAAACCACTATAACATTTCAAATCACCATTTGGAATACATTAATATACCCCTTTATAAATCATTTTGAGGCCCACACATCAATTAAAAAGAAAATTACATTTAAAACATTTTTTCACTCATTGAAAACCATACCTAGGGTAAAACCCCTTACGAAACTTTGATACCATTTCAAAAGGCCATAATTCATTTCAGAAAATGCTTAAAATAATAAAGTATTCTATTTTAAACAATAAAACATGGAATTAAAATATAAAACCATTTTTTCCAAGTGTAAAACTTAATAAAATGGTTTCAAATCATCACAAGGATTCCATATATAGTTATTATTTCATTAAAAGAGAATTTATAAAGATCAATAATTCTTAGAATTCCAAAATGAAATAATTTCATGGTAACACTTTCCTCAAAGGAAGAAGAAACTAAGCTAAAACATTCCAAAACATGTCACCTTCAATGTAGACCATAACTATGAGAATAACAACATTGTATATAAACCCCAGACACCAAAATACCTATCATTGGACCCATCTAGAACCCTAAAATCAAGACACATGATAACTAGGTTTCATGGGGGAATCCGAATCCAAGAGAAAAGAGGGAGAGATGGAAGGAGGGAAAATGAGGAAGATATCACCTCAAATCCACTTGACCCACCTAAGGTAAGTGCTTCAATTGATGATTAAATGTGAAATGGAAATTGGAAATTATACCAAGTATATTACTTGACCAGATTACATGTAAATAAATAATAGGTTTCATGTCCATAGAACCCCTTACCACATTAATAGAAGGTAACAGAATGGACCTTAATTATTGAATATTCCTTTAATGGATTTAATAAAGGTTTCATGCTACTTGGCCTTGTCACACTAATGAAAGGAAAGGATTAAAACAATTGAAACTATATACATGAATTCATTATTAAACAGGAGTTTCCTAACTCAAGCTCGCCTTGGATTCTTATCAGGGAATGCCTTGAGCACTCGGGAACCTCATTCCGATTCAAGGATACATCTTCCCTATGTTGAGACCCACATTGATCCCGATCCTTGTATATTCTTGGATGCTCGGTATGACACTGTAGGATCCCCCAAATAGTATTATAGGATTCCTTGGATACACTCCTTAGATCCATCATTGATAAGTAGGTTCCATGGTTACAACCCATAGGGTCTAGTCACTGTTTAGCCCCATTTTACCTTGGATAATCACCTTGGATTTGGTAGGCATATTATTATGGAATTCCTTGGAACATGATCCATGGATTACACTCTTAACCCTTATCTAGACTCAAATACTACTGAGTTAGTGGCCCTTAATGTCTATATTACCTTTCTCATTATATTGTAACTTCATTATTAAATATCATCAATCATGGTTTCCTTGTTACATCTTGGAACCTTCACTATTTATACTATCACAAGGTGATTTCAGTGATGGATATTCCTCACATTACCTACCAAAATAAATTGGTAATTATTTAATTAATTAACTAGTTACATGTTCAGACACCATCCTAGGTTTGAAGCTTGTACACGAGTATTTAGTTACATTGTACTATTTTACTTTATATATATACATGTTTGAACACTGTTACATTTCCATTACATAGGATAGATATTATAGACACCATTGGTGGTGGCCCACTGAGATTTATCTCACACCCTCTTTGGGCACCATTTGGTACCCAAAGTATATTAAATGGTTGTAGGTGTTGACAGAGGGAAGCGTACGACTTTGAACACTTGATTGCTTTCTATTTAGGATGAATCTTGATAGAAGATGACTGAGTCGGAGCATGAGATTCATGGGATAGTCTTTTGATTTCCTTTATAATTTTCTGGAACATGTTATGCCTACTTTCTTGTATCCATGTTTTCTAGTTTTCAAGATACATGAAATATCATCATCATTTGTTGTATGTTATTCCAGTTATTTCAATTATTGTTATTATTATCTCTATTTTCCGTTCAGCCTTCTGTTTACTTCAATTTATTCTTTTATTTACCTCATTTTGTATTTATCTGATGTGATACACTTTTCTAATGAGGTCACAGTCTCTCCACAGACACACCATAGGCCCTTGTTTCTAGTCAGCGACCTCTAGTGTTTGGGGATATGCGATTGAGGCCATGTGGCTCACTAGGCTCATGACACCTATTAAGTGAAATCCGGGACCGAGATGTCATAGTAATCACAGATTTTGGCCCCATGGAAAGGAAAAATGTTCTCCAACCCTACAGGTGACATTGAATCCCAAAAAACATAAACTGTATGGTTACTCCTGAGAGGCCGAACAGTTAAAAAATTGTTTCTCACTCCATAAGAACCCCAATCCTTGAATGGACTCCTAGGTTTATCCCACACAATTTGTAAAACTATTTAGAATCCAAGAAAAAAACTCTATTAAAAACAACCATGACACTCACATGCAAGCCAAATGGTTTACCAAACCATGTGAAATTTGTGTTCCACACCTCATACACACCAATGACCCCACAAAGTTTGTCCCATGGGCCACATGGTTTGGACTTAACCATGTTCAAACTATTATAACAAAATGTTTTTAGTTGAAAATTAATATAAAATGATCTATATGAATAAAGGCCATTCAGTTTCCCTCTATCTAATCACCTAAACCATATATAGTGGAAAACCCTAAAAAACTTCTAAGTCATGATCCCAAAATACAGGGAAATGCAACCTAGACCTCTATTTATCAATAGAACGCAAAGAAAATGACAACATGACATGGGGGGTATCATAAATTCATCACCATTCCACTTTATTCCACCATAAATTCATAGTCGAAACAAATGATAATGGTAATAGAAGATCCTAAAAGGACCTGACCAAATAAGCCACTAAAAATAGGTTAACATCAAAGTAAGAAACTGAGATCACTAAAATGATAAAATATATCAACCATAATAGAAACAAAAGTCTTGATGAATAGAAAATAAAAGATCCTAAAACATAAATCCCTATAAATCATAGGATTCCTAACATGATCTCCCCATCATTTAGAGATCCTCTAAAATGGTTGTACTAGAGAAACACTACTGAGAAAATAATCTATAATCAATGAAAAACCATGAGAGAAACATGATATTAAAAAAATCTATTCAAACCAAAAAATATGTAATAATAACCATAAGAGACTCAAAATAACAACAAGAGTGCTCACCTTGGGTCACGACACACATGGATAAACAAGGGTTAAACACCGGATCACCCCCACACTGTGCATCCTTTAAAAGTCCCACAACCACACACAAGTTAGTATACCCCATTCAATTGTTAAAACACACAACCTTGTTACCCAATCATGCACCCAAAGGCCTATATAAATTCTAAAAAACAAGAACTAATAGTCTCAACTAAAAGAATAATCATAAGCCACTATCAGCCGAAAAGGCTTTCCCCAACTATGAGGCTCGACAAAAAGGCACTCACAGCCCAAACAAAAAAAACCCAAGAGGGTATGAGATGGGGGAAATTTCTCAATGGAACAAAACAATCCATAAAACAATATTCAAACCATTCATTAGATCATTCCAAAGGGAATCATCCAAAAAGAACACTCAAAAAATATAAAAAATCCATAAAAACAAATCCCAATAACGAAAGATCATGAAACCAAGATTTCAAAACTTCCCTTGCATATGAGAGGAGGAACCAAGGTAATTGAGAATAACATCAAACTCTTCTAACAACATATTTCCTTAAAATCTCAATAAAAGTTCTACATCCACCACTCCACTTTTATTTAGGGTAGGCACTGGAATTAGAGAAACCCTTTCAACCATTCTAGGGGACACAATGGAAGAGGAATGAACTACCTTAGGTCATGTCTCAAAACAAGAACCAATTAACTCCTTAAAAATAAATTAATCAAAGAAACTACATAAAACCTAAAATAAGGTATGCCAAAAACACATCAAAAGAAACTTTTCTTTAAAAAACCATTATTTCTCCAAGGACGTTTATAACTGCCTTCCACCAATGGGTGAATTTGAAAACCAATACCACACAAGAATTGAAATAAAACCAACTCATTGGAACCTACTCATTTCCCCAACATGGTAATCTAAAAAATTCCTTCTTTATGATTCTATTTTATTTAAAAAACATAGCCTCTAAAGAATACCCATCATAACCATTTCCATTTTTGAAACCACTATCTATAAGGGAGAACATCCTTTTCTGAAAAACATTACATAAATATAAGGGAATTAACCCTTCACAATTGTCCACAAAACCATGTTTGAAAATGAAAATTTCATAAAAAATATTTTTTTACAAACCAATGTTTTAAAACTAAGTGCACACAAAGCACTACACAAGCAATAAGAATATTATCACAAACCACATCCCAAAAGGGAAACACGACATTCATCCTTACACATCCGATAAGTGAAAACCACTTTATTGATAAATAATTAATCCAGAAGGTCCAAAACAGTTTTACTAGGGAAGAATGACGTTATTCATTCCATGAACACCATGGTTTGGGTGACCGGGTTTCAACAATTCAACATACCTTACAAAAGGGGTAGTCTTGACCACATGGTTCCACATGGTTTCCCTAGCCATGTGAGCTAACTGTGCTGCTTAATTTCACTTCCACACCAAATTTAATGAGTAGTCACCAATATCAATCAATATTTAATGGGGACCAAACAATTTGAATCACATCAAAAACCACTATAAATAGATAAAATCTACATTGAATTCATAATTCAAACCCCCAAAACCCATGGAAACTTGAAGTTTAGGATATGAAAGAGCTAGATAGACTCTCCCCACCCATACCTATCAAACTCTAACAAAAATAAGCTCATTTTTACTAAGAAATACTCAAATCAAAAGGGACAATCAATAATATTAGGTTTCTACTAAAGGAAATACCATAAATTTGATAACATTTTTTATTGAATAAACTTGGGATACCACCGAACACAACACCCAATCCAGCCCCTCACAAGGCCTAAAGAGCATTCCTGATCCTGACAGACTAGATACAATCACCTATGAATCATAGGAACTCCATTGGAAATGGTTTAACCTAAATTAGAGATAAAACATCCAAATGAAAGAATACATAAGAATAAATAAATAAACATAATTCTAACTGATCATAACCAAGTATCATGATCCAACACATTTGTATATACATAAAAAACATTCATAAATAAGGTGATATATGAGGGTATGAAACAAAATTGAATAAAAAAAAGAAAGAAAACTATTACAAAATAAAAAAATTGATCCAATACTAAATCCAACACCATGAATATTATAGTTTCTCACTACCTCCTAACTCATCTCACATTAGCCATAATGAATAATAATGATCCGATTGAGAACCTATAACCTGAATTTTTTTAGGCGTGATCTAAAAATCCTAGTAGATACCCACAACCCACCAAAACTACGAAATCCTTTTCATAAGGAAATTCACTAATTATTGTTCGAAAATAAATCTAAACATTAATATTTATATATATAAAATCTATATAAATAAAAAAAATCCACTTTCTAAAACAATTTCAATTTGTTTTCCCAAAATCGATCACATGTGTTTTTAAAACAAATCCATCAGAAAAAGCTATTTAAAATCTGAAAACAAAGTTATAATTTCTCAAAAGAAACTAACACACATTTTATCTAAATGAAAAATATTACTTTAAAAAATTTCACTAGCTGAAGAAAACATTAAAAACCAAAACCCATTTTGAAATTCACCGCAAGAACTAATATAAGAGTCTTTCATTTCAAAATGATTTCCCAAAAATATTTGAAAGATTATTTTTAATGAAAAAAACCCAACTCACATGGGTTCAGAACCACAATATGACACCACATATGTATCACAAGTCATACAAAATGAAACATAATGAAGTAAGATTCCATATAAAAGAAACTAGGGGAAATAATTCAATCAACAACTAAATAAAACTCCCCTCAATCAATAAATCACCAAGAAAATTAATGTTTCATTGTCCTACCTGAATTCTCTAATGTGACAAGAATCAAACTGTATTTGGGTATAACCAACATAAATAGTTATTATTATATGCTAAGTCTATACTATCATCTAATTATCCCACACAAGCACTATTTTGATGATAAACCCTCACCTAATCCTTCTTCCTAGATCTACTAGTGGAAAAAATGTGGCATGTGAAACAACTAGAGGAACAAGATGGAACATCCATTTAGAACCCAACATCCCATGGCCAATAAAGGAAGTGGGGCATAGTGAAAACAAGCCAAATCTACCCACAAGGAATAACCATGAAAACCCTCACCCCAAAGACCCAATGATGAAAAAACCCCATACACATAACATGTTCACAAGGTATAACAATCATGTTACCACACATGGGGGAAAACAAGAATCACATAGTGATCACAAAACCACCCAAGGGGTATGAAATATAGGGGAGATCAAGGGGTGTATTTCACAAATTACATTTAAAAACTAAGGTTCTAAACAAGAATTTAACACAAAATCATGACTCATAATGCCAATCAATTTCACATTTCATAAAAAACTCTCTAAACAACATTTGGAAAATGTTGGAAAAAACCTAATCATTTGAAGCAATTCAAATTCACCATACACAAAGGATCCCTTAATTGAAATTATAAAACATAGAAAAATCCCTTATTTCCATCACACTTTTCATAAAAAACCACCCAAAAAATTTTATAAGACCCAAATAAATCATCAAATTATTTTAAAATGATACAAATATACCCTTTTACAAGGGTCTTTATCTTCGAAAACCAAAAAAGGCCAAAAAGGACAACTATTTTCCATAGAACCATTCAAAAAAATCTATCATGGAATTCTAAAAAAGGGTAAGCCACACACACATTTCAAATCACCATTTTGAATATAGTGAAATACTCTTTTACAAATCATTTTGAAGTCCACACCTCAATTCAAAACCAAATTCCCTTTAAAACCTTTTTTTCACTCATTGAAAACAATAAGTGGGATAAACCCATTAGGAAACATAGAAACCATTTGAAAAGGTCAGAAGGAATTTCATAAGAGTCATACTATAATAAAAATTATCATTTAAAATAATAAAACATGGAATTAACATATTAAACTAATTATTCCAAGCATAAAGCTTAATAAAATGGTTTCAGATTATAACAAGGATACCATATATAGTTCTTATTTCATTAAAAGGGAATTTAAAAAGTGAAATATTGATTTGAATTCAAAAATGAAAAAATTTATTAATGAAACCTATCTCAAGTAAATGGTAACCAAGTCAAAACATCCCGAAACATGTTGCATTCAATAGAGTCCATACCCACGTTATTAGAAATGGTGTCTATAACCCCTAGAAAAAACCCTATCATCAGACCCACCCCAAACCCTAAAATTTAGCCACAAGATAAATATAGTTCACGAGGGAATCCAAATCCAATAATAATAGGTATAAAAGGAATAATGAGGTAAAATATGGAATATATCACCTCAAATATTCTTGAAAAACACAATAGGAAGCCAAGAATACAAGGGGAGGAAGAAAATGGACCTCCTCCCAAACTTTGTAGGGTTGGATAAATCACATGAGGGAGAGGGGTGAAATCCCTCTTATATAATAAGGGAATTTTGGGGATTAGCCAATTTTTAAACACCTATAAAACTCACATGGTTTTGTTACTTAGTTACTCCAAAGAGGCTGAATGATTAAACAAACTATGTGTGTCACTCTAGATCCACCCCAAGGCTCGCATAGCCTCCTAGGGTGCCCCAAACATTTGAAAAACCATGTGAAAATCATAAAAATAAATCTATTAAAAACCATAAATCCATACACATGCATGTCACACAATTTATAAAACTATGTGAAAATCATGTGCCACACCTCAAACACACCAAATACCCTACATTGTTTCTCTTAGGGTTCATAAAATTTGGAAATAACTGTGTGAATCCCATTCTAAAAAAACATGCAAAGTTAAAATAGAACTAAATAGTCTATGTGCAAAGGGAGGCCCCATGGTTTCCCTCTAACTGTGAACCTTAACCATGAATAATGGGAAAACCTAAAAAATTTCCACGTTCTGTGTTGAAACCCCAGGGAAATGAAACCCAAACCGTCACTTCTCAAAATAACACAAAACAAGTGACATCATGACATGGGGGTGTCACAATCATAGTCACCAGCATTATCTTTATCTTATTTTGATTTTTATAATATAACCATACAAAGATTTTTTTTAGGTATTTGAAATAATAAATTTATTTAGCATTCATTTTATCTAAGCTACTATATTCATATAAAAGAATTCATTCTTAAAAAAAAATCTACCTTGTGTTTATCTTTCACCTCCTCAACCAACTTCTTCATGGGTCTCTCATCATCTTCATCATCTTGAAACTTTTTGGGAACCTTAGAAATGAGTTTACTAACCATTAAAAATCAAAATATTGTTATTTAATGTTTATCTTTAAGTGTTACATTTCCCTATTTCAAATTTTAGTAAATGAAATACATAACTTCATCCACTTCATTTTCTTTAGGATCATCTATAACTGAGATATATTTTATTACAATGAGCACCAATTACTGATATTTATTCTTTTCCAAAGAATTATTATCTTTGTTTCTAATCTTATATTCAATTATAGAATTGTTAATATTATCTAATGTAATATCATTTGGATACATATAGTCAAAAATTTAAATATTTGTATTGAATTGAGGTGAAAATATTTATGAGTTCTCTTCACAGTCTTGATGTCATTAGTGGTCACTCTATGTCCTCACATTTCCTTTAAAATATTGTTTAGTCAGTCAAACAATACATTATAAATTTCATTCAATTATATAATTATGTCTTAAAACATGCTTTATAGTACCTAAATTTTATCTTCTCAAACCTTTAATTCACCTTAAAAGATGTTAATAATTTTTTCCCTTATGGTCTATAAGGATTTACATAGGATCACCTTTTTGTAGATTGTGTTGGATAAGGACCTCCCCTAACACATTAATTCCTATAGAATCATCGTTCATCACCTTTTGATCTCATACTAAATAAATCTTCTCTATCCATTTTGATTGAAATTCTATTAATATAAGTTGTGTAAACATCTAAGCCCAATGATCAAAAGTAGTATTTCATCTAATTTTTTCACATAAAAAAATTAGTTCCATTAAAGATACAAATACCTTTGTGATTCACTACTTTCTTAAAATACAAAAGAGAATAATCCCATTAAAATGAACATTGGTTTGATATAACTTGTTGGACCCACACAAGGGAACACTTTAAGATGGAATGAATCAGAGTATGAAAATTTCAAACAGATCCCCTATGGATCATATGGAATCATGATAAAAAATATTCATCTCCCATTTGTATAATAATAAGGTATAATAAAAATTAAATAATTTAAGAGATGAAAGAGTTTTTCTCAGTTCACATATAGTAGGTTTTTTTCAAGAATCACACACTTGATGATGTCTCAGTGTACCAAAATGCAATAAAGTTAACGGTTATCTAAAAGATTGAAATAGATTCATTATTCCCCTAGTTTATAAAAATTAAAATGGATAACATAGTTACCCCTAAACTAAATTTAACACTCTATTAATTTATAAGAATCTAAAAATGATTTGAATAAACTAATCAACTTTTTACACTAACATTGGAATGTCACAAAGATCTAATTTTATCAATATTATAAATTACACATTAATGAAAAAATTATGCGCATTTATTTTTATATATTTTAAAACCTTCTTTTTTCATACAATATATGTTCACTTAAAAAATCCCTAAAAAAACTCATTCATATAAAATAATTTTTATTAAATAAAATATCTCCTATGAATTATTTTTCTAAATAAATATTTTCACATATACATTACATAAAATAGATATAATTCCCTTAAAAACCTATTCTAAATCATTATTATTATTATTAAATAAAGAAATAAAAATGGAATTACAAATAGGAAAATACCCAACCTTCTATAAGTCATGTAATTAAAATACTTCCATCCTATCTTTATAAATCCTTCCATTATGAAATTTTTTCTCCTTTGTTTCACAAACCTCAACATTGTGAAAGTTTATGAAATTCTATGATTTCATGATTTCATGGAAGATTTTCCTAAAAATTAATATATTGATCCAAATTTCTACATAGCACCTTAAATAAATTCAAACACTTATAGAACCATTCCTTCATTAATGCATCAAAGTTTTCATCAAAATGAAACTTTTCCAATAAGATTTTTCAACAAACACAACCCAAAATACATGAAAACTCTACTGAGGTTTTTTCTCTAAAAATAACATAACTATTTTTCATATTTAATTTGATATAATGATATTATTTAAATTTGATCATTTTTAGATATTTGTTTCTTTGTCTTTGGAAATTATTGGTGGTAAAAAAATAGTAAATAACATGGTTCTCTATGAATAATTATTCTATATGAATCATGTGTGGTTATCTATTAATTGATTTGATGACTAAGTGAGGGACACTTATCACACCCCTTTACAGAAGGTTAATGCATGGAATGGTTCTCTATGAATCATGTATGACTATTTGATCAGTGAGGTCAGACTACTAAAATATTGTGATGTAGCTAGGTTAATCCATGTGCATATAGATTATATGATGCATATATCACATGGATCGAATGGATAATAATGAATTATAACATTAGAGTATATAATGGGAAATTTGTGATAACATGGGGTACCACATATAACCCACTAATTATTCAAATGGATGGGAGGAATATCAATGCAAGTCACCTTATAGAATATATAATGGGAGACTGACACCTCACTGAAGTATGTGTGTTGGTTGAGGGAGTTCTGAACTCCTATTTAGAAATTGTGCCTTATTAAGGTATGCATGTTGAATGATGGTGTAAATAAATTCACTATAGAGGCATGTTCCTCTATAGTGTGGGATTTATTTACCCTATCATCCATATAGGGGACTTGTTACTTATTGGGCTCAAGAGTGTACCTAACCCATGCCCGAATGTGGAGAACATATTCTCCAATTATGTGGGAGAGTATTAAACTCAATGTAGAATAATAAGGGATTGTGTGATATCATTAGCGTATTTCCAGGTTAGTTACTTACATAGTATCTCCTATAATAATGTTTCTCAACCCTATCAATCATCCATAGAGAGAAAAAAACCAAATATTCTTGAATCCCCATATTTCTTAGCTCTGTAGCTAAAGAGTAATGTACTGTCACATTTTATATATAAAAACACTTAAGATATACTATTTATCTACCCAAATATAATTATCCAATTATAATATATGAAAAAACTTATGAATGAATGTTAAATGATGTGTAATTTTTAAGACATGACATATTACCCCATAAGTGTATCTAGGTAGTGTACTACCACTGACATTACATGTGAGGGTTGGCCTACATAGCCAATCCAGGAGAGTTATATGGTGTATGTGACTTAGGGATGCTCAATAATATACTCTATGTATACACTGAGCCAAGATATCCCGGTATAAATTTCATGTCTTCTGTATATATAATGTATTTGAATCTCAAGGGTTAGCCAACATGTACCTAGCTAAGATATAAGTTCCATGACCATAATAGATAGCATGCCTACTAGTCCACATGGTGTATGTTGCTAACTGGATGCCCGGACATGTGATTTAGTACACAATGATCTATGTAACAAAGAACTAAATAGATTAAAAAAAATGTACATATTTTTTGATATTTAACATGGATTTAAATACTATATTCCATGGATGGATTGATATATAAAATGTGTTTCAAAAAATCACACTGTTTGATCATATCTTCAACTTGAACATTTCCTAGCCACTATAAATTTCACCGCCACCACTTGTTTCACCTATGGTTATGTATAATTTGTAGTTATAGGTCTCATATACTATTATCATGCCTCTAGAGGCATCATCACCCTTTAAAACTTCTTTATTGTCCATACTTCCTTTGGTATCTAATGAAAAACCTTCAAATCACACTCTCAAATCCCCACTAGGTCGTTTCCCTAAAAAATCTCACACCACCAAATCTTCAACGACCTTTCATAGCCTATAATGTATCCTAATTCACACATATTCTACTACCACATTATAATTGTCTTCTTTTAGGATTTAATGATCCCTAATCATCATAATAGGAAAACTATGTCGATTTTTTTCTATGGATAAGTTTGGTGGTGAACCTTCAAAAAAGTGGGGGAGAAGAATAGGGAGGAATTAATGATTTGGTGGCTAGTGTGAGGTTTCAAACACCATTAAATTAGAGCAGAAGTGTCAATGATGAATAATATAGAGTTGATTTGAAGTTATTGGTATAAATATAAGAAAATAATCTTGTAGATATTTTATAAAAAAATTGGAAATAATAATTAATAATAATATTAAACATGAAATTGAAAGTAAAATTGTAAAGATCAAATCTTAAAAAAATAAGAATCCATACTTTGTTGGAAAATTATCAATACTTAAACTATTTTCTCTCAATAAAATATTTTCATCATAAACACCGTGATCTGGGTTCTAAAATATTCTCTAGGGTTTCTCCCTTCAATTTCATTGACTACTAATTTAATACACGAGACCTTACTATAGCTGGTAAACACCATATCCAGAACTATCATACAATGTACTCTTTAAAGATCTATTATTTAGGAGTATATTTAAATATTTAATTTCTAAATTTTAAATTTTTATTTTAACAAAATACACATAATTTTATAAATTCATCATAAAAATATTATCTTAATATGAAAATTTTGATATTTTTTCAAAAAGATTTATTTCTTTAGTGAATAGTTAAAATACCAATTTTTTTAAAACCGTAACTTTTAGGACATCTATAGGATGTAAGAAAAAACTAAAACTCAAAAAACCCTTATCATTAAGAAATATATGACATAAAATTAAGATGATTCATTTTAAAATAATACATTTAATTTAAAATTCTATATTTTATATTCTAAAACATAAGACACATTCCTTACTAAAACTATTTTAATAAATTATTCATTTTCTATTTTAAAAATATCTTATATAAATTTTAGAAGTATAATGTTATTAAATGGATTTAAAATTTTGAATAATTAGGTCCAAATTATATAAAAAGGACCATTTTATTTATAATCATATGGAATAAATTTCTATAGAAAAAATAGAAAACATGGTAAAGTTATAAATGGTAAAAGTGGAATACCTAATGATAAATAGTTAAAACATGCTTAAAACACATTTTGAATCAAATTTTATATTCTTTATTCACTATAACTATTATCCACTTCATTATTTATCAATTTTTTATCCACTATCCTTGATACTATCTTTCCATTATTAAAAATTTATAGGTATTTACAAAAATGTCATCCCCTTTCTATTATAAAAGGGGCATCTCACCACCCATTCAATACCAATACAAAAATTATTTTCCTCCTATTAAACTATAACTATTCCCCTTAAATACTATCTTGATTCCCTTAGCTTCTGTTCATAATATTTTATCTTCAACCCTCTATTTCAAAGGGATCATATAAGGAAGTCGCAAACTACTCAATGTGAGTAATCCTTTTTACATGTCTTCTTTCCTTTCTGTATTATATTTACTGTTAAAATTTTATAATACATATATGGTAAATTAGGTATTAGTTATTTAATATATGTAATTATATTAATGTAATAATCATTGATATCTTTTTTCATTTTCCTTAATAAAAACAAAAATGTGATTCATGTTTATGTGCATACAATCATCTCCACAAAACAACCAATTCTTTTTTCCTTCACCACCTTACATGGCTGGTAAAAAATGGAAATTTTTTAATAAATAATGAAATATATATCATTTTTATGTTTCTAATATAATAAACCATGTTACTCTTTTCTTCCATTATAAGGAAAGTCAAATCAATATTCATGCATACATACGGACTACCGCCTTCATGGAATGGTTTATTCTATTTTTTCATTACCAACTTTAATGAATGGAATTTATAATGGGTTTATATTATAAATATTATTTTTATTTCATAATTAATTTTATTTTAAGGAAATTTTAGGAAACTATTAACAATGTAAACAATATAAAATTGTTATAAAATTAACTGTCATAAATAAGCATACTAAGAGGAAAATAATTTTTATTCATATTATTTAATATTTTAATATCCATTACTCATTTATATAATTCCATACATTTATAATATATCAAACTAATAAAAATAAAATAATATCATTATGCTTCTTGTGTAATGATGTTACAACTAAACTAACTCATAATCATTAATTAAATCAGGGTTTGTTCATGTTTGGGTCGGTTTGACCACCTTCTTGAATCATACTATGAATTTATATCATTAAATAATTTAGAAATAAAATTAATATTATACTTGGAAAGTCTAGTCAGAAGCAAGAGCTTCTGACCATTTATTAAGATAAAATAAAAAGTACATGGTGGATGATATCAAACAAACAGGAATGTCCTCATCCATCAGATGACATGGCTAAAAATCGTAATACGACATATCATTTCCATAATCAGAATCAACAGCAGGTTCCCATTCAGATTGAGAGAATTCCTGATTGGAAAGTTTCAAAATATTTGAACTCACCTTCCTAGGTAGTTTCGAGGACGACCTGGTAGACACGATCTTGGGAAGACTAGAATAATCCTTGCGTGGTCTCCGCTTTGGGTATATAGAGACCTCCCCAACTAACATCTTTCCCTTGTTACTCAGAACATCCTCCTTGAAAGAAACATTCCCACCACTATTGAAAGGTCTATTTGGGGTATCATTTCCTTTTCCCTCCTCAGAGACATTACTCCATTTCTTAATCAATTCATAAGAGGATTGGAACTTCTGAATCTCATGGTGATAATCAATACCTTGAAGAGCATCAGTCTGATCAGAGGCATCAGCTTGAGAAGGATCAGGATTCATCAGTTCTGGAGGCTGTGTAGGGGTTTGCCCAGCAGAAGTAGCCTCATCAACCCTGGGAACCAAGGGACCACTGAGTTCTCTTTTCGGAGATACAACCACCAACATATTCCTGTCATTATAAAGAGTCAGATTTATCAGTGATAATCACATCAGTCACAGTGGGAGCCGGTTCCTTCATAGGATCTCCATCATTAACGACGAGTTGTGTCAAAGGCAACTCATCCTTTCTTGAATTCCTTAAACAAAGATTTTCTGAATGACCTCTCATTCCACACTCATTACATGAGACATTCCTTCGGCATGTATCCAAAGAATTCCCAGCAGCCATACAAACATTGCATAATAGAGTATTTTTTTTCATACTCTACATCAATATGTATGTTATCATAAGGAATGGAAAGAGTTACCTTTTCAGTTAGTGTTGAGATGAGATCAACCTCCACCAGCATTCGAGCAAAGTGACCAAACCTGACATCTTCAGTCTCCTTATCAAGGCGTATGGGAGTCCCAATAGAAGTAGCAATATCATGCAATATCTTCAGATTCCAAAGGACCCAATTGAGTCTGTGAAGACGAACCCAAACCTGTGATAATGCATTTCTTGCACGTGAGACATTAAAGTCCAAAGACCACTCATGTAGATATAGCCAGCCAGGTTTCAATAGTAAGGTCCCCATGCTCCAAGCACGAAGCTTCAGTTCATCAGAGGGAAATAAACAATGAAAGAAACCTCTACCAAGGGAGACACATTTCCAATTAGATAAACCCCATAAAATAGAGATTCGGCAAGCCAAATCCTTGAGCTTCCATGGATTTTCACCTTTAGGTAAAATAATTTGTGCAATCAATGACTTTTTTCCAATTGCTAATCTCTCAGCAAGCGCTGTGGGGTCAGCTTCAACATGGGATGAGGAGCCTTTTTTTAGGATCCTACCATGACATGAATTACCTAGAGAACTATCTCCATTCAAATTCAACCTAGGGTTCCTATTTCTTAGCACATCATCATAAGAATGAGATAGAGAAGCATTACCGCTGGACATAATAGGGTTCAGATTCACCTTTCCCTTCAGCCATTTTGCCATCCGTAGATCACCACTATTGATATCTACGCCAACATCAGGTTGAACACCAGCATCGGTGCGGATCCTGTTCGGATGAAGGAAGGCCAAATTCCTCTCAAAACCAGAGGCATATCTATCCGGCAGATCTGGACCCGAGCGACCATCTGAGTTGTGACTCTTCACACGATCCGTCGGAATACGGAGGTCATCTTGAAACAGCGCCTCAGGTCCTAAGGGATCTGAAGGGAGATGAGGGCTGGTGGAGATGCGAGATGGCACAACTTTTGAGTTGCAGGAAACGGGAGGGATCTGCGATTCGCGGCCTGAAAAAACCTACGTAGCACGCGCATCCTTCAGGTTGTGAGAAGCAGGACGAAACTGCGACTCGCGGACTGAAGCAGCCGATGCATCGCCATCAGAAGGCAGGAGATTGAAACCAAGGAACTGAGGGAGGGCCATGGAAAACCCTAGACCTCATCGTTGCGCAGGGCGGAAGCTCTCAGATCCGCGACTCGCCATCCAAATTAATATTATAATATATTATAAATTTTACATTAATGATTATTCTTTTCTAGTGTTTTTAAATAAATATTTAATTCAATAATTAAGAAATCTCCCTTTGGTCATCCATAATCAGTGAAACATGCTACCAAAAAACTCATGAAAGTAATATAAAACATTATAAATTATTATAAATCATCCATAAATTTAATATTAATGTCTTTTTAGTTATTAAATTCGAATGAACAATTAGTATGAACACTACTTTTATGAAAGTAGTATAAATGATAAAACTATAGGCACATGATGGGGGAAAGGTAAAAATGGATAACTAGAATTATTATTGAGAATGACTATTTATAAAGGGTATAAATGAAATTGGATATGAATAAGGTTATTAATTAAGTGATTAAGACAACTATTTTTTTGATAAATTAGTTTAAAGTACGTCTATGGAATTCAAGACAAGTGGTAAGGGATATCCATCTCAAATTACTCTCTTTGAGACATGTATTGTGTTATGAAACTAATTTCCTTTATATGGTGTATATAGTCCCTATTTGAGATTTTATATCATGAAATAAATCTCATACATGGTATTTGATGATCAAATTTAATCCCTCTCTTTCAAAAGGTTTCGATAGAATTTTTTCCCAAGCAATAAGTTGATTTTTCTCATCTCAAATTTCATTCTTTGGGACTCATTATATATTCAATACTTATTTCTATTTCTATTTTGAATGAATTTACATGGAATGCATTTTACCATATTCCACGTGAATTTTAAGGGATTAAAAATTATATATTATTAAACCTCCCTATTATTCTTTTAATTAAATAATTTCCAAAACCATTATAAAAATCAATTGTTTTGATGGTGGAATAACTTTCCTAGGTTTTGGTAAAGTAAATGTGTGCATTGTTTCCTAGAAAATAAATCCATTTCTAGATACTTTAAATTTAATAATACTATAAAATGAATTCAATAAGGGTTAATCACCCAAAATATGGTTGTTTTAGTATTGGATCAATCATTACATTAATGCACGATGAGTGGGATTAAGACTCAATGCCTATTTAGACACTCGTAGGGGATATTCTTTTGAATATTCACATATACTTTATTAACTATGATAAAGAATTTTTCCTACCATTTATTTGGTCTGATACTAATTAAAACAATTGAACCCAATTAATATCTTCCATTGATAACCCAACACAATGAAAGTACCATTTTGAATATATTTCTTTAATGAGGGTACTTCTAATTACTTTGATGATACCCCACATATTATAAGTTAGCTAAGTTATCTCCTCCTAGAGCTAAAAAATATTCCATTCAATGGGGAATTATTTTTTATGTGTTTTTCATGATATAGATAGACATGATTTTATTCATCCAAAGGTTCATTAAGGAATCTTATTAACTATATTGTTAACTCTTACAGTGAATGCATTGCACTTAATCAAGTTTTAGGTGGGACCTAGAATTATATAGAACCTCGATGCATCGATTGGTATCATGAGAAAAAAACTTTTGGTTTTAGTGTATACCGCTCCCAATATTAGTATAGTGTCTTCGAACAAGGCCCTGATATCATCTTTTGATGTCCATCATTATATATCCCATCAGTATGAGATTTGTGATCATTAGATTCTATGTTTCCATTTATTTTCATGGAAATATAATTCCATTTTTCTTATTGGATTATATATTCATGTTTATTATTTGTTCTTTATATATCACTTATGTCATGTTTATGATTGTCACACCCATCGTTTCTAATTTATTTATGTTATTACTTTTCTTTGAGTCAGGTAGTTCGGGTCCAAACCCGACTTAAGTTATCGAGTTCATTATGTTTTGGCCTTGTTTGTGTCCAACGCAACATAGTCGAAGCTGCGCAGCCTCGCTTGGGTCGTCACGCGGCCCCACCCAGTTCACCGCACACATTGCTGATGTTTAATTAATTAAATAAAATGAATTAACAATTGTTTTAATAATAATAATCATAATAATGTCATTTGAGATTATTATTATTATTATTATTGTTATTTCTATTTAAGTTTATTACAATTATTATTGTTTTGTTAATTTTACCATTATTATTATCATGCTAATTATTATCATTAGTATTATTATTATTACCACTTGTTTTGGTTTTGAATTTTGTTTTAAGTTTTTATTTAGTTTTATTTTTAATTGAATTTTGTTTCAAGTTTTTATTTAGTTTTATTTTTATTCTTTTTTTTCTCATTCTTTTTTTTCCTTTCCCTCTTGCGTCGTGACCTAGATCCCCCCTTTTCCCCATTTATTTTTTTTCTTCTTCATCCCATCGAATCCTCCCCCCTTCTCCCAAGTTTTGCGCCGCCTCCCCCTCCCCCAGTCCGGCGTCCTCCCCCTCTCGGCCCGGTCGAGGTGTGACCCCCCCTACCCTATCCGCTGCAGGCCACCACCCCAGCTCACAGGCGCGCCGCTCCCCTGACTGCCGCCCCGCCTTGTCCACCGGATCCGCACCCCCTCTGGCAAACCACCATCCCAACCCCTGCCGGTAGCCCTTCCGGCGCAGCCTCCCAGCACGGCTCCCCTGCTGGCCGTGGGTTAGTCCGGCGCGCACCCCCTGCTCATGAGCTGACCAGTGCGCCTCCCCCTATTCCCCTTGTCCAGCCCGAGGTGCAACCCCCCTGGAACCATGTCCGGCGCTGCACCTGGATCGCGCACTCCCCCTCCCCTTCAGCTCCTGTCCGACATCTCCCTCCTCCCTCTCGGCCGCCTGGAAGACCCTGTGTGTCGCCCCAAATGCCTCTCTCAGACACCCGCCATCGAACCCGACGCCCCCCTGCCGGCCTGCCCTCCATGGCTGAAACTCCCCTCCTCCCAGCCTCTCCTTGTGCGGACCAACCAACGACCGCAACCCCCCTTCGGTATAGTCTTCATCCTTGGTTTTTTTTCTTTCCTTTAATTTTTGGTTTTCCTTTGGGTATGGGGTTATTTTAGGGTTTGGCCTTAAATTGTTTTGGTTCAATTTGGGTGTAGTTGGTTTGATGTATTGATTTAGGGGTTTTATGATTTTTGAGTTGACATCAACTTATTTTGGGTGCGGAAGATGTTTTGAAAATTTATTATCTTGTGTTTAATTTCTATATGGTATTCTTGTGTGAAACGGGGTGAATTTTGGATATAAATCCATTTATATTACACGGTTGTATTTTGTAACTTGTGCACTTGATTTATTATATCATGAAAGGGTTGCAGATTTTGTTTTAGTATGACGTCGATGGGTTTCGGTTCACCGTCAATGTTTTGGGGCTTTGTCGGGTTAGATTTTTAGGCTGTAGTTGGTTTAATTTTGATGAAAAGGGTTTGGTATTTTGTTTTTAGGACATACCCATGTTGTTTGAGCTGCACTTGACTTGCAGTGGCCTTTGTGCACCAATTTTTTGGAGTTGCTACATGAGGTAGGTGGTTCCATGCCTTTGCATTGTTTAGATAATTTAATTTGTTTGTTTAGTTTAATTTAATATGTTTTATGATTTAGATGCATGGTACGATCTATGTTTATAATGTTTTGGCATGTTCGTTTGATGAAAATTGGGTTTCCAAAATAGTATGATTTTGTTGTTTATATGCGTGTTGTTGTCTAAATGATTCTTTGCTTCATTTATATAACGCGAAAATGGTATTTTGAAGGACTTGATTACGCGTTCGTTTTTTTAATGTGATGTATTTTTATAAAACGAGACATGTTCTAGGTGTGCGTGTGTCTTTCAAATAGTTCTTTGGTATGCAAGTGGTGACTTTTTTGTGTAATGTCATGTTTGGTTTGTGAAATGTGAAAGTGATGTGTTATGTGAATGTGGAACATGTTTGAGCACAAGGGAAAACACTGGGTATCAATGTGGGCGGACTAGAACTAGTGCGCTAGTGAGCCGGATGGGTATCGTCCCTGTTTTACTTAGCTGGATTGACGATTGCAACACTAACTAAACATATGATGACTGAGGGTCATGGCCTTCTAAGCCACGTTTTCTGAGGGTCGTGGTCTTCTAAGCCACGTTTCTGAGGGTCGTGGTTTCTAAGCCACGTTTCACCGAGACACGAGGTTCTAGGGTCCCACTTGAGCTAGATGAACCTTAGGGGATTTACCCATAGTGTTCTACCATCTATGACGTGGTGCCTTCCGTCGGCATATGGAGGACCACTTGGGTGTGAGTATGTATGTGTGTGTGTGAGTGTGTGTGTGTGTGTGTGTGTGAGTATGTGTGTGTGTGCCCATAATGAACTTTTCTCTTCCTCTTTAAAATCGTGTTTGTGAAATGAGTTCTTTTTAGTGTTTTTCCTTTAGCATTTAGCTTGTAAATGTTATCTTTAAAAGCATTTTGAAATTATAATTTTGAATAAGCACATTAAATTGTCTTTTTGATGTTGTGGCATGGAACCTTTTTATTGGGTGACGTCCTACTCGGATTTTGGCTCACACCCTACATACACCTTTGGGTGTATGTAGACTTTGTTTCTTGTGCATTCCAGGTTGTGACATCGTGCTCAGTGATGATGGTTCAGGTTGCAGTTGGCCTTTTCACGGAGAGTGGTGTTAACGTGGCCTCTCTTTTGCCGGGAGGTTAGTGTAAGAGATTTAGTTTTCATTGTCATATTTTATTTTAGTTTTGGTTTGAGTTGTAGACTTTAAACCTGGTCATAGTTTAAAGGCGTGTTTGGTTGTCTATTTTTTTTGTTTCAGTTTATTTATCTGGTTAGTTCTTTTTCTATATTTTATTTTGGGTAAATCGTTCCCATGTAATGTTTGATACCCGGGAACTTGTGCCAGCCCGTGGGGATCGGGAACGCCCTTCGGGCCTTGCCGCGGACCAGGTCGGGCGCCGAGTCGGATGGTGACCCGGCCTGGTTCGTGACAAAATGGTATCAAAGGGAAATGTTTTCTCTCTTGGGTCGTTTTCTTTTGGTATAGAGTCACGGTGGACTTGAGTTAAGGTTTTCGGGACTCGATGTCCTAGCTACGAGTAAGGTGCCTGGCCAGCACACCTTGTGGCGGGGCTCAAGTTACCAAGGTATGTTGGGGTTTGTCTGAGTTTTTGGTCCTTGTGGTTAATATTGTCTAAGGGAAATGAAAAGGGGTAAGGTCAGTGGTCCTAGTGAGCTCACAGGGTCTGGAAAGCCATGTGGAGTCGGGGGCGCTTTCCTAGAATGCCCTCCGTGCCAGCGGCGTGACTAGCGTGTGGCCGCCAACCATACGTTCCAGCCACCCGCTGACACAAGTTTTCTCTTGCGTTGTTTCTCAACTCTTTGTTTTGGATTTGTGGAGATTTGGTTTTTAAGTAAAAATGTTTTGGTCCTGGAAAATGTTTTCAAATGAAGTGCTTTAAAAATAAAATGGTGTGTGAGGTTTGGAAGCTGTGGGTTAGATGTTTTGGTTTTGAAAAATGGAATGGTTTGATTTTAATCCTTGGTGTTCTCGTGGGCAACCACATGCATGAGTGTATATGGGAAAAGGAAATGGTTAATGGCACGAGCGGATGAGTTCCTGGATGGGCATGAGATGGGTTCCGGTGTGGCACGGAAACGTGCATGTGCAAAGCCCATGGGACACCATTGGTGTTTATGAAACCCACTAGCTTCGTTTCTTTTCAAAAACGTTTTGTTAAAGGAAAATTTGGTGTTTTTAAATAACTGGTGATTGTGTGGTGTGCCCTTGTATTTTTGAAAGGTTGGATGTGAGGCGTTTCGAGCCGAGAATCCTTTTTGACTAATTTTTGTCTTGTGTTTGAATTCTTATTTGTAAGTTGTTACATTTACGTGTAGTTAGTGAATTCTTTTGAAATTTCTTCGGGAAGCCCTTTCAGTGGTTCCCCCACACATTTAGTGTGCGATTCTGGTATGTCTTGACCACTGAACCAGTTTGGTCGGGTCCATGGTTTTCTTTCTTGACTAGTGCACTCCCCCCCATAAAGCGTTAATATACGGTTGAAGCGTGTCCACAGGTAATCCGCTGTTGGCCAGCCCTCCAGTTGATTAAAGAGAGGACTCTCCCTTTTGAGTGATAGTGCTAAGTGTTTTCCTTTTTCTTTTTGGTTAAGTGGATCCTCTCACAACGGGATGACATGCGCGAGGGAAATTGATAGGTGCTTTGGTTTCTTTGATCCGTCTTAGTTGTCGGTTATGAAATTTGACATCGTTGCGTCTGATGGTTTCCCCTAGAAGCGGTGAAAGAAATTCCAGTGGGGAAGGGTGAAGGCAATTGAGAGCTATCAGGGATTATCGATGTCTTGAATGGTTTGTAGTGGTTACATTAGCTGCAAGGGTCATGTTTGGTGACGTCTTGCAGCATGAGGTCCCTTTGATAGTCAACGATGGTTTGGAAGCAACCCTAAGTTGTTGGTGCAGTCTATCATTCTAAATGACCTCTGGTCTTTGGTTTGTTTCATTTAAGGAAAGGTTCGTGTTAGGCTCCTAGTTTGGAAGACCCAGTCGTATGAGGATTCTATGGTCATTTGTAGGAATCACGTGTTGTTTAAGACTTAGTTTGAAGTCCCTTTCCGTAAAATGTTCCTCTCAACAGCAATGGTCATGTTCAGGTGACGATTTGTGGGGTCGTGTTCTCATCCAGTGTGACAAAGGGTGATGTGCATGCACCATTTCAGCTCTTGTGTTGGTGAATGTTCCGTGTATAATTAGTTGTATGTCGTAATGTGTTGTGTTTGCTGGTGTTGTCTCGGTTGCAGTGCGGTTGCGTGTGACACCAAAAGGAGAAGCTCCGTTCGGAAGTCTTCCATGCCAGACTACGAGGCAGAAGATGCTTCAAACATCAGGGCTCCATCCATAGGCCTCAGAGTGAAGCTGGCGCATGGTCAGGAACCCCAGGAGTGTATGGGACCCCGACCTTCTTTCTGTCATCGGTGTCGAGAGTGGAAGCAACATAGATTGTTTTCTATGGTTGTTCTGTTCGAAGGAGCCATCTGGTTGCATAAGGTTTTCGTGACCATGTGGAGGAGTGTTCATCTCGTGCATTAAAGTCTTGGGGGTTGCGTCCCACTGAATGCAATCGCTTTAGTGGTCCTTATGAGAGTATGTTGGGTAGGTCGGTCTCAAAGTTGTAATAATGCTCATCCAGGAATGTGGAAATGATGGTTTGTCTTGGGTCACGCTTTTGACGCCCCGGTAGTCAGGTCCCTCCCTCCACACCCCTTGTGGTGGGGTGTTTGGTCACCATCAAGAAATTTTCAAAGTCTTGTATCCTCTGTTCGTTCTAATGGCGGCGAGACCCACGATGGGTCTCGCACAAAGTTCTCTAGATTAAATCGGTGTTGGATTTTCTTTAATGACGGGGAGTCCGCTCGAACCTCCTCGTGTCGGTTTTCCAGTCTCGTTTCGAGCGTCAGTGAGTTACTAATGGTGGGGAGCCCCTCGGGCCTCCCCATGTTGATCTTTTGCTTCAGTTTTTAAATATGGCTTGGTGATAAGTGATAAGAGTGTTCCATGGACATGGTTTGACCTTGTTGTTCATTCTAGCCAAATGGTGTGGTTTCGGTTTAATAGTGCTTGAGGTGTTTCGGTTTGTGAAGTCGGTTTCCGTGGGTGCAAGAGTTCCTTTCCTTAAGAAATCAACTGGAGGTGTTCTAGCACTCTGGGGCAGGTGACACTTAGCGAAAAGTGTTTTATGGGTTCCTTGAGGTTGTCATTTGAGTCGCTATCTCTGAGCACGATGCATTTTCCTCTTTTCACTTGCTTTTTATGGGGGTACCTTTTGATCTCCAATGGGGTGTCGTTTCCTTCTTTGGGTCTCAGCCTTGGTTGTGGCTTTCAGGGGATGGAAAGATTTATGGTGGAGAGAATTGTCACACCCGTCGTTTCTAATTTATTTATGTTATTAATTTTCTTTGTGTCAGGTAGTTCGGGTCCAAACCCAACTTAAGTTATCGAGTTCATTATGTTTTGGCCTTGTTTGCATCCAGCACAACGCAGTCGAAGCTGCGCGGCCTCGCTTGGGTCGTCGCGCGGCCCCGCCCGGTTCACGACACACCTTGCCGATGTTTAATTAATGAAATAAAATTAATTAAAAATTGTTTTAATAATAATAATCATAATAATGTCATTTGAGATTATTATTATTATTATTGTTATTTCTATTTAAGTTTATTACAATTATTATTGTTTTTTTTAATTTTACTATTAGTATTATCATGCTAATTATTATCATTAGTATTATTATCATTACCACTTGTTTTGGTTTTTAATTTTGTTTTTAATTTTTAATTTTTATTTTTAATTGAACTTTGTTTCAAGTTTTTATTTAGTTTTATTTTTATTCTTTTTTTTTCTCATTCTTTTTTTTCCTTTCCCTCTTGCGTTGTGACCTAGCTCCCCCCTTTTCCCCATTTCTTTTTTTTTTCTTCTTCATCCCGTCGAATCCTCCTACCTTCTCCCAAGTTTTGCGCCACCTCCCCCTCCCCCAGTCCGGCGGCCTCCCCCTCTCAGCCTGGTCGAGGCGCGAACCCCCCTGCCCTATCCGCTGCAGGCCGCCACCCCAACTCACAGGCACGCTGCTCCCTTGACCGCCTCCCACCTTGTCCACTGGATTCGCACCCCCTCTGGCGAACCCCCATCCCAACCCCTACCGGTAACCCTTCCGGCGCAGCCTCCCAGCGCGGCTCCCCTGCTGGCCGTGGGTTAGTCCGGCATGCACCCCCCTGCTCACGAGCTGACCAGTGCGCCTCCCCCTATTCCCCTTGTCCAGCCCGAGGCGCAACCCCCCTTGGAACCATGTCCGGCGTTGCACCTGGATCGCGTGCTCCCCCTCCCCTTCATCTCCTGTCCGACATCGCCCTCCTCCCTCTCGGCCGGCTGGAAGACCCTGTGCGCCGCCCTAAATGCCTCTCTCAGACACCCGCCATCAAACTCGATGCCCCCCTACCGGCCTGCCCTCCATGTCTGAAACTCCCCTCCTCCCGACCTCTCCTTGTGCGAACCAACCAGCGACCACAACCCCCCTTCGGTATAGTCTTCATCCTTGGTTTTTTTTCTTTTCTTTAATTTTTGGTTTTCCTTTGGGTATGGGGTTATTTTAGGGTTTGGCCTTAAATTGTTTTGGTTCAATTTGGGTGTAGTTGGTTTGATGTATTGATATAGGGGTTTTATGATTTTGAGTTGACATCAACTTATTTTGGGTGCGGAAGATGTTTTGACAATTTATTAACTTGTGTTTAATTTCTATATGGTATTCTTGTGTGAAACGGGGTGAATTTTGGATATAAATCCATTTATATTACACGGTTATATTTTGTAACTTGTGCACTTGATTTATTATATCATGCAAGGGTTGCAGATTTTGTTTTAGTATGACGTCGATGGGTTTCGGTTCACCTTCAATGTTTTAGGGATTTGTCGGGTTAGATTTTTAGGCTACAGTTGGTTTAATTTTGATGAAAAGGGTTTGGTATTTTGTTTTTAGGACATACCCATGTTGTTTGAGCTACGCTTGACTTGCAGTGGCCTTTGTGCACCAATTTTTCAGAGTTGCTACATGAGGTAGGTGGTTCCATGCCTTTGCATCGTTTAGATAATTTAATTTGTTTGTTTAGTTTAATTTAATATGTTTTATGATTTAGCTGCATGGTATGATCTATGTTTATAATGTTTTGGCATGTTCGTTTGATGAAAATTGGGTTTCCGAAATAGTATGCTTTTGTTGTTTATATGCGTGTTGTTGTCTAAATGATTCTTTGCTGCATTTATATAACGCAAAAATGGTATTTTGAAGGACTTGATTACACGTTATTTTTTTAATGTGGTGTATTTTTATAAAACAAGACATGTTATTGGTGTGCATGTGTCTTTCAAATAGTGCTTTGGTATGCAAGTGGTGAATTTTTTGTGTAATGTCATGTTTGGTTTGTGAAAAGTGAAAGTGATGTGTTATGTGAATGTGGAACATGTTTGAGCACAAGGGAAAAACATGGGTATCTAGGTGGGCAGACTATAACTAGTGCGCTAGTGAGCCGGATGGGTATCGTCCCTATTTCACTTAGCTGGATTGACGATTGCAACACTAACTAAACATATGATGACTGAGGGTCGTGGCATTCTAAGACACGTTTTCTGAGGGTCGTGGTCTTGTAAGCCACGTTTCTGAGGGTCGTGGTTTCTAAGCCACGTTTCACCAAGACACGAGGTTCTAGGGTCCCACTCGAGCTAGATGAACCTTAGGGGATTTACCCATAGTGCTCTACCATCTATGACATGGTGCCTTCCATCGGCATATGGAGGACCACTTGGGTGTGAGTATGTGTGTGTGTGTGTGTGTGAGTGTGTGTGTGTGGGTGTGTGTGTGTGTGTGTGAGTATGTGTGTGTGTGCCCATAATGAACTTTTCTCTTCCTCTTTAAAATCGTGTTTGTGAAATGAGTTCTTTTTAGTGTTTTTTCCTTTAGAATTTAGCTTGTAAATGTTTTCTTTAAAAGCATTTTGAAATTATAATTTTGAATAAGCACATTAAATTGTCTTTTTGATGTTGTGGCATGGAACCTTTTTATTGGGTGATGTCCTACTGGGATTTTGGCTCACACCCTACATACACCTTTTGGTGTATGTAGACTTTGTTTCTTGTGCATTCCAGGTTGTGACATCGTGCTCAATGATGGTGGTTCAGGTTGCAGTTGGCCTTTTCATGCAGAGTGGTGTTGACGTGGCCTCTCTTTTGCTGGGAGGTTAGTGTAAGAGTTTTAGTTTCCGCTATTGTCTTTTCTTTTAGTTTTGGTTCGAGTTGTAGAATTTAAACCTGTTCATAGTTTAAAGGCGTATTTGGTTGTCTATTTTTTTTTGTTTCAGTTTATTTATCTGGTTAGTTCTTTTTCTGTCTTTTATTTCGGGTAAATCGTTCCCATGTAATGTTTGATACCTGGACACTTGTGCCAGCCCATGGGGATCGGGAATGCCCTTCGGACCTTGCCGCAGACCGGGTCGGGCGCCGGGTCGGATGGCGACCCGGCCTGGTTCGTGACAATGATAGATTTCATTGTATTCAACTCCTTTTAATGTGTTCATCTTGTATCTTATGTTTTAACATGTAATTTATTTATATATGTAGTGTTTTAATACTACTAAGTTTTTTTATGATTCATTAACTCTTGTTTTTGTACAATTAGTGTAATATAAATTCCATCTCTAGATTTCTAGATTCTGGGTTGTTACAGTTGTAATAAAAGGAAGTTTAGTAGGAACCTTGTGGAATGTATTTAAAAGATCCTAATTATATAGCATATGAACTATGAATAAAACTCAATATCTCTAGGGAACACACTATAAAATTTAATATAAAATTTATTTTTCATTTCAATATCATGAGATAATTATGCTTACACTATTATATAGAGATGGTGACTAACGAGATGAATGGGAACTAAATAAACACCAATAGTCAATGTAGGTATTTACCCTAGAGAAATTAAATTAAGTTTGAGTTAATTATAATCATATCATAACCATATTAGGATAGTTATCCCAGGTTATGATGAATAATATCTCTCGCATGGAGCATCCTGTTGATTCACAACATGGTGTAACTATTGTTGGACCATAGATATTTTTGGCCACTATCTCTGACTATAATGGATTTAATTATCACAAATCATGTCATATATTAACTTATATATTACCTTATGTAAAATATCCTAAATTATGTTAAAATAATTATCTTGAATATTAGATCATTTCAATATTATAACTGATTATCTATGTGTAATTATGATTATTAACACTCTCTGACTTTACTGAACTATAAGACAGACAAAACATCTAAAATTATATAAGTATGAGTCACTGACATCGACACAAATGACTCATCATTGCATATGAATCACCGATGCAGATGACTCACCATTGCATATGACTCACTAACGCAAACGACTCTCTATTTTATATGACTCACTGACGTAGATGAATCACCATTTCATATGACTCACTGATGCAGACGACCTACCGTTAGTCCAAGTGACCTACCATTTCATGGTGCTACCGACACAAGGAATCACTATCAGTTGAAATGAGTCATGAATATATCAACTGTCTCACCGAAAAAGGAAGGAATCACCATTGAAACAAGTCACCAATGTAATGAGTCACCGACACATGGAAACACTAACATAAGGAGACACTGATAGATGAGTCACTAATAGACTGTTTAAATATTCATTTATTAATATTATTTCTAATGGTCATATTTGTGTCATTTAATGATACTTACATATATTATAATCCTTTGTAGGACTTTTAGCAGATAGTACGGTGTACGATGAACCTATGAATGTGGAAATAACATTATCTTTATCAACCCTTAGAAATAAGAAGTATTTTTTATATAGAATAACATGTGTGTGTGTGTTGTGGTGCATGATTTCATGAGAGAGAGATATACTGAAGAACATCTGCAACTCTCATGCAACCAATGTGAACTCAAGAACAAACAAACAAAACTCAAGGAAATCACAACCGATCTAAACATCTAATTGAGAAACTTCTTCAGCCTATCAAATAAGGAGAAGAATATACCTGAAGAACTATACTTGTACCTGGAAGGAAAAATTATGATACTCTGTTTTTGTGTCAACTTCTAGAAGAGGACTCAGACTTCATTTCAGCTACATCTGAAGAGTTAAGAGCTACATATCAAGACACACAGAGCCTTATAAATCCTTTCTCATATTTGTTTACTATGTTGTGTTCATTTTTACATAATTTTGAGCAGTGTGTGTCTCTGTCTGTTAATAAAAAACTGTCTCTTGTATCAAACTAAAATATACAAGATATACTTCCAATCATACCTTCTTACATATATTTTCTACCATGGATAAGTGTGGAAGAGGTCCTTGTGTGACCTGTTAGTTTGTACCCACAAAGAACTGTGGTGGAGGTATTGTGACCTAGACAACCTATGTGTTGTTGTGAACCCCGATATAGGGTGTGGATCAAACTATTTATTAATTTAAACTTCTTGGTGGTAGGTGATCACCAAGTAGAGAGGATTAAGTCTACGCTTGAGACTAAACCTATTGTTTTATTTTCATTGTGTTTTTACCTCTTAGTTTTACTCTGTTTTGTCACATATTTCATAAAACTAAATTGAACTCTGATAGTTAGTCATAGAAAGTGTTTATAATAGTATCAACTTATTATGCTAGTTTCAAAAGCTGTATTAATTATCAAATTTATACAACTGAGAACTATTCAATCTTTTTAGAAATTAATCGAACAATCAAACTCTTATAAATTCACTACTAGATAACTGGGAAACTGAATTTTAAATATTCGAGAACTTCAAATTATACCCTTTTAATAGATATTTTTATAGATACTCAATTCACCCCCTCTTGAGTACTCTACTACGACCAACAACTATGTTGGAATTTTTCTTGTGACAACAACCTCTAACATTCAGTGGAACTACTATTCTGTTGGTATCTAAAAAGTGGATCAAGTATCCAGGGAAGATCTTTATCACATTTAGAAGTAATTAAAAGGAAATAAGTCATCATGGTGATCTATCTTATGATGGTATATGGGGACCAATAAAGGTAATTAATTAAAAATTCAAAAAAGGAATATGAGATAAAGTGAATAGAATGGGTATTATTTAAGGAGACATTCTATGAAAAATACCTTCATTATGAGAAAATATAATAAATGGAAAGGTAGTTACTCAATTATTGAAAAAGGAGGAGAAAAATGATATTGAGTATGAGGATAACTTTACAAACTTATCCTGAAATGTTGAAAACTGCATACATAGATCATAAAGTAGTATTTATCATTTCTTAGATGTGTTAAAGTTTATTCATCAATGGTTGTTGGTCTCTTAGACCTTTTAATTATATGAGGATATAGTCTCACATTTTAATAAGATATAAGAGGATTTATTTGGGACATATATATTTAAGGAAAATTAGGAGAAGAGATCTTGGATGATCATCATGGGAATAAAAGTGAAACAAAGTGGAAGATATGAAGGATGGTATTTCCCACATGTGATAACTATGTGAATAAACACCCTAGGTCTTGCAGGAAATGAATAATATTTTGATGAAAGTGAAGAGAACAAGTCCATCAAAATCAAAAATTCAAAGGAAAGGTATAAGATATTGATTTTTAATGATTTAACTATAAGGATAAGGGACATTATGTGAACCAATACCCCAAATATCAAGTTAATTTACCTTATAAATGGATAAGGAAGAAATTCCAAGCTAGTACGATTACAAAATCTAAAGCTAAAGTTACAAATAGTATAGTGTCATTTAGTTTGATCATATACTCAATATTAGATAATTTTTTATTTATTTCTAGATATTTTAACTATTTTATATATTCTTTGTTTTCTAAAAATATTAAATATTCCTCTCAAACCCTGGTAAGGGAGTTATAATTGATACACCTAGTGGAAATATTATTGCAAAAAAGTATGTCTATTTATTCAAATTTGAGCCATGGGAATTAAAAATTATGAATCATGGTTATTATAGCTATGGTTTAATTTTATATGACCCTTTTTTGGATTGGATTTCAAAGTATAATGAAAAAAGTTATTTCCAAGAGAAGGAGATTACAATTCATGAAGGTGAGGCTGAATTTATCATCATTAATGGGGAGACATCTTCAACTAAATCATGTTTGGATCCTCCCTCAATATAAATCCTTAATGAAGTTATAAGAATAGAGTATGATCAGGTGTGATCTATCAATAAGGAATATATTTTAAGAGTAAAATATGTAAATGTGGTAAAAAAATCATTGATTTTATTTAGAAGAATTATATGGTCATACACATGAGTGAGAAGTTTAGTTATCCATTAATATATTTTTGAATTCAAGAACTATATCCCAAAATCCATATAAAATAGAATTATTAGAGTTTGTGGAATTAAATAAATAGTTATAAGAGTTGTGTGATAAAGGATTTATATGACCTAGTGTTTCATTATGTGGAGTCCATATTTTATTTTTGAAAAATAAGGATGGATCTATGAGATTGATCATTAATTAAAGGAAGATTAATGTTATTACTATAAATAATATGTTACATTTTTCATACATAAATGATTATTTCATGTATATTAAGGATCCTAATACTTTACAAATATTAATATTTGATCTGGTTATCATCATATAAGGGTGAATAATGGAGATATTCCGAACACAAAATTTTGAACAAGGTATGAACATTATGAGTTTTTGGTAATTCCATTTAGATTCACTAATGAACATCCTCTATTTACATATCTAATAAATATATTATTCAAGGATTATATTGATAACTTTATTGTGTAATTCAATGATGATATCTTGATATACTATAAGAGCTAGTAAGAGAATTCAATTCAACTATAAATATTTTTAGACACCCTCATAAAAACTAATTATTTGGTAAATATAGTAGGTGTGTATTTTTTCACTACTATGTTTATTTTCTTGATTATATTTTCTCCAAGGATAGAAGATATTTTGGTCCATCAAAAAATCATTGTCAAAATATTTCCTATATAAATTAAAATAACTGATATCCAAATTTTCCTAGGTTAAGTAGGTTACTATTGGTAGTTTTTTCAAGATTCTTCTTGGTTTTTCTACCTATTAATAAAGTTAACATATATTGGGGTTAAATTCACAATGTTAAGGGAATTTTAGGAATGTTTTGAAAATATAAAATAGAGATTTATTAACGAACCTTTATTAAATATATCATCAGGTATGTAAGAATATGTAATATATAGTGAAGCATCATAGAAATGACTTAATCTTGTTCTTGTGAAAAATGATAGTGGTTGTATATGAATTATGAAAATTGAAAATCCATGAATATAACTTTAAATATCATGAATTTATATTGGAAAACATAATATTTTATTTGAAAATATGGATACTCTTACTCAATAGTGTAAGAAGTGATATATATATGAACCAAACGATATTTAAGTATTTATTCTCTCAGAAAGATATCGGCATGATCCAAAGAAGATGGTTGGAACTAATTAGTGACTATGATTTCTTGATACACTACCACACTAGGAAGGAAAACATAGTGGATAATGCATTGAGTAGGTGGGAACATGGAATTATAACCATGATGAGGATTATCAAGGATCCTATATATATATAATAATGTATATAGTGATTTCAATGTAAGGGGATCCGCCATTATTTTTGAACCAATTGTTAAAATATAATCACTATAAGTGATAGAGAATATACAGAAATATGATGAGGACTTACAAGGAAAAGTTAAATAAGTGATGGAAAATTAAAATTATTCAAGTATATAAATGGAGTGTTGATGTTTCGAAAGAGGTTATATGTTCCATCCATGCCATAGATAAATAGGGAAATAGTAGATGAATCACATTGATCAAATTTATCTATAAAACCTAGTATCACAAAGATGCATATAGATTTAAGAGAACATTACTGGTCGTATGGTATGAAGTGGGAAACTATTTACTATGTACCAAGATGTTTAGTATTCTAATAGAAAAATGTGGAAAATAATCCTAAGTGATTTATGAAATGTCTACCTCTACCTTTATGGAAGTGTTACAATTTTACAATGGACATTGTCATTGGACTAATGAAGACTCCAAGGAAGAATGATGGTATATGAGTCATTATCATTCGCCTTACAAAGTCATATTATTTTATAGAAATAAGATAAAATATAACCATTTGGATCCTTTATTATTTCTATATAAATGAATTTGTACGACTTCATGGGTGACCTCTATCAATTATATTTGATCATGAACCTTTGTTCATATAAAAATTATGGAAGACTCTTCAAAGGGATCTTGATATTGAGATATATTTAAGAACTGCATATCACCCCCAAATTAAAGGGTATTTTGAAATGTCTATCCATACATTGGAATACATGTAGATATCATTTTATCTTGACTTCTACGGTACGCGGGATTAGTATCAACATTTGGTGGAATTTTTATACAATAATAACTTCCAATTGATAATTTATATAGTACTATACCATTAATTTTATAGTAAAAGGTGTTGTTCTACAACTTATTTAGAATAATTTAGAGAAATAAATCTATTTGGACCCAAGCTTGTAGAGGATATGGCTATTAAAGTATGGACTTCTCGAAATCATATTAAAGAATCCCATAACAAACAAAAGATTCATACCAAAAATTAAAAGAAAGGAATTGAATTTTAAGGGGTGGATCATGTATTCATGAATTTTTACACCTAGTATGAAGTTATAATATTTGGTAAAAAGGTTAATTTAATCCCTTGGTACATTTTCCCTTTGGAAATACAAAAAATAATTGGAATTTAATCTTATCGAATGCATATTTTACCCAAAATTTATAAAGTACATGATGTATTCCATGTTTTATTTCTATGGAAATACATGTATGGTATAATTCATATACTAACATCTAAGATAATAGAGTTGGAGATTGGACTATCTAGTAACTAAGATGCTATACAGATTCTTGAAGCCATATAATAAGTGTTATAGAATTAGATAACTCAATTGGTGAAGGTCCATTATAAAAATCACAAGCTAGAAGAGGAAACCTGAGAGCCCAAAGAATCTATGAGAAAGGAATGTCCACATTTTTTAAATTTCTTATATATACCTAAATTTTGAGTATGAAATTATTTTAGGGGGGATTGTAGTACCTGATACCCCATTGTAGTAGGTAAACACCATATCCTAAACTATCACATAATATTCACTCTAAATATCCTTTATTCATGAGTATACTTAATAGTTTTATTTATTAATGTCATAATTTTATTTTAATAAAATTATTTTCTTTAAAATCCCCATAAGAAAATAATCTTAATTTGAAATTTTGGTATTTTTTCCAGAAATATTTTTTCTTAGGTGAATAGTGAAAATAAAATTTTAGTTAGAGTTGTAGATTTTATAAATCTACAATTATATAATAACAATATAAAATTGAAAAATTCCTTATCTTAAAAAATATACTTTTTTATGAGTAATTTTATAAAATTTAAAATATATTTTTTAAAATTATTAATCTATATTTTATATTTTAAATCTTAGGTCACATTTTTTCACTAATTCCATTTTAATGCATTATACGTTCACTATTTTGAAATTAAATTTTATAAATTTTATAAATTTAATCTTATTAAATGGATTTATAATTTATAATTTATAATTATTTTTCCCTATTCATGTAAAAAGTACCAATTTAATTTTAATCATGGAGGATATATTACTAAGGTAAAGACTAGTTACAATGGTAAAAGTTAAAATGGTAAAAGTGAAAAATATAATGGTAAAGAGTTGAAAACATGTTTAAAAAATGTGTGTAATTAAATGGTAGATGATTTCTCAACCTTATATCTTACACACATCATTATATATCATTTTTGAGCCATTTTACTTGAGAGTGTATTCCCATTATTAAAATGTTATGGGTATTTACAAAAATAAAATCCCCTTTGACTTAAATGAGTGGAATATCATCACTCATTTAATACCACTTCAAAAATTCAATTTCCTCCAAAAAAATGGTTTTTTTTTATTTTCCATTAAAAACTATATTTCTTTCCTTATATTTGGTAAAATGATTTTATCTTCATACCTCTATTTCTAAGGGATCATCCATTAAAATCTCAAAGTGATCAATGTGAGTAATATTTTTTAAATAAAATGTTTCTTTTCTACATCATAATTAAAAATATTGTTTTATCATATCTATATAGTTAAATTAGTATTATTTATTTTCTAATTGTTTTTATTTTAAGTGAATAATCATTAACCACCATTCCTCTTTTTTTTTAAGAAAAATAAAATTTGATTTATTCGTATGTGTGGACTACCACCTCCATGAAAATACACGTTTGAATTTCTTTCATCACATAAAATTGTAGGTAAAAAGATGAAATTAATAATTAATTATGAAATATATCACATTTTTATGTTTCTGATATAATAAAAAAATTTAATACTTTATTTCATTCTAAGGATAATGAAATCATCATCGATGTGTATGTGTGGACTACCATCTCCATGGAATGATGTATTCTTCTTTTTTCATTACCACTACTAATGGAAGAAATTAAGAATGTGTTTAAAGGAAAAATATGATTTTTTTCACAATTAATATTTTTATATGACAAATTGAATAACCTATTAATGACATAAACAGTAAGCCATCATTTTAAAAGTAACTATTTTGAACAAAACTACTAAAAGAAAAATATTTTTATTCACATCATTTAATATTTTTATATATATTAATTCTTATACTAATTCATTCCAATTATAAAATATCACAAAAATAATAACTAAATAATACTTAAGGTGTAATGATATTACAACTAAACCAACTCATAATCATTCATTAAATCATGGTACGCTCATGTTTGGGTTGCCTTAACCACCTACATAAACTATATTATGAATTTATATCATGAATTACTATGGGAACATAATTAATACTATAATATGGTTTAAATTATTAAATAGTTATTAGTTCTTAGTTTTCGATAAGTTAAATAAATATTTAAATCATTAATTAAGAACACAATCTTTGATTGTCAAGAATCATCGAAACATGCTTGATATCGATTTCATAATAATGGATAAAGACTAATACACTAATGAATAGAATTTAAAACATTATAAATTACTATAAATATTCTATAATAGTTAATTTAAAAACCTAGTAAAGATGAAAGTTTTATGAAGAATGAATTCAGACATTGATATTACGATACTAGTACAATATATCAAACTATAAACACCCAATGGGGGGAAAAGGTAAAAAGGTATAATGAGTATTAATAAATAGAATGAATATATATTAAGGGTATAAATGAAAATTAATTTCACTATTGTTATAAATTATTTTATTAATATATCTATGTTTGTGATTTAATTGGTTAAAGTACATCCATGGATGTCGGGACAAGAGTTAAGGTTCTTCTATCTCAAATTCTTCTATATGTGTCATGTTTTATGTTATTCCCCTAATTTCATTTATATTATATATTTACTACCTATTATATATCTTATTTTATGAAATGGATTTTATAAATATCCTTTTAATATCAATTTAAATCCCTATTTTTCAAGAGGTTTTCATTAAATTTCTACCAAATCCATAAGTGGGATTTTCCATTGCAATTTTCATTACTTAGGACTCATGATATATTAATTACTTATTTTCTTTTTTGTGTTGAATAATTTTCATTGATGTCTTTTTACCATATTCCTCATAAATTTAATGGAATTTAGAATTCAGTATCTTTATCCCTCCCACATACTCTTTTGATTCAAGAGTTAACAAAACCATTATAAAACTCAATATTTTCCATGGTGGAAAACCATCCTATGTTTTTAGTAAAGTGTGTATATTTTCTAGAAAATAAATCCTTATCAGGACACTAAAATGTGTATATATTAGTTTGATAGAGGAAACTATAGTTAATCACCTTGAAAATGGTTGTTTGGGAATTGAATCAATCATCACTCTAATGCATGATGAGTGTGTATAAGATTACACACCTATCCAGACACTATCAGGGGATATGCTTAGGAATATTCTCATGCTCTTTATGAACCATGATAATGTGTTTTTCCTTAATTTTCCTTGGTATCCTACCAATTCATTATATTGAACCAAATTAGTATCTTCCATGCATAACCTAACACATTGAAAATACCCCTTCCACTCCATTTCAATGATAAGGGAACTTCCTTTTACTTTGATTACGCCCCATAAATTCTAAGTTTATTAAGTTATATTCTCTATATAATCCACAATATTCCATTGAATGGTGAATTATTTGTTTTTTTATTTTATTTATTAAATTTATAATCATGTTTTTGTTCGACTATAGGTTTCTTTGTTAATGGGATGAAACATCTTGTTGAATCTGATTGGAAATGAATTTGAATTAATTAGGTTATGGGTGTGAACCAAAATTATATAAAACTTCAATGAATCTATATGTATCATAAAGAAAAACATCTTGAATTCTAGTTTATACCCATCCTTATATCAGTATAGAATCTTGGCATAAGGATTTGATAATATGTTATGATGTTTGATATTATACATTCTGTCACTATGAGATAAGTGATTATTATTATCCATGTTTTTATTTATTTTCATGGATATGATATTCCATCAGTTTTAGTTTATTATGGAATTATACTGTTTATTTATTCCTATCATATCATGTGTTCCATGTTTATGACAACTTCTATTGTATACTACCCTTTAGTGAGCATATGAGTTCACAGGTATTTGTCTTCATTTCCCTAGGAAACCTAGATAAGAACTGTGTGTAATTTTCATGGATATTATGGAAGGGATAATAATGTTCCTGCAATTTTTTCATGTGGTATATTATTTTTTCATATGTAACAAATTTATGTATGTAGTCTTACAAGACTACTAAGTTATTGGATCCATTGGGAACTATTTTATTTCATACCAATAATTTAATATGAATACCAGTTCTATATTTATAGAGTCTATGTTTTTATAGAAAATCATTTTTAAGAAGTATTAGTAACTAATTTATAGAGAGTGTACTAGGTTAGGTACCTATAATCAGTTATTTCGTTCATAATGTCTCAGAATGAGTCCAAAAAAGGCTTTAAATTTCAATAAATTTCTAAAATCTCCTTGGTAAATCATCTCATTCAATGCAAAAATTTAGTGTCATAAATTCTACATGATATTTAATTAACCATTTACATATGTTCTTTATTACTACAAAAATATTTAAAAATTTAATAAATTTTAAATATTATTTGAAATTATCCAAACTATAAAATTTTCAAAAATAAATCCTAAGGGTAAACACCACATCCTAATATAAATAAAACTCCTAAAAAACATTCTATGGTCATTCTCATGGGTAAATTTAACATTTTACACCTATATGAGTCTCAAGATGCTACAAATAAAAAATATGATCAGTCTTAACTAGAAAAAACCAAGATCACTTTATCCGTACCACCTTTGAACCTATTCATCACCAAAATGTAAATAACTAAAGATATTAAATTGGAAGGCTCAAAAAACAACTTCATATTGTTATAACTCATATGCACACACACTTCATCTGTTCCTAGATCTCTATCCTCTATGTGAACCCAATACATGACCAAACTAGAAGACATCCTCTTTTATTCCCTTATCAATGGGGAACTATCCTCCCTGAGCTTCCAATCATTCACTATAAAAATAAGATGAATCTAGATCCAAAATAAATCCTCTATGAAATCATGAGATTTAATTCAATGAATCTCTACACGATCCTTACCAAACACCTTACTATCCACAATTCACCCATAAATATCACATAAGGATAAAAATTTCACCATTGACATTAGTATAGACTCAATATATTAACATGAGAACCTCCTTTAATAATTTCACTATCCCTTTGTTTAATAAGAAAACCAGGACACTATCATTTAAAGACTATGAAAAGAAATAATATTACAGAGAACATCCATGAAAATTACACATTGATCCATTAATAATATAGAAATATAAATAACACTAACAAGGAGTTTAAAACAATTTATTAATGTATCCTTGATCCCTAAACAAATGGAACCACCCCCTTCACATTAGAAAAATACACCTTCCAATTAGTATCAAAATTGACACTTTATCAATAAATTCATTTGTAGTGATATACTTATGAACTAGCATGGGCTGGTTAAACCCCTAACATTAAATCATAGTACATTTTTTATAAGTGGAATCTTATGTTTGGTAGGATAACCCTATATTTAATAAATAATATATGAAAAAACATACATTAGAAATGAATTAAAATCACAATGAACCAATATATGATGCATCTACAATTTATACTATACCTAAAAACCAGTGACCCAGAGTTTCTACTCAATTAACATTTTATTTATAATTGATACATTATACACCACAACAATATTGGGTTCCCTAGTCTAAAAACCAAACTAAAACCCCCATAAACTATTACCCTTATTGGTATACAATAAAATAATTGGTTCTATTGTGTGTTGGATTTATTATCAACCTTGATATGGTGAGTAGAAGTGTATTGGATTTTTTTCATCATATCTACATGTGATTATGGAATTGGATTTCCCATTAGTGGATACATTAGAGCTATACATTACAGAACACTTTTCATAATTGTTTAAAAATATATAACATGGGATAAAAATGTAATTTTCAATGACATGTAGTATGTGGTTCAATTAAATTTAATTTTGGATCTATAAAGATAGAGTATGTGTATACGGAATGACAAGACATATTTTGTAAAGTATTTTCCATCATAATGAGAGTGAAAATGTCTATTACTAATTTTTTTTGATAGAGTGTTGGAAAACATCTAACTATAAGATATGGACTATCAAATTTTAAATAACTTTAATTCAGTGATATAGAATGAGAATTCCATGATAGAATTTTATGACCATTAATACCTTGATACATTCCATCGGGAGTTTTCTAGAGGTGTTTGAAGAGGTTTTGGAAGTTTTCAAAAGGAATTAATGCGAAGTTTGTATTCCTATAAAAGGAATGAAAATTATTTTACAACGATAGGGTAACACAAATACACTAAAATTGGTGAAATAAAGTCACTTTGAAAATGGGTGATATGGACATAATGGTCATATGAATAATAATTACACGAAGTAAGGTTTTCATTATGTGTAAAAGATAAATATTTTCCCTATAAATAGGGAATTGATCTCATAAATAAACAATGAATATAATTACACGAGGAAATTAAAAAGGGATTTTAGAAATAAAATTTTTCTATAGAGGAATGTTTAAGAAAATTTTATGTGAACCACTATGTTTCATGAGTAAATTTTACAAACCATTGAGTTCTACTAACATATTATTTGTGTTAAAGTTTATTTATGGTGAAGGAAATGTTATCACAAAAAATAATTTGAATAAGTTATTTTGTATGGATATACATATGAAATCATATAATTATAAAACTTAAATGAGTGTGATTATTGAATATTCATAATAATTTATCAAAATATAAATTAAATTGGAACTCTTTCGCAACCTCTCCAAAGGTAGAAGTAATTCCTTGAAGACACATTATAGAATATCATAGAAATTAAATTTAAAATTAGTGATAATTTTACTTATCATGTGTAAAAGATTAGTGTGTGCATATTAAATAGCACCAACTCATACTTGGTGTAATACAAAGCTAGTGACATAAATTATTTTCATGTGTGAGTGTTATTCCTTCCAGAGTAATGATCAATCATAGAGGACAAAGGGAGTGACCATAAAGAGGTAGTAAATCATCCATAAATCACTGTGAGGGGAGTGAAACTAGGATTGGAGTGATCTTAACTAAATTCATCACTAAAATTTAATTAATGGATTATTTTACATAAACCCATTATCCATTTAGGCTTCTTAAATTCTTCCAGTGTGGGCGTATCGGGTAAAATTGTTATGTATTCTAGGCATACATTACTAACACTATTTATAACATAAATCAATGTGTGTGGTTAAAGTAATCATTGAAAAATTTTATTAACATAAAGGTAAATGAAACATTAATCACATCATCATTTAAAGAAGAACATAAGTGTGACCCTATTAACAATGAATTCATGATTATTTGGGATAGTTATAGTTTCAGTACTAAGTTTTTAAATTAGAATGTGTTTCACACCCTAATTCACCCCACCTTAGGGTTTATCTCACTAAAGACACTGTTGGGAAAAAATCCCTCAAGGTATCATTGAAGCATTTTTGAGGTGATTGTGTTTGTTGACAAAGTGGACATCTGAGTTGTGATTGTTGACAAAGAGGATTTCATGGTGGAATGTCGTGTTCAAGAGCTGAGTTCAACGATCCATGTTTGATTCAAGAACGTCGATAAAAGGAATGGATTATCTGGAGGCGGTACAAAATAACAGACACAAGGTGGCGCCGTTTTCCAGTGTTTGCCAAATTTTTGGGCCTGAAAATCGGCAAATGAAGAAAAGTGTTTTTGGAAAAGGGAATTGCGCGCCGCGAACATGGTGTACAGGAAACTTGCGCGCCATATGTTTTTCAAGATCAGAAGATCAAAATATGGCTAAGGAAATAGGTTCGCGCAAGTTTGGGAGTTGGTCGGGCAAGTGTCTAAAAGGAGAGAAGACTTGCGCGCCGAGATTGGGTCGCGCAGGTGACTTGCGCGCCGTCGCGCAGGGTGGTCAGATTGCCTATAAATACTGGACCACCCCTCCTCATTTTTCACCGGAGTTCAAAATGAGAGCTCCCGTCGCACAGGTGTGGTGGTCGCGCAAGTGGTGTGTGTGGTCGCGCAGGTGGGACTTGCGCGCCAGTGGTTGAAGTTGTGCGCCGGTGTTAGAAGTTGCGCGCCGGTTTTCAGTTGCGCGCCAATAGTTGTTTGGGCGTAAAAGGAAGAGAGTCGCGCAAGTTTGGAGTTGAGGAAGCTTGTGTCGCGCAAGTGTCAGAGGAGGACTTGCGCGCCCGTTGTGACTTGCGCGCCGATACTTGCGCGCCGAGGTTGACTTGCGTGCTAAGTAAGGTTTGTTCCAGCAGTGTTTTTCAGACTGCGTGGAAGCTGGAAGTTTGCCCGATACCTTGGTGCAAAGAGATATTCATCTTCGGGTGAAAGTTGAACTTCAACAGAGCATCTACATACAGGAGAAGATGCATTCATTCATGCAAATGAAGAGACCTACAGGTCTATAAACTGTGAGTGGATTCCTTCCAAGAGCAGTGAGCTTAGGAAGAGGAAGAAGGTGATCCTCTCCACCGGCAGTGAGCCAGAGAGAGAGAAACAGGGAGTGACCCTTGGGAAAGCAGTGAGCTGACCCTAAAATTTGTAAAGGCAGTGAGCCTGGGCATAGAAGTAATCTAGCCCGAATCTTGTAATCCACAGCTAGTGAAGATTAGTGGAATTTGGTACGACCGGAAACCTGTCGGCGTATGCTCCTTGGACGTAGCCCTTAGCGGTGAACCAAGTAAAATTGTTGTGTCCTGTGCTTGCTTTACATTCTGTTTATATCGTGCAGCAGGAAAAAGAGAGAAGAGTGTTTTGCTTGACAGCGAAACAAGATCAGAACGGACATTAATTTTTAATTAGTCATACCCTGATTAACCCCCCCTCTCAGGGTATCCATCCTAGTGGACCTAACAAGTAGTATCAGAGGGAAGGTTGAAAGTTGTTCTTCTCTCAATGGAGGTAACCAATCATAAAGGGATTCCGATCTTCGACGGATATAATTTTCAGATATGGAAGAATCGGATGCAACACTATTTCTGATCCTTGGGAATGGATGTGTTTTCAGCAGTTATGCATGGTATCACAGCTGATATTAATAGTGGTGCCTTATCAGAAGCTGAGCATAGAGAGTTGGATGCTGATTCCAAAGCAATCAATGCCTTAGGGGGATCCCTTTCCAATCCCATCTACACAAAGGTGATGTCATGCAAAACGTCACATTCCATGTGGGAAAAGCTTTTGAATATATATGAAGGGGACACAAAAGTCATAGAGGCAAAGCTGCAGGTGTTGTGGAACAAATATGAAGATTTGAAAATGAACCCGAATGAGTCTGTTGACACATTCTTTGATAGGGTGAAAATTGTTGTGGAAGATATGCGAGGTCTTGGAGAAGTCATTGAATTCATAAAGATTGTAAAGCGCATCTTGAGGAAACTTCCACCTCGGTTCAATCCGAAAGTTTCAGTACTAGAAGATAAAGATCCAAAAGAGCTGACATTGGACAATTTGCACAGTACCTTGGTTGCATATGAAATGAGGAACGATGATAATGAGGCTGTGGAAAAGGGGAAGTCTAAAGAGGTGGCATTTAAGGCCATGAAGAAGCTCACCATTGAAGATTCTAATGAAGAAGAAGAGACAGATGAGGTGATTTCATTCCTTTCTTCGAATCTACAAAGAGGAAGAGGAAAGTTTAAAGGTAAACTGCCACTAGCATGCTTTAGATGTGGAAAGGCTGGTCATCTTGCGGCAAGATGCCCCAAGAAGTTTCAAGATGATGATGATGATGATGACGTTGAAATTCCCAAAAAGAAGACATCCGCTTTTGTGAAAGGGAAGAAACAATTCAAGAGAAATTTATTCAAGAAAAAGAATCTTCTTTCACAAGAATTTGAAAGTTCAGATGATTCTGAGGATGAAGAAGTTGAGGAAATAGAAAATTGCAGAGATCGTGGGGTAAATGCCTTGGTGGAAATTGTTGGTAGTTCTCAAAAGGGAGAAGAAGCTGATGCTAAAGAAGAAGAAGAAATTGAAAGGAGAAATCGGATCATCAACAATATGGCTAGAACAATGCTTATTGATAAGGACCTGCCAGAGAAATTTTGTAAGGAAGCAGTTTTGACATCGGTCTACGTTTCAAACAGGTCCCTGTTATGTCCGAAGCAAGGGAAGACTCCGTATGAACTGTGGTACGGAAAGAAGCCAACATTGAAGTACTTTCTAATCTTTGGAAGTAAGTGTTTCATTCTCAACAAAGAACATCATAGGAAGTTTGAGGCACGAGGAGATGAATGGATATTCCTTGGCTATTCCGGGAAAAGCAAAGCATATAAATGTTTCAATAAAAGGCTGGGAAAAATCATTGAAAGCAATGATGTCACTATAGTTGAAAATGAGCAGAATACTCAACGATCCAGTGAACAGTTCCTGGATGAAAGTGATGGTGAGATAAGCAACCCAGGGGGAGCAGAAGTGGCAGAAGCTGACTCAGAAGAAGATACTGATGATGAAGAGGAAAGTGTCAAGTCGGTGTCTGTGAGAAATCCAAAGAGTCGAGCTGAAATTGATAGGAAGAATATCATTGGTGATCAAACAGCTCCAGTTCAGACTCGAAGAATGAAATCATCACAGCAAGCATCGTTTTTGTCTCAAGTGGAGCCAAAATGTTTTTCTGATGCAGCTGAAGATGAAAACTGGGTTCAGGCCATGAACGAAGAGCTTGATCAGATTGAGAAGAACCAGACATGGGAGATTGTTTCGAGGCCAGCAGACAAGAATGTCATCGGGACTAAATGGGTCTATCGCAACAAGATGAATGAAGATGGCACAGTGATTCGGAACAAAGCACGACTAGTGTGCAAAGGATACTCCCAGATAGAGGGAATAGATGTTGATGAGACATTTGCACCGGTTGCAAGGCTGGAGACAATCAGATTATTTTTGGCCATAACAGTGCAAAGAAAGTTCAAAGTGTTCCAGATGGATGTCAAATCCGCATTCCTGAATGGGGTTCTGGAAGAAGAGGTGTATATTGAGCAGCCAGATGGTTTTCTCATTCATGAGGATGAGAACAAAGTTTGCAGGCTGAAGAAGGCGTTGTACGGGCTGAAACAAGCACCAAGGGCATGGTACTCAAGGCTTGATCCGTACTTGAAGAAGCTTGGTTTCCAGCGTGGAGGAGTTCACTACAACCTCTATTTCAGCAATGACAATAATCAAAGGATGATGGTGCTAGTGTATGTCGATGACATAATTTTTGGCGGATCAGATGAAGCTCAGTGCAGACAGTTTTCCGAATTCATGAAAAATGAGTTTGAAATGTCAATGATTGGAGAGCTAACATTTTTCCTTGGTCTACAGGTGACACAAGGAAGGAATGGAACATTCATTTCTCAATCCAAATATGCCAAGGAGGTTCTAAGAAGGTTTGGAATGGATAATTACAAGGAAATGAAGACTCCGATTGCTACCCGGATGAAATTATCAAAAGATGAGGATGGAAAGGCAGTTAATATCACAGAATACAGGCAAATCATTGGAAGTCTGTTGTACTTAACCGCAACAAGGCCTGATATTGTTTTCGCCACATGCCAAGCAGCGAGATATCAGAGTAATCCCAAGGAAAGTCACATGCTTGAAGTGAAAAGAATACTTCGGTATATCAAGGGCACGGTGGACTTCGGCTTGACATACAACGACAAATCTCAGACAGAGTTATTGGGATATACTGATGCAGACTGGGCCGGTTCAGCAGATGATAGAAAATCAACGTCAGGTGGTGCATTTTATCTTAGCGGACTATGTATTGCTTGGTTGAGCAAGAAGCAGGATTGAATTTCATTAAGCACCGCAGAAGCTGAGTATATTGCGGCCACTCAAGCATGCACACAATTATTGTGGATGAAGCAATAGCTTGAAGATATGAGAGTTGAAGTGAAGTCTCTGATCGGAATCCAGTGTGACAACTCAAGTGCTATAAATCTCAGCAAAAATCCCGTCCATAACTCAAGGACAAAGAACATTGAAATCAAGTATCATTTCATCAAGGAGAAGGTTGAACAGGGTATCGTGAAGTTGGAGTATGTGCCTACAGAGCTACAGGTTGCAGACATTCTGACAAAGGCCTTACCCAAGGAAGCTTTTGAGAGGCATCGACTGGCTCTGGGAGTTCAGTCGATTCCCCGCACTTGAAGTAGTGTGGATGTGGGACCCCCCCTCTCCCCGAGGTATGGTGTGTTTTTCCCTAATGCGCTGATATGTGTTCTCTACTATGTTACAGACTACAAAGGCGTGACCTTTGGGTTCGTTGAAAAAGGGGGAGAAAAGTGTCTGTTAATGGGGGAGAAAATCGTGCGGATATTTGATAAATCATAATTGATACGGGGAGAAGCTGACAGGTGGCGCAGCCAGAAAGGGGGAGCAATGAGAAAGGGGGAGAGTGTTTTAAATCTGACGATGCTATAAGTGATCGATCAATGAATAGATATCACGACAGCTGAGGATCGTGATAAAAGCAGAAGAGTGGTGTTGGACAGTGGTAAGAATATTTCCAAACCAAACTGTGGTCTTCAAACAAGCCCATCAACAATTGGTACCAGTTTAGTACAAATTGGTACCAGTTTGGTGTCAACAGTGGATGTCAGAGATAAAGTGATTCATTGATGAACTTTTCATTTACTCTTGTTTCTCATGTCGAGCATTGCTCATGTGGGCTTAGAGTATGTGTTAAGTAAATCCTTGATCGCTATCAGAATCGCAATGAGGCGAATGGAGGCTGAAGAATCAATGACGTATCTTTGTTTTGGAAGAGTTGTCAACAAACCCAAAGGGGGAGATTGTTGGGAAAAAATCCCTCAAGGCATCATTGAAGCATTTTTGAGGTGATTGTGTTTGTTGACAAAGTGGACATCTGAGTTGTGATTGTCGACAAAGAGGATTTCATGGTGGAATGTCGTGTTCAAGAGCTGAGTTCAAGGATCCATGTTTGATTCAAGAACGTCGATAAAAGGAATGGATTATCTGGAGGCGGTACAAAAGAACAGACACAAGGTGGCACCGTTTTCCAGTGTTTGCCAAATTTTTGGGCCTGAAAATCGGCAAATGAAGAAAAGTGTTTTTGGCAAAGGGACTTGCGCGCCGCGAACATGGTGTACAGGAAACTTGCGCGCCATATGTTTTTCAAGATCAGAAGATCAAAATATGGCTAAGGAAATAGGTTCGCGCAAGTTTGGGAGTTGGTCGCGCAAGTGTCTAAAAGGAGAGAAGACTTGCGCGCCGAGATTGGGTCGCGCAGGTGACTTGCGCGCCGTCGCGCAGGGTGGTCAGATTGCCTATAAATACTGGACCACCCCTCCTCATTTTTCACCGGAGTTCAAAACGAGAGCTCCCGTCGCGCAGGTGTGGTGGTCGCGCAAGTGGTGTGTGTGGTCGCGCAGGTGGGACTTGCGCGCCAGTGTTTGAAGTTGTGCGCCGGTGTTAGAAGTTGCACGCCGGTTTTCAGTTGCGCGCCAATAGTTGTTTGGGCGTAAAAGGAAGAGAGTCGCGCAAGTTTGGAGTTGAGGAAGCTTGTGTCGCGCAAGTGTCAGAGGAGGACTTGCGCGCCCGTTGTGACTTGCGCGCCGATACTTGCGCGCCGAGGTTGACTTGCGTGCCAAGTAAGGTTTGTTCCAGCAGTGTTTTTCGGACTGCGTGGAAGCTGGAAGTTTGCCCGATACCTTCGGTGCAAAGAGATATTCATCTTCGGGTGAAAGTTGAACTTCAACAGAGCATCTACATACAGGAGAAGATGTATTCATTCATGCAAATGAAGAGACCTACATGTCTATAAACTGTGAGTGGATTCCTTCCAAGAGCAGTGAGCTTAGGAATAGGAAGAAGGTGATCCTCTCCACCGGCAGTGAGCCAGAGAGAGAGAAACAGGGAGTGACCCTTGGGAAAGCAGTGAGCTGACCCTAAACTTTGTAAAGGCAGTGAGCCTGGGCATAGAAGTAATCTAGCCCGAATCTTGTAATCCACAGCTAGTGAAGATTAGTGGAATTTGGTACGACCGGCAACCTGTCGGCGTATGCTCCTTGGACGTAGCCCTTAGCGGTGAACCAAGTAAAATTGTTGTGTCCTGTGCTTGCTTTACATTCTGTTTATATCGTGCAGCAGGAAAAAGAGAGAAGAGTGTTTTTCTTGACAGCGAAACAAGATCAGAACGAGCATTAATTTTTAATTAGTCATACCCTGATTCACCCCCCCTCTCAGGGTATCCAGCCTAGTGGACCTAACAGACACCTATGGGTGAATCAATTTATATCAAATAAAGAATCTGATTTTAGGTTTAATATTTGATTATATATTTTTTATTTTTCTATACAAAAGTATTAAATTATAAAGCCTATTATTTTAAGTGGTAAAAAATTTTATTGACTAAAAAAGGATATTTTTTTTATTTCTATAGGATTATAGTGAAGATAGAATGGAATTATCCCAATGAGTTACTGATTTGAGAAAAATAGTTACTAAGTTCATCATGAAAATGAATAGAAAATTAGAAATAGAAATAAATTCAATGTGGTATTCCTAAAAACCATTCACTTTGCTAGGGATTTTGATATTTAGAATGTTTTTAGAAAACATATGAGGAAGATTAATGGATTAAGAATAGTTTTTAACCCTCCTATAAGAGATGAATGTAAACATGGTTATGATGATAAAATAGGGAATATTTATAGAAAAGACTACCTTATGTCAGAGATCAAGATGAATGGGAGTCATAAAAATATCCATTTAAATAATTATATACCTACAATTATATATTTGAATGATATTTGTAAATATATTGGTGTTGATATCATAGTGGAAGATACTTTTCAATATAGAAATTCAGTTTCCCCCCCAAAAGTGTGATGTAGATTGTGATTCAAAAGTGAAATTGAAAATGACATGAATTCATCAATCCCAAGGATTTTCAAACTGCAATAAAGATGAAACTCAATCCCTTTATGAGAAAGTGGATCAACTGGTGTTTTTTTATAAAGTATAATATACATTTATAGAAGATTTTTCCAAGGAGAACATAATATAAAGGAAAATATATAGATAGCCATAAATTATGATATTACAAGATTGGGTGGAAATAATATGTCAAAGTGACCATCTTAGAGAATATTCACATGGTAATTGAGATAAAATAACTGTATAGAAGTAATTTAAATAATGTTTTATCCCTATCAGTACACAACATTAAGAGAAGATAAAATATTGGAAGAAGTAACAATCCTGGATAAAGGAAATTATTAGTTAATTAGAGGATAAGGTTGAAAATGTAATAAATCATGAATATTTATTGAAAAACAATAATTAAGAGAAGAATATTCCTCACATGAAATCTTCAAATATAGTATAAAAACTTCTAAATCTCAAATTAGTGGGAATGTGAAAGAAAATTTCTAAATTTGTAAGTGAAGTAACTCAAACAAATGTAGCTACAAGGAGGTACTATTATGGAATCGTGTGATACCCTATGTTTGTGTGTCTTGAAGCCCAATGGATAAATGGTGGAAATAAATCACCTAAAAAAATATCTTAACTATGGAATGACTACATGAGGTGTGTTTTTAATGGAAAATATTTATATTCTCTAACTATGGATATATGTTAATAAATTAACACAACAAATGATCTAAATGAATCATAATGAAATCCACAATTTTAATAAAAAAATTAGAAGATATCTTACACCCAAAAACACATTATAGTAGGAAAAATATTCACCAAATTATAGGAAATTTATTATGGAACCCAATAAAGATTAAATAAGAACTAATATTAAAAAAGAAAAATCACTGATCTTGGAAAGAACAAAAAACATAGAATAAAAATAAGGAAGCTTCTTCACCTGTGAGAAATATATATGATCATATGAATAAATATCTATCATGGATGAAATAAGAAAAGGAGACACTAGTATCTATCAAAAATTGGAATAAAAAATCATGATTTATTAGTTTCATAATATATAAAATAAATAAATAGATTAATATTAGTGGTAAATCCTTGATATAATGGGGGAAAATGATGAAGGATTTAGTGATAAGGAATTAAAGGTTGAAATATATACATGTGTGATTAGTCTCGTAAAATAGGTAAGTCTAAAGAAAATAATAGATAATTTTAAACCAAACTTCTAGAATAAAATTTCTATAAGTGCTATCAGAAAAATGAGATCAACTAGAAATTCTTTGAAGCTTGTTGGAATCTAAGGGTTATTTCAACATGACCAAACACATTCCTTATCTTAAGGTAGGTAGAAGGTACTCTCTACCTATATATTTGAATGAAATAACTATTTTTAAGTTCAAAAATATATGTGGGACACGTGATCTATGATAATAATGCCTTTCAATATGATCATTATATCAAGATGTGATTTGATGTTCAAATATTTATTGATTTAGTGTAAATGGTATCATTTTGAATATTAAAATACAAGTAAATGAGTGTAATTAGAGGTATTATAGAAATAAAACATTGTAATAAATATCTATTTAAAGTGATTATGTTAAGAACACATCATTATCAATTAGAATTGGACTATAAAGATGAAAGAGGACACCTTAAAGGAGGAGTGATGACAATTTTTTTATAATGTATTTGTTTTGATGTAACATATTATATCATATTATTGTTTTCAATATATCAAGAGTTTATATATATAGACGTATCTCATAATGTATATTAATACTTTATTTTAAAAAATTATTTGACATTCAGGGGGTGTTTTGATATAAGGAAATGAAATATAGTGTCCTTATCAACCAGTGAATGATATTTGGTGGAGGAATGAAGAAATTAGTTTAATCTATTTGGTTCCCTATGGTGATACTTAAAAAGAAAAACAGACATGAATCACAAACTCTATGATTCATGTTTTATCCACTAATGGTTTTTTAGAGTAATATTGAGTTCATATGGATATTCTAAAAGTAAGATAATTGATCAATCTTCATCCATTTATGCATATATGTGAGTGTAATAGAAAATATTGAATTTATTAAATTAAACTATTTTTTCCTACATCATGATTTAACTAAGTTGTCTTAGAGTAATATGTTTATTGATCTTTATTAAGTGGTATCATCTCTCACTAAAAATATTATAATATGTAGCTATATTTTTTAAGTATTTAAGTTAAATATGGAATCATAGTTAACAAGTGAAGATTGAAATTGAATCTAAAGATTTAATTTTCACCAATGGTAGTCGACGGTCCCTGCTCAATCTTATGGAGGTGTTCTCCAGGTATGGAAGAGCCAGCAGACAGTTCATCAACATAGCCAAGAGTCAGGTTTACATCTATTCTAAATGCCCTTCTAGGATATGCAGGAATATTCAATCCATTTTAGGCTGCCAACATAAAAACTTTCCCATGAGTTACCTTGGGGTTCCCCTCTCTTATAGTTGGATCAAGAGATCTCTCTTTGAGGTGGTTACGGAACAGATTCTGGGAAGAATCTACAACTGGAAAACTGGGTTCCTTTCCTTCGGTGGGAGAGTAACCCTGATCAACAATGTCCTTTCTTCGATTCCAATGAATACTTTCTCTATCATCCAACCTCCAAAGGAAACTGTGGAAAATATGGAGAATTCCCTCACGACCTTCCTGTGGGATGCCAATCACGCAGGCCAGTACCATTGGGCTTCTTGGGCTAGACTGGCTAAATCAACTGAGGATGGGGGAGTGGGGTTACGCGACCTCACGATCACCATGCAGGGCATGCAGGCATGTCTAGCGTGGGATATTGTGGCAGAGAACTCTTTATGGGCCACATTCTTCAAAGGGCGATACAAGGATTTGGATATGAGAAATAATGAGCGCAGGGTTTGGCCCTCTCGACTGGGTAGGAGCATGCTAGAATTCCTTGAGGAACTACGCGACTCGGAGAGGTGGATAATTAGAAGAGGGGATGTCAGCTTTTGGAAAGACAGTTGGGTTGGGGAGCGCTTGTTTTTTCCTGGATGCCCTGCACCAGATAACACCTTTATGGAGGCCTCTAAAAATCCATCATTCATTAGTTCAAAACTTAGCCAAGAACAGAGGAATGTGTTTGCTAGTATCTGCCTTAATGAGGAAGACGATCAATGCTACTTTACGGGTTCAAGCTCAGGCCGATTCTCCATTCAGAGCTATAGGGAGTGGAAGAGCGTGGAGGCCAGCCCTGGGAATGGGTCAGAGAGAATTTGGTGTAATGAGACCCAAACCAAAATGAACTTTATGGTCTAGCGTGTCCAAAACAGAGCCCTCCCGATAGAGGAAAACGTCCAAAGAAGGGGAATATCCTTGGCATCCCGCTGCTTCTGTTGCAGAACACCGAAGAGTGAATCAACTACTCATCTATTTTTCCAGAGTGAATGGGCGATGACTGTTTGGAATATGTTCACTCCTCGAGTTTGCGATAGTTTCAAGCATCTCTTCTTTCAGGATCTCCTCTCCGCGTGGTTTACTAGAATTCCTATCAGCAACTCAGAAGGCAAGGTATGTGCATTCATACTTGCTGCAATATGCTAGGTCATTTGGGAGGCCAGGAACAAGGAACTCTTGGGTTTCAGGAGTTCGATCTCTCTGCTCCAGTTAAGAGTTAGGTCGTTGGTTTATGAGATGGTCTCCCTGTTGAGAATTGATCAGTGTTCGAATACGGTGTGCAATATCCTGGGTATACCTCGTGGTCCAGAGCGTTTTGGAGGGAGATGGGTCAAATGGCAGCATCCTCTCAGTGAGCTTAAACTAAATGTGTATGGGTCTTGCATGCATGGCATGATGCGAGGCAGTGGGGTTTTACGCGATTCAGGAGGCTCGGTTCACCTAGACTTTAGTGCCACCTTTGGGATAGGCAATTCATTGGGGGTGGAGGCTCGGGCCCTCCTCATGGGGCTTCAGGTATGTAGAAGGAGTGGATTCCAAGTGTCGGAGGTGGAGACAGATTCATAAGTCTTGGTTAATCATGTTCGGGGTGGGACAGACGTGCCTTGGTAGCTAGATTATATCATGAGGAGGTGTAGCATGGAAACCAACCAAGGAAGGATCATGCATCATAGCTGGAGGGAGGGAAATTTTGTTGCGGATGCGTTATCAAAGATTGGAAGTCCTGAGGAAGATCCCGTTCTATATAGTATAATGGGCTCTATGCCTCTTGAGTGCAGGTCTTTTGTGATGAGGGATGCATTAGGGCTGTACTACTTTCGGCCTCCTTGAATGATGGGGTTGTAAGTGTCTTTTTAAGTGTCTTTAGACTTGACATTTTTCCACTTATAATAAAAAAGTAATATTACTACTACTAATCTAAAGAAACATCAATGTTTATTGTAAGAGGGATAAAAGAGTAACTCTATGTTTGATTCATTGATTGTATTGATAAATGGGGGTGATAAATTTTTATTAAAGAGAAAACTTTCCTAATATGTATCATTTTTTCTATAGAAAACTAACAAGTGGTATTATGGATATAAAATTATTGAAGACTTTATTGTTTTGAATGAAGAATATTTTTGGAGTGTGATAAAATTTATAAATACATTTCCATTGTTTCTTAAGGTAACGGTTTTCCAAAAAAAAAATCTATTTTTTTACTTTTGGTGAAAGATATACATTTTATTTTATTCCAAAGTGGTAGAAGAGTACTTTATGAATCTAGATAAATCAGAATCATGAATCTAAGGAATTTAGATATGGAAACATAATGGATATTATGAGGTGATTTTTTTTCTTCATAATGTATGGTTTGTATTAACTTCATGATAGTGTTTTCAATTTATCTAAAGGGGTAAATTGTTAACAACAAATATGAGAATGGGTTCCACTATGTGTTTGATTTATTGTAAACCAATGGTGAGTTAGAGTATGTTGATTTTTTTCAACATATGAACTAGTGATTGCTGCATTATATTTCCTACATGGGGACACAATGGGGATGCATATTAGATTACACTTTAATTTTGGTTTATAAAAAAATAGCCCATGAATATAAATGTTGATTGAGTGTACATTTTTTATATAGTTCAGGGAAATTGATAGTTGGAGTTGTAATGATAGTGGGTGAAAATATATAATGAAAAGTAATGTTTCATAATGTCTTATATATAATAATTAGTGACTTAAATTTATATCATGGTATTAATCTTTCATATAGAGTGTGAAGGATCATCAATTATAAAGATTTGGATTATCCAAGAGAGAATTACAACAAGATGGAGCTGTATCATGAAAATTATATGATAAAGTTAAAAGATTGTGAAGACCTCAGAACATTAATGAAGGCGTTTATGAAGTTTGTGTTGATAATTTAAGTGGAGGAGTCATTATCATGCAAAGGTATATGAATAGTAATGAAAAGACAATTTTTCATGAATATAATGACCTTGTGGAAATTAATTCCTCAAATAAAGTGGATATTCATATAAAAATATTACACCAAAGAAAAAATGGATTAAAAGATATTTTCCAGATGTGAAAAAGATCTATAATTTTTCAATAAATAGGGAACTAATATCACCATTAAATAGTTAAGTTATTAGATGAGGAATATTTTGAGAGAACTAAATTCACTAATTTTGTTGAAGAGGGAGTTATGTGAAAAGGATATGTGAACCACTGTTTTGAGAAAGTAACTTTTATGAACCACTATGTTCTATGAGAATATTTTTTGTGTGAACTATTGTTTTGTGAGAAGGAAAGATTAAATAAAGGACTAATTTAAATAGGTTATTTCATATGGATTTACAAATGAAAACATAAATGAATAAAATTTTCATATGGTTGACTGTTGAAAATTAAAAATAAGTGAAAAATAGGAATTGTATTGTAACTCATTAGATACATTTCCTATAGAATAAGTTATTACTTGAAGAAACATTGAATATCATCAAGGAATATAATGTCATTGTTATGGAAAATTCCGCCTTTTATGTGTGAAATAATCATGTTTGAAGATCAATGATCACCTAATCATACTTAGTGTAACATAAATATAGTGACATACTATATTTTCATGTTTTCCAATGTGTTATCCTTCCTTGAGAAATTATAATAGAGATAGGTTAATGGGAGTGAACCTGGGGCATTTTTGAACCATCCCTAAATTATTGTAAAGAGAGTGACCCAAAGTTTGAAGTTGAATTTACTAAAATGAAAGATGAATGTTATTTAGTGGATTTTAGTATATAGTCACAATTTTTTGTACTCTACTTGAATATTCACAGTTCTTATTAACCAACTAAAATTATTATGTATTGTTTGCATGTACTTATTTCTTTTTTGAAATACATAAATCAATGTGTATGGGTTAAGTAACCATTAAATTAATTGGATTAATGAAATTATAGGTGAATCATAAACCAAATATTCATTGAAAGAAGAACTTAAGAGTGACCCTAATAACAATGAGTTCAAGATCATTTGGGATAGTGAGAGTTTGAGTACTAAGTGATTAAATTTGAATGAGTATTATACCTCAATTCACCCCCACACTCCACTCTTGGGGTATCTATCACTAAATATCCAAATGGGTCAAACAACACTAAATTCCAAAACTAGTCCTCATACGATATCTTAATCCAAACTCTTTCCATATCACTAAAACTACTCTTATACCACTCTAACATGACTTCACCCACTATCACCCTGATTGAGCCCATAATAAGCTGAGTGGTACACTCTGAGCCCATATCCAATAGGCTGGGTATTGGTGACTAGAACCAAGAATTCATAACATACATGGGAGGCCTTAACCTATAACAATATATAATAAATATACATATCTATTATATAAATTAATCATAAACACCACCAATATATATAAATAAAATTCAAACTGTATACATTGTATAAATGACACATCATCTTATAGGTACAACTCCACATAAGTACCCACATAAAGAAAATATATATTCATAACACAACATCACAAGGTACAATAGACTCTACCTAAGGAAAGATACCACCTCAATATAAGTTCTCTATAATAAACCTCCAATAACAACCATCACCTATATGTACGACCATATGCCACCATGAATTAACTCTTCTAGCTCTACTAGCCCCATTACCACCTAGAGTAACGTATAAACTATGCATAATCTATATAAACACAAGGAATATGTGAATGACTCTTATGTAGGCTTATATATATACATACTCAGTAGGGTTCCCTAGAAACACAAATTAAGGTGAAACAATGAGTTAGTTCAAACCTAGGACTATGGGGAAATAATAAAGATAACAATGTTTTTTACACGTTATCAAAGGTAAAGAGAACCATAAATGATTAAATAATCCTAGTTTTCATTACTATACTCTATAGAGGATCATATCTTATAAGAATCATGAGATTCTAAGAATAATGGATGACTTTTATGGCCTGATGTCCATACCCCAATTGTAAGTCCAGGTTAAAGGTAATAAGGATTTTCTGATATGGTTCAAGTCTTGATGTATCTAAACCACTTAGAATTTAAAACTTCCATATTTTCACTCTATACCATAGTGGGGGACCCATTCCTCACTTAGGTATGTGCATCAGTCATGGGAGTATCTGAACCCAAATTTTATGGCTACCACATTACCTCCTTTGAAATCATATTAGGAGGTCGTGACCTATATAAAGAATAATTTTTAATCAATTAATTAATGATCCCAATTTAAACTCATCATATCATTACAAGTAATTATTTTTTGAGGGTGTAACTACTCTAGTGGTTTAAGTAATCCCAACACCTAATTTACTCATCACCCACAACTACCCACCTTTACAAAAAAAACCAATTCACCTAATGATATCTATAGTGGATAATCCACTCCTCACTATAGTATATGGGTCAATACAGGGAGATAAAAACCCTAATGGAGTTTTTATGCCTCATTATAGTATGCATGTTGAATAATGGATAATCTAACTCTATATATAGAAGACAAGTACCAAAATAGTGGGAGATTTTTTTTTTACTTTATTAGTCATACAGAAGACCCAAGACTTAATAATTATAGGGGAATACCTAAATCATTCCCAAATATTTAGGATCCACACCCTGAGTTATTGGGGACTTAAAAACTCCCTAAAGAATATGGGGTACCAATTACCTATCATAAAAACACCACTAAGGGAGTGATTAAACCTATGTACACTTTGAACATTTCACTCAAACATAATTTTTAACCCTTCAAATCTAGAGAATACAAATTTGAATGAATATCCATGTATCTGACCTCACATACAACAGAGGTATGTATCAACATGTTATATGTGTAAAAATGATTATAATAAATTATTTTCAAGCCTAAATTTTATTCTTAAGAAAGAAAATTCAACAAAAACCAATTATTAATAATTGGATGACATATACTTTTGGGGACACTACATGTATCCCCAAAGAAGTAGATTGGTTATGTACTAATATTGTATTTCCATGTGAGGGTAAACCAACATGGAGTTTCCATGATACTTACACTATATATGGAACCTAGGGTCCTCCCATGCATGTAATACCATTATATAGAATGTCTGGTTTTCCTGATGTACATGGAATATCTTCCCTTTAAACATGGTGTGTATGTTAAAAGGGTTAATTGGAATGTAGCCAATGTAGACCCATGTCATGTAACCAAAATACATGGAATGTGTTAGAAGCTAGATGTCTAGTCATGTACTTCCTTACATGGTAATACTTGTGTACTATAACAACACAACATGTGTTCAAAGGAACATCTTGTGTGATATTTAATTAAACCTAAAATCATAGTTTCCATAAATATCATGGAACATGGAATGTGCTTTCAAATTATATGTTATGTAATTATATATTTAACCTAAAGGGTTCCAAGACATTTAAATCACATAAACCATGTTTTATCATCGTTTATTAAGCTTAAATCACTATCGTAGGGATCCTCCATCACTAATACACATTTGGTGTCCCACATCAACCTCTATGGAATCCTTAAAAAATTCCCCTCATTAGATATCATCTCAAAACCCCTTCATGTTTCACCCTCAATTTCCCCCCATTCCACTTCTTCTTAGATCCCTTCCCAACATTCCTCCAATGACCCATAATCACCCATAAAGCATCACACTTCTCTATTGTGCCACTGCCAAATCTTAACTAGTGTAACACAAGCACAACTAATTCTCTTCATCATCTTGATCCATACTTTTATAAATTATATCTATTTATAACTCTATACATGAATATATAAAGGGGTATAATAATAGAGATAAATTAAGTATTGTTAATGGTGTGATAGTCTGACCCCCATTTCCAAAGTATGAAATTAACAATAATAAATAAATCAAGGAAGAATCAAATTTTTTAGTATAAATATAAGAGAAAAACATGCAAATATTTCATAAAATAAAAAATAATGATGAATTATAATTTTAAATATGGAATTGAAATTTTAAAAATTATAACATAAATAAAATAAAAATCCATGTCTTATTGGTAAATTATCAACACTTCATGGATCTGATCTCGTTCCACAATTATGTTTTTTAGCACAAAGATCCAAGATATCCAATATGATTTATGGTATTCCAAACACAATAATAATGTTATAATTTTCTTATGATATTCCATTTAGAATTTATCATTACTCCCTCTCATAGTTTAATTAGTTAATTATTTTATAAATTTTAAATATCCTATAAAATTTGACCATCTCAGAAGTTTACCAAAACTCATCTCATGGGTGAACACCACTAGAAACCATCAAAATAATTGAAATGTCAATTAAATAGTAAATTTAACATTTTACCAATATATTGGACATGAGAAACCAAAAATAAAATATTTTCTAAATCTTGACCATGATGAACTCAGGTCTGTACAATAAATTTATTTATGATTCTGATACTGATTGGTATGGGTTGATGGTTTTATTTTATCATTTCATATTATTTATGATGATTATTATTTTTTATAGGGGAAAATTAATTTAATCGTATAACCTTATTAATTATTATTTATCACCCTTTTATATATAATTGAGAATCTATTCTCATTTATCCTTCTAGAGAATAGGTGAAGTTATGTGGTACATTAGGAATATGATAGCTAAGTGGTAGCTAGATTTAAATTTATGTTCAAGAAAACACTTAGTACCACTCATCTTGATATTTTTTTATATTTTTTATTTTGGATATGAAATTAATTTACATTTTTATGGGTGGTTTGTAACATTAATTAATATTAAAATTTCAAATATTTTTATATTTTTAGTGCATTTTGTATAGGTTATCTTGTTTTATTAGATTCATGTTATTTATTAGGGGTAATATATCCCATTTTTTGTGTGAAAACCATAATATTAGTATTAATAATCTATCCTAATAGAGGCCATGTTAGGGAATTGAGTTACTGATTAGTCGATATTTCTTATATCAATATCAAAGTAGTTAGTCGTATTTTATATTAGGAATATAGAGTGGTTTCATTATGATAACATGAATTGATTATACCATGGGAATGTGAACTCATTATATCATGAATAGGTTACATATAATATTTTGAATACAACTGGTGTATTAAGAAAACTCATAATTTCATACATTGTTTTGAACATAATTCCTTTACAAATTTATTACACTAGTCATTTACTTGGGACCTTATAAGGATTAGTGTCTTTGAAACTAGAAATATAATACCTGGCATACAAGGATAAAAAAAGAAAACATATTTTTTAAGGAAAATTGAGACCTTGACCAGAAAAGAAAGATCTTTTTATTAGCAAAAAAATTACACAAGTCTAAAATTAGAAGATTTTAAAAAATACCTCCTAAAAAGGAAGTAGATCATCTAGAATATGATCAAACCAATGAAAATCATTACCATTAACACCTTTGTTTGCAAGACCATCAGACAAAAAATTTTCCTCTCTATACGCATGAGTAACAAAGAGGTCTCTTGAATAAAGAGATTACAAACATCTAGTCCAGCGATTAGTGATCTTACAAGAAATATGAAAATCCCTAGTTCAAATAGTAGAAACTACCATAGTGGAGTCACATTAGACACAAATCTTGTTCTAACCTAGCCTTACTACTTTCTCCACCCCAACAATAACCCCAAACATTTCCGCTTCAAGAGAATAATAAATACCACATGAGCCATAGATTCACCCAATAACACTTCCCTAATAGTCCCCAAAGATAACACCAAATCCAGAGGGACCCAAATTGCCCATTGAAACACTATAAGAGTTGATTTTAATCCACCAATTAAAATTGGCCTTCTAAATGACTTCCATTGTATCGCACGGAGGATAAGAGTTTCCTTTTACCCCAATCCAATTAAGCACCGATAAATCATGAATAGAGTTTGAGAAAAACACACCTCTTGGTGTTTACACCTCTTGGACCACCATGAGAATCCCTAAAAGAACAACACCAAACTGAAGGTGCTGTGAATCATGTCTAAATTTGTTTCTTGATGTCCAAATAAGATGGAACACCTCCTCTATAATAGCCTGAAATAGATTCCAGAGCTGTGGTGACAAGATCAATGAGCTCCATCTCTTTATGAAATCTCCAATTGAATTGGAATGAGAAAGAGGAACTTCAAACATGTCATAAACCACCCTCCATATTACCGAAGATAACCTCACTAAATTGGATTTAATAAGTAAATTTCTCTAGGAAAGGGGTGATCATAAATCCCAGTAAGGGATAAATAATGAAAATAGAGAATAAATGAATATCATGGGTAAAAGTATAGGAAAAATATATGATAATGAACATAAGAAAAATATTCATAGATATATCATAAGAACATGAGGCATAACATGATATTATGTGCATATTTTATAACATGGAAATATAAATATAATATAAACAAGGGAAATTCATAAAAATATCAGTAAATTTCATCACCAAGGTGTCATAAAATAAATTTACCAAGTTTATTCACCATGGAATCATAAAAAATAACCAAGGATTTCTTCTAAAGAATCATGAACATGTCATGTCACGAGATTAATTATTTACCCAATGAATTAGATCTTTATCAAGGAAAACCATTCTTATTACCAAAGTTATTCACCAAGGTATCATAAGATAATACCAAGCCATGATTTCAGGGTATCATGGACATGTCATCTATAGATATTAACACTTTACCCAATGCATGGGAGAGCTATTTGGGTGCACCATTTATATGTATATCATTATGAGTGCCACATCAATTAAAGATCATAATAACACATAATTTTCATCAATGAGTAGGGGATATGGGTTCCAAACATGGAAGTATCCAACTAATAAAATAATGTTACATTTATATGGAAACTATTGAATGATATTACATGTGTGTTTTCAAAAAATTAAAAATATTACATTGAAAATAAATTAATGAATTCATGAGTAAGAAATATATTTTAAAGGATTTATGGAATGGGTTAAATAAGAGAGAAATATAGTATCTCATAAATATTGAATCATTTAGATAGAAAATTGGTCTATTATGAACACATGGAAGCATAATCACATTTAATTAAAGAGTCTTACAGTAAAGGTGGGTTTTGATTTCAAAAGATTAAGGAGATAATCAAAGAGTAATTATAAAATCATGAATAATATACAAAAGGAACAATAAAATGGGGTTACTATTAGCTAAGGTTAGTATCTCATCAATAGTGAATCATTTGGATAATAAAAGATTTATTTTGAACACATGGAACTATAATCATTTGGAATTTCAAGTGATTTCTATTGAAAATAAATTGAATTTAAAAGAGGATGAAGATAATCATGAGGTGACTTTGACAACATGAAGAATATAAAAAAGGGAACTATGTAATGGGAATAATGTGAGATAAAGGTAGTCTCTCAACAATATTTCATCATTTGGATAATAAAGGATTGATTATTGAAACTCAATGGGATCATCACAAAAAAAGTACTTAAATCAAAAGGAGGAGGTGGAGAACCCTTACCTTTATAAGTAACTCCTCATATATTTTAGAGGAATACTTATAATCATAAGAACTAATAGGGAGGTATTTATAAAGGGATAGGGAAGGTAAATTCATGATCAATTCCTTTAGGGTGAAGAGGAATTTGGGAATGGGTGGGAGTGAGCTCAATTAATAGTTGAAAAATAGGGGATTCTCTAGGGGAACTAACATTACCTAAGGGTAAAGAATATAATCATACGAGTGTTAGGTGGGTTGGGTTAATTATGTAAGTTAGGTGGGGGAATTTTGGTGAGACATATCAGTTTTACTTTCAAACCCATCAAAGGTATTCTAAAAGGTCTATGTGTAGAACTGATTTAGTAAAATTCGAGCCACACTATATTACTAATTTTATCACTAAAAATATCTAGTGTCCCATATTAACACATTTAGACACAATGAATCAAATTTTGGTCTATATTTAATCCAATTAAATTGATAAATATTAGAAAATTAAATTTTCAATTAAAACATATAATATGTTTAATTGTTTTAGTGGTTGTAATCAATAAGTTTCTTTAATCTTATTTAACATTTATTAATGAATACATGAGTGTTAATTCAAATATATATATATATATATATATATATATAATTTTAAAAATCATATTTGATTCCTAATTTAAAATATATCTATTTTATTTTAAAAATAAACAATATTTTAAAAATTATTATTCATTTAAAAATAATTGTTTTATTATGGTTATAAATATTTACATTCACAACTTAATTTAATTACAAAAGGGAAATTTACCTTATTAGGTAATTTGAAAATTATTTTTCTAAATAATTAAATAATTTTTTTATTTGACTCAATTTTTAAAAGTGATAATTTTTTTAGTATTATCATGAAAAATCCTTTTTTATAAAAATTTCTTTTTTATGATAACATTTTATTTATATGATAATTTTTTTTGTATTTTCATGATATAAATTATTTTATTATAATCAAATAAAATTTATATTTATTTCAAAGAGAAATAAAAACCAATTTTTACCAAAATAATATTTAATTAAAATATAAGACTAAAAATAATTTCATTTATCGGAAAATATCAATTAAGACCATAAAATGGTAATCCTATGTTTTATAAATTTAAAATAATATTTTATAATTTATATTTTCACATTATTGAAAACATAAAAAGTATTATAAACATATAGCTCATTTTAATATAAAAAATGTTATAGTATTGGTAAAAAACTATATTTTTTACTATTCACCAGAAAATAAGTTATTTTTATAAAAATCCAAAAAATTTAACACTAAGATAATATGGAAATGAATAATTTTAAATTGAATTTTATTTATTTTAATTAAAATTTTAAAATTTTAAAATTTATTTAAAAATTTGAAATATAAAGAAAACCTGTTTTTATAGAAAAATAAACATTCTTTTTCTTTAAAATCCATGATGTGAAATATGTGAAATACATATGATAAATAACATATTAAATTAATAATCACCCAATTATATCATCCTAATTTAGAGTTAAATAACCCCTTATTATCTCCAGGTAAGACCTAGGAATAAGGTAAGCTATGTTGGTAGTTTTGGATGATGATTCCACTGACATTGCTGTTGTGAAAACTTCCAAAAGATTAAATTTCTATGGAATTTAATTTTTATTATATCATAATTATTGGAGTTCATCTTGGGATTAGTCTAGAGAAATATCTGGTTATTCTAACTCCTTTATAAGCTTCAAAAAATAAGCTTCATATGGGAAACTTCTCCTATATGGTTCCATTTACTTCCTTTTTCTACATAGATTTCATAATATGGTTACTTCATTTTATAATATCTAATTTAATAACTATATTATAATGGTGAGATTTCATTTTAATAGATCCTAGTTTTGTTTTAACTCTATGTTGTGTTTCTAAGAATCTATTAACATAATATTCATTTAAAGAAAATACATAATGAAATTCCAGGTCATTACATCCCCCTAAATAACTTATTCCCTCAGAATTTTAATTATCACTCACTAATAAAATTATTTAGGGATATCTAAAATATATGAATGAACTAGGATATATTTTCATATGAGGTGTCTACTATAATATCTAAGGTAAAATAAGAAAAAAAATCTTTTACCTTCAATGTCTTAACTAATTGCTACATTTTTCATCCATAAATAATTGTTATATACCCTTATTTTACACACATAAAACACCTCCAAGTTCCATTAAGAAATTATCCTTGGTGATTATTACCACATTTTTTACATGAATGAAATTTAACATTAATTATTTAATCATCTTTATCACCCAAACATCTATGAGACATCATCCTTATTTTCTATGGTTAGTTTGGGGATTTCACCATGTTCTCATTGTTAACCATAATTCATGATAGCTGATTTTGAATTATCATAATATTTATCACTCTAATTATTATATTGTGAGTTTTCTCATTAAAAAAATCACCACATTTTCCATGGTACCCATAATTAATTTTTTCCCTTTAGGCTTCATCCATTACGAAACCCAAATGGGGTTAACATGAGTGATTAAAAATACTAATATAGTTCTTATAATTGATATAGTAAAAAAAATATCCAAAAAAATACTTATTCTTAAAAACCATGACATTATATTTCAATTCTACCAATATCATTCCCATTTTACTCTTGGTTTCCTTATATTGGAGTCTCTCATACTTGTTAATATAATACTTATCCCAAAATATTCATGAACTTTATTACAATGATGTAAACATATAAATCATTAAAATATATGTTCTCAAAATTCAACATATCCTTGATTATTTTAATCACACATTAGTTAATATACACATTGAATTATTAATCTCTATTTTTAAATATGGGTTCTCTATATTCATTTTCATATTAGGTTCTCTTAAATAATTTTTTTCAAATCCATCATAATGTTTCATAATAAGGATGTGGATTTCCAAATCATATCTCTCAAGATTGTATTTCCAGGAGTTTAGTCTTTTTCTCACTCATCATGCACTAGAGTGATAATTATTTTAGTGCTCATCCATCTTTTTTAGGGTTGATTATCCCTATGTGCATTTGTTCCACATCCACATCCAATTGTTAGTATCCTGATAGAGATTTAATTTCTAAGATACTATATAATCTACATTTAACCATAATTTAAGGATGTTTTTATATTATTAGAATCATCTATATAGTTTTCAATATGGTTTCATAGACCTAATTTCCATAAATAATTAAACTCAACTTTGATGCCAACTAAGATTACTCACAATTTCATATATAGTTTTGAACATAATTTCTTAATAGAAGTATTCCACTTATCATTTACTCACGACCTTGTGAGGTTTAGTAACTTGGAGTATTATAACACAATATATTGTATATTTTGATCGCATGCAATGATATAAAAAAATTTAACTCTCTTAAATGGATTATTTATTATACCATCTTAGATCACCTCACAATATATGATTTCCTCAGGATATTTCTTAAAATAAACTTGGGAGTATAAATATTAGTAAGGGATAAAAAATGAATATTGAGCACAAATGAACATCATGGGTAAAACATGAGGCATAATATAAGAATGTAAACATGAGGTGAAAATTCATCACATGATTAGAAGAGAAGGAGGCATAACATGAGAAATTGAACATGATGCACAATATGGAAATGTGAATAAAATATAAACATTAAACATTCATTATAATATAAATAAATTTCATCACTAAGGTTTCATAAAATAATATCACCAATGTTATTCTAAAAGTAACACAAAAAATTACCAAGGAATACTATCAAGATATCATGAACATGAAATCTATAGAGATTTATTCTTTATCCAATGCATTGGATCTATCTCAGGGTACACACTATATATTTCCATGGCTGTTCACCAAGGTATCATAAAAAATTAACAATGAACATTTTCAGGGTATAATTTACATGTCACCTCTAGAGATTAATTATTTACCCAATACATTGGTTTTTATTAGGTTTCACCCTTTATATGTCTACCATTACGTGTTACACATCAATCAAAGATCACAAGAACAATTCATTTCAAAGAAGATTATAGAATGTTAATTTTATACAATGAATTCTGGGATAAATTAATGAATTTTACATCTATATGGATACCCTTTAATGATATTAGAGTTTGTTATTCACAACATGAAAATATGACATGGAAAATCAAGGGATAACATCAATATTGTGGAAGATAAATGAAAGAGATTATGGAATGTGTTAAATGAGATAGAAAGATAGTCTCTCATTGTTAGGAAATAATATAGATAGTAAAGTGATTAATTATGAAAACATGTAAGAATAATAACATTGATTTCAAAAGTCTTACAATAAAGGGGGATCTTGAATTGGAAATAGTAGGGATAGAATCAATGAGGGATTTCATAAGCATGATGGATACAAAAAGGGACTGAGAAATTGGATTAATATATGATAATGGTAGTATATCATCTATAGTTCAATATTTAGAAAGTAAAGGATTGATTATGAACACAACGAATCATAATATTTTGGAATTTAAATGGCCTACAATATGGGAAAATAGTGAATTAAATAGATAGAGAGAGTCAATGAGTTATTTCGGCATCATGAAAGCTATACAAAAGGGGACTATGAAATTGGAGTAATGTGAGAGAAGGTTAGTATAAAATAAATAGTGAATAATTTGGGTAGTAAATTATTAATTATGAACATATTAAATCACAATAAATTGAAACTCAAGTAGATTATAACAAAAGAAAAACTTGAATCAAAAGGATGAGGTATAGTACCAATACATTGCTTAGTTTATTCTTAAAACATGGTAAGGACTCCTTATAACCTTAGGAACTCATTGGGAAGAATTTGTAGAGTGAGAGGGAATGAAAAATAATTATAAATGACTTTTAGGTGTGGATGGATTGGATAATGGGTGGAAGTGATCTTCTTTTATACGTGAAAAAGATAATCTTTTCCATGGAAAATGATGTTAGGTAACATTTAAGAATGGATTCATATGGGTCTTATGTGAGTTACGTGGGTAAATATTGGTGAGACTTATAGATATGAATTTATATCCTAAAAATGGTATTATAGTACTAATAAGTGTTAAATTGATTTATTAAAATTCAATCCACATTAGATTATCCATTTCAAAACTTATTAACATTTATTAAATATTAATCATTGTAATTATTTTATCAGTAAAAATATAATATGAACCTTATTACCAAATTTAATAATGATGAGGCTTATTTTTGTCTCTATTTAATCTAATTCAATTTCTATATATGATATAATTAACTTTTAAATTTAAACATCTAATATGTTGATTTTTTAAGTTGTTTTAATAATTAAGTGTATTTATAATTATTTAGCATTGATTTCCAATTAAATGGATGAAAATTTATTTTTAAATATATTTAGACCTTATATTATAGTATTTGTCTAAAAAATATTGATTTAATTTAAAAATAATCAATATTTTAAAAATGTGTTATTCATTTAAAAAATATTCAATTGAGGTAACTAATATTTACCATGTTAACTTAATGTTATATCAAACAAGTGAAATTTTCTTTATTAACTAATTTTAAATTTCTTATTATGAATAATAAAATATTTTTTGTTTGATTCAGTCACAAAAAAGAACAAAAATTAATTTTAATATTTTTGTGTAAAACCCTATTTTTAGAAAAATATTATTTTAAAGACTAATTTTAACAATTTCATTTATTGGAAAATATTACTTAAGTTCATAAAATTTTAAACCTATACATAATAAATTTTGAATATTATTCATAAATTTAAAGTTTCAAATCATTAGTAAAATATGAATTTGTATAATCTTCTAGGTCTTTCTTATATTAAATATATTATATTATTAGGTAAAACTATATTTTTAACTATTCACCTAAAAATAAATTATTTTAGAAAAATATATAAAATTAACCAGAAGATAATATTGAAAAGTCCAATTTTAAAATTAATTCGATTGCCTCAAATAAAATTTATAAAATTTATAAATTAATCTTTTATATATGAAAGGTAATGGAAAACTATTTTAATAGTAAAATAATCATTCTTTTTCTTTAAAAATATAAATGTGAAATGTGTCAAATACATGTGATAAATAACTTATATAATTAATAATTACCTAATTATATCATACTAATTTATAGTTTCATAAACCATTAGGCTCTCTGTGTAAGACTTAAGCATAAGGTCAGCTCTAGTGGCAGTTGAGTGTGATGATTTTTCAAACATAGTTCTTTTAGAAATTTCATCTAGATTAAACTTTATTCACATTCGAATTCACTAATATAATATTTTTTAGAGTTTATCATGGATTTTGGATTCTAAAAGACCTATTCATACTACCTTATTTCCAATCATGGACAAATGAGCTTCTTAAAGGAGACTCTACAACCCAATGTCATCTCTTTCCTTTTTCTTCATATATTTCGTAATATGGCTACTTTATTTTATACAAACTATTATAATATCTATATTATACCTATTAACTTTTATTCTAAATTATCATATTTTTTTAGATTAGTGTATAATTTAATTAATTTATTAATAAAATATTCATTTAAGCAAAATATATAGTGAAATATTGGGTCATTATATGTATTCGTAGGCTGGACTCTCACTAATGATTTTTTCATTGAGAAACATTGGTGTATAAATTGTTGGGTATGAATGAGTGGAAAATGCATAATTTAGATTTAATTTATGTTTTTTTTCTTATTGGGTAAATGGTATATATAAGTATAGTTATTGAGAGTATGTTCATATATTTTTTTCCATCACCTACCTTCAGTTTTAACCATGAATTAATCTAAAAAATTATTTTTAGCTGTATAGATATACATTTATTAAGAGTGAGAGCCATTCCCACGGTTTAGTTAGTAAATGTAAAAAAATAGTTATGGTATAGAGAGATGATGTTATAGTGTATCAAATACCTAATTCTAACAGGTATATAGATGATTATGAGGTGTAATAAGAAGTCGAAGCAAATATATAGAGAATAAATGATGACATGGGTAGTGGTAAGGCATGGGACATAGTTTGTACATGGTTTTAAAGGTAGAGATATATAAAGTTCCATCAAAGGGACTCAAGTAGTGTAATAGAGCAGTGGATAGAGTAAGTAAAGATTATAATTTTGTTGATATTCACACCATAAAAGTATCATGTGGGCTTAAAAGATAGTTTTATTTATGATATAGTGATTTTGTGGTGGTTATTATTCTATGTATATTGGTAATATTATATATTTAATTGGAAATGGTTGTTTACTCTCTTTTATATAGAGATTGATTTTACTACACTTCAAATGGACCAATAATATGACGTTTTAGTGATACAGTAGGGAAATTTTACTTTATGGTATTTTATATATCACTTTTCTGAGTTTTTTACTTTAGACACCTAATATGATGGAGAATAGATATTTTAGAGTAATATATATCTAGGTGGAATTATAACCTAAAATAAAATGATACATTATTTTTTTTCTTATTCACTTTCACAATTTTTATGTATAGAACCATAATGGAAAAACAACTACTCATGATAAAAGGTGGATGATAGAAAAGTATACATTTCATTTTCCATGTCAGAACACATTAAGGATCATCTAAATGAGGTGTCATAAATGAATTTTTTCAACACTAACACAAATAAGGGATCAATGAGTTTCTCAATATCATATTAATCCTTATTATACTTCATTGTAGACCTCAAGGAAGTGTATTTTATATTTTTATGATTATTATCTCAAATATATTGACTAGTATATTATACATGTGGTGGTGTAGGACATTAACAATTTGAGAATCCAATGATAAAAGTATGTTATGAGAGATTTTATCATAATATATTTGTGGATATCCAATAGGTCTATTTAACAAGATTTTAGTTTATAGGATTAGTATACTATACCAAGATAAAGTGTATATCCAAACATATAAAAATATATTGTTTCTTAAATAGGAACAAATGAACAAGTTCTAAAAATAACATAGGATTGATGAGTCCTCCATTTACATTATATACCATCCCATGGGATAGTTTATTTTTTTAGATTGTTTTATTTATTCTCAATATTTTGGTCTTTATATTATATTCACTTCTTGGAATACTAACTAAACAACTTGATTAGACTAATTTATATAGCTCAATTGTCTATAATTATTGGGCTCAAACCCCTCAAATTTAAAGTTGTGTTTGATTAAATTTTATCAAATATTGTGAATTTTTCATTTTAGGATATTATGTCTGATGGATTAGGATGAGAATCTAGAGTTTTAAGTTGACATGACCTCACTTATTATTTTTTAAAGTATAAAAAAACCACACCATAGTATAGGGAAATTACAGCATGGTGAGGGGTTGTGATATATAGATCTGAGTGTGGGCTATTAGTTTTGTGCTAAATTTTCTATTAATACATAATACATGTTTAAGTTCACATAAAATGAGTTATTTAATGTGATATTATGGCTTCTAGAAGTCTATCATTATTTGAAATGAGTTTGGGCATATTTTTAAAGAAATAGAAGATTAATTTGGATTATTTGGAGTTGCAGTAGTTTTCAAAGAAAATAGAGAAGTGTTGTTATGTATGGGGTTTTTATATGGAAGGTTTTCCATAAAAAGGATCACTCTAATGTATGGGTAACCTCATAGATAAGGGTATCTCTATATAAGGTTTCACTATTGTATATATGTAACCCTATACATAAGGGCCTATGTGGGTAAGTGTTTCCTCTTATGTAACTGTAACATTATATATAAGGGTTATATATAAGATTTTACTCTTACATAGGGGTCCTACTCTTAGTCAAAAAACAATTGAGTTTAGATGAACATATGATTTTTACATGTATATATGATTATTTGTAATTGTATCCCCATACGTAAGGTCCTCCATTTATTTATAAATAGGTAAAGTGTTAGAGGACCCTATGATATATAAAGGTTACTCAAACAATATATAAAGATCAATTTGGACGGGTAAAATGGATAAGTATTTGATTCGTAGGGGTTACCAATGATGGGTACGAAAAATGGTAATTCCCTAGAAAATAAGAGTTTAATATTTTGTATGAATACCCTCATATGTAAGAGTCACCATGTGTAAGATTTTACACTTTTGTATGGGTACTCTCAATAATAAGGATTATCACCTTGTTTGGAAATCTGAAAAGTGTTTGAAACTACAATGTGTCATAATTATTTTTTATGATATGTAAGGGAGATGCATCAAATTTTACTCTTACATATGGGTATCCATATATGTAAGCATTTAGGACTCCACTAAAATTCAATATGAAATATTTTTGTCCAGTTTTTATAAAATATTAACTATTTAGATAAATAAATCATTAAAATGTGTAATTCATTATTTTAGTTAGAAATGTAGTAAATAAACCCCAATTATATTATTTCTCTCATCCCTTCTTCCCTCCTGAGAGATATTCATTTATTATTTTCCATTTAAAGCGTTATTTGTTATGGAAGATTTCTCTTGGTGATTCTAATTCCATTCATATCATATGCACTTTATTCTTATGTTGTTTCCTAGATTCCATTGTAATTAAAAAATTATAAAGTTTTGGGGTTATTATATGGTTTTAGTAGATTATTACTGAATCAAAGAGCATGTCTTGGAATGTGAGCTCTATTAAGCTTGTGGTAGAATGTCTTTGAAATGTTACAACATTCATATGTGGTTCTATGTTCTGATTTTCATTTAGCTTCAAGAGTTGTCTCTATAATAATCTGTATTTATATTTATATATACGAGTATATATAGAATGATTTAATTTATTAATTTTTTAGATGATATTAGTGAAATAACATATGTGTGAAAAATCCATGCCTTTTTCAAATGATGGAGGCAGGGCTGTCTTCCTTTGCAAATTAGGACTAAAGTTGGTTATTCAGGCTCAGTTAAGGCCCAAATGACCATGTAGGTTAGTATTTGAGAATGGTTGATGAGTACCATCACTCATATAGGTAGTGGGAGCATGAATATTTTTAAGGGAGGGGCCAGTGGGATATCATTATTGTACTCTTATGTCGGGATCTAATGTTGGGAGAGTATTGATTCTACAACATTTTTTTATTTATTATTCATTATTCATTTTTTTATATATTGAAATTGATGTTTGTAACCCCAACCCAAGTAAAATGGTCATAGTTTTTATTGTATAATCATGTGGATTATTGATGTTGAGGTTTCCTTGAGTGATAGTATTAGGCTATAGATATTGATGTGTGACCCCCTAGTGTAAAATGGGATAGTCCATGATTTGATGGAAAACCTCCCCTAAGTAAGAGGGGATGAAAAAAGACTTTATGTGTGAAATCCTCTAAGTGAGAGAGGATGGTACATGACTTGATATGTGACCTATACTGAGTTAAATAGGATCATATGGGATTTTATAGATAACCTCCCCTTAGTGAGAGGGGAAGGTCAATGACTAGTTGTGCAACCTCAACGAAGTGAGAGGGGGAGGTTGAGTACTTCAAATGTGATATGACATAGAAAATTATGTGAATCTATACCTTGAGTGAGAGGGTACCAATCATGTACTGATATTCGACAATGACCTGATATAAATTTTCCTTCCAACCTGTATTTAAAGCATGTACGGTCAAGATTTATCATGTTCTGGTTAATACAAAATGACCCATAAGAGTTACATGCCTGTTATATTTTTTTGTTAGTTTATAAACACTTATATATATAATGAACATATTATAAGGAAAAATTAGCAGTTTTATATTTTTTTTAATAATATCACCCTATGTAGGTACCCTAGTGCATGTAAGTATTTAATTTCGAGGGATACATCCAAGGGAAAAGGCCCATTATTGGTCTATCGGGTAGGTAAAACTTTACAGGGATTTAATGTGATTCCCAGACTTAATCCAATATCCTTTTTATATCATACCTAGGATATATAAATCTATCATATGTGGGTATCCTTTAGACTTAAATGTATGAGTGATTATATCTCATCTTGTAATACTATGTGAAGCCATCAGCCTTTGATTTCAACTAAGTTTCTTTTTAGGTTTTTATTTAATTATTTTTGCTTTTACTATGTTAATGATTAATATTTGTCTTATATAGAAATAATAGTCTCCACACTACATAAATCAGGATTTGGCCACTATTCAATAGCCTCATGGGTACAAGGAGACATGTATGCTGTCATGTGGAACTCAATATAAGACCTTATGATCCATGACATGGTGTTACAAAATGTAAACATATCCCCATTTTCATTATTTATTATTTCGAGAAAGATATAGTAGCGATAGGACAATTTATAATCAATTTAGAAGTTATTATTATGTTTGTTTAGGGCCTATAGAGTGGCTATTCAAGATTTTAGGTTAGTGGGACTACTTTTATTAGTTATGATATTTCAGTTTCATGTCATTCTTCAAGTATTATTGTGAGGTTATTATTTATGATATTCTCCTCTTACCAATTGGGGTGATAGTGGTTGAGTTTATTCATCATGTAAAAACATGTAGGTTTATATAGAGCGATCTTGATTATCTGTGGATCATAGTAGATTAAATTAATTAAACTACAAAAATAATATATTTAATGTTTTCTAAAAAACATTATTGGTGACATATAATTTATTTTTACATGGGGTGTTTATAATTCTACTTATTTTTAATGTGACTAACATGTGGGTATATATGGAATAGTCCTAAGACTTTTGTGATTAGTTGGTAATTTTGATTTTTGGTTGTCAAAAGGCTATTAGTAAGTGTCCTGTGAGGTTTTTATGTATGACTATGCTTTTTCAATTTTATAAATTTTAAAAATGTTTATGTTATTTAAGGTATTTTTTAGTATATTATTTAGAATATTAGAAAATTACACCTTAATGATGTCCCATGTTTCCACCCTGGGACCAGGTTGGTTATTTTCATGATATAGAGAATTCGTATGGTATATCTCAATATGTATAGTAGGGTGAGGGTAATCATGGTCCCAAGGGTGTTCCAAAAGTTCAAGAAATAGATTTGCTTCATCCAATATTGTTTCATCTAACACTGGAGGGAGGTGGTGGTGCACATCATGTTAAACCTACTAAGGTAGAATTCACTAAAAAAATTCATCTACATCACACTCCAGTTTTCTAGGGTTTGAGTGGTTATCAAGATATTTGGATTAGATATAGGTAATTGAGGTTGTGTATGATATGGTTGATATAATCAATTACCGGTAGGAAAAGTTACTAAATTATATCCTTGAAGGACCTATCCGGATATGGTACAGTGTCCCAGTATAATCCATGAGACATTAGGGATTGTCATGGTTTGTATTCAAGGAACTCTTCATATAAAAGTTATTCCTTGAGACACTGAGGTTTTACCATGCATTATAGTTCATGGATCTATAACAGGGGATTATATTGATTCTATACTACACTAATCACATTGATGAGTTGCTTTTCCTTAAAAAGTTTCATGTAAGTAATTAGGCCCATAAGGCCTGTAGATTTGAGATGGGACTTCAACAATAGGTTAGGATCCATGTCAAGATATTCAACCTATAATTTTACTTGAATGTGCATCATAAGTCCCTTGATATTAATATGGGTTTATTGGAAGATATTGTAATGGTATTTATTCCCATCATTAGTGTGTCAGGTGGTGGATTTCCTAGAGAAATGATTTGTTGCTCTTTCAGTGGAAATAAGAGAATGTATGATATTCTACACTATAGTGTAAAGAGATAGTAAGGGTATATAAAGGGTTCTTTGGATCTTTCCATGTGAGGATTTCCCTTGATATTATATTAGTGCGCGTTGAATTTTCATTTTCACAGAATGTGTATGGGTCTATTAATATAGTTCTACATATGTGATAGGATGGGTTACCTAAAACAACTCTATATGAGTATGTCTCAACAAGATTCAATTAAATGTTTATAGAAGATGTGGTATTTAAGGGATTAGTTAGGGGGACCTCAGACTGATTATTGGTCCTCGATTGGGAGGTCGATTCACACAACTATCTATAGGTATCAGAGGTAAATTTTTTCATAAATTACTCATAGGTAAATTGTGGGAAGTGCACTAAAATGATCATGGTTGTGCATGTTATGTCATTGTCAATATCCAATATATTCTTTTTCATGAATATGATCTATATGGTTTCCATATACTTATAAAGTCTATTTTCTCTTGTTAATAATAATTTATGAATGTGTTTTTAAGGATTGATTTATCATTGAATAATATTAATTCATATTTCCAAACAAGTATTAATATATGCAATGTGTTCCATTTTGGTATTCTTTAATAAATATATGTTAAGGGATATATATATGGATGTGATCCTTATCCTATTGGGTATGTGTTAATTCATTTAATAGGTAAAATATTGATTTAAATCCAATACAATCTCAATTCCATCTCATATATTGGTCACCATTCCATAATGGATCTAGCACCCCTTCAAGGATTTTTGAGACCTCATGAAGTGTATATGGATCCACTGGTCAGTTTCCCCCCTCCAAGATAGGATGCACACATATACAACCCCTTATTATTACTATAAATCATTCCTAATCAAGGAATAAGATGGAAGCATCTTATCTTTAGGTGTTTGAGTTGTGCCATTTCATTCTATGATTTTTGGATATTTTTACAAGTTTGATTCTTGGCGGTTTATTTTCTTGTTTTTTGGGTTTTATTCCTCTTCCAATGATTATATGAAGATCAAACTAAACCCATTAATGGTATTCGAGTGAGTTCCTTCAAAGAACATGTTTATTACATGTTTTGAAAAACATCATTGTTCCATGGTGTAAGAGTCCACATGGTCTTTGAAAATGGCCACTAAATAGATACTCATGGCATGGAAGAAGTCACAATTATATCTGTTAGATTTACAAATCTAAGGTGTATAGAGGTAAACTCTTAGTTTTCCTTACAAAAGATAAACCACATAAAGGTAATAAAAAATAGTTTACCTTTACTTGATTTTTTGATGCATAATGGTAAGACCATTTACTTTTACCTATGATGTTTCATGATTTTGGACTGCAACATGGATTGTGAAATATATTGGCTATCCACTTTGAAAGTTTTTTTAAGGAGAGTATGCCCATATGAAGTTGGAACCAATGAGATTCCTTCATTTGGCTATTTTGGCAAATTTATTATCATAAAATAATTAATTCTGATAAATATAATGTATGGTTTGAAAAAAATTATAAATTATAACTATTATGATTTTTAAAATTGTATTTATAAGCCTTAATTAAATAGGAATAATTTCAAATTTGTTTCACATGTTTGAATATATAAATAAATTATTTATTTATTAATAAAATTCAATTATAAATTAAATCAGATTATTTATAAATAATAAAAAATATTATTGGAATATTTATTGAAGTGTTTATTTGAAATATTACTAAAAAATTCCTTAATTATAAATTTTTTATTAAAGCATTTATTTATGAAAAGGTAAATAAAAATTTCTCATTCTTAAATATTTGAAAGGTCCATTTATTTATAATTTATTCATTTATTTATTCATATATATATATATATATTATGTATTCTTTATTTATGTGATAAATTTATTCTATAAGATAGATCCCTGAATTTGATGATAGGTAAGATTCCATAAAATTTAGTTTTCATCCACCATGACCTTGTTTAGTAATTGAACTTATTATCTTGAATTTCGTTATTGGGTATAGACTGTACATATTAGGTGTTACATATATGATGAATTGAATTATCTCTTGAGTAAAGTCTCCTCAAGGAGATGGTAATGGGGTCAGACTACTTAATATCCTAGAGTCTTATGACTTCTCTAGAAAGGTAAATAAGGTTGGATATCTGTTGCTCTAGTATTACTCATGTGGTGGCTATCATTATTATATAACTCTATTCCTTTATAAGAAAATTTCATGTACCTTATGCATATAATTAATTTAGATATGTATGAATATGTTTTGGATTCTATATTTGGGTGAGTAACACATACTATGGATTATGTAATGAGTTACACATTAATATGGTTTAATAGATTAATTTTGTGGTTGAAATGGGGATTCTAAAAGTAAATTGAGAGAATAATTCATACACATAAGGAATAGAACATGAGAAGATAATTATTCCATAAGATGTAATACTTATAAATTTAATATATTTATATATATGATGTATATTAAATTAGGGATACATTAAATGTAAAATCCATCAAACACTATATGTGATATTCCATCCAAAGTGAAACTTTTTTATGAACTTGATCAACCAAGTGGGTAAGTTTTTCCATAGTATAGTACCCCTGTAATATCTTGTGTAAGGAAAGAAAATAATGGGTGATACTAGATCATCCTTGGGTAGGTTCTTTGAAAGAATGGTTCCCTTGGGGTATCTTTTTATAGCCTATTTTTGACATTTTATTTGGGAGACGATTAGTTGGGAAACCCTTAGGAATGATACTAGAGGAATCATGTTGAGTTTATCTATATAATGGATTTGGATAAATGGTTATCCGCAAAAATATCCAGGAATCACAATTAGTTTTATTGGGATGATTCCGTTCTTAAATAATAAATTATTGAGAGAAATTCCTTAATAAACTCATTACTTAGTAAAATATGGATCTTGGATCACTAAAAAAATATGATTCTCGAGGCCATCATTTTTAGTGAGAGAACATTAATTAAAATTCTTTTATTAAAATATATGAGATTTGAAGCTCACCCATTGATATGTACTTATTATATATCATGACATTCTTTATGGAAATCATATTGAAATCATTAAGAAGTATTACTAATAAACGAGTTAAAAATTAAGATCTATGGTTGAGAAGTGTTCTCAAGGAGAATCATTCAGAACCCCAGAATTTGAATGTTATTGAATTTAGTTTCACAAATTCTTACTCATGGGTATTAGATACTGAGAGTGTGTCACAAATTTGTGATTAAAAACATATAAATATAGATATGAGGGAATTGATGAAGGGTGAACTAAATCTTCATGTCAGTAATTGATTAAGAGTAGCTCCATTAGAGGTTGTCACTTATGATTTGTTTTTTTCATGTTTATTGAGAATAAAATTATAAATTATTTATTATGTTCCTTCTATAAATTCAATTTTATTTTCAATATCTAGTTTATACAAGAGAGGATTTTTATTTATTATTAAGCACAATATTTTATATATATATGAATGAAATGTTATATTACTTTTAAAATATATTGAACTATTGTTACATTATATACATAGATAATCCTATATATAAAATTAATAATAAAGAGGTTAGATTTTATTCTAATACCACCTAAATTTTTCATCGTTGGGTCAGACATATAAATGAGAAATGTGTTCAAAGGATCTGTAGTGATGTATTGTTGGAAACTTTTGATTATGAATAGTTTAATATATAAAAATCATTTTTACTAGACAAAATGGAATTGAAACTTTTTGGGATAAAATTTTAAAGGGTTAGTGGACTATTTTATCTCATAAAATGTGATTTATGTGAATTAATGAGTACAAATGAAAATATCAAATACATGAAAGAAACTTAGACCACCCAATAGTCTATTTCTTTTATTATCTTGGAATACCGAATCCTTCTCATTTATAGTGAATGGGTTCAACATTCCTAGAATGAGGGAAACAAATTAGCAGATAATAAAGCTTCCAATGGTGAAAAATCATCCATAGTCACAATTCTTTCCTCCTTAGGCACTCGAACTCACGAGTATAGTATTTTTTTATAAGGACACACTTGGAATTCATAATTTTTATCCCCCTTGACTTCCATGCATTTTACCTGTTACTTTTCATAATAAAAAATAATCATTCAATAAATACATAATAAATTATATTTTATAGTTACTTTGTTACTTTTACTGATGAATGTAGTCAATATGAATATGTGTTTCTAATAAAACAACATTATGAGACCTTTGAAAAGTTTATAGTTTTAGAAAAATGTACTAAATAAATTAGGAAATATTTTTAAAATTATCTTATTCGATTATAGTGGTGAATATTTAATACAAGATTTCCTAGATCATTTTAGAGATTATTGAATATTTTCACAACTCACTCCTCCTAGAACAAAAAATGTAATGGTGTGTTTGAAACTAAAAATAATACCTTATTAGGCATGGTTCAATTTATGATGAGTCTATGTGACCTTCCTATTACATTTCTATGTAATGATATAATGATTGTATCATTCTCACAGAACCACATTCCATTTAAAGTAGTCATAAAGACCCCATTTGAGATATGATATGGGAAACATCCCATTTTATCTAATATAAATATTTAGGGATGTGAGGAATTTATACAATTATTAGCTTTTAATAATCATAACTCCAAATATAAAAAAATATTTTTTTTTCTATCCTATGGAAACAAAGGTATATTATTTATATAATATTACCAATTCAATAATATTTGTGGCACCATTTAATAAATTCCTTGAAATGATTTTTTTTATCACGGAGTTAGTGGGAGTAATGTTATACATTGAGAAGATCAATGACAATAAAAACTAATTATTCCTGATATGGTTATTATGTTGGTCACATAAGGAATTGTTGATGGAGAATAGAATCATGTTACATAGGAACCTCAAAGGCCAGGTAGGGTTTTTAAGGAACATGGCTGATATGAATATCTCGTGGATAATGATGATGAAGTTAAGCCCATAAGTGATGAAAACACTTCTTATCATGAATCTATTGAATAGATTAATTTTTCCAAATAGTTAAAATCCTTGTAATCTAAGATAGACTCTATGTATACTAACCAAGTTTAGAAACTGGTTGATTCACATGATGGGTATTACTCAAAGGGTGAAACATGATTTTTTTTCATGAAAAATAATATATATGATAGACTGTCTTTCTATAAAGAATACCTGGTGGAAATGGTTTAAAAAAATCATTGTATTGAATATTAATATTCATTTACTCTAGTAATGGTGATCACTTCCATTCATATTATATTATCCAGATGAGTATATTATGATTATTAGATATAACATATGGATGTCAAAAAAACTTTCCTTTTTGATAATTTAGTCTATGATATGTATATTATGTACCCTAATAGTTTTTAATTTCAAAATGATACTGTTACGGTATATTGGATACAACAATCTATTTTCATATTAATGATGTATTCATAGTTTTGGAATTCTCAATTTGATAATACAATTAAGAATTTGGGTTTCATCAAGAACATGTATGATTCCTATATATACAAGGAAATTTTTTGGGACTATCATAGTTTTTTTGATATTGTATATAGATTCTATAATTCTTCTCTAAAATGATATCCTACAACTTTACTCAGTGAATATGTGGCTAAGTAAATAATTAATGATGAAATACACAGGTGAATATACCTACATACTTGATATGAAGATCTATAGAAATAGAACTAAGAGGATTCTTGTATATAGTCAAGACACATACATTGGTAAAGAATGTGGTTTTGCATGGATATCTCAAAAAATGGGTCTTTACCAGTGGTCCATGGAACATATCTTAAGAAGATTCAGTATCCTTATAAGAGATAGAAAGTATTTATAGAAATAATTATGCATCTAAAATAGGATCTATCATGTATTATATATTTTTTACTCAACCTAACGTCACCTATTCTCACAATATAATATTAATATACCAATCCAATCTTGATGAATAAAATATATGTTTGATAAGAATATCCTTACATAATTAAGAAAGACTAAGGATATGTTATTGATATTTAAAGGAGAGTATGAACTCTAATTATGATGTTGCAGATATGCTAGTTTCAATACTAAGGAAGATGATATAAATTTCTCAATATTTTTTTTGAATGGGGGATCTATTAGATAAAAAATTTCCCAAAAAACCACCATTTCAAACACAAAAATAGAGGTAGAGTACATAACTGAATCAGATTCTGTGATGAAAGTTTTTTGTATTAAAAATTACATCACAAAACATGATCTTTTTAATATAATTGAGGGAGTTATAAATCTTCACTATGATTGTAATAAAGTAATATCTATGTTTAAGGAACCATGGTATCACAAAATAACTAAACACATCCTTCAAAAATACCATATCATATAAGATATCATTGATAGAGGATATTTACATATATATAAGGTGGCCACTAAAGAGAATATATTAGATCTTTTTATGAAACCATTAACATAAAAAATTCATCAGAGTTCTATTTAAGTCACTAGGTTATGATACTTGAGCGATTGATGTAGTAATTGTAAAATGTATAATGATTTGGTAATTAATTGAATATATGTTTATAGTTTATTTATGTGTTATAAAATTTATTCAACATGAATGGTTTAATTATAATATCTACTCAAAGTATAAAACTTTATGTCAACCCAAATCAATGATCATCACATAGTATTATGGGTTTAGATTATATGTTATGATTAAATTGAATATATTCTCGTACTCATTAGAAAAGATAATATATGAGATTTGAATAATATTATCATGAGGTAATAAGTAGAGACTTATCACATGGACCATTATATTGGAGTTTATTTCATTGAATGTAATATAATTATCAATATAATTATGGGTATACACTTATTATCAATCCTTCATACCTAAGGTTGCTGAGATACCAAGCATGAGAACCTCCATAAATTGATACCCTTCTTATATAAGTCAAAATATGAGAATATCTAATCAAGGGGTGGTTAGGTATATTTTACATCTTTCCATCAGTTATAGTGTAACCAAGATAGGTTTTTTCCACTTATATTGAAATTAAATACCCATGAACCTTGGATGGATTAGATTGAGGAAATGCATGAGAATGATTAGTTGAGTAACATATATTGTGTTCAAATATTGAGATGAGGGGAATGTGATTCACTAATCTGTTAGATGGATGACATGTGATGTATTCATAGTCTTGTATTGTCTTTTTCATAGAATCAAGAAAAAATAATGTGGAATATTCTATATTGACATGTTCTATGTATAGTGGTTACTTAATGCCATGAATAAGATGAGTAGCACTGATTCATTGTTATAGTTCACAATTTTCTTGAATATTAGAAATAGGGTTTTTTTACTTTCTTATAATGCTATTAAGTCTTTAAGGTTATAAAATTTAGGCCCCCAGATAAGGATAATGATATATAAAAAGGGGTTTATTCTAAAATAAAGAGAGCTTGAGAAAACAATATATAAAATGCATTTTTTATGGATTATAGTAGAGTTTTTAAGTTTTTAATTATATTACTTTGTGATTTTATTTCAAGTAGGATATTGTTAGAAGTTCACTAAAAGGGGAACCATCACATTGTGATAGTGTATGTTATTCCATGGTCTATATTTGGTATCATAATTTGTATATATATATATATGATGTATTCAATCTTCATATCCTTCTCCACTCGATTTATTTCATTTATAACTCATTTATGGATGTGTTGTTAAGTCATTCAATAACATAAAATGATTTCAATGTATATTTCCTGACATGTAGTAATGAATGTGGTGTGTATCATGTTGACACACTTTGATAAAGATTCAACAAGGTTCTTATATAAGTATGTGATTCATAGGGAAATATTTTTGAGGATTATTTGAATAAAAACAATATTGATTATGATATACTTGATTTTTTAATTGTTTTATTGTTTTATGGAAGGATATCACAAAAATTTGGAAATAAAACAAAAATAATGAATTAATCATGATTAATACACTTCACATCATGATGGGATGTGACCTGACACGACATAAGAATATTGAACATGGAATCTAGAATAGAATTTCATGAAAAGAAGCTAATAGATGATGATTTTATGATGTAAATGATGGATTATGATGAAGGACATGTGAAAAACTAATTCAAAGATCAAAACTAAAGAAAAATAATCAAATTAAACAAATTCTACTAAAAAATAACATTACAAATTATAAATGACATTCACAATGTGTAAATTGAGGTATTATAGGAAATAATTGTAAGATATGAGAAATTCAACCCCCATACATTATAAATAGTTAATCAAATACATGACATGAATCTCTCTTATAGAGCCCAAACAAGGTAATTTATGAATAATTTTTACATAAACACCATCAAACTCCCCAAAATAAACCATTATGATTATAGAACCATTAATGGGACATTTATGGAACCCCTTGCCACAACTGAAGCCTATAAATACAAGGCTAGGTCATATGAGAAGATATCAACCACTTATGGTTCCATAATTGCATTTCTCTATGGGAGTAGGATTCTTATGTTTCGGATTTCCAGTTCTATTTTAGGCTTCAATTTATTTTATCATGTAATCCCAACTTCATACCATTATTTTAAATGTTTTCCCTTTCTTCTTACATCCCTATTTCTCTTCTAGCCCTAATCTCTCTCCATCTCTATCTTCCATCTTTCATAGTGATCAATTTTCACTTATCAATGGAAAGTGACTAACACAAAGCTTTTCTTTGGGGGAGATTTCATAGAATTATTAATTATCACACTTTAAATTCTTAATGTTTTAGTTATATTTTTCAAGGAAGTAAGAGAAGTACATGGGTGTGGAATTCATCCACCAAGGCATCTATCTCAAGTCCACTCCATTTATTTGATTCATTACTTTTCCCTCCCTTATCTTTGGTAAAATCATTACATAGTGGATTTGAGGATTCCCGAAGGCATGAAACAATATATGGTAGAGCTAGTTATTTTAGGCATTTCACTCTTGATCAATGTGTTTTTCTATTTGGTTATTAGAGGATGTGAGTTTTTTTGTTCCAAAGAGGTTCCCCATGCATTATAAAAATCACACACATAATAAATAAAAGGAAAGCATTTCATTTATGAGTTTTCATAAATTGAATTATCAAATTTAATTTAAACAATAAATAATTAATTAAGGAACTCATGTTTCCAAAACCGAGGACCAAACCTTTCTTCTTAACTTCATTCTGGTGTATCTTTATGTTAGTATAGTTTTATTATTTATTATTTATTTTTTTCAAAACCCAAAAAATCATATCCATTTTTTTCATAAATAAAATAATAACTTAAAAAATTATTATATTAGGTGAATTAAGATATAGTGATTGATTGACTATGATGATCCTCATTTGAGATGACCCTAGTCATCCTCTATGCTACATTAGGAAAAAAATTGCTTTTACCACACCCCATGATGAGAATGAGTTATTGATCCTTCTCTTGTTGGGAGTTTTTTGTTCTCTATAGATTTTTTGTATTTTTTTAAAGCCAATTGAAGCACAATTCTCTCTTTAATATCATTAATTATTCCATGAAGGAGTTTCAACCACTTTAGGCATTCACGAGTCCCCAAGAAATGTTTATGGATCTCCATGTCGATTCCACCCCTTCCTAGAAGGCTAGATTCATACATATAATTCTCCTCATGACAATTATGATATTTAATCCATCATGTATTAAGATAGAAGCTACTGATATTCCATAATTTATAGTATTCTTATTTATGCCCAATTTTTAATATATTTTTCCATGTTTTACTCTTTTAGAGATATTTACCAAATTTTTTGTTCACTTTTATATAAAATGGTCATAGAATTTTCAAATAAAACCCATCATAAAATCCTTCAAAAAACCATGTATTGTGGGATGAGGACCGCAAGTCTGATGTAGTAAGAGTATACTCCATTGATTTAGTTTTATCTCGTAGAGTATAGGGTCTTTTATAGATCATATATACAATACTTGTTGCTTATATTCTTTCACAACAACTTTCTAATATATGGGTGTCTCATTATTTCATCTCTACCAAGGTTGTGTTTGGTTTAGGGTTTGACATGGAATTACACCCTAAAATATTTTCTCTTGATACACCTTGTTTACATTGTAAACTCTGATGAATTTCAAACCCATATTCATTTTTATGTCAATGTGAGCCTTCCTTCTAAAGGTAGTTGATCAGTGAGAATTTTCAAGAAATATCTTAGAAAGCATATTTTTTGAGAGGATGGGAGGTTAAAACCATCAAACACTTTTGGGGGGAATTATTTTATTCTTTATTAATCTCTTATAGATTAAATTCATGTTTAGTAATCCTTCCCAAATCCTTATGAAAGACAAGTTACCCCTATGCCAATGATCTGATTGAGACCATTTTTTTTATATAAACCTATATATTTATTAGAGGTAACCTATCATTATATTATTAATTTTTCATTATTTGGTTCAAATATGATTAGTTGGTATCTCTATAATTTATTATCATACATGGAGATTAGTGTTTTTTGGAGTTGGTATTGAACCATAAAGAGGGAAAATATATATCATGTTAGAATAGGAATCACAACCCATGTAGTTTGATGAGTGGTCAGGGCTTACACCTCAAAATAAGGACTTAATGGAGGTTATTCCATCTTGTTTATGGGTTGATTATTGCATATATCTAGTGTAATGTCCCCGACATGGACGCCACTAAATCAATGCTTTGATTTGGTTGGTTACATGACCTTAAGCATGCCTCCCCATATGCCAAAGATTGTCGACTAGTAGCGAGGTTCCAAAAGGGTCAATTGGGGAGACTATACCCTCTTTTTATCAGAGTAAGACATAACAGAAAATAAACAAAATAGCAAAATAATAACCAATAATACAAGAGCATGCATAAACAACCAATACCAAAAACAGGGTACAACCATGTCCAATAGTAGATATGCCATGTCATGCCACAAGTGCATAAGTGAAGAAAACCCAAAATGAAGACAAACTGCAAAATCTCCAAAATGGTCCTGACACCAAGTCTGGGTCATCCTCCATATAAAACCATGCCAACCCAACTCCCAAGAAAGAGCCTTTGCCCTTCCCCTGACCTGAAAACATGAAGTATGCTCGGGTACCCAACGACGGCCTGAGCAGGGTGTGAGTACAATTCAGTAGGTCACCACCAATGGTGTCTACAAAATATCTAGTATAAACAATTGTGCATGTAAGAGGGAAATTAATAATAAATGAAAAGGAAAAGATTAAGTGCCCTTAACCAGTTTAGGACCATTACCAACATTTATTACTATTCCTTATCTTACCATTTCATCCCATTTCCCATTAATCACCATTTATAACACATTTATCATGGGTTAATCAAACATAACAAGTTACACGGGCTTAAATTACAAAATCACATACATGAGAAAAAACACACTGTTATCCTATTTCACTAGGACTAACTTCTTTATGTCAACTATATCCTCACCTTGAAGCCTCAGTCTGGGTGGATGTAACCGTTAGGGGAATAGAGCCTCATTCCTCTTCTATAACCCATGCATTAGTGGTGTAGTTTAGAGCCTCAGTCTAACCCGACCCATGGGCATATAACCTCAAGTCAATACCCCACTCTACCAAGACTTGTGTACATGATATATATGTAGGTATATCCATCAACCATTCACAAAAAATCATGACCATTTCCCAAGGAAAAAATAAAACATAAAAATAACATGAGAGTTAATCCCATGCCTTAACCCATTAACACAGTTACCACATTTCATATCATTTATCCATTTAGCCCAACTCCCTTTTATTACGCTTATCTCACTAAGAATTCATTCATTATTCCTATCTCACCAGGATTCGTTCGTTATGACTAACTTACTAGGCTTCATTACAGGGATCATAATCCATTCCATTATGTTATTTAATCATTTCCTCATATTAAACCATTTAGTCATTCATCATCCTTATGTGTCAACCCATTTACACATTCTGACACTATTCAAAATTCATCTAGCATAACCATTTTCAACCCATATAAACCACTTATATATAACCCAATATCCCTTAGATTATTATTAAACCTAGGTGCATCACCTAGATTCTACCCAACACAATCAATGACATCAACATGTTTATCAAGGGATCTACATAAATACACAACAATCTCACATGTTCTTCACAAATCCTTAGGTCCGGGGAAGTCGGCACACCCCATGGGTGGCCCTAGATTAGTCTCATCACCCTAGATGCATCCCATGGGAATTTTGAGGCTTTCTATTTACCTTCTTAACAACTATTTTTATCTAAACATGCCAGGGGTGATCAAAACATACCAAGTGACACCTAAGAAAAAAATCACACATGAAAAAATCCAAAAATAAACCATGGGATATAACTTGTAGACCACCTACCATGATTCCACAGGTGAAAGAACTCTTAATCGAGCCTTTAGATTCCGCTTAAACCAATATATGAATATTAAAACTAGATCTCACCCAAAGAGTAGGGTTTTAGAGCTTCATAAAGAGAGGAGTAGAAGATACAAACCCTAAACTCAAAAGAGAAGCAAGGATGGGATTATCCTTACCCGAAGCTTGGATCCGCAACCAACGACCCCAAAAATTCCTTAGAAATGAGGGATATTGATCTATTGGAGATCTTATAAGATTTTATTTGTTCCTAGGGTGAATATGGGAGAATGGGGAGGAAATACCGTGTTGGGTATTAAAATCCCGGAGGGAAAATTTTGTAAAATTTTCAAACTTTACTGGGATGCACGGTTTGAACACACTATTTTCCAAACCGTGCACAAACCTAGCGCATGCCACAGTCCAAGGGAAAATAGGCCACATGGTTTCTCTGGGCAGGCCGAATGGTTTGAAAACTGTGCATAAGCTCTGCGTGCGCCTCTATCTTAGGGGTGCATGATTTTCCTAGGAAGGCTGCACAGTTTTCCAGGTCGTGCACAGACCGTGCGCCCAACACTGCTTGGCCCGGTTTCCCTTTCTTTCTTGTCCCAAGCTGCCAGAACACCTCTAAGGCTCCTTTAACTTCCAAAAAACATTCTTTTAACCAAAACATGGGATTAAAACCAAAAATTAAATGATGACATACCTTTCTAAGATCCGAGATCTTACAACCTCCCCACCTTATAATGACTCATCCTCGAGCTGAGCTCCTAAGCTTCATTGCATTTCCAAGGGAAAGAGATCGGGCCACTGAGACTACATATTTTATTCCTGCTCCCAAGTTTCTCCCTGAACATTCCCATGCTTCCATAGTACTCACACTAATGGCACAACCTTTCCCCACAAGACATTCTCACTACGATACACCTCACAAACCGGATGCTCCTCAAAGGACGCATCAGCCTCAAGCTTAACATCCTCAACATCCACCACATGAGTTGGGTCAGGGTGATACCACCAAAGCTGCGACACATGAAAAACATGATGCATCCTTCTATACCATTGTTGAAGAGTCAATCGGTATGCCATCAGCCTGATCCTCTCCATAGTCTCAAATGGCCCCACATACCTGGGTGCCAACTCGCCCTGCTTCTGAATATACCGGTGACCGAACCTTGGAGACACCTGGGGGAACACACTATCACCCACCTTGAACTCAAGAGTTATATGCCTCTGATCTGCATATGACTTCTACCTAATTTGAGCCATTTCCATCCATTTCCGAATCAGCTCAAGTTTCTGTGAAGTCTCCTGCACGATACTCGGTCCCAACTGCCCGGATTCACCAGCCTCAAACTAACATAGTAGAGATCTACACAACCTCCCATAGAGAAAATAAAATGGTTCCATCTGAACCATAGCATGAAAACTATTTTTGTAGGAAAATTAAACAAGAGACAGGTGCTTCTCCCAAGAACCACCAAAATCCAAGACAAAAGACCTCAACATGTATTCCAACACTTGGATTGTATGATCCGACTTCCCATCCGTTTGTGGGTGGAAAACTACACTCAAAATAACATATGTACCAAGAACCTTCTGAAACCCTTTCTAGAAGTGCGATGTGAAACAAGGATCACGATCTGAAACTATATTCTGCAGTACACCATGTAACCATACTATTTTCTGAACATACAACTCACCCAACAGATCAACTGTGTAAGTATACTGAATTGGTAAGAAATGATCCACATTCGTTATCCAATCCACAACCACCTAGATTGCATCATTCTTCTGAGGAATACTAGGAAGAACCACCACAAAATCCATCATCACATCATCCCACTTCCATTTTGAAATGGTCAATGGATGTAACAAACCACCTGGGCATTGATGCTCAACCTTAACCTATTGAAAGGTGAGGCACTGTTCCACAAAGCCTGAAACATCCTTTTTTTATTCTCAGCCACCAAAATTTCCTGCGGAGATCATGATACATCTTGGTCAGACTAGGATGCACTTCCCAATTTGATGCATGGAACTCACACATCAACTCTTCCTGCATGCATACCAGCACAACCACACGACCATGAACACAAACAACCCTGTCCATACTGATGGACCAACTAGAAGGTGGCTCCCCAAATTTAAGTCTTTCCTTTATGGCCACACATTCAGGATCATCGAGATAACTTTCCCTAAATCGATTCAAAAGAATCAAATCAACCACCACTGAATTAAGAGTCACTTGACCATTTTCATCCCACACCTCTAGGTGCATCACTGAAAACAAAGCCATCACCTTCCACTCAATACTGGATTCCTGAACCACCTGGTTTTGAGCCTTCATGCTCAAAGAATCAGAAACATCATTCCCTTTACCTGGTGTATATACCATCTCAAATTATAAATACTTGAGATACTCAACCCATATTTTCTACTGGAGATCCAAATTCTACTGTGAAAAGATATACTTTAGACTCTTGTGATCGATATACACTGTTAACCGTTCCCCCAACAAGTAGTGCCTCTAGCACGTTAAGGCATACACTAATATGGCCAACTCAAGACCATGAGTTGGATAATTCCTCTCATGGGGTATCAATTTCCTCGACCTATAAGCCACAACCCACTCATATTTCATAAAAAAACCCCAAGATTGATACTGGACGCATAAAAAAATAGGACATACTTCCTACCTGGCTCAAGTAAGATCAAGATTGGTGCAGTCGTCAATTGATTTTTAAAATATTGAAAGGCATTCTCACAAGCCTCAGACCACTCTAACCTGATTACCTTCTTGGTCAAGCCTGATAGTGGTGCTACCAAGTGAGATAAATCCTTGATGAACCTCTGTTAATGCCCGACCAAACCCAAAAAACCACGAACATCTAAGACACTCTTGGGCTTCTCCCAAGACAAAAAAGCCTTCACTTTCTTTGGATCCACTAACATGCTTTCCTTAGAGATGATGTGACCCAGAAAATTCACCTCCCCAATCTAGAACTGAAACTTTGATAGATTGGCGTATAGCCAGTGATCTCTCTGTGTACTCAGAACGATGTCAGAATGTTGGTCATGATCGTCATAATTTTTCGAGTACACCAAGATGCCATCAACAAATACAATCAAAAACTGATATAGATAAGGATAAAATATTCGGTTCATAAAATCCATGAACACCTCCGGTGCATTGGTAAAGCCTAAAGTCATGACCAAAAACTCAAAAAACCTGTACTGAATATTGAAAGTTGTCCGCGGTATGTCAGAAGTCCTCACCCTCAACTGGTGATAACCCGATCTTAAATCAATCTTAGAAAACACTGATGCACCCCTTAGCTGGTCAAAAATGTCATCAATTCTAGGAAGAGGGTCCCGATTTTTCATCGTCATCTGATTTAATTTTTGATAATCAACACACAACCTTAATGACCCATCAACCTTTGAAAAAATAATAGGATATCCCCAAGGAGACATACTAGGACGTATGAACCCCTTATGTTCTAACTCATCAAGATGAACATTTAACTCATGGAGTTCTACCAATTCCATTTGGTATGGAGGAATAGATACTGGTTTCAATCCTGTCAGCAACTCAATCGTGAACTCAACATCCCTCTCGTGTGGAAACCATGGGAAATCCTTAGGAAACACATCCTAAAATTGATACACTACTAGAGGGAAGATAGACTGATCTCTTATTTCATCATCAAGCATAAGAAAATATACTTGATCTGTGATCCTACCCAACGACCAAAAAGATGGTCCTGCACAACCTGCTCGAACATCCCACTCTCCACGATGGACATAAGCATCGCCCTCAAGTGACCTAAACAATAACCTGAGATGGTAACAGTCTATGTGTTCCCTATACAATACCAACCAATCAGTACCCAAGATCAGGTCAAATCCTGACATCTCAAGAATGAACAAGTCCCACAAGAAACAATACCCACCGACTTCCAGAGCACATCCCTTACACTGTCTGACATATTCATTTCGCACCCCCAACGGATTGTCAATCGACATAACCCTGCACACACTCTCCAAAAGAAAACACAAAACTACCAAAAGCTAAAAAGAAATAAAAGAGTGTGTGTAACCATTATCAAACAATGCACTAGAAAGCGTAGCAGCTACAAGGATCGTACTTCAAATAGTCGATGTCCCATCCTCTCCATCACAAGGTGCAGACTGAACTACTTGAAGCTGACCTGCCCCTCTACCTTGAGCTCCAACCTGCGTGCCCTGCACTCCACTTCCCTACTGATGTGGAAATTCCTACCTTAGAGTTCCACATCCACCGCCCATACCGGTACTGACTGTGGAGCTCCAACTACCTGCATGATATGGAGAAACTAATCCCTTGCCTCAACTTGGCATCTTACTATCACCAATATTCATGCTCACCTACTGAGGGTTCCCGTAGAACCTCTGTACATGTCCCAATCTACCACATGACTGGAAATCAATTAGAGGTTGAGGAAACTGGCCATGCATGTGCCCCGAACTGCCACATTGATAATAGAACACCTGATCACCACTCTGAGAGGCTGACCCTCACTTCTGACCACCTTTCACACTTCTGCCCTGCTGAAAACTTCCAAAACGATGCTTCCAGACCTTGGAAGCTACATCACTTGTCCGCCCAGCTGGCATGATAATCCCACTACCTGAATCTCCCTTCAGGTTCCCTTCTGAGACCAGTGCTTGATCCACTACCTTTTTAAACCTCTTCAAGCGAAAGATATTCACCTGAGACCTGATCTCGTGTCTCATCCCATCCTAGAAACGCCTCATAACTGCTGCCTCATCCCCATCCAATGCTGAAACAAATCATCGTAGGTCAGTGAAGCAACCAACATACTCTATCATCGACATCAACCCCTGATTCAGGCTCATGAACTCTTCATCCTTCTCTAGCCTCAAAGTCTCTAGGTAAAAATGCTTTAGAAATTTTTCCTGGAAACCTTTTCACAACATTCCCTCAGCCTGCTCAGTCTGAGCCAGGATGTCCCACCAACGTTTTTCCTAGACCCAAAACATATAAGCTTCCAACTCGAACCTCTTCCCAATAGGAGTCTCCAGATGATCAAGTATCGTTTGGACAAACTCTATCCAGAACTCTGCTGTGTTTGGCTCACCCTCTCTAGTAAAGTTTGGAGGGTGCTGCATCTAAAACTCTCTGGTAAGCTCAAACATAATTAGTGCAACCCGACCTTGGTCCTGATCCATCATCTATATAAAATGATCCAAGTTCTCTCAGAACTTCTCTTATCCACTTTCTTAGATCACCACATTCTCTTGCTCCTCTACTGAAGGAGTGTTCTCAACAACATCCTCTTGTTTCCCAACCGACGCTCAATGTTGTGGTGGAATTTCTCTACATTTCCAAACACAAGGTTTATAACACATACTATAAAACTTTCAGAACTTCATAACAAGAATAATTTTTACCAGCCATAAAAACCCACTATACATACACTATCTCAACAAACCTTAACAGTATGAAAACATCACCCTGACCATCCCTACCCCAGGCCATGGTCTACAAGGGGTAAACAACCATACACCACCATAAGGCTCACACAACATGTGGCAAACAACATTTTCAATTCATTACAAACCCTTAATTACACATATTTAATTATTCATCACTTATAATTATTTTATCTTCACCCATTGAATTGTTTTGTTTACGACATTTTCCCTTTTCAATTATCAATATACAAGGTGCATTCTATATTTCATGTCTCACACACCCAAACCGTGTGTTCCTACCATGATGCATTCCACCTATCTCTTTAGGTGCCTAAAATGATTCATCAATGCACAACCTTGTTCCATTGAGGACACATGCCAAATATCATAAAAAAATCACATCACACAACATGTGAATCACCCAATGGTGAAATATCATCAACTGTAACATCACACAATTAAGAACAACAATTACCACCCTAGGTGACTTGGGTTTTCCCTTGTAAATGGGTTAGATACTACCAAACATGAGCACATTACCAAGGCCCGACACATCCTAACTCCCGTCTACCATCCCAAATAACAAAATTCTAGAGAAGGAGAAGAATGATATCCTCTGATACTACTTTGTAACATCCCCGACCCAAAACCTTATAAACCGGTACTCCGAGCCGGGTGGTTACATGACCTTAATCACACCTCCCCGTATGCCAAAAGTTTCCAACTAGCAACGGGGGTCCAAAAGGGTCAATTTGGGAGACTATAACCCCTTTTTATTATAGTAATCCACAATAGAAGATAAAAAAATATCAGAATAATAACCAATAATAAAACAGTATGCATAAACAACCAATCCCGAAAATGGGGTACAACCATGTCTAATAGTAGATATGCCATGTCATTCCACAAGTGCAAAAGTGAATAAAACCCAAAATATAGACAAAACGAAAAATCTCCAAAATGGTCCCAACACTAAGTCCTGGTCCACCTCCACGTACACCCATGCCAACCCAACTCCCTAGAAAGAGCCTTTTCCCTTCCCCTAACCTACAAACAAGAATTCTTCTCAGGTACCCAAAGACAGCCCAAGCAGGGTGTGAGTACAACTCAGTAGGTCACCACCAATGGTATCTACAAAATATTCGGTATAAAAAAATTTTCATGCAAGAGGGAAATGAATAATAAATGAAAAATAAAAGATTAAGTTCCCATAACCAGTTTAGGTCCATTACCAACATTTATTACCATTCCTTATCTTACCATTTTATCCAATTTACTATTAATTACCATTTCCAATGCATTTATCATGGGTTCATCAAACACAAAAAGTTACACGAGCTTAAAGTACACAATCACATGGATGAGAAAACACACACTGTTATCCTATCTCACTAGGACTAACTCCATCATGTAAACTATATTCTCACCTAGAAGCCTCAGTATGGGTGGATGAAACCGTTAGGGAAACACAACCTCAGTTCTCTTCCCTAACCCATGCATTAGGGGTGGAGTTTAGAACTCCAGTTTAACACGACCTATGGGCGTAGAACCTCATGTCAATACCCCACTCTACCAATTCATGTTCACATGCTATATACATAGGTATATCCATCAACTATTCACACAATATCATGACCATTTCCCAAGGAAAACATAAACCATAACAATAACATGAGAGTTAATCCCATGCCTTAACCCATTAACACAATTACCACATTTCACATCATTTAGCTATTTATCCCAACTCCCTTTATTACACTTATCTCACTAAGAATTCATTCATTGTGCCTATCTCACCAGGATTCCTTCATTATTCCTAACTTAATAAGATTCATTACCAGGCTCATAATACATTTCATTATGTTCTTTAATCATTTCATCATATTAACCCATTTATCCATTCATCATCCTCATGTGTCAACCCATTTACACATTCCAAAACTATTCAAAATTCATCTAGCATAACCATGTTTTACCCATATAAACCACTTACATGTTAAACCAATATCTTTTAGGTTATTATTAATCCTAGGTGCATCACCTAGATTCTACCCAACACAATCAATCACATCAACATGTTTATCAAGGGCTCTATATAAGTACACAACAATCTCAATTGTTCTTCACAAATCCCTAGGTCCGGGGAAGTTGACACACCCCATGGGTGGCCCTATATTAGTCTCATAGCCCTCGATGCATCCCATGGGAATCATGAGGGTTTAAATTTACCTTATTAATAACCCTTTTTACCTAAACATGCCAGGGGTGATCAAAACATACCAAGATACACCCAAGAACAAAACCACACATGCACAAATCCACAAATAAACCATGGGATATAACTTGTAGACCACCTATCTTGATTCCATAGGAAAATGCACTCGAATAGAGCCTTTAGATTTTGATTCAACCAAACTTTTAAGCTTAAACCTAGATCTCACCCAAATAGTAGGGTTTTAGAGCTTCAAAAAGAGAGGAGAATAAGATACAAACCATAAAATCAAAAGAGAAGCAAGGATGAGATTAGCCTTACTCGGAGCTTCGATCCACAACCAACGACACCAAAAATGCCTTAAAAACAAGGGAGATAGATCTATTAGAGATATTGGGATATTTGGTTTGTTCATAGGGTGAATATGAGATAATGGGGAGGAAATCCCAAGTTGGGTATTGAAATCCCAAAGGGGAAATTTTGTAAATTTTTCAAAATTTACTGGGCCACAAGGTTTTCCAAACTGTGCGCATGCCAATATCCAATGTAAAATAGGATGCACCATTTTTAAACCATACACAATACCTACATATGCCTTTGTCTCAGGGGTACACAATTTTCATAGGAAGGCTGCATGATTTTCTAGGTTGTTTGCATACCGTGCGCCAAAAAATGCTTGGCCCAATTTCCCTTTCTTTCATGTCCTGAGCCGCCAAAACACCTCCGATGATCCTTAAAATTTTTGAAAACATTATTTTAACCAAAAAAGGGATTCAAACCAAAACTTAAATGAGTACATACCTTTCAAAGATTCGAGATCTTACATCTAGGACCACATGATTCCTGGTTTGTGTGAGAAGAAAAATATAGTAAAAGATAAATCACACTACATGAGAGAGTACCATTAGGATTGAAAGGAGGGATTACACATGGAGGTTACCCTGAGAAGATTTATGTTCTGAAAAAGAGTGATAATAGGAAATAAGGTGGGGATTACACTTGAGAAACAATAAGATACATGAACTAGTTAGTGGGCCAAATAAGGGTATGTTTTGGGGAATACACCTATGAGGATGGGCATGTAACTATAACCTTGAGTAGTATCTAAAATCATGGTGAATTTAAGGTTTTGTTGGGTATTATTACTATTAGGATGAACATATATCTAGAACCATGAGTACTATATCGAATCATGGTGAATTGAATATTTGATTGGGGATTACACCTAGGAGGATGCCCATGTATCTGAAACCATGAGGATTATCTTGACTCATGGTGAATTGATGGATTGGGTGGGGAGTATATCTTAGAGGATTCCCATGTATTTGAAAAAAATAGAAGTATCTTGAATCATGTTTAATAATGATAATCATGATGAGTATCTTGAATCAATGGTAATTAAATATTTGGATATGGATTTCACATTTTACGATGCCCATCTATGATTGTCACCCCCATATGTCATTGATAGTATGATAAAGGGATATTGTTAGGGTTTGGACTTTCACTTAATAGGATGATTGTGCATGATGTGGTTAGGTATTACACATAAATAGAAGACCAATAATAAAAGTATGGGAGGGATAAAATTATTGAATAGGAGTGTCTGTATAGTGTTTCATGAAAGGGGGTTCACATAAAATTGTATATAAAGGACTTTTTGAAAGTGAGTATGCATATTATCTTCAAATAAATTTGGATTCATAGCATTGTTTACAAAGGTATTTCCACATAGTATTGGTAAATTAAAGATTACTGTATATAATTTCATGAGGGAACCCTACATAGCGCTATTTTGATATCATTTTGAGAAGTTTCATTGCACAAGTATTTCTTTGTAGAGGGGTTTAATTGTATAGGTCCTTCATAGGATTACATTGTAAAGGCCCTCCTTAGTTTGGAACTCAATAATTTTACCTGAGTAGTTCAATGGGTTTGAATCTAGTCTAAGCCTCATGGTGAATCCTTCCTATGTTTCAACTCCTTTAGTCCCAAAGTGGTCTTTGGTATTTATAAGAAACAATTTTTAACTTATTTAATGAAATATCCATCCTCATAGAAACAAGAAAATTCATAGTGCTATGTGAAGAAGGGTTTCCATATCTTCACATAGCAGTCTCGTAAAGATATTTCCATGTAAAAGCTTTGTGAATTAATTTCTTTCCTATGTGGGGGCTATAAAATGTATTCTCATACTGTAATTGTTTTTGCAGGATTAGTGTTTCATGAACTCTGAAATGTATCATGAGGTTATAGAAAATAGAAATGAGGTGGAAAATATTACCAAATTTGAGATAAAAACAATACGGTATTCATGAACTATTTGAAATGATTTTCAAATGAAACAATCTTTTATGTGGTGGGAACAACACCAACACATTCGAACCAAAAAAATTATCCTACACAAGGAATAAATATCTTTACATAATTTTTGAATTTGTTGATTTTCCTTTAATCTTATATGAAACATGACTTATAAAGGTCATAAATTTTTATCTATAATTATATTTTGGCTATGTGGGTAGTAAAATTAAAGCATGTGATGTGAAATATACCCATGGTCTATGGTGAATACACACTTGAAGAATGTTTTTTGATTCTGAAAAGACCTCTAAACACCACCAAATTTGGATTTAAGTCATAAAAACCTTTTCATTAGAAATTATTTGAAATACATGGCCTACTTAAAAGGTGGATATTCTCACCACCAAATCACCAAGTCATGCATCTTTTTTAAGAAATATCCATACCTTAGTGTATGATTAATCTTGTGGCCCATGGAAATCTAAACTTCTTCTTCTTCTCACATCGAGAAAAATTTATACTCAAACCAAACATTTGTTGTATTAAGTGAGGATAATATCATGGTTCATGAATAAAAGTGAATGGAATGAATTTTTTTGATGCTAAAATAATTCCCACCTAAGAATTGTATTTATTTTAAATGAAAAGAATATGATTTTAAGGTAAATGTATGGGACTTTGACACATTCCCAATTAATTTGGTATTTTTTTGGGTTGTCTCACCACTGAAAGGATTCTTAACAAAATTAATATCTCAAAACTTAGATTTTAAATGTCACCAAGAGGAGATGAATCATGGAATTTGTCTTTCCAAGAGGAATAGTTTACTTACAAAATTTGAGTTTTCAAGAGGATTAACATCAAATAAAGGACCAAATATCCTAAATATGGAAAGTTTGAAATTCTATGATGGAAAAAAGGAGTTTAATAAAATTATATTTTTGTATGGATCCATTATAAGGAATTTGGATGTCACTATATATCCCATGAGAATATGAATCAATCCATATATGGTTCTTATAAAGGGACTCAAATATAGATCATGCTCATACGTAGAGGGATGAAATTCTAAAAATTGGTTCATTGATAAATAACTCTATGATCAAATATCTTATGTACATTTATCTAATTTGTAGGATATTTTATATCATCACTTTATAATGGATTCATGGGAAGGGACCCATGTTTCCATGGGGATATTACATGGATATAGCACTCAGGACAATATTTCAAGGCCATATGGGGCATGTCACTATAAGAAATGTATTTTCATACTGGATAGACCATATATCATGTAGTTTTTATTCATGTAATGAGGAAGTTTTACCCTAAGTCTGGTTATGAGAAGAAAAATTTTGCTCTAATTTTTTTCCTAGGTTAATGGACCTTGAGCGCATAACTTGATTTTTTTTGGGTTGAATGGTGGTCCATATGATATTTAAATCATTTTATTTTCACCCTAAAATTTTCATAATCCATTAATAGTATTTCTTAGTGGGTATTAAATTGGATTTTACTCAGGGTTGCCTTGGTGGGTTTTCAACCCGAGAAGTTTTATGTCTTTTCCATTAGTTCAATAGCCCAATTTTGACATCAGAGAATCATCTTTTTCATAGGGTTACCATTGTGGGTTTTTAACTTGGAATTTACTATTTCTCATTCCATTGGTATTTTAAGCTCATACAAGTAATGATAATGTAGATGATATTTAAGATTAGATTGATTTGAATAAAAAAGAGGAGTTTTACATAGTGACTTGTACAGAAAAAACTTGACATAAACTGATTTCCCAACTTCATGATTTCAGACCACATAAAGGAGTGGTTCATGTAATTTAAAGTCATATTTCCCATAATATATGTTCTATATATTTTAGGTCAAATATAATTGATTAAAAAATGTTACAATTTAAAGACACATATCATTAACAAAAAATGTGGGTGAGATAGCCTATGTAGATATGAAAAATAGAAATAAATAATTAATAGAAGGTTCAATTCTATCCTATACTATATTAAATATAAATACACATAGTTTAATTTTAAAGTGTGTGGACCAATGTTTTTTTGGAATGTTAGGTCAATTAGATTTCAAAAAATGAGTGTGGAAGTCTATGGAGTGAGGAAAAATGAAACCACCAATGTGAATGAGGGTATGATGCCATCATACTATACCCTATAAAAGAAGATAGATTTAGTTTATGGAAATAAATCATGGAACCTATGGCATATAAAAGATTCAAAAATTATAATCTCAATATAAGTATTTGAGTTCTCTAAAAGAGAGTCACACCTATATATGAAGTGGAATTAGAATATAATGTCATAATCTTTCCTTGAAAGTGGGAACAATGAATGAATCTATAACATTGAGGGTATGTGAATCTACTTGGATATTTTGGTTATTGAGTTTATAGATCATAACTTATGAATGTATGAATCAATTAGAATGGGAGATTAGTGGGAAAAGAATGACCATCAGTAATGGTGAAAAAATAATTCCAAACTTAGTTAATGGATAGTATATGGGGTTCAGGTATACCTTTATTTCTAGGTCAAAATATCCCCTAGGGGTTACATCATATGATAAATGGAAAAATATTCTATTCACAATATAAACTTAGTAGGTTCCATTCATATCAATCAAAAAAATTCCACCAATATGGCCACAAAAGAGACAACTAAGAGGATTAATTGACTATAGGTTAAGGTATTAAAAGGGGAGTATATAAACATAATAATATGGTTTTTATTAAGTCGTATATAAAATATATAAGGTGGTTTCATGGAGAATAGTAATATTAAATAACTATTCAAGAACTCTAAAGGTTACACCACTATTTATTTAACACTTTCTCATATAAAAGGGATACTACATGAGACTATTGAGTATTCCATCACTTAAAGGGGAGATATACTCAACATGGTGGGATGGTATTTCCATGGATGAAAATGTACCTATATCATAGACCAAGTATCATATGAAGGTATTGGAAAGTTTTATCCAACTTTTTTCTGGGTCAGGTGTCCAGTAAGTATATACAGTCTTTTTCTATAGTCTTGTAGTAAACCCATGGTCATCATGTAATTTTTTATACTCTAAATTCTCCCTAAATCATAAAATTTAATGGATTAGTGAGAAAAGATTTTTCTTCAACTCAATATGACCATTGTGGGTTTCGATCCTAGAAAGCATTTATTTTTTATTTTTAATTTATGTTTTTCCAAGATGACCCATGAAGGGTAGTAATTTAAGGTCATACATCTTTGAAAAACTACTTTTGAGGATTAACATCACATGTCTTAGACCAAATTTTATAGAGGTTTAATTTCACATAGCTTATAAAAAAACTTTGTTGAGGTTTAAGTCCACATAGATAAGGACAAATTTTGATAAGTTTTAAGGTCACATAGCTTAGAAAAAATGTTTTTGAGGTTTAAGGTGACACATATTATACCAAATGTTTCTGAGGTCTAAGGTTACAAAAATTATCCAACATGTTTGTGGATGAGCTAAGTATATGATATCCTGGTATCAATACATAACCCATTTAGAATATAATCAATCCATATGTAGTTCTTGAGAAGGAAAGGTGGATCCCCTTCATATATCTGGATCATATATAGGGGAAATAGGCTTTCAATTATGATCATTGGTCCATAAATGAGTGAAATTTCATTGGAATCCCCTATGATGATCTGGATCATACACTGGATTATAGTCATTAATAATCTATGGAACATATTTTTTTTCCCAAATATTTATACATCGATCATTATTTAATGTTGTAAAGAAAAAATTCCATAGTAAATACATCACCTTGACAAGTATAGAGTATTTTATGAAGGAATTATAATTCTCATTTTAATTTAATTTGGTTGGGTATGTTATTTCTAAGAACGTAATTTCATAGTTTAAAGTCATTCATCCCAAACAATGTTCCCCATATTTTAAAAAAATTTATTTTAATCTAACTAGTAAAAGTTATTATTTGGTTCCTCTAAGCTTGCACGAGTCATGTTCAACATGAGAAATATGAGATAAATTAAAAAATATTTTGAACTATAAGATATTTCATGACAGAGAAAATGTGGGAGAATTTTCATATTTAATCCCAGTATGGGATTTGAATAAAGTAAATCTATATAGATAATACCCAAGATATAATACCTAGGTTTTTTTAAAATAGAAAATTTAACCCTAGTTGTAATTTATATAAAGGGTAATATACAAGGTGCCTTTACATGGATCTATCTCTCTTGTAGATAATGGGTAACATTTAATGGACTATGTGTCTTGTATTTTAATTTCATACTATAATGGATTTTATGTTTTACAGTATTGGGTCATGTGATGAAAAAATTTCTCCATTATTTAACATTATGAATCTAGGATGAATGTCATGTAGTTTAACATCATGTGACCATAACATTTCCCAGACAGTTTAATTTCATATTATGGGGATGTTGGTCAAATAGTTTAATGTTATGCTGAGGGGACTTATGATTAATGTAGTTTGATGTTGTATAGATTTGACAAATGGTTTTTCCTTTTTGGTTGTCACATATAGGACCATTAAGGACACTAATGTTTAGTTTTGTGTCACGAAGACCATGGGGGGATGAGATTTCAGTTCATACATCTTGTACCACAATGAGAGGAGACTGTTGGCTAAGGAAAAACATGTCTGACGTCAATAGAGGAACCCGAGTGGATCCAATTCCTACATAAGAAAACTCACCAATGGGGGAGAAGTTTGTGACTAGGATAGATATATGAGTTATAGATGTCACTATATTTTCCCAATTAGGAATCAAGTCACACATAGTTCTAAAAAGTGGTGTGGTGGTAGGCTAGCACTATGAGTGGATTTAATCTTAGATGAGGCCATAACAACACATAATTTTACATCATATGATAATGAGATTGAATTTATAGTTTAATGTCTTGTGGTAAGAATGTTGGACATGAAGTTTAACATCATACATTGAGGTTGAATAGTTGTACATTTTGATGTCAGGTGACCCGAACAAGGTGAACCAAAATAAAGATTATGCAATTCATATTTAGAAAAAAATGCTTTGATTGGGTGTGTTTTCATGTAGAATAAATTATCCTCCCTTCATAATATTATTTATAAATAACCATCTCTTGGGGGATCTGATGTAGATCTAACTCATTAATAAGGGAAGCAGGTCTCATGGAGTAGACCATTATTTGTAGTTCGGGGTCATGAAGGGTGGATTGAAACATTACATAGTTTATATTTACACAAATTGTGGGATCCATAATAGAAAATGGAGAGTATGATAGAAGAGAACAAATTAATGTTCTTGATCTCTTTGTATATAAGAAAATGGATGAAGTAAATCATTTCATGAAATGATGAATTATATACTTGAGATTGGTGGAGTAGAATTACCATTAATAATGGTGAAAAACTATTCCATGCTCAGTCAATGTAGACTGGTGGGAGTAGTTTGTTCATTACCACACACAATCTAGGGATATTACATGGATTTCATGTGAAACTTTCTTCTATATAAAAAACATACCCTTGGGATTAATTTATATACATGGAATAAAATAGTGTTATTCACCGTCAAATCCTAGAGGGGTCCCTTCAGATCAATTAGCCCATGCAACCAATTTTATTCTAAAAGAGAGAAATAGGAGGAATGATCAACTCAAGGGTCAGGAAATAAAAGAGGAGTATATCAAATTAATGAATTTTTTTGTATAGACATTAAAAGGTGTGATTTAGTTTGCGTAGATGAAGAGACATTCAAAAGGATTAGAAAAATTTCATGGATATAACAACAGATGTTAAATACTCCATTTGGGTAGAAGGAATAAACCCTAACTGAAGTAAGTTTCATTTAAAACTCAAAAATAATGGAGCTAGAACTCAAGATATAGTGGGGAATCATGGTTATTAATTGAGATCATTTTTGAGTGATCTATTTGAGTAGTTATTTTCATGCAGGATGAAAAATTCACCAAACATATTAAAGGTAATGTTGATAAGATAAAATGTTGTGTAGTTTAATATCATACAAAATTTAATATTGTTCTATACAATCAAATTTTTTAAATATGGGTCCTTGAATACATAGTTTAATTCCATATGTATAGCATTTCTTGGGTGGATATATAGTTTAACAACATGAAACTAGGACATTGTGTTAGGTAGTTTATAGTCATTTGACTAGAGCTATAATGTATTGTACTTTAGGTTCATACGAATAAGAAAAAAATGTGTGGGTGGGAAGGATTTTCCAACATGTTATTAAAAACATGATGTGAATGGAGGCCTCTGGGTGTGAATTCTAGTGAATACAATCTCACATGTGGGGGTAATTTTCAGTTTTTCTAGAGATAGAGGATCCAAGAATCACTATGTATCCTGTAAAATTTGGAATCAAGATGTACATCATGATGAAAAGTGTCCTGATTTGGTATCGGTGCCAGAGAGAGTAAATCTTTGGTGAGGGAAAAATTATCATGAATTTTTACATCCTATTATTGGGATGTGAACTATACAATTTAATGTCTTTTGAAAAGGATATTTGACACATATTTTAACTTCTTACAATAAGGATGACGAACCATACAATTTTTCATCTTGTGACAAGGATGTTTTCCTTTAGTTTAATTACATGTGACCTAGAGGATTTCAAGGAAGGTAAAAGTCATGTAGCTCAAAATTTGGTTTCATGCAGTTTTTTCATACGTCTAGGATCTTATATGAGATAACTCATCAATTATAGTGATCATTTGGTAGAGTGATAATAACTCGCATTCAATTGGAATGAGTCTTAGGATTATCTAACTCTATTCATCCCTTTTCTACTTACTTCCAAATCCAATCCTGGAAGAATAATAATTTTTCAATTATATGTCCTAAAATTTAGTGGCACAAACAATTTTTTGGATGATCATTCATGACCACATCCTTAAGTTTCCTAATCTTGAAAATCACGAGAACTTTGTTCTCTAGTGAATATCAAAAGTATATAGCCACATCATCATACATAAAAAAATTGTATTTACATCATGTATATCTAAAATATGGGTGTCCTAGAGGCATTGATACACTTCATGAGTTATATGAAGGATTTTAATGTTGATAAAGTAGAAACATGGGTGACATCAGATCCATTATCCCCTCATATATCTACTTCTAAATCTAATCCTTGAAGAAAAAACACATCTGAATTATATGTCTAAACAATCGATAGTATGGGAAGTGTTTTTATATTCACTCAATTATACCTATTTAGGTCTCCTAATATATGGGAGCTTAATCAAATATCTTTTCATGGAATAGGAAAAATATTTTGGGACTTTATACATTTTAGATCAATAGACATTCCTTTTTCCTTCATCAATATATTAACGATAACACTTCCCCCTATTATTTTATATATAACTCAATTATTGCGGGCATGTGTATGAATTTAGGACCTAATAGTTAGTTCTATTCTCTAGATTAACTCAGTGGTATAAAATAAAGCATTATAGGACTAGGATGATGATGAGATCTCCCCTAAATTATTGAACTCTAACTCTCCCATTTTTTAGAAATTATAGAGGTCCAAATACATAAAAAATTCACCTGATGATGTGGTTGAAAATATTGAAACTACACAACCCTATCGGTTGGGGTTAGGTAGAAGGAGGCCCATAATTCACCTGGTGAGGGGGTGATTGTTTTAAAAATACCCTCAACCTTATGGGATGGGGTACTTCACTATAAATAGGATTCTATAAGAGGATTTTTTATTACATTATGGGTAAAATATCCATGAATTATCTTTATAATTACTTTATAGAGAACCTCATTTTCTTGCTTCAACTGATAGATATTATCTCAGGGAAAGATGGCCATGTCATCCTCAATGGGGTGATAGGTATTAGAATAGTCTACACCCATTTCTTTGTCAAAGTTAGGATGGGTGTAAGATGTTGGGAGTATCAAGGTGGAACCTTAATATTGGATATACTATTGAAATTGGGAATATAATTTATCATCCTTTCCCTCTAAAGAATAAATAGGGTCAATAATTCCTTCTATAAAGGTAGTCAAGGTATCATTGACCCCTTATTCATCAATTATTAGAGTTGAGGGAAAGACAACCTACTTGGGCTCTGAAGATTAAAGTAATGTGCAATCATCCTCATTATAGGGATGCCACTCATTGGGCTATTTGGTGGTTTGATACTCATTATCTTTTCTAGTGGGATGGTGCCCATTAGATCCTTTTGTGGTATGGTGCCCATTTTCTTTTTTGGTGGGATAAAACTCATTCACTTGTTTAGTGGAACAACACCCATTCACTCATTTGAGGGTGAATACACCCTTTTACTAATTTGGTGGGATGGTTCCCATTCAATCATTTTGGAAGATGACACCCATGACCATCATTCAATGTTTCTGAGGATGTATGAAACATATTCCATATATTCCATGGAATTTTCTTTTCGATATTTACCCTTTTAGATCATATTTTGAATTAGATAATTAAATACTAATCATTCCTAGTTCATGGGAATTAGGTTATGATGGTATGGGGAGTAATTTGGATATTCATAATTCTATGATTATTTGGATTATTTATTACCAGATGAATGATTGGGTTTTATTCTAGAAAAAAGGTGAAGTGGTCGAGAACCTAATAATTATTTAAGGAATAAATTTTATCCTTCCATATTTCAAGGTCATGTCACCTAATTCTTTTCAGCTTGAGAGGGAACAAAAATACATTATATTTCCCTGAATTCCATATCTATATTGGGGTTTCTTGATAATTTCATCCCTTGGTTCTATGAATAGAATCATATGTATTTTGTACTATAGTCACAAACTCTTAGAAACTACCAAGATAATTTAAATGAATAAGGGTAGTTTCAAAATCATCCTATATCTTTTCCGTAAATATCTATTGTAACCCCTCATGGGGGAGCTGTGTTTCCATGGAATATGTTAGACCCTTCCACATTAAAATGAAATCCCAAAATCACTAATTCTATTTCTTATTGAAATTAGATAGTTCAAGGATGGTCTTTTTTCTCAGCATAGATCCAAATTGGAAAAATAATTCCTAATATTAATCCTTCCATATTAAGATAGACCTGGAACAAGGATATTACACAAAGAAAATTTGGGCCCTACTAAGGTATGTATAAATCATTTGATCTTGGTAGTCTCATGTTTTTATTTGTTTCCCAACATCATAACACACTAGGAATAAAATTGGAAAATGTGGTTCTCTAGATCCTCCATTCCATAGAATATTGAGAAATTTAGGTTCCTAAAGTTGAGAGGGGGAGGACTTGAATCCACCCACTTAAGATGTAGTTTCCTCTCTAGTTTTACCAATGCACATCAACCATCAATGGAAAATATCTAGGAAATGATTAAATCTTATAATTTCATGGATATCACCATCTAAGTTAACCTTGGTTGAGTTTTATAAACTAGTAGTTAATGTTTTCCAAGAGGTGGGAACACTTGGTAATTTACTATAATAGAACGAGTTATTTATGTAATCTCAGTTCAATGTGGTGTATCGATTCAACCATTATGAGTCAAGAAACATTACAACATTAAAGAGTTTTATTTGAAGTCATGAAATATCTTATCTAATGATTTTATTCAAAACATTTTATACCCATGTGTAATGAATCATTGACCTGCTAAATTTATACTATTCAGGATTTGAGCTGAGATCTCTTCTCTCCTACTGAGATGAATTCACCATAGTCATGTAGTGGGTGGGGAGTGATTGTGGAAATAACTATATTTTTTCAATTGTGTAATGGTTTTCATAATCATTTAGTATAACTTCAATGAAATTTTTTTGATGTGAAACACATTAAGGGATGTATCAATTCCCATGAAGAAGAATTTGGAATCATAATGTATTCTTGCTCACATGATAAAACTGAAGGTGATTTCAAGGTTAATAGGGGACTTTGCGCCTCAACCTTTTCTAAAAAAAAATATGGAATCTTCCCCAAGTTGCTGTCAGGCTGCACTGATGAGCCTTAAATGTGTTGATAGTAGAGAGTACATAGACCTTATTTATAGCTGTAGTGGATGAATTACCTAGGTGATCTCTCATTCTAGATTCTGGAATATTGATGGCCAAAATTGGAATAGTTTCCTCGAAATTTTCTTATAGAATTGGGGTCACACATCAATGAAGATGACTATGGCGTATAGTTACCCTTCAAGGCAGCTACTGGGTGATTTCCTTGACATTTTCATTTTCATCCTCTATATCCCCAATATAGGGAAGGAATGGGTTACTATAGACTAGGGATAATATCCGGAGACTATAAGATGTGGTGATATGTTCCACTTGATTCCTTGCAACCCATCAATGATAGGATGTTTTATGAAGAATTACCATATGGATATATTCATAAGATTATTATAGTATTGGGATAGACCCATTGTAATGATACCTCCATACCAGGACAATAAATAACTAGAATTGGGGGGTGTTGGGATAAATATAGTGTATATTGGGGCCTTGAGTTTTTGATCTTCTTTACAGTCGAAGAATATGTTTAGCATTTATGATGGTTGTGTGCAGTTATCCTATAGATGATATTAACATTTCCAGTGATATTGGAATTCATTAGTGGATTTAAAGATTCCATTTTTATTGTAGTCTTGAATATACTAGAGATAAAATTCATATAAAACACTCATCAATTTAGTATCATATATAAGAGTTCAAGGTCTATTGATCACCTTTAGGTTAATGGATATAAAGATAGTAATTTTTAAGATGTGGGAGGCCTGTCATTGTTAAAGGATTCATTTTAGTTTTACCATTTTTGATTCCATTGTAATATTCAATGGATTTCATGATCACACTCTTTAAGAGTCAATGCATACCTTCATTCCAAAGGTAGGTGATAACTGCAATTTTTCAAGAAACATATTAGAAAATGTGTTGGTCAAGAGGCTGGGAGGATGGGATCACCAATGCCTTTTTGAGGGGAATTATTTCCTACTCAGTGACTCTCTTATATATTTCAGCCATGTTCATAAATCCTTCCAAAACCCCTATTTAAGACTGGTTACCCATATCCTAATTATCTGATTGAGACCATGCATTTTATGTAAAATACTATATATATTAGAGGTTCCCTATCATTCTATTATTAAATCATGATTATTTAGATTAAATATGATTATATAGGATCACTAGAATTTATTATCTTCTAGGTAAGTGAGTGTTTTCTTGGATTTGGGATTGAACCTCAAAGTAGAATCAAACATATCTTGTTAGAACAAGAATCAAAACCCATGTAGTTTGATGAGTGATCTGGTCTTACAACTCAAAAGGAGTCTATCAATGGAAGTACTTACATCATGATGATGGGATGATAATAACATATATCTAATCCCACTTTAGTCATTCTCGGTGTGGGAAACAAAATAAAAAATAATATTAGTTCCTTTGTATGAGATATTACCATTATATTCAAAAGGAGTACTTACACGCTGAGGATAACCTGATAAGATTCTTGTGTATTGAAAGGGGGGGGGGGCAACTGGAAATAAGGTGGGGAATATGCATGATCTACTATGAGATAACTAGCTAGGTTGGTGGGTCAGGTGAGGGTATTTTTTAGGGCTTAAACCTAGGTGGATTCCCATGCATCTGAAACCATGAGTAGTATATTGAGTCATGGTGAATTTAAATTTTGATTGGGTAAGACACCTTGGAGGATGCCCAAGAATCTAGAACCATGAGGAGTATCTTGATTCATGGATAATTTATGGTTTTGTTTGGGATTACAACTAGAATAATTTCCACGTATCTTGAACCATAAGTATTATATAGAATCATGGTTAATTGACGTTTTGGTTAGGGATTCACTACAACAAAATTGGTCTTTAGTAGTGATGGAATTTAGCAGTGCTAGAAAAATGTGCTGAGAAATTCCATCTTTATCAGTGATAAATGAAATGAATGATAAAGGATACCCTTTATTAGTTCCTTTTGTTTAGCACGGATAAAAGGTTTCCTATATCAGTGATTTATTTTAGCACTGATAAATATTACCGTTTTTCAAAAATATATTTTTAGCACGGATAAAGATCACTTTTATTAGCGCTTTACAATTTAATACTGATAAAAGGAATCTTAATCAGTGCTTTTATAGAAGTGCTGTTAAATATTTCCATTATCTATTATAAAAAATCTAACTCATACTCTGTCATCATGATTCTAAAGCTCCCACGGAGCTCCTCTGCTGCGGGTGTGACTCCACTACGATCCATCAAACGAATCAAGAATAGAATCCATGGAATGTTATTTTCTAATTTACCTATATCATTGTTTAATATATTGGGTTATGTGTTTTCCATTTTTTCACTGTTATGAACCATACATCTCATCTCCTCACTACTATCAATGTGACTCCTCTAGAGAAATATCATATTCCCTAACATACCTTTTAAGGTAATTGAAGTGCCCAGATCAGTGTGAATCACTGAGAGGGGGAGGGGGTGAATCAGTGATCCCTTAAAACTTTTTACTAATTGATTCTTTATCAATTAAACCTCTATGGATGGTTAAAGCCTCGATCCACTCTTCTTGTATCTCTCACCTTTCCTCGAATGATGCAGTAAATATAAAGGCACAGGACACAAGGATTTACAAGGTTTGGCACCAAAGGCCTACGTCCTTGCCATGTTGGTTATACACCCCAACAAGGTTTTTCCATTATAATCGGTTAGTATTACAATGGTCGATACAGAGTCCCACTGTATCTCTCCTGAGTCCCACAGGAGGGTCTTTATACTGCATCCCACAGTGTTACCGGAGTCCCACTGGCCTGCTCCAGAATCCCACTGAAGACTTTTTCCACCCTGAGTCTCACAGGGGGCTTCTCCTGGCTCCTCGAGTCACACGAGTAGCTCTTCTTCACTTTAGCTCTTCAAGTATCTTCAGCAGCCTGGGATAAAGACTGCTGGCCTTGCTCTGTACCTCTGATCACTTGAGTTGATCAGGTCTTCTTGTCTTGCTCAGGATTTATCTCCTTCTTCTCAGGATGACCTGGCCTCTCTCTTCAAGAATCTTCAACAACCTCTGAAAAGGTCTGTTGGTCTTGGACTCCTCAAATGCACACAACCAGATTTGGCTTTGTTCACGTGTGCATGTGCATACATGCATGCATGCACTTTCCTTCTTCTCCTCTTGGTGCAATAAACCCACAAAGGGTGTAATCCTTTTTAGCACACACCTTCTCACTTCCTTCACACACTTAATTCCTTTTGATTACACACATAAATGTGTGTTATACTTTAGTGTGAGATTCTTCCACTTCTTCTAAGTGTATACACTTCACTTAGTGCACACACTAGGTTCGGCCTTTTTATTCCTTTGCACACACACCACTAAGGTAAGTCTTTAGCCTTCCTCCTTCACTTTGCACACACACCAAATGTGTGGTCTTCACTTGGTGCACACACAACTTGTTCTTCGTTTTGCACACACTTGGGCTTGGCCTACTTCACATACTAAGCACACACACTTCCTTGTTCTTTTAATCTTATTCAAAGTGTGCACTTCACTTATGCACACACTTGGTTCTTCATTTTGTACACACAAGGGCTACGACCTCCTCTTTAATTTGCACACAAAGGTTGTGATGGCCTTCTTGTTTTGCACACACACAAGGATACGGCCTTCACTTGTTTTCACTTAGCACACACACTGCCAAGTGTGTTCTTCCATTTGCATGCACACCAAAACTAAGGTCTCGACCTTCTCTTGCTCACACCCGAAGACCAACCCAAAGAGGCATGCAATGTGCGGCCTCTTCTCCTCTTATTCAAAGCGCGCAAGGGATACTTGGGTGCACAAGGCAGCGCACAAGGTCCTCGGGTGTGCAAGGTGCAACACCTCGGGCGTAGGGTGTCAAGCACCTCAGCCACGCAAGCTCCTCCTGCCGCGCAAGTTTGTGGGCAGTGAGGGCTCCTTCTGCCGCGCGAGTACGCGGGCAGGGACCTCCTTCAGAGCCTCGGGTGGCTCTGGAACTTCAGCCGCGCAAGTGGTATTTGCGCGGTGGCTTCAAGACTTCGTGAGGCGCATACGGCACTCACGGGATTTCGAGTTTTCAACAGATCAGCAAGCATAAACGAGAGCATGGGCTCTCCTTTTATAGGCAGAGACGTCTCAGATCATCCGCGTGCGATAAATCTTTGATCTCCCGAAGATTTCGCATCTTCAAGATTCTTTGAAATCTCCTTTTTCACCTCTGTTCACGCGGGTTCTTTTCCTTCATTATTTTCCTCTTCATGCATGTGCATGGAAACGTACGCATGACCTTTTTTAAACCCAATCCATGCAAAGCATCAACACCGAATGGCCTCGCACCTTCGGTTGCTTCGGTCGAACTTAAAAACTCTCCAAACATTGCATGCAAGTGTATTTTTAAGCATGGATCAGTTCAGTGCGTCGAGACGATCCCAATGGACTCTTCGGCTTGATCGGAGATGGCCGGGAACTCGAATTTTGTCGTCGGGGAGGCCTCTGGTTCGAACGGAGCTCGCGGGTGGCAGCGGTCAAGCTCGAGGTTGAGGATGGACGGGGAGCCGTCGGATCAAAGATTTGGACGGCCGCGATCAGGATGGGCCGCGGCGGATTAGATGTGCGGCCGAGATCTGGCGCGCGATCAATCGAGTGTCCAGGATTCGCTCCCGGTGATTTTTCCGCGTCCCACATCGAAACGGCGAGCGGTTTTTTTCGCGGCTTATCAACCTAGCGCTCCCTCTCAACGCTCAGTTGTACTTCCCCCTCCACGGTGCCGCCCCGCACCGTGTTCTCTCTGCGGGCGCGCTCTTGCGCCCACCTCTGCTCCTTGCGGGCGTGCTATGTGCCCACTATGCATGTCACGGGCGCGCTCCTCTTGCGCTCACGCTGCGCGGGCTTCATCACCGCGTGGCCTCGGGGCTTATACACGGCCCCGACCTTCCTGCCTCAGGGATATGCTGCCTTGGCCTGAGGGTTCCCCATGGGCGTGGTGACCTCGAGTCCCACATGAGCCTTGGGTGATGACCCTCGGCTGGCCTTCCTTGGTGGCTATTTTTTTGCTAAGTAAAACACTCAGGACTTTGTATAAAAACAAAGTAACCAAGTGAATATGCCAAATGCCACCACTCTTCTTCTTCATTTCTTCCCTTCTCTTCTTCATTAGAATTCATCAAATCTCCTCAACATATACTCATTACTTAGGAGTGAATTCTTGAAGGTTCTTCTTCTTCAACCGAACTCCTGAATCACTTAAATTCTTCAAAGTGCTTCATTGATCAAATCAGAGATCAATTGGATCTTCTTCACATTCACATGCACGAAGTGTTAGTGCATGGACTTCATTAATCCACTTCATCCACTTAGAAGTCGTGGATGGATCCCATTCACTTCCTCATGCATTGTCTTAACAATGCATGGCCTTCTAGATCTTGTTGTGACATTGTATCCAGTTGATACAAGTTCATGGAACTTAAAGATCAGTTCAACAATCATCAGATATGATGATGATGTTCCATCATCATCCATTCTTCAAGTGGTGTAACATAGTATCATCTTGATACAAGTATTGAAACATTAAGATCAGTTCTACAATCGTCTGATATAGTATGAGAATGTTTCAACCACAACATCCTATGTCACTTAGTGAATCTCCTAAGTGACATGCATCTTAGTACCATGGCCATTCTCCTTTCCTCACCAACACCATCACATCCTTTTTCATTCACATATTGAAACTCCTTGACATCCATCCATTCATTCCTTGACAACAACATACCTCATTGACAACAAATGCAACACAGTGCACTTCAATCTCCCCCTTTGTATTTGTTGGCAATACACTAGAGCACATATGAATGGGTCAATATGTGTGCCAATATTTTCTCCCCCTTATTGGCAATCAAATGCAAAGGTGTGGTGTGGTTAACTTCCAAAAATATCTTCCTCCCTTTGAAAAGTATTTTCTTGAAAAACACTAAGAGAGGGATGATGTCACATGTTCTCTTGAGCAAGGAACCTTTAGTTGATCAACTCTAAGTCTACTTGGGCTAACCTGGTGTAGAAAACAAGAGTGATGTAACCAAGGTACTCAATGCTGTCCAACATTCACTATACATGTGAGATCATGCTTCAGGGGTTTGAAAATTTTTCAGATATAACAATAAATTGCTAAATCCTGCACATACTTCACAAAACACATTAGAAGGTTCAGGTGCAAAGATAAAGCTCCCCCTTTCAACTATTTGTCTTCAATCAATACTCCCCCTTAATTGTCATGATGAATGCAATTAAGAATCAAGGGATGAAAGTATGATTGGAATACCTTCAGCTTTTCTTAAGATGGTATTAATCTCAGAATCCCATCTTCTTCAGATAGGCTCCCCCTCAAGGGGTGCACTCCATTCCTTCCAAACCATCCTCCAGCTGAGAATGATCATCATCTTCAATTCCCTGCAATGTCAGCACATGTAAATACAAGTGATTAGGGAATAAGATGGAAACTCCTTGGTTCATCAATGTGAACAACAAGGTTGAGAAGATTCTCTCAACCGAGATGTCCCATTTTCACCATTCTTCACAGTTGCACATTTGATCTTCAATGATGTTTGTGCTGGTGTGGATCTCAACACCTCTTTTACTTCGTTGTGTACGACTCCTCTATTTCTAGGTGCCTTCTGAGCACTAGAGTCTCCTGGTGCAATCTTCATTCTTTTGAAGAATTCCTTCTGAGCTGGAATGAATATCATGCATTTATCACTAGTATGTCCAGCTTGATTGCACCTCACACACAGAACTTGATCTTCATGTGAAATCTTTTTCTTTCCTTTTGCCTTAGCAATTGCCAGAACTACATCTTCAGCTCTTTGCAGATCTTTGGCAAGTTGCAACTGATTTGGCCATATGACTAGTAAGCCACTTGGAAGTGTGGCCTCAGTTCTGGACATTCCACATGGTTCCTTTGATGCTTTCAAGCTACCTTTCTTAGGCAACTTGTTTTCAACCAATCCCTTCTGCTTCATCTGGATTGATTGTCTGTTTGAGTCCAGTCTGCCTCTATTGAATTTCATGGATTGTTTACAAAGATCCATGATATGTCCTTTCTTTCCATAGTAGAAGCATGTTTTCTTCTTGGTGGTCCTTCTGGATATATCACCCTTCTTGGATTTAGACTCCAAGGTCTTCTCTTTCTTTTTCATACTCTTCTTGGGAGAATCTTCCACTTTCTTATGCTTGCTTCCCAAGGATTCTTTCTGAGCCAGGTTCTGTGATCTTTTCTTCTTTTGAGCTCTGGATACAGTTGGAGATTGACATGTATCTTTTTGACCACTTTTGCAATCATCCCAGATGTTGTCAAGTAATCCAAATCTATTTGCAGTAAACAGATGTCTTCGGACCTGTGGATGTTGCTTCTTTCCTTCTGGCTTGCTCCCCCTTGGCATGGGCTTCCTTTGTGCTTTGACATTTAGTGGATTGTACCAACAATCCTTTGCACAATGCCCATACTTATTACAACACCAACATTGACCCACAAATCTTGACTTCTTCAGTCCTTCTGATTTTAGGGTACTTTTCTGGAGCTGCTGTGTTGTTTCAGGAGAGCTCTGCTTATTCATTTTCTTCATCCATACTTGTCTGGAATTATTTTTCCATCCTGCACTTTTTGTGGAAACACAATTAGAAGCATCAGTACAAGATGGTATGGATGGTACCTTCTTTTTAGAAGATGTTGCCCTTTTATTAGAGGATGTCTTTCTTTTAGAATCATCCTTCTCAAAGCATACTTGTGTAGCAACATTTCTTCTATCAGCTGACTGGGAGGTTTCATCTTTGGGTGATTGTAGATTTTTCAATATCACCTCCAGTTCTAAACATTTCATGTTAAGGGAGTTCTTCTCATCCTCAACAGTTCTTAGCCTTCCTTCCCAATTGTCTTTCAGCTGTTCTAACTGGTCTTCATGCACCTTCTTCATTTCTTGTAATGAATTGTCAAGCTCCTTTACCCTGTTTACTTTGTCTTCAAGTTGAGCATCTCTGACATTCATTGAAACTTTGTGCCTCTTTTCCAGTGCATGGAAAACATCTTTGACCACTGTCTTAAAGAATTATTTCTCAGAAAGGCTTATTTGCAATTCTTCAGTAGTGTCTTCATATCTTTCATTGCAAAGGGAAACGGTTTCATCTTTAGCCTTCACCAGCTTTCTAAGAGTGTTGGTTATGCCAACCCTTTTTGCCAATTGGACTTCCAGAGAATTGGCTTCATCTTCTAGCTGTAATTTTTCTTCTTGAAGATCAAGGAGGCCTGTAGCTATACACATTGCCACTTCCTTGGGGACTGTCTTCTGAAGATATTCGATTGCACTTTGAAGATATTTCATTGTTCCAACTTCATCACAGCTAGGATAGGCTTCATGAGAAGAATGATAAAAGGAATTGTCATCCGATGTGACTTTCACATTTCTTTCCATAGAAGGAGTTTCTCTGATTGCAACAACCTTCTTCTGCATCTTTTTGCCTGTTTCTTCATTCTGTTTTTCTGAGTCTTGGCAGATATCTCCATTTGAGGTTGGTTTCTCATTTCCTCAAATCTGAACTTCATAAAGACTCCCTTGGATATTTTAGAGGTAACCTTCCCTTTGATACCAATTGAAGTACCCAGATCAGTGTGAATCACTGAGAGGGGGAGGGGGTGAATCAGTGATCCCTTAAAACTTTTTACTAATTGATTCTTTATCAATTAAACCTCTATGGCTGGTTAAAGCCTCGATACACTCTTCTTGTATCTCTCACCTTTCCTCGAATGATGCAGTAAATATAAAGGCACAGGACACAAGGATTTACAAGGTTCGGCACCAAAGGCCTACGTCCTTGCCATGTTGGTTATACACCCCAACATGGTTTCTCCATTATAATCGGTTAGTATTACAATGGTCGATACAGAGTCCCACTGTATCTCTCCTGAGTCCCACAGGAGGGTCTTTATACTGCGTCCCACAGTGTTACCAGAGTCCCACTGGCCTGCTCCAGAATCCCACTGAAGACTTTTTCCACCCTGATTCTCACAGGGGGCTTCTCCTGGCTCCTCGAGTCACACGAGTAGCTCTTCTTCACTTTAGCTCTTCAAGTATCTTCAGCAGCCTGGGATAAAGACTGCTGGCCTTGCTCTGTACCTCTGATCACTTGAGTTGATCAGGTCTTCTCGTTTTGCTCAGGATTTATCTCCTTCTTCTCAGGATGACCTGGCCTCTCTCTTCAAGAATCTTCAACAGCCTCTGAAAAGGTCTGTTGGTCTTGGACTCCTCAAATGCACACAACCAGATTTGGATTTGTTCACGTGTGCATGTGCATACATGCATGCATGCACTTTCCTTCTTCTCCTCTTGGTGCAATAAACCCACAAAGGGTGTAATCCTTTTTAGCACACACCTTCTCACTTCCTTCACACACTTAATTCCTTTTGATTACACACATAAATGTGTGTTATACTTTAGTGTGAGATTCTTCCACTTCTTCTAAGTGTATACACTTCACTTAGTGCACACACTAGGTTCGGCCTTTTTATTCCTTTGCACACACACCACTAAGGTAAGTCTTTAGCCTTCCTCCTTCACTTTGCACACACACCAAATGTGTGGTCTTCACTTTGTGCACACACAACTTGTTCTCCGTTTTGCACACACTTGGGCTTGGCCTACTTCACATACTAAGCACACACACTTACTTGTTCTTTTAATCTTCTTCAAAGTGTGCACTTCACTTATGCACACACTTGGTTCTTCATTTTGTACACACAAGGGCTACGACCTCCTCTTTAATTTGCACACAAAGGTTGTGATGGCCTTCTTGTTTTTCACACACACAAGGCTACGGCCTTCACTTGTTTTCACTTAGCACACACACTGCCAAGTGTGTTCTTCCATTTGCATGCACACCAAAACTAAGGTCTCGGCCTTCTCTTGCTCACACCCGAACACCAACCCAAAGAGGCATGCAAGGTGCAGCCTTTTATCCTCTTCTTCAAAGTGCGCAAGGGATACTTGGGTGCACAAGGCAGCGCGCAAGGTCCTCGGGTGTGCAAGGTGCAACACCTCGGGCGCAGGGTGTCAAGCACCTCGGCCACGCAAGCTCCTCCTGCCGCGCAAGTTTGCGGGCAGTGAGGGCTCCTTCTGCCGCGCGAGTACTCGGGCAGGGACCTCCTTCAGAGCCTCGGGTGGCTCTGGAACTTCAGCCGCGCAAGTGGTATTTGCGCGGTGGCTTCAAGACTTCGCGAGGCACATACGGCACTCACAGGATTTCGAGTTTTCAACAGATCAGCAAGCATAAACGAGAGCATGGGCTCTCCTTTTATAGGCAGAGACGTCTCGGATCATCCGCGTGCGATAAATCTTTGATCTCCCGAAGATTTCACATCTTCAAGATTCTTTGAAATCTCATTTTTCACCTCTGTTCACGCGGGTTCTTTTCCTTCATTATTTTCCTCTTCATGCATGTGCATGGAAACGTACGCATGGCCTTTTTTAAACCCAATCCATGCAAAGCATCAACACCGAATGGCCTCACACCTTAGGTTGCTTCGGCCGAACTTCAAAACTCTCCAAACATTTCATGCAAGTGTATTTTTAAGCATGGATCGGTTCAGTGCGTCGAGACGATCCCAATGGACTCTTCGGCTTGATCGGAGATGGCCGGGAACTCGAATTTTGTCGTCGGGGAGGCCTCTGGTTCGAACGGAGCTCGCGGGTGGCAGCGGTCGAGCTCGAGGTTGAGGATGGACGGGGAGCCGTCGGATCAAAGATTTGGACGGCCGCGATCAGGATGGGCCGTGGCGGATTAGATGTGCGGCCGAGATCTGGCGCGCGATCAATCGAGCGGCCAGGATTCGCTCCCGGTGATTTTTCCGCGTCCCACATCGAAACGGCGAGCGGTTTTTTTCGCGGCTTATCAACCTAGCGCTCCCTCTCAACGCTCAGTTGTACTTCCCCCTCCACAGTGCCACCCCGCACCGTGTTCTCTCTGCGGGCGCGCTCTTGCGCCCACCTCTGCTCCTTGTGGGCGTGCTATGCGCCCACTATGCATGTCACGGGCGCGCTCCTCTCGCGCTCACGCTGCGCGGGCTTCATCACCGTGTGGCCTCGGGGCTTATACATGGCCCCGACCTTCCTGCCTCAGGGATATGCTGCCTTGGCCTGAGGGTTCCCCATGGGCGTGGTGACCTCGAGTCCCACATGAGCCTTGGGTGATGACCCTCGGCTGGCCTTCCTTGGTGGCTATTTTTTTGCTAAGTAAAACACTTAGGACTTTGTATAAAAACAAAGTAACCAAGTGAATATGCCAAATGCCACCACTCTTCTTCTTCATTTCTTCCCTTCTCTTCTTCATTAGAATTCCTCAAATCTCCTCAACATATACTCATTACTTAGGAGTGAATTCTTGAAGGTTCTTCTTCTTCAACCGAACTCCTAAATCACTTAAATTCTTCAAAGTGCTTCATTGATCAAATCAGAGATCAATTGGATCTTCTTCACATTCACATGCACGAAGTGTTAGTGCATGGACTTCATTAATCCACTTCATCCACTTAGAAGTTGTGGATGGATCCCATTCACTTCCTCATGCATTGTCTTAACAATGCATGGCCTTCTAGAGCTTGTTGTGACATTGTATCCAGTTGATACAAGTTCTTGGAACTTAAAGATCAGTTCAACAATCGTCAGATATGATGATGATGTTCCATCATCATCCATTATTCAAGTGGTGTAACATAGTATCATCTTGATACAAGTATTGAAACATTAAGATCAGTTATACAATCGTCTGATATAGTATGAGAATGTTTCAACCACAACATCCTATGTCACTTAGTGAATCTCCTAAGTGACATGCATCTTAGTACCATGGCCATTCTCCTTTCCTCACCAACACCATCACATCCTTTGTCATTCACATATTGAAACTCCTTGACATCCATCCATTCATTCCTTGACAACAACATACCTCATTGACAACAAATGCAACACAGTGCACTTCAGTAATCCATCATATCTTCCCTAAAAGTGTTCATGAATATAAAATTACCACACTAATGGTAATACTCTCTATGTTCCATGTATCCTCCATGTTCCCATGGATTAAAATCAAACAATTATACCCATTTTATTCCATTACCAGGAATAAGAACATCATTTAATTTGATATCGTCATTGTTGTGAACATCTACAATAGGTATTTTGCAACACAAACCGCTAACCTCATGTTTTGTCAAAAATGTATTCTTGTAAGAATTATAAAAAAAGTTAGTGTATTAGATATAAAGTTTCATATCATTGTTGAGGAGGTTACCTAAAATATCATCATACTTGAAGCATTTATGATTAGAAACCCTCGCTACGAATGAGTGCCAAATTGAGAGTAGTTTTTTTGAGAACAACAAGAAATGGCCTCTTGTGTTGCCTAGGGTAAAGAAAAATGTTTTGATACATACTTTAATTATATATTCCAATTGACGAGATATGAAATATTAGATGGTAATTTATCCATACATAGACAGATTTCACCCCTTCCTTGAGAAGCTTCATTTATTGTGAAAAGTAAAACTTTAAAATTAATATCTATATACTTCATTAACTGTATGTTCCCCATGTTAGTATTCTTAAATTGAAAAATCTAGTTTACCTCAAGAAAGGATAGAATATTAAAATTAAAACTTTCAAATAAACCGTGCAGAAGGTTTGAACTTCTGATGCACTTAGCATACCACTCACCACAAAAAATTGAATGTCAAAATAATTAAGAACATTATGAAATTAATTTTTATCAAAAGAGTATTCTAAAATTTTAATTCCATGTGATGAAATACTAAAATATATATTCAATTACTATGGGATTTTATTAGGATATTCCACAAATATTGAATCAATCTACCCAGTTTAGAAGGATTATGGAAAAACCTTCGATCCCTATATGGTTGAAACAGAATAACATCCTCCTTCTACAACATAGATTTAGTCAGAATAGTAAAGAACCAACTATAATATCTTCAGCATAAATATTTTTTATCATAAAAAATTAGGTTTCACTTGAAATAGAAATAGCAGTCAAAGTACTATTGGCCCTTGGTCCTCATTTTCCTCCATAATCGATAATCAGTTGATCTTTGAGAGAAAGAGAAGGACCTCCAAATGAATATATTATAGTTGGTTATTCACCGGGTTGACTATCTCAGGTTTCAAATGGAAGACCAATGATGTTGTTAGAAGGGTAGATGAATAGCTATAAACAACATACAAGTTTGATAAAATGGAATCATCTTCAAGCCATTCAGGAACAATATAACCAATATTATAGTGAGGGAATAGCTCTTAGATGAATCATATCTGATAACCATTACTAAAAATATAAGTCATTTATGAGATGTGGAATAGAATTTTGAAACCAATTCTTGAAGAGGGTAAAATCCAAAAATTAATAAAAAATAGCCTGGAGATCAACTTATATATGATCTAAACAAGAAACTACATAAAGAACAAATAGAATAGATTTTCACACATTTATATCCAATGTTACAATGTTTTCTATCACCTTTCTTAGTGGAACTTCCAATGTTACAGATTGAATCAATGTTTTTTTGGAGAAAAAACCCTTCTCATTGTTGAAAATGAGAAGAGTGGAGTAAGGTCCTATGCCCGTTATGTCTCAAGATGTCACCATAAACTCAAGGGATAGGAAAACCCCTTATAGGTACTTGTTATCTTATGTATTCTATCAATAACACGTAAACCCTATAAATGAGGAATTGAAGAACTCTGAAATATATTTATACTGAAAAATATTGACTTACTGATGAAGATCATTCCTCAATGGATTCAACACCTTTGTCCTGATGGAAAATTTTTCTTTCCTTATCTTCTGAATATAGTCCCTCGGTAAGACTTCTTTTTTAACACCACACATTCTCAATGTCTCCATTTCCACCAATTCTTTCCAGATCAATACTCTAAACAACCATAAAAAGGCTTGACATAATGAGATAGTGAAGGGAAAAAAGATTCAAAATATGAAACTATAGTGAAACCTAGGGAATCATCTTGTTCATGTGTAATCTCAGCTGACGATTGTATGTTACTAAAATTAATTTATTTGAATTGATGTTTCTATAGAGGTAATGATGAATTAATTTAATATCTATCCTTGAATTTATTCATAAAAATTTGAAAAAAATTTTATGAAAATAATTGGTTGATGAATTTTTGTAATTTTTTTGTGGGAAAAAATTTAGTTTTTTAAATAGTTTTTTTAATAATATTATAGTGTTTTTATGGTATTTATGTTGTAAGTTTCATTTCATTTTAATTATGTATTGGGACTTGTTTTTATTGATATCTAGTGTGTTTTTTGTGTGTATTTAGTCTGTTTCTGGTGTTGCGGTGTGCTGTAGAAACACACTATAGTGGTGCTAAAATGTACTGTTATAGAACACTACCGTATCACCTTTATTAGTGCTTTTAAAAGTGCTGATAAAAAACGCATTTATCAGCACTTTTGAAAGCTCTAATAAAATTACTTTATCATCACTTATAAAAGTGATGATAAAGGATTCCTTTAGCGACGCTAAAAAAATGATGATAAATGGGACCTTTATTAGTGCTTTTAAAAGCACTAATAAAGGTCCCTTTTTTTCAGTGCTTTTAAAAGCACTGATAAATGTATCCTTTATTAGTGCTATTTTAGCACTGATAAAAGTTTGGGGTTTTTAACGTCGCTCAAGTAGTCAGTGCTTTTATATAACTATTAAAGACTAGTTTATTAGTAGTGCTTAAACCTTTAAGGATGCCCATGTATTTGAAACCAAGAGGTGTATATCCACTCAAGGTGAATAATGATATCAATGAGTAGTATCTTGAATAAATGACAATTAAATATTTGGTTGGGGATTACACCTAGGAGGATGCCAATGTATTAATATCTCCCCTATCTACTGGTGTTACTAGGAGAAAATAATATTGTTATGTTTGGGGATTAAACCTAATAGGATTCCCATGTATGATGTGATTGGGGCTTACAACTATTGTGGATACCCATAATGAAAGATCACAGGGGATCATATTATCACATGGTAATATCTTCATTATGTTTTGTGAAAGGGGGTCCAAATATCATTTTTCATGTTGGAAATTGTGAAAGTGAGTTTACCTAGGAGCTTCACATATGTTAGGTCACATAGCATTGGTCTCATAGGAATTTCCACATATAATTGGTCACATCATAAATTCCACATAGAATTTCATGAAGGGTCCATGTATAGTGTTATTCAAATAGAATTTCATGAATCTTATTTATGGAGGAATTTATGTGTGGAGGGAATTCTTCATTTAGGGATTTATTTTCAGAGGGACTTCTTGGGATTACATCGCAAAGGCCCTCCTCGGTTTGGAATATAGGAATTTTAACAAAGTAATTACTAGGGTGTGAATCTAGTCTAAGACTCATAGAAAATCCTCCATGTGTATCTTATCCTTATTTATTTTTGAATTGGTTGTTGGTGTTTATAGGATTAAGTGATCAATTATTTCTTGAAATAACTAGTGCTATAGAAACTGGTGGCTTTATAATACTTCACAAAGGAGGGTGGTCCTACTAGATCTTCAAATATTAGTCTCTCAAAGGGATTTCCACAAAGGAGTTTCATAAAATAATTGGTTCACTATGTGGCAGTCAAAAAATGAATACTTAGAGAATAAAATAATTTCATTTTCGAATTTATTGTTTCCTGAACTATGTAAAGTGCCAACGATTAAAGAAAATTGTTATGTGGTCAGAAAATCACTTCTTTCGAGCTAAAAATGACAAGGGATTCACAAACTAGTTAAAATGTTTTATGAATAGGTAAAGGTGATATATAATGAGAACAAATCCAATTAGTATTAGTATAAAATTAATTTAAATCCACATTGGTATTAGATATCTTTGTGTAATTTTCAACTTTTTCAATTTTACTTCATTATAAAATGAAAATAAATTTAAAAAGGTTATAAAATATGATCTATAAGCTCAATGAGTAATCAAATATAATCCAAAGAAGTGTAATATTCCATTAATTTATGGTTTATACTCCTAGTAGGATTTTTTTGGATCCAAAATGTTCTAAAAAACCCTTTAAAATGGGTTTTAAGGCATCAAAACCTATTTATCAACAATTTTTTGAAATCAACCACTTACTCCGTGAGGGAGGTTCTCACCACCATGCCACCAGGACATAAAACATTTCTTAGCAATCTAAATCCCTTGGTTCATGAGAAGTCTTGTGGATAATGTAAATCCAATCAACTTCTTCATCTGTCTTGTAGAAACCTTTTTACTGAAACTTGACATGTGTTGTCTTATGTTGGGATAGTATCATGGGTCATGAAGAAAAGTTAATAGAATGATTTTTTATGATAGAACACCTGTAAAGAGGAGTTTGGATCATTTTTTGAGGTTCAAATCATGTTCCTTAGTGGTTAGAAGATATATATATTTATATTGTTTCTTTATCCTTAAAATAATGAATTTTAATGTTATTTAGTGAAATAATCGATTGACATGATTATGGATCACATAAATTGCTACTAGAGGTAAGTAAATTTTTCCTATCCTATGGGATAGGAGTATGTTATTATGTGAGAGTGGGATATGGAGGTAGATATATATAACCATAATTTTAGTCAAATAGAATCCATTACAGTGTAGGTGTTGAATTTGGTTTTGACTATGGATAAGGCGATGGTTCTAGCTAATTTTCCTCTAGTGATAAACTATTTCTAGGATGTCATCCTAGATGAATTATAAGAAAACCCTTATTAATGGGAGATTGAGTTTTCAATAAATATTTTGTCTTGTGTGGAAACTATATCAATTCGTTTTTATCAAATCGAACTCACCAAGTTAAAATAGTTGAAGCTATATCTTTATGAACTTTTGGTGTAAGTCTTTATTACCCATAGTACCTCCCATTATATTGCTACAATTTTATTTTCCAAGAAGTTATAAGCTAGAATTAGTTTTTTTTATTAATTATAAAAGTTTGAATCAAGTTACATTAAATAATATGAATCTTTTTCTTTGGATTTATAACTTGATTTATCAATTGAGATAAGCTTAATGGTTCTCTAATATTGACTTGTTCTTAGGCTTCCATCAATTATTGTTCAAGATAAAGGATGTTCCAATGTACTCTATATGTAAACCTTCAATGTGGTGTTTCTTGATGAAATTTTAATACATTCTCATACCTTAGAGTTATATGTATATAACTTAGATATTTTATTGAGTATGATTCAATCACATAAAATTTATTCCAAGTACTCAAGGTGTATCTTTTAGATCTCAGTGGTGTTCTTTTTGGGGAACACAATCTCATAGGTGGGTATTTTAGTTGATCTAGAGAAGGGGAGGTGGTTATGTCTTGGGTGTGACCCAAGAATGTGTAATGGGTTCCTCAATGAGTTCACTCACTCAGAAGTTCCCATGATAGGGATAACCAATAAGGAATTATTGTTTTGATTGGATAATTAATGTGAATATATTTTCCTATAGATAAAGAATAGGTTTACATCCACTCTAATTTTTATTCATTTCAACTTAATGAGTTCTCCCACTATATATTTTGATGCCTCATGGGTCATTATGGGAGTCATATTAAATAAGGTTGATGGGGTGATTTCTTAAAGGTCTTGTTAACTATGGACAGAAGAGATAATCTATTCTACTCATTATTCAGATCTAGATATCATGGTTCAATCCAAAAATTGTTTCCATAATTATATTTTTGGTGAGATATTTTTCTTCTACATAGTTCATAAGATCTTGAAATGAAAATTCTTCCACTAGGAATTTAACCTAAGATAGAGGAATTAGGTTGAGTACCTCAAGAGATTTGAATTTGAGATATAAATTACCTTGGGTTTAGGGAATATCATCATATATTATATCAGTTGAAATCCTTCATAGAAGGGAGTTTAGATTTATAGTGTGGATAGGAATTCAATTTTTTTATCACAAACTGGAATATTGATATATAGTATGGATGATAGGTTGTGGCATATACTAATTTAGTAATTATATCTTCATTTATACATTGTGTAAAGTCTATGCCAAATCCTAATTTGATTTATATTATAATATAGAAACAAATCTTGGGAAATGATCCAGTCTCAGGATGGTATTCTGATGAGGAAAAGTTTTTATACATCCATGGTCATGTGGTGGTCATAACTTCTACGAGTGATGAACTGATAGGGGAATAACATGCCTCAATATGGGATGAAAATCTAGGATTGATCAAGTTTTATCATAAAATTATGTTTTATTTTTGTTTTATAGGTATTAGGAAAGTTATTATGGTGTTTTCACTCACTTCCTTACCTATCATAGGATAAAGATAGAGAACCAGTTGTCATGTTGGTTTTTGGAACCCCTTCTAGTGTTTTAATGTAAGTTGAATGAGGTGGACATGGATTTTATCATTGTACTATATAGTACATAGTGGGGTAATATACACTTTTGGTGGTAGTTTATCAGGTAATTAAAGTTGTATACTTCATGATTATCCTAATGATATAGTCATTGGATGAGTTAGGCATGAAATATGTGCATAAAATAGTGAAATCACGTGGTGTTCTTATTAAAATCATATTGGATCTAGACATGTGTTTCATTTTCAAATTCTGGTAAGGCTTAAATAATTCTATAGTCTCTCACATGAATCTGAGTATAATGTATATCACCCACCAATTTATAGATAGTCCGAGATGATGATCTGGTTATAATAGGATATGACTAGGACATGCATTTTTATTTTAATGGAATATTGGGTGACCATATCACCCCGACAATGTTTGTATATAAAAAATTATTTCTATATTTAATCCATATATATTCATTTAAGTCTATTTATTATAAGTTGTAGTGCTCAACTTTTTTCTGGTTAAAGGTAAGTGATTAAATTCAGTTTAATCCAAGATTACTATAGAAGACCATAGAATAGGTAAAGTTAACCTAGAAGTGATTGGTTACCACTCAAATCTTGTAAAACCCCAAAAATTTAGATATATAATTTCCCATCAATATATATATATATATATCTTTGATGTATTCGGTAATTCATTATAGTACATTAAAAAATGATAACACTTTTTTATTAATTTAGAACATTACATTTATTAAATAATTAACCCTACTAAAATGCACACTATTACAATTAGAAATTAAACCAAAAAAATAAATTTACTAGATTAAGAAAACTAGGATAACCATGATCTCCTCAGATTATCCCACCCATGAAAAATATTTTGAAATGGAAATAGAAAATTGGTAATGTTATATTTATTTTGAAAATGATTAATATAAAACATTAATATAAATTTAACTATGAATGAATAAAATAAAAGGAATTTTTAGGAAGTAGACAACCATTATGACCATTGTGAATTATAACCATTAGGAATTATGACCATTGGAAATATGGTCAATATAAATTGACAATTAGAATAAATGTATATTAATTAATAGGACTAATTTGTGTTGAAGGGATAAATGATGGCCTCAACCCATATAACCATGCTTTACAAATATCATTTATTAGAGCTTGTGAGGGATGCAACATCACTGGGGTTAAAAAATTACCTAACCCAAAAAGAGCTTCAATAAGTGAGGTTCAAGTGGAACCAACTATGAGAACATTTCAAGTTAGTATACATCACCACATAAATGATGTTATCAGTTCCACCCCATGAATATACTATCACCGCACACTTTACCCTTATGGAATATGTCAGTGTAATAAGGGGTAATATACATTGACATTAGTGATATAATGGTCTTTTTAAAATGAAATAGTTGTTTCTTAAATCCAATTATAATTAATATTTTATAAAATACACATGAATATAAGATGAATATGATAAAAAAATGATATAAAGAAAACATAATTATATTTTTGGAAAATATATAATTTAATTTAAAAATAATTTTATGATAAATTAAAAGTTTAAAATATAATTTATTTTCAATAAATATTCTTATAAAAGACTATTTATTTGAATATATATGATAATAACATTTTATAACATCTCAGATACTTTTTTACAAGGTTAATAATGTTGATTATGTCATAAAATTATTATTATTGAATAAAAAAGTTTTTGTATTTTAAATTCAAATTTAACATAATTATAAAACTATTTTTATAAGATAATTTTTTTAAATCATCATTTTAAAATTACCTAATGGTGATTTTTTATAGTTTATTTAAAAAGTAACATTTTTTGATAAAAATTTAATATGACATGAATATACAGTGAGAATTATGACATCTTAATAACCTAAAAACCATTTAATAAATTCTATAAAATTTTCCTAGACCAAAAATATATTTCTTAAATAAAATAAGGTATTTTGATGCGATAATATTATTTTCCCAAACTTGTATAGAACCTTCAAAACCAAAAGTACATTTTAAAATTTCAAAAACAATTTGTTATGAACATGACTCAACTACACATTAAAAATTATATTATATTAAGATTTTAGATTCTTAAACTAATAAAATATTGAAAACCACTCATACTTTTGAAATACACTAGTAAAATACAAGGTGAGTCCATTTTTTTGTAATTTTTAATAACTAGGTGTCAATGACCTAATTTTGGAAATTAATAATGAATCCCCTCTCTTTTGATATAAATTCCCACACATTGTCCCATTACACGTCACTAAAAATTCATTAATCACAAATTTCATCTCATTTTCTATCTATATATCCCCAACCCTAATGAGTTTCTAAGGATCTATAGAGATCCTATCGATATTAAATAAGTAACCTATCAAGTTAATGGATTATCTCCCCCATATTTTACATTTAATAACTTCCATTGTAATAAGCCTTATGATTCTCAATTTATTATGTTATCTTCTATATATGAACATCACTTTACTGTCCAAATATTTACTATATAGTGAGAGACTATTTTCCTCTCCCATTTATCCCATCTAATAACTTTTATGTACACAAGTTTTACTATAAAAATTATCCCAATATTTTCCATGACATACCTTTGTGTTATGAATTCCCAAAACTATTTTAATTCCAGGATATTCACCTGTATATAACTGAAATTCATTTATTAGGTACTTATATATATAAAATATACCTTCCTCAATCATGGTATTTAAATTATTAAAAAATTTCTTATGTTATATGATCAATGTGGAATGCATAAAGTTACACATATGAAGGGTGTACCCTAATTTAAATCCAATGCATTGGATAATGTTTTGATATCATGATATATCATGTTTGGTGGATGGTAAATTATCCTAATCATGCTATGTTATTATGTCTTAGTAGTTATCATCAACTTATTCTTATCATGAAAAGTTTTGTGTTGTTTCCATGTTTATATGATACCATTATTTTATGATGACTTATTCTCATTCCCTTCTTCCATGTGAGTATGTATGATTACTAGTTCTTTATTTTATCATGATATTACACTTAACTCATATGTATTATTTATCATAATACTATGATTTTATGATTACCTTACAAATATTTATAGCTCACCCCATTTCTTATGTGCATCCTTAGGTTGTCTTGTGTGGTTTTAAGAGTTCAAAGGAAACTAGAATAATATTATTGAGTTTTTAATAATTATGTTTTTTAATACTTTATGTTGATGGTTTATGTATCTTATTTCACAAAGACACATGGCCTCTCAATTTTATAATATTTTATTATAAGAAAATTTATGTTAAAAATTATGAAATAATATGTATTGGATATATAGGTTTTTATAGTTAGTATCAGAGAAAGATAAATTTGTTTTATGGGATTTAGATTGAGTAAAAATTATTGAAAACCCTATGGAAAAGTCTAAATATAGGAAAAAATTATTAAATTTTGGTAAATTAAAGAGTATTTGGTTTCCTAGTAATAAAATCCCTATATGGATACTATTAAGTGTATGAGGTTTTGGAATATATTAATCTATGTTAGCCACCCTAAAAAATGTAAATTTAAAATTGATTCGATCTTCACTTGGTGCATGATGTGGGAACCTAAGACTTCACACATGTCTTGAAACTCTCAAGGGATATGCTTTGGATAATTCCTATACTCTTTAAAAACATTATGATAGATTTTGATATAATTTTAGATTAGAATAATTTATAAAAAATAGACCTTGGATAACCTAGATTAAAACTTATAGATTCATATGTTAGGGTATATATTTCATTCCTTATAAGATAAGAATTTTTCTTTCTAATATTTTTTCTGAATCATGTATCATCATTTCAAAATTTATGTTATAAAATGGAATGAAATAGTATAAATCATGTCAATGACAAGTGTGATAAGAAACACCATGATTATTCTAATGAAATACTTAATATTATTAGAATGGATGTGGAGAACTGTATTCCAATACTTGAAAAAATGAATCATGTTTTGAGTAATAATATTAATCATGTTGAACTCCTACCTTCCCCTAAATAAAGGAAGTCACATGTTATTTCTTTATGTGATAAATACCTATGACATTAATTGGATCTTATGATCCCATAATTTCAATGTAAAGGATTAGTTTTATTGATAATATATTATTTTTCATCAAATGATTTCAGTAAGAAAAAGTTCTAATAGTTCATTCCATTATGGCTTATTACATTCCCAAGTATTAGTGTTGGGGGTGTTTTGTGGACACATGAAAGGTTTTTTGGAGGTTAGAGCTTCATTAGAATTTCCACATGATTTTTATACCATAAAATTAGGGTTTACTCTATAAGTTAGTGGTTTAAATCTTGAGTGCCCAATGATTTACGACTTCTTTGTGGTTGAGGTGAAGAGCATAAAGTTTTTTCTTTGTAAGAAGGGTTTTTATGTTGTAGGATTATTCTAGCCTAAGGATCCCTAAATTTATAGGTAAGATGATTTATTAAAGGTTTAATGGATTTAAATGGCAATTTACAGTGTAATTTTAGCAGGCCCATGGAATTTACGGTATAAACTTGTAATTTACATCGTAAATTTGGTGAGTTATAGGTCATTTATAAACCTATTTTTGATGATTATATTTTAATTATGCCTTATTTACCTCCAATTTTTGGATAAACTAAGGTTTCTTTCAAGTTAACATCCACCCCTTCCTCTTTTATTGATCCACAGGTAACTTTGGTGGCATTTTAGTGATCGTCGGTAAGTTATACTCCTTTCCCAATTGTTTTCCTCCCATTTTTCTTCAGGGTTTCACTCTGATGATGTTGTTTAATTTTAGGGTTTTTTAGCTATTTTTTATCCCTTGATGTGGTATAGTTTTCCCATCATTTCCTTGATCATTTATGGTTTTTTGGTTTTTTCTTCTTCACCCCGTGGGGCACAACGAGATTAGAAAGTTTCTTTGAGGTAGGAGATCCTCATTCTCTCTATTTTTATGTTCTATATGTGAAATATATATTTTTTTCATTCCATTAGGTGGATATTAAAAGTTTTAATAATAATTATGACTAATTGGTATAATTTAAGTTGATGGGTATGGGGCGATATCACATGTTTTCACTGCTTTGATTTTTTTATAGATGATTTTATTCCATGTTCATGCCTTACTAAAAATACCAAGTGTTAGAAGAATTTTTCACTATGTATGATATGATATGATGAACATTGTTGTGTTATTTTCTATTTCCACAATTAATAAAAGGATAAAGAATGTATATTTGGATAGTAAACTCATTGTCTAGGGAATCTGGTTTATGTGATAATACCCAAAATAAATTAAGAATTAATGTGATAAAATCCTAATTTTTTGAAGCTGTAATATATTGATGTTGTGTGTGTATGCCTTTTTTTTAATTCCATTTTGTGGTTTGGGACGTTTTTTGGTGGTGGAGGTTCCTGAATGTGCTATGTGATGTGATGTGGTGGTCGGTTAGCCTTGATGAGATGTGGGGAGATGTGTGGTTATGGTATATCATGTGGTTCATAGTGGTAGTGGTGCAAAGTGGATGTGTTTTTGAGGTGGTTTTTATGTGTGTTTTTTGTGGTGATATGGATTGGTTGATTGTTTATGTATATGGTGATGGTATTGGTGTTTTTGTGATTATCGTTTTGATTTGGGAGAATTGTTGTGTGGTGGTTGTGTTAGTTTTTTGATTATCCATTAAATAAATTGAGAATACAAAACAAAACAAAATTGGTTGTTAAATAAATGATATGTGCTTGAAATTATTGTGTGGTAATGGATTAATTAATTTAATGTTTAATGAATGGGAAGTATAAATGTGAGTGAAGTGTCCTATTAAATTGAAACATATATATGGATTTTTTGTTGGTTGTGTGATGTGTTTCATATAGTGGTGGTAATTTTTGTGATGGTTAGCGTGTTTTATAGTGATGGTGATTAACATTTGTTATTTCTTTTGATTTGAACCCATAGGATAGGTATTGTGTTCTATCTATATATCTTGTATTTTATGTTATTTCTATACATGCCTCACATGAGTTGGATAACCTTACTAATTCTCAGAGGTTCTGGGTTACAAGTTCTTTACCTAAAATCTGGGATGGTGATGATATGGATTCCTAGATACCACCTCTTCCCTACACTTCATTCAATAGATATTTCTTAGGTGTATTAAGGTGATTTGTGTAGTGATGGCCTAGGTGTCTCTAGGCGAGTTGTGTAGTGATGGCCCTAGAGTTTTCAGGCGAGGTGATGTGATCTGGCTTTGATGAGATGTGATATGTGGTGGGGTTCATGAAAGGTAGGAGGAGGGAACTTGTTTAATGTCATTCATGTTCATGATACCCTACTACCTAAGTTATATGATGATATGAGGTGTGATGTCCATGTGTTTTTGGTTAATATGTGGGGTGGTGATACTTTATGCTATCACATGATGCTAGACCTTATGAGGGTGGGGTGAGTATTAATTTTTCACAACCCACATAAAAGATGTTTGGTTGTGATATGATGTGATGTGATGTGTATAGGTTGGATGAGAGTAGAGGATGTTCAATGTTGGGGCATGAGAGAAGAAAATAAGTGGGGAAGAGGCAGTAGGGAACATTAATTTGTTATGACCTCAATACTATATTACTATATTGTATGTTTGATTTTGTGATTGGGTATGGGATGATTATTTGGAATTTCTTGGTGATTGTTGGTTTTGTTTTTTGTTCACTATAATCTTAGTATTCTTTTTTCGCATGTTCTTTTGTGACCTTGGTTATTTTCCTACTGATTATACATGTAATTCTCACCCTGCATCAATAATAGGTTTTTAGGTATCTTGGAGGACATTGGGGACTGATCTAGACATTATTATCTTGGGTTTTGTGATTGATGTTTGGTCAATGTAATATGACCAATATTTTTGGTATATTGAATTTTTTTATTGTTTTTCTTTATACATGAATTGTAGTATGTTTTTTGGTATATTATATATTTTTATGGAGTTTTTTGGAGTTTTTTATCCTATCCCTAGATCCATTTTTATTATAGAGTGTAATGAATACAATATATGTGATATTTTTATACCCTCAGTGCTAGTTTACAACTTGGGACCCATATGTGGGGGGACTCAGGGTTCATTATCTATCTTATTTCATTATGGTATCTTTATATGGAGGGAGTCATGACATAGTGGTATCAATGGTTTTGGTTGATTAATATAATAGATTATAGAGTTACATGTAGTGAGGTTTTCATGGGTTGGTAGAGAAATAATGTTAATTGATCTTGGTTCATGATATAGGACAAGGAGACTAGCTAGGACACTAGATTTTAAGGCCCCCATGATCCATTTTATAGAATCTAAGATTATTAAATGACTATGTGAAGTGGAACTATTGTAGAGTAGAGACCTAGGAGAGGTACATGCATCACGACTTATTGTGTTCTAGTTAAAATTGAGATATTTTAGATAAATGAATTAAATTAATAAACCTATAATAAAATATCATGTTATTAGGCTTAAGATGTTATACTTTCCTTTTAGGAATGGCTCTTGTTCATTTCCCATGAAGGGTTTAGGTAGTTGAGTTGAAGTAAGATGATCCAGTTGATCCTTATAGGGTTGACCCAACAATGTGGGATGAGGTTTGGATGAGGTACTTTCATGCCTTTAAATGACGATGTTTGGGGAAGAACAAGGTGAGAAACTCATATTCGGAGATAGAGTGTTGGGTGTTGGATACTAGGATCAAATTCAATTTGATCTGATCACGAGTTTAGTTCTGGGTGTTTTTTGCAGTTATTTAGTTATAGGGAGTAGTGTATTAGTGGTGGAAGTTATACAATGGTGACTGTAAAGAGGAATATGTGTTGTGTATATACTTTCAAATGAATTTCTGTTCAGATTTCCAATGATGAGGGAAAATAATAGTATGGAGATACTCTCTATTTAACTTGGTATTTTGAGAATGTGGGGGTCTTGGGATTAGTTTCAAGGTCATCCTTCATTTTTAACAGATTTTTTTCAAGATGAGGAGTCCAAAATGTGGCATTTGAAGGTTTGTGACAAGTGATCAGGTATGCGGTCATAATGTTTACACTCATATCATACCATGTGGTAAAAAAGGGTGAGGTTATTGAGAAAATTATTTAATTTAGATTTCATCCTTGTGATAATGTTCAAAATTTTATCTCAAGGAGTAGGGCTTTAGGAAATTGGTTGCGGCTATTCAGGTGGTCAGGGTTCCAACCAGTGGAGAACCAACCATGACAGATCTTCTTCAGTCCTTTTGGGGTAGGTGGATCCCGAGAACCTATCAGAGGTTTTTTGTTTTCATAGTATGCCTATAGAGTATTTGGGAATCATCAACCTCATTGTCCAACTTCTCATAAAGATCAATATCAGGTTACTGTTCAATCTCCTTTTCGAAAGATGTGAAAGTTTCTGCTATGTCAGTTTTACTAATGGAGACCACCAATCTTTGTTCAGTATTCAAGAGTTAGTGAATTTGGAAGAGTTAATCCTTGTGAGTAGAAATATACATAGGTACCTAATACAAAATGTGATAATTGATTCTAACTATAGAGATATAGTGGGATCAGACACGGATAGATGCATGTGTTAGTGGCTTCAGTGTTGGTAGATCCAGGAGTTCTTCAAGTTATAACGAGTTTATCATCCACTATTTCTTATGATTTATTTGATTCAATATCCTCACACTTCTATTTTATCCTACTTTGGTATGTTATTTTAGATTGAATGTAAAGAGTCTTCTAGTTACCTTGGTATTATCGACACCTATTGGAGTTGAGGATTCTTTTTTTGATGCGTATCATGGTTGTAGACTAGTGATGGGGAAGTAATAGTCCATGGGAGATTTTTCTTGTTGGATATATAAACATATTATGTTATTCTTGACATGAATTGGTTGACGGTGAGGGATAAGGGTATCCCAAAGACTTCCTTCTAGTCCATGTATGGGTACTTCAATTTTGTAATTATTCCATTCATTGTTATAAATGTTCCATCCATGTTCATGAGACTCATGAAATCCATATTCTATGAGTTACTCAACTAGTTCATTGTCGTTTTCATTGATGATATCTTGATCTACTTGATGTTAGTGGATGGGTATGATGAGCATCTCACACCTTTCTTGTAGGTCTATTGACCCCACCTCTCTATGAAAGTTGTCTAAGTGTGAGTTATATATGTGAGAAGTGTTTTTCCATGGATGTGTGGTGTCCCAATAGGGTGTGGTTATGGACACATCAAAGAATGAGGTATTTATTTCATTGTAATCACCCATAAACATAGAATATGTTTGTAGTTTTCTTGGCATCATAAGCTATTATCTAAGGTTTGGTTATAATTTCTCTTGGATAATATCCCTACAGACTGTGTTAACTATAAAGGACTAGTATTTTTTATATACTACTCAGTTCCAGTAAGAATTCATTTATCTCAAATAGAATGTTTTCAGTGATCCAGTTCTTTAATTTCTTAACAAGGGTGTGTTGTTTAAGGTTTTATATGACTTTTACCATCTCATCATGAGATTCATGTTGATGTATAAGAAATAATTGATCTCATATGGTTCTAGTAAGTTACATACCCATGGGAGTAACTCTTCAAAAAATGATATACAGTTTTCATAAGTTATATTTGCGCCGAAGTTGTAGAGGCATTACCTCATTGGTGAGTGTTTTGTCATTTTTATGGATTGCGGGAGCCTAATTTTTTTTCTCTTATCAAGAAATGAATCTAATATAGTGGAGGTAGATGATGTTTCTTCAGGATCATAAATTTTAGACCTATCATACCATAGTAAAGGGGAGTTTTTTTTGTTGATGTGTTGATTTGGAAGTCATAAGGACATGTGGTTTGGGAGTATGTTGAAATTTGAAATGGGATAGAGAATCTTGGAGTGATGAATATTGAGGTTAGAGAGAGTAGTGGTCAAGCTTTTCTTTATCACATGATTTTTGAGTCATCCTTGATGAGTGTGGTGGAGCATTATCCATGGGGAGACTTAGAGGTGGGATTGATGCATGATCCTGTCGACTATGTTGATGCCCCTAAGTGAGGGTCAGAGGATGGATAGAACCATTTGTGTTTTAGGGAAGGGTTTTCTTTAAAAAGGCATTATGATAGGGATTTTTCTGTTTGTTTCATAGCTCACCTTTATCATTACATCTTAGTGTGACCAAGATGTATCGATGTTTGATGAGGAATCTTCGGTGGCAGGGATAAAATGGTTAGTGGTAAAGTTTTTGGCATGTTGTTTGGTTTTTCTATAGGTGAAAGTGGATCACTGTGTTCTTGGGGTTTTTTATAGTCCTTTTATATTATTGAGTAAAAATGGGAAGACATATCAATGGATTTCATCAATGGGTTACCTAGAGTTCAGGGATATTGTGATGTAGTTTTGGTAATAGTGGATCAGTTTATGAAGTCAGGTCACTTTTTGGTGACCCGTGAGTTGAGTACCATAAATTTATCAGTGAGGAATTATGTGGATGATGTGGCTAGGATTCATGGGGGTACTGATGACCATAATATCTTTTTAGGATCCCCATTTTACCTCATGAGTCTAGAGGGGATTACAGAATGTTTTTGGATCCCAATTACGCCTTATCAATAATTTCCACCCCCAGATAGATGGGAAGATAAAGTAGACCATCCTAACATAAAAATATATATTGGGAGCTTGAATCCTTGACTTTAATTGATAATGGGAAAGGAACATGCCTTTGTTTTAGTTTTTATTCAACAATATCTATCACTCATCCATTGGAATGGAAAAATTTGAGGCATTGTATGAGTGGTCATTTAATTATCCATTGTGATGGATAGAGGTTGGGGAGTCATCCATTCTTGGTACTGATGTAGTCCATAACATGACTGAGAAGATCTAGTTGGTTTGACGAGGGATGAGGGATGTGTAGGACTATAAAAAAGACAATGATGACTATAGGAAGAGTCCCTTAGAGTTTGAGGTTGGAGATCATGTGTTCTGGAGAGTCTCTCTTAAATGTGTGTAGTGGATGTTTTGTAGGGGTAAGCTTTCTCCATTGCTTGTTGGTCCCTTTGAGGCGTTGGGGTGTATTTTTTAGGTGGGGTATTGGTTAGAATTGGCACCATGGTTAGAGAGGGCCCATGATTTCTTTGATGTGTCTCATTTTCATTGGTATCTTTATCATAACTCCCACATCATTTACATGGGAGAATTATATAATGACGACGACACAACATCATAGAGAAGCCATTAGAGATCTAAGATCCTTAAGATAAGGTGTTGTGTGGATAGATCATTCCCTTTTATTATGTGTTACATATTCATGGTGTCTTGAAGGTGTGTTGTTATGATAAAGTGGTGTATATTCATTCCAAATATCTAGATTTGTTTTAAGTTTTTCTTTTATCTTTTTTGCTTTGATGAGGTGATTTTGGATCCTATTTTTTTATGATATATGTTGTTTCCCATGATGTGTAACATGTGATATTCTATAAAGATTCCAGTGTATAAAAGAGAGAAAACATGATTCCTAATTTAGATTCTTTATAACTTGAAACAATTAGAACCATACATTATAATTAATTCTTCACAAAGAAGATAATTTCTTGACATTGAATATGGAAATCCTTGATTTTTATTCCTGAGGAAGTGTAGTGTTTCAATTGAATTAGTAGTTATTTTGAGATGTGTAGGGATTGAGATGTTGATGTGGATAGTTGTGTGGAAATTGGTTTTGCTTGGATGGTACCAGATGTGTTTTTTTATTCCCTATGATAAGTTGTGGGTTGGTTGTGTGGTGATGTGGTTGTAAGTGATCTTTTGTGGTAATTTTGGTTTGTCTTGTTTGGTAGGTGCTAGTGCTTAGATGTAATGAGATACTTGAGCGTTATCTCATAGGGTTTTTATTCAGGGCCCTTCCCATTTCATCATTTTTGGTTTTGATTCTAAAGGATGAGAATCTATTGAGAGGTTTCTAATATAATTCTCTATGCTTTCTTGGCCTATTACTTTTCCATGTTTTGGTGTTGTGGTTTCTTATGAGGAGTATCAAGAGGTGTTATGAAGGTTTGAGTTCCATAATAACTACAAAATTATTTTAAAACTATAAAATAGGGGTTTATGATGTAAGTTGGTGGTTTACAGCTTTAGTAGACAATGGTTTAAAACTTCTATGTGACTTATGTGTAGATATTAAAAAGTGTTTATGCCATAAGAAGTGATTTTTACCAATTATTTTTATTCTATCCTGATGCATCATGAATTTTAGTGGAAGATGAGGCCTCGAGTTATTTATGGATCAAAAGGTGAATTTACTGATTATGTTTTATGGGAACATGTTATTTATAGTGTAAAATTTTAATTTTCAGAATAAATTAGGTGAATTAAAGGATGTTTATAAAACTAGGTTAGCCAATTATATTTTCATTTGGACTTAACTCTCTATCATTTGTGGTGAACCCTAGGAGCATTTTGGAGGATCGTCTATCCCCTTCCTCCTATCTTGATCTTTGGGTTCTAGTGAAGGTGTTTTAGTGATTGATAGTATGTTCTTAGTCTTTTCCCACTATTTTCCTCCCATTTCCTTTAGGGTTTCACTATGAAATTTTTGTTTTCATTTTAGTTGAGTTGTTGCTATGTTTTTTATCCCCTATTGTGGGGTAGTTTGATTCATCATTTCTTTATGAAAATGTGTTTTTCATCTTGTTTCTTATTTTCCTAGTAGTGATCAATGAGATCAGAAATATTCTTTGAGGTATATAATCCCCATTCTCTCCCTTTTTATATGATATATGTGATATCTGCATGATTTAATTTCCCTTGGGTAGATATTAATTGTTTTTATAACAATTTTAATGAATTGGATTAATTAAAATTGATGAGTATGGGTAGTTATCATAAGTTTTGACTGCTTTCATATTGTTTCTAATCATATTATACCCTGTTGATGCCTTTTTTAAAATAAAATCTATTGGAATCCTTGTTTTCACTATGTGTGATACAATTTCTTGACCCTTACTACGTTTTTGTGTGTTCACACCCTAAAGAAAAGTATAAAGAATTTATATTTGGGTATTATATTAATACCCATGGAGTTGGGTTTGTGTGATAATACCCATGCTATATTAAGAAGTAATGTGATGAAATCCCCTAAATAATTGTGGATGTCCAAATGTGTTTTTGTTGTGTTTGGTTGAATCTTTTTTCTCACCTTGTGTGGTTTGAGATTTTGTGTATTGATGGATGTGCTCAGATGTGTTCTATTATGTGAGGGGTTGTGATATAGTGGTTGGTTGGAATCTATGAGATAAGGATAGATGTGAGGCAGTGGTGTATGAGTTCGTGTATAATGGAAGTGGTGTGAAGTGGTTATGGTTCTATAGTTGTTGTGATGTGTTTTTATTTTATCGAGGTGGATTGGTTGATATGGCATGGTGATGATGGTGGTTCTAGTATTGTGGAAATTTTTCTTATGAGTTGGGTGAGTTGTTGTATGGTGGTTCTGTTAGTTTTTTTGTACAACCTTAAGATAAACTGTGATGATAAAAAGAAAAAAATAGGCTGGTAAATAAATGATATGTGCTTGAAATGGTTGTTTGGTAATGGATTAATTAATTGAATGTTAAATTAATGGGTAGTGCAAATGTGAGTTAGGTGTCTTAGTAAAGAGAAGACGATGTTTGTTTTGTGTGATGGTTTAGTGATTTGTTTCATATAGTGGAGGTAGCAATTATAATGGTTGGTTTGTGGTATGTGTGTGGTGATTTAATGCATGCTAATGTTGTTAGTATGATACCATAGCTCATGTATTATGTGTGATATATATTTCTTGTATTTCATGTCATTTATATATGTGCCTAAACTATGTCGGATAGCCATACTGATGCTCAAAAGTTCTAGGTTCTAGTTTTTTCCCGAACATCTTTTATGTTGATGATATAGATGTCTAGTTACCCCCTCTTACCACTCATCCTTTAGTAGTGATGGGCTAGTTGTCTTCGGGTGAGTTGTGTAGTAATATCATAGTTGTCTCCTAGCGATTTGTGTAGTGATATCCTTGGATTTTTTGGTCAAGGTGATGTGATATGGATGTAATGTGATGTGATATATAATGGGTTCATTCATGGTTGTAGGAGAGAATGAGGTTGATTTCCTTCACGTTCATGATATCCAACTTCCCTGGTTATATAACGAGATGAGGGGTAATTCCCTAGGTGTCTTCTATTGAGACTTGTTTTGTTGATGCCTGATGATGGAATAGGATGCTAGACCATGTGAGGGTGGGGTGGGTAGGGATTCATCCTGATCCACATTAGTGATGGTCTATTATGATATGATGTGATGCGAAGTGATGTTATGTGATGTGTATGGAAGGGATATGAGAGAAGTGAGTTCGACATTGGGGAATGAGAGTGGAAAATCACTATGGAATCATCAATGAGGCACCTTTATTTGTTATGATCTCGATTCTATATTAATATATTGATTTAATTATTTGGTGAGCGAGTCATGGAGAGGATGCGATGGTTATTTGACCAATCTAGGTTCTTGTCGGTTCTGCTACTTGTTTACTATCACATTAAGATTCTCTTTTCACATGTTCCCTTTATATATTGGTTACATCCCTAATAAGTATACATGTTGTTCTCACCCAAAATATATAAAATATTTTTCTAATATCCAAGAGGAATTTGGGGATTAAGATAGACATTACTAGCTTGGGTTTTGGATCTTCTGTCGATTCAATGTCATGGGAATTATAATTTTGGTATATTAGAGACATTTATTTGTATTGGATTACTTTATACAAGCATTATGGGATGGTTTTTGGTTTATTTTATATTATCTACTATAATTTTTTGTTGATTTTTAATCCTATCTCCCTATCCTATTTTTTATAGAGGGTAATGCCTCCTTTATATGTGAGTTTTTTATACCCTTAGTGTTATTCACCAACCCGAGGCCTACTTGAGGCAGGATTTAGGGTTCATTATCTCTCTTCCTTAAATATAGTATCTCTTAAGGAAGTTTATCATGAAAAAATTCATACTATCTATTTATCACTAAGAGGGAGAAACTTATCAGTGGTAGACACTGGACATGAATACAATGCATAAGGAGAACATTGAATCAATTTAATTGGACGGATTCAAGAAAATAATTTAAAAAAAAATATTTTCCCTACATGATTTATAGTAAAATGGATAGATAATTCCTTATACTCAAGAAAAACAAGGATGGATATATTATAGCCTATGGAGAAAACTTTGCAAGTCTTTCCTAATACACATTTTTCTTTCTTAGGGATCTTGAATAAAAGGTTTACCACTTCTTCAATGGGTTAGTTTAAAGTCATTAAAAACAATAGTTATTTAAGGATTCAATATCTAAAAGAAAATTTGTTGATTTTTCCTAAAAAACAATATGTAAGTTGGTGATTCATGGTGGTCCCATGGGGATGTATATAAGAAACAAATAATATAGTGTAACTATGGAGGGTAATTGGATAATACTCATATAAAAATGGGAATATGTCATCCCAAATGTTATAAGTATAGAATAAAGAATCCAATAAAGTTACTCAAGGGAATAAAGAGGTGTTTAATGTTTCAATGGTAATGGAATAAAACTAGTGACTTATAGAAGGATTTGAAGAATCCCACTAATGTGATAGAGGGAAAAAGGATTCAAATATATTCTTATCCCATGATCTAATGTTTCAAAAACAATGAATATGGAAACTATGTGAACCAATAACATATGAAAAGTGTTATCGATTATAATTTTAGATAGAGACCACCATATCAAAAATAGAAATAGATGGTATATTCTACCACTACTACTGAGGTGTATCATGGTAACAATGTAGTGGTAGTTACACAATTTGTTAATTCATAAATAGTGTATATATTATTTCATTACATTTTTATGCATTATTTCATATCATACATGTTTAGTTTTTCTAATCAAACACCACCTCAATACATGGAGGTTGAGTTATCAATGAAAACAAAAAAAAGGATATTATTGCATCTCAATCATATGACTCTTACATAGTTAATGTTTGTGGGATTAATCTTCTATAAAACTTTATCATAATCCCTTCAATGGAATTTTTTGTTATATTGGGAATGGACTAGATATCATAATAATGACCAATCATCATTTTTCATGAGAATAAAATCCCCTTAAATATCCCAAGTCATCCCCAGATTATATACAAGAACAAATATGAGGATTAATATCCTTTAGATACCTCTAATAAATAATGGAAAATGTTTTCTTATAAGTTAGAATATCTTTCTAAAATGATTGAGAAAAAATATAGGTTCACTCTTGAAGAAATGCACTTTGTAAGGTAATATGTTGATGTATTCCATGATGAGTTTTCTGGAAATACACCTAATCGAGAGTTTTATTTATCAATTAAAAATATACTCAAATTTCTACTAATATCTAAGAATCCCAATCGAATGGACCGAATTAAACTAGAGAACTATAGAAGAATCCACAATAGAATTCATAAAATAGATAAATATGTCAGAGTGCTTCACCATGGGGTGAACTAGACCAATTTGTTTTTAAAAAATAATGGTTCAATGAATTTATGAATTGATTAATGTGATTTCAATAAGATTATAAAAAAAATAATCCCCTTACACTAATTTATGACTTTTTTAATCAGTTATATTAATCCCAATACTTCTTTAAAGTAGACCTTTAGTCAGGATATCATCAATTAAAGGTTATAGAGGAGGATATTCCCAAGTCTTTCTTTCATACATTCATTGTACACTATAAGTTAATTGTGATTCCATTCATCCTCACTAACTATCCATCAATACTCATGGAAATACTAAATAGATTATTTTGAGAGTATCATAACAAAGTTTTGGTAGTATTTATAGATTATATTCTCATATACTCAAAAATAATGGAGGATTATGGGGATCATTTATGTATTTTACTGAGCACTTTGAGAAATTATAAATTATTTGAAAAGTAAAGTAAATGTGATATTTTATTGAAGAAAGTATGATTATTGGGGAATTTTATCACAATAAAGGGAATATCTATGGATCCTTAGAAGATAAAGATTGTTGATGAATGGATGAGACAAAAATCTATAACCGAGATCTATAGTTTCCTCTGATTATTTGGATAATATCAACAATTTTTTAGAAACCTTTCACAATTTTATAAACCACTAACCAATAAAATGTGAATGGAGTGAATTGTTTTTGTCCGTTAAGTGTGAAAAGAGATTAAAGTAGTAGAAAAAGAGGTTAATGAAACCTCTTATAATCACACTAACAACCCATGTTAAAGAATTTTTGATCTATAGTGATGATTCAAAAAAGGTATTAGGTTGTATACTTATGAAAAATGATAAAGTAATATCATATGCCTCTTGAGAGTTGATGATAGATGAGAATAATTTTTCTATTCATGATATACAGATGGTTTTAGTAATCTTATCATTGATAATTTAGAGGAATTATAAATATGTATTAAGGTGTGACATATATAAAGATCATAAGAGACTCAAGTATATATTCATAGAAAAAAGACCAATATGTTCCAATGAATGTGGTTAGAGATTATTGAGGATCATGATTTCTCATTTCATTACCATTTTAGGAAGGATAATAAAGTGACAGACATGCAATGGATAGACATGGGAATAATAAAGAGAGGAACATCATGTTAGATTATTCAAATGATTTTCAAACATCCCATTTGGAGAAGATTGAGGAAGCTCAAAGGGATTATGTTGAGGTAAAAAAGAATATGGATTTTGTGAGTAAGGGGAAATACGTATAATTTAATATTGAAAAATATAGACTTATGATATTTGGGATGTGAAAAATGAGTATTATTAAAGCACGAGATAAAAAAGGAGCTACTGAATGATACTCAAATCTTATCATTCTCCATCCAACCAAGGATAGAAAATATGAATGGGAATTATTGGTAGTGATATTGGTGGGGAAATATGAAGAGGGAAATTGTAAAATATACATTCATGTGTATGTTATTTCATCCAATAAATGTGTAAATGAAAACATCCCAAGGGATTATGAAACCATTACCTATACCTTTATAGAAATGGGAAAACATCACTATATATTTTTTCACGAGTCTTACAATGACAACTAAATGATAAAACTCCATATAGGTTGTGTTGGAATGTCTTAAAAAATACAACTCATTTAATTTCCATTTAAGAGGACTTCTCATTTGATCAACTTAAATGGATATATATTAAATAAGTGGTGAGGATACATGGTACACCACTATTGATTTTATTATATTAAGACCTGAGATTCACCTCAAAATTTTAGAAAGGTCTCAAATATAATTAGAATATATATTTGAATTCTAGTACAACCTATCACCCTTAGACTAATGTCCAATATGAATGGACTATCTGAAAACTTGAGGATATATTGATATCCTAATCAATGTAATTCATAGTTGGTTGGGGTTAGTATCTTCCATTGATTGAGTTCTCATAAAATAATAGATTTCACTTGAGAAATTAGGTGGATCCTTAGAAATACCTTTATAAAAATAAATTAAAAACTTTTATATTTTAGGAATGTGTTAGAGAACATAATTTATTGGGACTTGAACTGGTAGAAGAAACAATTGAGAAGGTCAAGACAATTTAACAACATATCAAAGAAGAAAAAATATGAAATAATAGTTATACTGATAACCATATAAGATACTTAAAGTTCATCATTGGAGAAAAAGTGTTCCTTCAAATATCATCATGGAACTGGGTCTTCGGGTTTGGGAATAAGGGATATCTGTGTCTTTTTTATATCAGTAAATTTGAGATTCTTTATTTCATTAAAGTCAAGGCTTGTTAATTAGAAATCCTACCAAACATGTCTCAAGTAAATGAAATGTTTTGTGCTTACCTCTTTAGGAATTACACACCACATTTAACACACCATGATTTTATGAAATATTTATTTTCAATTTAATTTAATTTTTTGATAACGTGTATTACATGAAACATAGATTTTAAACAAATTGTTATACACTATTAAAGTATTTTTACTTAATTTTATGGTATAACCTAGTCATTAAATTAGAGTATATGAATATAATTAACTAATTTAAGAAAAATATATAAAAATTTCCTATTAAATATAAATTCACTGATAAATTCTTAGTAAATAATCATTCAATTTTAAGTAAAATCATTTTACTCTTCAAAAATATGTTTTCTTCAAAAAATATTTTTATTTCTATTTGTGAGAAAATATTATGATTAATTAATGTAAATTTTTGAAATTTATTTTTATAAATTGAAAATAATTTTTAAAATCATCATATTAAAATTTCCTTATGATGAATTTTTGAGGATTTTCTTGAAGTGGTTAATTTCCCATTAAATAGTGAAAACTACTTATTTTTATTAAAAAGTATATTTTTGTTTTAGTCAAGTACAAAGTTCTATTTTTTAATATGCTTTAAATATAAAATTAGTTATATTATAATTTAAATAATCTAATTAATTTACATTGGATTCAATTTCTCTTATATGTAAACTTAGGGAAAAAATAAAGTAATAGATGAATCTAAATGTAAATTTTACATTAATTGAATTATTTTCATTATTTAAATTTATTTCTATTTTTTTTAAATTTTATAATTACCTTTAATTATTATGCAACAACGACACAATATTTCATCAATTAATTAAAAATATAATAAATTATTTAAAATATATTCAAATTAATTTATTTTGAGTTAGTTAATATTTTCACACTTTTTTAGATGAATATAACATATTATTTTTATTTTAAAGAATTATATTTTAATTTAAAATTTTTATTTATATCCTTTAAGTCAAATTAAATGAATAGTGTCTAAATTGAAAATAATAATATTTTATGAAAATAATATTTTATAACTTTGAATAAATCATAAAAATATATGGAAATTTGGATAATATATGTTCTAAAATTTCATCCATTTTCCATTTATATTCCATTTGGAACCATTTTTATTTATAATGGCTTTAATGTATTATAATCTTTTAAGAAATTATGAGAGTATACCTCCCCTCAATTTTAAAAGGTCATCCCTCCTTTATCTTATTCACACCACTTTAGAATTATATATTCACGAAAGTATTCCTAGTTATCTTATAAGATTTCTTATCCAAATTCTATAGGTTTTGGTAATCCCAAAAGACCAATCTTAGGACCCTTAAGAGGATATCCAAATGAGTCATTTCAAATAAGAGATAATCGCCTTAACCAGTCACTTTATTTTTAATTATTATTTTACCTATTATAAATCTATTATAATCTTAATAAAATCATATATTATGTATCCTAAATAAACAAAAAATTTATTATAATCATTAAACCACCTTTATTAACCCTCTTTTTCCAAATGGGATTTAAAGTTATTGCTTTTGTGTATGTATAACTTACCGTCTCCACATAATGATACAATTCGTTTCTAATAAACATATTTTATGGATGGGTATTTTTATGGGATTAATATTTATATATGATAATTATTATATAATTATAACACATGAATTATATCATCATATCTACCTTTTTAACTTTCAAACCCTGGGAAAATAATAATATCGCTTGTGCGTACGTAAGGACGATAATATCCATGAAGCGTTGTGATTAATTTATCATTTACACTTTAATTATATGGTAATACTTATAGATTTAATAAATATATATGATATACATGATAAAATAATGATTCTTAAAAGTTAATTTATTATTTATTATTCTTTCATTCACTCTGTTAAAAAATGACCTATTATCTCCATGGGCCGTGTAATTCATTTTTTTATCTCAAATATTATGAATGACTATAAAAATGTATATGATAAATAGATATAATATTTATATAATGGTAAACATTTTGGATTTTATGGAACCATGATCCAAGTATATTATTAAAACTACAGAACCAAAAAAACATGAAAAGTGAAACAGATAACACCTATAAAAGTGATTTTAATAAAGAATTATTAAAAATTATGTAATAAAAGGTTATAAGTAAACCATATTTGGTATGATATATATTATTATGTTTATTTAATATATTTATAATAAATAAATTTTTATTAAATTTTAGGTTTCAACATGTATAAAGGAATTCGAACCTATAATAATGGATTTTCATCTCAATTTTATTTCCATGGGACATATGCCAGATTCACCACTTGTTTTGTTATATAGTTTTTATAATTCCCATGAATTTAATATATGATAATTATTTGGAAATTTATTAAGATTTAAATATCCATTAAAGGTTACTTCTTTTATAGTTCTTATGATTCAAATATTACCAAAGTGGTTAGGCTTTATGTTATAATCTCATTCTTTTTCAGGATTGTTTATGACCAAGTTTATAATGATGAAATATTATGATCAACCTATCAATAAAGTAATGATTTTTATTAAAATATAATTATTTATTTAAAATAATTTTTTCCCTTTATTTTCCTAACCTTATGTACTAAATATACTGAATTTTTTTTAATGAATATCGACTTTATTTTTCTCTTTATTTGAAAATTATTTTCTTCCATGCCCAAGTTTTCTAAGAATATTTTAAAGAAAGTTTTTAGTATTCTCATATGATTGTTTAAATTCACTTTTACCCATGCTGTGCTTTTTAAAAAATGGTTTTAAAATGATTCTTCTTTTATTTTTCTTAACAATGTACTTTTATGATTTTTTAAAATAGCATGAATGTAATGTTTTTTTAACTTATACAGAATGAAAGGAATTTCCAATCATCAATAATTATTAATTCTTTGAAGATTACTTTAAAATTTTCTATGGTTATTTTCAAAGAAAAAGTTCTCTATAATATTTTCAAAAATAAATATATTTTCATGAGGTGATTTCAAAATGGAGAGGATATTTTCTTCGTGAATGTTTAATAACCTTTTAATTCTATTTCTATTTATAAAAGACAATAACATGTGATTTATCTTATGTTTTACTAGGGATATGAGCCAATGATACCATCCTCATTAATTATATGGATGGTTAATGTTTATGATGAAAATATGTGTATGAAATCTATTCCTTTTCCATTGGTTATGATCCGATGAAATGATTTAATGTTTATGAATACCATTTCTTTCCCATGGGTTATTCTATGATAATTTTTTATGAAACCCATTTATTTTCCCTGGGTTGTGCTATGATGAAATGTTTATAAAAATCATTTATTTTCATGGTTTTTGATATGATGAATGGTTTATGATCTTTTGGAACCCATATGTATGTTTTTCATTATTTTATTGGTGGTTACATTATAAACCAAGGATTGTGATTACATTATAACTAAGGGTGGTGGTTATGTTATAAAAAAGGGTGGTGGTCACATTATAACTAAGGACTGGTTGGACTAGAATTTTATATCCCTCTAATGCATTGGTTAATGATTAATTTCTCATGAGATAAACTGGACTAGAATGGGAGGGAGCATAGTTTAGTAAGGTACATTGTACTCTATGATATTATTAGGATTGTACCATGACTATAATGATATAATATAGGGTAAAACCAATCCACTATGAATATATTGTAAATGAACCTTGATTATTAAGGAAATAATTTTATTTTATTATGTCTCAAACTCATATATTATGATAATATCATTCTATCATGGCTTATTTTATTTGATTCCATTATGATTCATGTATTATGAACATCCAATCATTATGTTATGGCTCAATATTATGACCAATGATATTCAAAGTTATAAAGAAAATATTTAGGAATGATATGACTAAGAAGGGTTATAGTTATAAAAAAATAATGGTAGACTATTAAAAACCTGCTATTTTGTGTACACGTTTCTAATGATATTAGATCAATTTTATTCTGTTATGGATCATTATGACATGTAACGAATATTCATCTAATAAGATATAATATAGATGTATGAAAAGTATGAGTCTCTATAGTTGGTATTTGAGTAAGGTTTTGTTAAAATTTGGAAAATAGGATGATAAAAATTTAGTGATAACCCTGATGATAAGTATATGTATAGGATAACATCCTAAAGTTTTGGTAATTATCATGGATAACCTTGGTTAAAACTATGGTTTCATAGATTACAAATGATGTTTCATGATTTAGACATCCTATAAATAATTTTTCATGATTCTCACTATGTCTATTGTTTCTCACACTATTCCTTTTGGTTTTAGTTATTGGATGGAACCCAGAGGACTCATTTTAACACATATAAATAATAGAATTATTTTCCTCATGAGAAAACAAATGAAATAGAATCTATAATGAAAATTATGTGATTATTCATAACTAGTTATCATAATATATGATTAACAACTTGAACCTTAACCAACACTTGGACTCACCAATGAATAGAAGTATAGAGTTCACTGAGATCTCAGGTGTTCTATACTATAATGGAAAGAATATTTAGATTCCTATATATAGATAATGTGGGTGGAATCACTCAAGTTAATGTATTTGGGGAATAATAATATGTTTCGGTGTGGAAACGAATGGAATTGAGTAGTTTATTTATAAGGAAATATGAATAGTTTGATGGATGGAAATGAAGATCATCTCAATGTACCATTTATAGTTTAATGTATTAATATTGGGGAATATGGTCATTATCTGATCCAATTCACTAATTCAAGGGTTTAATTTTATATCCAGGAACATCTAATGAAGTGAAATGACTTATGTTTTTATGAATTATGATTTGAGAATTATGTTTTTTAAGTGTTATATTAATGATATTTTGTATATAAAGATCATAAAATATCTTAGGATAATTATATAATGTAATTTGAAAACATATGTTCAGTTGAGATAAATAGATGATTAACATTGGTTTGATATTATTTCTTACCTTTTAATTTATTAGTTGATTATAAGGTGATTTAGTTTAACTTTGATGATGTTTATTTCATTTTTGGATTTATAAAATATATTCAATATTTTATGAAGATATTTGAGGAATAAGAATTGTGTTAATTTTTGGAAGAATATATGTTTTCATGTGAGGATAAAATAAAATTTATAGATACCATCATGGATTTATATGTTTAATGTTGATCATAATTTGAAAAATCAACACCCCTTTTTTAATTGATATCATTTTTAAGTGATTTGAAAAATTTACTAAAAATTAGTAAGAGTAATTTATTAAGGATTAAATAACCCTTTAAATTTTTTATATGATTTGATATTAATTATGGTTTACTATATTATGGGATATAAATTATCTTGATTGCTGAAAAGTGATTTATTGAAAATGTGATATTTTTAGATATATTTATAGTTAATTGAATAATTACCTTTCAGGTTAGAATCTAAAATTGATTCATGATATTTTGGAGAATTTCATGAAATTAAATTATTATATAGTGATCTATCATGGTGATTAATAATATTTGGTATATATTTAATTCGTTTGAAGTATATTTTACCCGTATGATTAATAATAAATTTAACATGACATATTACTTTAGAAGAATGAAATTAAAATTTTGATGATATAAGATGAAGTGTATGATATATCATTTGAGATTAAAAAGTTATTTAATAATGAGGTTATTGAGGTAATTATGGATTTAGAGATTAATGTTGTATTTCTTCATATGATGGTTTATTTATTTTGATAATATCATCTTTCTTGCAATTTTTTTTGTTTTGTTTAATGGATAATGATAGGAGGAATATGTTAAAATAAATTTTCAATATATTAAAAGGATATTTTAGTTCTTTACTCATAAAAAATCATCCTTAATACTCATTATTTGTAGTGAAAAATTAGATTATGGTGGAAATTGATTAAATGGTGAAATTCTACCTGTCATGTATGTATATTTCCTTATGTTCTTAGTCTAGATAGTAAAATAATGACTCAAATCTAGGAAAATTATATTAAGGAAAAAAATTACAATGATCTCCAATTATGATGAATTAATGGTCTTTTAACCCCTCTTTTATTAATTATTTTGTGGTTGTTAACTTTATCATAACCATGTTCTCTATCACTCTCTACTAGTCCTTTGGAATTAGTTTTATATTTCATGACCATATTTTAACTTCTCAATAATGTTATCATATTTTGGAACCTAATTATTTGTTATTCTATATGACCTTCATATTTTCCCTTCCCTCATTTCAAGAGAAAATTTCACTAACCCTTGTTATGATGTGGGCTTCCACAATTTTTTTTTCAAATGTCAATCCATTAATTACTGAGGAAAATTTCAAATTATGGGGATGTAATTTATTAAAGAGAGAAGAATGTAATTCCCCTAGATTTTATTAATTTTTATCATTTAAATTTAATTTATTTGATATATTTTGTAACAAAGAACAATGAGTTTAAATGAACTATGATACACTATTAAAGTATTAATTTTTAATGTGAAAGATTTAATCTATGTTTTAAAATTTTGAGTTTGAATAGGGTTAATAGATTTTTTTAAATATATATAAATTTCATAATAAATATAAATTCATTGTTAAAATATTATTAAATAATTACAAAATATTTGGAAAAGTCATTTTATTCTTCAAAAATATGTTTTCTTCGTAAATTTTTTTTCTTGATTCTTGTGTAAAAATATTAAGATAAAATTATGAAATTTTGGAAAAAAAATTATAAATCGAACTCCAGTTTTGAAATAATCATATTAAAATTACCTTAGGATGACATTTTTAGATTTTGTGGAAAAGTTTGATTTTCCAGTGAATAGTGAAAAACATTAATTTTTATTGGAAACTATATTTTAGTTTCAGGTATATACAAAGTTCCATTTTTTATGATGTATTCAAAGTAAAACTACTTCTCTTTCATTTTAAATAATCCAATTATTTTCATTAGAACCATTTTTTGCTTCAATTTAGTATAAAAACATTTTTATATGTAAAAATACATTTTCCTAAAGAACTCTTTTTATGCGTGCAATATAGAAACCCCAACCCTAGTAGCCAAGATCCGGTTCTTGATACCATTACATTAGAATAAGATATAAGTAATTTCATCTTGAAGGATCAAATAGTTCATTAGTATTAGTAACATATATAAATACATGATTCTTGAATTAAAATTGAATACAAAAATTAAAATAGAATATTCCTATAGTATAACACCATTCCCTCTAGAATAACCTTGAATATGAAAAATAGTATTCTTTATTGAATCCCAAGTAAAGGAAACAAACTGAGGTTGACCTCATATTCTCATCAAGGGTTAAGTATAGCAAAGGAAATCATGAATCAATAAAAATAATCAATATGGAAAGGTAAATAACATAGAACACATTCCATTTTAATAACTAGATAAAGAATAATCATTATGGAATGTAAATAACTAAGTACACATGCCATTTAAATAATTAGATAAGGAATAATCAATATGTTAAGGTAGATAACTAAAAAAAATATTCCATTTAATCAACTTAGTGAGAATGAAATGCATCCATATATAATATCATAAAAGAAATATCATAGATAATAATAACTTAATTATTAATAGAGGTAATTATTAATTATTGGATGTCATGTTTCCTAGGCACATTAAACCTTTACCATTATGATATATTCTCATGAATGTTTAAAAATGATAGGTATAACCCCATTTAACTAATTCTAGACAATTAATTCATCTCATGAGACTACCAATGCATTAAGGGGTTGTCATTAACCAAGTTACAACCATGTATTCAGGTATAAATCATTACTCATATATTGGATAATTGACTTAATTCATGAATCAATATTCCTTAACATCAAATATCTATATTGAGTAAAGAATAAAGATTAATCAATATTTCACTAGTCAATCAAATAAAATTCATAGTAAAACTACATATACATAAATGAGATAAAGTTTAAGAAATAAGAATATCCATGGTAAATAATATGGATATTTAGCGAAAATTTAATTTTTAATGATCACATTAAAGTAAATATTTCAAGGAGAAGTTAATGATAACAAAATGAAACAAGGAAGTGAATGTAAATAATATATTTTGTAAAAATAATCGTAAACCATCTAGAGGAATAATAAATATAGTAAAAATATATACCCATTCAAGTAATAATAAATTATTTTTTTCATTGATGAATATGAATACCATAAAAATATCTTCAAAAAAATTATTGAGGAAAATATCCTTCTCATTTTGAAAAACAATTTCAAAATACTTTTCTTTGAAAATAACTTTTTAAAAAAATTTTATTTAGAAATATCCTTGTAAAATTTGAATGAAGTATTCAATGAAATTATATTCATGATGGTGGGTAATTTTGTACATGCCATAAAAGTGAAATTAATATTCCTTTTGAACTATAAAAATGTTATAAAAGTGCCTTGTTTAAAAAATTATAAGAATATTCCTTTCACATTTTAAGTAATATCCAAATGAAAATTCTTTTGATAACTAAATAATATTCCTTTGATAAAAAATAAATAGTAAAAATGCGTGAAAATTAATTTTATACTTCATTTTTTAATGTATATATATTTTTTTATTTTTTTTGAAAACATGGTTTTGGAAGAAAATAGATTTCTGACTGAAGAGATAAATGAAGTTGGATTATCTTAATTTTTTTTTCTCATTTTATTGAAGTACCAAAGAGTGTAAAAATATAAATATTTCATTAAAGTATCATGAATAACTAGAGGATAATAAAATTAAAGGTTTTATTAAACTATGATCAAATGATTTCCTTAAACTCAAATTTAAGAATAAACAATCTCGATGAGAATGAGATTGGGAAATAAACCTTTATAATGATCATAACATTATAGTAATAATTGTTCAATGAATATATTATTTTTATTACATATAAATACAAAAAAAGTGTAAACACAATGTAATATAATAAAAATTATTTATACACATAATCATAGAAGATTAAGGATAATGAAATATTAACGTAACACAATGAAATAAAATTATGTTATGAAATATTTTACCACTTGGTAAGTGTTAATTTAAATACCCTTAGATTAAATAATTCAAATAAAAACTATAAATAACAATAATAATGACTTATTATTGATATTACATCTCAAAGGAATAGTATATACACCATATAAAAGAAATTATGTGCATAACATTACAATATGTCTCAACGAAATGAAATTGAGATGAAATCACATACATTTCTCTTCCTTTTGGTTGAAGGCTCTTTAACCTCCCTTATAATGGTTTTAATAATCAACTTAAATTATCACCATATTAATATTCAAAATATTATATATTATCCTTATATAACATCTTATTACCCATTCATTAATAATTTTTTATTATTTTTTGGTTTTGGGTCTTAATTACTTTGTTTTCTCATGAAAGTTTCAACACGAATGATCATGTTCATGTGTATATTATATAGTTCTATCATCTCCAAAATATTTTTCATGAAAAATAATCAAGTTTTTAAATAAATTATACTTATAAAACCAATTATGAATGATGGTTATGAAAAATGAAATACATTATGATCATAGAGATAGTGGGTTGTACGTATGCATGCACTACTGGAATTTGGGTTTTTCCCAACGGCAGTATACCAACGGTTCAATTAAACCATTGGTATACTCAGCCTTTGCCAACGGTTTACTGAAACCGTTGGCAAAGGGCATTCCAGTGACCCATTTCCCAACGGTTCTATAGAACCGTTGGGAAAGGGGTGCTAAACTTATCCCTTTCCCAACAGTTTATTAAAACCGTTGGCAAAGGTTTTGCCCAAATAGCAACCCCAATCTGCTCTCCCTCATTCGAGACAGAGCCCTAATTATCCTCCGCTCCCGTGCTCTCGCGAACCCCCCGTCCGAACATTATCGACCCCCGTCTGAATAGGTACAACCCCCATCCGAACAGGTAAAAATTGATCTCAATCAAGTTGTTGTAGTTGTTTTAATGAATTGATTTTTCCATTAATTAAAACATAAACACTATGGTTCCATTTTTATAGAAGCTTACATGCCAATGGTGGACAATTTTATAATTCATATAGATTCTATTATTTTTATATTTCTTCTCTTATGGATATGTGTTGGTTTTCCACATGGAATGCCTTGACTATCTACTTAGCATGATAGAGGGTTTCTTTTGGAAATTTCCAATGGAAATTACATGATCCTATAAACATTTTGATGAATTTTCCTAACCTATATGGATTGTCTGATGTTTCTCTAATGATCAAGGACGGAATGTTTGGAGGACATCACAAGTCCTGACTGGTTGATCCTAGAAGCAATTTCATGATAATGGATGTAATGCCTATAGGGAATCTCTTGATTTTGGTGATCTTCTCCATTTTCATCAAAAGAAATGTTTGACACACTGGGAGGGAAACTCTAGAGTCAGTTTGACATGTCTTGAAGGGTGATTTATGTCCATAGTGACATGATTTGAGGACATCACATGACCTAGTTGGTGTGCCTGGAGGGCGTTAAGGGATCCATCTAACATTCCTGACATTTAATATGAGACTGAGATAATATGTATTGATTCCCCTATATAGAAGGAGATACATATCTATTGGAAAACATGTAGTCTGTATGGTGAGAATTAAAGGCTTTTCATTACAAGGGTGGCATATTCATGGGTGCCATCTGATTTTATTTGACATGTCAAGGGGACATCAAATGATTAAAATAGGTTTCCAATGGAATGTATTGTGAACAGGATGAAATTTCCTAGTTCAATAAAATTTCATAGGTGATGCATGTTATGAAAATTAGGGTCAACATATATTTCCTTCACCTTAGTCTCCCATATTTTAATATTTCATCCATCCTTTTATCCCAAATTCCATAGATTTATACATTATTTTATTATATTATGTCTCAAATTATCTAAAATATGTGTTTGATGTTCTTCACGTGACCTATCATAATTCCTTCTCATAATCTATAGTGATCATGGGAAGATCCCATGCATGATTCATGATCACTCAAATTATTCTGCAGATCATACATAATGGAAGCCTTACAGGATGTGAGATGATTATATCTATGAAATCTACTCAGGTACCTGGTGAGGAAGTGCATATTAATTCAAAAAGGTAAATCTCATATGGGGATACCCTACTAATATGGTTATGGGATGAGGCATGCTATGATGTGATAACACATTAAGTTCTTGTTGGTTTTACATTTTTTCAATAACACATTAGTATGTTTTTTTCACATGTGTAGTTGATACCATGATTATTTTCTTCCTTTATCGTTTAATTAAATGTATTTTCTATTAAAGTTCAATCCTATTGAATTGTTTATGACAAAATGACTTATATGAATTCTTTTTACAGAATGGACAGAAGTTGGATGTATGAAACCGATCGTATCTCAAGCGATTTTCAAAACAATCTGGAGAGCTTTATAGATTTTATATTTCACAATGCTTCAGATAGTAGTCGCATACACTGCCCATGTTCCAATTGTGTTGGTAGACCTTGGTTGAGTCATGAAGAAGTCAACTACCACATAACCAAAAATGGGTTTCAAGCAAACTACTTTGTGTGGTATCACAATGGGGAGAAAATGAAATCTCAAATTGGTGATGATCGAAATGAAAGGACTCAAATGGAGAATTTGTTAGATGATCAGTTTCCGTTTATTCGTCATCATGAAAAAGAAAGGATTTCGACTCAAGAAGATGTCGATATGAGGACAACTGATGCATCTAGTGAAAATGATGATATTGATAGGGTGAAAAAATTGAATGATGCTGCCACGACTCCAGTATATCGACAATGCGATAAAATGAAAAAGCTGGAATTTTTAATCTGATTGTTTCATGGAAAAACTATGTATGGGATTTCTAATACAGCAATCGATTACATTCTTACCCTCTTGAAGGATTTACTTCCAGATGATGCAGATATTCCTTCAAACCACTATATGGCATGGAAGTTAGTTGAAGAACTTGGATTTTCCAGAAACAAAATTCATGCTTGTCCGAAAGATTGCAGTTTATTCTGGGAAGAAACCGCTGAACGAAATGAATTTATAAAATGTGGCACATCCCACTGGAAGTCAAAATCTGATGGAACACCATCCCATGTTCCACAGAAAGTAATGTGGCACTTTCCATTGATCCCCAGACTCCAGAATCTTTTTATGTCTGATGACATATCAATAAAAATGAGATGGCATGATACCAAGAGAAATAAGACTAATGATGAGTTGGTTCATCCTGCAGATGGATTTTCATGGCATAGATTTGATGCTCGACATCCTGATTTTGCAGCTGACGTGCGTAATGTGAGGCTGGGTCTTTCATGCGACGGTTTTAATCCGTTTGGGCAGATGCTTACTTCGCACAACACATGTCCAGTTTTTATACACATTTATAATCTTCCCCCATGGTTGTGTATGAAAAAATCTTTCACTTTCATGAGTATACTCATATCTGGTCCTTCTGATCCCGAAATTGATATTGATGTATACATGCAACCTTTAATAAAAGAGTTGAAACTTCTTTGGGATGTGGGTGTGCGCACATAAGATGCATGTTCGAAAGACATATTTCAGATGCGTGCTGCGCTTATGTGGACGATCAATGATTTTCCGGCTTATGCAATGATGTCTGGATGGAGCATGAAGGGAAAACTATCATGTCCCGCTTGTATGAAGAATACACAATCCAGAAGACTGAAACATCGTTGTAGTTTCAGGTTTATGGGACATCGACGATTTTTTCCAAAGGATCATCCATATAGAATGAATCGTCGAAGATTTGATAATACTATAGTGACCGATGATCCACCTCAGCGTATTTCTAGAACTGATATGCTTAATGAATTGAAAGATTTCAATTTTTCATTCGGGAAGGGTCAAATGAAATCTGGAAAGAGAAAGAATGTTTCCACAGAAACCTATTACAATTGGAGGAAGAGGAGTATCTTTTTTGATTTGCCTTATTGGTCAACCAATTTGCTATGTCATTGCTTAGACGTAATTAATATTGAAAAGAATATATGTGAAATTTTGCTTTCTGTTCTTCTAAATGTCAAGGGGAAGTCAAAAGATGATTTACGATCTCGACGTGACTTGGTGGATTGGGGCATCAGACCAGAATTGTATCCTATGCGTATCAGTGAAAATAAATGGCAACTTCCATGTGCTTCTTATGTGATGACACCCACTGAAAAGAAAAAAATTTCTAGAAGTATTAGAGACTATTAGAGTTCCTAATGGCTATTCAATCAACATATCTAAATGGGTCAACAGAAGAGAGTTGAAGTTAAAATCTTTGAAGACTCATGATTATCACATTCTACTGCATGAGTTTCTTCCAATAGAAATCCGTCATCTTTTGTCCAATAATGTAAGGGTGGGTGTTATTCGGTTGTGCCATTTGTTTAGAGATCTTTGTGCTAAGAAGTTGTCCAAGTCTTTCTTGCAAAAAATGTTGACAGATGCCCCATTAATTTTGTGTGAGTTGGAGAAAATATTTCCCCCATCATTTTTCACATGCATGCTGCATCTGACTGTCCATATTCCAACTGAAATACTTCTCAGAGGACATGTTTATTTTCGTTGGATGTATCCAATTGAAAGAAATATGTTCACATTAAAGTCTTATGTTCGAAACAAGAATCATCCCGAAGGTTCTATCGTGAACAGTTACTTAGCTCAAGAATGTATGGATTTCTGTTCGATGTATTTGTATGATCTTACTACAAGAATGAACAGACCAATGAGAAATGAAGAAGAACAATATTAGAAAATTGAACCCAGTTTTCCATCACTTCCTCAAATAGGAGGAATTCCTGGATCATATACATTGAAGACATTAAGCCATGAAGAGCGAGAGATGGCACATCGCACAGTTTTGTTCAACTGTGATTTGTTCGATGACTATATCAGGTAACAAAATTGAATATGTATATCTTACATATATATCTGTTAAACTATTCATATTTTTTTATCTACAGGGAACATAAAACAATGATAAATAGGAATCATTGTTCTTTATCTTTGAGAAGGAGAGAGACTTTGCATAGCAAAGAGTTTTCTGCTTGGTTAAAATTGAAGGTAAAAATATTACTGTTTAAATTAATTATTTCAATATTTACTTAAGTTTAACTGTCATTTATATTGCAGGTATTGAGTTTGTCTGCTGACTCTGTCTCTGAGGAAATAAGAGCTTTGGTTTTTGGTCCTAATACCGTGGTTCGTGACTGTAAATCAATTGTTATCAATGGGTACATATTTATTGTCACTGAACGAGCCAAAAACATGAGAACACAAAATGATGGTATTATGGTTACTGCCACAACAGATTGTTATGCCAGTGCATCAGATAGTAGACTGTGACTTGAAAATGTGGGTTATTATGGAGTCGTTGAGAAAATAATAATATTGGATTATTACTCTCATGGATGAGTCACAATGATGAAATGCCATTGGTTTGATTCGATGACGAGACATGACACATTTATTGATGATTGTGGATTTCGAGTAATTAATATGACCCACACTCTTGCTACCGAAGAACCATATGTGTTGGCATCAATGGATAAACAAGTTTTTTATGTCAAAGATCAACTTCAACCTGAATTTTGTGTAATAGTTGAAGTAATTCCAAGACATATTTTTGATGATGCTGATGATGGAATTGACACTGTCCCTATTTCCATTGGAACCAATCCATTTATTTCTTTTGATGACTCCAATAGCTCAATTGTTAGAGTTGATTGTGAACCTGAAGTTGTGGTTGGAAATATATAGAATCATTCATCCATGTTCTCAATTCTTTTGGTTTACCTCGATTTGGGTTGTTAAGGTTGGTAATATTCATATTTATTTAGTATTGATCACAAATATGTTTTAGGTGACTTGACCGTTATGTGAATTTTCAATGTTTATTGGTTGCTGTTTTATTTGAATTGCATTTTCTAATTTGGAATTGAACTGTATTCAAAACAAATCAAACAATATTTCTAACTTGGTGAACATTACAACTTGTATGTTTTATTAAATTCATTCAAGATCTTCTAAAACAATTGATAGCTAAATTACCAATGAATCCCCTCATTCCCTCATATATTTAGTTTTTTGGTTTACACATTAATTTCCTTTTTCTAATTAATTACATATTTGTTTTCAAATGCAGGAAATGCAGCCAATTGAAGAGAGACGAAGAAAAAAAATGGCAGAGAACAATCGTCGGATGGAGGAGCTAGGCGTTCCACCATTATTTCCTACAATGAGTACTTTATTTCAAATATATATATATATATATATATATATATTTATTTACAGAATATATAATGTCATGTGATTAATTTTTTTGTAAACTTTTTTGTAGGATCCACCGTTACGTCGACAGTTATTCGATGAGGAGCCTAGTACTGGTCCTAGTACTCAGGCCGGTGGTACGAGGAGGGTTCGTACCAGAGGTGGACGTAGAGCTACGCGTTCCCGACTAGACCATTCCCCTCCCACTGACATTTCAGCCTTCCCACATTCTGATCCTGGTGTGTCGTTAGGGACACACGAGGTATTTAGGCCTCCCATTTTTTCGCTACCTTCTGCATCTTCTGCCCCATCATTTTCACATCCCATGATGATTCCCACTCCCCAGTCAGCATCAGGTCATACAGACGTTCCATCTTCTTTTCCTTCTACTTCTGTCTCTCCGAGCTTTTATATTCCATCGTCTTCGACTCCTGTTACACTAGAGGGTGTTCCATCAGGTTCTGTGGATCCGGTGCCACTCATTGATCAGACTAGCGCAGGTATATTTATAAAACCCTAACAAATTTTTATAGTAATATTTATTTTAATTATAACATGTTTTGATAAAATATTTGTTTTTCTTTCATGACAGATACATCTACTGAAAGGAGGCGGGGGCGGGGCCATACACGCATGCGTTCGGTGTGGAACCGTCGCACACAGGTTATGGTGGAATATAATGAAGACAATCAGATGGTTGAGAAAACAGGGCAGCAATGTCGGAGTTTTCTGGCGACGCTTGCCAAATACTCCGACATCATTCCCGTCATCCCGCTATCGTGGAGACATTTTCCACATGAGGTCAAAGATAGAGCTTGGGTAGAGATATGGGTAAAAAAATCTGTTGTATTTAATGCCATTAATTATTTTTGTATTTATATGAATTAATATTTTGATTTTAGCTTCGATTTAATTTTCCTGATGGTGAGGGTACACGACTGGAATGTCTAAAGGATTTAGGAGATCTTTGGAGAGCCTACAAGCATGAGCTGTATATTGGCTGGCGTGCTAGAGTTGGCACTGAGTTAGAGGCGGTACCATTCGTGGATGATTGTCCTATAGAGCAGTATCGTCAGATGATTACTCATTGGACGAGTACCCAGTTTAAGGTATAAATTACATTTGAGGTATTTAAATAATAACTTTCAAGTTTTGCATTAATATTATCCTTTGAATTATCGAATTTTATTTAGGAATCATCTGGAAAAAATAAAAAAAACATTGATGCAAAAAAATACCTCCATACACTAGGACGCACGACGATGCCGGATCATGAGAGGCAGCAGGTATGACAATTGTTTATAAGTTTTCTTTACGACTTACATTTTCTTTTGTTTCCTCAATTATTTAATCATTTGCTAAAGTTTTTATATAACTTTTGTTTTCAATGTCATTGTAGAGGCAAGTACAAAATATTGAAGGACGTGTGCCTCGAGCAAAACTGTTTTGCTCGAGTAGACGAAAAAAGGATGGAAGTGCTGTCAACGAAGCGACTCAGCAGCAGATTGTAAGTTTTAATATATTGATTTTATATTTTAATATCTATTTTGTAACTTAATAATATATTTATATTTTTAACAGGATGATTTAGAGGCCCTTGATGCCCAAGAAGCAGACAATTTTGGGCCATCTGATCACTTACATCAGGTGTTGGGAGAGGATCATTCTGGCAGAGTACGTTGCCGACCTAGGATAACCCCGACGAGGTATTGGCCTGCCTCAGGTACGAGTTGTAGTGCCACTGAGCTGCATCAAGTTAGGGCACAGGCAGAACAGGCTGAGAAAAGGTCCACAGAGACGGCATAACAGTCTGCTAGGGCAAACAGTGCATTTATGAATTTTACTGAAGTTCTACGTCCAACACTTCCAGCAGAGGCCAACCCAATGATTGATGAATACATGTCGTCGATACATTCTATATATGGTGCACCAGGTGGCAGTTCCAGTGGTGGTCAGGCCGATGTCCAGCTTGAAGATGATGATGGCGAGGAGTCTGATACGGAAGAGGAGGGAGATAAGAAGGGCGAGGAGGAGGGCGAAGGCGAGGAGGAGGGCACTGTGGAGGGTGAGGACGATGAGGAGGATGATGACGAGGGCGATGATGATGATGATGATGGTGATGGTGATGCTGATGTAGGACATATTGATCCGTTATATTTTTGACTTATATTACTGAGATTTGATGTTTAATATATTCTAGTTGTTGGTTTTATCTAGACTCGTAGTATAGTATTGGAGTTGAGTTATTTTTATATATTATCTGTTTTTATGGATGTTTTTGTCTTTTAGTGGTTGTGTGTTTGAGAACTCCCTAGACAACCCCCCTCATTCTTGGACCCTGGACAACCCCCCCTCCCCCTTGGACCCCGAACACCCCCAAACACCCCTCAGATAGCCCCGCGGAAAGCCCCATGGATAGCCCCCCGTACAGCCCCCCACCCTCCACCCTGGACCCCGGATATCCCCCCAGACACCCCCCCGAACAACCCCCCCACCCTACCCCTTGGACCCCGGACAACCCCCCAAACACCTCCGGACAGCCCCCCCGGACAGCCCCCTGAACAACTCCGGACAACCCCCTGAACAACCCCTGAACAACCCCTGAACAACCCCTGAACAACCCCCTGAACAACCCCCGGACAGCCCCCTGAACAACCCCGGACAGCCCCCTGAACAACCCCCAAACACCCCCCTGATAGACCCCGCACAGCCCCCCCACCCTCCTCCTTGGTCCCCGGACAGCCCCCCCACCCTCCTCCTTGGTCCCCGGACAGCCCCTCGGACACCCACCAGACAGCCCCCCCAGACAGCCCCCCGGATAGCCCCTCCACCTTCTTTAATTTCATTAGCTCTGAAATGTTTCATAGCACGATCAAATAAAATCTAATCCATACTAAATATGATATAAAAATATTCTATATGAATTTCCATAAGATTTTAAGTGAAAACAAAAACTGACATACGAAAAACTGACCAAACGCATTCGAAATTTGTTGATGCTTTAGGAAAACGATCCATGGGTCATATGTGACGTGTACGAATCAACCCCGCCTCAATCCGAGGCGCGGTGTGGCCGGAACAACTCAAAGTGTATGTCTTTTGTTTTAAAAGGACATCATTTTAAGTGAAAAACATCAACTGGCATACGGAAAACCGGCCAAACGCATTCGTATTGTGTTGATACTTTAAGACAACGATCCATGGGTCATTTGAGATGTGTATGAGTCAACCCCACCTAAATCCGAGATGCGGTGTGGTCGGGACCACTCTAAGTGACTTTCTTTTGTTTAAAATGGACAGTATTTTAAGTACATACGGAAAACCAACCAAACACATTCATTTTCTGTTGAAACTTTAGGAGAACGATCCATGGGTCATATGTGACGTGTAAGAGTCAACGCCACCTAAATCCGAGGCGCGGTGTGACCGAAACCAGTAAAAGTGTCTCTATTTTGTTTAAAATGGACTTCATTTTTAGTGAAAACAACAAATGACATACGGAAAACCGACCAAACGGATTATGATTGTGTTGATACTTTAGCATAATGATCCATGGGTCATATGTGATGTGTACTAGTCAACCCCGCCTCAATCCGAGGCGCGGTGTGTCCGGCACAACTCAAAGTGTATGTCTTTTGTTTCAAAAGGACATCATTTTAAGTGAAAAACATTAACTGGCATATGGAAAACCGACCAAACGCATTCGGTTTCTGTTGAAACTTTAGGAGAATGATCCATGTTTCATATGTGACATGTACGAGTCAACGCCACCTCAATCCGAGGCGCGGTGTAGCCGACACCACTCAAAGTGTCTCTGTTTTGTTTAAAATGGACTTCATTTTTAGTGAAAACAACAAATGACATACGGAAAACCGACCGAACGGATTCTTATTATGTTGATACTTTAGCACAATTATCCATGGGTCATATGTGACGTGTACGAGTCAACCCCACCTCAATAAGAGGCGCGGTGTGGCCGGCACAACTCAAAGTGTATGTCTTTTGTTTCAAAAGGATGTCATTTTAAGTGAAAAACATCAACTGGCATACGGAAAACCGGACAAACACATTCAGATTGTGTTGATACTTTAGGAAAACGATCCATGGTTCATTTCAGACGTGTACGAGTCAACCCCGCCTAAATCCGAGACGCGGTGTGGCCGGTACCACTCTAATTGTGTCTCTTTTGTTTCAAACGGACAAGATTATAAGTGAAATAAACAACTGGCAGACGAAAAACCGACCAAATGAATTCGGAATCTGTTGAAATTTTTGGACAACGATCCATGGGTCATATGTGACGTGTACGAGCTAACCCGGGCTCAATCCGAGTCACGGTGTGGTCGGGACCACTCTAAGTGACTTTCTTTTGTTTAAAATGGACAGTATTTTAAGTACATACGGAAAACCGACCAAACGCATTCGGTTTTTGTTGAAACTTTAGGAGAACGATCCATGGGTCATATGTGACGTGTACGAGTCAACTCCACCTCAATACGAGGCACAGTGTGGCCTACACCACTCAAAGTGTATCTATTTTGTTTAAAATGGACTTCATTTTTAGTGAAAACAAAAAATGACATACGGAAAACCGACCGAACGGATTCTGATTGTGTTGATACTTTAGAACAATGATCCATGGGTCATATGTGACGTGTACGAGTCAACCCCGCCTCAATATGAGGCGCTTTTTGGCCAGCACAACTCAAAGTGTATGTCTTTTGTTTCAAAAGGACGCCATTTTAAGTGAAAAACATCAACTGGCATACGGAAAACCGGCCAAACGCATTCGGATTGTGTTGATACTTTAGGAAAACGATCCATGGTTCATTTGAGACGTGTACGAGTCAACCCCGCCTAAATCCGAGATACAGTGTGGCCGGTACCACTCTAAATGTGTCTCTTTTGTTTAAAACGGAAAAGATTATAAGTGAAATAAACAACTGACAGACGAAAAACCGACCAAACGCATTCAGAATCTGTTGAAATTTTAGGACAACAATCCATGGGTCATATGTGACGTGTACGAGCCAAACTGAGCTCAATCCGAGTCACGGTGTGGTCAGGACCACTCTAAGTGACTTTCTTTTGTTTAAAATGGGCAGTATTTTAAGTACATACGGAAAACCAACCAAACGCATTCGGTTTCTGTTGAAACTTTAGGAGAATGATCCATGGGTCATATGTGACGTGTACGAGTCAAAGACACCTCAATCTGAGGAACGGTGTGGCCGACAACACTCAAAGTGTCTCTATTTTGTTTAAAATGGACTTAATTTTTAGTGAAAACAACAAATGACATACGGAAAACCGATCGAACGGATTCTGATTGTGTTGATACTTTAGAAAAATTATCCATGGGTCATATGTGACATGTACGAGTCAACCCCGCCTCAATTCGAGGCGCGGTGTGGCCGGAACAACTCAAAGTGTATGTCTTTTGTTTCAAAAGGACGTCATTTTAAGTGAAAAACATCAACTAACATAGGGAAAACCGACCAAACGCATTCGGATTGTGTTGATACTTTAGGAAAAAGATTCATGGGTCATTTGAGACGTGTACGAGTCAACCCCGTCTAAATCTGAAACGTGATGTGGCCGGTCCCACTCTAACTGCGTCTCTATTGTTTAGAAGGGACAAGATTATAAGTGAAATAAACAACTGACATACGAAAAACCGACCAAACACATTCGGAATCTGTTGAAATTTTAGGACAATGATCCATGGGTCATATGTTACGTGTATGAGTCAACCGTGCCTCAATCTGAGTCGCGGTTTGTCCGAGACCACTCTAAGTGTATCTATTTTCTTTAAAATGGATTACATTTTAAATACATACGGAAAACCAACCAAACACATTATGATTGTGTTTATATTTTAGCACAACAATTCATGGGTCATGTATGATGTGTACGAGTCAACCCCGCGTCAATCCGAGGCGCGGTGTGGCCGGCACCATTCAAAGTGTCTCTCTTTTATTTAAAAAACACTTCATTTTAAGTGAAAACAATAACTGGCATACAGAAAACTGACCAAACGATTTCAGAATATGTTGATACTTTAGGACAACGATCAATGAGTCATTTGTGACGTTTACGAGTTAACCTCGCCTCAATCCGAGGCACGGTGTGACCGGTATCATTCCAGGCGTATGTATTTTGTTTAAAATGTATATGATTTCGAGTAAAAATATATAGTGTACAAAAAACCAATCAAATTATGAATTGAATTCCGGATTCCACATATGATTGTCATCTAAATTTTAAATTGAATTCTAAATGAATTATGCATGTTTATAATTATGTTATTAATTCTAATTTAATTATGGATGAGTATATTTCCAGGATGCATTATATGTGTTGGTTGGTTGGTTTTCATTATTTAAATGTGTTGGTTTGTTCTCTATATATATGCATTGTATATGTGTTAGAGTTACAATAATTGGATTGAAAATTGAATTCAAAATGAAAATTGAATTGAAAATGATCCCAAAACAGACCTGTTGTGCCAAAATGAGCCCAAAACAGACCTTTTGTGAAAATTGCAGGCTGCTATGCAATTTGCACAGCAAAGCCTATGCCAACGGTTTCAAACCGTTGGCATAGCCCATATGGAGCTGTTTTTACCAACGGTTCATTAAACCATTGGTAAAAACAGACTATCCCAACGGTTCAAACCGTTGGGATAGCTTTTGGAATTGGTGTTTTTACCAACGGTTGGTAGAACGATTGGTAAAAACCTTTCCCAACGGTTTTCAAACCGTTGGGAAAGAAAATATTCATGGGATTCCCAACGGGCCAAACCGTTGGGAAAGGCTTTTCCCAACGGTTTGGCACAACCGTTGGGGTAGGTTGATTTTTTCTAACCTATCCCAACGGTTCCTTGTAAACCATTGGGAAAAGCATTTCCCAACAGCTTACTTCCCCACGGTTGGCAGAACCATTGGTATAATATATACCAACGGTTCTAAAGCCTTTCCCAATGGTTCAGAACCGTTGGGAAAGGATGGATTTCCAGTAGTGATGAGCAATGTTTTTGATTTTTCAATGATCATTATGGAAATGGTTAAGTAATATATTTTCTTTCCATAATTATAATAACATAATATATAAAATATTATTTATATAAATATACTTATTTATATAATCCATGTGGTTTGGTGATGAAAATGGAGTTGCATCGCTTCGTGAAGGCGGTAGTACACATGTACACAAATGATGTTATCATATTTAAGTGTAAGACAAAAACGATATATTATATTTAAATAATGATTAATATGTCATGAATATAATAAATATTTCATTTATATCAAATATAATCATTAACATTATTTCTTATCACTTTCCATGAAAATAGTTAGTGAAAGATGAATCGCATCGCTTCACGAGGCTATTTTCCGTCGTACATATAAGCAAAATTATCATGTATCCTATATATTGGAAAGTAATAAGTTATATATAATATAATGACTATAGTGATGTAATAATGTTTTAAATATCATATATATAATATATAAATTATAAATCCATAATTATTACCAAACTTTAAACATGGTAATGAAAAAAAACAACCTCGGTTTGCGAGGTGGTAGTCCGTCGTACACACGAATAATGATTTTGTAAACCATTTCATGGTAGTGTGTGTAGTTTTTGGCCTTAAAAGTAACATAAAAAAATTAATTATATTTAATATACTTATTTTATTTTGACATCATTTTTTAATAAATATAGAGGGCAGTGGATAACGAAGTAAAATAAAGATGCTCGTTGAAGACACATTGCCTCTTATTTGGGAATCCTCCTTGTGTTTGAACTAAAACCTTATAAGGTTGTATTTATTCCTATAATAAAGATTATAAAATGAGGTTAGTGAATTTGGGAAGTGATTTTATAATATTTTGTATGATCCAAATTTCTTGAGAGGTATGAAGAATTTATGGTATTGAGTTATCTTTTATAGTTGAGGGCGTGTCATTATTGTAAATAATCAAAAGTAATAACTTTTGAGAGACCTAAATTACCTCATTTGGCTCCAATAAGAATGTTTATTAGTGTTTATTTGGTCGATAAAAACCTCCACCACACATAAATAAAAATCATTTTAATAATTTTGTTCTTTAGTCTTTATGTTTACTCAATTTTTCCCTTTTCGTTTCTACCATGGTAACTAGTGTTACAACCAAGGTAATTTATAATTTAAGACTAAATTAATGTGATAAAATATATAAAATTTAGACCAATTTTTTTTAAATATTATATATAATTTATAATGTAAATAAATCATGTTTTTTGGAAATTAATTTTAACATAGGCGTTTGTAATGCGTAGAAACACTAATTTAACCCTAACCATGCTAATAAAGTTTTTACTATTTAGAGAGGATATGTTTATTATAAAATATAAATTGTTTCATTTATGGAACCTATTTGATATGTTTTTAAATTTATATATATCTTTGAATAATATAGAATTTTTATTAACTTTAAATCATTTAATAAAATAACATTTATTATAAAAAAACATTAATGTTAATTTTTACATTATTCATTTAATTTCAATTTAAAATAGAAATAAAATGTTGGAATTAAAATATATTATTTTCACAGCAGTTTAACATTTTAAAATCATCTAAAAAATTATGGTACATAATAATTTATTAAATTTACATCACTTTTGATATTTTTAGTACCATTTATTTGATTTAATTATTAATTAAATAATTCACATGTTGTCGTTTCCTAAGCTTTAAAGTAATTATTTCATCTATAAAAAAATTAAAATAAATAATAATGATAAAAAACTCATTTATATTTCAAAATAATATTTATGTCACAACATATGATGTTTTTTCCCATCCAAAAGCTTTATAGATATTAAAGGAAAAAATGTTCTTTTTTTTTCTATTTCTTTACTTAACTTATTATATAGGTCACTTTCATGGAATAATTTCCCACTAAATCATAAAAATATTGACTAAGGTGTTATTGTTTTTAATATTTATAGAAAATTTGTTTTGGACATGTGTTGGGTCATTATTATACATTATATTCTATGTTTAACCACAATGTAAGCTCATTTTAACCATAATAACTACAATTAATTTTAACTGTTTTAACTAATCATTTTGATAAAAAATTAATTTGACCTTATTAGATAATATATATTATTATGATTCCAAATATGGAATCAATTTGGTCAAATTAAACTCACAAAAGTGTCAGAATTTAATTTAAAATTATTCCTGTATATGTGAAAAGAAAGCATAGTTTTTAAAGTGAAAATGTTAAAAAGTTTACAATGCTTTTATATAAACATTAAATATAAAAATTACTCAAATGAGATAAATTGTATTAATTTATATACAAGTGATATAATTTTACTTTAAAACCAATTAAAAATATAATTTAACATTATAAAAAATTTTAAAAAAGGAAGTTTTTAATTAAAATTCAGTAATTTTCACTATTTATCAAAAAAATGAAACTTTGCAGACAAAATATTAAAAATTAACCCAAAGATAATTTTGATATTATATTTTTTAAAAATAAATTTTATTTTTTAAAATACAATTTTAATTTTTTTAAAAAAATTATTTAAATTATGTGCATCAAGAATGATTAAACAATCTTTTAGAAAAATAATGTCGTTAGAAAGCATTTATTTTTCTTGAAAATGAATATTATTTTATATCTTATCAATAGATAACTAATAAACATGTATAATATATATATTTTATAATTTAATTTAATCTTTTTCATACTCATCATTCAAATGGCTAGGTAATAACTAATATATTAAATATTAATATTAATAGTATATTATTGTTAAGAAAAACTCGATCTTGCGTATAACATATGCTAAACATAGTGTTTCGTGTAACATAATCTATTAAATAAAATGTTATTATTTAATAATTTTGTGGTGTTTCATTCTCCCCTCATTAAATAAATTTCATCCTCACAAATTAAACTTGATCTCAATAATCAAGGGTTTGATATTTGAAAATTCTTTTGTTGGAAAACCCACATCGTAAATGGGTTAAAAAATATTTTCTTATTAAGAGAAAGGAAAGTATAATGGTCATCTGGAATAATCACATAATTATGTTTCCAAGTAGGATAACATAGCTATTAAATGAAAATTTTTCCATGAAATAGAATAAAAACACCCAAATATTAATGGAAAATGATAAAGAACATTGATAAAAATAAAATGGGTGATCAAGAGAAGGTTAATGACTACAAAAACCATAAACGGAATTTATGTGAAAAGGTCATTGATATAAATGATAGTAATAGGATAACCTTTTTCAAGATATTTTTCCTTTTGTTGATAAAATTAATGAGAGGATATACTTACTTGATTTCATTCCATTTCATAAGCACAATCTAATACTTTGGTTGTACGATGAACTATTTCTACTTCATATCTTATCATAGATTACATCATATGATGATGTAATACATTAATCTCTAAAACCAAAAACAAATATCAACCTAAAACATTTTATAAATGGTTAATTTTTCCAAAATATTATGATCCAACACTTTAGAAAGAAGGACATTGAATTTTCAAAAATTAACTTATCATCAATCCCCCAAACAACATGAAGTAAATCTTAATCATCAAATACCAAACATGTAAATACATTTATCATGTATTTTCTTGAAACATGTAAATAACACGAATTAAGATAAATACTTATTGAAACTATTCTTTCTTTTTTATTCCTTAAGTAAAAATTAGATTATTGGATATATCCCTTAAATCCAAAAATGATTTATACTCCACCAATGATAGCATAAACCACTTTTTCAATAAATCATTAATCCATTCCAAGGTTGTTAGTATGATCTAATTTAAATTATACATATCTATCATCAATTTACCCCAATATAATTATTTCATCATTAGGAACATATTATATGTTATATTTCACTCAATCATGTGTTTTACAAAAATTTTAAATTGGAATTAAATCAATTTTCTTAGCACCATTCAACATATTCTCCAAAATCATTAATGAAATAGTATTGTAGTACAAGACTTATATATTTAATAATTATTATGACAATAATATCATAAATAAAATGATTTTACAACATATTTTTTTTATCCAAATACACAATAACAATAATCATTCCACTTTAGTTGTCTCAATAATATATTCTTAACCTTGATCTCTTAGATTTTTCTAAGGTGTATTCATTTGATTCTTGGGATATTCCTTCACGAAGTGCCCCATATACTTTCAGTTGAAGTATTGAACATTATATATTACTTTATTTAACTTTTAATCATGAGTTTGGTGTCCCTTTTCTCCACACATATAATAAATGACCAATCCTTTCAATAATTTCCTAGGGTGATTAATTCTATAATTATCACATGTGGGAAAATCCTTCTTTCCCTTGTTCCCTTAATCTATTATTTTCAATGAAGTACTCTTATTATATTTCTTCCTTTTTAATAAATAAGACTTGGAGAACTCATTCTCAATCTTGATATCAAATAAAAAAATTTCATCGCATGAATATAAATTTTGAGAGACCAACACCCCTAGGAGAAATAACTTATTCCTTTCAAATAAATGGTCAATATTACACTCTGTGTTGCATACATAGTCTATGGAATACCAAGATAGCCTTATAAAGAAACCTTGATAATCTATAACACTTTATTATTCTTTTTTTATTTGATATAAGCAACATTATCTTCATATAATTTTTTTTCTCATGAGGGAAATATTTGTCAAAATAATGTCCCCATAAAAATTTCTTTTCCATAAGTTTTATTTTCTCTTATTCAATAGTATTCTGGATCAACAGCCACCATTTATCAATATTTCCTTTAAGATAATACACCAAATATACAACCTTTTTCATTCTCCCCACATCTCAAGGCCATAAATATATTCTCTAGATACATAATCAATTCATAATCTATAATTGGATAATTAGTCCCACAGAATGATGGGGGCCTGTATCACATAAAAATATATGAAATAAGATAATATCATTGCGAAACATGTATATCTATTTAGCAATTTTTTTCTATAACATGATTAATATACTCTAATAAATCTATATGTTTCTTAGTTCTGATACCATCTCTATTGGATTCCTCATTAGATAAATCTCTATATTGGCCATGATAATTAAATCCCTTCTTCCTTCAAAGTTTCATTAAAAAAAATAGAACATACTAGTTTATCACATAAGATTATGAATTTTAAATCATAATTTATAATTCCAAATATGGGATAATACTTAGAATAAATTAAAATTTATGTATTCTTAATATCATAATCCTAAACATGGTTTATTTATTCATATCATTACTTTCAAATCCATCATAATGTTTTCTAAATAAAATTTGAATTATCCAAAGAATATCCCCCATGAGTTTCAATCCAGGTCTATAATAAGACTTGTTTTCATGTACCAGATAACACTCAAGTTAAACCTCATACACCTTTTTTAGAGTTATTACACCTAGGTACCTAGGTTCAATAACCATGCCCACTTTTAGTATCCAGATAGGAGTGTACTTATAGGAAACACCACATAATCTCTACCTTCCCAATACTTTTGTATTATTTTCTATAGTTATCATCAAATTCTATTATAGGGTTATAATCCATGATATATTTTCCCCTAAATATAGTTCCCATGGCTTCTACTAAAATTCTTTTGATACCAACTATAGTGCCTCAACCCTAGTAGCCTGGAGTCAGTGCTTGCTACCATTACATTATTATAGGATATAAGGAATGGAATCCCGAGAAATCAGATAGTTTATTATTCTTGGGAAGCTAGAAAAATACATGATACATGAATTGAAATTTAATACACAAATTAAAACATTTTTTTTGAAAATAAAATTATTCCCTCTACTATATCCTTACATATAAAACATAGTATTCTTCATGGAATCCTGGGGAAAGGAAATAAATAAGGGTGATCTCAAATGCTCAAAAATGGTTAAATATAGAAGATAAAATCAATAATCAATAATAATAATGAATATAGAAAGGTAAATAACTAATCACACATTACATTTAAATAATTGGATAAGGAATAATCAATGGGTAAAGGTAAATAACTAAGAACACATGCATTTAAATAACTGGATAAGTCATATTAAATATTACAATGTAAATAATTAGAAATATATACTATTTAATAAATAAACTAAGAATTAAATTCTTCCATATATAATATCATAGAGGAAATCTCAAGATGATGATAACATAATTCCAAATGAAGGTAATTCTTAATTACTATACATCAATTTTTCTAGGAACATGAAACCTTTACTATCAAGAACTATTCTCAATACAGTTTAAAACCATAGGTGAAACCTTGTTTATCTAAAGCTATCCAATATATGAATCTCATGAGACTAATGATGCATTGAGGGTATATCATTAACTAGGCCACATTCATGCCTTAAGATATAAATCATTCCTCATATATCAAATAATCGATTTAATTCATGAAATAATATCCCTTAACATCAAATATCCATATTGAGTAAAGGATTTATATTGATTGATATTTATATAGTCAATCAAATAAAATTAATAATAAAATAACTTATCAAAAAATGATATACAATTTAATAAATATAGATATCGAAATAATATAGATATTTAAGTTATAATTAATGTTTAATGATCATTAGAAAGTAAAATTTTCAAGGGGAAGTTAATGACTATAAAATGAAATAAGGAAGTGAATGTCAATACTATCCTTGGTCAAAATAATTATAAACCATCCAAGGGAAGAATATGTATGGTTTCAATATATACCCATTGAAGTAAGAATAAAGGGTTGCTGTCATTGATGAGTAGAAATACCATAAAATTATCTTTATAAATATTCTTCAGGAAAATATATTTTTCATTTTGAAAAACATTATTAAAATAATTTTATTTGAAAATCACTTTTAAAAAAATTTTCTTTAAAAATACCCTTGTAAAAATTCAGGTTAAGATTCAAAGAAATGATAGTCATGATGGTGGGTAATTCATTACACGCCTTAAAAGTGAAAATAACATTCCTTTTTCACTATAAAAGGGTTAGGAAAGTTCTCTATTTAGAAAATGGCAAGAAGTTTCCTTTCATAATTTTGTTAAAATACAATGAATATTTTTTTGAAAACTACATAAGATTACATTGAAAACTTTTTATAAATAATAAAAATGGGTTAAAATTCCTTTGATAAATCATTTTTAAAAGGTTAAACACATTTTTAAAAACTTTTTTAGAAAACATATTTTTGGAGGAAAACATATTTCCGATCGAAGAGAGAAATGAAGTTGGATTATCCTAAACAAAATTTCAATTAATTTAAGTACCAAAGAGTGGGAAAACGGTACTATGACTTGAAAATATCATTAAAAACCATGGTATAATTAAACTAAAGGTTTATTAAACAATTATTAAACAATTTCCTTCAACTAGAATTTAAGAATAAACAATCTTGATGATAATGAGATTGTGAAATAAACCCTTACAATTTTCAAAACATTGATGTAATAATTAGTCAATGAATAAATTATGTTTATTACCTATAAATATAAATAAAAAAGGTAAAATAAAACATAATATAATCAAAAGTTATTATAAAAATAATCATAGATCATCTAAGACAATGAAGGAGTAATATAACAAAATTAAAAGAACATTAAGTTATAAAATACTTTACCACTCGGTAACTTTTTATTAAATTCCTCTTAGATGAAAGAATTAAAATTAAAAAATTAAATAACATGATGAGTAAATTATTCATGATATTAAATTTTAAAAGGGTAGTATATACACCATATAAAATAAAATAGGTGCATAACATTACAATATTCCTCAATGAAATCACATTGAGACGAAATCCCTTACCTTACAATTCCTTTTAGTTGAACACTCTTTAAACTTATGTATAATGGTTTTAATAATTAAAATATAATATAACTATATTAATATTAAAAATATCACATATGATTCTTCTATAACATCTTATCACCCATTATTTAATAATCTTGCATTATTTTCATTGTTTCGTTTATTAATTTCCCTGTTTTCTCATGCATGTTTCATCATGAATTATCATGTTCATGTGTATATTATATAGTTAAATCATATCAATAATAATATTAATGAATAAATAATAATATTTATAAATAAATTTTAATTTTAAAACCAATTATGAATGGTTGTTACAAAAAATTAAGTACATTACCATCATAAAGACGGTAGACTGTATATGCACATTAGTAACGTTTTCCTTTTTTCAATGATAATTATGGAAAGGGGTAATTAATATATTATATTTAAAAAAGTATCATAATATCATTTATACCATATTATTTCTTTAAATATACTTATGAATATCATCCATGTGATTTTGTGATGAAAAGAGAGTTACATCACTTCAGGAAGTCGGTAGTCCACACGTATATGAAGGATGTTATCATATTTAATTATAAGAAAGAAAGGGATACATTATATTAAAAAAATTAAAAAAATTACATTAATATAATAATTATTTAATTTATATCACATATAATCATTAGCATTATTCCTTATCACCTTCCAAATATATAGTTTGTGAAAGACAAATCACAACACATTACAAGGTGGTAGTCCACTGTACACACGAGTGGCATTATCATGTATCCTACGAAATGAAAAGTAATATATTATATATCATATAATGATTAAATAAGTAAAATTATTTTTTATATATCAAATATATAATATTTAAAATATAAATTGATCATTATTTCTAACCATGATAGGTGGTAATGGAAAAATGAATGACATTAGTTCACGTTGCGGTAGTTCACCGTACATATGAATGATGATTTCAAAATTCATTTGATGGGAGTGTGTAATATTTTAGGTCTTACCATTAAAATAAAAAAAACATTATACGGAAGATACTTAGTATGTTATATGATAATGTTTTAATAAAAATTTACAGAGGTGGAGAAAAAAGTAAAATAAAGATGCTCATTGAAGAACATTACCTCTTCTTTGGGTATCCTCCATGTATTTTCACTAAATCCATACAATGTTCTCTTTATGACCAAAAAAATATTCTATGATGAGGTGGGGGAAGTTTTTAAGTGATTTTACAAGGGTTTTTATGAACCAAATTCCTTTAGATGCTTGAATAAGTGAGAGAAGTGAGTTTACTTTTATAGTTTAAGGGGAGTTACATTCTTGTAAATTCTAAAAAGCATTCAATATTAGGAGGTCTCAATTTTCTATTTGGATAAAAAATTGAATAATAATTTAGTTTAGGGTTTATTTTTGTCTAGAAACACCTCCGAAACATAAAAAAATCATGTTTATCATTTTTTCCTTAGTCTTTATGTTTACTCATTTTAACCTTTTTTGTTTTTACCACGGTAACCAGTTATCTAACCTGTGTAATTTATAATTTATGAATAAATTAATTTATTAAGATTTATAAACTTTTTACCCACTAATTATAAATATTATATCTAAGTTATAAAACAAGAAACTCATGTTTTTTGGAATTATTTTTAATAGAAGCGCATATAATGCGCAAAAACACTATTTTAACCCTAACCACACTAAAAAGGTTTTTACTATTTAGGGGAAAATATGTTCATTATAAAAGATAAATTGATCCATTAATGGAATATATTCTATATTTATTAAAATTTTAAAATCTTTTGGAATAATATATAATTTTTATTAATTTTAAATCATTCAATAAAATATCATTTATCATAAAATAACATTAATATCAATTTTGACATTATTTATTTAGTTTGAGTTTAAAAATATAAATACAATGTCAGAATTATAATATATTATGTTTAAACTAGTTTAACAAGGTAATATAATCTATAAATTAAATTTACTCAACAATTCATTCAATTTACATCACTTTTAATATTTTTAGTATCATTTATTCTATTTAATTATTAGTTAAATAATTTCTACATTGGGTTTTATTAAGAATTTAAAGCAACTATTTAATCCCTAAAAAATTTAAAATAAATTATTATGATAAAATAAACTCATTTATCTTTCATAATAATATTTATAACCAAACCTATGTGAAGTGCACTGTGTTTCATTTGTTTTCAATGAGGCATGAGGTTGTCTTGGAATGAATGGAAGTCAAGGAATGTCAAGATGTGAATGAAAAAGGTTGTGATGGTGTTGGTGATAAAGAGAGAATGGCCATAGTACTAAGATGCATGTCACTTAGGAGATTCACTAAGTGGCATAGGAGATGTGGTTGAAACATTCTCTAGTTAAATCAGACGATTGTTGAACTGGTCTTTAAGTTCAAAGAACTTGTATCCTGATGATACAATGTCACAACATTGATTGAAGACCATGCATTGTCTTCACAATGCATGAGGAGTTGAAAGGATTTCCATCCACAACTACTAAGTGGATGATGTGCATTAATGAAGTCCATGCACTATCACTTAGTGCATGTGAATTGAAAAAGTTCCAATTGATCTCTGATTAGATCAATAAAGAACATTGAAGATTATAAGTGATTCAGGAGTTCGGTTGATGAAGATGAACCTTTTGAATTCCATATCCTAAGTGAAGATCATATGAGGAGAAGTAATGGAATTCTTAAGAAGAAGAATAGAAGAAGTGGAGAAGAAATGGCTTGAGTGGCATTTGTCATTTTCACTTGGTTACTTTGTTTTTATACAAAGTCCTAAGTGTTTTACTTAGCAAAAAATAGCCACCAAGGAAGGCCAGCCGAGGGTCATCACCCAAGGCTCATGTGGGACTCGAGGTCACCACGCCCATGGGGAACCCTCAGGCCAAGGCAGCATATCCCTAAGGCAGGAAGGTCGGGGCCGTGTATAAGCCCCGAGGCTACGCAGTGGTGAAGCCCGCGCAGCGCGCGCGCCCGAGGACACGCATAGTGGGCGCCAGTGGCGCGCCCGCAGGGAGTAGAGTGGGCGCAGAGCGCGCCCGCAGGGAGAACACGGTGCGGGGCGGCACCGTGGAGGGAGGAGTTCAATTGCGGTGAGGGGGGCAGCAGATGTTTGATAAACCGCGGAAATTCTGCGAGCCGTTTTGATGTGGGATGCGGGATTTTACCGCGGAAGAGATCCTGGCCGCCCATCCAATCGCGCGACTGATCACAGCCGCTCATCGCCTCCCGTACGCGATGATATGATCCAGGCCGTCCAAAGCCTTCTGATCGCCCGATCCAACGGCCGGAGAGTTCGTCCTCTTCCTCAAGCTCAGCCGAAGCTCCCCGACGTCTCCCGCTGAACCAGACGCCTCCCGAAGATGGATTTTGAGTATCCGGCCACCTCTGACGAAGCCGAAGTGTCCTTGAGGATCGTCTGAGCCTACTGATCACATTCATGCTTAAAAATACATTTGCATGCAACGTATGGAAAATTTCGAAGAAGGACGAAGCAAACCGAAGGTGCGAGGCCTTGTGTGGTTTATGGTTTGCATGGATTATCCTTAACCGAAGGCCATGCATGCGTTCTATGTCGCATGCATGTAGAGGAAAATAAAGGAAGAAAATGGAACCCGTGTGAAATAAAAAGAAAAACAAGATTTCACAGAATCTTGAAATAACCGAAAACTTAGGGAATTTAAAGATATCACACGCGGATGGACCGAGGATCTCCTCGCCTATAAAAAGAGAGCCCGAGGCGATAGAGAAGCTTGCTGAAGTTCTTGTTGAAGATTTGTGTCCCGTGAGAGCCCTCTGCCTCGCGAAGCTGAAGCCCCGCGCAACCCACTTGCGCGACTGAAGTTCCAGAGCCACCCGAGGCTCTGAAGGAGGTCCCTGGCCGCGTACTCGCGCGGCAGAAGGAGCCCTCACTGCCCGCAAAATTGCGCGGCAGGAGGAGCTTGCGTGGCCAAGGTCCTTGACAACCTGCGCGCCCGCGATGTGGTGCTCTTGCACCCTAGGCCTTGCACGACTGCCTTGCACCCGAGGGCTTGCACGGTTCTTGTGCCTTGTGCACCTACGTGACAATGGAGTAGAGGAGAGGCCGAACCAAGCACCTGCGCGCCTTGAAGAGGAAGTGAATAACGAGGCAGTGCCTCGTGTGTGAACATTGAGAAGGCCGAGCCTTTGTGCTTGTGTGCCATGTGAGGAGAAGGCCCTACGGGCAGTAGCTTGTGCAAAGAGGGAGAACCCAAGGCTTAGTGCCTTTGTGTGAAAATTGAACAAATGAAGCCCATAGCCTTGTGGTTGTGCACACTTGAAAATTAAAAGAGAAAAACAAAGTGTGTGTGCAAAGTGGAAGAGTACAAGAAGAGAAGAAGGCCATAGGCATTTGTGTGTGCAAAAGAACTAAAAGGCCGAACCTAGTGTGTGTGCACTAAGTGAAGTGAACACACTTAGAAGAAGGAAGAAAGAGGATACCCTCACACTAAAGTACAACACACTTGTGAGTGTGTGAACAAAAAGAACAAAGTGTGAAGAAGGAAGAAGGTGTGTGTGCTAAAAGTATTTACACCCATTGTGGGTTTATCACACCAAGGAGAAAAAGGAAGTGCATGCATGCATGCATGCACATGCACACGTGAACAAAGACAAATCTGGTTGTGTGCATCTGAGTTGACCAAGACCGGAAGTTATTGAAGAGAATTGAGAAGGCCATGCAGTCAGTGCATGAGGATGCAGAGTTGCCATGCACTCAGTGCATGAAGATGATTTGAAGTGAGACTGAGCCAGACTGAAGTGAAAGATATTGTTTGTCTGAGTTTTCAGTATTTGAGAAGAGCCTGATCAACAGAAGTGATCAGAAGTTGTTGAGCAAGACGAGAAGACCTGATCATCACAAGTGATCCGAGGTACAGAGCAAGGCCAGTAGTCTTTATCCCAGACTGCTGAAGATACTTGAAGAGCTGAACAAGAAGAAGAGCTACTCGTGTGACTCGAGCAGCCAGGAGAAGACCCCTGTGAGACTCAGGGTGGAGGAAGTCTCCAGTGGGATTCTGGAGCAGGCCAGTGGGACTCTGGTAACACTGTGGGACGCAGTATAAAGACCCTCCTGTGGGACTCAGGAGAGATACGGTGGGAATCTGTATCGACCATTGTAATTCTAACAAGTTATAATGGGAGAATCCATGCTGGGAGAGCATGGCAAGGATGTAGGCCTTTGGTGCTGAACCTTGTAAATCCTTGTGTCCTGTGCCTTTTCATTACTGCATTATCCGGGAAAGTTTGAGATACATAAGAAGAGTGGATCGAGGCCTTAACAACCCATAGAGGTTTAATTGATTAAGAATCAATTAGTAAAAAGTTTTAAAGGATCACTGATTCACCCCCTCCCCCTCTCAGTGATTCACACTGATCTGGGCACTTCAATTGGTATCAGAGCGAGGTTACCTCTAAAAGATCCAAGGGAGTCTTTATGAAGTGCAGATTTGAGGAAACAAGCGACCAACCTCAAATGGAGATATCTGCCAAGACTCAGAAAAATAGAAAGAAGAAACAGGCCAAGAAGATGAAGAAAGCCTGTCCTAGCTGTGATGAAGTTGAAACAATGAATGATCTTCAGAGTGCACTCAAATATCTTCAGAAGACAGTTCCCATGGAAGTGGCAAAGTGTATAGATACAGGCATCCATGATCTTCATGAAGAAAAATCACAGTTAGAAGAAGAAGCCAATGCAATGGAAGATCAATTGGCTAAAAGGGTTGGCATAACCAACACTCTCAGAAAGCTGGTGAAGGCTAAAGATGAAACAGTATCGCTTTGCAATGAAAGATATGAAGACACTATTGAAGAAGTGCAAAGAAGCCTTTCTGAGAAAGAATTCTTTAAGACTGTGGTCAAAGAAGTTTTCCATGCACTGAAAAAATTGCACAGAGTGTCAATGAATGTCAGAGATGCTCAATTCAAAGACAAAGTCAAAATGGTGAAGGAGCTGGACAATTCATTGCTTGAAATAAAAAGGGTGCATGAAGACCAGATAAAGCAGCTGGAAGAGAAATGGGAAGGAAGGCTAAGAACTATTGAGGATTAGAAGAACTACTTCAATATGAAATGCATAGAACTGGAGGTGATATTGAAAAATCAGCAATCACCCAAAGCCAAAGCCTCCCAGTCAGCTGAAAGAAGAAATGTTGCTACTCAAGTGAGCTTTGAGAAGGATGATTCTAAAAGAAAGACATCCTCTAATAAAAGGGCAACAACTTCTAAAAATAATGTACCATCCATACCATCTTGTACTCATGCTTCTAAAAGTGTTTCTACTAAAAGTGCAGGATGGAAGAATGAATCCAAACAAGTATGGATGAAGACAGTGAATAAAGAATGCTCTCCTGAAACAACACAGCAAGTCAAGAAAAGTACCCAACAATCAGAAGGACTGAAGAGGTCAAGATTTGTGGGTCAGTGTTGGTGTTGTAATAAGTATGGGCACTGTGCAAAGGATTGTTGGTACAATCCACTGAATGTCAAAGCACAAAGGAAGCCCATGCCAAGGGGGAGCAAGCCAGAAGAAAAGAAGCAGCATCCACAGGTCCAGAGACATCTGTTTACTGCAAATAGATTTGGATTACTTGACAACATCTGGGATGGTTGCAAAAGTGGTCAACAATTTGATACATGTCAATCTCCGAATGTATCCAAAGATGGAAAGAAGAGAAGATCACATAACCTGGCTAAGAGAGATTCCTTGGGAAGCAAGAAGAATGTAGAAAATTCTCCCAAGAAGTGTTTTAGAAATTAAGAGATGACCTTGGAGTCTAAATCCAAGAAGGGTGATGCATCCAGAAGGACCACCAAGAAAACATGCTTCTACTGTGGAAAGAAAGGACACATCATGGACCTTTGTAAAGAAGCCATGAAACTAAATAGAAGCAGACTGAACTCCAAAAGACAATCAATCCAGAAGAAGAAGGGATTGATTGAAAATAAGTTGCCTAAGAGAGGTAGCTTAGCAGCATCCAAAGAACCATGTGGAACTTCCAAAACTGAGGCCACTCTTCCAAATTATTTACTAGTCATATGGCCAAATCAGTTGCAACTTTCCAAAGATCTGCAAAAAGCTGAAGATAAAGTTCTGTAAATTGCTAAGGCAAAAGGGAAGAAGAAGATTTCACATGAAGATGTTTTGAGAACCACACCAGCACAATCATCAATGAAGATCAAATGTGCAAGTGTGAAGACTGGTGAAAATGGGACATCTCGGTTGAGAGAATCTTCTCAACCTTGTTGTTCACATTGATGAACCAAGGAGGTTCCATCTTATTCCCTTATACTCTTAGTATATACATGTGCTAACATTGCAGGGAATTGAAGATGATGATCATTCTCATCTGGAGGATGGTTTGGACAGAATGGAGTGCACCCCTTGAGGGGGAGCAAATCTGAAGAAGATGATGTTCTGAGATTAATATCATCTTAAGAAAATTGATGAATGGGGGAGCTTTATCTTTGCACTGAACTTTCTAATGAGTTTTGTGGAGTATGTGCAGGATTTAGCAATTCATTGAATATCTGAAAAAATTCAACCCCTAAGCATGATCTCACATGTGTAGAGAATTGTGGACAACATTGAGTATCTTGGTTACATCACTCTTGTTTTCTACACCGGGTTAGCCCAAGTAGACTTAGAGTTGATTTACTAAAGGTTCTTTGCTAAAGAAGAACATGTGGCATCATCCCTCTCTTAGTGATTTTCAAGAAGATGCTATTCAAAGGGAGGAAGATATTTTTGAAAGTGAACCACACCACACCTTTGCATTTGATTGCCAATAAGGGGGAGAAAATATTGGCACACATATTGACCCATTCATATGTGCTGAAATGGTGTATTGACAACAAATACAAAGGGGGAGATTGAAGTGCACTGTGTTGCATTTGTTGTCAATTAGGCATGAGGTTGTCTTGGAATGAATGGAAGTCAAGGAATGTCAATATGTGAATGACAAAGGTTGTGATGGTGTTGGTGATAAAGAGAGAATGACCATAGTACTAAGATGCATGTCACTTAGGAGATTCACTAAGTGGCATAGGAGATGTGGTTGAAACATTCTCTAGTTAAATCAGACGATTGTTGAACTGGTCTTTAAGTTCAAAGAACTTGTATCCTGATGATACAATGTCACAACATTGATTGAAGACCATGCATTGTCTTCACAATGCATGAGGAGTTGAAAGGATTTCCATCCACAACTACTAAGTGGATGATGTGCATTAATGAAGTCCATGCACTATCACTTAGTGCATGTGAATTGAAAAAGTTCCAATTGATATCTGATTAGATCAATAAAGAACATTGAAGATTATAAGTGATTCAGGAGTTCGGTTGATGAAGATGAACCTTTTGAATTCCATATCCTAAGTGAAGATCATATGAGGAGAAGTAATGGAATTCTTAAGAAGAAGAATAGAAGAAGTGGAGAAGAAATGGCTTGAGTGGCATTTGGCATTTTCACTTGGTTACTTTGTTTTTATACAAAGTCCTAAGTGTTTTACTTAGCAAAAAATAGCCACCAAGGAAGGCCAGCCAAGGGTCATCACCCAAGGCTCATGTGGGACTCGAGGTCACCACGCCCATGGGGAACCCTCAGGCCAAGGCAGCATATCCCTGAGGCAGGAAGGTCGGGGCCGTGTATAAGCCCCGAGGCTACGCGGTGGTGAAGCCCGCGCAGCGCGCGCGCCCGAGGGCACGCATAGTGGGCGCCAGTGGCGCGCCCGCAGGGAGTAGAGTGGGCGCAGAGCGCGCCCGCAGGGAGAACACGGTGCGGGGCGGCACCGTGGAGGGAGGAGTTCAATTGCGGTGAGGGGGGCAACAGATGTTTGATAAACCGTGGAAATTCTGCGAGCCGTTTCGATGTGGGACGCAGGATTTTGCCGCGGAAGAGATCCTGGCCGCCCATCCAATCGCGCGACTGATCACAGCTGTTCATCGCATCCCGCACGCGATGATCTGATCCAGGCCGTCCAAATCCTTATGATCGCCCGATCCAACGGCCGGAGAGTTCGTCCTCTTCCTCAAGCTCAGCCGAAGCTCCCCGACGTCTCCCGCTGAACCAGACGCCTCCCGAAGATGGATTTTGAGTATCCGGCCACCTCTGACGAAGCCGAAGTGTCCTTGAGGATCGTCTGAGCCTACTGATCACATTCATGCTTAAAAATACATTTGCATGCAACGTATGGAAAATTTCGAAGAAGGCCAAAGCAAACCGAAGGTGCGAGGCCCTGTGTGGTTTATGGTTTGCATGGATTATCCTTAACCGAAGGCCATGCAAGCGTTCTATGTCGCATGCATGTAGAGGAAAATAAAGGAAGAAAATGGAACCCGCGTGAAATAAAAAGAAAAACAAGATTTCACAGAATCTTGAAATAACCGAAAACTTCGGGAATTTAAAGATATCACACGCGGATGGACCGAGGCTCTCCTCGCCTATAAAAAGAGAGCCCGAGGCGATGGAGAAGCTTGCTGAAGTTCTTGTTGAAGATTTGTGTCCCATGAGAGCCCTCTGCCTCGCGAAGCTGAAGCCCCGCGCAACCCACTTGCGCAGCTGAAGTTCCAGAGCCACACGAGGCTCTGAAGGAGGTCCCTGCCCGCGTACTCGCGCGGCAGAAGGAGCCCTCACTGCCCGAAAACTTGCGCGGCAGGAGGAGCTTGCGTGGCCAAGGTCCTTGACACCCTGCGCACCCGCGACGTGGTGCTCTTGCACCCTAGGCCTTGCACGGCTGCCTTGCACCCGAGGGCTTGCACGGTTCTTGTGCCTTGTGCACCTGCGCGACAATGGAGTAGAGGAGAGGCCGAACCAAGCACCTGCGCACCTTGAAGAGGAAGTGAAGAACGAGGCAGTGCCTTGTGTGTGAACATTGAGAAGGCCGAGCCTTTGTGCTTGTGTGCCATGTGAGGAGAAGGCCCTACGGGCAGTAGCTTGTGCAAAGAGGGAGAACCCAAGGCTTAGTGCCTTTGTGTGCAAATTGAACAAATGAAGCCCGTAGCCTTGTGGTTGTGCACACTTGAAGATTAAAAGAGAAAAACAAAGTGTGTGTGCAAAGTGGAAGAGTACAAGAAGGGAAGAAGGCCATAGGAATTTGTGTGTGAAAAAGAACTAAAAGGCCGAACCTAGTGTGTGTGTACTAAGTGAAGTGAACACACTTAGAAGAAGGAAGAAAGAGGAGACCCTCACACTAAAGTACAACACACTTGTGAGTGTGTGAACAAAAAGAACAAAGTGTGAAGAAGGAAGAAGGTGTGTGTGCTAAAAGTATTTACACCCATTGTGGGTTTATCACACCAAGGAGAAAAAGGAAGTGCATGCATGCATGCATGCACATGCACACGTGAACAAAGACAAATCTGGTTGTGTGCATCTGAGTTGACCAAGACCGGAAGTTCTTGAAGAGAATTGAGAAGGCCATGCAGTTAGTGCATGAGGATGCAGAGTTTCCATGCACTCAGTGCATGAAGATGATTTGAAGTGAGACTGAGCCAGACTGAAGTGAAAGATATTGTTTGTCTGAGTTTTCAGTATTTGAGAAGAGCCTGATCAACAGAAGTGATCAGAAGTTGTTGAGCAAGACGAGAAGACCTGATCATCACAAGTGATCAGAGGTACAAAGCAAGGCCAGCAGTCTTTATCCCAGACTGCTGAAGATACTTGAAGAGCTGAACAAGAAGAAGAGCTACTCGTGTGACTCGAGCAGCCAGGAGAAGACCCCTGTGAGACTCAGGGTGGAGGAAGTCTCCAGTGGGATTCTGGAGCAGGCCAGTGGGACTCTGGTAACACTGTGGGACGCAGTATAAAGACCCTCCTGTGGGACTCAGGAGAGATACGGTGGGAAGCTGTATCGACCATTGTAATTCTAACAAGTTATAATGGGAGAATCCATGCTGGGAGAGCATGGAAAGGATGTAGGCCTTTGGTGCCGAACCTTGTAAATCCTTGTGTCCTGTGCCTTTTCATTACTGCATTATCCGGGAAAGGTTGAGAGACATAAGAAGAGTGGATCGAGGCCTTAACAAGCCATAGAGGTTTAATTGATTAAGAATCAATTAGTAAAAAGTTTTAAAGGATCACTGATTCACCCCCTCCCCCTCTCAGTGATTCACACTGATCTGGGCACTTCACTATGATGTGTTTATCTATCCCAAATAATTAGATATTAAAGGAAATGGAGGTTCTGTTTTTTTGTCTTTTTCTTTATTTAACTTATTATATAGGCCACATTCATGGAGTAGTATCCCAATAACTCATAAAAATAGAATATAATGTGTTTAGGGTATAAATATTTCTAAGAAATGGGTTTTGGATATGTTTTGGGTCATTCGTATACATTATATTATATGTTTAATCACTAAGTTAACTCATTTTTACTTTAATCACTACAATCAATTTTAATTATTTTCAGTAACCATTACGGTAAAAAATTAATTTGACCCTGTTAGATAATACAAATTATTTTGAACCCAATTATGGAATCAATTTTTTCAAATTCAACTCATATAAGTGGTAAAATTTAATTTAAAATTAATTTCACCGACATAATGAGAATGTGGGGTTTTAAAGTGAAAATGTTAACATGTTTACAATGTTTTCATATAAAAATTCAATGTGAAAATTAATCCAATGACCTAAAGTTGATTAATTAATATAAAATTCATATAGTTTTACTTTAAAACCAATTAAAAAAAATATAATTTAACATTATAAATTATTTAAAATAAAATGTAGTTTTCAATTAAAATTCAGTATTTTTCATTATTCATCAAAAAGTAAAACTTTATAGAAAAACCTCAAAAATTAACCCTATTGTAATTTTTATATTCCTATTTCAAAAAATGAATTTTATTTTGTCAACTAAATTTTCTAAAATTGTTGAAATTTAATTTTAAATTATTTTCTCAAAGTATAATTAAACTATCTTTTGGGAAATACTATTTTATAGAAAACATTTCTTTTTTATTTAAATGATTATTATTTTATATCTAATCAATAGATAAATAAAAAAACATGTGTAATATATATATTTTCACAAGTAATTTAATCATATTCATACCCTCCATTCCAATTGATAGGTAATAACTATTATATTAAAGAATAATATTAATAGTATATTTTTGTTTGGTAAAACTTAGTCTGGCATGTAACATAAACTAACCTGAGTGTTGCATGATACATACCCTATTGAATAAAATGTTATTCTTTTATAATTTTAGGGATTTACACACGATGTATTTTTATCTTGATTACTTAAATTAATCAAAAAAATTTAAAGTTTTTAATTAAATTTATATATTATATACTTATTAAAATATTTTAACATTCATCTAATATATTTTTAGGCATGGGATGAGAATAAATCCATCTTTTTCTTAAAAAAGTATTTTTTTTATAAAAAATGATTTTCATATCATTTTGCACACTTATTTTTAAATGTAATGTCTTCCAATTATAGGTATTGAATTTGATAAAATTGATTCCATCTTTGGAATTAGAGGGTTATAATTTGGTAAATATGACCCTTTTATTATTGGTCAATATGAATAGTAACTGTTGTAAATTTTTTCACCTTAGTAAAGGGTAAATCAGATTAATATTGATTAAAATTAAGTGATAAAAACATAATATTTCATCATAATTTTTATTTTATGTAGTTATTTTAACCCTTATCACTTTTATATTTAATTTTATTTTTTAATGGACACTTGTCTTTGGAAATGACCTATATATTTTTTATAAAGCAAAGAAAGTTACAAAAGTCGCTCTCTTAAGTTTAAATATCTCTTATATGTCCAGAGGGGGAAAAATAAAGTTATGAAAGAATATAAATGTCTATTTTTAGATTAATGAAATTATTTTCATGATGGAAATTTATTTACAATTTTTATAAATATTTTAATTACTTTAATTCTTATGTAATGTCGACATAATATTTATCCAATTAATAAAAAAATTAATAAAAAAATTTAAAAATATGAAATGTAATATAATATGAGTGAGTTAATGTGTGATAAAAATTTAAAAGATGAATTTAAAATATAAATTTCATGTTAAAGAACTACATTCAAATTCCAACATTACATTTTTTTGTTAAATAGAATGAATAGTGTCTAAATAGAAAATAATCATATTTTATGAAAAAAATATTAATCAAATGAAATAAAAATAATATTTTTTTTAAAATAGTATAATTGAAATAAAATATGGTCAAAAATTGAATCCTTTTCCAATTTATAGTCTATTTAGAACAAATTTTATTGAGAATTACTTTAATATATATAATCATTTATGAAATTCCAAGAGTGCCACTCCACTCAATTATAAAAGGGCACCCCACCTTTCTCTTCTTCATACCAATTTTAGCATTATATATTTACCAAAAACTATCAAATTATATTTTAAAAATACCTATCCACATTCTATATGTGTTTTTATTCCCAAAATACCAACCCTATATCCATTAAGAGGATATCTAATATAGTCGTTTCAAAGAAGAGGTAATCTCCTTAACCAATCACTTTCTTTTTAATTATTCTTTTACCTATTATAAATATCTTATATTCTTCATAAACTAATAAATATAGTTTTCTAAATATAATTAAATTTTATTATGATTATAAAATCATCTTTATTCACCATCTTTCTATCAAATGGGATGTGAAATGACTTCTTTTGTGTACATACAACTTACCATACCCACATAACAATACAATTAATTTTTAAAAAATATATTTAATGTATTAGTATTTTAATGGTATTAATGTTTACATATGATAATTATGGAATAATAATCCCTATTTAATGATAATATCATATCTACCTATTGATCTTATAAACTTTTGGAACATGATAACATCGATCATGTGTACATATGGACTACCATCTCTACGAAGTGATGTGATTCGTTTTTCATTTTCATTTTACATGGAATGGTAATAAGAATAGATTTAATGAATATATATGATATATATAATATATTAATAATTATGGGAAGTTTATTTATTATTTACCTTTCTTTCATTTGGTCTATCAAAAATTAAAATCAGCGTTCACATGTATGTTTGACCTACCATCTCCAGGAATGATGTAATTCATTTTTCTATATACAATTTTATGAATTAATACAAATATATATAATTAATATATGTGATATTTATATCATGATTAAAATTATGTATATTATCTTTCCATTATCAAAATAAAATTACTAAAACTACTGAATCAAAACATATATGAAAATAGAAGCAGATATCACTCGAAAAAGCGATTTTAATAAAGTATTATTAAAAAATAGGTGATAAAAATTTATAAGTAAATAATACATGGTATGATATATATTATTATAGTTTTGTAAAATATTTATAAAAAATATATATTTATTATAAAAGAGTTTCTAACATATACGAAGGAAGTTGAACCTAAGGTAAGGGATTTCCATCTCACTTTTATTTCTGTGGGACACAAGTCATATTCACCACTTGTTTCTTTTATATAGTGTATAAAACACCAATAAAATTATTTTATTATTTTTATTATGATATTTATTTGGATTTAAATATAAATTGAAGGGTCTTTATTTTTTTGGGATTACGATTGAAATGGTACTTAAGCGGTAAGGGTTTATGTTATAATCAAATTGTTTATTCGGATTTTTTATTACTAAGTTTATGATAATGTATTTTTATGATATAACACTAATTAAACTCATTTTTTATTCTCCTCAAGTTATTTATGTAAAATAAATATTTTTCTTTCATTTTACTTATCTTATGTACTTAATAGTTCAAAAAAATCAAGGAAAATAAACTTTATTTCCCTATTCGGTCAAAAAAAATCATTCATGTCTATGTTTTCTAAAAAGGTTTTATAAAATGTCATTAGTATTATCCAATTATTTTTAATGTCATTTTTACCCATGTTTGAATTTTTAAAAAATGTTTTTAAAAATAATATTATAATCATTTTCCAAATGAAGTACTTTGTTGACAGTTTACAATAGTATGAAATAAATATTTTTTAACTTATATGACATGAATATAATTTCTCACCATTATGACCATTCAATGATTTGAAGCTTCCTTTAGAATTTTACATGGTTATTTTCAAATAAAATATTTTCCATAATATTTATAAAAAATATATATATTTTAAATAATTAATTTTTAAAAGGAATAGATATTTTCCTCAAGAAATTTTAATAAATTTTTAATTGTATTTATATTCATAAAATAAAACAAACCATAATTTCATTTATTCTATAATACAGATATTAACCAAGGATACAATCCTTATACTTTCTCTAAATGGTTTTTTTTAATGAAAATATTTTTTTGAAATATATTCCTTTTCCATAGTTTATGCTATGATAAAATGATTGAATATTTAAAAAACCCATTTATTTTCTATGGGTTATACTATGATGAAATATTTATGAAACCCAATAATTTTCCATGGGATATTCTATGATGAAATGTTTATGAATCCCAGTTATTTTCATGTGTTTTAATATGATGAATGGGTTATGATCTTTTTTCACTCATATGTATGGTTTTCATTATATGATAGGTGGTTACATTATAAACCAAAGACGATGGTTACATTATAAAAAAAGATGGTGGTTATATTATAACCAAGGATAGTATTATTATAATAACCGATGATGGGTGGGCCTATAATTATATAGATATCTAATTCATTGGATAATGATTGATGTCTCATGATATAAATAGGACTGTAATGGGGAGTGATCCCGGTTTAGTAAGGGACCTTTTCCACTATGATAGTATTGGGAGTAAACCTTAACTACTATGATGGAATGTGGAGTGACCCCAATCCACTGTGATTATCTTGGAAATGATCGTTGGCCACAAAGGAAATGACTCTCTATGCTTATACCAATAACTCATGTCTTATGATAATGTTATTATCTCATGGATTTTGCTATTTTATTCCTTTATGAATCATGTCTTATGAACTAACAAGCTTTATACCATGATACAAGATTGTAATCTATGATACTCAGGGTTATGGAGAAAGGATTCAGGAATGATATGACTAAGAAGGTTTCTAGTTATGACGAACATAATGGGATAATCTTATTAACCATATTTTTATGTGACAAAGTTTCCAAATATAATAGGCCTATATGAATCTAGAATGGATCATCATGATATGTAATGAATAGTTATATAATTAGATGTAATATATATGTATATAATGTATGGGTTACTACACCAGATCACTCCAATATATTAAATACAGAGGTGTTATGGCTTGAGAATGATCTTTCTTAATGGGAGATGTCGGTGAAGATCTTATACCATAAAGACCATTTTCTAAACAATAATAAAACTCTAATTTTAAATTTTATTTAGCATAAAATAAATTAGAAGAATAAACATAGGAATAAGAGGTTTTTTATGAAATAGAAGATCTCTATTTTTTTATATTGGTGTCTAAAATGAAATTTTTATTCTGAAATTTCTTAAGGGGGAATAATGTAGTGACCCGTGAATTTATATATAGAATTTTCCTATTAAATCCGTGTGTATGGAATATTTAGTAATGTAGTATAGTATAATACAAAATTATACGGATTTATTTTTGTATTTTATAATATTACATTTAGTTAACAATTAAACCCAATAAAATTCTCAAAATTACAATGGGGAAATAATCAAAAGAAAATAAAATAACGAGAATAATAAAATTTGGGCTGTCTTGATATCCTAGGATTATCTCACTCATGAACAGTGCAGGAAGAAGGAAATATAAAATTTTTAATGTTAGATTCATTTTAAAAAAGAATAATTTCTAACATTGATAGAAATTAAACTAATAGATGAATGAATAAAATATGAGTTATTTATAAGAAGTGGAAACCCATTGTGATATTTAGATATTATAACCATTAGTAATGTATTCATTATAAGGTAACCGCTATAATTAGTGTATATTAAGGGTAATTAAGAGAACTAATTGATATATAGGGGATAAACAATGGTCTCAATGTAATATCCTGAACTCTTATAAATGAAATTTCAATTTGGAATGAATAAATTCTTTATAAAGTAATGTAGTTATAGAAAACACATGAGTTAATTTTGTTATTTTTGAGAGATAGAGTCTAGAGTATTTAAAATACAATTATGAATTATAACCATTGATAATATGTCTATTTTATATTGAACATTAATATTAATATATTAAGGGTTATTATAAACTTTAATTGACATAGATGGAAGAACAGATGGCCTCGACTGGTAGGATCATACCCTATAAGGACCATTTATTAGAGCTTATGGGGTAGATATCATTATAGAGATTTTACCTTAACCAACCCCAAGTCAAGATTCAATAACTAAATCATGAGTGAAACCATTTATGGGAGATGTTCAAACTCATTGAGATCACGACCCAAATCGAGGTAGCTGAACCACCCCGTGCAAATCATACCATCACATACCTTACCTTTAAAAAATTCATTGGAGTAATAAAGGTATATGTATCTAGACCCTAACAGTATGAATTTTTCTATTTACTTTTTTTTATGAAATAATGATTATATTTATCCCTTCTTTATATTAATTTTAAAATGAATGAATAAAGAGTTTTATAAAAATTAGTTTTTGATACAACGAAATACGAATTGTGTTTTTTGGGAAATATATAGTTTCCCTCAAGACAATCATTTTGATGAATTAAATAACTTAATAAAATTATATTTTTTTAAAATTTAATTATTAAAAATTATTTATTAAATATAAATGATAATAAAATTTTATAAATATAGATGTATTTTTTATAAGTTTCATAAAACTGTTATTATAAAAAAATGTATTTTTCAATAAATGGGGGTTTTGATTTTCAATTTTTTATTTTCATATTTATATTATTTTTATTCTCATATTTAGATTATTTTTATTATGAAAAAAATATTTTTGAAATTTTCATATTGAAATTATCGAGTGGTGAATTTTTTATAATTTTCCACGATATTCAAATTTTGGGGTAAAAATTAAATATAGTGTAATTATATAGTACATATTGTGAAATCATAAAATCCCAAAAGTGATGTAATAAAAAAAATAAAGAGTACCCATGAACAATTTTTTTTTACTATTTGGAATAATTTTTTTTGAAATTATTTGATTAATTTAATATACCCTTAATTTATCAATAAAAACGTATATTATATTTTATGGTTTTAAGATAACGTCTTTATAAACATGACTCAGTTCCACATAGACAATGGAATTATTTTAATTATTTTAGTTTTTATCATTATAATTTAATTAAACCCGCTTTTATTTGAAAAAAATCATAGGATAAAAACTTGGGAAGTTTACATTTTTTATTAAATTATCATGTAGAGTCCAAAAACTATGTTTGGAAATTAACAAATAATTATTCTATCTTTTCCTATATAAACCCACCCAAACTACCATTAATCATAAATAGAAACCCTTGTATCATGAAATTACTCTATATTTCTCTCTCAAGAGGCCAAACAATTTTCCCCCATGAAATTAAAAATCTCCTTCCATGATTTTATAAGTTTCCGATCAAGGTAAGGGGTCTCTCTATCTTTGTTTCCATTCAAGGGAATTATTTTTATTTTTACCATTTAATATTAATTTATTATGTTTCAATTTCATTATAGATATAAATTTAACAACCAATTTATGATCTATTAAATGTTTATAATTTATTCAATCTCATTATAACATTTACATAAGTCATTACTACGTCGAAGTAAAGGATCCTCTCCTTCTCCTCTTTATTTAAGCACCTTATTTATGTCATAAATTTTTATTTTTAATTATTAAAGTTGGTTTATGTTTTTATACATACTGATTAATTTTATTATGATTCCCAAGTAATGAGAGACAACTTTATTTATCAACACTCCTATAAAACTTTATGTACCCTTATTTTGTTGCTGAAATTGTCCTATGACTTTCTTGGAAAAACATTTGTAAAGTGAAAACCAATCACAATTTCCACTTAAGGGTATTCACATAATTTAACATATAATTAATTTATTGGGAATTTAAATTTACATTACCCACAAATCTTAATCATGGGGTTTAAATTGATAAAATATATCCTTATGTTGTATGATCTATGTGGAAAACTTATGTATGTACATGATATGAAGGTAATGGGTGGGCCCAGAATCATATATCCCTCTATTGAATTGGGTGATGTTTTAATGGCATGTGATGTCATGTATAGTGTTTGGGAGGTTTTCCTCAGCACCCTATATTACGTTTTCTTAGTTATTAGTTGATATATGTTTATGATTCCATGTTTTATGTTGTTTCCACATTCTCATGTTTCCTTTATGCTATCATGTTATATCATACCTAATTGTTCAACATTATGATTCCAACCCATTTTATAGTACCGAGATATACCTATAGGCTCACATGTACTTATTTATCTTGTTATATGATTTTTTGATCCATTACTAAGTTTTATAGCTCCCCCTTTCTTATGTAAGTCCCCAAATTATCCCATGTAACTTTAAAAGATCTAGGAAAAATAAGGGCATGTTTCAGAGTTTTAATTAGTGATGTTATATTTATTTTTCAAGTTATTATCTCATGTACCTAATTTAGGAATAAAACTAGGCCCCATTATCCTTTTGGATTGTATTAAGTGTATTTTTTATATTAAACCATGAATTAAAATGTATTAATTTTTTTTTCATAGTTGGTGTTAGAGGAAAGTCTTGTAATTTTTGGGATTTGGATTTCAAAAGTCTAGTGAAGTCCTTAGGGATAAGACTAAACATCAATAAACATCCCTAAATTTTGGAAATGTATAGAGTAAGTGGATTACAAGTAAACACATCTTGTATAGATACTAAACAAAACTATTAAAAAAATTTATTATGACCAACCAATTGACATGATTTATTTAAGTTGTGGAAATATATTATCTAATACCATAGAATTAATAAACCATGGGAATACCTTCCCTCAAAATAGATTAATCCCCTTTGTAACCCTTTTCTTTGAAATTGATCTACCCTCTACAACCCTCTCCTATTCGCGATCGAGATCCACTCCATAGTTCCTTCTTCTTCATGATCAAGATACCCTACACAGTGTATCCATCTTCACAATTAATCCCCTCTACAAGGATTCCTTATTTTCGATTGAGCCCCAACTGTGATTCCCTCTCTAACCTTATTCACAATAGAGCCCCACCTCTTTATATCTTCTCCTAGATAACACTTCCCATAATTGAGATAAAGCCCCACCTCCATATATCTTCTATCTATCAAAACTTACCCTCTTCATGATCGACCCATGGGTTCCACAAATATGTTCCACAACCAATGCTTCCACTCTTCATGTAATAAAAAAACTTGATGACTTCATAATAGTTATTTCCTAGTAATTATCCTCAAGTGTGATGCTAGAAACTATATTGTGGGAGTAGATCTTGATAAGTAATATGATATCATAATTATTTATATATATAATATGAGTTTCACTATAAAAATCCTAAATCAATTATAGTTCCACCTAGAAAGAGGTTTTAGTTTTGTTCATTTCCATTGATGTGTTTAGATTTTATATTTTAATCTCCAACAGAGTTATTAATGTAAATAATTATTCTTTATTATATTAGATATATATAAATATTATTAATCTATGATTAATATAATTTATTTTACTACTATAGGAGTTTAAAATTTCCATCAATGAAAAAAAGGATTCAAATAATATGGTGCTCGATAATTTTAAATGATGGAATAGAATAACATGGGGGTAGATTAAGAGATTGGTATTAATGATGAGTTATCGAATGATTAACACCTTAATGATAAATAAAATATCATGCATGGTTCGATGTCACCATGAATTATATTTCAAGTGGATCCATTTATCCTCTCTTTACATATCAATAAAAAAATATTTACTGAATATGCAATTTCAAGTAATAAATAGAAATTTAATATAACATTGTTTTGCGGTTAACTAAGAATATAATATCTTCTAAAAACTAAAAATAATAATTTATCTTAGTTTAAAATTTAATACAGGAGGTTCTATTTTTGTGTAATGTTTTAACTTTATAAGTAAAAAACTAAATGAAAATAAACTTAGATTAAGATGTAATGTTTTGAAAAAAATATAAATTTTCTTAGAATCCTTATAGTTATTTAATGTTTTGTTATGTTTTTAAAAATTTCACATCACTTAACGTATTTTTATTTTATTTTTTATTATGAGGAGGTTTATAGAAAATGAATAGAAGAAAAAAATGGCAGCTTTAAAGAAATTTTACTAACAAATAATTTTGTTTTGGTGAGTACTTTATTTATTTATTTACTAGGTGTGAACTCTAAAAAAATCATATTTAATATTAATAGGAATTATCAAGGGGGAAACTTGAATTTAGTGATGATAGGTTAAGAAATCAAGAATATATGACCACCCCTAGATACAGTCCCCCTATATGTAGTGCCTCACAACCCATGGATATATCGTCATTAGAAAACTTTCCTCCCACCATGCCTCTAACTAATGTTTCTTACACATTTAAGGGTATCCATCCTTTTTATCAATTTACTCTTACTACCATTCAGGGTAGTTCCTATCCTTCTATTCATTATCCTTTTTCTCTTATCCTTATTAATCTCTAAAGGATACAACTTTATTATTTATGCCCTCATGTGCTCATACCCTCCTATCCAAATTCAGTATATGAAATCCACTACAGAGGAAACTCTTCAGTTTGTTGACCCCCCAACATAGCATTTGAGAATTGATAGAAACAATATACTCTTTAGGTAAATTTTAAGAAAGTAATGAAGTAATTAAATTTTTATTAAGTTTTAGTTATATATGTGTATGAATTTCTTTCTTATAGATCATCTTATAGTAAACTACATTGTCATAAAATGATGAGACTAATTTGGAATAGACACACACAAATTATGGTTCAGTATAATAAGGATATAAAAATAATGGGAAAAAATAGTAAAGAAATGTGGAGTTTCATTAGGATTCTCATAAAACATATCAATATTATTCTAGTTTAAGAATCCAGTTGAGAACAATATTATAGAAAATAATAAACAAGGATTGGGCTCATATTTGAGAAATATATTTTTTGAAATTAATTTTAAATTTCTCTATAATGTATTATTGAAAATTTTGTTTTGATATTAAAATTTGATATAACTTATTTAATGGTATAAAAACAATAGAATATTTGTTAATAGAATTAAATGATATGTGGAATGCCTATAATAATGACTTGTATATTGCATGGGAATGTAGCTAAGGTACTGGTCTTAAAAATATACTAATCTTAAATTAATGTAAACTTTCTCAATATAAAAACATAATTTCATACTGGGGAATTTCTTCTTTCAAGGTGATTTATCTAATTATATATATTTAATTTAGTTTTTCTATTTTGATTCATTAAATATTTAGAATTCTAGAAAACAATTAATGTTTGGAATTAAAGAGAGATACCTAACTTATTTCATTGAATGTATTTCTAAGGATCTCATTATCATGAAACAACTTGATATTTTTTTTATATAATGAGTTATTCTGATTTGATTAAAGTATCATTTTTTATAACTATTAAAACTAATTTTTTATACAAAAAAATATATTCAAGTTCATATTTACATGTTTTAACATCCCAAAATACTCAAACCACCCATAGGCTACCCATTGTCCCTATCATATAAGTATTTAAACCCACACTAAGGGAGTAAACCAAGACATGGTCACACTTTAAAACCTACTTTTAATAGGTGAAATATAAATAATACCAAACATGATCTATATATACACTTTTTCCTTTAAATTATTTTTTCAAACACCAACATCCAGTAATATCTACAGACCTACAGTACTAATTTTTTACTAGTTTTAACAATCCTAATCTAAAAATGAGGAAATAAACCTAACCATGTCATGGTTATGTCAACCTAAGGTAGGAAGGGGTTTGTAAAATTTATTCCCTTTATGTAATGTGTACCATGTCATTGTTGAGTCAAATTTCATATTCCTCTTGAAATAGCATGGAAAATACACTATAATCATAGCTAGTGTAATTGGATCATTAATAAGAAATGTACCTTTATTTTTGATATCACACCATGGAGAGTAACCATTCCATATGAACTCCACGATATTGTATTTTACCAGAAACACTTTTTTAAATGCTCATTTTACTAGAAATAGTTGTGTATAGGTAATTTTTGTTGTTATTTACAAAACTACCCCAAAATAGACATGGGGATATCCTTATGTTATCTTTTTTTTTTCTGAAACTCACAACCATCATGACATAGTCTTAAAACATATTTTTTATTATTATTTCCAAAAATAAATCTACATAACCTAACCTTTACCAGGGAGTACCTTACTAAACTACATCATGGGTGGTTATTATATTGCAAATATTTTTAAAACCCTTAAATTGATTTAAATGAAATCAATGTAATAGTACTTAATCAATTTCTTCTTTTCTACTCTAAATATTTTATAGGGAGTTGAAGGTTTACACCTATTTCAAACTTAACCCTTCACTAAACCTTCATCTTCCATGATCTTAAACACTGCAATCATCTTCCATTAATCCCAATTCACCATGATTTTCTTATTATTAACCATCATTCACCATTTTATCAAGTTCATATCCTTCATCATTGATCTAATTTGAAGCTCATACAACTGTCTTTCATGAAAGGTTGCTTAGGAAGTTCTAGATTAATAGTTGACCAATTTTTTATTCTTCTCCTTAAGGTTTTATTTATTAAAATATCAGGCTATGTATAGTAGCATGTAATAATAACCTCTACATCTACACTTAACATCAATCCTTCCCAATTAGTTTTGTAAAATCTCATTAACTTCTCCCAAACATTATTTCATGAAGTATTCTATTATACAATATTATAAAGATAAGGATGGGACTTCACATCACATGGTAAGAAGTCTAAACTTTATTTTATGTTAAATTATTATAATCCATTTTATCATGAATGGATAATATATAGGAATCAAAGGATGTTTTGAAATATTTTTTAAATAGAAATGAATAAATAATTTTATGTTTACATCAAAATGTCGTTAAATTAAATGCTTTAAATGTCAAGTATTTTGACATATTCTATCATCATACGAAAATAGAATAATCATGGTTATTTTAGTTGATAGAGATGATATTATTACTTTCTATATTAAAGATTAAATTTCATCTAATTATTTATTTTCAAATATCAAAATAAAGAGCCATATACATATAGAGTCGCCTTTATTTAATTAAACTATAATTTAAAACATTATCAAATTAAATTATTTAAAATATTCCTAAAAAATATAGCTTCCATACATATTTTTATATAATTATTTTATTTACATTTATACAAATTTTAAATCAAGAATACCATATTTGAATTAAATATAAAACACTAGTATGAAATTGGTGTCGATTCTCATCAAGAACTGAACCATTATCTTCTATAAGATATATAATTTATTCATCAATACATATTATATTTTAATAGTTTTCCCTCTAATTTTTGTATATATATAATCATCTACCAATTCTTTATACCCAACCTAGTAATGTCCAAATCCAACTCTTACATTTATTTTTATATCCCCAATTAAAATATTACTATTTTACTTTTACTTTGAAATTCCAACTTTGACTTGTATTAAAATTTCCTAAGCCTATGAGTTTATATCCTTAACAGATTTATCAGTAAAATAATCAATAAAATAAATAGACTTCCCAATATCACTAAAACTCAATACATCTATAGTAGATTTAGTTAATCTAACATCCACTACACCAACATTAATTTCGATCTATTCATACTAGACATTAGTATTCATATTAGTCCTATCTAAAATATAAGTTTGATCTTGAGAATATTAAAAATAAGTACTTCCTTTTGGAGGTATAGTTTTAACATTCAAGGTAATATTGTCTCTATTTTGATTTTCATCATTAGGAACAACTATGTCCTCCCTCATTGTAGCTATAGGATCTATCCCAAGATACCTATTCATTAGTATATCATCAAGTAATCAAGTCCCCTTTTCCCATTTAACCATATGAGAGATAGTAAATAACACTTATAAGGGAGGGGTTGAATAAATTTTTACCATTTATTAAATTTATTTTTAAGTTAAACTATATAGTTAATTATAATTAGTATCCTCTCAATCATTTATATCTTCCTAAACCATATTCAAAAATTAAATAAGAGCATAGAGAAACAAAGTTTTTTTACAACCACTAAGGTGGGTAGCCATTATGTTTGGTAAAATTTGAGGAATAATTTATCCACTAATATCAAAAATTGAATAAAATATTAGAATTTAACATAATTAACCTAAAATTATTTTCCAATATGTTATGTCACCCTATAGTTATTATATAATCCCTCTTGAGGAAAATAATTTTTTTCAAAACAATTAAAACTGATCTTTAAATAATCTATAGAATACTTAAGAATCACAAAGTAAATATTATTTACACACAATGAGTTCAATCATAGATGTGGGTAAATGAATCTCCTTGACATTTATAATAACTCATAAGGAGATTTTTTCTATTCATGACATGAATTTAAAGTGTTTTTGGTATTTTTTATGTTTAAATTGTCAGTGTATAATGAGATAAAGTAGAAAAGTATAAAAATTTGTAATTATATTTGGATTAAATGAATTTTGAGTTGTTGATTTAGGGTTTTGATCAAACTTGTGATGCATGAAAAATGAATTACTAAAAAATGTGTTAGAAATATAATGAATTCCTTAAACAAAATTGCACACAACTTTTGAAAAAATGATTTTTTTTTCATTTTTCTAAGGAAACATATTTTGAAAAAACTACACCATGTTTTAAATAAGTAATGTAAAAAAAATTAAACATCACTGCACACATTACTACAAATAATTGAAAAATTATAATAGATACTACTTAGCATTCCTTAATGAATCACAATAATAAAGAAGACATACTTGGGAAGTGTGAAAATAAAAACTTCATACATATACAAAATAAGTAATGAAAATAACCAAAAAAAATATAATTTTGTTGAAATTAATTAAAACATATCAAATATACCTAGATATAGTTCAATTGTTCTTTTTATTTTTATAGTATATTCCTTTTATTGGTTAAATTAATTTGTAATTATTATATAAATAATATATTTTTCTTATTATTTTTTCCATTAGTTGATGATGAATCTTTGGTTGATTATAATATAAGATGTTAATTTCATATTTTATTAGTATTAATTATTTGTTTTGTTAATTGAATTTAAATTTAGTTATTATGAGTGTATTCGGTTTTATAAAATTTGAAAAACCTAGTTATTTGATTTATTCTCAAATTATTGAATTATTAAGTTGAAATAGTGATGTTTACCCCTTGTGAAATGTTAAAATTATAGTATATTTTTTTAATAATTGGAATCATATGAAAGGAACACATGAAATAAGAGAACCATGAAATATATTCATACTTTGGGACACACTTAATTCCAGATCCTAAACTCTCATTGGTAATATATCATTTAACATTGAATATAAATTTATTTTCTGATTGATTTATATTGAATTTTCATACAGAAATGGGCATTGAATATTTATGGACGTGATCCTTGATCATCATTTTTTCCAATAGAAGAAAAGAAATATGGAAGCGCTATGAATCGAGAAACAAAAGATAAAATTGTAGGACCATTTTTCTAATTTTAGTTTGTATATATTTTATAATGTCTAAATATTGATTTGGTTTCATTAATCTTGATATAATTCTTATTCAAAACAAGTAACATTTAAAAATATTGGATTTGTTATATAACTATTTAAAAAACTCTTTACATAAATTCAAATTAATTTTAAGTATATATAGAAGCATATACCAAATATTTTGAATACTTACTCTATTATTTGTACTAGTAGATATCTAGGTTAATGTTGAACCATCCTTAACCTATGTATATTTCTTAAAGAAGTTTAACTTCTGGAAAATTATTATTACATATTCCACTTTTTATTTTTTACAATATCTTAAAATAGTAGTATAATAATACTGTAATATTTTTATAGTTTCCCTTCGATTGTAATATAATTTTAAATTTCTTACCTCATCCTATAACAGTTTTCATAAAGTATTTTTTATGCAATTTCATTATAAAAAAACCAACATAGTTAGTTTCATTTTAACAAAAAATGTTTCATAACTATATTTATTTTTTTTAATTTAAATATTTTATATTTTTCTTACTATATATGACCCCTATAATTTTAATAGTCCCTTAAGTATTGTTATTTTATTTATTAAACTATTTCTATAGTTACATTAAAATATTTTGTAACTTTAAATTCTCAAGAACTAATTTCATACTATGTGTACACTAAGCCCAAATTTCCTGATTTTTTTGTATCCCATTATCTAATGAAATCCTTAAACTATTAAAATTTGAATCTAATTTGGGTTTTTTTAAAGTGTTATAAATTTATTTATTGAACTGGAATGGTTGAATTTGTTTTTCAATAAAACTATATTGATGACACTTGAACAGGATAATTATTTAAATTAAGCTAAATTTGGTTACTAAATTTGAAATCTACTAAGATATAAAATACTATATTATATTTTAGGTTTTAAATTGATTTATTAGTGAACTATTTTTATTTTAATTTTTAGTGTATACTCATTTTGGAGGTCCTAGTGGATTAATTTCACTAGTAATACATTATACATGGTGTCATATACTATTTTATAATTTTATTGATTTGATTTGTTTTGATGTTATGTTTTATAAGGTCATTCAATTTAATTTCAAAATCTGGTCTAAATAGCTAAATTTTGGGTCATATTCTATAAAAAACTGAATTATTTTATTTTTTATTTAAATTCCATGAATGGAAATATACATTTAATTTTATATTATATGGAGTGTGCAATGCTTATAAATCCCCTTCAACATCGTTTAACTTGATATTTGTATAATTTTTAGAATAATTAGTTTCACTCAATTAAAAAAAGTATTATATTTTATAAGTTACATTCATATTTCATATTATTTATTTATTTTATTATATAATAAAATTGTAACACCCTTTTATAGGATAATATAAAATCTTTATCATAGAAGGAACCTAACACATTTGGAAAAAAATATAATTTACATTAGGTCCTTGGTGATGATAAAAATGGAATAATTAATTCTAAACCTAGAAAGATAATCATGTTATCAAAATATTATTTATCATGTATTGAAACTTCTTGTAACACTATAATAATGGTTACCTAGGAATAAATAAATGTTGATATCAATATGGTAAAGAAACATGTTTGACCAGAGTCCCAATAAGTGTGAATTTTTTTTTATTGAAAGTGATATTACTTATATGATCTTCACTTCATCCGGAGGGTAGAGAGATAGTGGCTAGATGTTTATCAATTATTAGCTTGATATATGAGGATGGTGATGATTGTGCTGATGTTACTGATGATTCTAGTAGAGAGGTAGATGATGATAGAGAGTATGTAGGTGATGATTGTGATGATTTTCGTGTAGATAATGGTGGTGTTAGTGTAAAACATGTTGATGATGTTTATATTGATGATGAAAATAATGATTATTTGGTTGATACTATTAAGAAACATTATTTGTATATTTTTTATTTATATATTTATTGTTTTTTATAAATGAAACTTTTATGAGTTGTATTAGTTTTTTTATACCCATGTTTATATTTTTTTTTGAAATTTGATGTTTTTGGTAGTGTATTTGGTAGGCTACAAGAGGTGTGAAATGGTATGTTATAGGTGGTGATTGTATTTTGGTATTCTTCTCGTGGAAATGGGATGTTACAGGTGTTATAATTTGGGGAATCTCATTACCACAGTTTAAACTACAACTATTTCAACAAAAATCTATAGTTATAACATTGTTATTAGGTAACAATTTCCCTAGTTTAAACGTGAATATAGCTAAAAATATCCATTATTTAAACCATTACTATAGTTGAGAAATTCCATGGTTTTAACTATGGTATTAAACAATAAATACCACAATTGAAAATTGGTTGTATCTAGAAATTTTTAGGGTTTAAACCATGGATCTAAATTCCTACTCCCATAGTTTAAACCCTGAGAATTAAAAAATCTATAAAAATAGATTTAGCATTCATGGTTAAGGAAACCATGGTAATAGCCTATTATTGCGGTTTTCCCTATGTCCATGGTTCCAAACTATGGACATAGGAAAATCTTCTAGTTGTGTACATGTTAATGTGGATATGTCACAAAGGTACCTAGGGGTAATAATCTTGAAAATGGAATATTGATCTAGACTCGATCATCACTGGGTGTATGATAATGAGTCCTGCTGCACACCTAGTTTGACACTATCTTGGGATATGATTTGGTAAATTGGAAATCTCATTACAAATAATAATTAAGGGGAAAAATTTTCCATAAGCCTTTAGGATCAGAAATGGATTGATGATTACTTAGATTGAAACTTATAAATTCATAGGTTGAGGAATATACGTCTATTATGATTTATCCCATACATTTTTATATTTTCTCGTTTAAAGGATTAATTGTTTTAAAATTCTTAACCCTAATTCTATTTTTGATGAATTAAATGATTAAAGACAGAATAAAATAGTGAAAGGTAGGATTATTCTCAATTCAAGAAAATAAAATTTCCTATATTGATATGGTTCTACATATTATTTCATATCATACAAGTTTATAAGGACAATTCAAACTCAACCTCAAAAAAGGAAGTTGAGTTTTTAGTGAAGATGGAAAATTGGTCTATTGTTTCATCCCAAGTATATAACTCATCCCATGTCCAAATTTGTGGGGTGAATTTCCTAGAAATGATTGTGATACTCCCCTTAGTATAATTTTATCCTATTATAGTAATGAATTTACTTTCCCTAAATAGATCCAATATAAATTATTGAGAGAAGGAAATTACCATTTGTATTGAAAATCGCCCTTTAATTCTTTACAACTGAAAGGAGTGGGATGAATATTCTTTGGTATCGACATATTAAGAATGAATATTATTAAATTATTAGAAAATAGGTCAAGATCAAATGATTTAGACTATAGAAATGATAATAACTGATGACATACACATTATAATGGAATTTTATGATGTTTTTCCTAAAGAATTTTCTAGTCTTCCTCCTGGCCATGAGGTTGAGTTATTAATTGACCTCATACCTAGATATTTTTTGATATTCAATACATCATAAATAATGTATGTTTTTTAACTTGAATAGTTAAATAAAAAGTTACAACAGAATCTGGATAAATAGTTTATACTCCTAAGTGCTTCACCATGGGGAACACCAGTCCGCTTCATCAAGAAGAAGGATGGGAAAATGAACCTATATATTGATTATCATGAGATAAAAAAGATCATGATAAATAATAAGTATTATATACCACTAATTTATGACTTATTTTATGAGCTATGTGGAGAACAATACTTGTCTAACGTGGGTATTTGGTTGGAATATTATCATGTAAAGATAAAGAAGGAGGATATAAAAAAGACTATATTTTATATATGGTATAGGCACTATTAGTTCTTATTGATTCCATTTTGACTAACTAATTAAATAGAAATATCCATGTACTAATTGAATAAATTCTTTAGGGATTACCTTAATGAATTTTTTGTAATATTTATAGATTATATTCTTATATACTCCAAAGGAATGGAGGAATATGAGGACTATTTAAATACTATACTAAAGACCATTCAGAAGGAAAATTTATATACAATGTATAATAAATGTGAGTTTTGGTTTGAGAAATTTATCACCAATTAAGGGATATATATGGATCCTTTAAAAATGTTGCAATTGAAGAATGTCTTAGACTAACATCTATGATGGAAATACATAATTTCATTGGATTAATGGGATATTATCTTTAATTTTTGAGAAAAGTATCTTGATTTTCAAGACCAATAGACAAGCTTACTTGGTAGCGAGTTAAGTTTTTATGGTCTAATGAACATGGAAAATGATTTAAAAAGTTTAACAAGTGGCTAATCACTACACTAGTTCTCAAATTACCCACTAGTGGAGAAGTATTTATAATCATTAGTGATGTGTCCAAAAAAACCATGGGTTCTATACTCATGAAAGATAATAAATTGATTACATGTTCTTCCATACAATTAATTATACATTAGTATAACTATCCAACCCATGATCTATAATTGATTGTAGTGATATTCTCATTGAATATTTAGAAATGTTACCTCTACTTGGATAAGTGAGATATATATATATATATATATATATCATAAAATCCAAAAGTATATATTCAAAAAAAGTAAATTAATGCGATCTAATTAAGGTTGTTAGAAACGATCAAGGAATATGATTTTTTAATCCATTACCATCTTGGAAATGAAAACAAACTTTTAGATTCTCTATGTAGAAAGGATCTCATAACCCTATAAATGATGAGGATTGAAAGGGATCCAATATTCTTAGACATGAAAAGGATGAAAATTGGATTAATAAAAGGATATTAATATTATATTTCTGAAATAACGTCTCAATAATCCATTCTTTAGAGGTTCAAGGAGGCCTATAAATATGATGAGTTTCTATAGAGGAAGGTAGTGAATATTTCCAAGTTCATCATTACTAAATATGGAGTTATAAATTTTGGAACTCGAATATGTGTCCCATCTAAACCAGAATTGAATATAGAACTTTTGGATCATATGCATAGCTAATTATTCTCTATTAATTTAGGAAGTACTAATATTTACAGACATTTTACACAAAACAAATAGTGGGATAACATGAATATGGATATTTTAGAGTTTATTTATTGATTCATGGCATACAAATAAGACAAGTGCAAATGATATATGTTTAGGGGTATAAAGCAACCATTTCCCATGTTTGTATAGAAACGTTAAGACCTAACCTTACTTTTTCATCATAGGAAAACCCAAGAAACTAATAGAAAATAATGAATTTTTATTTTTTATGTAAATATTTACCTTTTTCATAACTCTTCTCTTTGTGCAAAACTCTTGGACATGCACACAACACTTTTACTTGGGTGCAACTTTTTAGTTTTTTTCATGTAATCCTAACTTTCACTCCACCCATTAACATATAGGACTCATCATATGTAATAAATATAGATGTGGTACTATTGGATAATTATCTTTCATATACAAAGAAGTTGGTTAAGATCAAAGATTGTAGAGAAAAAGTTCTATGAAACAAGACAAATCACTAGGTTAATGTGTTGTAGTTGAACCAAAAGTTTGAGGAAGTGACATGGGAACCAGAATAAGAAATGATACAAAAATACCCTCATCTGTTTTAAGGTATGAAATGAATATTCCAAAGGTGAATTTTTTGAAATGGATAAGACTGTAATGACCCTAAATTTTATAAAAGAATTTACCTTTTTAATGAATAAATTAATTATTAAGTATGAAGTTATAGAAATCACATATACTACTTTTAGTTATTTTGGATAGTTATAGTCCATTGGATTTAAAATACAATTAAGCATCATAATCCTTGATAATATAGAAATTGTATAGAGAGCATTAATATTATTATATTAATTTTTATTATAAATTCTAGTTCATATAGATGGGAGAAGTGATGGCCTAAACTAGTAATATCATACCCTATATAGCCCATTTATTGGAGCTTCTAAGGGAGATATCACCATTGGGATTTGAACTTGACCCATAAAAATCCAAGATTCAATAAATAAAGCATTAGTGACACCATTTATGAGATAATTTCAAACTCATCAAGATCATAGCCCAATCCATGTTCATCAAACCACCCCAGGAAAGTCTCACCATTGCACACCTTACCCTTATGGAATCCTATAGTGTAATAAACAAATTTTTTATCAAGACCCAAATAGTATTAAGTGTTTTATTTATTTTTTTAAATAAAATAATGATTATATATATATATACATATCCATTTTTAATTAGGGGTGTCCATGAGTCAGGTTGGGTCTGGTTGAGGGATATTTTTTATCCGACCCAAGCGCAAGAGGTCGGGTTGGGTCGGGTTGGAGATGTTTTTCAATTCGGACCAGACCCGACCCAAACCATCTCATATCGGGTTGGGTCGGGTCGGGTTGATCGGGTTATGATAAAAAAAGATCATTCATTTAATTTTTTAGGATCCCATCCCGTGGGTTGATCAGGTTACGATAAAAAAAATTATTTGATGATTTTTTAGGATTCCACCCTGCAGGTTTATTGGTTTACATATTATTCAACTTTATCCTCCTTGCCATGCAAGGGAATGCACACAACTGCCACAATGAAATGAATCGACCCAAAAAAACTGTCAGCTGGTGACTTAGTGGTGTGATGTGATCAGCTCCCCAGCAGGTAGTGGTCAGGGTCTGAGGAGGTTGAAGGCGGGGCCAGCAGGGTGTTGAGGATGGGGTAGTTCCTAACACCAACATATTTGGGGCTTCACGACATCAATAACGGAGAATATAGTGGCAATGGTGGAGGTGTATATGGTGGATGTAGGTGCAGTTCAATCGAGATAGTGGAACGATGAGGGTGAGGGTGACGTGGAATGATCGTTTTCTTGGTTGATCCTCCATCATCGAATATTTTAATCAATAAAACTAGATCTTCATCCCTTTATTTTTTTCTCGTTCTTTAGTTACCATAGTAAAATAAAATCTAGTTATCTTGATGTTGCTGTTTGTTGATCTACTTGGAATCATTTTCATTGATTTCAAATGTCAATTCCACTAAATTTGTTTTATGGTTATCTATGAAAAGCCTTAGAAGATTCAATCATATATGCTATTAATATTGTATTCATGTAATGGGGGGTGATGGCATGGAATCCATGGATGTTATAGGTAAGAAGGAAGATATCAACATGGGAGAGGGTAAGGGAATTAGGTCGAGAGGTGGGAGGGAGAGGGGTAGCAGCAAAGTCTAAAAAGCCGACTCATAGTAGTCAGGTTGGTTGGATCAAATTGGGTCAATTTTTTCCCAACTCGTGACCCGACCCAACTCAACCATGATATAACACAACCTGATCCAATCTGTGGCATAAATGTTTTTACCAAACCTGACATGACCCGGCCCGATCGGTTCGAGTCGGGTTGGTCGGGTTGGGTTGGTTCTGTACACCCCTATTTTTTATATTACTTTTTAAATGAATAAATAACGTGTTTGATAAAAATTGGATTTATATATGATGAAACAAAAATTGTATTTTTTGGAAATATAAAGTTTCAATAAAGAAATTTTTTTTTTATGAATTCAAGATTTTTTTTAAAAAAATTGTATTATAAAATAATATTATTATTAAATAAAATTTATTAAATATAAATTATAATATAATTTTAATAATTCAAATGATTTTTTTAAGGGTCAGAAAACTGTTACTGTAAAAAATTCAGTATTTTTCAATAAATTTTGATTTCTGATTTAAAATTAAAATTTCTCATATTTAAAAAATTATTTTTATAAAATAAATATTATTTTTTAAATCATCACATGAAAATTATCTAATAGTGATTTTTTCATAATTTTCTGAGATAATAATATTTTTTGGTAAAAAATAAATATGGTATGTATTATGACATCATAAAAGCAAAAAAAAGGACATAATAAATAGAATAAAGAGTATCCACCACCCAAATTACATTTACCCTTTTAAATAATTATTTTTTATGTTATTTTATTAATTTTATAAACCCTTAATGAATCCACTAAAACCTATATTATTTGTTATGGTTTTAAAATCAATTCTTTATAAACTTGACTCACTTCCACATCACCAAGGTAATTATTATAATATTTTAGGTTATTGGCCTTATAAAATAATGATACCCACTCCTTATTAGGGGAAACCATGGGATAAAACCATGTGAAGGTTGTTTTTTATTACGTTATCATTGAGTCAAAAACTAATGTTTGGGAATTAATACCAAATTATCCTCCTTGTAACTATATAAACCCACAAAACTCCCATCAATATTCACTAAAAACCAATAGATAATAAAATTACACTATATTTTACTCTATATAGTCCTAATAAGTTTCCCCTAAGCTCTTAATAATCTCATCCCAAGATTTTAGGATCGTTATCTCAAGGTAAAGGATCTCACTCTATCTTCTTTTCCATTCAAATACATTATTTTTATTTCACATTTTCAATAAAAATTAAATATGTTCTCATTTATTAATAAATATACCTTTATTTTACAATTTATTTTCTTATAATGAGAGATTATTTATACAATTTTATTATAACTTTTACCTAAGACGTTATTATGATGAAGTTAGGGATCCCCTCCTTCTATTTATTCAAGCACCTTATTTATGTCATGCCTTATAATTTCCATTTATTCAAGTTGGGATGTGTTTTTAAACATCCCTATTATTTTCCATATGATCCCCAAGTAATTAAGGACCCCTTCTATCTCAGTCACTCCTTATATAAACCATTATGTACACCCGTTATGATGCCAAAATTATTATGCAATTTTTATTTCCAAACATTTTTATAGTGAATACTCATCACCATATCCACTCAAGTGTATTCCCATAGATGAAGTTATTATTCATTGATCGGGTATTTAAATTTATATAATATAAACTCATTGATTATTGGGTTAAAATTGATGAAATATATCCTTATGTCTTATGATCTATATGGCAGACTTACGAATGTACAAGATATGAACATGATGAGTGGGCCTATAATTATATATCTCTCCAATGCATTAGGTTATGTTTTAATCTCATAAGATGAAATATATGGTGTGTCGGAGGTTATCCTAAGAACACTATGTTATTTATTCTTGACTTATGTTTATGATGTCATGTTTTATGTTGTTTACACATTCCTATGCTTCCTTTATACTGCCATGTTATATCATACCTCATTGTTCAAGATTATGATTCACACTCCATTTATAAAACCTTAATATGCCTCTTCTTCCACATTTACTAATTTAAAAAAATATATTTTTTATTCCCTTATTGGGATTTATAGCTCACCCCTTTTTAATGTAAATTCCCATATTATCCCATGCAGTATTAGAAGATCCAAGGAAAATAAGGGCTTGTTTCAGAGTTTTAATTAGTGACGTTGTATTTAATTTGCATGTTTCTATGTATTGTACCTAATTTCCCAAAGATGCTAGTTTTCATGCTCTCTTTGGGTTTATTATGTGTATCTTTATGTACTAAATTATGAATTATGGTGTATTAAAAATATGGGTTGTCATACTCAAACATTATAATCATTTCTTACTAAGATCATTTATCAAATCATGGGATTGATGTAGCATCATTGGGGTTTATACTTCACCAAGACTAATAATATCTTAAACAAGTGATTCTTAAGGGCACCCACCTATGGGAAAATTTCATGTTAGTAGAAATCACCACTAAATCGATGTTATCTGTGCCACCCCATGAAAGTTCCATGATATAACACCATACCCTTAGTGAATATGCAGGTGTAATAAAGGATTATGTATAAATTCCTTAGTATTATAAAGGTGTAATTTTCTTTATATAAATGAAATATTTGTTTCTTCAATTCCATTTTAGTTAGTATTTTATAAAATAAAAAAGAACATATAATGAATATGATAAATAGTTTTTTGGATAGAAGAAAACATAATTGTAGTTTTGGAAATAGATTATTTATAAACATGACCCACTTCCACATCATGAATGATATTATTTTACATATTTCTATTTTAAAACTAATAAAATAATAAAAACAAATCCTCCTTGGAAAATAAAATCTTTAATAATCAAGGGAATATAAACAGTTTTTTATTTTTTATTAACTAGTTGTCCAATGACTATGTTTGGAAAATAACAAACTATATCCTATCTTTTTATATTAATACCCACACATTATCCCATAACTCTTCCCTCCAAATCCTTAAATCATGATATTCCTCTCATTTTACCTCTCTAGATCCCTCTCATGGAGTTTATATGTTTCCCAGGATATCCTTCCAAGGTTGAAGAAGAAACCTCTCATGGTAATTGTTTATCTCCCTCCAATTTTCCATTCAATAAAATCCTATGAAATAAGCCTTTTGATTCTCAATTTTTGTTTAGGTTTTTATGAACATTCCTTCACTATTAATTTTTTCCCAAATAATGATATACTACCTTTAAATCTCATTTATCCATTCCAGGAACTTTTACACACACATTTTGTGCTACCAAAATTATCCTTTGATTTTCTATGCGATACATTTATATTGTGAATACCCACCCCTATTTTATTTATGTGTATTAACCAAGATATAACCACCCTTAATTGATTGAGGAAATCCATGTATAAAATTTGAATTCATTAATTATGTTATTGAGATGATGTAATATATTTTATGTTATATGGTTTCTGTGGCACATGTAAAGTTGGACATATGAAGGGTGTGCCTTGATAGTGATCTAATGAAATGTTTAATGTTTTCATCTACAAAGATACCATGTTTAGTGCATGGTCAGTTATCTAAATAACATGTTATTATTATGACCTGGTGGTTATCCTATAAGTATTCTTAAAATGTAAAATTTTATGTTTTTGACACATTCGTATGATACCATCACTTTATAATGTTGTCTTCTCATGTCATGATTCCACATGAGTATGTGTGATGCTTACAAATTTATATTATCATAATATAGTTCATGGATCAAATTTATTATTTATCATCATACTATGATTGATTATTCTTTTACTAGGATTTATAGTTCACCCATTTTCTTATGTATATCCCCAGTTTATCATGTATAGTATTTAGAGATCAAAGAAAACTAAGATCACATTATAATGTTTTGAAAAATTATATTTTATTTTATATTAAGTTCATGGTTTATGTATCTAATTCTACAAACACAATGTGTCTCTTAATTTCTTGGAATTGTATTATATAGAAATTTATGTCAAAAATTATGAAATAAAATGTATTATAAATATGGGTTGGTATAGAGTATACAATGATTGTATTATAACTAGTGTCAATAGAACTTGGTGTTCAATATGGATGGCTGAGTATTTTTTAGGTATCACCGCGATTTGGGAATCAATATCGGGAGAGGTATGGAATGATCATTCCATAGTTTATTGGACCATTTGAGATTTTATATCTCAATATAGAAATTGATTAATGGTTGGGTATTCCATCATGAAATATAGTTATAAACAATTTGTTTTTCATGTCATAGCTTGGAAATTATAAAAATGACCATACACATGTGATTGTGAGTTATGATGTCAAATTAGAGGTGGATGTGTCATTTGAGGAGTGACATGGTCATATAGAAGAAAGAGGTGAGAATTTATTATGAAGCAGAACAACCCCTATCTTATGGGTATTATGAAAACATGGGAATATTTAGGAAGATACTTGTTTATAGGATTTAGATATATGGTACTAGTAGCTAGATTTATTTATATTATGAAACTAGAGATACTGCTCAAGGATGAGTAACCCTTAGAGGGTTCGTATTAATTCCCCTCAAATTATAATTTTTTTATAAGTTTTTTGAATCATGCAGACTTTATTGATTTGAGACTACATGTGTGTTAAATTAGGCTAAGAATATAGCCTAAGAAGTTTTATATAGCTCATGGATAAGTTTCTATAGTAAGTAGAAACCATGTAGTGGTATAGGTGAATCACAATGTGGTGAGGGGTTGTGATAGATAGATTTTGAAATAGAATAATGGGTTTCTATGTTTTATTTTTCTATTAATACATTAGACAAGTTCAAAATCATGTAAAATTATTGCTTCAATGTGTATAAAGGGATACTAGAAGTCTATAGGTATTTAAAATAAGTATAGTATTTTTTTTAAAATAATATAGAGATTAATTTTGATGTTTTCGAATTATATTAGATGTATTAGAAAATTTATAAGTGTTGGTATGAAAAAGTATATCTACATGTAAGGGTAACCATAAATAAGGTTTATTCTTTTATATGGGTACCCATGTACATAAGGTTCACCCTATGTAAGGGTTTATTCTTCTATATGAGTAAATCCATATGTAAGGGTCACCACATATAAGGGTGCGATCTTATATATGGGTAAATAAATACATAAGGTTCACCATGTGTAAGAGTTTATTCTTACTTATAGGTACCCCCAAATGTAAGGGTCCTTCTCTTAGTTAGAAATCAGATAAGTTTTGGATGAACCTATGATATATAAAGGTAGATCTAATGATACATGAGGGTATCCTTTTATGTAGGGGTCCACATCATATTTGGTAATAGGTTAAGTATTAGAGGACATTGTGGTATGTAAAGGTCACCCATACATTACTTAAGGGTTGATTTGAACTAAGGAAATGGATTTGTATTATTTACATAAGGTTCATTGGTGTTGGGTCAGAAAAATAGTCAACTCATGTAATGTAAGTGTTTACTCTTACATATGGGTACGCTCATATGTAATAGTCATCATGTGAAAGAGTTTACTCTTATGTATGGGCACCCTAATACAAAAGGGTCCTTCCCTTGTTCATAAATAAGCCATGTGTTGGAACTTTTGATGTGTAATGTTTGTTTCAGGTGATGAATACAAGGGATGAAACAAGGATTACTCCTATGTATGTGTAACCACATACATAAGGGTTGATGAATTTTCTTAAATTTAATATGATGGGTTTTTTTCATTATTTATAAAATTTGTATTAAATAGTTAAATTAATTATTTAACAAGGGAATTATCCATTTTTATAACAATATGGGAATTACACCCTAGTTATCTTCTATCTCCTCATTCCATCTTCTATATTAAGATATCTTTACCAATTATTATTTTTTCAAAGTGCAATTAAATGTGGAAGCATTCCCATGGTGATTCGAACACCATCCATTCCCTAGGTTCTTTTTTCCTCTATTGTTTGTTGGTTTCCTTTGTAAATCTCTAATTATAATGTTTTGGGTCTAATTTTAACGTTATAGAGGATAATGATTGAATTAGAGAGTGGGGATTAGATATTATTATTTATTAACCATGAGGTAGATATTTGTTACAGTGTTATGGAATTCATTTGTGGTTTATGGTTTGATTTGTATGTTGATGAAAGAGTTATCTTTTTAATATTATTACTTGGTATCAAAGTATTAATGTAAGTATATACTGATTTAATTAACCCATTGGAGGTTATATATAAGTTAAAAAACACAAGCTTAATGAATCCATGACTTTTCAGAAAATAGTGGTATAGTTTTATAATAAGGTTAATATGTCCTAGGATGAGCTGTTTGAGATTGTTTAAGGCTTGGGTGACTAGGTAATTTTGTATTTCTTAGTGGGTAATGAGATACTTAACTTGTTAATGTAAAGGGTGAGATAATATATCTAATATAGAGACCAATGGGAAATAATTATGGTAATATTTTATTGGGATATATTGTTGGACTGATGTTAATTGGATTTTATTATATTTATTCTTCCTATTGTTGTTAGTGGTGTATTTTTGAACTAATTTTTTTGAACCTATAATGGGTGAGAGGGAGGAGGGTTTTATTATGAAATTATATGGATCTTGGTTGTTGAGGTCATACTGACTAAGAGGGATAGGCTAGATATGTTGATGTGTGACCTCCTATGAGTGAAAGGGGATGGTCTAGGATTCAATGGATGGACTCTTATGAATAAGATGGGATAGATCAGGACCTGATGTGTCACCTCACCTTAATAAGATAGGATGGTCTAAGACTTCATATGTGACCTACCTAAAGTGAAAGGGTGGTCTTTTATTTGATGTATAAACTCCCCTAAGTGAGAGTGGAAGGCCTTGGACTTGATGTGTGACCTCCTCTAAGTGAGAGAGGATAGTCCATAACATGAAATGTGATAAGACTTAATACCTAATAAAATTTTGTACCTTTTTTGGTAAGGTACTATCCATGTTACATGATGAAATTGTGAAATGAGATGCCTCTTCCTTTCTGAATGGAGCCTAAGTAGGTATGGTTGGGGTTCATGGTGGCTTGGTTGGTGCATGATGACATGTCCGAGTTGTGTTGTTGTTATAATTTTATTATTTTAGAGCATAGACCTTCAAAAATCTACATTACATATTATAAGGATTTCTTAGTGGTGTCCCACTTGGTATATTACTCATAGCCTAAAAAAGAACCCTGGTGCACATGAAAATATTATTTTTAGGAATCCATCCCAAGGGAAAGAACCATATGTCGTGTTGCTTTTTAGTTTGAGATGGTTAGGGATTTGAGATGATTTGAGGATTGCGATCCTTTTTTTTGTTTTGCATTTGATATTATTTTTTCCTATATTTTATAAATATATTGATATTATACATTTTTGGACCCTTTGAACTTGGGTGTATGAGTGATAGTATCTCATTTTGTTATTTCATGTATTGTTGTTACCCTTTATCATCCACTAAGTTTATTTTATTCTGTTTATTTAATTCATTCGACATATTTTTTATTTATGACTATTAGTTTTTTGATATATATTTTATAGTCTCCCCACTATATGACTATGGTGATCATCACCAGTTGTAATCCTCTTGTGTATAGGGAGGTTAACATGGGGTCATGTGCCACTTTGCATCAGACCCAGTGATCTGGGCTTCAGTGTGATATGTTTTCCACTTCTTCTACATTATATTTTTTAACTCATTCATAGAGGCATATTAATCATTTCAATCCAACCACTCATATAAAAAAATTATCATAATTGTTGGGTATATCACTTCCCCCAGAAAACAACCCATCCCTATCAATATTAGAATCAGGAAACAAAGAATTATTATCATAAGTTCCTCTCTCAAATTCATTTATCTCATCAAGTTTTGATCAGTCATAGTTATATTACCAATTTATTTTCAATTTATTAGAAAATTATAACATGTTTCATTTTTTTTATCTTTTTTTTAATTTAGGGATCCTACATGATTCATAGTTTTAGTGATCAATATTTTATATATTGATATTATATTGATTAAAAAAATTGGTTTTTATATATTTTCATTTATTAAATTTGTTATGGTTTGGTTTATGTTTTTAATATTGTATATTTAAGTTATTTTTTTATTATCATCTAGATGTGGTAATTTGATTATGGTTAGAGTCTTGAGCTTGAAAATACTTTTTATAACAAAATTATTATTTTTCTAAATATCTAATGTGTTATGATTCCATTTGTTTTATATATTTTTAAATATTGTGTAACTTTTTTCCTATTTTGTATAAATCTAGACTAATATAAAAAGTATGATATGTATATTTTAAAAAATATAATGTGAGATAGCCCAACAATTAGGTACTTTATGTCCACATATAGTCTATAAAAAATTTTTATCCCTAAATTAATGAAAACTTAAATGTATTTATCATTTAATTCATGTAAAAAGTGGTTTTTGGCTTAGTCTACCACGATTTAACCACTAAATATCCCTAAGAGCCTAGCAAGATTAGGAAGACAATATGGATAGTAATATAAGGAAGGTTGTACATATAAAGGAAAAAAATTTAGGGGTAAGTGATATAGGCTGTTACGGGGGAGATCTATATTTTGTGTTGCTTAACCACAAGTATTTCCAATTGGTTAGGGTTAGGGTCTTGGTAGACACTAGGTTCATCAGGTCAATCATTAATATAGATAGGCAGGTAGGTTAATCCAATTCACCAATAATAATAATTTTATTAGAATGTCAGACTATGTGTCACTACTACAAAACATACCTTTAACAGTGCTGACCTTTATAAATGCTAGAAAAAAACACTAATAAAGGGAACCTTTATTAGTGCTAAAACAAGCGTTGATAAAGTGTACCTTTATCGTTTCTTTTCTATAGCACTGATAAGAGGTCCCCTTTATTAGCACTCATGAAGGGTGTCCTTTATCATCATTTTTAATGCTAATAAAGGTCCAAAATAATATGAAATAAATAAACAAATAAGAATTAAAAATGGGTAAATTTTAAAAAAATTATTAATTAAATAACTATTGATAAAAATGAATAAATTTCATATTAATATATATATATATATTATAAATATTAGTAAATAGTATATATTAAATATATAGATATGTAAAATGAATAAAATGAAATAATTAATTAAATAAATATTAAAAATTAGTAAATTAAGAAAAATATTAAACATTTTTATTAAATAAATAAGCATTGATAAAAATGAAAAAATTTAATATACATACAAATAAATTATAAATATTAAAAAAATAGTATATATTAAATATATATATATATATATAAAATTAATAAATTTTAACAGTTAAACACAAAAATAAAAATGAATAAATTGTAATAATTAAACAAAAAAATAAAAATGACTAAATTTAGAAATTATTATAGAAATTATTAATGAAAATATTATTAATAAAAATGAATAAGTTTAATATATATATATATATATATATTAATTGTAAATACTAATAGATAACATATATGAAATATTAATATAGAAATGAGTAAAATCTAATAATTAAAAACTTATTAAAGTCTAATTCAATTTTAATGGTTTATATACAAAGTTATTTATTAATCAATTTTATTTAGAACTATATTCATATATATTTATATATATATCAATGTATATAATATTTACTATAATATGATTTATATAATAAAAAATAATTGCACTTACATTTAATTAGTCATATATTTATTGAAAAATGGTTTATAATTAAAAATTATTATTAATTAAAAATACTCACTAATTGCATCACATAATGGACATAATTGAATGTCATTTGATTTTTCAATTTAATACATATCAAATGTGTGCTACATTTATTTCACAAACATATACGTAATTAATGTATTTTTATATACAAAGCACATAAACAAGTATTTACGTAATTAATTAAATGTTATATAGAAACATATACACCAAATATTTATGTAATTTATTCAAATTTTAGTATTTATTTTATAATTTCATTATAACATGACACATTTGAAATATTATGTTTTTAATCTGTAATTTTTTTATTTTAAATATCATTACATTTAGGTATTATTTATTCGTTTCTTATTTTTTATTTTTTTTGCAAATTAATCATTTTCTATTATTTATTTATATATATTTATTTACTATGTTATTTTATTTCCAATATATATTCATATTTTCTTCAATATATATACATATTCTTTTATGAAATTATATTTAATTAATAAAACTTATACATTTTTTCAGTATTTTTGAAGGGTACTCATTTTTAATTATTCAATTTCACTCATTTTTAATATGGATAAATTTAAGATTACATATTCATTAATAATAGTAAAAATATATTTGAAAATTTATATTTTAAAATAAATATATTTATAAATTTACAGTTACTATATTTATGAATTTATATATTTATAACTATTAGTAAATATTTATTATTTTTTTAATTTTTTTTAATAATTATAACTAAATAATTATATATATTGAAATAATTATAAAATTATAATAAATTTATTTAAATAAGGAATATATCTTTTATATTTACTATATTTATATTTATATTTATTTATTATATATAGATATATATATTTATATAAATATATATAATTATATAGATATATAAATATATAATTATTAAAATATTTATTTATTTATAAATAATAATTACATATTGAAACTATTTTAAAATTATAATAAATATATTTAAATAATTATTATATTTACTATAGTTATACTTATATTTATATGTATTTATTATACATATATATATATATATAATTATATAAATATATATAAAATTATAAATATATTTATAATTATAAAATTATTATAAATATATTTATATAATGAATATATTTTACTATATTTATATTTATATTTATATATATTTATTAAATATATTTATATATAATTATATAAGTATATATAATGACATAAATATATTTATAATTATAAAATTATAGTAAATATATTATAATAATGAATATATTTACTGTATTTATATTTAAATAAATTTATTATATATATAATTATATATAATGATATATATATATATTTATAATTATAAATAAATAATTATAAATATCTTTGAAAATATAATTATTTATAAATATATTTATAAATTTATAATTACTACAATTATAATGTTATATATTTATAATTACAAATAAAAAATATTTTTTTGGACAAAAGTATTTATATAATTATAGATAATTAATAATAAAATAATAATAAATAATTATATAAATATATAAATATATTTACAAATTTTTTGTTAATAATTATAATTATAAAACCTTTATCAATGAAAAAGTGTTAACACTGGTAAAGTTTCCTTTTATCATCACTTTTTTAGCTCTGATAAAGCTCTATCTTTATTATCAATTTTTTAATTTGGTGCTAATAAATTGTATATTTATGAGTACTCTTTTGGAAGCACTGATAAAGGTCTCCTTGATCTATTTCAAAGCACCCTAACCAGGACTGATTCAGTTATGATTCTCAAGCTTTCACGAAACTCCCATGATACCAATGCTCTCCCTCTATGTTCTCTCGAAAGAATCACAGCTATAATCCAATGTATGTTATTTTTTCCTCCTCCTCACTCGTTGATTGCTTGTTTGGGTTCAACAGTTTAAGTTATTATGGTGTTCTTCACCATGAATAACCCAACTTCTTTTCTCTCATAACTCTAGTCATGATTGGTCTCTATCATTTTTCCACATTTTTGTCAATATTTCCGCCACCTTTACTCATTGCTCCTGCTATTGTTAGTGTTATCGGTGTCACCATCACCACCATCACCACCATCACTATCAACTTCTAATTATCTTCATCCTCTACCATTTCTTCTCTTTGAAAGTTCTTCATTTTAATCATACTTATGATTTTTTCTCACATCCAAGGTCTTTTTTATTTGATATTTTTTTGGGGATGGTGGTTTTCTAGTTCAATTATTTGATGAATGGGTATTATAAATCAGGTTTATTTTCATATAAATGTGTGTGTAAGATATATTTAGTTGGTGTTATATTTTATTGGATGATTTTTAATGACTTTTAAGATAACTAAGGTATGTTGAATTTTATTGAATGATTATTTAACTTGTGTTATCTTTGAGGAATGAATTTTTTAAGAATTGGAGTCTTTTAAATATTATAATTATTTTTAGTAACATTTATTGGATGTTTAATTTACTTATTAATATTTTAATAGAATGTATGGTATTTTAATTTACCAAATTAGTGTTTGTATGATTAATTAATGTTATTTTCTTGCATTTTGAATGGGTATTTTGAAGGTATAATGGATTATAGTGTTTGAATTTGGAGTATTGATAATATATATTTAAATGGTCATCCTGGGAAAGTTTAAATTATGTCGATTATGTAATTTCAATATATGGGAATTTAGTTTATAATTCAGTTATAATAACACGGGAATAATATAATAGTTTTTTATAGGTATCCCTCATTTATTTTCCATTCTATATTTTAATATTTATATACAATTCCTCTGGGAAATTTTCAATATAACCATCATTGAGCACTAAAACTATTTCATCAAAAAACATCATCACTTCCCTAATGTTACTTTCCACATAATCTCTAATCATAGAGTACACTAATATTGATCATTCTAAAATTATATGATAAAGCTAATCAGATTTTAATTTATTTTTAGTATAATTAGAGAAAAAATAATAAAATCATCTCCCTATTTAATCATGTTCATAGTATATACCACTTCGTATTTACTACATGAAGTGATCTTCATTTTCAATATGATGTATGAAATTGTATGCCTCCTTTTTTGATCTTTATCACTATCTATACTCTTTTTATCACTAATATATTATTATGAATTTTATTTTATAATTTATATTTATTTATATATTTTTAAAAAATAATTATAAAATTATATAAAGAAAATAATTAAAATTTGAGTTTCATTATTGGTCAACCTTTTAAAAATCAAAGTTAATATTTATTTATTTTTATTTTTTTCTAAATAGATTATAATTGAATAAGTCAATGGTAAATCCTTTTTTTAAATTTTTTGCCTTTATTTCATATGTGAATTGCTTTACATTTCTTTGATTGTGTTTTTATTTATAAAGGTAATTATAAATTTAATTTTTTTTAAAAATATTTAGTACTTGAAATTTATTATATGTGATAATGAATCGCAATTGGATTACAAAACTATGAACAATTGATGAATTTGAGGAATGGGATGATGATTTTTTAGAATTTTCAAAAGAGAATGTGCCTAAAAATTACTTTTTTTTCTATCTTTGATTAAAATGTTTAAATATGATAGAGATTAAAAGTAGAGAAATTAAATATCATTTAATTTGTTATGGTTTTAATACATGTTATAGTCATTCTATTTGGAATGGTGAAATTGGATAGAATTAAAGATATATTAATGGTGAAGATTATCAGGTTGATAAGTTTGATCAAATTGAAGAAATTATTTTTGATATTAAACTAGTGGAAATTGAGAAGACAATAATGATCACACACTTATATGGTGATACTAAAAAACCATTATATCTATGTGGTAAAAATTTTATGGTTTCATTAATACATTTCTATATCAAATCCTGGGTAATTTTTTAGCTAAGGTATTGGGTTGTTTATTAAATCATATCTCATTCCCTGGAATGACCTAGACTATAAAATTTCAAGGGAAGGATCTTGATCTAATAAGTATATAGAAACTAGGACCAATAGTTTGATCGGTTTCCCACTTTTTAGTTGAACCTAATGTGTATGGACTAAAAACCAAATCTAGACTAAAGAGTTGTTTCCATTAAGTTTTTTGAAAAAAATGGTTAATTTTCATGTGGAATTTAAAAAAACATATTTCAAGTGGGGGTTTACATATTAAAAAAGAATTCTTTTTAATTTTTAAAGTGCTTTTGGGATGATATTTAAAATTTTATATTAATATTCATTAATTTGAAAATTTTTAAGGAGAAAACATTCATCCTCAACAGCTTCATCTCCCCAATAGTTTCTATTTCATTTTGTTGCTTGAGACCCATACGTTATCTCTTATATGTTTCATTAACTACTCTGAGAAGTAGTCATCCAAAATCATTATCAATACCCATTATGGGATGACTACTGGTTAGATTAGTTCATGCAATATAGGTGAGATGGATGATGAGTCTCAAGGAACAAAATACAACAATAAATTTTTAGGAGATGAATCTTATGAGGATGAATTTTTTTGATAACCTTCACCTATGGATGAATTCGAAGGATAACACCAACCACTGTGGGGTAACTATTTTATTAAACTCTATTCCCCATTTCCTTAAAAACATACTAAAATTATTTGAAATAATAAAATGTTGGTTCCCCTTATTAAAATTATCTATAACTTTCACCATTGATAATGAATATCTTATGGGTATTAATTTATCTATTGTACAAAATAAATATTTTATAAACATAATTGGATGGATATGAATAAAAAATGGATGAATTCTAATTGATTAACAAAAGATTATGATGGTGGAGTTAAAGAGTTCATCAAGTTTGCAATAAATCATGTATATGAACCTTCTCAATTCCCTTTTCTATGTTTACGTTATTGTTATTCAAGAATAATTAGTCCAGTAGAGTTGGAAAAGCATTTGATTTGTCATGAAATATATTAGAGCTACAAATGTTGGAAAAAAATGTGAAAATTTTAAAGTTCACACCGATTGGCATGATACTGTGGTTTACAGATCATTTTATATGAATACTAGTGTAAATGATGAAGGGGATCAAATTGAAGAAATAAAATCATAAATTTAAGAAGACCTTTCTGACTATCCAAAGTTATTTTAGAAGTTAAACATCTATGTTAAGAGACCATTGTATACCATTTTTACTAAATACAATACATTTTTAGTAGTATTGAAGTTATATAATTTGAAAGCTAGTAGCGGGTGGAGCGACATCGACTTTATCGAATTACATGGTCTACTGAATGATATGATACTAGAATAAAATGAATATACATATAGAAAATATGGTTCTAAAATAATTCTATGTTCAATGAGCTTGATCTTTAAGAAAATACATGCTGGTCCAAATAATTTCATATTGTTTCTCAAGGACCATGAATTGCTCATAAAATAACCTAAGTGTGGTGCGAATCGATACAAGAAAAATTGATCAAGTACTTTGAAATTGGTATGGAAATTTCCTATCATTACATGGTTTAGAATACTATATAAGTGTTAGGAAATTTTGAGAAAATTTATATGGCATGCAGATACAAGTTTTAAATATTTGAACCTACATCATCCAATAAATTCTTCTTAATGAAAGAAAATTGATTTTGAGTATTCTGAATTTGGAAATGAGATGAGAAACTATCATATTGTATTATCTATATATGGAATAAATCCTTTTGGTGTATATATTAGTACTAAAAGTACATGTCCCATCATGTTAGTACAATATATCTTTCTACCTTGGTTATACATTAAGCACAAATACATCATGTTGTATTTATATATATCTTGTCCAAAGAAACCCAGTAATGATATTGATCCTCATTTGGATCCATTGATTTAATATCAAAATTTGATGTGTGATACAAGTGTTACAATGTATAATGCTCATAAAAGTGAATAATTGACATTGTTGTCTATATTGTATGGGACGATAAATGTTTTTTTCTTATGGAGAATTTTAGGGCTATATTATTAAAGGAATTTTGGGGTCTCCCATTTTTGAAGAATTCGCACACTCAGTTCATTTGAAAAAATCGTCAATGATAGTTTTTTAGGAAATAGTAAATTTTTACCTTGATGACATAAATACTGATCCTAGATGACATCATTCAATGGGAATGTCATACAGGGCACAAAATTGTCTCCACTAACAGGTGATTAATTATTCGACAAAGAAAAATATATTGAAACTATTTCCGATAAACCATTTTTGAAAACCCATAAAATTATGTTGGATAAATATATTGATATTCTTTTAATGGTCATATTTGAATTGGTTGTACATCAAAAAATTTCTTGAAGTCATGAATGTAGAAAAAAATTTATTTGATAATGTTATTGGAATGTTACTAAATGTTCCTGAAAAAATAAAAGATGGAATCAAGTATAGATTAGCCAGGATTGACATAGTGATAAGGGAAACATTAACACCTGTGAAGGGTAAAGGTCATAATTTTATTCCCCTAGTTTCTTACACTCTATTCAGAAGGAAAAAATTAAATTTTTTTCTTTTCCTTAATGGTGTAAAATTTCAAGAGGGGTATTTAAAAAATATAAAAAATTGTCATGTAAATGACTAATTTGAAGTTATAGGGAATAAAATCACATGAATATCATATTTTCATGCAGGATTTGATGCTTGATTAATTCAATTACATTCTGTCTAAAAATTTATGTCATAAATTAACCATACTTTACTCTATCTTCAAAGCCACATGCAGTAAAGTTATAAACCAAAGTAGTTTACAATCATGAATAAGGAGGTTACAGTAATATTATTTTAATCAGAGATGTTCTTCCCCCATTATCCTCTAATATAATGGGTTATATGATGGTTTAATTGGTTACTTAGGTTCTACTATGTAGTCCTATATATTACATATGGATATACACTATTGAATGTTATATGATGATTTTGGAAGGGTTTTTCATGAATTGAAATCATCAAGAAGTTTTTATTGCAGAATGATATATTGTTGAATAAGATATTGAATTATGTAATGATTATGTATCAGATGTTTAAAACATTGGTCTCATAAGGTATCTCTATAGCAGATGCCTTATGGTCGAAGTGGTTTCTAAAAGTGATGTTATTACAATTACTATCCCAGAGCAGGAGGAAACACACCTTTATATATTACATAATAGTGAAGATGTTGTTCCATATGTTGAATCCAACAAATCAATTATTAGATATTTAAATATATCAAGGGATGGAGGATGAATATCAAGCACACATATTAAAAAATTTATAGGTTGGTTCTGAGATTAAAATTCTAAGGAGTTATATGAAAGAAAAATTCAATTATCTAATGTCTTTGATGGATAGACAGGAGACTGAATGAAAATGTTATATCTTACGCAATTTTTGTAATTAATGGTTATAAATTATTTACAAAATAAACCACTGACTATAATAAGATGAAAAATAGTGGAGTTACATGTCTGGAAGAAGCAATGCACATATTCGATTCAAAGGACTAAAATCCAATTTGTCCAAATATATCATATTATGGTATTATTGAATAGATGTATGAGTTATATTATTCAACATTTCAAGTTCCAATTTTCCATTATAAATGGGTTTACAATATAAGTGCAGTGAATATACATGAAATGGGATTCATGAATGTGGATTTCATTATGGAAGGGGGAAGGGTCAAGTCATTCATAATGGAATCACAAGGAGTGAATGTATTTTATTTCTCAGACCTAGTAAACAAGAATTTTTCAATTATCCCACTAGAGACTAAAAAAACTATTGTGTTAGATAAAAATTATATCAAGGATGACACTTTCATTGGGAGATCATAATCAGTTCATTCCATTCCCAATGTATACAATGTCATGTACATTAGAGGGGACCAAAAAATTGGAATTGGATTCTTGATAGAGGATACAAATCCCTAAAACCTTTAAAAAAGAAATAGAGATCAATGGTAAGGTTAAAGTGTTTTTTAATATACTATGTATTACTTATAATATTATATGTTATATACTAAATTAACATAATCTAAATGAAATGTTTCCTACTTATGAAAACAAACAATGTATTCTGTACATGATGATGTTACCAACCCCGAGGAATAATAGTCTGTTGATGTTGAAACTATAGAATTATAAAGGGATAAAAAACATATTGATGAATAAAAGGAAATAATGATGCAATATCACTGTGTTGAATAAAATTATCAAGTCAATATGTAAGGGTATAAAATTTGATGTTGGATAGAATCAGTGTGGCCGACCTATTGACCCCAATAAGTCAATGTTCAGTAGTTATGTTGGGGTTACAATGAGGATGAATGTGAAAATTTATATAGATTATTTGTTCCATGTATAACTAGTAATGAAGGAAACCCTTTAGTAATATATAATGGTATTTTTATGATACACTTTACCAATTTTACCAAAAATATTATATAATGAAACATTAATTAAAGTTTCATTATTCCTTATAGTGTTTGTTTATTTTAGATGAATTCCTTAAGAAATTTTTATTAATGATAATTAGAAAATCCCCTAGAGGTTTCCATACTCTTCTTACCAAGTTACATATTAGGGATGATGATGGGAAAGTGAATCTACAACAACCAGTTAGTTATAAAATATTATAAAGTACAAAACATGGAATGATTTCATCAGTCATCGTAAGGAAAAATAATTTCGGGTGCATTATAGTCAATAATATATTATTTGAATTTATTTATTTCACCCAATTTGATTAAAAATTGTTAATTTATGAAACTTTAAAAGACTACTAAAAATAAAGAATGTGTAACAAAACCAATGTATCTGTATCGCAAAGCAAGGATGGGTTAAAATTCACTAGAAAAAAAATTATTATTTATTTTAAATCAACAATAAAAGTATTATTTGATATGAAAAAACATGTATTCTTTTGTTTATATTAATATTAATGAATAAAAATCTTAATCCACTTCCACCCCACATCATGTTCTAGAGAAGGAGCCCTATGTATATATGTAGGGTAAACTAGTTCATGAAAACATAAAAGAAGTATTGGAAACATGTGTAAGTATGACATAATAGTAATTAGTTATCATTTATAGCATAATTACATAAAAATATGTTTTTATGTTCATATATTTTTTAAATGGGTTATATATAATAATTGAAAACAACTATAGTGGAAGAAAACATGCATTCAATAGCTTTGAAGTAGCTAGAAGAATATGGTCACATTAGATTATTAGGTTTTTGAGTGTCTCCTCAAAAATATTTTGAGATGAAAAAACCACAAGAAGATTATTATAATATGATGATATAATTGAAGAAAAAATTATATATTTTTTCAATAAATTGTTGTCTTGTCTGGTTTGGTATACCAATATATGAGAAAAGATCAATGATATCTAGTGGAGGAACAAAGATCCGCACATAGGGAACCAAATAACCCCACTATCTTTGAGGCTATTCATTCCCTTCAACTGAATACCGTATATGGGATAATAAATTTTTTCATTACTCATTATCCTAAATGTGAGTCAAATAAATTACGATAACTTTATTTGATAAAATTATATAGGGTATAGTTGTATATTATTTCTATCTATTAACACCCATGTACCACCTTTTTGTGAGGGGTACAATGTATAATATCCCAAGAGATAGGATATACCATATATAACTTCAAAAAGATCAAATAAGAGTGGGGATTGGGGTAGCTCACAAGCCTACTATTGAGATTCATGTTCCACTTGATGATCTAGATATTACAATAGTCAATAATGCTATTAGAAAATTCATATCATGGTTTCATAATCTTATAAATAAACATGATGTATGTATTTAAAAACATCATTTTAAAAACCTATAAAAATTAATTAAATAAGGTATAAAGTGAGGTATGTTATTATAGATGGATAAAGTGATGGGGAAACAAAATACCAGATCATGATAATCTACTTAATCAACTACGAAATCCAAATGACCTTCCAGGAGTAAATTTTTACTTTCAATTCTAGAGAAACATTTATTATCATTAAAACTTCATTAAGAGATCAAATTTAAATATAAAAATATGTATTACATTCCATATGAAGAAGAAATATATGGAACTTTCATGAAAAATTTAGTGGGTATTGTGAGTATAAATGAGATTCTCAATTATGAATAGCTATAAGTCCCAGTTATGAATACATATACAAGGGATATTTTCACAATACACCTCTCCTAATAGTGAGATAATATGTTCATTAACGTTAATAAATATTCATAATTTCTACCTAATTTTATATTTATACTATATAAATGGAAAACCATGTGAAGCATGATTCATATTCATTAATCTTTATATTGTTTCTATGTGACAACTACTTTGTAGAAGGAAGAAATTGAGAAGAAAAAAGATGAGCTACATAATATATTTGAGAAAAAAATAACAGATGGCATACTCTATTTTATTCCTACAATTAAAAGGTAAAAATCTATAATCTAATAACACAAAATATATTTTTATTTTATGAATTATTATTTTTTATTTTATTTGGAAGCACTGGATGCTGACCACAGTCAATATGGATACCCCAAATATTTATTTTTTGGATCCAGTGCATGGACATCCATCCAGCCGAAAACACATGATGTGTATTGTGAAATTTTAATACACTATAATAATTTTTTATAGATAAACAACTAATTATATGTTTCAGTCTTTTTTTAACATGAATTTTGTTATGATAGGGTGGTAGCTAACTATAGGATAAATCATGGCATGAAGTTGGTGACTAAATATAAAAATCCTATGGATTATATCAAATGAAGACATATTAAGGTACATATAGAAATATTTAACTATCCAAACATATTTAAAACCAATTTATTTATTTTAGTCAATGTTTTTAGAGTTTCTTAAGATAAATAATGGAATCAATTGTGGATATTATGTTTGAAAATTTATGAAACATATCATAAACCATGAAAGGGTCAACATCCAAAAATAATAAATCTTTAAAGGTAATTATAATTTCATTAAAAATAATAATAATTTTTTTTCCTGTGTTTTCTCATTATAATCAAGATTTCAAAAAACCATCATACCGAAAATAAGAAGAATTTTTTTAGAGATGAGTGGGAATCATACATAGTTTCAAAATGTTTTCTGAAAACAAATTTAATTGATTACATACTATGATTGTGATATAATATAGGCTATAGACTTATAAATATACTTGGTGTGTGAATAATTACTGTCAAAATGATTATATATTATTTTTTATCTTCTATAATAGAAAATTATAATAAAGAAACTAATTTTTTAGAAGTGTTGGGCTATAAACAATAAAAGTGTTTGAAAGGGAGGAGGATGAGGCGAGGGTGGAGGGAAAGTTTGATTTAGAGACTGGGGTGGAAGAGGAGGTGGGGGACGAGGTCGAGGCAGAGGAGGAGGTAAATTAATGACCTACAAACAATAAAATTAGTGGTAATTGGAGTAGAATGGGTATCATACCAAGGTTATGTTTGAGAAAATTTGGTGAAAAGGTCTCACAACACTTTTCACTTAATATAATATCCAATATGTAATTGTTTCAGGTTTCTTATTAGAATTTCTTTCACCACTTTTTCAAGTGATTTTATTCATGAATTTAAGTGGAGGATTTTCTTAGAAGAAAAATAAACCCCTATTATTTTTTTCAAACTTTTTGTCACAGGACACAATTTCTATTATCACATTCCAGGTAATACTAAATATTACTAAACTATAAATAAAAACTCTCACCGAGAAACAATTGAACAAAAATATAAAATAAATTTAGTTTATTTCCCATAAATTCTATACACTACAAAGAAAGGGTCTTAGTAGTGGATCCTATAGTCATTTGGGAGTCATACAACACCAATCCAATCATCAAGTAGGTATATTTCTCAAATAAAATGTTTTAATAAATATGTGTATAATCAAAAACAAAATACATCAGGTTCATGAGAGAACTATTGGAGGACAACCAATAATGAGAGAACATGGTCATCAACGAGGGATGATGTTAAAGGAAAACACATATCATATAATCACTCAGCCACACCTCAATTCGATACACATTTTCCTAAGTATAACTCTAACTATATTTTTTAGTTTATAATTTATATTTTAGTTAAAAACACACTTCACATACTCAAAAATGATAAAGAAAAATCCACAAGATATGAGATAAAGTCACCTATATCTATATTTTATCAATGAAATTTAGTGAGTTAAAATAAAACTTGTTTGGTTTGTTCTTTCTAAATATTTTAAAAACTTCTTCTGTTTCAAAATATTTCAAATCTAAATGTTTTCATAGTAAAATAATTGCCCATAGAAGTACTGTATTGTTTCATATTTATATTTTGTTTATTTATTTTTCATTTTAATCTCATAAAACTTATTTTATTGTATAGGTGGTTTACTTTATTTGAGTTATGATGGTGCATTTGAAGCTCATCACGATCCTAAGATATGGGACTTTAAGGATGAAACTGAGATAATGAAACTATGTAAATGGGTCAAAAATTTATCTAACCTTCATGAAAGGGTTAATTCATTAAACTTATTAAATTAATTTTTCCATCATCTATGTACTATTTTTAGTTAATTTCCTCATCATTTTTATCTAATACTTATTTTTTTATATATCTTTTGGGAAATACATCTTTCTTTCAACTATCTACAACAAGCCAGAAAAGTGAGAACGTGTTCCTTTCTAATGGAAGAGGAAACCCCTTTCTTCATAAAACATAAAGTGTTTTTGGGAGCATGTAGTTTCTATTCCATAAAAATGGAATGAGTTATATCTTTTCTAGGTTTTTTATGATAGTTAAAATAAAAACACGTATCATATACTCATGAAGTTTTACCTCAATATGATACACAATGTTCTCGGTTTGACTCAGACTGTATGTTTTTATTTTATAATATAAATTTTAGTTAAAAACAGACATAAAATACTCAAAAGAGATAAAAAAACTTAATATTGTTTTGATACATTAGTAAAACCATCCACAATTCATTCATGATATATTATAATTAGATGTACCTTAATCCAATGCACAATGTTTCCAGTACGAATCAAAGTGTCTATTATTAGTTTAAAATATAGACTTTAGTTTAAAATGTTTCACTAACTAAAAATAAATAAAACATGGTATAATTGTATTGATAATTTAAGATAATGATTCATATGTCATTTTTGACATGTAGGAATCAGTCTTACATCAAAATAACATATGATGATTCCAGTATGAATCAATGTTCATGTTTTTAGTTTAAAATGTCCTTTTAGTAAAAAAAAGTGATGTAATAAAAACCAAAAAAACAAATTAACATTATTTTGAAACATTAGGAAAACAATCCATAATTAATTTTACCCATGTAAAAACCATATGCACGTCACTCCGATACACGGTGTGACTGGTATGACTCCAGGTGCGTCTTTTTATTTAAAATCACAATCAATTTTAGTAAAAAATACAAATAACCTACAGAAAGAAAATAAAATGAATTAATATTATTTTGATACATTAGTAAAAATATCCATATATAATTCTTGACATGTTGGAATCATTCTCACCTCAATTTGATACACGATGTGCTCGGTATGACTCAAAGTGTCTGTTATCAGTTTAAAATTGACATTTTAGTCCAAAGAGTGTCACTCAATGAAAAACATGAAAACAAACACTTATTGTCTTGATAGTTTAGTAAAATAGTCCATAATTAATTTTTAATTTTTAGAAATAAGTCTCGCATCAAACTGATACATGATGTGACTGATATGACTCAAAGTTTGTGTTCCAAGTTTGAAATGAAATTTTAGTAAAAACAAAGGTGACATACTCAAAATAAAGAAAAGGTATTCTTTTTATTTTTTATAATTTAGTAAAATGATATATAATTCATTTGATACGTGTTGTAATCATCTCCATCTCAATCTGATGCATGGTGTGACCGTTATAACTCCAAGTATATCTTTTTATTTTAAATTGACATAATTTTTTTGTAAAAAAATACAGGTTACATTTTCAAAATTGCGAAAACACATTTAGATTGTTTTCATAATTTAGTAAAATGATCCATAAGTCATTTTTATGTGTAGGGATCATCTATACCTCAATCTGATACAATATGTGCCTAGTATGTATCAATGTGATTGTTATCAGTTTATAGTTGGCATTTTAGTAAAAAAACTATCACTCACTAAAAAAAACTCCCTTATATTTTATTGATAATTTATAAAAAACTATTCATATGTAAGTTTTGAAGTTTTAGAATTGGTATCACATAAAAATTACACACGATGTTATCGGTACGGCTCGAATTTCAAATTTTAGATTAAAATGAAATTTTAGTAAAAAACACATGTGACGAAATCAAAACCAATAAAATGCATTCATATTATTATGATACTTTAGGAAAATGATCTATAAGCCATTTGGGACATGTAGGAATCATACACACCTAAATATTATTTAAAGTGTGACCTCTATGACTCTAGATGCATCTTTTTATTTAAAATTGACAATAATTTTAGTAAAAAAGACTACTAACATGATAAAAACTAAGAAAAAACATTGGGATTGTTTTCATACTTTGGAAAATGATAAATAATACATTTTTGACATGTATGAATCATATTCACATATATCTAATACATTATGTTCCCAATAGGACTCAAAATATTTTTTATCAATTTAAAATTGATATTTTAGTTCGAAAGGTTTCACTCACTGAAAACCAAGAAAACAAGATTAAACTATCTTTATAATTTTTTAAAATGATTCAAAAGTAATTTTTGACATGTATGAATCTCTATTGCATTAAACCAACACACTATGTGACCAATATAACTCAAAGTGAGTTTTTCCATTTTAAAATGACATTTTAGTAAAAAAGTATGTGACGTACCCAAACTTGATAAAAAGCATCAGAATTGTTTTTATTATTTATTAAAATTATATATAAGTAATTTGGGATGGTTATTAATTATCCTCACTTCAATATGACTCACATGTTGACTAGTATGACTCCATGTGCATGTTTTTATTTAAAATTGACATTAATTATAACACAAAAGACAACTGACATATTCAATCTTGAGAAAATCAATCACATAGTTTTGATAATTTTTTAAAATGATCCATAAGTCATTTCTAAATGTAAGAATTATACATACCTCAATCTAATATATGATGTACTCAGTAAGACTCAAAGTGTTAGTTATTAGTTTAAAATTTTCATTTTAGGTAAAAAATGTCCCCAAATTAATTTGAAAAAACTCACCCGTGTTGTCTTGAAAATTTAATAAAATGATTCATAAGTCATTTGTGACATTTAAGAATAAATATCATTTGAAACTAACATAATATGTGACTGGTAGGATTCAAAGTGTGTGTTTCTATTTTAAAATAACCTTTGAGTAAAAAATCACAAGTGACATACTCAAAACTGAGGAAACATATTTGAATAATTTCGATACTTTAGGAAAATGATCTATCAATCATTTAGGATGGGTATTAATAAAATTCACCCCAATATAATTTATGGTGTGAATGATATGACTCAAATTGCATATTTTTATTTAAAATTGAAATTTACTTTAGTAAAATGGACAACTGACATACATAAAACTAAGGAAAAAAATTCTGATTATTTTGATAATTTATGAAAATGATCTATAAGTCATATATTAAATTTAGGAATCAGTCATACCTAAATATGATACACTATGTTCCCTTCATGACTCAAAGTGTATGTTATCAGTTTAAAATTGACATTTTTTTTCAAAAAGTGTCGATCACTAAAAAATGAGAAAACATGCTAGGATTGTCTTGATAATTTAGGGAAAAAATTATCAGTCATTTTTTGATGTGTAATAATCAATATTAAGTTAATATGACACAAGATGTGGATGATATGACTCAAATTGTATATTTCCCATTTATAATGACATTTTAATAAAAAAATCAATTAATATATTCAAAATGAAGAAAAAATGGATTTTTTTGGTAATTTAGGAAAATGATCCATAAGTAATTTGGGACATGTAGGAATTAGACTCACCTCAATTAGACACATGGTGTGATTGACATGAATAAAAGTGAATCTTTTCAATATATAAGTTTCATTTTAGTTTAAAACACTCATCAAATCTCTAAAACCGAGAAAACGATCACGCATTTTTCTATCATCAATTTATTAGATATTATTTAATTAATTTACTTATAATTTTTATCGTATAATTATTTAGTTAATTTTCAAAGAGATAATTCTTTAAGATGAACATGAAATGGTGTGACATGCAATAATCAACAACAACTCAATATTATACACATTGTTCCTGGTATGACTCAAAGTTTAGTTTAAAATAAAAACTTTCTATTTTATTTATTTCTTTATATTATTACTAACATAATAATTGTTTTCTTATATATGTGTGTTATTTTTCTAGATCAGGTGTGGGTTTTTTGCAATAGCATGAGTCAGGTTTAGGGGAAAAAGTCAATAGAACATTGATGTTTTTGAATATATGTTATAATTTTTAATTAATCATGTAATTTTATAAATAAATGTTATAAATATATATAATATAATTTTTTCTTTTATTTATGTTTTAAATTTTATGTAATTTAAATTATTTATTTTAACATGATTTTTTTTCTTGTTGGGGTTGTTTCTGGTGCTGCATTATATTGTTACAACACACGATAATATGCCCCTTTATTGTCCCTTCTAAAAGAAATAATAAAAGATGCCTTTATTAGCAATGATTAAGGATCCCTTTATCAATGATTGTAGATGAGCTGATAAATAGATCCTTCATCATCACATTTAGTATCTCTGATAATGGGTCCCCTTATCATCACTAAATAAAATCACTAATAAATAGGGTGATTTATCAGTGTTTCTAAAAGAGTTGATAAAGGCAACCTTCATCAGCTCTTTTTTAGAATTTATAAATAGACCCTTTATCATATATTTTCTAGAACTAATAAAATATTAGTTATTTTAATCATTCTCTGGTAGTTATATCTTTCTTAGTGCTGATAAAGGCTGATTTTATCCCTGTTAAAGGCATGTTTTGTAGTAGTGTACAACAATACCAAATGACACAAGGTCATTATAGGTATGAAAAATAAATTTTCAAATTTATATATTTTTTTAATATTATATAAAATTTCATTCTTCTCTAAAGTTATGGTGAAATACTTTCCATCTTATGAAGGATTCAAAAAATTCTAGATCACTTTAGAATATTGTGACTGATAAAGGATTTTAGATTACTATTGTATATTCTTATAATCTATAATACTCTAGAATATTATATTAATCTATTAATTATATAATATTGTAGATATTTCTATAAACTCTTATAGAAAAGGGCTGATGCCTCATTTGTAAACACATAGAGGGTAATACATTGAATTCCTTTAAAAGAGAGAGATTGGAATTCCCCACTATCTCTGACTATTATATTACTTCTAAATATTTTAGTTACTATAATTTCTCAAAATATTGAGGGTTTGTTTAACTTAGATGATGAAAATGTTATGTTTCTCATAGGTTCATGGTTAAGAAAATAAAATTGTGAATATAGTAATTTATTATTTCAACTCTTGTGATTGATCTCAGAATTCATGTGATGATGTAGGAGATACCATTAGAATCCTTGATACTAATTGTTAGAGTAGGGTTTTAATCATATATTTTTGTAAGGGCTATGTTTTACCTAATAGAAATGATAGTATGACATGTAAACTTATTCTATTAGAAATGTAATCCTATGACGTCTTTCTTATCTTTGATAAGCTAATATCATATAATGATTGTGCTAATTTATTTTGGAGAAGGTTCACATGAACTAGTACCAATATAGAGTGGGTATTATTTTTTAGAGACATGGAATATCATCCTAAGGTGGTTCATAGGTTAATTTAGGTTATTAATACCTAGTCCGTCAGTCCTTTCCCTCTAATAATATTTTTTATTTATTTTGAAAATAAATTTCCACTATTAGGGTTAAGTGGGAACCCATACAATGAGGTTTTCTTATATGTAACAATATGATACAATAATATAAAACATTATATAAAGGCTATAAAAACCAACTTAGAATATAGGTCCATCCAAATTAAAATTCCACGTTTCATAAAAAACACACAATTATGAGTGTAATAGTAAGGATTTTACTTTATTACATTCCCATGATCTTTTGGGTTTAGAGTATTAGAGAATAAGGAAAACCGTTATATATCAATACCATTTAAAAAAGAGTGGACACACTATAAATATCCATTTTTCTAAAAAATAGGATTCTTAAGTTTAAAATCATGTTTTATACAAAACATTTTTCTTCTTCTAAAATGAATCACCATAGTGGAAATACAAACCATGTTATAGATCCTAGTAAACCTCTGGCCCTGTGAAATACATTTAAAAACATGGGATGAGTACAAAAATCTTATTAAAGGACATTAAATAAAATAAACCCACTATTCCATTTGTAAACATGGAAAATCTATAAGAAATTTTACTTTTTTCACAATAAAAATTGGGATCAAATATTTATTTAGATTTCCATGAAAATAACTTAATTTCTCAATAGTTTTCAAAAAAACTTCATAATAATTCATGAAGGAAAAATAATTTTTTTAGGGTTTCTTGAAAAAACATGAAAACCCAATAATACATTTGAAAAAAAAATCCATTTAATTTTAAAAAATTTAAAAAAATTTAATCAAAAATATAATCTCATTTTATTTCTTTTTGGTATCAAATGATTTCCTAAAAAAACCATTCTAATCATATATTGTAGGTACCTTGGGATGCTATACATAAATTCACTCTTAAAAGAACCCTTATAATAGAATCAACTAACTGGATAATTTCCATATCTCTTATGGTATCCTATCACTGGTAAACTCTATCATTTTACCCAATGCATTGGTGAGCTATATTGGGCCCACCCATCATCAAAGCTATTTTGAGATCACACATGTTTTATATAAAATTTATAAGAACAAAAAAAGTAATTATATATATATATATCACTTTACCCATAAAACTCATTTTATTTATAATTCAAGCCTATAATCAATAACACTCTTAGTTATCTAGAAAAATTGAGATTTAATTTACTCTTACTTAGAAAAAATATTAAAACTAAAAATTTCTAGAATATTGTGAAAAAAAATTATTTTAAAATAACCATGGAAATTTTTTAAATTAATATTCAAATAAAATAAAATTTATAATGGTAGGAAAAATAGGTCATGTAGTAAATGTTAAAAAAATTTATTTTCACTTTGTTAAAAAGATTCAAAATCCACTCATAGAAAAATTTATTAAAATATTACATTTTAAAACCATTATAAAAAGAAATTAAAAATTAGTTGAAATTTAAATTTAATAATCATTTAATAATAGATAAATATTTTCTTGAAATCATTTAAATTAACATGGATATAGAGGAAAAATAGTTTAAACATATAAAACAACATTTTAAAGAAAAATCACTTTCCTCGAGTTTGAATTTACAGGAACATACTTTAACTTCTATATAAAAAAATATATTAATTATTTACTTTATTAAAATATTAAGTTTCATCCCGTTATAATCATCTCTTTTATTTTATTTTTACTATTTCTTATATATTTTCTAAATCTGTTACGTTCATGTCAAATGTTTTGAGGTCATTCAGTTCATAATACCTTAACAACATTGGTAGGTTGAATATAGTCAAAGTGATCATTGTTTCATCATCTCTAGAACATTAATCATGAAATATTTATCATTATAAAAAATTAAATACAATTTTATAACCATCTAGAAAATATGGATAGGGAAAATAAATTACATTATTTCAAGGATATGGTAGTCCACATGTTTTCATAAGTGACATTATCATTTTCCTACAGATGGAAAGGTAAAAAAGTAAGGAATATATTATCCTTTTATAATAATAATTATGAAATAAATATCATATATATATATATATATTTTCATTAAATAAATTATTTTTACCAGAAATATGGTGCGGTTAGAAAGAACACATTACAAAGTGGAGGTGGTAGTCCATACATATGGACGAGCGACATTCTCATTTTCTAACAAAAGAGAGAGTAAGAAGATAAGTAATATATTAACTTCAAAAAAATCCAAATTATATCATGATTATTATTTATATACATTAAATCCTTCATAATAACTAGTCTTGTGAGGTAGTGATGAAAAAAAAACATATCGCTTCATCGATTTGGTAGTCCACACGTGCACACAAATGATGTATTCATTTCCCCTAGGGTAAAAATTGATATATATATATATATATATGTATGGGGTTTTCAATAAAAATAATAAAAAATAAGTAGATATAATATATTAATGTTATCATATGAACATGGTTATAGATTGTTTGAAGTATATATATGAATGAATAAGAATTAAAACACTAGGACAAGAGTTATACCTCTTCTTTGAAAAACCCTCTTTGGAAAAGACATTAAGCCTTCTATGTCGGTCTGTTAGTGAGACGAGAACCTAAAAAAATTACAGTGGAATTTTTGGAAGGTATTTGGGTAGATATTTATTAATATAAATGTGTTAATAGGTAGCAGGAAGGGAGAATAAGAGGTTCCATTTTATTAGGGAGGTGGGTGGGAATCTTTTAAAAACATGGAATATTAATATATAATATGCATCTAACACATGTAAAATAGACCCAAAGTTCCATATCATTTTTATAAGGAATATAAGGAAAAAATAAATTTAAAAAATAATATTTAGAAAAGTTTAAGTTTCATTTTTTACATCATATTTTAGTTAAACCCCCTCATTAACCCTTTTAACCTTAACCGTCATAAAAACTTGTCCAATCTCTATAGGTCATGAAAGTAATTTTAAAAATGAAAAGTGGAACAAAAATTAAATTTTATAAAATTCTAAAAAATTTCTCTAAAACATGAGTTAATATAGTTTTTTGTGATTTTATAATGATTTGAAAATAATTTTTAATCATTATATATCATTTAAATTCATTTTCATCACTATTCACATATATTCTTTTTAAAGGGATCAAGATAACAATGGAATTAGAATATAAATAAATTCACCATAAATAATCTATTATAATTATAAAATTAATTTATGTAACACAAAAATTCATCTCAAACATATTTCTTTTAATGTTTTTCCAATAATTTACTTGATTTTTCTATTTTTTCCCATATGAACTATATCAGTGTTGTGTAACTATTCAAGGTAATTATACCATAAAAAAAATTAAAATAAAATAATATAATAAATAAAATGGATTCATATTTAAAAATTTGTTTATAGAAATTCATAACTTATTTTAATATCTATGAAAACATGTTTGAGATAGTAAAAGAGAGCGTCATTTTTTAATTATCTTTAACTGAATATAATTTAAATGATATAATTAAAGGAATATCGCATAAAATGTTGTATTGTTTTATCTATGATGATTTTAAATGATATAAACCCATCCAATGAAATAAATTCATGTTTTGGATTGATTTTGAGACCATATTCTATTGTTTTGACCCCATTTTACCCTTTACCATTATGATAAACTTTTATCATGGTTACTATTCATTATAAAAAAATGAAATACAACATAATACATAATTTAATATTCTGATTAAAATATGGAATAAAATTTATAATATTTAATTTATAAATGTGGTAAAAATTAATTTTAATATAAGTGTGAAAAAACGCCAAGGAAGACAATTTTTGGAAAAAATACTTGTTTTAAGCAAAAAAAAAAATTTATATCCATGTATTGTATAATATTGATTCCTATTAGATGAATTAGAATATTTTTAATCTGAGAGGGATAATTTTACATTTAAATCAATCCAAAATAGAATTATACTTTTAAAAATAAAATAAAAGTAATAACAGATTTTATAAAAATTCATATTTTTCAATGTCCGACAAAAAATATGATATTTTAGAAAAAATACCAAAAATTAATCTTAGGTTTATTTTGATATGATTATGTCAAACAATAAGTTCAATTTATTAATATCAATTTCTAAAATTCACATACTTATATTATAAAAAAATACAAAATATAAGGAAACCCACTTTTATAAAAAAATCCCAATTTTAAACATGAATTTTTTTATCCTTATATGATTTCATTCTTGACATTAAAAATTGAGTAATTATTTCATAGGAATTAAAAAATATATTTGTAAGAAAACATTTCTACATATATTTTATAATTCAGTTACTTTGGTTCATACCCTTCAATCCAACAGCTAGGTTATGTTGGTCATATTTAAATAATAACATTTCTATAGTTAATCATTGTTTTTTTAATCTCAGGGTTGTGTATGGTACATGATATTGAACATAATATTCATTTAAAAGAATAAAAACTAAAATATCTTGGTGTTACACTCTACCGTATAAAGAAATTATATCCGTCCAATTTTTCAGGATTTCTAATAAAAAGGGTTTAAAACATTTTCAGAGTGAAATACAAGGTGTTAAAGACAAGTGTACAAAAGTTCCAAGAAATAACTTTAATTAACATGGATAAAATTTCATTTTTAAAACAAATTTCATGTATATATATAAAATATTTTTTTTTCATTTCCTATATATTTATTAGACCATTCATTTAACATAATGAGATTCATTCTAGTGAAAGTGTTTCATAAAGCATACCTTCATCACTAAGTGATATTCTTAGTATAAGTCTCAATAGATTTATCTTCCTCTTTCCTAATAAATTAGTTTTTTAATAAGATATTTAAAATGTTTAAATATAAAATCTTAATTTCTTTTCTTTACATAAGCACAATTTCATCCTTTATTTGTTCTTTGAACATTTTTTCATCTCTAATTCACCTCATATTATAAATGATAAATACCCATGATAAATTTTTAACGCCTAAAGTGCTAAAATTAAAATTTTATGAATTATAAGATCCCCAAAAAGTATGAAAAGTTATTTCACCTTTTTAAATTCATTAATCAAAGCCAAAAAGGTTTTCAAATGTTAATATAATATTCAACATTAATAAAACTTTCTTATAAATATATACTAAATTTATCTCCAAATCATTAATATGAACACCAAATATTAAACATTAAAAATTTAATAAATAAATATCCTTAATTATATTTAAAATATTCCTGAAAAAAATCAGAACCCAAAAATCAAAAATATTTGATCACATATTCTTCTATAATAAATTTAATATTTATCTCCAAACAACATTTTTCACTCATAAATTCACATACCGATACATTATATGCTCTAATCATATAACCTAAAAATGCTAATTTTTCCATACTAAAATTATAATTGCATCCATAAATTAGTACACTATTTTTTTCCTCACGTTCCATTTAACTAAATCATTAGAGGTTTCCACAATATAATAATTGTATTATCTCAGACTCGGTTCACTCATAAGCAATAGATCCCAATTTTTCACATGGTATCAATAGCACCTCTACATACACCAGAGGCCACCGACGAGTGGTGTGGATCTATGATTTTATGGTGGGAGAATTTTCCCTGATGATCAGAGTGTAGCCCAATATTATAATGAATAATAATAGTGGAAAAATAATAAATAACTTGATGTGGAAGTGCAACATAAATATATAACAACATGAAGAAGAAAAAAGTTACAGTCATATATACAATGATGATGATTTCATAGTACTATACCAATAGAAATTGGCATACATGACAATAGGAATCCAATACAGTACTTGAATAAAAAAGAACAAAAATGGAAACTTTATCTCTATGAATCATGAGACAATTCTTGATATTGTGCTCAAAATCACTCATGTTGTGTAAAAATCACACATCCTTTACTGTGATCTTTCCCTTGTCCCTACCTACATCCACGAGGACATTCCAAGTAACCAATGATGGTGTGAAGAGGGTGTGATATATACTATGTATGCCACCACCAACAGTGTCTATAATATATCAAGTATGTTTATATAAACTATAACTGTGTGATGGTATAACTGGTATGGCTATGAAATGAATGTCAGATATAGAAAGTCCAAGAATACAAGTCCAAGAATACTAGATATAACTATGAGAAGGATAATAAAGATGAAATTAAATATATAAAAGTGAAATAAGAAGGTAACTAATAGCTTCATCATGATCATCATACATATAAATTGTCAGGTCTAAAAGGGCCATGACCTAATAGAAAAGACCAAGGCATCCTCCTTAAGACCAAGAAACTCATCCAAGGTGAAATCAGAAAAATAAAAACCTATGTAGTCCAAGAACCCAAGGCCCATCACTAAGGCATGTTAATATATAAAGATATAAACAGAGGGTTCATAGGTTCTATACTTTGATTCCACTTCCCATTTCCATTCTGATAATCATGTTTAGATCCATATTGATAATCAATATTATTTCCATACCAAGTTACACATCTTCAGTTCTATATTGTGATGTCCAATATCAAGAAAGTAATGTAAAAGGTTAAGAGGCAATGTTATTCTCTATGAACAATTCCAAAGACCAATTTAACATAGTACAAGTGTAGAGGAAATTCATCATTTTATAGTGTCATCATTTACACCATTTATCCATCCACATTTTCTATATTTTGTGTTATTCCAAAGAGTTAATAAAACCATCGATATCTCATTTAATTTAACAAAGGATTCCACTAACATGTGGAAATATCATACACACCCAATTAGGGGTCTTTAGTTTAGGTTTAAATAAATAATTCCACCACAGCGGTGGTTTAGTTTGATGTTGAAAACCTGCAACCAAGTTATGGTGAAAAGATGGATTCAAATTCAAGTTCAATAATTAATTTTATGTCATTAATCAGTTTTGGGGTAACAACTGGAATTTATGGTGTGCATCACATTGTATAATAATTATTAAACAAGATGACTTTTAGGGAAAAGGTATAGATGACCAACCTTATGGAGTATGATGAACCCTCATCTAGCATCGACTTCCGATTTGATCTAGAATGGAAAAAATCTATGTAAATAAATGAATACCCTAAATTTGGGAATATTATATTTTACAGAAAAGGGGTTGAATATGGATAGATAATCTGATAAAATAAGGAATTGGATTGAAGAACTTATCTACATGTTTACAACATGATGAATAGTGATCTGATCAGAGTCTGTATGGGGGAGATGGAACAATGCCTATCTTGAGGAAGAGGAACCCCTAATGTGAGAGGAGGGAATTTGAGTGGAAGGAAGAGCAATGGGGGTGATAGTTAACAATAATGGCGCAAAAAAATGCTATTTCAACCAACTTTAAATAGGCTCACAATTTGGCCACATGATTTTCTTAACTATATGTCAACTGTGCGCCAACACTATACAAGAGAGACACCCCCTCGCATGATTAGGAACATAGTTATCCTAACCGTGTGAAACCTATGAAAAAATACTCTATAACATCTATTCAATTTCTATAATGACCATGTGTTTTGGGGTGAACAGTTTGGAAAACCATGTGATTCTTCTTATAGATCACATGGTTGAGGTTCATGGTTAGTAAAAACCATGCGCTAACCACGCACCTCATCATATTCTTCCAAAAATTGGAGCTCCATGTTCTGAAAAAGCCTCATGCAAACCCCAAACCTTCCATAAACTATTAAGAAATTTTATATGAATAAAACTAATGATTTAAAATTAAATTTAAAGGTTGTGTACCATAGATAAAAATCAAGGTATTATAGTCTCCCTAACTTAAGAAAAATCACTCTTTAGTTTCCCTTATGATGGTGGTAAATCATCATCTTAGAATAACTTCATCCACATGGTACATACATTGTCCTCTCTCTTCGAGGACTCATTTTGTATGTGTTCATACTTCCATAGCACATGGACTAAAGTAACTTGACTTCCTTGGAGATCCTTTATACTCTAATAAACAATACATATAAAAATATCCTCAAAGAATTAATTTATATATAACTCAACCTCATCAAGATGAAGGATGTGGGAGAGGTCAAAATAGTAATGACATACCTTAAGAATGTGGAAAAGATCATACATGGATATGTATCTTTGAGGAAGTGCTATATGATAATCCAATAATCAGGCCCTATCCAAAACCTAAAAAGTTTTAACAAAATGAGGCAACAATTTACCTTTCCACCTGAAACATCGATTACCTAGTCTAGCAATGGTTTTTTGCATAATATTTCTTCCAGGATTGATTGATGTGGTTGGTTTTAACTAGATTTTCCACAACATTTTTTTTGTATTTTTATATATTATTAACATCAAAATAATGTTTTAACCTAAAAAATTTACTTTTGCTCTAAATTTAGTATTTAATTATTAAAACATTGATTTTTTTGTTAAAATATGTATTTTATTATTTGTTTTAGTTATTTTAAATAGTTTAAACTTTTATAATTAATTTTTTATTAACCACTATTTATTATTATTATGTTTTTTAAATTATATTTTTACAATTTTAATTGTTTTAATTATTTTATTATTTCCATTTTATTTTTTTCAAAATGTTTATTTCCTTTAACTAATATCATTCTTTTATTTTTAATTCATTAGGTAATTATATTTTAATTAAATAAACCATAAGTTGTTTAATTAATCCTTTTATTTAAAATAATTATTTATTTTCACTTTTTTTCATAATTTGCTTATTTTTATTATGTTTTTTATATTTTAATTCAATTCAATTAATGCATCCTTTTATTATTATTTTAATTTTTATGTAAATAATTTTTCATCTTTTCAAATCTATTTATTGAGTTCATTATTTTTTAGGAGAATCACTTCCAGATCTACCATCAACCCACCGATATATTTGGATCTACCATTATCTCCACTAATATATCATTTATCATGATTCTTCTAGTCCACATCATCCTCTTGAAAACATGGTGTCTACCATCATTCTCATCTACCTAGAAACTACTGCTCCACCCCTACCACTGATAGACCACATCTACCAGTCGTCTTTCCACCTTTCCTCCGCATCCACTACTCGACTCCACCCAATCAACCGACAATACCCCAAAGTTGGGCATTCACCAGTGGATTTGGAATCTTATAGTCTGAATCCACCATCAACCTTGACCAGTAGTAAAACCATGCATCCACTAATGCTACCTCTTCTACATCCACCATCAGTCTACCATCATCCATCTCTATCCCACTAACTAATCGAGATCCATCGGTTCACATTATCCAACTTCTATCACACCCATATCTACCTCCAACCACTGGTATATCAAGATCTACCAACCTTATTCCTAAAAAAATACCAAACATGTTGACCGCCAATCAAGGATGGCCCATGAAATATAGTTCCCCAAGTCCATTATAAATTGATTTCCCTTAAATATAATTATATTTTAATTAATACAAAAAATAGAATATAATTTGAAAAAAAAATTAAATAACTGGATACATTCAGTTTGTGCCAGTGAAAGGAGTTGCGAAGGCTCGACAACGATAAGCAAATCCTACACTGATAAAATGCCTATAAAACCATGGAAATGTTACCATATAATCAAATAAACACATACAAACCAATAGTTTAAATAAATATTTATTCCATAATAATAATAATAATAATAATAATAATAATAATAATAATAATAATAATAATAATAATAATAGATATGATAAATTAAAACACCGTATAAAAGTAACATGTGAAGTAAGGAGTAAAGGACTGGAATTTAGGATTGAGTTTGAATTTACCGGGGAACACATCAAATATGATAGGGAGGCATTGTTAGTAAATACGATGAGGCGATTCTAGGAGGCAGGAATCACAGGGAGGGGGAGAAGTTGGGGAATGGCAGGGATGAAAGCATGTAATTCTGTATAAGGATTTGATGATGATGACCAACATTTAGCAAACCCATGTTGTCAATCCATTATTCCAACTGTATTGGAGACCAATGATAGGAAGGAGAGATTCCGGTGGGGGGAGGCGCCGTAGAAGGGGGTGGGTCAGGGAGGTGTTATAAGCAGGAGGCATCGTCACTAGAGGGGACAGAGGAAGAGGTGGTGGATTTCACTATTTTAATTTGTTTCCCTAGACCAGGGTTTCACTGGGCATGCCCACTGGCCGGCCCTGCCACCACTCAAACTGGACACCACAACTTGAAGAAGAAGAACCCCCAAAATATTTATTTTTCTAGATTTTAAAACTAGTAACATAACCCCAAACCCAACACAGAGAACCACCATGAGGGATCCTGAGTGTCAATCCAAAACTGAATCTCCCCCATAAAGGAGAAAAATATGTGACCACCCTTGCTATTTGAAGATGGAGATCCAGAAGCCTATTTTGTCAAATGTAGATGAGACCTCCCAATACTGAACCCACCACCACTAATGATTTTTGTAAGAACCCATGTTTTCATACAAGGTAAAAATCTTTTTATTTTTGGTTTAAATATATTGTTATGTATATATGGGGATGATTAACTTGATCATGGGTATGTTGGAGGTGTCCGGGTCATGTTCGGAGGCTGAAACCAAGTTTCAGGCTGAAAATGACCTGACACATGGTTTGTGCACGACCTTCTCATGGTTAGGAAAAACCATGCGGAAAGTATGAAATTTCAGGTTTCTGGACAGAGCGGTTCCACACGGTTAGTCAAACCGTGTGGGGGTATCCCTCTTAGGAAGAGAGGCGCGCATGGTTTCCGCATGGTTTGGGAAACCATGCGGGTAAACCGTGCGATCCTTGATGTGTGTTTTTTAAAAATTTTAAATTAAAAATTTAATTTTTCTTTTTAAAACCCAAAGTGGTTTTCTCTTCCACACATAAAACCCCCTCTGTAGAGCTCTACTTTGGAACATTGGATAGGGTTTGAGTCTGTTCCTCCATCTGATCCCCGTTTTGATTGTTGATCGTCTCTATGGATCAACATCGGTAAGGCCTACTTTCATTTTTAATTGTTCTTGATTGTTTAGAACAATGAATGTTCTATTTGGAATTAGGATCATATACCCTAATATTATTTTCTTTGTCTATTCTTCATATTTATTCCAAATTGGGATGAATCAGTACATGATACTAGATGAGCTGTCTACTACTTAGGTGAGGTTGGTGTTCTGTACTTTCTTTTGGATTTTCTTGGTGTTTTTCAAGCATTCGGCCAAAATTCCATTTGTTGGACTTTCCAGTGAGGTCTCATTTTTTAGCGAGTAGTTTTTATAGCTATAGTTGGACCTAGTGAGGTTGACCATGGGTTCTGTTTAGGTGGGTTGGCACCCGTTGCTTGTTTCAAGGTCACCCAAGGGGTGCGCCTTAAGGAAATACTTTGTTTATGCCTATTAAAACCACCCAAGGGGCGTGTTCTTGTTCTTTCCTAGTTAAAGGAATCCATTATATTCCTTAATAGCTTGAGTATCATGTTTAAGAGATATACTGCCACCTTGCATATTGATATCTTGTTATGCCTCGTCTATTTTGATAGTTTGGATTAATTAAAATGTGCTTATATGGGTGGGTATACCTATATTTAAATGATTAATGGAATGTTAAATTGTTTATATGGGAGGGTAGGCCCATATTCTTTTGATAAATGGTTTTCATGAGTGGGTATACTCATGGATTGTGCCTGTTGATGTGAGTGGGAAAACTCACATGTTTATGAATGTTTAATTTGAATGATTGAATGCTTTTTAAATGGGTTGATAGATGCTACGGACTGCTCTCTATGGATCTGGAATGCGGTATTGGATGCCTTGGGTTGACTCTACCCCTTGGGTCTTGATTCCATGGGATGCCTTGGGAATTTCTACCCCGTAGGATATGGATTTCTTGTGCTCGTGTAGGAATTTATATTGACTTGTTCCTAGGACCCCAACCAGTGACTAACCAAGTTTCCACCAGGTATGCCCATGCGACTCGATGAGATTCCTTGGACACGATCCTTAGATACGGCCCTCTGTGGTTTAGAATTTTTTTCTTAGATGCCTTGGTCTGATGACACATTGGATCCGACCCCTTGTGGTCTGCTACTTTACTATACGATGTGGATGTGGATTACTTTTTCTCTTTATACAACGTGTCTGTGGATGGATTGACACAGATGGATTTACGGCATGGTCGTGTGACTTTCTTGTTTATTTGGTTATAGCTGCCTTATTAGGAGATGACTCTATTTTATAGGTATCCTTGAGGGATATTCAGTTTTACATGATATAGTAGACTAATTCCATGGGCATACACACTTACTTACTTGTTACTTACACTTTCTAAAACTTTTAAAATTGTTGTTAGAACTGTATAGACCTAGGTGGTTTCCTACTGGGATGTTTATCTCACACCCTGTTTGGGCCTCCTTGGGGACCCAAAAAAATTATATGGTTGTAGGTGATGATAGGGGAAAGAACCCTAGTATAGGTTGTTGATTATGGATTTGGAGCAGGGGAGCATATGACCAAGCTGAGGCTTGCGATGATGGGATACATTTTTATTCTTTTATTATTTTTGGGACACTTATATTGTATTGTATTGCTATGAACTATTTTAGATAAATTCTATACACTTGTACAATCATCATCATTTTTTATATGAGACACTTTTGGTTATTGATATGTATACCTGTCTTGCCTTGTATTCAGTTGTCTGTTTATTTATTTGCTTCCGCTATTTGTTATATGATTGACTTCTGTTGTGATACTCTAGTAATGAGGGAATAGTCTCCCCACTGACTCACCTAGGCCCTCAATGCTAGTCGGTAGCCTATGGAATTTGGGGAGATGCACTTGAGGCCATGTGGCCAATTAGGCTCGGGGCACCGAAGGGTGGAATCCTGGTCTGGGATGTTACAAAGTGGTATCAGAGGATTTTTATTTTTTGTTTTCACTTAAAATTTAGTGAAATTAGACATGGATAGGAAGGAAATAGAGTTTTGTAATAAACTGTTCCCAATAGTAGCTACCTTGTGTACATGGATGATCCAAATTGCCTCGAATTGAGTTATGATTTTCTAGATTTTGTCTTTTACAGTTGATTCAATTTCACCATTGGGTGATGCACTTGATTTGTGCTATTAATATTAATGAATTTTTTTGTTCTATTTCAGTTTCAACCTGATGAGATGAGGATGTGCCATCTCATACATCATATAGACACTTGTTAGAATCACATGCCATGAATTATGCCATGCCATCTAGGATGCATTAGATATTTCATGCTATTTTGATAGTTGATGTGATAGTTGTGCCTAATGTTGTGTTAGTTGTGTGCGGTTGATAAAGGTGTGACGTCATATTTCAATCCAAAAGGAGTATGGGCCTTTATGAATTGAGAAATGATGCACTGGTGGAATTTAAATGTTAAATGAACTTTTTATATATATGGTTTGGATGGGATATAAGTTTAGGTTTCATGAGGTGTTATGGGCCCTCATGGATTCAAAAATTGGTAAACTCGTGGAAATACTTCTTGAATAAATGAATGTGAAATGGAAATGGATCTTGAAATGGTGAATAAATACTTGAGCTAGAACAATCTTTTGAGTGGGTGAGAGGCATAGTTTCTAGTGGTTCATTGGCTGTTCATTATATAGTCCTGGATTTAGGAGTAGGCTATGGGTTTGACTTGGTTTCTAGGAGGGTTTTGACCTGTCTTTCTCTTTTGAGCTTTGTTCCTTGATGTTATTCTTTTCTGAGGCGTGTATTTGGCATTGTAGAGACATGCCACCATGGAGACCTCCATTGGTATGCCACGATGAATTTGATGACCATAATTTGGAGACGATGGGCCATGGGCTACCGCTTGATCCTCCTATAGTGCTAGCAGCGACACCTAAGGCTGTTCTGGACACAGGTGTTGAGGCACAGTTCCATGAGGGATTCTTTCATTATATGTAGTCTTTCCAGGGAGCACTGCAACCAGCCTTGATTATGGCTAAGATGACATGGGTGTTCTAGCAGCAACATCCTCTTATATTTTCAGGGGATGGTGGACCACATGATGTAGAGATATGGATAGATACCACGTTAGCAATTTTTGAGAATTTGGATACACTTCTGGAGTGGAGGGTCAAGATCGTGACTTACATGCCACATAGAGTGGCATAGCGCTGGTACGATTTTTTGAACTAGGTTGATGGGATGTGTGATATGGGTTGGAATGAGTTCCAAACCCACTTCTACAACTTATTTTACCCAGCAACTCTGCGATTAGATTGAGAAAGTGAGTTTATGCATCTATAGTAGAGTGCGATGACAGTTATGGAATACTTGACACGCTTTATAGAGCTGCAGCATTTTGCAATAATGTATCTTACTGATGAGTTTTTGGGGGCGAGGCACTTTGAGGAAGGTCTCAAACATGCTATCAGATCTCAGGTCAACATGTTCAAGTTGCCTTTTATCACTGAGATTGTGAATCAAGAACTGATTACAGAGCGGAACCTGAGGGAAGATGGGGGTACAAAACATGGGAGTGTTATTTCTCACCCTAGTGGATCTACGTCTTCAGGTAGGAAGTGATTTTTCAAGGCTTCTCGTGATGTGGGTACTGTTCAAGTTTTGGGTCCTTGTAGTTTGGTGTTTTTCCATTAATGTGGTAGGCGAGGCCACATGTAAAGTTAGTGCGACCGCGACCCAGCTGAGTGCTAAGATTGCGGCAGGATGGGGCACATGTAGCTATTTTGTAGGACCTTCCCTCCATCTTCGAGTGGTAGGGGTCAGCTCTGACATTGGGTTCAGGACTAGGTTCTTCAGCTCCATGTCAAGCTATAAGCTGGAGTAGTGCAGGCCAGTCATGCCAGGGTAGTGGTGGTCATGGATATGGTAGCCAGATACTGGGTTCTCAGAGGCAGTAGGGTGGATCAGCTCAGGGTATCTAGGTAGGGTCACAAGGTTGTGGTACATGCCAGACTTATGCAGTAAATCAAACCCAACAGGAGCATGATCTAGGACCGTCTATAGTGAGAGGTATGGTTTTAGTAGCTTATACTATTTCATATTCTCTTTTAAAAACAGGTGCCTCTCAAAACTTTATATCTGTACGGGTAATAAAGAGACTTGAGCTTATTGTTTTTCTTTCTAAGGGCATTTTAATGCTAGACACACTATTGGGAGTTAGAACAGGTGATATACGCCAGTGTATGGAATATCCCCATGAGGTTGGTGGGTTCCACTCCCTCTAGAGTTTGTATGTCCTCGAGATCACATGGTTTGACGTCATTCTCAGAATGGACTGGCTCGTTTCTTATCGAGCATACATTGATTGTTATCGTTAGAGGGTGACTTTCACATCACCAGAGGGTGTAGTGTTTATTCACAAGGGTGAATGGGTTGTCTTGGTGAGCAGAGATGGACCAGAGCATTGGGGGCTTGGTGGGATGACATCCCAGATTGCTAGTTTGTTTCTGGATGATCAGTGAGTGAGTTAGGCAGACTTTCCTCCAGTGGTTGAGTGCTTTAGGGATGTCTTTCACAATGACTTTTATGGTTTACCTCTTGGGAGAGAGGTGGATTTCTCCATCGATCTAGTGCCAGGAGCTATGCCAATATCCATTCCTCCTTACATGATGGCTACGATGGAGTTGCAGGAGCTAAATAGGCAGCTAGAGGAATTAGAGGTGAAGGGTTTTATCAGACCCAGTACTTATCCGTGGTGTTCTCTGGTCCTTTTTATGAAAAAGGCGGATATAACTCTTAGGCTATGTGTGGATTATTGGAAACTGAACCATCTGACAGTTAAAAACTGATATCCCTTGCTATGGATACATGACCTGTTTGATCATATTCTAGAAGATCGAGTGTTCTCAAAGATTGATTTGAGGTCAATATATCACCAGGTGCATGTTCGACATGCAGACATACCTTGTACTGCCTTTCATAGCAGGTATGGGTTATACGAGTATCTGTTTATGCCATTCAGTCTCACAAACACGCCAGCGGTTTTCATGGATTTGATGAACCAAGTGTTCCATACTTACCTGGATTATTTTGTGGTGGTTTTCATAGATTATATCTTGGTGTATTATCACAATCGACACGACCGTGTCAACCATCTTGAGATCATTTTGAATACACTGAGAGATCATCAGTTATATACTAAGCTTGCAAAGTGCCACTTTTGGATGGATCTGATTCACTTATTGGGTTACATTATCTCAGAGACAGGAGTGTCAGTGGACCCCGAGAAGGTGGGAACTGTAGTTTCCTAGGAACAACCGAAGAACAATTTTGACATATGAAGCTTCTTGGGGATAGTTGGTTACTACATCCATTTTATACAGGACTTATCACGCTTAGCAGCGCCACTGACGGGCTTGACTAAGAAGGGTGTGAATTTTGTGTGGTCTGAATCTTGTGAGATAGAATTTCAGGAGCATAAAGGGAGGTTAACATTAGCACCGGTCCTAATACTGTCAGAGTAGGGAAAGAGCTACACTATGTACTGTGACTCCTCAGGTATTGGGCTCGGTGTAGTGCTGATGTAGGGATATCGAGTAGTGGCGTATGGGTCTTGGTAGTTGATCCATTACGGGAAGAATTACCCAACGCATGATCTCGAGTTAGCTGCGGTTGTTCATGCATTATGCTGTTAGAGGCACTATTTACTGGGAGAGCGTTTTGTGGTGTACACGAACCAAAAAAGCCTCAAGTATATCTTTACACAGTGTGATCTATATTTAAGGCAGCGAAGGTGGGTGGAGTACCTATATTCTTTTGAATTCAAACTTTCCTACATGCCTGGTAAAGGCAATTTAGTAGCCGATGAACTAAGAAGGAGGACTCAGATACAGGTAGTGCAACATGCCAGTAGCGAGTGGCAGCTTATGGATTTGTTCTTTGAGATTCATCAGGAGGTGCACAATAGCTAGGGGTAGAATTTTCTTTCATTCTTAGCTATTACCTCTATCCTACTTGATAGAGTTAGGATGAGGCAGATATCAGATTCAGAAGGCCTAGTTTTATGGGAAGGTGTGGCTGGTGAGGTCCCTCCTCCTGGTTGGACGGTACGCGATGATGAGATATTGCGTAACCATAGACGTATCTAGGTTCCAGTGGATATATGTGAGGAGTTGATATGGGAGTTTCATGATTTATCTTGGGCAGTGCATCCCGGGGTTACCAAGATGTACCGTGACTTGCGACATCAGTACTGGTGGCCACGAATGAAGAGCGAGGTAGCTGGTTTTTTTATGAGGTGTTCCACCTGTCAGTAGGTAAAGGAGAAACATCAGTGACCAGCGGGGATTTTACAGCAGTTACCGATCCCAGAGTAGAAAATTGGATAATGTCGCGATGGATTTTGTGACTAGTTTTCCAAGGTCGCCTCAAGGTAATGATTCTATGTGGGTTGTCGTTGACAGACTTACGAATGTTTCCCATTTCTTTTCGATCAAGGATACCTTCAGTGTTTATGATCTTGGTAAGTCTTACATCTGATAGGTGGTACGACTTCATGGGGTTCCGTGCACTATCATTTCAGATAGATATTCTTACTCTACTTATTGTTTCTGGAATATTTTTCAGAGGGTATTGGGTACACAGGTGCTTCTGATCACATCATACCACCCTTAGATTGATGGAAATTCAGAGCGTACGATACAGGTTCTAGAGGACATGCTTTGAGTAAGTGTATTATATATTGGGGGCTCTTGGGAGAGGTACATTCCCCTGGTTGAGTTCGCCTACAATAATAGCTATCAATAAATGATACAGATGGAACCTTATGAGGATTTATACGGTAGGTCATGTCATTCTACCCTGTACTGTTTAAAGGCAGGTGAGGAAGCTTTACGGAGACCACATATCGTGCAGGAGACTTCTGAGTAGGTTCAGTTGATTCAGAAGAAGATGGATACTACACAGTCTCATCAGAAATCATACGCTGATCATCGTAGATGACCTCTAGATTTTGAGGTCAGGGATCAGGTTTTCTTACGTGTCTCACTGAGGTTGGGACATAGGCGGATCAGGAGACATGGTAAACTTTCACAGAGATATGTCAGGTCGTTCGAGATTCTAGAGAGAGTTGGTTCAGTTTCCTATCAGTTATAGTTACCTCAGAGGTACCGAGCCATGTAAGACTTCTTCCATGTATCTTAGATGAGCCGCAATCACTCAGACCCATCTCACGTTTTTCATTATGGGGAGGTTGAGATTCAAGTTGATGCTTCCTTTGAGGAGCATCCAATTCGTATTGTTGATAGGATCAGGAAGGTTCTTCAAGGCTGTTTAGTTCCTCTAGTACGAGTAAAATTGCAGCACAACCATATATATGACAAGACTTGGGAGAGGGAGTCCGACGTACGTGATCAATGGGCGGAGTTATTCTCAGACAAATCTTGACCACCCTTCAGAGAGAAACTCGGGTATGAGTTGCTATAATGGGAAAGATTGTATGAACCCATATTTTCGTATGAGGTAGAGATATTTTTATTTTCGGTTTCAATACCTTTTTATGGACTTATAAAGATGATTAACTTGATCATGGGTGTTTTGGAGGTGTTCGAGGATAGTTCGGAGTCCGGAACCAAGTTTTAGACTGAAAATGACATGGCAAACAGTTTGTGCACGACCTATGCATAGATATGCCAAACCATGCGAAAAGTTTAAAATTTAAGATTTTTAGATAGAGAGGTTCCACACGATTACCGCATGGATAGTCAAAATGTGTAGGGTAACCATGTTGGGTGGACCTCTTAGGCAGAGAGGTGCGCACGGTTTCTGCACGGTTTGGAAAACTGTGCGGGTAAACTGTGCAACCTCTGCTGTGTATTTTTTTAAAATTTTAAATTAATAATTTAATTTTTCTTTTTAAAACCCAAAGTGGTTTTCTCCTCCATGCACAGAACCTCCTCCGCAGAGCTCTCCTTTGGCGCCTAGGATAGGATTTGAGCCCGTTCCTCCATTTGATCCCCGTTTTGATCATTGATCATCTCTACGGATCCGCATTGGTAAGGCCTACTTTCCATTTTATCCATTCTTGATTGTTCAGAACAAAAACTGCACTATTTGGAATTAGACTCATATGCCCTAATATTCCATTCTTCGTTTGTTATTCAGATTTATTCCAAACCGGGATGAATAAGGACACGATACTGGATGAGATATCTACTACCGAGGTGAAGTAGGTGGTCTATAATTTATTTCGGCTTTTCTTGGTGTTTTTTGAGCATTCAGTTGAAATTCCATTTGTCCAACTTTTCGGCGAGGTCTCGTTTTGAGTGAGTATCTTTTATCAGCTATAGTTGGACCTAGTGAGGTTCACCATGGGTTCCGTTTAGGTGCGTTGGCACCTGTTGCTCGTTTCAAGGTCACCCAAGGGGTGCACATTAAGGAAATACTTTGTTTGTTCCTATTAAAACCACCCAATTTGTGTGTGCTAGTGCTTTCCTAGTTAGAAAAATCCCTTAGATGCCTTGATATCTTGAGTAGCTTATTTAGAAGATGTACCGCCTCCTTTCATATTGATATCTTGTTATGCTTCATCTACTTTGATAGTTTGGATTAATTGAAATTTTCTTATATGGGTAGGTATAACTATATGTAGATGACTAATGGTATGTTAAATGGTTTATATGCGAGGGTAGGCCCATATGCTTTTGATAAATGGTTTGCATGAGTGGGTATACTCATGGATTGTTATTGTTGATGTGAGTGGGTATACTCACGTGTTTATGAATGTTTAATTTGAATGCTTGAATGCTTGTTGAATGGTTTTATAGATGCCATGGACTGCTCTCCATGGACTTAGAAAGCAGTAGTGGGATGCCTTGGGTTGACTCTGCCCCTAGGGTCTTGATTCTGTGGGATGCCTCAGTCCTTTCTACCCTATAAGATCTGGCTTGCTTAATCTCACGTATGACTTGATATTGGCTTGCTCCTAGGACCCCAATCGGTGCCTAATCGAGTTTCCACCAGGTATACCCATGGGAATCAATGGGATTCCTTGTACATGCTCCTTGGATATAACCCTCTATGGTCTAGAAATTTTTACTTGGATGCCTTGGTATGCTGACACCTTGGATCCATCCCCTTGTAGTCTGCTACTTCACTGTACAGTGTGGATGTGGATTACTTGTACTATTTATACAGTGTGGCTATGGATGGATTGATATAGATGGATGTACAACATGGTTGTGTGACTAGATTGTTTATTTGGTTATAGGTTCCTTGTTAGGAGCTTACTCTCTTTTGCAGGTAGCCTTGAGGGCTGGTCAATTTTACATGATATAGTAGACTTATTCCAGGGTCATACAAACTTACTTACTAGTTGTTTACACTTACTTGCTCTTTTAGAATTGTTGTTAGAACTGTATAGACCTGAGTGGTTTCCTATTGGAATTTTTATCTCACACCCTATTTGGGCCTCCTTATGGACCCAAATAGATTATATGGTTTCAGGTGATGATAGGGGAAAGAGCCCTAGTGTGGGTTGTTGATTGTGGATTTGGAGCAGGGGAGCATAGGACCAAGTTGAGGCTTATGATGATGGGATACCTTTTTGGTATTTTATTCTTATTTGGGATACTTGTATTATATCGTATTGCTATGTAATGTTATGGCTATTTTCTAGACACTTTTACCATCATCATCATTTTTTATATGATACACTTTTGGTTATTGATATGTATACATGTCTTGCCTTATCTTTAGTTGACTAGTTATTTATTTGCTTCCTCGATTTGTTATATGATTTAATTCTGCTATGATACTCTAGTAATGAGGGAATAGTCTCCCTAGTGACTCACCTAGGACCTCAATGCTAGTCAGAAGCCTCTGGAGTTTGGGGAGATGTGCTTGAGGCCGTGTGTCCAACCAGGGTCGGGGCACCAAAGGGTGGCATTCGGGTCTGGGACGTTACAATTTTCACCATGTCCTGTGAGCCGACAATTCTGAACCAACCACTCGAGGAGGATAAGGATTCCTCCTAAAGTCACCCAAGCCGAGTCCCTCCCAACTTTCAGAGTATCATGATGAAGGATAATAATATTAAAAAGAAAAGAAATAAAAATATAAAAAAAATATAATAATAATATATAAATATAAATATAATAAATATAATATTAATATTAATATAATAATAATAATAGTTATAATAAATATATTTTTTTATATATAATATAAATAATTATATAAAAATGCATATACATACATATTTATTTAATACTAATGTAATTAAGTTATATATATATGTGTGTGTGTGTATTAATTTCTACTCATACATTAACAAGTCCAAGCACCAAATTAAATTTGAATATTTTTTACTTCTATGTATTTGAAATGTTTTTTTTGATTTCTTGGTTGAATTTGGTTAGAATATTGGTGTGAAAAAGATCATGGGAATCAAGTCAAGGATGGACGGTTTGATCATCCTCACTTGGTGATCATGGATCTTGAACATTCCACAAGGACGACATCTGGGTATGGGGTTATGGTTGATGCATTATTCAATTCTAGCATTTTTGTTGTAGGGACTTTTCTCATATCACCATCAAGGAGGTTGAGGAATAATGAATATGAAACATGGAGGAGAGATAAAACATCTAAGAGTGGTGACAATAGTTGGAAACCAGAATAAGAAGAGTCTGGAAGAAGATACTCAAACATCCTGGAGTGGTACATCACACCAAAGTACACTATTTTATAGTATGTAGGGCAATAGGACATAGACTTCACAATGGGATATATTGGGAATCAAGAAGAATCTTCGGGAGAAAACACTTATCTCCTTTTTCTTCTATTTTTTTTTCATTACTACTACAAGGATCAGTTTATTTCAAAATATTTTAATATGTTAAATGTGATCATAATTTTTAGCTAATCTCTATTAGGGGAATAGGTCGAGTAGGCTAATCCATTTAAACTTTTTTATGTGTTTTCTTTATTGGGTGCTTCTCCCACTCCTCCACTTCGACAACCATTTTTTACCAAACATAAATTATCGGTGAGAAATGATCATGATTATGTTTTAATTATAATTTTCATAAATATGAGGATTTAACTGAAATGTGAATCAAGATCAAGAGTGACTAGAACACTAAGTTTATCTAACAAATTGAAATCAGGGATAACTGATTTCTTCTAACTCAATTATCTAATGATCTTTGTAGTTGATAAACTATAGAGGCTATTCAGTAACATGTTGACCTAATGAAAAATCTGGTTAGCCACATTGAATTAGTTCCTAGTGTTCAAATACAAATTCCTGAATAAAGTAAAATAATTATAAAAACCAATCATCCAATTTCCCCACATTCATCAATTTTTGTTTTCATTATTTTTGTTTTTCTTATATCTTTATTGATTTTTTTCACTCACACTCACTTTCACACTAACAGAAATCATCCTTGAAAACTCAAAAAACTATTAAAGCTATTGTTGTATGCAAACTAGGTCTAAAATCAGGACCACAGATCATGTCATTCCAAAAATTTAGAGACACCTTAGAGATTGGAAAAAGAACAAAAAGGAAACCAAAATGGAAGATAACAGAGAGGATGAGAATAAGAACATTAATAATTCACCACATAGAAATGAAAACCTTATTGGTAATGAGATAAACGAGAGGAACATTTTGAGAGGGTTCTTATTGTCTGATATATATAATAACCCATCATTAATTAGTATTTCACCAAGGTCTATAAATTATGAACTAAATTAATAATTGTTTTCCCAAATTCCAACCTTCAATAGAATTCCCAGTGAATACTCTCTTGACTTCATTATGGAATTCTACTATAGTGTCTAGAAGCTTCCTCTAAGAGGCCTGAGTGAGGAATATCTTAATCTAAAATTATTCCCTTTTTTACAGAATTGAAATTCAAAAATATGTTTTCAAAAGTTATAAGGGTAAATATTTTTCACCTGGGATCAAATTTACAATGCCTTCACCATGAAGTTTTATCCAAGTAGAATTACTTCTGAAATCAGGCACAAAATCACTATTTTCTTGAAAGATAATGGAGAACTATTCCATTAATCTTGGGATATATTTATGTGATTAATTAAACAATGAAAAACCCACTAATTTACTCCCCAATTCCTCATAGACACATTCTATAATTTTCTCACCCCTTACTAGTAAAGTTTGGTGGACTAATTTGTTATAGAGGATTCCAGTGATAGAACTGTGAAAGAACGAAAGAAAATTTTTAACACACTTTCACAATACTCACAACATAAATTATCTATGAGAAGAAATATTTTTAAGAGATAACCCTACCATATTACACAAGATGGAGCCTAATCTACTGTATTGTTAAGCAAAAAAACTTAGAATAATCTTAGGGGTCAATTCCATCATTGTGCCATGTTTGGGAATTTACATTTATGTTGTCCTAATTTTGACATGACATCCAAGGATCTTGAGAATGCCAAATTTTCTAAGTATGGCCCTTGTATGTGTCATAGGGATGAACCAATTTTAAAAACTTGTAATCTTGGATATAAAAACAACTCTAATATGTCATGGAGAGAGTAGAGAGTTCTACGTCATGATTATCCTCTGGTTCCAGTAACCACTTAGGAAATAGTTCCTTCCCCAACCAAAACCTAAATTATCCAATCACAAGATGAAGTAATTGGTATTTTCCAAAAGTGATAGATAGGTCTAATGAACTAATGTTTGAAAATTATTTTTGGAAAGTTCAAATTGATTCAATGATGAAATATCTAGAAATTAAAATGGGGTACTTGGCTAGATAATTTGTTAGTAGATATAAGGGTAAGGTTCTAAGAATCAATGAAGAGATCCCTAGAGAAAATATCATGGATTTGACTACAACAAGTGGTCTCCAAAACCACAAAGAGTCTATAAAATTACCCCAACCTCTTAAAAGAGAAAAAATAGGTGAATTTGAAAATTTAAATATGGAAAATATTGAATCTAAAAGTTTGGAAAACATCACCAGAAACACTATAAACCATGATATTACAATTGAAAAACAATAAGAAAAAGGCAAAAAAAAAATGAAAATAAAAGAAATAGGAAGCTTGAAGAGGAATTTTATGCGATTCCCAATGTTGTTAGGAACATTTATCCTAAAATCCCTTTTCTAAAAATAATAAAAAAAGGAATACCATGATTCGAACTATAGAAATTTCTCAATGTTTAAACAACTGAACATTGAAATCCACTTCTTGGATGCCTTGATTCAAATATCATCTTATTTAAAACCCATCCAAAAAATATTCTCAAAGAAAAAAACGGGAAGAGTTTTCCACATATAAGATTATAGAGGAGTGTAGTGATCTATTTTAGAATAGAATACCTCATAAAATTCAATAACCATGTATATTTTTCATCCATTTCACCTTTGGGAATAGAGGTGGATAATTTAACTATCCATGTGATCTTGGAGAAAACATTAATTTGATTCTATTGTATCTATTTTAGCACTTGAGATTAGGATTTCTATAACCCTGAAATATTGTCTTACAACTTGCGAATAGATCAATCAATCACCCATTTGGTAGGGTAAATGATTTTATAGTTGGAGTAGGAAGGCTCTTTCTACTGAGTAATTTTATATTACTAGATATATATTGTGACTTGGTGGTACCTATCATCCTTTTTAGGACATTTCTAGCCATAGGGGGAGCTTTCATCAATGTCTCAAAGGGGAACTTAATTTTCAACCTGGATGAAAAAAATGAATAATTCAATGCTTTTAAAAAATTTAAAGAATCCACAAAAGACCCAATATTTCATATAGATGAGCTTTTATTAGTTGCATATTTTCTTATTGATTAGGGAGAGGAGTTTTTTAGGATTATGTAAAAAATTAAGGGTGAACATCAGTTCTTTGCTAAAACTTATATATGAATCAGTTCTAGTTGGGATAATGAACCTTTACATGAGTTTGAAGGGGGATTTTTGGAATTCCTAGATGAGTTTTCCTTAGAACACATCATGAACCCAAAAATGATTATAGCTATGTGGAATATTTTTATAGAAATAATAGTGATGAAGATGAAACTTTTTTCACTGTCTTATTTAAGAGGCCACATAAACACCTTGGCCCACCTAGGCCCAATAGTTTTCACTAAATCCTAGAACCATCCAATATAGATCTCAAAAATAACCCAACACATTTGAAATATCTTTTTAGGAGAGTGATCCACACTTCCTGTAATCATCTCATCTAAACTAGAGTAAAATCATCATAACAACCAACTGAGTGTTTTAAGGAAGTACATGTGTAACACCCCAGGTAAATAAAGAGTATGAAATTTTTACATTTATCAATATTTGTGAATAAAATATTAATATTACTTTAAAGGTAATTCTATGCTCGATGGCGTACCCAATATGCAACAAAAAGTTTCTTTGAAATCTTACGTTGCCCTCTAATAATAAAATAATATTATTTTAAATGGTAGTTAACGCCTAGCTATTTTAATGGCGGTAATGAACAGAACTAACTATAAATTGATTATATATGTTTGTCAAATATTTTTTCAATAAATGTTAGAGGATTAAAAATGCAAATGAATCCAGTTTTTAAGCGTAAACATTCTAATATTCCTTAAAAGGTCGATTAACCGCCTTTTGATGGCGAACCCCTTTTTAAATCCACTCTTTGGAAATTTTATAAGCTCTATTTTTCAAAATAAACATATTATTTATGATTGGGACATTGAAATTTACCTTGGGTTAATTTTTGGTATTTTTCTGACAATGTTCATTTTTCAATGAATAGTGAAAAATAATGCATTTTACATCAAAACTGTTTTTTCATATAATTTAATTATATGGTTATATTATCTTTTTAATTTGTTTTAAAGTGTAATTATTATATATTTTTACCATGTAATTCAATGATGGTCATTGGGATTAATTTCACTTTGGAATTAGGCATAAACAAGTGCCAAACTTTTCATAAATATTGTTTCTAAAAAACCCGATATTTGTTTTGACAACAAGAAGTTTTTTTAAATTAATTATTGAAATTTATGTGTTTTGAATTTGGTAAAATGGATTACATATTTGGAATCAGAAGGTCCAAATTATTCAATTAAGACTCTTTTGTTTTTGGACATTATGAATAGTAACGACGGTAATTATCTTTAATTATCTTGATTAATGAGTAATCGGGTAGTTAAAGATAATAAGAAAATATCATAATAATAAAAAATGACCACAAAATGTGTCCTAAGGCTACTGGTTGTCTCATGGCCGACCATGGGATGCCTTGTTCCAAACATGGGGGCCCCATGGAATCACTTTTGTGAGAAAGTGACTTTTTATCTTTTTATTTTTAAAGAACGTTAAATGTAACAAAGAATGTATCACCTAAGTAAAATATTTTTAATTTTGTCTACATAGATGATATTTTGGACTATAAATATTAATTGGAAATCTAAAAAGATTTCCTACAGCATAGTATTTTTTTTATAATTTTTAGACATTAAATAAATTAAATTATTTATGACATCATGATGATGCAACGATGACCTCATTATTTAACGATTTAAATAAAATGGAAGGATAATGTATCATCTAAGACCTACAAATGTACAAAACCTATTGGATGGGTGGATTTCGAACCCTTATCATCTTATCCTCGAAACACATCAATGTGGGACCATTAAAATCCGAAACTCATTTGAAAATAAAGTTACATTTTAAACCTTTCCAAGAGTGCCCCTCCTCTCCTCTTATAAAAGGCCCCCACCTCTACCTCCTTACCCACACTCCCAAAGCCTTTGGCTCGGCCAAAACCTTCCCATTTTGTATCTCCACATCCCTCTATAACTCCTTCAAGCCTCACTTTGGGCAGAAGTCTTCCCAAGGAAGCCTTTGAGCTCAAACCAAAGGGAGTTACCCGATTTTAAGGTAATGTCTTCACTTGTGTCCTTTTGTTTTATTTTGCTTCTCCAACCCCCTAAACTCTTTTTTTTATTTTCTTTTGTAACAAATACAGTATCTGAAATATACTAGGATTTTTTTATAAGAATTATTCGAGCTACACTTACACACACCTTCGTCTAATGGTTAAAGAACATACTGTTTCTGTGGTTGGCGATTTTCTGCCTCACAAAACGATGATTGTTCAACATTCTTCTAACACGTTCAAAGGTGGCCATTAATATGACACTATATTTATATATGATATATAATATGTTTATGTTTTACTTAAGATTCTGTATTTTTCGTTTATGGCATACCTTTAAGGTTTCCATTATGGGTAAACACGATATCTTCATTTAAGGAAGTGCGGACTACCGCCCCCTCAAAGTGATTTGATTCGTTAATACCATATGTGGTATGTATAAAGGATATATTTAATTATATTATATATGATACCGTAATGGAATACTATTATGTATCATTATGTTTTAATTCCATTAAATATTAAATACAAATGGAAGTAGCGTTCATGCGTACGTACGGTTTACCGTCTCCATGAACGGTACATTTCATTTCTTGTCTCAAAATGTTATGTACTATTATAAGTACATATATATAATGGATATATATATGATATATTACATCTAAATGATTTATATCATTCTGTAATTATAAAATATATATATATCTCTCATTTTGTTTTAATTCCATTAATATGACAAAAAATTAAAGTAGCATTCATGCGTACGTACGACCTACCGTCTCCATGAATGGTGCTTTTAATTTTTATCTCCAAATGCTATGGAATAGTATAAAATGAATATATACTGGATATATATGATATTTAAAACATCAATACTATTCTGGATATGATGTACCTATAACTACATGGAAAATTATTTTCCAACAAGTTCAATTTTTGACTCATGTACCAAACATCGACAAAGACGTCTGATATGAACTCATATTATTAACCAATTATTATAACATTAAAATATGTGATATGAACTGAATACTAATCATTATAGGAGGTCCTTAATCAATTATAAATTGACCAATGTTTATTATTCAGGAATATAAAGAAACGAACAAGACAAGTCAGACTTGAGGTAAGGGATCCTACTCCTCTCTTTCTTTTTAAGTACACCCTTTTATGTCATTCCTTTTAAGCTCATATTTATTGTGATTGGGATGTTATTTTATATTAATATTACTGTAATTTTTATGTTCATATGATGAGAGACCATATTTCCTCTCATCAATCCATTTTGGAAGTTTTAAGTGGCGTCGTTAGGTTGCCGAGTTTTCGTAAGGGGTTTTTCATCTCACTTTTATTCCCGTGAGATTTATGCTACATTTGCCACAATTTCCTTTGAGTGGTGTATGTACTGCCCATTATTATACACTTTGTGTAGTATAATTTCATTTATGGGTATTCTCATCTTCATTGTATGACCCTTCTTCCATGGGGTGTACGTTTCGAAAGTTACCCAACTCGGTAAGGGGACCTTTCACCCTCCTCTTTTTAAAAGACTTCTTTTGTTATGTCTTTTAATTCACATACTATTATGTTGGGATATGTTCTTTTATATCCTTATGGATGTAAATTTTATGTCCAAGTGATGAGATTCCCTTTTTATCTCTCATCAACTCATTTTCTGAATTTTGAAGTGATGCCGTTAGGCTGTCGAATTTTACCAAGGGAACTTTTTAACCCAATTTCGATTTCTTTGGGTTCAACATGTAGTTATTGAATATGTCATATTTTGAATATGTGTAAATGGCCTTTTATTTTTTTACACTTAATATCCACTTATATAGGGTTTATTTATGTTTGTCACACATAATTTTGAGATTGAATTATCCTTAATTTAAGGATACCTTCTTTATAAGGGAATTCATCACATTTGCCATTTCTATTGAGACTTAATTGTTTTTATGAACCAATTCACTCTTATATGATGTATATACTGTCCTTTGGAATATTATATCATGAATCCATTTATTCTCATGATATTATAAAGTTCTGACTAAATGTTATTCCTCAATTATTATATTCAAGCGTCTCTAATTTTGGTAGAACCCCTTTAACCAAAATATCGCTTTAAATGTTTTAATTATTTTTTATTATTAATATCCATGTTTTAAAAATGGTTTTAAGGATTTATTTATATGGACATTAATGGTTTAAAATTTTAAAAGCTTCAAGGTGGTATGGGACACTTTGATTCAAAAATCTCTTTATTAAATGTTTTAAATGGTTTTGGAAATGGTTTCTTTTTAATGGATTCATTATTTCAATATACTAAAATTTTATATTGTGATTGAAATGTGGAAATGTTATGTTTCCTTTATGCATGTTTTATGTGATACGTTTATGTTATGGTTCTTGGGCATTGTTATAAAAATGGGTGGTTCCGTGATAAACTAAGGGTGGGTGAGCCCGATATAGCTCTCCAATGCATTGGGTAACGTGAAGAAGTGAAACATTAAGGTTTCTCCGAAGATATTTAGGGAATATACTGTGGTGGGTATTCCAAACGTAACCAAGAGGGTTACTCCCTATGTAATAATGTTATGAATGCCTCAAGTTACCTTTTATGTCTTATGATTTCTATGATTTATTCATGATTTGGTGAGGTATGTTAAAGTGCCTATGTTTTATGGGTAAAGTATGATTTCATTCTTATGTATATATGAACTCATGTTTCTGTTCCATATTGTTTTTATAACCCTTACTGAGCTTTTTATGCTCATCCCAAGTTTTTTTGAAATGTTTTTCACTGGTCAAGGGAAAGGTACATGAAATGATGATAGTGTCAAGGAAGTGTCAAGAAAGAATCCATGTTTTATTTTAAATATGTTTCCGTTGAGGGGAAAAATGAATACTAACTTTTATGTAACCACTTTGTTTAAATGTGGAATGTAATGTAAGTTTTATGATCTAATTCTCTAAAACTCTAAACTTGAAAAGATCCTCAATGTGTAATCTGGTAATAACTCAAGATTAAGTAAGGTTTAAGGCTGGGGACTTATAACGTGTCTTTTATTTTCCAGTAAATTTCTAACATAAAGTGTATATGTAAGTATTTTTCATGCATAAAATCCTCATGGATCCTGAGTGTAAACCAAGAGTGGAATCCCAATAGATACATAACTTAAATATGAAAGTATTTGTCCAAGAGTAACTTATCATGTTTCTTAATGCTGGGATAATCTTTTATATTTCTAATAGTCCTTAGGCATGTCCTATCTAGGTAGTCCCCAAAAATATTGGAGTGACTTTGGTAAAAAATGAGAATAATGATAAAATTAAAATAAGATCTATGAATAAAAAGAGGGATTTTATTATTTATATAAAAACTTAATATTTCCACAAAAAAATGATCATTTCTACATGACATTTTTGGAACAAATGATGGAGAGGCTGGTTGGAAATTAGCATTTCTATTTTCTTGATTGACATTTTGGCTATAAACATATTTACATTTCTCTTGAGGATCAATATTAGACCACCTTCACTTTTACATTTGGTATATTCACTTACTAGTGGACACCCTTTGGATTGTGTCGTGCTCCCACAAAATTTCATAGATTCATGATGGAAATATTACAGGACATGATTGAAAAGATTATTGAAGTGTTCATGAGTGATTTTTCCATTTTTGGAAGTTATTTTCAAAACTTCCTTAAAAATATAAAAGTTATTTTGGGAATCTCCCAAGAGAAAAATCTTGTTTTAAATTGGGAAAAGTATCATTTTATGGATACTGAAGGAATTTTTCTAGGTCAAAGAGTTTATAAGAAGGGGTTGGAGGTTGATAATTCCAATATTGAGGTAATCCAAAAGATCCCCCCACCTGATAATGTCAAGGGAACAAGAAGTTTCTTAGTCCATGTTGGGTTTTATATGAGGTTCATTAAAGATATTTTCAAGATCACTAATCCAATTTTATCTTTAATTTTTAAGGACTTATGATTTGTTTTTATGAGAAATTCCTAGATTACTTTAACATTATTAAGGAGAAACTAACTACTTCACTAGTGAACACTTACCCAGACCAGAAATTCCCATTTGAAGTAATGTGGGATGCTAGTGATCTATCCATAACTGCAGTTTTGGGAAAGATGAAGGAAATACGGATGAATTTCATTTATTTTTCTAGTAATTTGTTTGATGATGTTGTTTCATTGGGAATGACATGGATGGGATTAGACCTGATGGTGTGATTTTGTGTGTGTGTGTGGGGGGGGGGGGGGGTCAATGCCTTTCTCAATCAATCATGTTGGTTTTAACATTTATTTAGTATTGTATAAAAACTCTCAATGGTTCCCACATGCATAAATGTGTATGAACCTTCTTATAAAGGCATGTTGTTTTTTGGGGGTTCAGCTCAAATAAAAATTAGGAACACACATTGGTTGAGAGGATGTGAGTTCGGGTTACTTGTACCCTTTTTGGTAGAATTGTTTCTTACATCAGGATTCTCTTATAGATTTGAAATATGAGCATGAAATCCTTCCCAGGATACGATACAGGTTTGGTTACCCCTGTGTCAATAAGTTAATTAAAAATATGAATTGATAAGAGTGGGTTTTTTAAAGTCATATGTTCTCCATCACTCTCTTATTTATTTATGATGCTTTGGTTTGTGATAATTTCTGTGTACTCTAGAGTTTATTTTCATCCAAGGGAGCGGTTGGTGTGTTGAAGGTAGGGTTGAACCTCTACGAGGAATGCTATGTATCCTATAAAAATAGTACCCAAAACACATGTAGTTAGTTTTTCATAGTTTAAGGTCATGTGACTGGACCCATTCATGTAGTTTAACATCATGAGGTAAAGATGTAAATATCAGGCTTAGACATTAGTGAGGTGTCCTATGTATCCTATTTGAGGTAGTAATCAGAGTTTACATATTTTTATAATGGTCATCTATTTCATGAGAGATACAATAATAGGGGACCTAGATGGGGCTTTTTCATATAATACTTCACTGGATTTCTTCTTTGGGAGAATGGAACTTTAAGTGGAGATGAGTTGCAATCAGTCATACATTCCAATGGTGGCCCCACACTAGGGGAAGTCTAATCATGTTATCATTACAATCATTTTTATCCTCAAATCCCACATGAATCAAAATCGATATGATAAATGAGATATAGAAAAAGATTAGACACATTTCATGAGAGTATATTTTTACATGGATAACACATTAATGTTTCCCTTTGAGAGGTATTATTTCTCATCTTTTGAAGGATCTGGTATGTATCTTGGGCCTTGGTAAGGAATCCTATACATCATGTTTTATAACCAGAATTAGATTTATCATAATTTAGTTCATTCCAAACCCACTGATTGGATTGAGGTACTTGAGGGCATGGTCGAGACTCATACATAAAATGATACCCTTTAATGATCCCAGTTCTCATCTGCTGATGGACGATGAAAGATTGTAGACTCATGGGAGAAATTGATCCCCTAAGTTAAAAATGATTAGGATATAAAGGGACTCACATAGAAATATATGATAATTAGATATCAGACCTTAGGAAGGTGTCCTATGTATCCTAAATATTAATGGAATTAGAGTTCTCATTGTTCATTTCATCCATATCCTACAAATGGGTTTGTGGTATTTAAAGGCATGTTTGGGTCTTACACATAAAATGATGATCTTGTACGAGCCCTCTTATTGTCTGCTGCTGGATGAGGCAGAATAATCTGCCCATGGGAATTATTTGGTCCTAATGGTTGAAATGTTGGATACATTAGGGGACTTACACTGAAATGGATTAACATTGGAGATCATAGCTTAGGAAGGAGCCTTACATATCCTGTGTGGATATAAATCAGAGTTCTCATAGTTTAGTTACCCCTTAGCTCAGTAATGGGATAAGGCGGGTGATAATGTTTGGAGACATTATTGTTATCCATAAGGTTTTTGGAATGTTAAGGGTACTACACCATGATGGATACCCTATTGGATCTAGGACCTCATAGAGGAATCTTATGTATCCTATTTGGATAGGAATAAGAGTTCTCATAATTCATTTGGCAAGGGATTACACAATGAGGTTTCCCTTTTCCATACCAATTATTTATCTTTTGATAGATTAAAGAGAGATGATGATGACCATGAAAGGTCTGTTGGATATTATTTGAATGACATGAAGGGACCACCTAAAAGCATGATCTAAATTGATTTTTATTAGTGCATAACTCTACCCTATTAAGGAAACATCCCTTATAAGGACAGAATGTGGAAAAATTTTCTTGGTCTAGGTCCTCATGGAATGTGTCCAGCTGTATCTGCTGGACGAAGTGGACATGTATTAGGGGATTAACTTGACATATCTTGGTGGTTTACTGAACATGTTATGATGGTTTCCTGAATTTTTTGGGGAATAAATCTTACAAGGATAACATGTCTAAGACTGTCTTCCTAATCAATTGAGATTTCTAGAATGTCTTCGCATAGTCAAAGTAGAAATGTCCAAAATGCTTTTCATAATCAAATCATACTTTTCTAGGGTCAGACACAAGATATAAACTGACATTACCATACTATGTCGCATCATCAACTTGACTTATCTTTAGATTATTATATGATAATGATGATGTGTTTAAGGTCAATCCCAGGACCATACCAACATGTCAAAGTTTCATTTAGATGATCAAAGTGAATTTTCTGGGATATCTGTGCATAATCAAGGAAAAAAATTTCAAGTTGCTTTGCATGATCAATGTGACCTGTTCTTAGACTATCTTATGAAATTAATCACATCTTAATGGGAAATCGTATGAAAATGTTGAAATGTTGTTATGAGATAAAACAAACTTTTATAATACCTAACCTTTTGATAATGTATACTTGTTAAGGTTTTTTTTGCATAATCAACTTCTCTTTTCATCAAACTACCACATGAAAATGATGACAAGTAAATTATTAATTGCAATAAAACATGATTTTTTCAAGGATTTTTCTATGAACAACATGACTTTTAGAAGGTCACCAAAAGAGATCATGAGATCAGTGGATAATTCAGTAATCGAGTAACACTAAACTATTCCCATAGTAGGTTCTCACATTCTTATTTAGGATCACTCTCTTGAAAAAGGGAGAATTCCCATGGGTTAAGGAAACCTTTACAAAGGTATTATGCCAAAATTTTCATGAGGAAAAAATGCATTAATGAGTGTTCATGTTGAGGGATTTCATGGTGATAGGAGGTCTTGTACATGGAATTGTACATACATCAAAATGAACTCACATGATGACCAATTGTTCATGTGATTCGCACAAACCTAGAAGGGATTTGTGAGGGAGTCTACGAACATGGACAAAGGATTCAAAATTACACCAAAAGCATGGGTGAGGGTTGATGGTGCATATAGTCGAAGGGTTTTACATTTTCTTACCTACATGTTGTTGAGTATCTTCATAATGACACAACATAATACCCACACTCACTCAATCCTCAAGACCTTTATAGGGTCTCACGATGGTATTTTTTTCATGTGTAAGGGTGAGTATTGATGGTGTCACATGTATGGATGAATAGTGAGGGAGAATTCAGGACACATGGGTCATATTTCTTTATTGTTTTCTTTGCATAGAGGGGTGTCTATGTGGATGTTGTGTGTTAAGGAAGCCACTTCCAAGGTCGTGTGTTGGAATCACGAGACATAAATGTTCATGATATTGCATGACTATGGGCTTGAGATATCACTTATTCAAGGCCTAATTAGGAAATCTCATTCATATAGGGAATACGTTGTGGGATATATACCTAGGTCGCCAAACCAGTGGTGGTATCCTACATGATCGATGGTTTCCTATAGCATATCACGTTACAGAGGGTTCACATGAAGCTTATTTGTGAAATTTGTATGCCTTCAAAGGAATATTGTGATAGTATTTGATACCATGCCAATAGACCATGGGGGTGACGTATAAGAAATCATCCATGTATAAGCCTGTATATAAGCACTATGAGATAGGGGTTCATAGCATCGCAAGACCAATGTATGGTATGTACACAAGTACATGCTTTTTGGAACTAGTATGGGTGTATCACACATCTGGGAGGCCTCCAATAACATGTATCATGAGGTTATATTATTCACGTGATCATTTAATCAAAATTAAGGTCTTGGAGGGGGTCTTGAGAATGAGTGCATGGGGTGCACATTGGGACTATAAGCATCGACAAAATTCCTTCTTAGTGAAGTCATAACCCCAATGTGGTATCAAGCAATCTCCCAAATACTTCATATTAAATAGGTGTCACAAAATGCTCAGTTCATCATGTGATCTCCTAATAATCAAAAGATCATACAGTAGGATCTCAAGATCACTTGAGGAAGTTCTCTAGGGAAGATTGGCAGCACACACTATTCAGGTTCTTTCCTTATCTACTGATCCCTCTCCTATCCTCACATTTACTTTTTTAATGAGAGTAGGGGTACTTATAGGATGATTTCAGCTAAAGGTTTCACTTATTTTCATGGGGAGGATGTTGTGTGTGTTGGTCATGGCGGTGGAGACTTCGTGGGATCGACATCATGTGGCCATAAGATGGATTTTTCATGATGTTCATTCCATTGGTTTTTTTCGATGATGTCTCATGAAAGACTCTAATAAATATAACATAATTCAGTTAAAAATAATATAGAAGATGGTGGACTCCCATGGTTATAATTATCATTCCATGATTTTAGTGATATTATTTACTTTGATCGTGTGATCAAAATATGATCACGTGATGGCTTCACGCTTTGGTGGATATTCTTGTGACATGACACTGGCTCCTATGATGGGATCTATTCTTCAAATACATGTAAGATGAAGTTTCATGTATTACTTCAGTTCAAATTTGGGTTTGTATCGATGTCACTATGGTGGATGGTTGTTTCAAGATCATATGGATAGAGCACCATTGAGAGGAAGAAGACTACATGTTCTTCTATGATGAGAAGAATCATTTTAATATACACAATGTGTGATTGATTTAATTCAAACTCATGATACATAGAATTTAAGGGGAATCTTAGATCATCAAGATCTAAGATCAGATGACTGTTATTATACCTGGTGGGTTTTAAAGATGGATGAATAATGTGCCCTTAAAATCGTGTCCCACATTTAAATATCCACCATTAATCCCTATGAATTTTAAACTAAAGTGTGACCACCATTTTCTAGAATAGAGTAACAAGGTCTTCTCCCAAACTACGTCGGAACCTCCCTGTGTCAGCCCATTATATCACTATGTTACCTCCCCATAAAGAAACTCTACCCCTCTTGTGCCAACGCCTGCCTATGCACCCTCTACTATTGGATCAATCTAGCTGGACTGGATCCCTTGGCATAGTTCAGGTGACTCCTATATGAGCCTAGGCCGAGCTGGATCGGCTAAATGGTGATGGATGACCATTTTTTTAGAAAATTGGGGACATATAAGTAATTAAAATAATTATAATTAATATAATAAGGGAAAATGTGTATTCCATTCTAAATTAAAACCTCATTATTCAAATATGAAACCTTCAAGTTCTTTATGCAAAGTATATCAGTAATTTTTTCATTATCTCTAAAATTATGAATTCTTCTTTGGAAAAGTGCATATCACACAATTATGGGTGTCAACAAAATCCCACCTTAGAATGAGATTCAATCAGAATCAAAATAACCTGATTATAAGGTAAGACTATATCAATTTTCCACATAGCTAAACTTATGAGGGGTTTTGATGCTGATCCCCATGAGATGATTTGTCCACATTGTATTGACTAAGAAATTTCAAGTTCTATTAGGAGGAGTCTTCTGACCATGAGTGCTTAACTTTATATGAAAACATACAAATCATCCAAGACACCCTTCCTTCATATCATACCAAGTAAATGCATCCATATGGATTTAAATTACTAAAACAATATTGATTTGTTTGGATAGTTTCTTATGAATGCCACCGCCATGAGACTCTTCATTGGTGTATCTTCTTCAGTCATTTGAGGATCACCTCATCATAAAAGAGGAATTTAGGTGGAGAGGAACTTATGGATGGATACAAATTAAGGTACTTGGATGTCACTATAGGTCTTATTGGAAAGGGGATCAATTCATGTAATGTACCTTGTTTTCAACCGAATGAAAATGAAAAAAAATTAAAATTTTCCATTAGCTAGGAAGACCGGTTTTAAAACTGAACATTAGAACCTTTTTCCTTTCGAGAGTCAGAACTACTATGTGTGCACATTCTAAAGAAATTATATTAATTAAATTAAAGTTAAAACGGAAAATAATAATAATGTTTTTAATTATAATAATGATTTAATTAGAATTATGATTTCTATTATTATTATTATTATTATTAGTATGATTATTATAATTTGTTATTGTTATTATTATTATTAATTATTATAATTAATATTAGGAGTGGTATTATATTTTTCAAAAAACCTAAAGAATCTCACGCACCCCCTCCCCTTTGAGGTGAGATGCACAACCCCCCCCCCTTTGAGGTGCAACACGTAACCCCCTTGAATCCCCTATCTGTGAACGATTCAACCTGCAGCACGTCCATAGCCTGCTTCTCATCTCCCTCTCCATGGATGAATGAACACTCCTGGCTACAATCTATAGTAGGCTCACACCTCCCTGCTCTATGCTGAACCCCCTAGACATGCGACCCATATAGCATGAGCCCCTTTCCTCAACTCCCTCTTCCTCCAACAAACCTACCCGGATTTCATCATGTTTCTACTTCAAATATTCATAATAAGATCTTCTAACCTGATCTCCTACATCAAATTTGCTTATTTCGGTCTGTACATTTCTGTACAGTGTGTGGATGAAACTCTAGGTTAGGATTTAATTTGTATTTATGGTGTTCTTCTAGTTTTAGGTTATGAAAAGAATGTCTTGGGACCCTTTGGTTTGGATTGCAGCAACCACCGCTGAATGTGAAGTGGTCCGAAGTGTTTTAGTCCACCCTACAACATTTTTAGGTAAGTTTTTATACCACTAAATTTTTTATCACCCTCTACTTAGGTCTTAGTTGTGTTTATGATGTGTGAGGGAATTTTTGTAGGGTGTTGCGAACTATTCCAAGTGTGCAAACACATACTAGAAGGTATGAATATATATATATATATATATCTTCCGTGTGCGTGTTCCCTCATGGAACTGAGAACATGTGCAGTGGTTTAAGGATATGTGTGTGTGTGTGTGTGTGTGTGTTGAGGTGCATTCATGCAAGTGGGTTGCTACTTGAGTTAGAAAGTGCTGAATGCCAAGTGTTGCCTTTTTTTGCTTGAGGCAGGGTCCCTCTCCTATCCTCTTTAATTCAAGAATGCCTTAAATTGTAATGATATGATTCTTAATTATACTTGTTTATATTTAATTTCAATTCTTGAATAAAAAGTTTCAAGAGGAAGAACATTTTTTTATAAACCAAGACATGGTTTTATAATAAAACCCCTCTGTTGAGGTGCACTTCCTTCAATCTAAAATTGTAGTGATATACTTTTATGCTTTCCTTCATTAATGCATTATTGTCTCTTTATGTTTGATATTATAATTGTTAAATAGAATCCTTGTACATGACCCTTCTTGGTTATTTCTAAATGATGTTTCTTCCTTGAAAAATGATAGATGATCCAAGACACCTCCTAAGTCCGTGGCTCAACATGTAATTAGAATTCCTAGTGTAGGCGCCCTCTTCCCTTTACTTTGTCACTTATGTCATGTCGTGCCTTTGTACCACTCGCTGCAACCTTCTGATAATGCATTTTCATCTCTTATTATTATTTTTGTTTTTTTCTATCTTTCCTTTATGGCCTTCACTTATGGAAAGAACATGTTTGGGGTGTTTTCCTTGCCTCTTGGCCACCCCTTTGGGTGTGTGAAACCTAAATGGAATTTTTTTCCTTATACATTATGTTATAAATGTAATATGATGGTTTGAATTGAATTACATGCTTGAACAATATTTTTAGCATGTATCATTTAATTTCATTAATAACCTATCATTTGAGGCATATTGATGCCATGTGATTTTGTTTATATTCTATTACTCATGAAAGTGCCCAAATTTTATACCCTATTTTTGTGGCTTGATCCACATTTTATGCTTGTTCGCTTGAGGTATTAAAATTATAACATTGTAATGAAATTGTTACATGCTTACTTTTGTGCTAAATTCCTTATTCCATGTTGATGGTTTGGATTGTTTTACTTGATGGAATGAATAGCTTATGGCTCATAGTGCCTATTTGATTAGAATGATTTATGTATATTATTTCCATGAGATATATGTATTGAGGTTTGAATTGAAATGTGTTTTAGATATTATGGTTCACTTAGTACTAGCCGAACATGGGTTCTGTATTAAGGAATCATGGATGAACTCCTGTGCTCTGTTGGTTATACCACAACGTTCCGGGTGTGATGCTTTGGCTTGCTAGGTGAGGGCTTCCAGGGCAGTTTAATATACACCTAAGTGATACCAGTTACCTATGGGATAAAACATAGATAGACCCATTGGAAAGATGGATACTCCATTCCTTGGGTGATACTTGGTCTTATGGTGAGATACCAGGGATGGACTCAGAGTCACCATGCCTCAAGCGATACTTGGTCTTTCAGAAGATTTCTATGGACGGGTTCAGTGGTATTGGATAAATTGAAGGATGTACCATAGAGATACCTTCGGTACAAGCGTAGAATCTAACTCTAGATTTGATTAAATTTCATTGAATGACTGTTTTGGTTGAATTTCTTGTGCTATACATGTTGCTTCTATTTATATTAGATCATGCACTTGTGACATTTATCTCATTATTGTTAGTATACTTATGTGATGACATGGGAATTAGACCCCAAGCCTAAGCACAAGCTTGGGGGTCCACCTTTTGGAGTTTCCTTGTTACATTTGGCACTAGTATACAAATTATTCTTGCATAGATACCTTCTAAATTTTGTGTTAGGATGAAGTTGGTGGTATGGGAAGGGCGTCCATTTAGGAACCCAAACCAAGTTTCTATTACTAACTTGTTATCACTCACCATTTATTTTATATGGATCACTTCTTAATTTATATTGAATTGTCAGGATGGGGTTTGACACTAGTGGTGTCGGCCTACTGAGATTTTATCTCACACCCTACTCAGGCCTCTATTGCACTGGAGTACCCAAGTAGACCTTTCTTGTTCATAGGACTGGGGAACATTATTGATTGCTGATGATATGCTATTTTTTCCTAGAAGTTATGAGAAAAGGATTGAGTCGGAGCTCAGAATGCTCATGGGGATCGAACTTGGGGCTTTGGTATCTTTTATTTTTTATTTTTGGCATGATGTATTATTTATTGCTTTAATTTAAGTATCATCACCATGAAATACATTCATAAGTTGTATAATCTAGCATTGACTACTTTTATTAATTTGTTAATTACTGTCTTATACTGTTTGTCAATTATTTAAAAATGTTTCTTATGTTGTCTATTCTTTTTATGCTTCATCTATCTAATACATTGTTAATTGTCATGTATACCTTGATATATGATGAAATAGTCTCCCCACAAACACACTCTAGGATCTCACTGCTAGTCAACAACCTTTGGCGTTCAGGGAGATGTGTTTAAGGTCATGTGAACCACCGGTCCAACCACTGTCTTAGAGGTGATATGGGTCAGGATGTTACAAATTGGTACCAGAGGTGGTGCTTTTCCTTTGTCTTACTGTTTTGGGTTGGTATATAGGAGGCTAGTAATGTGTCAGTGCTTGGTTAATAGCAATGCTTGGGACTGATCACCCCATGTACGAGAAATGACAAAGTGTCCAGGATTGGGAATTGATAATCAAGATTTTGGATGTTATAGTTGATATGATTTTACCTTGAGTTATTGGTGTAATTTCTAATACTTATGATTTATTAAAAATATAGAAATTTAACCTTTTCTTGATTCGGTGAGGTTGAAACATAGTGTGCATCATATTAGGCACATAGAAATTCACATTACATGAATAGTGCCATGCCATGTATTTTCATTTTTGGTTTCCTACTAATACGAGTGAGTGAATTGAATTCCATTCCATGTATTCTATTTATTTAGCATGCCTATTAGATAAAATGTTTTGGTGATATATTTAGCATGATATCATGTTTCCTTACTGCCTTTTCACTAGAATGTTGGCCCTATTTCATGATTCTATTCTTATTAGCATGTCTCTCTGAATAAAATGCCATGCTCCTTTTATTTTATAATGCTTCTCTCTATTAGCTGCTTATAGTGACATGTTATATTTTTTTGATATATAATTGGTTACTTATGCTAAATTTTATTGGTTGGAATAAAATGGGAGCCAAATGCCACATGTAAAGTGTATGGACGCTTTATGGATTGGTAGATTGTAACACCCGAGACTTTTATGAGAAATATTTTGTTTTTATGTTATATAAATTATCAAAGGAATCTTTTACTACACACAATACTAGCTTGGCTTGTTTTTCACGCAACCACGGCCTTCCTCGATAGCTTGCGTCGTACGCAATACCGAGTTTCACTAAACAATGATATGCTATTAAAATATTATTAAAACTAGCCGTTATGAATAGTAATAACCACTTTTTGAAATTTTGTAAATTTTATTTTTCAAAATGGAATTCATTTTTGGATTCGGAATATCGAAATTAGCTTAGGGTGAAATTTTGGTACTTTTCGGATAACTTTCATATTCTGATGAATAGTGAAAATTATTAAATTTTAATTAAAAACAACTTTTTTAATCAAAATAATTAATAGTGATAAATTATTAATTTGAGTGGTTTTAAATTATATTTAGAATATATTTTTACAATTTAATACAATGTTGTTCATTGGATGTAATTTCACATTTAAACCCGACATAAACAAGTGTCAATCTTTTGATAATTATTATCTCTTAAAAACACGCTATTTGTCTTGACGACGAGAATTAATTTTTAAATTAGTTAATGTAACTCATATGTTTTGAATTTGGTAAAATAAACATCATTTTTGAATTCATAATATCAAATATAGCTTAGGCCAAATTTTTGGTATTTTTCTGGAAAGTTTCATTTTTTGATGAATAGTGAAACCACTAAGTGGTAGTTAAAAAACTGAATTTTTCATAAAACTTAATTTTACCACTTCTGTGAGTAGAATTTCAAAAATCCAAGAGACATGGTTAATATCAAGGACTAAAATGTAGTTCAATGAGATGAAAATAATTTTTGGTGAATAGTAATTTTTTACTTTTTTTACCACGGTTAAAAGTAAATAGGGTAATTAAGGGTAGAAGTGTTATTATTATTACCCTAACACATGTACTAATTCTATTTTATAAGTGTAATTCGACCAAAAACAACCTTAGGAAAAAAATATGACTATTTAGGCCCACTTGGATTAGACTAGGACATTTATTATCAATTTATTTAAAGAAGGGTTAAAATAGTTAAAATCAAAGTTTAATAACTAAAGCATTTTTCATATAGGCTTATACATAAGATAAATTCGACTATAAATATTCATTAGAAATCTAAAAAGATTTACTACATAATGGTATTTTATTTTTAATTTTTAGACTTAAAATAATTTAATTTATTTATGATACAATGATGATGCAGTAATTATCTTATTAATGAATTATTGACATAATTGATGTTATAAATACCCAAATAAATGCAATTTGAGACTTTTTATGAATTACAATACTTTATATGTTAATATGAAATGTTAGTATTGATTTTTTTAAATTTTTTTGAGCTAATAATTCTGTTATGATTTTTACAAAAATCAATTACCAAATAGTGTCAAAATTGACATAAAATAGTTTTTAAAACAAATAATATATTATTAATTTATATTTTATTCCTAAAAATATAAGGTTCAGACAAATGAATTAGATAAGGTTATATATATATTAATAATAAACAACTTGGGGTTCGTTTGGCTTGATATAGTAAGTTTATTAACCTTATAGTGTAAGAAAACAAGAAGACACGATAAAAGTTAAATTATCTAACTTAAAGTTAAATCTAAATTATAAGGTTAAAATTGATACCTAAACTTGTCTAAATTCTATTGGATGAGATTATTTAGACCCATACCCACCTTATATTCTAAATATATCAATTTGGAGCTATTAAAAACCGAATTTGACTTTATAATAAAATAATATTTTTAGTTATTCCAAAGGTGCCCCTCTCCTCCCTTATAAAAGGGCACCTCTTCCCTCGCTTCCTCACACCAATTTGAGCCTTCAAGATCGTCCAAACCCTGCCCCATTTACTTCCCCACTTCCTTAGAAACCTACTAGTGGTACTGTTCTTATCAAAAGACCAACTCTAGTGCCTTAATAGAAAGTTTAAAGGAGGTACTTCGAGAAAGAGGTAATACCTTCTACCGTTTTCTTCAAGTTCCATTCTTCTTCTACTCCATATTCTTTAGTTGTTCCATTATGAGGTAATAACATCAGTATACATCATATACTGATATGTTATTATAAATATGAAACAACCCTATTTCACCTCTTATCCATCCTACAGAAAACAAAATCACCGTGCGTGCGTATGTACGGAATAACGTCTCCACGCCGTGGTGTAAACTATTTTCCACCACCACCTTACTCGGATGGGTATAATGGTGTAAATAATAACTATATATGATTTTTGTAAAGTGATATTGATTATGAAATAGTATACATACACTCCAATACAATTCCACGATCATGGGAATGATATCATCGCTCCTGCGTACGTACGGAATACCGTCTCCACGATGTGATGTGACTCGTTATACATGATCTTCATTTCATAATGATTATATAAATGAATTGAGTGAATGAATATGATATATATTACACCAATACCATTCTGTAAATTAGGTATCTATAACCTAAAAATAAAAATAATAATTTATTCGATAAAACGCGCATAAGAACAAAAAGTAATAAACACCTGAATAACAAGTAGTAATGAAATATTACTAATAAGAAGCTAATAATATGACCATATATGATATCATAAAAATAAGTATGATTCTGGAATAAGTCAATAACATTATTTAAATCATTATACATGAGGTTCGAACACTTACGAAGCAAATTGGACCTAAAGTAAGGGAAAATATCACAATCTCATTTTTATTCGAGATTGTTTATACTTTGATATTTATTGGGGTGTATTTTATCATACAAATCCATGTTTCCTCAATATTTAATATTATTTCCATCCACCTACAATTTTTTAAATCCAATTTTACCCTTCGGTAAGTTTTTAGTAAAAGATATGAAAGGAATCTTTTGTCGTTTTTTCGTACGAGGTACCTTTTGTCTTTTTTGACAAAAGTACGAGAAGAATGTTTTTTTAACTTATACGGCATGAATGGATTTTTAAAAAAATATTTCCAAGAAGCTTCATTTATAAGTTTTCAAGTTTATTTTTAATCAACTTCTTTTAGTTTATAATTGTATGATATGTTAAGAAATGAAAAGTGTTTTTGAAGTAGAAAGGATATTTTCCTTAAGAATGGAGTTCAAGTGTTTTATCAAAACTATTTTCCATATAAGATAATATAGTGTTCTGTTTCTATCCCAATTATTAAATTGATTTGATTATGTTGTGATGTAATTATTTTTATGAATTCTTTTATCTTCTATGAATTGTTTTATGAGGTCTTGTTGTTTAAGAATCCCATTTTTATTACATGAGTTATGCAATGATGTATGATTTATGATTTTGTGGAACACATATGAATGGTATCATTATGAGATGGGTGGGACCTATATCTCCCTCCAATGCATTGAGTAATGATTTTATATCTCATGAGATAGACATGGCTGGAATGGCAGGTTAAACCGGTTCAGTGAAACAGGGCTGAAATGAGGAGTGAACTCGGTTCAGAAATGGACTTTGTCCACTAAGATAGTCTTGGCAATGAGTCTTGACTAATAATAAATGATTCTCTATGATTATGTGTGTATTACACAAAGTTTCATTTTTTCAAGTTATGATTATTGGGATTTCATTTCACTACTATGATTTATCCCATGTTATGAAATTATGCTCTCTTTTGCAGGTTAAGATTTCCAAAATGTTATGTTCTTATGAATATGATGTGATTGATATTTCTTTTTTTTACCCTTACTGAGCATTTGATCTCACTCTTTTGTATGTTTTCTTTCCCTAGGCCAGGAAGAAGGTTATTAAGTAAGATATTCCAAAAGGGACTATAGATATGATGAAATAAATGGGAGAAAGTGTAGACGCTTTATGAACCAGTCGTTTATGTTTCCCAGTTTCTAAAGACACTATACCTATACGGTCCTTTCCTGGTTTTGTTATATGTTGTGACAAGTGTGCTTCAATTCTGATGTAATAAAAATGTATGTAAAGTATGGGTCGTTATAGTTGGTATCAGAGTAAAGGTATAGTAAACCTTTGGAAACTAGGATGTGAAAGCCTTAGTAAGAACCCTAAGGATAAGGCTAAGCCTAGAACACAATCTTAGTGTTTTAGAAATGACCATGAATAACCTAGGATAAGAACTTAAGTGTGAAATTTTATTCTTGATTATGTGGTTTTCCTATTATAGTTAGTGTTTCTCACACTATTCTTCGTGGTTTTAGTCAATGGTTGGAACCCGAACGAACCGTGTTAATGCGGAATGCGACGGGCAATGCAATGATTGTCCCCCTGAGCAACCAAACGTTATGGGAGCTGGAATTCAAAATCTTGTAGCCATGCTTACACAACTTTCTCAAGCAATGAATCATGCAGGACTTCCAAATGAGCAAAGGAAGGAGAAACATTCTGTTGAATCCTTCATGAGGCAGCGTCCACCTTCTTTCCGCGGGTCTACTAATCCATTAGTTGCTGAAAAATGGATTAGTACTACTAAAAAGATATTTTCAGTTCTTCAATGTTCTGAACATGATAAAGTCATCCTAGAAGTGTATCATTTGGAAGGAGATGCTGATCAATGGTAGAATCTTATTAAGAATACGAGAAAAAGGGATGAAATTGAGTCCATGGAATGGGAAGAGTTCAAGAACTTATTTTTCAATAAGTACTTCCCTCGTATTCTCCGAACAAAGATGGAGAAAGAGTTTCTTGAACTGAAGCAAAAGGATGATGAATCTATTGGTACCTATGTAGAAAATTTTACAAGACTTGCAAGGTACTCTTTTGGCATTATTATCCAACCTGAGAGTAAGATCGATCGAATCTTTAATGGCTTAAAACCAAGTCTTCGAAGGGCCTTATCCATAAGGGACATAAATATCTATGAGGAAATCGTTCGATGTGCTCTCAAAGTTGAGATGGAGATTGGAGTAACCCATCGGTTATATGGGTTTGATAAGAAGAGGAAAATGGAATTCAAAGGAAAATCTAAAGAGCACACTGAAAAGAAGATGAGCTTTCCCTTATGCTCAAAGTGTGGAAAGAAACATGGAGGGCGTTGTCTTAAAGGGACAAGTAAATGTTTCAAATGTGGAAAGGAAGGTCATCGGGCATTTGAATGCCACAATGATGGGAAGAAGATGTCTAATGATGCAAAAAAAGGAAGGGACACACAGAATGAACCTACTACACTTCAATGTTTCAATTTCAAGGAGATGGGGAATTATGCCAATCAATGCCCAAATCCAAGGGTTGTTGATGATGATCGACATCAACAAAATCTTAAGGCTAAAGACAAAGGAAAGTCACATGCAATTTCTATCAACGATGTGGAGTACGATAACGATGTGGTGAAAGGTACACTTACCATCCACTATAATGTTGCAAATGTTTTATTTGATTCTGGATCCACCCACTCTTTTATTTATGAAGATTTTTCTAAGGATATTACCATATTACCTCAACAATTAGATGTTGAGTTAGCTGTGACAACACCTAATGGCACAACAGTCGCATCAAAAGTTTATAATTCTTCCCCGATTGAAGTTTGTGGGAAAGTGCTTCCTGAAAATCTTGTGATCCTTCCTATAGTGGAATTTGATGTGATTCTTGGCATGGATTGACTTTCTTTATATGGAGCTCATATCAATTTCCAAAGAAGGGAAGTCACATTTCATATTCCAGATCAATCTATGATCGTCTATCGATGCAAGGATGAACATAACCTTCCAGTGGAAATTTCTTCCATCTTAAGGGTCTTGATTCCACTGAATGAAGGTTATTTATCTCAAATGGTTGGTGAGAAACTCACAATTAAGAATATGCCCATTGTACAGGAGTTTGATGATGTCTTTCCGGAGGAATTGCCGGGTCTTCCACCAAATCGTGAAGTTGAGTTTTCAATAGAACTTGTACCGGGTGCTTTGCCTATTTCAAAGACACCATATAGAATGAACCCAATTGAGTTGAAGGAATTGAAGAAGCAACTCCAAGATAATCTTGATAAGGGATTCACATTACCTAGTGCATCACCTTGGGGAGCACCTGTTCGATTTGTTAAGAAGAAAGATGGATCAATGAGACTCTGCATTGATTATCGAGAACTTAACAAGATCACTATCAAGAACAAATATCCTCTCCCACACATTGATGACTTATTTGACCAACTACGCGGAGCTCAATACTTTTCCAAGATTGATCTTCGCTTCGGGTATCATCAATTAAGGGTCAAAAGGGATGATATACCAAAGACAGCTTTCCGTACAAGGTATGGACACTATGAATTTATAGTGATGCCATTTGGTCTTACTAATGCTCCTGCTATCTTCATGGATCTGATGAATAGAGTCTTTAGAGACTATCTTGATCAATTTGTGGTAGTATTTATAGACGATATTCATGTCTATTCAAAGAGCAAGGAAGAACATGAAGATCACTTGAGAATTATATTGAAGACCCTGAGAAAGGAGAAGATTTATGCCAAATTTACCAAGTTTGAATTTTGGATTCAAAAAGTTTCATTTTTGGGTCACATAATCTCAAAAGAGGGGATATCTGTGGATCCAGCAAAAACAGAGGTTATCAAAAGATGGTCAAGACCAAAAACAGTAACTGAGATCCGAATTTTTCTTCGTTTGGATGGATATTATCGACGTTTTGTGAAAGATTTTTCACGATTATCTAATCCAGTCACCAGGTTGACTTAGAAAGGAGTTAATTTTGTTTGGACGGAGGAATGTGAAGACAATTTCAAGGAGTTGAAAAGAAGGTTATCCAGTGCACCTGTGCTCACACTGACTTGTAGTGGAGAAAAGTTTGTGATCTACAGTGATGCATCCAAGAAGGGGATGGGGTGTGTGCTTATGCAAAATGATATGGTGATAGCTTATGCCTCACGACAGTTGAAAATCCATGAGAAAAATTACCCAACACATGATTTGGAGTTAGCTGCGGTAATCTTTGCATTAAAGATTTGGAGGCATTATCTTTATGGAGAAAGGTGTGACATTTATACTGATCATAAAAGTTTAAAGTATATTTTCACACAAAAGGAGCTGAATATGCGCCAAAGAAGATGGTTAGAGCTGATTAAGGATTACGACTGCTCAATTCATTACCACCCTGGGAAAGAAAACAAGGTGGCAGATGCATTAAGTCGACAAGACCATGCTAGCTTATCGATGATGAGGATCACAAAAGATCCAATATTTATGGATTTACAAAGGATGGATCTTGGAATTTTAATGGAAGGGGGAAAATCGTATCTTTCTCAAATGAATGTTCAACCATATATACATGTGAAGATTAAAGAGGCACAAAAAGAAGATGTAGAGTTACAAAAGAAGGTGAGAAATATTCCTGAATTCAACCTTGATTGTGATGGGATAATAAAGTTCAGGAATCGGGTTTGTGTTCCTCCCATCCCAGAATTAAAGAAGGAGCTGCTGGATGAGGCTCATAGTTCTTCATTCTCTATTCATCCTGGAAGCAGGAATATGTATAGGGACTTGAAAGAGTACCTCTGGTGGGATGGCATGAAAAGAGATGTTGCTGAATATGCCTCTTGATGCTTATTTTGTCAGCAAGTTAAAGCTGAGAGACAGAAGTCTAAGGGGATGTTACAACCATTACCCATACCCGAATGGAAATGGGAAAAAATCACTATGGACTTTGTCACAGGACTTCCTAAAACATCCAAAGTCAATAATGCTATCTGGGTCATAGTTGACCATCTTACAAAGTCTGCACACTTCATTGCTATTAGAGAAGATTTCTCTCTGTATCAGCTTGCCAGGATATATGTAAAGGAAGTGGTAAGATTTCATGGAGTACCACTTTCTATTATATCTGAATGGGATCCGAGATTTACCTCGAAGTTCTGGCGAAGTCTTCAGCATACTCTGGATACAGAGTTGAGTTTCAGCACTGCTTATCATCCTCAAACAGACGGTCAGTCTGAGAGAACAATTCAAACTCTAGAAGATATGTTGAGAGATTGCTCTATGGATTTCAAAGGTGGTTTGGATCAACACCTACCTTTGGTGGAATTTTCTTATAATAATAGATTTCACTCCAGTATTCAGATGGATCCTTATGAAGCTCTCTATGCAACGAAATGCAGGACTCCAACTTGCTGGGATGAAGTTGGGGAAAAAAGCTATTAGGACCTGATCTTATTGATGAGATGGCAGAAAAGGTCCGATCTATTCAACAACACATAAGAGCAGCTCAGAGTTGACAGAAAAGTTATGCCGACAACCGAAGAAAAGACCTAGAGTTTGAAGTGGGTGATAAAGTGTTCTTACGAATATCTCCCTGGAAGAGGGTCATGAGATTTGGAAAGAGGGGGAAGTTGAGCCCTAGATATATTGGTCCTTTCAAAATACTGGATCGTGTTGGAAAGGTAGCTTACCGATTGGCGCTTCCACCGAATCTCTCTCAAGTTCACGATGTGTTCCATGTATCTCTCCTGAGAAAGTACATACCTGATCCTTCACATGTACTCAGCTCAGAAGTTGTACCGCTGGAGAAAGATATTTCTTATGAAGAACAACCGATAGAGATTCTAGATCGTAGTGAAAAAGTCCTAGGGAACAAGACCACTTGATTGGTGAAAGTTTTATGGAGGAACCACCAATTATAAGAAGCTACATGGGAGCTTGAGGATATGATGAGGGAGCGGTATCCTCATCTTTTTGTTACAAAGTGACGAATTTCGAGGGCGAAATTCATTTTAAGGGGGGGTAGAATGTAACACCCGAGACTTTTATGAGAAATATTTTGTTTTTATGTTATATAAATCATCAAAGGAATCTTTCACTACACACAACACTAGCTTGTCTTGCTTTACACGCAACCACGACCTTCCTCGATAGCTTGCGTCGTACGCAATACCGAGTTTCACTAAACAACGATATGCTATTAAATTATTATTAAAACTAGCCGTTATGAATAGTAATAACCACTTTTTGAAATTTTGTAAATTTTATTTTTCAAAATGGACTTCATTTTTGGATTTGGAATATCAAAATTAGCTTAGGGTGAAATTTTGGTACTTTTCGGATAACTTTCATATTCTGATGAATAGTGAAATTATTAAATTTTAATTAAAAACAACTTTTTTAATTGAAATAATTAATAGTGATAAATTATTAATTTGAGTGGTTTTAAAGTATACTTAGAATATATTTTTACAATTTAATACAATTTTGTTCATTGGATGTAATTTCACATTTAAACCAGACATAAACAAGTGTCAATCTTTTGATAGTTATTATCTCTTAAAAACACGCTATTTGTCTTGACGACGTGAATTAATTTTTAAATTAGTTAATGTAACTAATATGTTTTGAATTTGGTAAAATAAAGATCATTTTTGAATTCATAATATCAAATATATCTTAGGCATAATTGTTGGTATTTTTCTGGAAACTTTCATTTTTTGATGAATAGTGAAACCACTAAGTGGTTGTTAAAAAACTGAATTTTTCATAAAACTTAATTTTACCGCTTCTGTGAGTAGAATTTCGAAAATCTGAGAGACACGGTTAATATCAAGGACTAAAATGTGGTTTAATGAGATGAAAATAATTTTTGGTGAATAGTAACTTTTTATTTTTTTTACCACGGTTAAAAGTAAATAGGGTAATTAAGGGTAAACGTGTTATTATTATTACCCTAACACATGCCCTAATTCTATTGTATAAGTGTAATTCGACCACAAAAAACCTTAGGAATAAAATATGACTATTTAGGACCACTTGGATTAGATTAGGACATTTATTATCAATTTATTTAAAGAAGGGTTAAAATAGTTAAAATCAAAGTTTAATAACTAAAGAATTTTTAATATAGGGTTATACATAAGATAAATTCGACTATAAGTATTCATTAGAAATCTAAAAATATTTCCTACATAATGGTATTTTATTTTTAATTTTTAGACATAAAATAATTTAATTTATTTATGATACAATGATGATGCAATAATTATCTTATTAATGAAATATTGACATAATTGATGTTATAAATACCCAAATAAATGTAATTTGAGACTTTTTATGAATTCCAATAATTTTATATGTTAATATGACATGTTAGTATTGAGTTTATTAAATATTTTCGAACTAATAATTCTGTTATGATTTTCACAAAAATCAATTACCAAATAGTGTCAAAATTGACATAAAATAGTTTTTAAAACAAATACTATATTATTAATTGTTATTTTATTCCTAAAAATCTAAGGTTAGGTAAAATGACTTAGATAAGGTTATATATATTAATAATAAACAACTTGGGGTTCGTTTGGCTTGATATAGTAAGTTTATTAACCTTATAGTGTAAGAAAACAAGAACACACGGTAAAAGTTAAATTATCTAACTTAAAGTTAAATCTAAATGACAAGGTTAAAATTGATACATAAACCTGTCTAAATTCTATTGGATGAGATGATTTCGACCCATCCCTACCTTATCTTATAAATATATCAATTTTGAGCTATTAAAAACCGAATTTGAATTTATAATAAAATAATATTTTTAGTTATTCCAAAGGTGCCCCTCTCCTCCCTTATAAAAGGGCACCTCCTCCCTCTCTTCCTCACACCAATTTGAGCCTTCAAGCTCGGCCAACCCCTGACCATTTCACTTCCCCACTTCCTTAGAAACCTACTAGAGGTACTGGTCTTATCAAAAGACCATCTCTAGTGCCTTAAGAGAAAGTTTAAAGGAGGCACTTCGAGAAAGAGGTAATACCTTCTACCGTTTTCTTCAAGTTCAATTCTTCTTCTACTCCATCTTATTTAGTTGTTTCATTATGAGGTAATAACATCATTATCCCTCATCTACTGATATGTTATTATAAATATTAAACAACCCTATTTCACCTCTTATCCATCCTACGGAAAACGAAATCACCGCGCGTGCGTACGTACGGAATACCGTCTCCACGCCGTGGTGTAATCTATTTTCCACCACCACCTTACTCGGATGGGTATAATGGTATAAATAATAACTATATATTATTATTGTAAAGTTATATTGATTATGAAATAGTATACATAAACTCCAATACAATTCCACGATCATGGGAATGATATCATCGCTCATGCGTACGTATGGAATACCGTCTCCACGATGTGATGCGACTCGTTATACATGATCTTCATTGCATAATGATTATATAAATTAATTTAGTGAAAGAATATGATATATATTACACTAATACCATTCTGTAAATGAGGTATCTATAACCTAAAAAGAAAAATAAGAATTTATTCGACAAAACGCGCCTAAGAACAAAAAGTAATAAACACCCGAATAACAAGTAGTAATGAAATATTACTAATAAGAAGCTAAGAATATGACCATATATGATATCATAAAAATACGTATGATTCTGAAATAAGTCAATAACATTATTTAAATCATTATACAAGAGATTCAGACACTTACGAAGCAAATTGGACCTAAGGTAAGTGAAAATATCACAATCTCATTTTTATCCGAGATTGTTTATACTTTGATATTTACCGGGGTGTATTTTATCATCCACATCCATGTTTCCTCAACATGTAATATTATTTTCATCCACCTACAATTGTTTAAATCCAATTTTACCTTTTGGTGAGTTTTTAGTAAAAGATATGAAAGGAATCTTTTGTCGTTTTTTGTACGAGGTACTTTTTGACTTTTTCAACAAAAGTACGAGAATAATGTTTTTTTTAACTTATACGGCATGAATGGATTTTTAAAACATTATTTCCAAGAATCTTCCTTTACAAGTTTTCAAGTTTATTTTTAATCAACTTCTTTTAGTTTATAATTGTATGACATGTTAATAAATGAAAAGTGTTTTTGAAGTAGAAAGGATATTTTCCTCAAGAATGGAGTTCAAGTGTTTTATCAAAATTATTTTCCATCTAAGATAATATAGGGTTCTATTTCTATCCCAATTATTACATTGATTTGATTTTGTTGTGATGGAATTATTTTTATGAATTCTTTTATCTTCTATGAATTGTTTTATGATGTCATGTTGTTTAAGAATCCCATTTTTATTACATAAGTTATGAAATGATGTATGATTTATGATTTTGTGGCACACATATGAATGGTATCATTATGAGATGGGTGGGACCTATATCTCCCTCCAATTCATTGGGTAAAGATTTTATATCTCATGAGATAGACATGGCTGGAATGGCAGGTTAAACCGGTTCAGTGAAACAGGACTGAAACGAGGAGTGAACTCGGTTCAGAAATGGACTTTGTCCACTAATATAGTCTTGGCAATGAGTCTTGACTAATAAGAAATGATTCTTTATGATTATGTGTGTATTCCACAAAGTTTCATTTTTTTTAAATTATGATTATTGGGATTTCATTTCACTACTATGATTTATCCCATGTTATGAAATTATGCTCTCTTTTGCAGGTTAAAATTTCCAAAATGTTATGTTCTTATGAATATGATGTGAGTGATATTTATTTTGTTTACCCTTACTGAGCATTTGAGCTCACCCTTTTGTATGTTTTCTTTCCCCAAGTCAGGAATAAGTTTATTAAGTAAGATATGCCAAAAGGGACTATAGATATGATGAAATAAATGGGAGACCGTGTAGACACTTTATGAACCAATTGTTTATGTTTCCCAGTTTCTAAAGACACTATACCTATACGGTCCTTTCCTCATTTTGTTATATGTTGTGATAAGTGTGCTTCAATTCTGATTTAATAACATTGTATGTAAAGTATGGTTCGTATATAGATGACCACCCATATAACTGGAATGTTGAATGTCTGCATGTTATATTATGAAATGATTTTAAAAGTAAAGGGCTTGAAAATGTAACCTGTAGTGGTGTCCTCTATTTAAGACCCTCATGTAATGGTAGATAACGATTCTTTGAGTTGACTTGTAATGGAATCATGAGCATTTTCTATAGGTGCTCTTTCTTTTAGTGATGACTTAGATGATTGTATTTTGAGCCTAGTGACTTCTTGTAGTTTGACCCAGTGTTAGGGTTGACACATGTTTCTCATAAGGGAATATCTCATGGTAGGTATCAACCTTATAACTTAAAATACTTTCTATTTACATTATTTTTCTAAATTTTTGGTGTCATTTGGGTGTCATTGTCCCTAGTCATACCCCTTTCTTAAAGTGACACCCTTGTTCGGATGGGTGGTCATGTTTTTCTTCTTCATTGATGGAAAACTTAATACAGTCGAGTGCGGTCTCGGGTCATCTATTTAGTATAGTGACATGTGTGTAAAGAAATAAATTTCATCCCAATGATCATGATGGATTATAGAGACTCAGGTGTTTTGACACACCAGTTGGTTTGGTTTTGGTTTTCATTCTAATTGTTTAAATGTTTGCGCTTATGGCAGTTCTGACCTAGCACACTTTTGAGCAACTATTATATCTCTTCTTTTTACGATTAGGACAATCCTAGGGTGAGAAGTTTCATGTAATTTCTTTTAAATAAATATATTTCCATGTAGAATGAACACAACCAAAAATGACCATTATAGAATGGTTGGTCTAACTTATATGGAAAGAGTCTTGTGAAATTTGAATCGTGTCGGTGCTTTCTCGGTAACATGGAATTGGTGTGGTTGGTGGTCTATGAAACCTTTGAGTAACACCATTTATCATGGATGGACAATGGTGGTTAAGCTTGAATGATCACATGATACCTTGGGTGGAAAATACTCGGTGATCAGTTAATGATAGTGAATCAATAGGTGAATCTGAGTTTCTTTCAATATGATTTGACCAATTATGGTTTGAGTGTTCTTATTTAAAGTTTGGTTGAGTTGACTGGAAACCATTAAATCATATTACTGTATCCTTCTTAGTGATGATCATTCCCCCTATCTTGACATTGTCTAGGTACACTAAGAGAGTGTCGGTCTTACTCTATGATAATGTTTTAAATCCATTAGGCTTGTTTGATTGGTTTTTTCAGTGATGCATGGTAAATGCGTGCTTCTAATGGAAGTTTGTTTAGTCTTTAGCGACTCTTATATTTCCTTTTAGTAATGCCTTGAATAAACTCTTGTACACAAGCTGTTTCTTCTGACTTGACCTCTAGGCCGATGTCATTTTGGGACCAGTCAGTGATCTGATATGGACCTCTTGGCCTTGTACTAATGTCTCACTCATAAACATGAGGTATGAATTATCTTTGGTTAGTTTTTTATACTTATGTCATGCAAATACAAGGTTATCCTAGACTTTTTGTTAGGATCAGTGATGCTTTAAACAAGTAATGTCACTAGAAGTCATGTATGGACTTTAGTGGACGTGTTCATGGTGAATGAAAAATACCTTTGAAAAAGACACCACCATTCTGTTTGTAAATATTTTGGTTGTCTAAGATGAGTGTCTTCTTATGTAGTCAGCCAAATTGGCTCAATCAGTTGTTTATCATGTTCAATGGAGCAATTAGTGAAGGATCATTTATGGTATGTCGTCAGGTGAGACGAGTGCAGTTTGTGTCAGCCAGGGATTTTCATGAAAAACTAGCTCGACTTGGGATTTGAAGTTGATACAGAATCGACCATTTTATTCATTTTAGAAATCATGAGAGAAGAGTCTCTATAACACTTAAGGGTGTTTCATGTAGGCAATTCTAGAAGTGGAAGGTTCCATGACTTGGAATTTTCACCTTTCTAATGTTAAATCTTATGGTAAGAAGTAACTTTGACCAGATGTTTAATGAGATGATGACATGGTTGTGTGTCTAGATAAACAAGCTTGGGTAAGTGTCATCTCATTGTTTTAGTTGTAAAATGAGTGTTGGCTCAGATCTAACTGGATTTTGTGCCACTTTCCTAATCAATGTTTGAATCTGCATTGGGAGTTTAGAGAATAAACGTGACCTTTTGTATGATACTTCATGACCCTATAGACCGGGTGAGGGTTACGTTGTTCCCAAAGGATTCTCGTGGAATAGAAGTTCTAAGTTGGGAAGGTTGTAATATCCCATGTTTTTAACCAGTTGAAAAAGAAAAGGGAATTAAAATTTTCCATTAGTTGGGTAGATCTGTTTTAAAACTGAACATGGAAACCCTTTTCATTCCGAGAGTTGGCACTACGAAGTGTGTTTTTTTTGTAAAAAAATTAAATTACTTAATTAAAGTTAAAATGGAAGATAATAATAATGGTTTTAATCATAATAATAATTTAATTAGTATTACAATTTCTATTATTATTATTATTAGTGTATTTTTATTTATTATTATTATTATTATTAATTATTATAATTAATATTAGGAGTTGTATTAGGTTTTTAGAAAAACCTATGGAGGCTAACAAACCCCATCCCCTTTGAGGTAAGATGCATAAACCCCCTCCCCTTTGAGGTGTGATGTGTAACCCCCCTAGTTCCCCTCTCTGTGTGCGACACACCCCAAAGCACATCCAAAACCAGCTTCTAATCTCCCTCTCAATGGCCGAATGACCCCTCTTGGCTATGATTTCTAGCAGGAAGGAACCTCCATACAGTGTGCTGAACCCCTGGACATGTGACCCATATCACACAAGCTCCTTACCTCAGTTCCCTCTTCCTCTGAGAAATCCATTTAGATTTCTTCATGATTCTACTTAGAATATTTAAGGTAAGATCATCTCCCTCAATATCCTACATCGCATTTCCCAATTTCAGTCTATAAATTGCCCTATAGTGTGTGGGTGAAACCCTAGGTTAGAGTTTAATATGGATTTATTGTGTTATTAAAATTTTAGGTTATGAAAAGGATGTATTTGGACCCATTGGTCCATATTTCAGCAACCACCACCGAAGGCGAAGCGGTTCAGATTGTTTCGTTCCACCTGCCAACATTTTTGGGTATGGTTTTATAACACTAAATTACTTTGAACCCTCTACTTAGGGTCTAGTAGTGTTTATGAGACCTGAAGAAATTGTTGTAGGGTGTTGCAAACGATTTCACGTGTGTGAATTCATACTCCTAGGTATGAATATATATATATATATATATATATATATATATATATATATTGTGTTCATGTTCTCTCATGGTGCGGGGAACACATGTAACGGTTAAAGGATATATATCTTCCATGTTCATGTTCCCTCATGTTGTAAGGAACACATGCAGTGGTTTAAGGATATATATATACATACATATATATATGGAGGTGAATGTGTGTGAGCGAGCTAATGCTTAAGTTAGAAATGATTTAATGCCAAGAGTTGGATTGGTATTCTTGAGGTAGGGTCTATCTTCTAGCCTATTTAATTCAAGAATTCCATAAATTACAATTAGCTACTTCTTAATTATTCTTGTTTATATTTAATTTCAATTCCTTCATAAAAAGTTTAAAGAGTAAAAATGATTTTTTTGATAAAAAAACATTTTTTTATGATAAAACCCCTCCGTTGAGGTGTTCTGCCTTCAATATAAAAATGTAGTGATAGACTTTTATGTTTTTCTTCATTAATGCATTGGAATATTTTATGATTTATATTATAATTATTAAATGAAATTATTATACATGACCCTTATTGGTTATTTCTAAATGACGATACTTCCTTAAAAAATGATAGATGGGCAAAGAAACCTCCTAAGTGTGTGGCTCAACATGTAATTAGAATTCCTAGTGTAGGGTGTCTACCCTCTACCCTTTATTTCATCACTTATGACACGTCACGGCATTTTTCCTCTCACTGCAACATTACAGTGATTCCTTTTCATCACTTATTAAATATTTTAGTTTATTCTATAATGTCTCCTTCAGTTATGTAAAAAAACCCATTTGGGGTGTTCACCTTGCCTCTTGGACACCCCTTTCAGTGTGACCAGCCTAAATAAACTTTTTTCCTTATGCATTATATTATAAATTTAAGGAGATGAGCCCATAAAGGGCACTTCGATTCTAGGGTTTTCACCCTGTCACTGCTTTCTCCTCTCCGTAGATCGGTGGATCCTCTCCTCAACGTTCCTGCTCTACAGACCATGGCGTGTGGATCGTGTCTTCAAGCGATCTTCCATCTTGACGATTCCATTGCTGACCTGCATCCTCGGTGGTGAAGTGATGATTCGGTGCTCGAGTCCCATCCTCTGCGGGTTTCAGCCATGGTTTCTACACTGATGTGGGTGCGTTGAGGGATTTTATGCGGGTTTGTTTGGTTCGAAGGTGGCAACGGGATACCTGTGTCGGGTTTCTTCTTCCGGTGTGTTTTTAACGTCATGGTAATGGTTTTCGTTTTAGCATTTTCTGATTTTCATGATGGTTTGGGTTGTGGTCTGCTGTGAGTTGTGCTTTGCGATTCATTTTAGTGGATTGAATTCGGTGAATGAGCAACGTTTTTGGCGAATTTCAAGAATTTGGGTGTTATTTTACTTTGTGTTTGAAGACCGTGGATACAATGCAGTTTTATATTTGTGATTCGATGGTTTTTTATATGGTTGGGTTTTATTGTTTCTTGTTTTTTCTTGGGCTTAGTGGTTTGTGGTTCAAAGGATTTTACAATCATATCTACATGAGGCTACTCTAGATGAGGTTTAGGGCTAAGAGTTTCCACTACACCACTTCTTTCTAGAATTGGATGTTTGAGAGGGTATGTCTATGGCCATCGGAACCAGGCCCATGTAATTTTTCATGGGACAACTTGCCGATCAACAGTAGAAGGTGGAAGATGAATTTCAAGTTTTTGATGCTGGGAGGTGCTTTTCTCATGTAGTGTGGGTTGTTTTGTCTTAGAGTTTTGGACCGTTGGGGACCTTTTGACTTGTTTATATCCTTGATTTCATGGAGGTTTCTTCTATTTACCCTTAAAAGGGGGTTTATCTTAAAAAAAATTAATTTTCAGTCAGTTAGTTATAAATGTAATGTGATGGTATTAATTGAATTCCATGATTGAACAAGATTGTTAGATTGAATCATCTAATGTTATTGATAACCTATTATTTGAGTCATGTTGATACCATGTGCTTTTTTTATATTCTATTTCTCATTAAAGTTACTAATTTTTATGCCCAATTTTAGTGGCTTGATCTAAATTTTATGCTTGTTCACTTGAGATATTAGAATGCTAACATTGTCATGTAATTGTTATATTCCTACTTTGTGCTAGATTCCTTATACCATGTTGATGGATTTGATTGATTTACTAGATGTATTTAATAGCTTGTGTCTCATAGTGCATGTCTAATTAGCATTATTTATGTATATGATTTCCATGTGATATATGTATTGAGGTTTTCTTTGTAATGAGTTTTGGCTATTATGGTTCACTTGATGTGGGCCGGGTGAGAACATGGGTTTTTTATTAAGGACTCATGGATGAACTCCCATTCTTGGGTGGTTATACCATGACACACCAGGGGTAATGCTTTAGCTTTCCAGGAGAGGGCTTCCTGGGAAGTTTAATATACTCCTGAGTGATACCAGTTCCCTAGGGGAGAAACCGTGGATAGACCCATTCACATGATGGCTACGCCATGACCTGGGTGATACTCAGTCCTCTAGTGAGATACTTGGGATGGAATCAGAGTCACCCTGCCTCGAGCGATACTTATTCTTTTGGAATATTTCTATATGCAGGCTCAATGGTATTGGATAAATTTAAGGATATACCATATTGATAACTTTGGGATGAACTAAGACTCTAATTCTATATTTTATTGAATTTCATTGAATAACTTATTTGTTTGAATTGTTTGTGATATACTTGTTGTTTCTATTTATATTATAGAATTCACTTGTGACTTTTCTATATTTCTTGTTAGCATACTTATGTGATACACGAGAATTAGAACCCAAGCCTAAGCACAAGCTTGGGGTTGAACCTTTTTGAGTTTTCTTATTACTTTTGGCACTGGTACACAAATTATACTTTCATAGGTACCTTCTTCTAAATTCTAGATTAGGCTGAAGCAGGTGGTATGGTAAGGGTGTTTGTTTAGGATCTCGGACCAAGTTTCTATTACTAACTTGTTATCACTAACCATTTATTTTATATGGTTCCCTTATTAATTTATATTTAATTTTCTAGATTAAGTTATACACTAGTGGTTCCACCCTACTAATATTTATATCTCACACCCTACTCGGGTCACCATTACACTGGGGTACCCAAGTAGACCTTTCTTGTTTGCAGAACCGCAGACCATGATTGATTGCTTATAATGTTCTGTTTGTACCTGGAAGTTATGAGAAAAGGACAGATTTAGAGCTCAGGATGATCATGGAGATCGCACTTGGGGATTTGGTGTCTTTTATTTATTCTTGGAATGCAATATTGTTTACTAATTTCAGTTAATTATCATCACCATGAAATGCATTCATCTGTTGAATAAATTGGCATTGGAAAATTTTATTAAACTGTTAATTATCATATTATGATTCTTGTCAGTTATTTATTACTGTTTCTAATACTGTATATTTTTTTTATGATTCCTCTATGTAATATATTGTTAATACTTATGCATAACTTGATCTATGAGGGCATAGGCTCCCCACGGACACACTATTGGCCTTCGCTTCTAGTCGGCATACTCTAGTATTTGGGGAGATGCGCTTGAGTTCATGTGACCCACCGGTCTGACCATTGTCTTAGAGGTGAGCTGGGTTGTGACGTTACAAGACATATGTAGTTCTATAATATGCCACTATGAAGAAAAAACTTCTGAATAGGGATCATAGGTTCATGTATTAATAAATCTATGATTAATGTTCTTACATAGATCTATATCATACATTGGAAGGGGGATCCCACTATTTTGTGATGAAATCTAGGTTAGAGATCCATATTTGGGAGAAGATGTTGCTCAGATCATCCATGATAAGCATCCTTTGTGTGTAATACCAAAAAGATACAACCACCTGGATTTGAGTTCTTAACTTACAACAAGTTTCTCTTTGATAAATGTCCATGAATGCCCACTAACATGAAATTATTCATTGATGCACCTACTCCAGTTGTCTTGAGATCATTTAAGTTATAAGGAAAATTTGGGTACGGTATCCTTCCCAAAGGACAAATTCTCAAACTTATGAATATATCAGGGGACATAGAAATCATAGCTTTATTTTTTCTAATTCCATATAGTGGTCCCCTGAAGATTTGTATCTCTTTATTTTTTCCATAACTTTTTCTTAATCATCATATGGAGGAAACATTAACATGCATAAACTTCATTTTCATTCAAGCCCCTTCTTACTAGTTTTCAAATGAATATGTTTTAGTGCCTTTTTGATTTTATAAATGGTCAATATTTTCTAGATCACACAAAGTGAATGTCCAATGTGAAGAGAATTGACTTTTTTCCCAAGATTCTGTTATCAGGTTCTCAACCCAAATAGAATTATTTCTCTTTCAGTTGGATGTTTTAATGTATTTCAAGCTAGACCATCACTATATTATATTTTAGAGTATTTTATATTGGTCATTCATTGTTTTATTGTTTAGGGTCTTCTAGATCAGAACATTGATGTGTTATAGTTAAAGGTCTTTTAGTTTGGACCTCTATTGGGATATTTTTTTAGATTTTTCTATCTTGTACCTTTGATGTTATGTAGTTTAAATTCCTCTAGATTGGACTTTGAGATGATTTTCCATTTAAATTAATACTTCCATAACTTGATTGATGAATATGTAAAGGTTAAGTAATTACAAGGATGACCCAAAACACTATAAGGTTCTAGGGTCTTCTGTGGTGTTGCTAGGGATCATGTAGATTGGAGTTCCTTTCATGAAATTAAGAGATACTTATGGTTAGTAGGGAAAATACCTTATGCATCACTAGTATGATGAAAAAATGGTTATCAACACTTTTACAAGGTTCATCAAAGATATATGGGGGTCATATGGGTGGATAGAGAAAATATAGGCAATCAGGAGTCCACCTTGATAGTTAGAACATGGGTTGTGTAAATCACATGCCCAAAAACTTGAATCGATGAATCATAGAATGTTACATACATTCTTGAGATGACCCAAGATACCCTTGGGTTTTGAAGCTCGAGCCCTATGACTTATGGTTTAGAATCAGTATGTGTAGGCCATCAAAGGTTTAATAATAGAGTATCACATTTCTGGTTTTAGAATGGTTACAATACATGGTGACATAACTTATTGGATGTTGAATATTCTTGAATAGTCTGGTTAAGGTAATTGTAAATCACGGTTCAAAGTTAACATGTCATGAGGAAGGAATGGGACAATCATGTCAGGAATGACCCAGAACACCCGTAGGTGTTGAGTTCTTCCACAGTGATGTTAGGATCATAATGATCAAAAAGACCTTTATATTGGTCCAAAATGTCTTTGTTTGGTAGGTCTAAGCCCTTATGAATCAATATAAAGACCAAGTAGAGAGATCTCTTTTCATTTCCAATGGATATGAAAGGTTTATAATGACCCAAGGTGATTAAATCACGAAGTGTTATTTAGAGAATATGTAAGATTCAAAAAGGGATCGAGCACCCTAAAATTTGTGTCACCACTAAATTAACACATTATCATGATAAGGATATTTGAAAAATCATTAATCTATATTTTCCTTATACCACAAGTCCTATGAGAATATATTGAATTTTACTAGGGCTATAAAGTAGATCCTATGAGCTTTATTCCTTATTTATTTTCACCCTAATTGTTTCCTCAACTATGGAGATGAAGAGTTTTGAAAGAGAAGAATTGACTTTTTCTCAAGTTTCCCTTTATGTGGTTTCAACCTGATAAGTTTTTTTCTCTTTCACCAGCAGATTAAGGTCTTGAAATTTAGAACATTATAGGATAGAGTTTAAGGTGGTACAACTTTGACCAAAGTGAGAGCATTTTATGGTCATGAAGCATATGGAACTAACTTGAGGGAGATGTTACACGAGAACCCAATTAGGATACTCGGGGTCAATAGAACTCCAACATCCTTCTGATAAGGAGATGAAAATATTATAAATCACATATTAAGGTTCTCAGTTCATGAGTAATGAAGTGGGTAAATCAAACTAGGGATGAACCTAAATAACCTTAGGTTTTGAGGTCTTCCATGATGAATTCATCCTCACAAGGATTAGAAACCCCTTATTATAAATCCAAGGTATCTCTGATCAATAGATATCTACCTTTATGAATCAATAAAATGGTCAAAAATAGAGATATATTTTCCTTTATAAGGTCCATGAAAGGTTTACGATAATGTGAGGCACTGAAGACATAAAGCGCGATATACAAATTGAGGTGATTATAATATGGAAAAAGAACCCCATATTCTAGTTGATTGGGATAGGTCTCTTGTGGTCTTTTTATAAGGAATATTAATGGGTGATGGACTATACATTATAATGTCATATAGTGGAGACATACTTGCTTATGTGTAGCTTAACATCATGCGGTAATGACATCTTCCATACAGTTGAACATCATATGGTAAGGTCATATTTTTTTTGAATATTTAATGTCATATGACCATGATGTTTTCCTTGTAGTTTAATGTCATGTGGTAAGGATGTGGGAATTAATGTAAATGATTGTGCAATATATATTACATGAACAAGTAAGTATCATGTAGATCTGACTTGTATATAAGAAAAATAGTATTGTATAGATCATCCCATATACAGTTAAGAAACTCTCTTCATGGGTATGACCTATACATAGATGTGGGTATTGTTTCCATTGATTGTTGTAGCTGAAATTGGTATTAAAGATATAGGTGTCACTACATCTATTGTGATGACAAGAATCAATCCACACATAGTTCTGGAGGAACCATGCAGTTTATCTTCATACGAAAAGCATTTAGGTCTCCAAACATGAAAATGGGTTTTATGGATGGACCCAGGGTTGGAGATTGGGGTGTCACTATGTATCCAACAATAATATGAATCAATTCACACATAGTTCATAAGGAAGTATATTCATGTGCAAGTTTAACCTACACACATGGGGGAATTTTTATGCTTATTTTTTGTGACTAAACTCGGGGATGGATATTCGGGCATCCCTGTGTATCATGTGATGTCATGAATCAAGTCACATATAGTTATTGAATGGAGGTATGGTGGATGACTAGCACTAACAATATTGGTCCTCTTAGGAGAGGTCGACCAGAATGTGAAACTTTATGTCATGAAAGGGGCATCAATCGTGAATTTTAATGTGACACAGAAAGGGCTAATTGTATTCAATTTAAGGAAATTCATTAAGGAAGATGATGATCATGTTGTGAACTATTATACATTGTTTTTTTGGGGAATCCCTTACTAAAATCTTGAATCTCATGTGATCTATGCTCGGTGTGAGAAACAAGGAATGTAAAGGGTTCCGATCACCTTGCAGAGGTGATTCCGGACAAGATAGTGGAATTTTGTATCATGTTATGACTGGGCCAAGATATAGGATTGATGAATCCATAAATATCTCATTAGTATGAGAATAAATCCATATGTACTTCTTGAAAACCCATTCAGTTTAATTTCATGAATAAAAGACATTATCCATGCAGTTTAACATCTTGCGGTAAGGATGTAGGTAAATAGATGTGAATGAAGATGGTGGTCGTTGATTCCTGTAGTTTTACATCATGTGGTAAGTTCATTTTCCATGAATTTTAACATCATGTGCAAAGGTAAAGGATCACCCAAAGTGAAATGAAATTAACCTTGTGGATGGGCCTAAGAATTGTGGTTCAGGAATCAATACATATTTTATAATAGAAGTAAGCCATCCATAGGTAGTTCTAGAGAATATTTTGATTTAGTTTCATGAGGAGAGGACGTTATTCATGAATTTTAAAGTCTTGAGAAGGGTATGTGGGTCATCCTATTTAAATAAGATAAACCATTCAGTGATCCTTATAGTTTAACATCATACAGTGGGGATGTTCTCTATGCAGTTTAGAGTCATGTGGTTAGAATATTCTTGTGTAGTTTTACATTATATGGTGAGGAAGCCTAGAACAACTCTATATAGTTTAACATTATGTTGTCAGGATGTGATACATTGTGTAGTTTTATGTCTTTATACTAGTACTTGAGGTGTTGTGTAGTTTTAACATCTTTCTTCTGGGACTTGAGGTGTTGTGCAGTTTAACGACTTGCTTCCAGGGTGATAGGTGTTGTGGAGTTTAACATCTTACTTCTAGGATGAGATGTGTTGTTCAGTTTAACATCTTTCTTCCAGGACAAATCCATACAGTTTATCATCATGTGGTTAAGATGTAAGATGTTGTATAGTGTAATGTCTTTCTTCCATGACTTGATATGTACACTTTAATTTCACGTGGTTAGGAAATGTTCTATACATTTTAGCATAATGTATTCAAGACATGTTATGCACAATTTAACATTATGTGGTCAAGACATGTTCCAGAAATTTTATCAACATGTTGTCATGACATACTACAAAACCCCCTTTTAACCCATTTGGAATCTCATAATTGGATGTGGAAATGGTTCTGGGCATGTTTGGGAGGTTTCTTCTAGCTAACACTCTCTTTATCTCCATGTCATCTACTTATTCATCAATGCTATATGTCTTTAACTGAGTCATACCATATATGTTTCCCCTTTAGGCCACCTTCTGACAATGGTCAAGTGTTTTTGATGGTTTATGGGGCATTATATATGGTTAACTCTAGTATTGTGAGCATCATTATATAAGAAGCTCCCTACTATTTTTGAAGACCTCTCTATATTAAGGTGTCTGATATTCTTGAGAGCCTCTCTATAATAAGATTTATAGGAAGGTGTGGATTTCCTTGTCTATGGTATATATCACTGTGGGTAGGTTGACCAAAACAGATATCAAGAGTAGTGTACTTTTGATTCATCTCCACACTACCATAAGGAGGACTATCACGATAATAACCTCCTTCTGCTTTAGTTAAAAAATTTATAGAGCCTTTGGTTATTGATAATGTATCTCGAATAAGCTTAAGGAAAATTGACATTGAGAAGGTCATGGGTATGAGCCTCACTCTGCATCATGGTTGGAATATGCCATCCTGCCTTTTGAGGTTGATCTGGGATATAAGCCTGCTCTACGATGGATGTCAGAATCTATTTATAATTGTCTCATTCTATGGGAATATGATCTAACTACTGAGAAGATATTTAGTATGATAATGATCTTACTAGAAATGTATATGAGCCTATCCTAAGGTATGTGCCTCTTTCACATGGTGGGCCTCATCCAAAATTGGGATATGAGATCGATCCTAGGCTTTTTGAATATACAAATGGTCTTTTTTATCTAAGTGTGATCTATTAACGAGGCTTGTGTCACTATCAATTGGTGATAACCAGTTCAAATGGTAATATGAGATTGGTACAAATATGAATTCACAAATAGAATATGCCAACAGACCTTCAGAATGGGAGTAGGGTTATGAAACTCCTCCTATAAGTTACTATGATACTTTTAGTAGATTTGTTAATAGGAATATGATCATGTCTTGAGGAATGTTCCACTATTAATTTGTGAGCATTAGCCAGAATGGAGATATGAGCCCGATCCAAGGCCTTTGGAATATGTCATCAGTCATTTTTGGATAGGGATATGAGCATGTCTCGAGGCATGTACTGCTCTCACATGGTGAGCCCCGACCAGAAAGGGGATATGAGCCCGATCACGGGACTTTGGAATATTCCACCAGTCTTTTAAATAGGAATATTACCATGTCCTGATGAATTCTCTACTCTCCCCTGGTGAGCCCTGGTTTGAACAAATACATGATCTCGGTCCTTATATCGCATCCTTTATCAGAATATTCTGATAATCTTCCTAGATAGGAATTAGGATGTTTACTTTATCCAAAGTCACCACATCTTTGTGATGATCTGAGTGTTGTAATGATCTAGCTATTAGGATTGAAATATATTCATATCCCTACATCTTAAACAGAATATACTAGTAGATCTCCTCCATTGTTGTCACAAAGTACTAGAAATTCAATATGGTATGTACATGAATATATGCATGTACGCTCTCAAATTATAAGATATGTTGGTCGATGCGTTTGATTTAAGTGGGGATATATTCCCACTATTTTACTTCTTATGCCATCAGAATATTCCAATGGAATTTATTCATGGGGAATTAATTCACACATGTCCTGTGTTTACTACTCAGATATGATGGAATACATTGTTTGAACTAGTAGGGGTATGATCCTTCTCTATCTAGTATGAAACTTTCCTTATTTAACAAGGTGTATTTTACCCCCATATCTAAGCGTTTGTGAAGTGATCTATCAGATAACGCCCTCAATAGGCCACTAAGGGGTATTGGCGATTTCGTGATGTAGCTAGTATTGATATTGTACTAAATTAGTAGTGATTTTGAAAATTGTAATGTCTACCTGATGATGGAGATGCATCCCAGAGATTTAAATGCCTCATAGTTTTTCATCATGTGACTAAGACATGATCCATTCATTTTATCATCATGTGGTAATAATGTGAATATAGGTGGCTTGGAAAAGATATAGGATTGAGGTGCCCCGATTTATCTCATTAAAATGAGAATCAAGCCATATATAGTTCTAGAAACCCATGCATTTTAATGTCATGTGGTAAGGACATCATATGTTTAGTTAAACATCTTGTTGAAAGGGTGTAAATATAATTGGTTTGGCCAAGATATAGGATCTAGCATCCCTACATATCTCATTTGGATGATAATCCAGTCGTACGTAGTTCTATAAACCCTTGTAGTTTAATGTCATGTGGTAAGGACATCAGTCGTGCATTCTAACATCTTGTGGTAAGGAAGTGTATATATGTGGATAGAACATGATATAGGATCTGACATTCTTACAAATATCATTAAAATGATAATGAAGTCTTACATAGTTCTAGAAACCCATGTAGTTAATGTATTGTGGTATGGACATCAATCATGCAGTTTAATTTATTTGGGTAAAGAAATGCTCCATGCAATTTAACGTCTTGTGGTACATATTAAATCCATTTAGTTTAAAGTATTTTGGTAATGAAATGATCCATATTTTTTAACGTCTTGTGTTAAGGATGGAGACCATGAAGTTTAATATCTTGCGGTAAGGATTATGGACATGCAGTTTAAGATATTATGGTATGGATGACTACCTTGAAGTTTTAACCTCTTTTGGTAAAGAAAATAGTCTTATATTTTAAAATATTTTAGTAAGGATTAGTGTTAATAAACTATCAAGAGAGTTTCTCTTCCTATGGGACTTGGAAAATTCTTATGTAAATTTCAAGAGTTTCAGGATCCTTTACCAATATCAAGCCTACACTTACCTATAACTCCAACCAGTCCTTGAATACAAAGAATTTATCTATTGTGTTCTCAAGACATCGATTATAAGGATAATTCTTTTCATGGACTATTAAACACTAATATTTCAGATTATTTATTATTGGGAGTTCCATCAAACCATTATTCATGATGCAGTCCAAATAGTTGGGGACTTATTTTGTGTGGAAAGAATAGGATTTGTTCAATATTTCATTGAAATATAGTTATTTATCCCTATGAGGTATGTGGATCATTCCCTACTATACAACTGGTACGTATTGTTCAGAGTGATTAGGTGATTGGATCGAGGATTTTGGTGTTGGTGGTTCCATTATCCCCATGTCCATCTACACCTGAATCGAGTCATTAAAGGAAAATCAATCTTCTATTGTATGATCGAGATGTTGATGGTAAGGGGAATTATTTTCATGTCCCACCATGAATTACTCACTCGACTTTCTCACCACTGGGAGTTATATCAAACCATTTTATATGGTATAGTTGAAATACCAAGGATGATATCTTGATTGGAAGGAATATACTTTTCACTGTTTGTCCTCAAGAGATGGGCGAGCATGTGGCTTCTCCATTATATTTTCTATGCCTCCATTGATGCAGGAACATGGATGAGTCTGAATCCCGGGGTATAGGGTCCTAAAAATTATTGCTTCAGGGGAAGGTGTTGAAGTATTAGGGTCTAGGATGATACAAACATTTCCCACTGATTAAATGATCTTGACTATCCTAGTGGTTTTGTGGAAACATCTGATGTTATATGGTTTCCATAATACCACTGATGAGGAGGTGAAAAATATAAAAATCCCCCCATACCTATGGTTTGGGGAGATGTGGAATAATGTATGTATTTCACCTGATGTGAGGATAAAAAATATGAAAATGCCCTCAAACCTGTGGGCTATGACACTATATTATAAGTCAGGATTCCATAAGCAGATACTGGTATATAATTATGAGGTAGATAACTCAAGAGTATTCCCACAATTATTTCTCAGAGATCCCTATTCTCTCATTGGAATCGATTGATCTATTCTTCAACAGAAATTGGCTTTTCATCTTCAAGGGACTGGCTATCAAGATCTATGACAACACCCCTTCCTCTGTTGAAGTTAGGGGGAGTGGATGATCATAGGAGGTATGCCGTCGACCCTAGATATTAAATCCACTATTTTCACTCTCCATATTATACATTTTAATTATCCTATGAAATGAAAACATGGCTAGTGGAACTTTATTTGGATTCATGAAAGATACCATTGACAATTTTTTTCTATGCTAGATATAGAATGTAGGCCAACCGGTTGTGACCTAGATTACTAATGTTGGGTATGATTTTTCTATTCATGATTGTTCTTATCTAAATATAATGAGGAGTCTTCATATCTAATTGATATCATGTTGATTAATACATAAGTGGTTTAGTGCTCCTTCTCAATAGAGTATCACATATGGAGGATTTGTCCCTGATATATCATTTGAGTGGTCGGTTCCCATCATACCATTTAAGGGGTCGATGACCAGGATACCATTTTGGTGGTCGGTTCCCAAGGTAACATTTGATGGTTTAGGGGTCGGTTCCCATCATACCATTTAAAGGGTTGATGCCCAGGATACCATTTTAGTGGTCGGTTCCGAAGTTAACATTTTATGGTTCTGTTCCCATGGTATCATTTGAAGTGTCCATTCCCATGGTACCATTTGAAGTGTATATTCCCATGGTACCATTGAGAGGTCATTTCCCATGGTTCCTCTGAGGGGTCAATGCCCAGGATACCTATTGAGGGGTCGGTGCCCATGATACAATTTGAGGGGTCCATGACCATGATATCATTTCAGAGGTTGTTTCCGATGATACCATTTTAAGGGTTATATACCATATTAAAGATAGTCATATAATAAAATATAAAAAATATTCCCCAACCCTCTGGGCTGGGGTGCTCCCTAGGATCCCATATTTACCATGGCTAGTTTTGATGAAGTTAGAATATCATAGCTAGAAATGATCTAAGATTGATTCTATGAAACTATTATGATACCATGGTTGGCCTCATAAATATTGTTGGTAGTAGGGATATAATCCTTCTCTAAAGATATATTGTTTAGATACCCAAGGCAGTCCCTCCTACGGGATGCCCCAACATGGATAGTTGGTGTAGGAATAACTTCTTCTGCAACTACTTGTGGAATCAGAGTCATATGTCGATGATGATGACCAGAACATATGGGATACCTACTAGAAATATAATAATTGATTAATTTGACATGATGATTTTTATAATACACCTTCCTAGTGTAGGGATGGTATGTGTCGTTACACTCTAGGTATAGGCTCCCAAATTAGTCGAATGCAACAATAAGGGCCACTTCCTCTCTTATGGCCTATCGTAGGAAAGATGTATGATGGAATTTTAATCTTTAAAAGGATTTCATGGGATAATTACAAAGTTTATATGGAGATACTGATGTGGTACACCTGGACCAAGTCATTCACCAAATGGTATTGGAGGTGTTGTGTCAGCGATAGTGTACATCAGGGCCTCAGGGCCAAAGTAGCTTGTCCACCGATCTGAGAATCTATTGGCACATTAAATAATGCAATTTAAATTGAAATGAATCTAGAATTTTTTAAAGAATAAAATATGAACCTCATTATTTTATCATCATATATAATAGGACATGTTACATCAATTACTTTCATAGTTAAAGGTTAAAGTGACAGTCCCTTCTTTTTATGCATGGTTCAGTGTAGTTAAAAAAACATGTTGGGTTAACCATTTTGTTGTGAAACAAGAATAGAAAAAACTATCATGATGGGAACAAGATAATATATCTTTTTTTACATGTTAATGGAATGACATAGTTAAATTAATTTCATGTTGGGTTCACTATTTTGTCTCATCAGGAAATAAGTGGATGGGATTATTAATGATATTTTGGGGGGGGGGGGGGTTAAATGCCTTTCTCAATCACTCACATTGGTTTTACCATTTATTTAGTCTTACCTAGAAAATCCTAATGGTTCCCTTATCCATAACTATGTATGGAACTACTTTTCAAAGGTAGGTTTTCCTTTGGAGTTTCAAACCCAACAATGCTTAGGAACTCACATTGGTCAAGTGGATGGGAGGTCCAACTCATCTCACCCTTTTGGGGGGAGTTATCACATACTCTGGGACTCTATAATTTATTTAAGATATGTTATTGAAATACTTCAAAGGATCCTATACAGGGTTGGTTACCCATGTTTCAGTAGATTTATTAAAAACATGTATTTATAGGAGTGATTGTGTGCATTTCACAGATTTCCCATCACTATCTTAATTATTTATGATGCTTTGGCTTGTGACTATATTCGAGAACTTTGGATTTTATTATGGATAAAGGGAGCGGTTGGTTTCTTGAATATGGGATTGAATATCTATGAGGCATCCTATATATCCTATCAAAACCAAAATAAAAACCCATGTAGTTCGGTTGACATAGTTTAAGTTTGTGTGAATGGACCTATCAATGTAGTATAACGTCATGCGGTAATGACATAAATATCAATATTAGACCACAGTGAGGTATCCTATGTATCTTATTTTAATAAGTAATAAGATTCTATGCAATTATTATAATGGGAGTCTGTGTCGTGAGAGATAGAAATAGAGGCCCTAGGTTGGACTTACGGTTGTAATACTTCCCTGGATTTCTTCATTGGAAGTATGGACCATTGAGAACAGATGAGATGAAATCAGACATACATTCTAATGGTGACCATGCATTGGTAGAATTCTCATCATTCTATTGGTATAATCATTTATAGCCTCTAATACCATTTCAGTCATAATCATTGTGAGAAACAAGAGATAGAAAAAAGATCATACAAATCGCATGAGATGATATTTTTATGAGGCTTACACATTAAAGTTTCATTTTGAGTGGTATGATTTACCATATCATGAAGGATGTGGTATGGATCTCGGGACTTAGTAAGGAATCCTACATATCCAATTTTATTACAAGATTTAGAGTTATTATAGTTCAGTTCATTCCCAACCTACAAATGGGAATGAGGTATTTTGGGGAATAATCAGTACTGAAACTTAAAATGATGCTTCTATATGAGCCCCCTTCTCATCCACTGATGGATGATGAAGGATGGTAAACTCATGGGAGAATTTAGTCACCAAATTAAGAAATACTAGGGACATTAAGGGACTCACACAAAAATGGATGTCTATTGCAGATCAGTCCTTAGGAAGGAATCCTACCTATCTCAATTATTATGAGAATCATATTTCTCATAGTTCATTTAATCTCTATCCCGCTTATGGGTTTGAGGTATTTAATGGAATTTTAGAGTCATACACTTAAAATGATGTCCATGTATGATCCCTCTTATCTTATTTTAATGGATGATGATCATCTCATGGGAATGATTAGGTCCCAATGGTTGGAATTTTAGAGACATGATGGAACTTAAACCTAAGTGGATTCCCATCAGAGCTCATGACTTTGGAAGGTGTCCTATGAATATTGTTTGGATAGGAATCAGAGTTCTCATAGTTCAGTTACCCCTTAACCTTTGATATGATATGGTAGGTGATCATGATCAGAGTAATTATTATTATCCCTTGGATTTTTAGGCAAGTTAGGGATCCTACACAAGGATGGATACCCTATTGGAGACCGACCATAGAGAAAAATCCTACATATACTATTTGGATAGGAATTATATTTCTCTTGGTTCTTTTGGTTGGGGCTTACACAGTGAGGTTTACCTTTTTCATACTCATTAGTTATCTTCTAACGGATTAAAAAAAATGATGATGACCAATAAAGGTCTATTGGATATTCTTGGCATAACATGAAGGTCCCTCCTGAGCTAATGATATAAACAGGGTCCCATGAGTGCATAATACTACCCCATTAAGTACACTTACCTTATAAAGCAGGAATGCATCAAAATATTCTTGGCTGAGGTACTCATGGAATGGGTCAAGGTGTATCTACCAGATGAATTGTACATGTCATAGGGGATTTTCCCGACATATCTTAGTGGTGTACTGGATATGTATTGTTGTCTATCTGACATATTTGGAGAATTAGTCTGACATGGTAGACACATCAAAGTGTGTCTTCTAGATCAATTGATTTTTATTGGATGTCTTCACATAGTCAAATAAGAAATGTCCAAAATGATTCTCATAATCAAAGTGGACATGTCCGGGGTCTTGCATGTGATCAAAGTATACATGACCATAATCTGTCGTATGATCAACCTGACTTATCTTCAAACTATCACACAAAAATTCTAATTTTTCTATGTTCAATTTCATGATCATGATGACAAGTAAAATACTCCTTCACATGATCAAATTGAATTTTTTAGTATATCTTCTTATATTCAAGGAAGAAAATTTCATGGTGCTTCACTTGATCAATATGACTTGTCCTTATACTTTTACATGACAATAATAACATGTAAATGGGAAATTATATGATAATTATCGCATGTTTTTGTGATATAAAACTGAATTTTCCAAGGCCTGTCTTTGTGACAATGCAGACATGTCAAGGGTTTGTCTCCTGATCCACTTTCCTAGTCTTTGAACTGCCACACGACAATGATGACATGTCAATCAGTTATTGTGAGAGCAACCCAAATTTTCAAATTCTTGTAGAATGACCAATATTACATGTCAAGGTTACCTAAGTATTTCATGTAATAGTTGGAGAATCCTATGATTGAGTGACCTTAAACTATTCATGCAGTGTGGTCTCACAGACATGTCTAGGATCACTCGAATGATAGAGGGAGTATGGAAAAGGGATAAGGAAATCTATCCAAAGGTATTATGACAAATGTTTCATGGGAAATGATGCATGAATTAGTTTGAATCGCAAGGAATTTCATGGTGAAAGGAGGTCATGTCAATGGAATTCTATGTATGTCAAAAGGAACTCACATGATGACCCATTGTTCATGCGATTTGCGTGAACCCAGAAGGGCCTTGTGAGGGTGTCTGTGAAAATGACCAAAGGCTTCCCAGTGTCACCACAATCATGGGTGGGGGTCCATGGTGTACACATCTGAAGGTTTTTCCATTGTATTACCTACATGTGGACAAGTATCTTAAAAATAACACCACATGATACCCACATTCATGCGATCCATAAAATATACATAAGATCTTATGATGGGTTTTTTTCATGTGAAAGGGGTACCCATTGATGTTGTTTCATACATGGATTCATGGTGATGAGAAGTGCATGAAACATGGTTCGCACATCCGTATTGTTTTCCTTGAATGGAGGGGGTTTCCATAGTGATGTTGTGTGTCGAGGCGGACGCTTACAAGGCTGCATGCATGAATCATGAGATATAAAGGTTCATGATATTAGAAGACTGATGGATTTCACTATCACATATGAAAGGTTTCATGAGGGAATATCATGTGAAGAGGGGATACATTGGGGGTATCATCCTAGGGTGCCTAAGCTAGTGGTGGAATCAAATATGACTGGGGGCCATGATAGCGTATCACATTACAGAGGGTTCCAATGAAGCTAATTTTTGTGAATCCCATGACTTAAAATGGATCTTAGATGGGCTCTTCTAACATTCCAAAGACCTATATGGGGGGGGGTAATTTATGAAAAATCATCCATGTAAAAGGATGCATGTAAGAACAAAAAGATATGGGGTTCACTACATTGCAAGACTGAAGGTTGGAATGTATAGTTGTACATGATTTTGGGAACCAGTATGGGTGTATCTGGCATTCAGAGGGACTAAATTATCATGTCACATGAGGTTATATGACTCATGTGATCTCATAATATGAATTATGGTCTTTCATGTGGTCTTCTGAATAAGGTTAGCAGGTTCACATCTGGACTGTAAGCACAGTTGAGGGTTCTTCTGGGTGAAGTCACAAACCCAATGGGGTATCACACGATCATGTGAATACCTTGTATGAACTAGGAACCACATGATGCTTAGTTTTTCATGTGAACAAATAATCTTAAAAACATCATGTGGTAGGTTCTCAAAGTCACTTGAGGAGGTTCTCTGGGGATGATCATCGGCATGCTCCGTTACTTAGCTTTACTTCTCCCCTACTCCCACTCCTCTCATCACATGTGCTTCTTGAAGGGGGGGGGGCAAGTATTTATATTCTAAAGATAGCCAAAGGGATCCAATTTTCATGGGGATGATTCCTCATGCATTGGATGAGGTGGTGGAGACTTCATAGGATCAACATCACAAAGACATAATAGGGCTTCATATAAATTTCATTCCATCAGTTTTATTTTGTGATACCACATGATAGACTCTGATAAATATGACTTAATTTAGATAAAAATCATATAGAAGATGGAGGGTTCATGAGGTTATAAAATTTATGAGATGATTTCATTGATTATATTCACTTTGGTCATGTGATTAAAAGATGATCACATAATGGATTAACGCTTTTGTGGAAGTTCTTATGACAATACCTTGAATATTGAGATGGGATATATTCTTCAAAGACATATAAGTTGAATTTTCATGTATTAATTCATTTAGATTCATGCTTTGTGTAAATATCATTTCAGTGTCTTGTTTTTTCCATCTTGGATGGATAGAGCACCATCGGGAGGATGAAGATGACAAGTTCTTATGCATTGTGTGGTATTGGTTTGAATTTTCATAGCATGATGTGCATTTAATTCCAAAACGTGATGTGAAGGATTCAATGGGTGGCTCAGATCATTAGTAGACAACATTGGATAGATGTGCTTATATCTAATATTTTTTAAGATGGATGAATAATGTTTGCTTAAAATAATGTCCCATAGTAAAATACCCACTGTGACTCCCTCAACTTTATAAGCTAATGCATGACCACTAGTCACTAGAAGTGACTATCATGGCCCTCTCCCAAACTATGTCGGCACCGCCTGGGGTAATACCACTGTATCACTGTGCTACCATGCTACGATGCGACTCTACCACACTTGCACCAAAACCTTCTTGTGCATGCTCTGTTTTTAGTTCAAGCTAGTAGGGATGGCTCCCAACATGTTTTTAGGTCATTCCCACATGAGCCTAGGTCGAGATGGCCTGACTTGTTGGCGATGTGTCAAACTTTTTTTTGGTAAAGGGCGACTCCTGAATAATTAAAAAAATTATGATGAATATAATAAGGTCGAAATGTGTATTCCATTTAACTTAAAACCCCATTCATCAATGATAAAAACTTCAGGTTATTTATGTAATTATATAAGTGCATTTTTCATTGTCTCCAAACTTCTGAATTCTTCTATGGAAAAGTTCATATCACAAAATTATGGTTTTCAAAATATGCTCATAATAATTATTCAATGACCAAATATGAGTTGTATGTTTCCATGTTTTCTTTTAAAAAATTAGATATTACTTGATTGGGGTCTAAGGGGATCATTTTTACTGACTATTAATCCCTCAAGTACTTATTTTAATAAGAAAGACTAAAAATATAGGCTCCTGAGGTGGAAAATTCTATTACAATAGTTTAATATATTTATCAAGGATGAAAAGAAGGATGAAAATGTTATTAAAGTCTATTTTTCTAGGCTTACCAACACTCAAATTGAGGAACCAAGAGATATAAATACCTCATTCCCAGATAAACAATTTTTTCCACTTCTATGAAGAAATATTCTTGGTTTGTATATTATATTAATTTTATGGCTATTGGTGTTATGCCTGAGGACCTTTCACAAAACTAGATAAGGAGTTTTATATCTATGTTGAAATACTAATTATTGTATGTACCTCTTCTTTTTATAAGTTGTTATGTTGGTATTTTAAGGTGGTGTGTGGATAAAGAGGAAATGTTACCCATAATTGAAAGCTTCTATCCATCACCTTAGGGATGGACACCACGAAGGAGAAAGGACTTCTCAGAAGGTTTTACAGGCTAGGTTCTATTGTCCAACACTATTCAAAGATGCTAGTATTTTGGTCATTGGTTTTGACAAGTGAAAAATGTTTGGAAATATAGGTATATGAAGGATTTCCCACCAAAGTAAATAAATGATTATGATTTTTTTGATTTTTGGGGATTTAATTTCATGGGACCCTTCCCATTCTCTTATGTGATTTAATATATTCTTATGGATATGGAATTTGTGTCCATGTGGGTTGAGTAATTGGATCTTACCAATAATATTACTGCTATTGTATTTAAATTATTCAAGAAAAACATTTAATATAGGTTTGGAGTGACCATAAAATTCATTATAGAAAATAGAACCCACTTTAAGAATAAAAAGTTCAAGAATTTAATGGATAAGTATACATTTTCTCACTTAACTGGAACTAACTACCATCCATAATCTAGTGGGAAGTCTGAAGTGTCTAGTAGAGAGCTAAAATGGATTTTGGAGAAGACAGTTCTTAGCTCAAGAAAGGATTGGCAGTGAAGTTAGATAAAGCTATGTGGGCCTATATAACTACTTATAATAATGATTTCCCTATACAAGTTTCTCTTTGGAAATACAATCCATTCTTCTTTGGAATTACATCAAAATTCCACTTGGGTAGTGAAGGCCCCAAACATTGACTTCAAGTCTATTAGTGTGAGGATATTGTTGTAGATGAGTGATATAGAGTAAATTAAGAGGGAATAATATGAAAATAATGAAATTTAAAAATATATAATAAAATATTTTAAGGGCTAAATAATTTAGAATATTTATTTAAAGGTTTGTTAGAGAGCCTTTCTATTCAATTCTAAGATGAAACTTGTCCCTGAAAAATTGAAAACCAAGTTGTCAGGGACCTTCACCATTCTAGAATTTCTTGTTAATGTATTTTTGTAGATATTTGGAGAAGAAAATAAACCATTCTTAGTCAATTTTCATAATATAAAACCCTTATTTGAAGGGAAATGAAAGGGATTGTCTTCCAATTCATTACTTGAAGCATGGATTTATCTCAATTCTAATTGAGAAATATAAACTCAATGATTCAAGGGAAGTAACCCATGGTTTATGTTTCTTTTATTTCTATTTTTAAATAGATATAACTCATACTTATTAACTATATAGTATAATTGTGAAACTTCCTGATGGTGTCACATGATTTTTTACTACTAGGGTGTTTTCATTTCCAAAAACTTGGTAAGGGAAAACCAGAGGGAGAAACACACTAGATAATCTGGATAAAAACTCATAAAGTTCATATTTTGTAGAATTATTTTTCATGAAAATTAAATTTTTTGGTTCTTATACTTATTTTATAAACTATGTAGGAAATTGAGAGGACCGACCATTGCACTTCACTTAATTTTATAGAAGAGTAACTTTTGAATAAACTTTAATTGTTAAAGATTCCACATTTAGGGAAGCATTATTTTAAATTTTCCATTTATATTATCTAATTTTATTTTAATTTATGCTCATAGGATCCAAGTGTGTGCGAATATTCCCTTATATTGTGAAAATTTTGAAGCTAATTTCTTGTTTTGGTGTTTTCTTATTGAATTCTAATGAGTTAAAAAATAAGTCGACTTGCATTGTGAACCCCGATTGAACCCATTTTTATCACTTTAATTAAACTAATAATGTAAAAAATTGGTCCTCATGATAATTTTTAAACTAAATTGAAAATTATTTTTTATATGTTTAACAATAAAAGACATGAACTTTAAAAGTCAATTTTTATTATGTGGGAAAAGTTATTTTTGAACTTTTTTGTAACCCCTTAAACATTCTCTAACTGATGAATTTCACATATAAATTGAACTAAAATTTCTCCAACCTCAGGAGTAGAAATTTTAGACAATGTTGAGTTTTAATTTTTTGGGATATGGGTCTTTATTTTCTACTAATTTATGCTTTAAATTCTGGACACATCAAACCCCCTTGATTTTTGTTAAAACATTGTCCAATTTTTTTTTAGATTTTCAATATTCTAAAATTGTTGAGGATGTATAAATTATGAGTGGTGTTAAATAATGGTTCTATTGATATTCTATATAGGTACTAAGAAAGGGAGTGATATAAGATACTTATTTTTGGAATTATTATCATAAATTTAGGAAACTCAAAATTAGAACTCAAACCTCGGGAACTCACCTTTTGAAAATTAATCACCTTAGGGATACAACTAAAATGACAACCATATAATTAATTTGAAACTAGAGTAAAATAGGAAAATGGTATCTCATAGTGAGAATATGAGACTCTAGGAATTAGGTTTGTGTGTAAACCCTCTGTACATATCAAATAAGTGTTTTTGTGTAGTGATTTTAATATACATGGATGGGTAAAATTAAAAAAAAACCAAAAAAATAAGAAATCACCTAGTAGAAAAAATGATATTCTTAAGGTGAGTCTAAATTTGAACCCAGAATAAGAAAGGTACAACTAAATTATATGAATATCATTTGAGTTGTATCAATAAAGTTATGAAAATTTGAACTTTTATTTTTCAAACCTAGGGGAAATAAAAAATTGAAGTTAAGTTTTGTTAAGATTTTATTTATACTTATATCTAACCTATTATAACTAATAGAATTGTAAATTCAACTTGAATTGAAGTAAGAAAGTATGTATATTCAAATAAAAGTAATGAAATATTCAATAGTGAATGATTTCGTGTTCCTTTTATTTATAGCATGTATTCAAAAAATTTCTTTGAAAAACCTAACCCACCTCAAAATTTGTGCCTCTATAATTAAAAATATAGATATGATTCATTTTTACCTGAATATGAAAAATAATTTTTTCTATTTTATAAAGGGAAACATTATACAATTGTTTGAGGACAAACAAATACTTAAGCACAGGGGAGTTTGATGTGACTATTTTTAGCACACTTTTCCACATCAATTTTTGTATTTTATTATATTATTAATATCAAAAAAACGTTCTTACTTAAACAATTAAAAAATATAGTTAATTTTATAATTAATTATTAAAATAGTGATTTTTTATTAAAATATGTATTTTAATGTTTTTTTAGTTATTTTTAAAAGTTTAGTTTTTAATAATTAATTTCGTATTAAGCACCATTTTTTATTCTTATGTTTTTAAATTATATTTTTGTTATTTCCATTATTTTAATTATTTTATTATTTCAATTTTTATATTTTTCAAAATAATTATTTCATTAATTTAATATCACTCTTGTAGTTTATTAATTATTTATGTAATTATATTCTAATTTAATAAATCTTATATTGTTTAATTAATATTTTAATTTAATTAATTTATTTACTTACACTATTTTTGTAATTTATTTATTTTTCTTATGTTTGTATTATTTTAATTTAACTCAATTAATGAATCCATTTATTCTTGTTTTAATTTTTATGAAAATAACTTTTCTTGTTTCAATTTTTTTTATTAAGTTCATTATTTTTTATGAGCATCACTACAAGATATACCATCAACCCAATGGTAGATTTGGATCTACCTTTGTCTCTACAAATCTATCGTTTCTCGTCCTTTTTCCAGTCCACTACATCCATTAAAAAACTGGGAATCTACTTTTCGTATCATCTTCTATACATCTACCAATGCACCCCTTCGACTAGTAAACCACATATATCGGTCGACCTGCTAGCTTTCCTCTGCATCCACCACTCTATTTACCCAATACACCACTATCACCATAAAGTAGAGCGTCCACTAGTAGATCAGAAATCTACCAGTCTATATCCACCATCATCCTCTACCATTATTAGCACCCCACATCTACTGCCACTACCTCATCAATATCCACCATCGGTATACCTTCCCCCACCGCTATCCCATCAGTAGTTCAAGATCTACTAGTCCACATTTTCTTACTTATGCTGCACCCCCATCCACACCCAACCACAAGTTATTCAAAATCTACTGTTCCATTGACTTAGCCAAAACCACACTTATAGACCACCGCTCGAACTAGCCACCATAGCTTGAAGAAAAATAACAACAAAATACCTATTTTCTCATATCTAGAAACCTGGAACCATACATCGAACCCACCACCAAGAACCTTCATGAGGGGTCCTATGCGTCATCCAAAGCTGAAGCCACACCTTCATGGAAGAAAATCTATGGACACCCTTTTTTTATGAAGCCAATGATCTAGAAGAAGATTTCCCAAATGAAAATGAGACCTCAAAAAATCTGAATTCACTGTCGCTGATGGCTTTCCCCAAGTCTTGTGAGCCATCAACACTAAAAAGGACCGCCAGAAGAGGAGAAAGTTTCCTCCAAAAGCCGCTAAAGATGATCCCTTCCAACTTTTAGTGTAATGTGATAGAGAATTAGAAGATAAAAAATATTATTACTAAAAAATGAAATAAACAAAAATATAAAAAATATGATAATAATAATAATATAATTGTAAATTTAATAATTATAATTATAATATTAATATAATATTAATTATATTTTTAATAAATATATTTATTTTGATATAATATTAGTAATTATATAAAAATATATATTCATATATATTTATTTAATACTATTTTAATTAAGTTATATATTTATTTGTATATTTATATATTAATCATTACTCGGACTTCAACACATCAGAGCCCCAATTAGAATTTGTGTAATTTGAGCTGATCTGTCTTTGACATGTGTGTTTTTTTATTTCTTGGTTGAATCAAGTTAGAAGATTGGTGCGAAGGATATCATGGTAATAAAATCAAAGAAGAAAGGTTCGAGAATCCTCACTCAAGAATTATTGCCCTTGAGCATTCCACATGGAGGGAATTTAGTTATGGGGTAATGTTTGATGCATGGTACAAGAGAATTCTATTGGAAGGTGACTGTTCTTTGGTCACCACTGAGGAGAAAGAGATAAAATGAATGTGCCACATAGAGGATAGAGAGAGATCATCTAGGAGTGGTGGTAGGAGCAGGAAACTAGGATAAGAATATTACAAAATATGACACTCATACATCCTAAAGTAGGTCATCACAATATAGTATACCATTTTACAGTAGGTAGGGGGAGAGGATAGAGACTTCACATTAGGAGATACTAGAAATTGAGCAGGAGCTCCAGGAGAGAATAATTTTCTCTATTTTATTCTATTTTTTTCATTATAACTACATGGATCATTCTATTTCAAAATCATTAAATATTTTAAATGTGATCGTTATTTTACGCTAATTTTCATTGGTGGAATAGGTTGAACTAATTAATCCATTTAACCTTGTTTATGAGTTTTCTCTACTGGATTATTCTTCTCTCTCTATATCTCTCTTTAGAAAATAATTTTTTACAAAATACAATGTATTAGGGAAAATAAGTCTTTATTGGAATTTAATTATAGTTTTCTTGAATTTGAGGATTCAATTTAAAAGTGAATCAAGATTAAGAGAGAGTATCACATTATTTTATACTAAAAAATAGAACTCAATGATAACTGATTTGTTCTCACTCTATGATCAAATTATCTTTGCTATTGGTAAATAGTAGAGGATTTTCATTCGTAGGTAGACCAATTAAAAAATATTTTTGGCCACTTTGAATCAGTTCTAAGTGTTCGAATTTAGATGCATGAACAAATTAAAATCATTATAAAAACCATCCTGATGATTTCCCCTATTTATCAATTTTTGTTCTCATTTTCTTCTTCTTCCTTTCTTGCTTTTCTATACTCACATGCACTATCACACTCACAAAAATATACATTCTCATCATTGTTTTGTCAACATACTATAATGTTTCTTGTACTATCTTTTTTATGTATTATTTTTGTCACTCACACTCAAATTAGTCATTCCATATAGTTCGAACCTTCTTAACACATTACTAGTTATAAGTAGTAAGTAGGATTATAAATATTAAAATTTATAGATTCCAATGATGCACGTATCACAAATCTATATCAATTCACTTATTAATCAACTAAACCTTCTCTAGAGTATCCTAAACATGATGAATTCTAAGTAGTGCTGCCTTGTAAAAATCGATAATTCTTTAAACAAAAATTCTCTTCTTATAATTATTTCATATAGTATAAAAGTCATACAAATCACTTATATAACACAATAAAAACTTTATAAATGAGTAATGAATGAAATAAGAAGTATTTATAGAATTTAAGGAACCTATACTAATAGAATAGTAACATGACCTTTGGAATAGTAATGTGACCATTAATAATAGTAACTCAAACAATAGAATAGTAACATCACCTATGAAAGTATAAATAAAATTTAGGCATCTTATAAATAAAAATATGTTATATTTATATCATGTAATAAGTAAATAAATGTTTTAAAAATGATAAACTACATATTATTAATTTTATAAATCGTAATTATTTATTTGAAATTTAATAATTAATATAATGAGTTAAAATAAAATTTATTTTCATAAAATATATTCAAAAATTATTATATTTTTGTCTTATTATTATAATATATTTTTATGAGATCTTAAGTTATTTTTTAATGTGTTATAAAATCTGTTATAATTTTAAAATCGATATTTTTCGAGTAAATGATAATTTTAATAAAAAATTAAATTTCTCATATCTAGAAAACTATTTTCATAAAATGTAGTTCCTTTTTTAATTCTATATGTTGAAAAATGGTTTGGGTGAATTTTTTGTATTTTTCTAAAATAGTGGGATTTTTAGTGAATAGTAACATATGATAATTTATTGTATGTAACATTATAAGGTAAATAGACTATATCGTGAGTCATTTATGATGTAAGAATTATAAGCTATAACTAACCTTATTTATATAATACTTTTTGTGATAAGGTTTGAACTATTTATAGTCTTCAACCAAAATAATAAAATACTGAAGAAAATAATAAAAAAAAATACATGTTTTAAAAAGGACACATTCTTAATTCATCATGATAAACAATCTCGACTAAATGGAACTTCCCAATTTCCTACCCATTTTCAAGTGCACTCTATCATCTATTTTAATCCAAAATTATTTTTCTAAGATCACTTATTTTATCATGAATAATTATATAGGTTCATTTCTGGTTTTATATAAAATATTATGTCATTTCCACTTTTAATGATCTTTAAAATTTTACCTTAAACCGCACTAAAGTGGCTCATTTCTAAAGTTTCTTAAACAATATATTTACAAGTTTAAAATTCAGTTCGACATCATTTATCATGATCTGTGACTATTTTCATCCCTTATGAATGTACATTTATTATTTAAATTCATTTTTCATGGACACCATTACGATATTTTCTTTGGTTATGCCTTAAGACATGATTATGTTACCCTATTCATTCTATGGGTAACCCTTATACTTGATTTTTCATATGGCACACATATTCATGAACATGTTATAATTAACGCACCCAGATAACACTCCAATTTATTGGGTAATGTTTAGTCTCATGATACATCATGTGAAATGGTCTTGTTAGTTAGCCTTGTCTCATGCTCCTCCATGTGAAATGGTCTTGGTGGTTAGCCATTAATCATGATCCTCTATGTGAAATGGTCTTGGTGGTTCGAATTGACTCATGATCCTCCATGTGAAATGGTCATAGTGGTTAGCCTTGAGTCATGTTCCTCTATGTGCAATGGTCTAAGAGGTTATTCTCGACTCATGCTTATGTCTTGTTGTATGTTCCTTCCATATTTATATTGTTCCATGATTAAATAATCCCATATTCTATATTTTATGCTTCCATATGTTTATTCATATTCCATGACTTCTTATTTCATCACATTATTCCTTCTAACCCATGTTATATGCTTTATTATATGCTTTTAACTCATCCCTTTGTTTATGTATTCCCCAGGTTATCCTATGAATATGTAAGGGATCAAAGGAAGTTAGAAGAATTTTATGAAGATTAAATAAAATATGTTTTTTATTTTGGTTTCTTTTTTTCATTTTTGTTTAATTAATCTTCCAATGACACTAGTCTTTATGATCCTTGGTTTTTATTTGAAGGCTAGTTATGCTTGAAATCATGTATTAACATGTTTGAAAGGATAGGTCCACCATTGTTCGTATCAAAAGATGGTTTATTTATTTGTGGATATTAGGACTAGATAACTTTAGTAATAACCCTAGGGATAATTGGACAACCATGAATAACCTAGATTGAAACATATAAAATCAAAAGTTATGATATTATTTTTATTTAAAAGTTAATCCCTCTATGTTCAAAGTTTCATTTTTATATTTTTATTAGATAAGTATTCAAGCCCCCTAATTTTATTTTTCATTTATTTTTAATTGATAGAAATAGAAAATGTACCCTCACCTGTTTTCTGCATAGTTTTTAAAATGAAATTTCAACGGCAAAATTTCATAAGGGGGGAAAAATCTGACAAACCAAAATTATATCAATAGAAATTTCCTTCTTATAATTAGTTCATATAGTATAAATCTCATAACAATTCTTTATAGGACACAATAAAAACATTATAAATGAATAATTAATGAAATAATAAGTATTTATATAAATTATAAAACCTAGGCCAATGGAAAATTCACTTAACCTTTGAAATAGTAATGTGACTATTAATAATTGTAACCTTTCCAATATAATAATAACCTAATATATGAAATTAGGAATAAACTTTAGGCATCTTATAATTGAATATATGGTATATTTATATCATTGAATAAGTAAATAATTTTTTAAAAAAATGATAATCTAATTATTGGTATTTTTATGAAACATAAATATTTATTTACAATTTTTAATGAATATAATGACATAAAAGAAAATTTATTTTCATAAAATATATTCATAAATTATTATTATTTTTGTCCTATTTTTATAATATAATTTTATGATACCATAATTGATTTTTTAAATTGTTATAAAATCAGTTATAATTTTAAAATCCTTATATTTCGAGTAAATGATGATTTTAATTAAAAATTAAATCTATCATATTTAGAAAATTATCTTCATAAATGGAGTTCATTTTTTTATTCTATACATTTAAAAATGTTTAGGTGGAATTTTTGAGTTTTTTCTAAAATAGTTGAAATTTTGGTGAATGGTGAAATACCATAATTTATGTTATATAACATTATAAGTTAAATACACTATTTCTCATGTCATTTATATTGTAAGAAAAATAATATAGAAATAAACTTATTTATTTAATATATTTATTGATAAGTTTTAGGTTATTGATAGTATTAAAACAAAATAATAAAATAATGAATAAAATAATAAAAAAACACCCCTATCCTCCCATGTAAATACCACCCATCATCACCTCTTCTTATCACAACTCAAAATCCTTGAATATTCTCCAAAGTATACCAAAATATATTCCCAAGTCTCTCCCCCATGTTAAAGAGAATTTTTTCTCAACAAAATACCAAACCCAAATCCCCTAGGGAGGTTCTCAAGGAGAAGAATTCAAGAAGTAAAACCCTATATCCTTTTCTTTTAATTTCTTTTCAATATTCTTTTCTTTTCATTTATTTTATTTCCCTCACCTAAACTCCCCTTTTACAAGAGAAATAATAACTCTAGTATCTTATTTATTATTTAATTTTATTTTTTTAATGGAACAACCAGTCATCAATTCTACTCCCTTCTTTTTTTTTATAAAAAATGAAGTTATCATCTGTTTTGTGTTGATTTATTGCATTCAAGGATGAAGAGATTTAAATTTCCATTACCACCTTTAAGTATGTTTATAAAACCATTTTATGGAAAAAATAGATTATAATATGTGTATTAAATCTTATTTAATATTTTATAACCAATATATATACATAATTTTAATTAATAAAACAAAACTTGTTTATGATGATAGAAAAATGCCAAAATAATCTAAATGTTTATCATTATCATTTTATCTAATGAATCATCCTCAAATATGAAATATATATATATATAACAATTTAATATTATGTATGTTCATTAATAACATATAGTTTCAATTATGTATAACTATTTTCATTTTACCTAATCTTTTATACATGTATAAAAGTAAACCAATCATGAAAACCCAGGAAACTTACACTTCCAAATAATGAAATTGAATCTTATAACTCATTATAAATGCTATAAATGAACTTAATAAAATTATAATAAATCATATAAATTTTTAAAAGGTTTTTAATTGATTAATTATTATATTTAATTTTACTATCCAGAACATTAAGTTCAAGTTCATGATAGTTTTAGACATATGGTAAGGGATTCTCTCAGAACTGTCATTTTCCCTCCGAGTTACGCTTATGCTCTTTTTCACCCAATGTGATTCTTATTTATTTTTATATAATTATTGTAAATTATTTTTATATTTTTCAAACTTCTATATATATATAATTGCATCCGTCTTTGATACGGAAATACAAGTTTTAAAAAGTTTCCTTCTCGATTCTTCCTGATAAGAAATCCCGATTAAAGTGAACTTTCCAATTTCTTAACCATTTTCAAGTACACTACATAATATATTTTAATCCATTTTTTTTTATGAAATCACTAATTTTATAATGAAAATATATCTTGGTTCATATATGGTTTTATACAAACAATTATTCCTTTTTGGTTTTAGATAATATTTAAAATTATCCGTTAAACAACACAAAAGTTGATCATTTTTAAAGTTTCTTAAATAATATTTTTAAATGTTTTCAATTCTGTTGAACATAATTTATCCTTATATATTACCATTTTATATTTTTAATGTCCATTTATTTTTTAAATCCATTATTTCATGAACACCATTATGACATTCCACTTTTTTATGCCTTATGACATGATTATGATACCTAATTCTTTACATAGGTAACCCTTATACTTGATTATTAATGTGGAACACATATTCATGAACATTTTATGATGGATTCACCTAGATAGATCTCAAATTCATTGGTTAATTTTTATTATCACGAGACATCATGTGAACTGGTCTTGGTGGATAGCCATGACTCATGCTCATCCATGTGCTATGGCCTTGGTGGTTAGCCTTGACTCATGCTCCTCCATGTGAAATGGTCTTAGTGGTTAGCCTTAAATCACGACCCTCCACGTGAAATGGTATTTCTGGTTATCCTACACTCCTAATTATTCAATGTTTCTTTTTATTTCCACATTTCTATGATTACTTGGTTACATGATACTGTGTTCAATATGTTATCCTTCCATTCCTTTTTATGTCATCATGTTATGACTTATATCCCATGTGTTATTATTTATTCAAATTCCTATTCCCTTACTGGTATTTTTACATTATCCATTTTTTCATGTATTCCCTAGGTTTTCCTATGTATGTGTAAGGGCTCAAAGTAAGTAAGGAGATCGTTATGAAGATTAAATAAAATATGTTTTTATTTTTGTTCCTTGTTTCCAATTTTATGTACCTAATATTCCAAATAAAATAGGATGTACGATCCTTGGTTTTTATTTGAAGTCATGTTATTCTTAAAATCATGTAATAAAATGTGTTAATGGGTAGGGTTGTTATATGCCTCCCCTGCCACTAACCAGTACAGAGGTGATCAGCATGGACTACTATATAAGGCCTCATATGGATCCAAATATATATATATAGTCACAAAAAATATGTCATTTCTTGTGAACTATCCTAGAGGTATATGTTTCTCTCAAGAACCTCAAAAAACAATGATGCATTATAAAATCATTTCCTCTAACATATGTATAATTTTCTATAAATAACTGTCGGTATAAGGATGATATGTTGTGCTCAAAAATTATTTATGTCACAAACACCCACTGCAACCCTTTCCAAAACTGTGAAGTAAAATGAGTATACCTATACAATACAACAGTCCATGGGACTCCATTAAGATGTATAATATCTTGATCACATGTCCTTCTAAGATCATATATTGAAATGGTCTCCTTGATACGAAAAAAGTGAGAGATCTTCATTAACCTATTGAAAATAACTCATATTACATCATTTCCTCAACAAGATCTTAGAAATATAGTCACAAAAGTCCATAGTGACAACATCCCCTTTACAATATGGAATAATAAACAATTGTAAAAGACCTACTGGTCAATTGTGTTCCACTTTCACCTACTAATAGGTGGAATATATAACACCAAAACTATTTATCCACCTTTTCATACTAGAACACCAGCACTGGTATCATAAATAATGGTACATCTTCATAAGTCTAGGATTCACTGACTAGGAAGATGCATGCGACTCTCATATCAACCCATATAATATGTTGGTAGGAACCCATATGTGTCCTTAAATGCGCAATATCTCATCCTCATCAATGGTCTAACTAGGCTATGTGTCCCCGCCTAAAACACTCTCTTGTAGGACCGATACCTCAGGATTAGAAATCTACGTCATCTTTAATCTATCCAAAATTGAAGGGGTCTATAAAAATGATTTAATTAAAGGATTTCTATGATTTAAATCCACCTCTAGGTGCATATCTAGAAATAGGTACATCATCTGCCACTAACTCCTGGCCTCTTGAAATACTTGTGTCTCAGTCTTGAGGATCAGAGTACCGACCATTACATTTACCTTCCCATGCATACAAGGAAGCTGAAAATTAAAGGAATGAAAGTATTTAAACCAAATTCACTATCTGATATTTAGTTCATGATGTGTGGATAATTATTTGAGGATTTTATTTTTCATATAAACCACAAGAATCTATCCCAAAAAATAGTGCCTCCAGTAATGAAAAGTGTGAACTACAGATGCTAGCTTGAGATCATGTGTCGGGTAATTCCTATCATGTGGCCTCAACTATAGATACCCATACACCATGACTCAAAATACCTATATCAGAAATGCTCCAAGACTAATACCTTATTAATCACAATATACTATAATGATTCTTCCTAGATATAGGAAAATCACAATCATCACCGAATTCAGTCTCCCTCTAAACCCCTAAAAGCATTCCTCACACTCTTCAGACCATGAGAACTACACACCCTTGTGGGTTAATCCTATTATTAGTGTTGAAATAAATGATAAATCCTTTATAGAGTTCTGGTAATATCCATTTATCCCCAAGAAGATATATATTCAAAAAACCTTGTTGTGTTTTTCCTAGGTAACTACCACTCTCACCTTCTCTAGGTCAGTAGATACTCCTGCCTCTAAGATGATGTGACCCATGAATTTAACTTTGTCGATCCAAAAGTGGAATTTAGTTAGCTTAGTGAATAACTGGTTCTCTATTATTATATTCCTAATGATCTCAATATGTTTTCATTCTCTCTTTGAGTATGAAAATACACTAACATGTCATCTATGAAGACTACCATGGATGAATCCATATATGGGTGGAAAAGATGATTCCTCATACCCATAAAATCAATAGGCACATTCATCAAAAGTAACATCCTAACAAGACACTAATAAAAAAAATACCTTCTATGGAAATATTTACATGGAATGTCTAACAGTCTAAATCATACTTGATGGTATCCCAACCTCAAATTGATCCATAATAAATCTTAATCTCCATGGAGATGATCAAATAGGTCATCAATACATGGTAGTGGATATCAATTCATAACTATAAGTAGGTTCAATTAAAAATAATCCATGACAATCATGAGGGTACCAACAATATTTTTGGTGAAAAGGATTGGTGAACCCCATAGGAAATTTATGGTTCTTATAAAAGCATTATCTTCCAAGTTCTCTTATTGATATTTTGATCTCCTATATCTTAGTAGTAGAGATTCTATAAGTAGAAATGAATATAAGTATTTATCCCAACACTAGTCCAATAGAAAACTCTACATATCTCTCAGTATGTAGTTCATAATTGTCTTTAGGAAAAAATCCCTGAAATAATCCACTACCAAAGGGAAATCATTTTGGTGTATTCCCTAGTCATCCATATAAAGGCCACTAATATGAGTTTTCACCCTACCCAACCCATTATTATCGATTACATATCTACTTTCCTTCATATCTCATTCTATCTTGTGAAAATAATCATCATCCTCTACTAATGTGAAGGACACCCTCTAGTGATAGTAATATTCATGGGTTTGATAAGGGACCATCCAGTCCCTCTAAAGAATGATGTCAAATCCTATCATCTTGAGAATAAAGAGGTCTTATAACAAATAATAGTTTCCTTCATTGGGGTCTATTCCTTTCACTAGAATAAACTTTCTAGAATACTACCAAAGGATTTTCAAAAATCACAACTCCACAAAATTACTTGATCTCAAGGATAATAACCCCTATAATAGACAATGATATAAAGGAGTGGGAATTTCTTGTATCCAATAAAACTGATATGTAGGTAGATGATACTAAAATAATAACTTTAACCATAGATATTTATACACTATAATCCTATGGTATCAGATGCACTACATATATTTATCCATATCTATATCCCTGATATACAACCTAACTACACTGGGCATGCCTGCTCTACTGGTGCTATAAATCCCCAGCCCGGATCCCTCATCCACAACCATTTCCTCTGCTTGTACCATCAGTACTAATCCTGATATTTATCTGATGTGGAGCTACTGGTCCTACTATAGGACCTTGTTTTAGTGAATATCCTCTCTCATTGACTATTGGAGTAAAGGTTTTTCAAAACCATTATAGATAGCCCTCCCTACTGTGGTCTCGAAAACTAAACTAGGGATCTCTCACAATAATTTTTCACATGCCCCTACTTTCCACACTAGTGATGAACTATAGATTCTATATTCTATACACTCTAACTAGTACTATCTTCATGAGAGGTATCAAAGTGATGCTTCCTACCTATAGAGACTACAAAACTTGGTTGAGAAAATGGACCACTCTAATCTGTACCTCAAACATCCCTTGGGTTATATTTTATAATAAGAATCTAGTTTACTATCTAGGACATGATATTCAACAAAAATATGTTCAATTGAGATCAGATATAATTTCTAATACCATCCTCTATGTGTCTTTCCCAAGACACATAATCACCAGTATAGATAAGTTCAAAGTAATGAAGATATATAAAATGATCTAAATAATCCATCATATACAAGGTACCCTACTCCAGGTACATAAAATTCCTATCTAAATTAGACCTCAAAGTATCAGAGAAAAATTATTACTAGAATCTAAATTGTAAATCCCTCTAAATCATTTCTCATTGTTGATCTACCTGGTTCTAGATATCCCACCAATTCTTGGTAAATCCATGAAACATATACATCATGTGATTGACCCTCCTTTATAAAGGCATCTATATATGCTCAATGATAGATAAAATGGTCTCATTCCATAACTTAGTATCCTGGGGGCCACAATCCTAGCATAAAGTAGATGGATGTTGTTATTGAAACTTCCATATCAACTCCACCATTGAAGGGGGAGGTAATGGAGCTTCCTGTATCAATCCAACAAGTTTTATAAAACCCTCACGAAATATTTCATCAGTGCCATGATCAGGATTGGGAGGAGGTGCCGTAGGTGGTACCATAGTATGTAATATGGGTAGCTAAGGGCCCACCACCTCTGAAGCATGATCATGGAAACCCACTTGTCTCACAACTCGAGTACATTATGGTGGAATAGATCTATAATTTCCAAACTTATTCCTTATAATGATTTAATACATATGGAATCATAGATAATCGGAAAGTAACATTACATGCCATCCTATATAAAATCCACACCTCTATTCCTATTCCTAAATCTAGTTCTATGTGATAGTAAAGATCATAAAGGTATTAAGAGGCATTACCTACTAACCACCACTAAGTTTAGTCTATGGATAAAATATCAAATTATATAGAAAAGGTTCTAGAATATGGGATTCTAATTGAATGGTTTAGAGTAAAACATCTATTACTTTACAATTTGAATCACCATTTAACAATAACCATTTGAAATTATATTTAATAGTTATTTCCTTTTCACTATAGTCTAGTTAGATGAAATAACATTATCAATTTTTAGAAGTAAATTCTTTATAAATAATAATTTGTAGTTCATTTAATGATAGCTATAACTTTATGTCCAACAAAAGAATATAACAAGTCTTATAAGATGATTTTACTAGATTAATCACCATTCCCAATTTATAGAGGTTCTTGAACTCCTTAAATTATAATTGGATTCCATGTATTCAAATTAAAATAATGTTTCAATTTATGTATCCTTGGTTAAATAGCTCAAACAAGTGATAATTTGTAAGTTATGTCTTAAATATCAATAAATAAAGGAATATACTGTTTTGGTTCATGTAGACAATTTAATATCCAATTATTTATTCCCCCTTTTCTTATAGAAACATAATATTAAAAATAGATATATCACTCAAAAATTGTAAAAAATATCATGAAATCATACAATAAAACATATATGACATGGAATATGCGTCGAATGTGAATATATAAACTTTTATATTAATGTATTATAAATAATTCCTTTCCATTTTATTCCAAGGTAAAAAATGAAGAACAATATTGATAACAACCACACACCAACCACATCACCCAATGGTAAAATTAGTACAACTGTAACAGGAATAATCTAAAGCATCATGTCCCATCCCAGGAATTTTTTATTTTCCATGTATATAGGTTATCTACTTTTAGGAACAGGATCATTAACAAATTACAATTATTTCTTAATCTCATTTCTACCAACCCCAAACAATAATATAAGAGGAAAATAAAGCTCTAATACCAAATTTTAATATATTGGAACCAGTTCAATAATAAGTAACTGAATTTGGTTATCCACATGACCTCAAGAGAGCCTCCCCATACACCATAGGTTCCTGAATAATAGAGAGGGCCTATGATGGTATAGTGGGGATACTATTACATCATGATCAGAGAGTAGAACAATGTTATAATGAATAATAACAGTGGAAACATAATAAATAACCACTAATGGAAGTGAAACATCTAAATATAATAACGTTTAGAAGAAATAATCATAGTTATATATACAATGATGATGATGTCATGGTACTATGAAAAATGAAACTAGTATACATGGAAGTAGGAATAAAAAACAATACCTGTATAAAATATAACAAAAATACCAAAATCTATCTCCAATAATAAAAAACTAAGGTTCAGTCCTATGCTCTTATGCTCCCATTCAATGTAAAAATCATCTATCCATGACTGTGTGCTTTTCCTTGTCCTTACCTATATCTATGAAGTCCTTTTGGGTACCCAATTACAGCTCAGATAGTGTATAAGATATAATTAGTAGGTCACCACCAACAATGTCTATAATAAATCCATCCTATGTATAAAAAATATAATCGTATTTATTAATAATATGTATGGAAATGAAATGAATTTTAGACATAAATAAGTCCAATAATATAATCTATAAATATTATAATGATAATGAAGAGGAATATTTGTACATAAAAGTTAAATAAGTAAATACTAGCTTGGGAACGAACCGTATACATATAATGTGTTTGACCTACATAGGCCAGGACCCAAGGTGAATGACCATGGAAACCTCCTTGAGACCAAGGAAATCATCAAAGGTGATCTCAGAAGAGTGAAAACCTACATGGTCCAAGAACCTAGGGATCATGTCTGAGGTATCATTATATGTAAAAATATAAATACAAGGGTCATGGGTTCCATACCTTGATTCCACTTCTTGGTGTCATACCAATGATCAAATTCGATGACATACTGATAATCAATGTTAGTTTCATACTTAGTTACCCATAATTGGTCCCATTATACATTTCCAATAACAAGTAAGTAATATAACAGGTCAAGAGGTAATGTTATTCTCCATTACCAAGTCTGATCATCTATATAAAAAGCTATATTCCTAGAGATCACCCATCTCTTTACAACGTAATCCTTTACAAAATTCATTTATCCACATTATTCTAAAATTTTAGTTATTCCAAGTTGTTAATAAACCCATTGATATCTAATTTAATTTAATAAAGGCTTACACTAACAGGTGGAAATCTCACACACACCCAAATGGGTGTCTTTAGTAAATGGGTAAATAAAAAAACCCACCATAGAGGTGGTTCATGTTGAGGTTGAAAACCTCCAACCGAGGTAGGGTGATATGAGGGATTAAAATTCAAGTTCAATAATTAATTTCAAGTTATTACTAAATTCAGGGTTAATAATCAGAGGGTCCATTTTGTGGCACAATTTTGATCAATTTTTAAATCATATTACTTTTTGGGAAAAGTTATAAACCACCTACCTTATGACTTTAGATAAATCCTCACCCAGTTTCAGCTTCAAATGTTTTCTAGAACATAATAAATACGATAAATAGAAAAATAATATAAAAATAAGGAATATTACCTTTCATTTAAGAAGTTTTTTAAAAGGGGATATAAACTCAGAGAGTAAGGAAATATATTAAATAACTTTCTGATACAATTCAAATGTGATGAGTGGTAATCCGATCAGAGTCCATATGAGGGATATGGATCAATGCCCAGCTTAAAGAAGAGGTGGAATTACAAGCATTAGAGGAGGGAATATACATAGAATAAATAGAAAAATATGGTTAGAGTTAATAATAAATGAGGGTAAAATGGATTTTCAACCGACTTTAAAGAGTCTCATAGTTTAGCTGCATGATTGTCTTAACTGTGCGCTAACCATGTGCAAGCACTATCTAAGGGAGACACCCCTCCAGAAGGTTAGGTGAATGGTTATCCTAACCATGAACAACCCAAGTAAACCCCCTCTAAACAATGTCTACATATTACTACATGACCATGTGACTTGGGAAGCATGGAGTGACAAATTGTGTGACACCATTTGTACCCAACTTGGTTTAGGTGGATAATTAGAACTAACTATTCTCAAACCATGTGCCTGACTCTATTCATCCAAAAACCAAAAATTCATGTTCCAAAAATCCATGGACTCTCTTAAAACACTCCTCAAAATATAATTCACTTTGATAAGAATATAACTAAATATTAAAACTAAAATTTAAAGGTTGCAAACCTTAGGAAAAAACTAGGGTTTTATAACCCTTTATACCAATTAACCATATTTACCTTAATATTAATGATCATATTAAAAAAAGTTTTTAAATATATTTCAACTTATTTTAAAAATATATAAAAATATTCCTCCTGAAATAACCATTTTATTAAAACATATACTAAACCTGAGGGTTTTATTCTCATAAATATCTCCCAAAATAACCTTAATCATCTTAAACTCTCTACACATAAAACCTCAGAAATTTTATCAATTAATTTTGATCAATAATTGAATTATTAATCCATAATGGTATAAAATTATATTAAAATATCCTTAGATAAATCATCCCAACCTGTAATTTTATATAAAAACATGCCACATATACCAAATATAATTCCTTATTTCTTAAACACCCATAATTATGATTTTAATAACATGTATTTAGTATTATTATATTATAAAAATATTTTTGGGTTTAGAGGTTTATTTAATTAATAAAAATTATTATATATAAAACCCTAAAAAAATTGGGCACAACCACTAAAAATATATTTTTTTCTACAAAAATAGGATTATTGAAGTTAAACTCTTTCTTTACACACAAGATGTTTTATTTTTTTTTGAGAAAAAAATCCATAGTGAAATGATACACCATTATATAGATCCTACTCATCCTTAGGATCTATTAAAAACATTTGAAAACATTTTATAGTCACAAAAAATCTCATTAAGGGATATAAATGAAAAGAAACCCACATGCCTACTTATAGAACTTCAAAACGTATAGGAATATTTTCCTTTTTCATAATAAACATTGAGCTCAATTATTCATTTACCTATTTATGAAAAAACATAATTTATCAATAGTTTTCAAAAAACACATAGGAATAATTCATAAAGGTAAAATCATAATCATGAATGTTTCTTGAAAAAATATGAAAACTCATGAATACCTTTGAAAAATAATCTATTAAACCTTTAAAAAGCCATAAAATGTCCTTAAAAACATATTCTCATTTTCTCACATTTAAAATAAAAAATATCCCTCAAACAATTTATAGGTAGATCTTATAGGTATCCACCGGAATTATCCTTACTTTTACCCTTAAAAGAACCCTTTCAAATTAATCACATAAATGGATAATTCCCATATCACCAAGAAGTAACTTATCATTAGTAAACTTTCGTGGTTTACCCAATTCATTGGTGAGCTGTATCGATATCAACCATTATCATAGTTTTTCATGCTCACCCATCATTCATATAAAAATTCCAAGAACCATAAAATTAATAAAAATACATATATCTTATACTATAAGCATAAAACACATTTGAATTGGAATTAAAGCTCTTAAGTAATCACACTCTCAGTTATCTAGAAACCTATGAAGAAATTTCCACTTCCTTAGGAAAATTTCTTTAAACTAAATTTCTTTAAAATATTTAGAAAATTATTTTATATGAAAATAACCATGGAAAATTTTAAAGTAATCTAAAAATAATATAATGTTTATGATGATTCTAAAAATTAGTTATGTGTTAAACATTAATTAACATTCTTTTGTTCTTGGGTAAAAAGTGTCTAAAGTGTCCCATATAGATTATGTTTAAATTTTTACTTTTTAAAAACATTTTAAAAAGAAATTAAAATGTAGTTGAAAGTAAAATTTACCAATATATTAAGTTTAAATATTAAAATAATTTAGTACATTTTAAATAACATGGACATTGATAAAAAAATATTTTAAAAAATTTAAAATAACATTTTGAATAAAATCCATTACTTGATGTCAAAATTCCCATGTAAGTACATTAAAACCCATATAATAAACTTATATTAATTATTTAATTTTTTAAAAAAACTTTCAGATTTATCCATTTATTATTATCCCTCTAATTTTATTTATTATAATGTCTTATATTGTTAATAAATCAGTTGTGTTCATGTCATCTGTTTTGAGGTTATTCGGTTCAAAATCTGAAAATAATTATGGTAGGTTGACTATGAACAAAAATATCATGTTTTTATAATATAAAAAATAATAATAATTAAATAATTATATTTTTTATATATTAATTAAAACTTTCAATGTGTCCAAGAACTATGGACAAAAAACATAACATCACTTCATGGAGATGGTAGTCTACTCGTACGCATGGGGAGCATCATCATTTTTCAACAGATCAAAAGGGAAGAAATTAAGTAATGTATTATTTTTATTTAATCCTAATTATTTTATAAATATCATATATATTTATTTTACCTATCATTTTAACCATCAAAATCAGATCGTTATGAAAAATGAAACCCAACACATTCTGGAGGTGGTAGTCCACACATGCACACAAGCAACGTTATCATTTTCCAAAAAATGGAATATTTGGATGATAAGTAAGATATAATTAATATCTTATATATTCATTAAATACATCATAATAACCAGTATTGTGAGGTAGTTCTAAAAAAACTACATCTCTTCATGGAGGTGGTAGCCCACACATATGAGTGATGTTTTCATTTCCCACAGGATGGAAAAGGATATGAATAAAGGTTGTACCTTAAACATAATAACATATAAATATAATAAATATAAAAATATTACTATATAATCATATCTATAGAATATTTTAAGGATTTGGAGGTGTAAATAAACATTAAAACACTCGGTTAAGAGTTATACTCCACTTTGAGAATCCTCCATTGTCTTACACCTTAATCCTTTTTGATTGGTCCTTTGGTGAGAATAAAACCACTAGGAAATGAAAATCAAGGATGTTAAGGTGTTTGGGTAGTTATTTTATGAAAACAATGGGTCAATATGTGTGAGGAATAGATAAGATAAATTTTCAATTTATATGTGAGGCGGGTGGTAGTCTTGTAAATATATGAAATGTTAATATATAATATGTGACTATTTTATGTAATATGGATCAAAAAAGACATAAATTTTAATATAATGAGTCTATGGTTGAAATAAATTCAATTTTTTACATGTTTATGTTTCATTTTAAACTTATCTCTTAGTTTAACACCTTTTTAACCCTTTTAACATTAATTATGGTAATAAAATTTTAAATCTCTAAGAGTCAAGAAAGTAATTTTAGAAATTCCAATTGGAAAATAAATGAACAATTATTGATATTATCTTCAATTTGTAATTCAACTAAGTTATGATATTATTTTTATTATTTTTTAATGATTTAGAAATAATTTTGGAACATTTACTATCATTTATATTCAGTTTAATGAGTATTTATATATCTTGAATTTAAGGGAATCTAAATGACAAAAAATCATTTAAAAATACTTTAACGATCCCTAATACCAAATAATAATCCAAAAAATTCATATAATACCATAATTAATAAAATATATACTACTTTCACAATTTTTCACATAATTTAATTGATTTTTCTGTTATCTATACAAGCATTGCGTCGACATTGTGTAACTATTAGAGATAATTATATCATCAATAAAAATTAAAAATAAATTACTTTCATAAAAAATTATTAACATTTAAAAAAAATTATAACTATTCATAAGTTATTTTTATCTCTATGAAAATATATTAGAGATATTAAAAGGAAAATAGTGACATTTTTTAATTATCCTTTACTTAAAATAACATAAATGTTATTACAAAAGGAAAGTGACATAAAAGGAAATATTTTTTAATAGATGATAATTATGGATGGAATCTAGTCGTCCAATGAAATAAATTCTAGTGTAGTACTGATTTTTAGACCTTATCCCATTGTTTTAATCCCATTTAATCCCTTTTACTCTTTACTATTGTGATAAACATTTACCATGGTAACTATCTATTATGAATAAAAATGAAATTGAACTCATAAGAAATATGAATACGCTGATTCAAAATATAGATTAAATTTTATAATATTTAATTTAAAGAATTCATAAAAATAAATAATTTCAATATATGTGTTTTAAATGAAAAGAATTTTTTTTTGAAAAAAGTATATATTTTAAAGAAAAAATGATTTTATACCAAAATCATGTATAATATTGATTCCTAAAGAATTAATTGGATTATTTTTAATAAAATGGGTCTAATTTTACTTTAAATATGATCTAAAAAATAATATTATTCTAAAAAAACTTTAACTGAAATTATAGGTTTTATAAAAACCAATATTTTTTACTTTTAACTCAAAAATATGTAATTTCATAAAAATAAAAATAATCTTCCTAATATTTTTTTGGTAATTTTTATTTCAAAAATAAAGTTTATTTTATCCATTTAATTTTATAAAATTAATAAATTTATCATTTAAATATACATCAAAATATAAATGAAACATAATTTTATAGAAAAATGACCATTTTAAACTTTTACTATTCTTAACCTTATGTGATTTAATTCTTATTAATTAAAATTAAGCACTTATTTCCTAGTTATTAATAAAGAAAATCATTATCGAAAAATTTATATATATATTTCATATTTTTTCTCATTTTTATACCCTCCAATCCAATAGCTAGATTATAAACTCATATTTAAATAATAATATTTCTATAGTGTATCATGTTACAAAGTGTATTGATTGAACTGATAATGTCACTATGGGGTGCTCAAATTTTGTTCACGAATAATATTAAAGGGATATTATAACTACAAACTTACTATTATGAAAACCCAAACTCCAATAACCTAGTGTCAATGTCTACTTTATTACATTGGAAAAATATACAAGTGATCTAATCCAAAATGTCTGATCACCTTAGTAGTCTTTAATAACAAGATATATAAATGATTACAATTTTGAATTGGAAATAAAATTTAAAAATAAACAAAAGATAATTTTAGACATCCTTGTAAGTCATTCAAATACTTCTTCTTCTTATCCTTATGAAAAGTAAAAAAATAAGGGTGAGTTAAAATTCTAAATATGGGTTAAGTATAATGGATGATATTATGAGTAAATAAGGAATAATCAATATGGAAATGCGAATAATTTAAAAAACAATAAATTTAATCAACACTTGAGTTCAATGATTATCCTTGGCTAATATCAACATAGAAAACACATGGACAATAATAACTAAATTCTTAATGAATGAAATGATAAATATTGGATGTCATGATCTCAAACATTATTCTATCTTTAACAAAAAGTACTTTCAATAATATATTTTAAACTATGGGTAGTCATACACAAAAAACTCATTTAATAAGGCTAACCAACTGGTTTGTCTAATGAGACATGTCAATACATCAAGGTATTATATAATTTTGGGAAGCACACATAATTGCATGTTCAATGCATTCCTCATATATTTAATGATCAATTTAATTAAAAAATAAAATGCTTTTCAAAAAATATCTTTGTTGAGTAAAGAATAAATAATATCGATATTTCTATAGAAAATCGAATAACATTCAAAGTTAAACATTGTATATTCAAATAGTCTATGGTTTAGAAAATAATCACATCCATAATACAAATAATATGAGTATTTAAGATAAATTTAATTTCAAATAAAAAAATTATAATAATAAAATGAGTGTTTCAAGACAAAGTTATCAATCAAAAAATGAATATGAGATAAAACATGACCATTATTTCATTTCAATTTTTTATTTTGTACTAAAGTCAAGTAATTTTGGAAAATATAAGATGAATATTAAAAAAATATTTTATTGAATATTTTAATTTTTAAAACCATGTAAAAAATGTAGAAGAAGATAAGTATTTTAAATTGGTTATGGTTGTAAGAGAATCAATTAAAATTAAACATGTTAAAAAGAAACATTCCTTTGGATTTTTTTTTTAAAATTCAAAATAACCCTTTAAGAAAACATTAAAAAAATTCCATTTATTTTTTTTAAAAAAATTCAAAGAAAATTAAAATTTCCTTAATAAATAATTTGGGTAAATAAAAAGGATTTTTTATAACAATTTTAAAAATTATGGACACAGAAGAAAAATGTTCCCGATCATAAAGAGAAATAAGATCATTTTTTCTTTTAAACATTTTATTTGATTTAAGTGAAAAGAGAGGGAAACATGGATTAAAAATTAAACACCTTAAATATGTGGAGGATAATAAAATTTATGGGGTTTATGAAATATATATTATAATATTCTATCAATGAAAAATATAAGCAACCCTAGATAAATGATATTGTAAAATGAATTCTTACATCTTCGGTATCTTTTAAATTGTAACCCCTTGAAAGTGTAGCTTCAATTAAAACTTTAATCGTCATGAATAAATATATATTACTATTAAATATATAAAAATGTAATTATATAAAACACATATAAGTAAATAAGTGCATAATATAAAAATATTTCTCAATGAAATTGGAATTTAGAAGAAATCTTTAACAACGATCTTACTATTGAAGTGAGAATCAATCATTAAAGTGATTATGTTTATATAATGGAAATCCTAATATATCAAGTGTAAATACCACATGATAAAATAATATTTCATTTTACAGATAATCATTTCATAATATCATAAATAAATTTTAAGTATAACCCATTGAATGGAAATTTACTTGTGAAACCCCTTACCTCACATTTACCCTTAGTTGAATTTTATTTAACCAACTGTATTATAGTTTTAAAATATAATTAAATTATAAATAAAATAAATTAATATTCTTATTATAATATATGATTCTTTTATAACATCATATTAGGAATTGGTTGACAATATTCCAATATTATCATTGTTTTGGGAGTTAACTGCTTTATTTTCTCATGCATGTTTTATCACAGAAGTTCTAGTCCTTGTAATATGATTATTGTTTAATTATTTGATGAAATTTATACGTTATATAAATATCATATATAGTAATTAAATATTTCCTAATTATTATCCATGTAAATAAAAAATGAAAATGGATCACAACACTTTGGGGATGTGGTAGTCCACACATACACATGAACGACATTATCACTTTCCAATGGATTGGAAAAGGTGGAAAATGGTTATTCCAGAATCATAGTAAAATCATACTAAATTAATAATACAAGATTAATTATTTTATAATGTGTACATTAGATTTAGAGGAAGTATAAGATAATTAAATTTGATAGATTCGGTGAAGATGATTACCTCTTCATCAGTATAATTTCTTTGGTTATCCTCTTAAGGGGAATAGGGTTAGTCTTTTGGAAATAAAAAAACCTCTAGAACATGTATACGTATTTTTAGAAAGGAAATGTCACAAACCAAACCAGGGTTCCATCCAACCCGACACCCGATCCAACCCGTGTCAAGGCCCAAAAAACATCCCCAATCTCCATGGGCTGGAAAGTAGTGATTGTGTATCAACAAAGCACTTTTGGGAATGATTTAACCCAAGATAACAAACCATAAATAATACTCAATAATAAACCATCACACCAAGTTCAATATCCATAACCACAAATGAATCAACAATTTTTTGCTAAACATTTTACAATATTAACCAAAACCAAAATACCAAAATGGGAGGGGAACCACTCAAAAAAACTCAAAAACTTCATGCAACAAGAGGGTCATAACCTTTAATCCACCTATACAAACACCTATAAGATATGACAATAGATCCACCATCACCACCATGATACATATTGACTTCACTAAGTTTATACATAATAAATTCTATATACACTAAATGGTGTATGCCGGGTATGAGCCAAATCATAGTACGATTCCACCCAAAATGGAGATATTACCTAAAATAACATTAAAAGAAAAGTTAACATAAATGTTTTTAAGAAAACGATAATTTTTTTTAAGGAAAACATTTTTAAAGAATTAAAATTCAAAGGAAACATGATTTTAAAATTATAAATAAAATAAGGACCACCGTATGAAGAAGGTGGGAACCATATCACAATATAAAAAACATCATGGGAAATACCTAGAAGTACTATCACTAGTGGGGGAATAGGAACCTTGTATCTCGATAAAACAAGGTACAGAAACCGTAACCCACAATGTCCTTTTTCACAAGCCACTAAAGTAGAATTCATCATAATGCTTAGTAGTCTCCAATCATCATCATAATTTAGATAGTTCTATATCTACAATCCTGATAGAATAAACTTGGCCTCCGACCCATCAATCTAACTAGCATACTAGTCTATGTCCTCCCACCTAGATTCCTAAGATTCCCTTTTATGATCAGGTTCCATTCTACATGTCACATGTATCACCACTTTCAAATACAGACATCAAAAATCATGAACACACATAAAAACCACCACTTTCCATAGGAAAAATCCATATCAAGCACATAAACACACAAAATCCATTTTAAAACATTCTTCACACCACTAACACAATTCATAAAACCCATTTAGAAGCACAAAGGGGTAAACACACATGAAATTAAACCATTTCCATTTTTTGAACCAATTTTTCAAAGAATACAAACTATGAAATCCTTTTGAAAATAAATTTATCACTTTTACATAATTCATAGAACACTTTAAAGAAGTAAACAAATAATACAAAATAACCTAATAATGATAAAACATAGAATCACCTACCTCAATCTTGGAAACTTATGGAATCTGGTTGAATACCAAAACCACACCACTAAGAGACCCTATAAAGGATATATTAAACAAAAAACATCAATCTTTCACACAGAGACTCAATATTTAACACCTATTAGTTCATATAACCTACTGGAAAAGAAGATCCTAATGAGGGAGGAAGAAGAACCCTAAAAGTAGGAAGAAACTGAGAGAAAAGTGGATTTCTTGATGACTCCTTGAATATCTAAGGCCAAAATAACCCATACAATAGAGTTCAAGGGGGACTGGAGAAAGTGGAAGAATCTCTTAGGGATTTAAATCCCATATAGTTATAATTGAGGGTGGTTTGGGGTTAAAATTAGGGGATGATATAAAAGTAAACTCCCAATTTTAATGATGTTGATAGGCTATATGTTTAGCCTACAAGGTTTTCCAAACCATGAGGTCTCCTATGTCCAAGAGGAAACTGGCCACACAGTTTCTTGTGTGAGGGTTCATTACTATGTGTTCTAGATTGAGCCACTATCCAGGGTGAATAGTTTTCATTAGGATGGCACACAGTTTCACCTAACCATATGCTAATCATTTTCCACCATCTGTAGGGTCTAAAAACATAATTTTCCCAAAAAACTATTGGGAAAACAAAGGGATAATGACAACACCAAAAATAAACAAAATAATACCTCAAAATAAAATCACAGATATAAAATTTTTCCCCAACATGAAAACTTTCCATCCCCAAAAAGTCATCCTGATGAATGATCAAAGAACAAGAATGAATGTTTCTCCTCAACCTAAGTCTTGTGTTAATCATTAACATGATTTCAAACAACTCATACCAGTGATATGGACTTCCCTTAAATCACTTTATCATGGATATCCACAATTCGTACTGGCCTCTCAAACATAGATAGATCTAATTCCAACTCCAACTCTTCCCAATTAAACACATGATACGATTCTATATTATACTAATTTAACTAAGATATATGGAAAAAGTCATGAATTTTCATCAACTATGAAGGATAATCCAATAGGTGTTCCACCTTTCCAAATTTCTCAGTAACCTTAAATGGTCCAATATATCTCTTTGTTAGCTTCCATTTCTTACTAAGATGATAGTGACCCAAGCGAGGAGCCACTTTTAGAAACACCAAATCACCCACAAATAATTCCAAAACTCATCACCTTTGTTCAAAATAAGACTTTTAGATACTATGTTCCTTTAAAAAATGTTTTCTGATCAGAATCACTTTATCAGACATTTCCTTCACAAGTATTTTTCCAAAAAATGAGGTATCACCCACCACTTCCCAATAGAGAGGAGACAAGAACCACTGTCCACAAAGAACCTCAAAGGGTAAAATTCTTATTGAGTATTGGTAACTGTTATTATAGTAAAATTCAACCAACCCCACATGGATATACCATAATGCTATGAAATTTAACACACATTTCTAGAGAATTCTTTCCATGATTTGAATCTCCAATTCCATTTGACCATTTTTTATTGTGGTATGTCATAATCAACTTGATATGAAGCCCATTGCCTTCTAAAATACTTCCCAAAACTGAGAGGTAAAACTTGGGGGCCCTATTTGAAACAATATTCGACAAAACAACATAAAGAATCAATATCTCCTAAACACAAAACAAACCTAATTAATCAACTTTGGTTAAATACTTGATCAGAATAAAATGGTCTGATTTGGTTATATGGTCTATCACTACCCAATTGGAATTTAGTCCCCATAGTGTATAAGGAAATCCCACAATAAAATCAATGGTGACCTCATCCCACTTCCAATTAGGAATGGTCAGGGGATGATGCAAACCAGATGTCCCATGGTGCTATGATTTAACCAACTGACATGTACAACACTTTGATACAAAGTTATATATGTGTCACCTCATACTTGGAAACCAGAATTGATGACGCACAACATAAAACAACTATGTGGTATCGGGATGAAAGGCCCATTGAAACTTGTGGCTACCCTACATCACCATCTTTCTCAATGATAGTGGCACCATGAAATGACCCATAAAACAAAAATCACCCTCATGATAAAAAAATTCACAAGGAACAACCCCAACATTTAAGAGCTACATTTAATGTTGACACAAATCATCACTAAAGTACTCTTTACAAACCAATTATAGAAGGGAAGGTTCCAATTGAACACTATCCAAAAACACACCACCACTATGATCCTTGTTCTCCAGATGAAACTTAGAAAAAAGTCTCATTAATGTTCACTCATCATTGGACTCTTTCAAATCTTGGACCAAAACTTTTCTACTCAAAGCATTTTTGCCCATATTACCTTCATTCAGGGTGTAGATGATATCGATATCAAACCCCTGAGTGTACTCTACCGAATGACACTACCTTAAATTCTGATCTTTATGGGAGAATATGTGAGTCAAACTCTTATTATCTGAATAAACCAAAAACTTCTCCAAAAATAAATAATGATTCCATGTATTCATGGAATTCATTATAGATACTAATTTTTTATCAGGTGTGGGGTAATTTTTTTCATGTGGTCAGAGTTGGTGAGAACCATACATGACCACATAGCCATCTTACATCAGCACACACCAAAGACCCATACCCAAGGCATCACATTAGACCACATATCACTTTCTAGACTCATTAAAAATTTAAATAGGGGATGCAGTCAACCACCACTTAATCTCTAAAAAAGACACTCACTACTGCAAATATGGCCTTTATTAGAACTTATAAAAGGGGATCCCTTTTATCTGTGGTAAAAAAAGCGTTGATAAAAGTGGTCTTTTATCAGCGCTAAAAAAGAGATGATAAATGGGTCCTTTATCAGTGCTTTTTTCAGTGTTGATAAAAGTTAAAAAACATTAAAAAATAAAAAAACAATTATTCAATTTGGGGAGGGGATTCAACAGTGCTTTAAGCCTTCTTCAATAGACCCCACCCTAGCCTGCACGCCCCACCCCGCACACCCCCAGTATACACCACACCCCATCCTTTAACATTTCTTAGCCCCATTTTCCACCCACGTGGGCGCCCTGCCTCTTCCTAGATTCGAACCCCATACTTCTTGCCTTTACGCCTAAAACTTTACCACTCCACCAAAATTCTTTGCTCTCCATTTAATAATATATCTATTTATATATATATATATAGTTATATTTACTCATATATTAATATATATTTATATTAACATATATATATATATTAATATATATATTTAGTTATATTAATATACATATATATATATATATGTATATCAATATACATATAGTTATATTTATATATTAATATATTTATCTATATATTAATATATTTATTAATATATTAATATATATTTATAAGATCAGTTTTAAATACACTTATAAAATATGTTTTTGTGTGTGTTTATAAATAAATAAATAAATAAATACATATATACAACACACACACATATATTATATGTGCATCTGTAAGTATAATTATACATATTTATATATATTTAAAAATATTATATATTAATATGTATATACATATGTTTAGAATATATAGATAATATATATCAATTTGTCAATAAAGACACACACAAATACATATATATACATGTACAAAAATATATACACACACACAAATATATATGTATACCGGTGCGGATAAATTCCATATTTTCAGTAGTGATTTATAGTCGTTTGAAGTTAGTGTTACGTTTTTAACTTATTTTAGATCTTTTATTTATTTTTTTATTTTTTGTGTCTTAAAATTGTTATTAAATGATTATTAGTTGATGATAATTAGAAAATTATTAATTAATAATTTTTAAAGATATTTTATAAGTTATTTTCACTACATATATTATATATTAAGTGAAAATGATTATTTATACTTATCTAAAACATATTTAAAAATATATATATTATATTTATATCAATATAAATACAATTATATATTTATATATCAATATTTTATTTTTTATGAATTTTTTTTGACATATCCACTTTTTCAGTGCTAGGAAAAAATGCACTGATAAAGCCCCCCTTTATCAGTGCTACTAAAAAAAGAACTGATAATGGGGACCCCTTTAACAATGCTAAACAATGATAATAAAGGGTAACTTTCTACAGAACCTTTTTTGGTGCTGTTAAAAGTACCCTTTATCAGTTCTTTTTTAGCATTGTTAAAGGGTGATGCTGTGGAAACCTAGTTTTGTGGCAGTGACTTGACACTCTGAACTCCATTAAAAATTTACCCCCTTCAAAGTGAGCTCCTCTATGGGGGAATAATGTCAAGAAAAATCTCTAACGAATCACTTATAATATAACACCAAGCCCATAAAACAACTGATCTAAAAAATTCTTGGGCTACTCCTATGAAATCATTGCACGAGTCTTCTCTGGGTCAACTAAAACCCCTCATTCTGAGACCTCATGATCCCGAAACATCACCTTCCCAATCCCAAAGGTTGTCTTGGAAAACTTCTCATTGAGGTGATGATCTCGAAGTGTGCCCAACACATTCCTAAAATTCCATTTGTTCTCCTCCTTGGTCCCATAATAAATTAGGATGTCATTCAAAGATACCATAAGGAACGAATCGAGGTACTGATAGAAAACTATATTCCTGAGCTCTATAAAGACTTTTGGATCATTCATTAATCTGAAAGGAAATAATAAATAAAAAAATGGTCATTCCTACTTTGAAAATCCATTTTCGAAACATCTGGCCCCATGATTTTGACCTGATGATACCCAAAATTCAAGTCAATATTAAAGGACCACTTTACCCCTTAGTTTGATCAAAAAGGTCTTCAATACAGAGCATAGGGTATTTTTTCTTAATCTCTACTCTATTCAACTTCTAGAAATTAATACAAAACAAGAGTTACCCATCCTCCTTCTTAATGAATAAGATTGTGGAATCCAATGGAGAGATGCTTAGGTGAAAGAATACTTTGGATTCCAAATCATCCAATTATACCTTTAATTACCACAACTTAGTAGGAGAAATATGAAATGAGGGAAGAGACATCAGTTTTGTTCCTTACACAAATTCAACTATGAAATCCACATCCCACTCTAGTAGTAAACCAGAAAATTCCTTTAGAAATACCTCTGGGAACTCATGAACCATAGGAGGCAGTCCACCATTATGAATAATAGCATCATACTCTAATAAGAGCGATGGAAACTAAAGAATGATATTTCCCAACTTTGGAAGTGTGTGTTCATCACATACTAACCAAGGATCTCATTCATCCCAAAAAACCTAGTTATTACCATTAGGTTCCTGAAACTCACTCAATGTCGATAACAATTTATGTGCACCTAAAAATGAACCATCCAATCCATACTGAGGATCCCGTCAAACAGGACCATCTCAAAAACTAGAAAATACAATTATAGTCTAAACCCCTAAAATGCTGAGTTCACAATAAGGATACATGAAACCCTACTATCACATCTCACCAAGAAGTGTTACCAACTCCATCACACACAACCTAATTTTAGTTGAAAATTTCAACACATCCATAGGAAGGGAAAATATAAAATAAACAGAGGCACTTTTATCAAACAAAGAAACAACCATAAATGATTCAATAAGAATGGTACCTCAAACTATCACAGGTCCTTCATCAGTCTTCACCAGTGCCTAATCCACAACATGCAGATGTCTTATATCTACCTAAAGTTGTGATTTAGGAATGACATGTGGATCTAGCTTGAACTGACCTTTTCCATAATAATATCCATCCCTGCCACCAAACCTGGAACCCATCATCCAGGATGGATCATATTGTGCTGACATCCCCATAGAATATTAGATCATACCTCACTCTGATATGGGCACGCCAACTTGAAAACCCACCACAAGTGCCTTAAAATTATACACTGATAGAAAGGCCTGCATTGGTATAAACAAGATGATTTCATATTCCATGACATCCCACAATTATAGTATAAAAATGATCCATTACCCAAGGCCATAGATGAAGATAGTTGAGACAGATGGACTGAACTACCACCTCCCTTCTTATTATACTAATATCGATTCTTCTTCTTCTCATATGAACTAAAACATACCTGGCCCACTAGTGACACTACCCCAGAGAAACTAGACATTCCAGTATAGTCGATCTCCACCATCAAAGCATGATCAACCACCTTAGAATTAGTCTTCAACTTAAACAAGAATACTTCAAATCAAATATCCATTCGCAACCCCATTTCAAACTTTTGATCCTTCAACAACTCATTGGAGGCTACCTTAGGTGCGAACCAAACCAACTCAATAAAGTAATTATCATACTTCATCACGTTCTAATCCCTCAAGTGAAGATAAAAATACTCATAGGTCTTGGGGAATTACAAGGTCTCAGGGAAATACTGCTCATTGAATATGACCTTGAAATCCTTCCAAATCATTTGTTCATGCTTCCCAACATGAACCACTATGTCTCACCACCTCCAACTAGGACCCTACAACAAAGACTAAAAAAAATTCACCCTGAATACCTCAGGATTATCAATAAACCCAAACATTCTCTCAAATTTCTCAAGACACTCCTCCACCTCCAAGGGATCTATGCTACCCCAGAAGGATGGAGGGTTCCTCTTGGATAACTCTTAAGCTTTTTTCCTTTCTAGGACCTATCTCAGCTTCCCCAAAAAGACAAGAACTTGAGACCTCTCTCTTAACCAGCACATGGACATACAAAACCACTTATTCTACTAGTCCCTAATAAATTTTCGAGTGATAAATCTCTCCTACATCTTACAATGGTTGAATATGAAATATTTGAGGAGGAATATTGATATATAATGAAAAAACCATAAGAAAAACCATCAATGCATAATTACAAAAAACATTAGCAATAACAAAAAACTACCAACACTTTTACAAATAAAACCACAAAAAACTCAATAACAAACACAAACCCCTTTATTCATGCCCAATGTCCACATACAATTTGTTTCATTTACGCCTCACCTAGAGGAAACATCAATCCCAATTCAAGACATCCCATGGTAACTCAAGATCTATCATAAGGTTTGTTGGCCAAATACCCCACTCATAACTAGAACCTCATGCCCCGATAATCCTAGCTCTGTTCTATCAAGAATCTCCCAAATATCATATTCCAATGAATGGGTAAAAACCTCATAAAATACCATTTTTCATGAACCAAGATAGGGTTCCATCCAACCCAACACCCAAAACATCCCATGGAAAGGCCCAAAAAGCATTCCTAATATCCACATGATGGAAATTGGTGAATGGGTATTGATAATTAACTTTTAGGAATGATTTCACCCAAGATAACCAACCATAAACAATAATAAATAATAAATCATCACATCAATGTCAATAGCCATGACCACAAAATATACTACAATTTAAATTTAAACATTTTACAACTTTAAACAAAATAAAAATACAAAAATGAGAGGGGAATCACTCAAACACAACTCAAAACCTCTATTCTACAAGAGGGCCACCACCCTCAATCCACCTCCACAAAAACCTGCAAGAGGGGACACTATAAACTGGATCAACGATCACCACCATGATACTTATTTCCTTTACCTAGATTATACATAACAATGTCTACATTCAAACAAGGGTGTATGTAGGGTGTGTGCCATAACCCAGTAGGATTCCACCCAAAAGAGAGATATTCCATGCCATAACATTATAAGATAAATTAACATGAAAGTTTTTATAAAAATAAATAGAAACAAATTTTATGGAAAACATTTTTAAATAAAACAAATTGAAAGGAAACATGATTTGTAATTATAAAGAAGAAAAGTTCCACTGTATGCTGATGGTGGGCACCACATCACAAAAGAGAACCACGTCACAAGAAATCCCTATAGGTACGAGGAATAGTGGGACCCTAAGAACCTAGTATCTCGAAAAAACATGGTATAATAACCATAACCCAAATTTTCCTCGTGCATGAACCACGAGAGGAGAATATATTCCAAGGTCTAGTGGTCTCCAATCATCATCATAATTTCAATATTGTTTCATATTCAATCTTTCTAGAAGAAACCCAGCCTTAGCCCCTCCAATCCAACAAGAGTACCAATCCTAGTCTTCCCACCAAGATACCTAGGATTCCCTTTTCTTCTCATATTCCATTATACATTTCACATGTGTTGCATTTTTATATACAGACATCAAGCATCACGAAATCACATGAAAGACCAACACTTTCCAGAGGAGAAAAATTAATATCAAGTTTATATGCACACCAAATACATTTTTAAACATGTTTCACACCACTTACACAATTTCTAAAACCCACTTGGAAACACAAAGGTGAAACACACTTCAAATCCAATAATTACCATTTGTAGAACCACTTTTCAAAGTATACACACCACAAAAACCTTTGTAAAACACATTTCATACTTTTTACGCAATCTATAGAAAAATTTCAAGAATAAATGAAAACATACCAAAATAATAAAATAATACCAAAACATGGAATCACCTACCTCAATCTTGGAAACTTCTTGAATTCGGGGGAAAAACAACAACCACACCACTAAGAGATCCAATAATGGAAAGATCAAACCACAAACATCAATATTTCACCTAGAAACTCAATATTCATCCCACATTAGTTCAAAAAACACACTGGAAATCAAGAACCCATAGAGGGATAAAGAAGAAACCTAAAAGTAGGAATATCTTGCGATAAAAAAGACTTACTTAATGGATTCTTGAAGATACAAGGCCAAAATCACCCAAATATTAGAGTTCAAGAGGGAAAATAAGGAGTGGAGGAAGCTCCTTAGGCTTAAAATTCCATATGGTTTGAATTAGGAGTGGTATGGGGTTAAATTTAGAGGGTAAAAAGGAAAAATCCCAATTTTAATTACATTGATAGGAAACATGGTTACCCTTCATGGTTTTACAAACCATACAAAACCATGTGGTCTCATCTGTTTAATAGGAAACAAGTCGAATAGTTTTCTATGGGAGGGTCCAAGCTCATGTAGCCTGGATAGAAACACTATCAAATGTGCATAGCTTTCCCGAGACTGGATTATATTTTACCCTAACCTTGTGCCAACCGTGCACCAATTACTGTAGGGTCCAAAAATCTATTTTCCCTAAAAACTCATAGATAAACAAAGGGATAAATATAAGACAAAAAATAAAAAAGGAATACCACAAAATAAAATCATGGATGTGACATGAAATGAGTAGTGTTTAGTAAAGTTGGGATGCTCAATGTGGTGTAAATAAAAGAGAAAAATGGTTTCAGTTTATAAGTGAGGGGAGGGGAACTCTTGGAATAACTCAAAGTTTTAATTCAGTATAAATTAATTGCTTTTGAAAAATAGATCCACATTGAAATATTCAATAATAATATGACGATGAGTATATAACCTCTCATAAAAAAATGGATTTTTATTTTTATTTCTCACTTTTTTGTCTATGTTTTATCCCTTTTGACAATTACTATAATATAAAAACATTTTACCCTTTAAGGGTAAAAAATGATTCCATTAAAGGATAAGTATGAAAACCCTTGCTTTTAACACACTTTAATTCACGATTCATTACATAAAGTCAGACTTAATAAAATCTAAACATCATAAGGCCTAATTTATTTGGGTGATTATCTACATAGTAGGAAAAATTGAAAATGGGATACAAAAAAATTATAATAAAAACTCCATAACATGCATTTATATTTCATGGATCTTTTGAAACTACACATGATAATCTGGGGGAATTCATAAGAAAGGGGTAGTCTATAAATCCCAATAAGGGAATAAACAAACCATAGAATCAGTTAAATTAGTACATGTGAACCAAGAGGCATATAAAGGTATTGTAATAGGGGTGAGAATCATAATATTTAACAATGAAGTATGATATAACATGATATCATAATGGAAATATATGAATGTGGTGACAACATTAAACATGAAATCATAAACATAGGTTAAGGATAACCACAAAAAATTATAACATGGAGGACCATAATGAATTATGTGTACTCCCAAATCCCATGCATGGAAAATCTTTAGAATATAACATTACCCAATGCATTGGAGGGCTATCTGGGTGCACCCATCATAATATGTACATGCTCATGTGTTCTACATACATTATTCAACATAAGGACATATTTAATGACATTTAATACCAAGATCAAGGAGAGTGGGTCCTATAAATGGAAGTACCTAATCAATTAATTAAAGGTACTTCTATTTGAATACACTTGAGTGGAAATGGAAATGGGTATTCATAATACAAAAGCTTGGCATCGATAAATCACAAGATAATTTCAACAACCTAATGGGGGTATTTAATTATTTATGGGAGGGATTAATGTTAGATAAATGGGTCTATAATAACATCAAATTCATTAGGTAATTAATAGGGTTTTATATAATATATACCAACATAATCAAATAAAAAACCAAAAGCATAACATAAAGGGCGTGCTTGAATAAAGAGGATAAGGAGAGGAATCCTTACCTTGAGAGGGTACTGAAAAAAGCTTGGGAGGAGATTCTTAAGATATTGGGGGCACCTTGGTAGTGATATAGAGAGTTAATTTAAGATTAATTTAATTCTATGATTTCTTAGAGTGAGGATAATTGAGAGTTTGGGTGGGTATATATAGAAAAAGAGAGGAGAGTTCTTTATTAATTTCTAAAATTGGGTTTTGGACTCTAAATGGTAAAGTAATCACAAACACAAACCATAAAATGGGTTTTACCATGGTTTATAATAAAGTGGAGTGGTTTTTAATTATTTTACATGTTTAAGAATCAATACCATTAATATTATACCCTTGGGGATGTGGAAGTGAGTCATGTTTATAAAGATTTGATTTGAAAACCATAAAATTAAAAATAGATTTTGGAGTATTCATTAAGGATTTATATAATTAATAAAATAACCTCAAAAAATATTATTTTAAAGGGAAAAAATAATTTTGGTCATGTATAACATTTATATTTTTTATTACATAACTTTTGGGATTTTTATGAAATCATAATACATACCATATAATTATATCGAATTTAATTGTTTCCCAAAAAATCAGTTCTCTTGGAAAAATATAAAAAATAAACCATTGGATAATTTTTAAATTAGGATTCCAAAAAATTATTTATTTTATTAAAATATTTCTATAAATATGATAATTTAAAATTTTAAATAAAAAATACCATTTATTTTTAAAATATTTATTTTTTGGAAATAATAGTTTTATGGACCTTATAAAAATCACATTTGACTTCAGAATATTATATTATCATTCAAATTTAATAAATATTATTTAATAAAAATATATTTTTTTAAATATAATTTACTTAAAAAATTATTAAATTCATCAAAACGTTTTTCTTGATTGGAACTATGTATTTCCCAAAAATATAAATTGTGTTTCATTATACCATAATCTAATTTATATTAAACTCATTATTTAGTCATTTAAAAATTAATATTAAAAATGAAAAAATCTAATCATTTATAATAAAAAAAAGTATAAAAATTCAAACTTTTAGGGTCTAGATACATAACCATTTATAACACCAATTAATTCCCTAATGGTATGGTGCACAATGGGGATATTTTCTTAACGTGTTTCAGCGTACATGGTTTGTGTCATAATCTTGATGAGCTTCAAATTTTCTAGTAAATTACTTTGTTAATTGATTTTTTTTAATCTAATCGTAGTTTTGGTCATGGGAAAATATCATTTATGTTATCTACCTCAAAAGATATGATAAATGGGCTTCATATGGTATGATCTTACTGGTCGAGGTCATCGATTCTTATGTTCATATAAATTAGACTTTATCATAACCTTTAATATATACTCACCTTAATGGTCATTTTAAAATAGCTATATTATCAATGTATATGATTCTTAATAGTCTTTTAATACCAAACATGTTATAATAGTCCAATGTTGTGCATTTTTTTCTATAACTACATAACGTAATAAGTCATTTATTCAAAAAAGGGAATTTCATTTATAAGAGTTTAAGTTGTTATAATAAGAAAACCATTAGTGGAATATGAATGATATTTTAAATAATATTCCATTAAATTGGCTAAGTATAATATGTTTTATAAATTTTAAATCATTTAATAAAATTTTCTTTATTATAAAATATAATTAATGTCATTTTTGATCTATTCATTTAATATTACTTTGAAAACAACATGAACTCAAATGGATTAAAATATAAACCTTTAAAACATCCCTAATATGTTAAATTTATCTATAAAATTAAATTTATACTATAAATCAGTCAAAAAAATTAATTTTATGTTTTTTAAAATCATTAACAATATTTTTCTACTACTTGCACAAGCATTATGTCAACATTGCGTAAGCGTCAAAGCTAATTTTTAAGTCAGTAAAAATTAAAAATAATTTACCAAGATAATAATGCTAATTTATAATTCAAATAAACATTAAAATCATAACAAACCCCTATTTTATCCTTATCTCAAAATAATATAAATATTATAATCAAGCGAGTAAAAGTTTATATTTATTCTTTTCTAAAAATAATATTAAGGTCAATATCAAAGAAAACTGGAACAAAGTGGACATATTTTTGAACATTTAATAATAGTAGTAAAAATAAAATCATCTATTAGGATAAAAGAAACTATTATATAGTTTTTAAATCCTTATCTCAAGGTTTTAATCCAGTTTTACCCATTTTACCCCTATCGAGGTAAACAATTTTTCCACTACTATAATTCACAATACTTAAAAATAAACTGAAACCTGACTAAAAATTTTGAACCAAATAATTACAAAAAATGGAAACCATTTTTCATGATTAATTTTCTATTATTTATAAAAATTAATTTTTTTATAAATGCATAAAATGAAATGCAAATCTATTTTTTTTTAAAAATGTGTTTTGAAGCATAAAAAATAACTTATATCGAAATCATGAGATTTTTTATTAGAATATTTTAAATTAAATAAATCATATGCAACTAAAATAATAAATAAAAAAATTTAATGTTACTTTTAAAATCATTAATTTAATGAAAATTAATTATAGCATTTGAATAATCTATATTTTCAATTTTCATTAAAAAATAAATCACTTCATAAAAATAGAAAAATATCACCCTTAGTTAATTTTTATGTTATAATTTTAAAAATGAAACTAATTTAATAAAATTAAATTTATAAATTTATAAAATTTAGTTTTTAATCACATTATTGAATAATTTTTTTATTGTGTTATTGTTTCCTTAAGAAGAAAAGCTTACAATGACCAAAGCTCAGGTGTTACGTTATTACCTAAATTAAAAACATTTATCATTGATATTTTCATAATTTCACCTCATGAATAGATTAGGGTAGTTCTTACCCAAAATTTCTTCAGGTTCCCACACCAAATATTCTATCATATTAATTTTATGAAGTACCTTTACCAGTCGAGTCATCTAATTCCAAAAAACTTTTTCTCCAGTGTCCAGAATCTAGATAGGATCTTAACTATAATAAAAAACTAATTCAAATTATATTTCATTGTATGTGTTCAAGGCACTAGTTCTGTCATGTAATTCTTTAACAACGAGACATTGAAAACATCATGTAATTTAGTGAGGTTCGGTGGCATTTCCAAATGGTATTCCATGACTCCAATTCTTTACAAAAATATAAAAATATCTAATATACTAATGGATATATTTTCCTCTCTTACCTAACCTTATAACACCCTTTCATGGAGATACTTTTGGAAAACATGATCTCTAACTTGAAATTCCAATTTTTTCCTTCGGTTATCATCATAGCTCTCTTTCCTTCATTCAGCTGCATTAATATGGACTTAAATAGGATTTAACTTTTCCATTTTCTCCTAAATAAGTACTAGGAAAATAATATTTATTTCAAAAACTTCATCTTAACAATTCAAAATATGATATATCTTGTCATATAATGCTTCATATAGAACAATTTGAATGTAATAATGGAAGTTTTTGTTATAAGAAAACTCTAAAAATGGTAAATAATGATCCCACATACCTTTATGTTAAAATAATAACGACCTAAAGATTCCTGATAAATTTGGAATAATACTTTTGAACTATCTATCTGTTTGAGGGTGATAGACACTACTCAAAAGAAGCTCAGTATCAAGAGCCTTATAAAGAATTTTCATGAATTTTGATGTAAATTATAGATCATGATTAAACACAATTGAAATGGTTTCAACATGAATTATTAAAACTTTATTAATATAGAGTCACTCAAGGTAATCAAAGGGTAAATATAATCTTATAGTAAGGAAATATAGATATTTGGTAAGGTAATAAACAATAACACATATTTCATCTTTCTTTTTATGGATCTATAAATACAGTAAAAAATTCCATTGTAATGTCATCCCATTATATCATAGAAATTGGTATAGGATTCATGAATCCTCTATGATGTTGTCTCTCAACCTTCATCTATTTAAAAACCAAACATCTTTCTATATAATAAGAAATTTACCTCTTTATATTATTCCATCAAAGATATTCCTTCAAATATTTATATATTTTAGTGTTATAGGGTTATATAGAGAAACTCAATATACGATCATTGCATAATAATTTACTTTAAAACTAACGTATAGATGGAACACATAGCCTCTTTCAAAAATTTTGAATTCCATCTTCATATACGAAGTATTCCATTTTCCCATCATTCACGACATTATTTCTCATTTGAAAATTCTCATCTTGAGGCTAATAAATTTATATATTTTCTAATCATAATGTTTTAGAAATCATTTTAAAAACGATTATGTTTACCCTTCTATAATAATTTTCATTTCCATTTTTACTAAATCTAGGAACATAGGATCCCTGTCAACCTACATTTTGGTCTGGAATCCATGATCTTTCTTATCAATCAATTTTCTACCTTATTTTATTTCACTGGGTATTAGTATATTGAGAAATAATAATCTTGTAGTAGTTTGATCCATTTACTTTAACTCATATTGAGATATTTCTATGAAATTATTTATTTTAATCACCTATGGTCTATGTATATCTCATATATTTCTCTATAGATAAAATGTATTTATATATTCAAAGAAAAGACAACATATTCCAACTCAATATCATGAGTAGTATATTTCTATTTCTAAGTCTATAACTACCTTGATGCAGATGTTATAAATTTATCCTCCTCTATAAGGAAATAACAAAGTACATTTTTTAATGCATAACTATATATAAAAAATCCTTCATTTCCCATCAGTAGATTCAAAATTAGAGAATATACCAATCTCATCTTTAATTCTTGATAAACTTCTTCAAATTCCTTTTCCCATGTAAACGTGACACCTTTATGTGTATAATTGGTTAATGGGTTATCAAATCAAGAAAAATTTTAAACAAATCACCATTAGTAACCTTCCAATCCAATGAAGCTACATACCTCAGTTACATTAATTGGTGTATTCCATTCTTTGATTGTCTTTTTTATATACCATATCAACTAGGATTCCATCTATGGAGATAACATGGATATGAAAATAAACTTTCTAAATATAGAGTTCACAATTTCTAAATTTCCTATATAACTTTTTTTCTCTAAGATTCTTAAGAATGATTCACATGTTACTCTCATGGAACTCATATATTTTAGAGTACGCCATAATATCATCAATAAATATCACATAAAAATAATCAATATGTTCCTTGAAGAAATGGTTTATTAGATACATAAAAATATAAGGTTCATTAGTCAATACCTATGTAATTACTATAAAATTTTAATGTACATACCTTATAAGAAATGTTGTCTTCAGAATATAGTTCTTCATTACTCACAATTTATGATACCTAGAATGAATGATAATATTTGAAATATATTGATATCAATAAATTTGATCAATAAATTCATCAATGAAATGTAGTTGATAATTTTTCTTTATAGTAATAGCATTTATTTCCCTATAATCAATGAAAATCCTCATAGATATCTATTTCTTATAAAAACAATAGTGTCTCCCTAAGGTGAAACTCTAGGTAATATAAATCCATTATAAAAAAAAACTATTTTTATTATTTCAACTCCACTAATTCCACATTGTACATTCTTTAGGGATAATTTGATATAGGTTTTTCATAAAGGATTAAATGAATGGAAAACTCAACTTCATTTTCTATTGGATCATTAGAAAATTTCATAGGAAACACTTCAATTTATTCTTGTACAATGAAAATTCATCAATTTTAATATTTTCCTTTCCATTCATCACTTTTTCCTGCTCATTTTCCCCATGAATTTCATTCAGAATAGCTATTGGGGGTGGATCGAGACATGGATCATAAGATTAATCCTCCCCTATAAAGATAAGTAATTCTACATCTTCATGATGAATCCTAATCTCTTATCTTGTCAGTAAATATTTTCATTATATATTTAAATCTAATTCTAAATAAGGATTATATCAAAATAATCCATTTGTATGATAATAAAATCTGAAAATATGGAATATTTCTATGTCATAATGGAAACTTCCTGACATATCCTTATTGTTTTGAGGTTTTTTCTTAGTATTTTTTTACTTACAACACCTTCTTAAGGTTCTAGGGAAATAAATAATTTCTTTGAAAATATAGAAGTTATAAAATATTTTTAAGATCTATAATCAAATAAATATTTAGCTAAATATGATTTTATGATTAATTTACCCACCAACAAATCTTTAGAAACATCAAAATCTGATGTAGTAATCACATATGCTTTGCCTTCTCACCTCATACTCTTATGTGGTAGGTTCCCATGAAACTTGGGATTTTTTTAATAATTCCACAATTCACTATAGCTGTATCATTGGATAAAATTGGTTTATTTCTTTCTCTTACATTCATTATCCACGTGACCCTTTTCTCTACACTTCCAATAAAACCCCATGCCCCATAAACATTTTACAAGATGTTTCCTTACATGATTTTGACATGAAAGAAATTATTTCATTCCCTTCTTATTCTTTAAAGATTTATCATTTTCTTGGTGCTCAACCAACCTCTTATTATATATAATTCACTTGAAGATATAGAATCTAGAAAATTCCTTTTTTGATTTGATATAATATAATACTATTTTATTATATGATGAAAACTTTTGAGAAACTAGTCCCATTTGGAATATTTCCTTAAGGCCTTCAATGAAATGGTTCATATTTCTCTCTAGATTGAGTATGTATCATGTATCATAAATGGATAATCTTGTAATGATATCATCATACTATAAAACATTTTTTCCCTTTTTCTTAAGCTGAAGAACTTTCTCTTCACTTTATTTCACTGTTCTTGAGGGAAATATTTATCGAATAATGTTATTTAAAAATATATCCATTCTATATATTCTATTTCTACTTCTTCCTTAGTATTTTAGATCAATGTACACTATTGGTCAACATAACCTCTTAGAAAATATAATTTCAAAATAACTTTTTCCCTTTAATTTCATCCCAATGCCATAAATGTCTTTTAAAGAGACATAATCTATTTCCCAACTACATCTGGATTAGAAGTTCCACTAAATTATGGAGTATTATGTCACATGAAATGATCTAATTTAGCTATATAAGGCCATGTATTATCATGTTTCTCCATATTTTTAAATTTATTAGTCATAACCTAGGCCATATTCCCTAATATAACCACGATCTACTCAACTTGAACACAAATTATATTAGATTTCTCAGTAGGTAAATCCCTACATTTAGTAGGGGTGTTGATTCTATTTCTATTGTTAAACACCATTACAAAATAATATCACACACCGAGTTATCTCATGATCATCATGAATACTTATTAATAAAATATAAATACATATAATTATAAATGGTATCAAATACTATAAGGGGTTATCATAATTATCATGTTAGTTATGTTCATTTAAAATATGGTTCCCAATGTTTCTATCAAACTTCCTCTAATACCAACTGTAACAACCCCAACTCCAGTAACAAATAGTTAGTATCTAATTTATTATATTGGCATATGTTGGATCAAAATAATGATGTATATGTATATTAGATGTCACAATACAAGGGTGGGGGGGGGGGTGTTAATTGTATGTCTATAAACATTGAATTTAAAAACTTAAGAAAGAACTTAGTTTAAGAGGTCTTAAACTAATACAATTCACAATCAATATGATAGACCATATATGTCTTTAATGCGATGGAAATACTAAGAGGTAATACTACAAGTAATGTAAAACGATTTTATTTGAAATGAATAAAATGATCAGAGTAAAATAAATGTTAATGATTTTACCATATAGCGTATAAAATCTCTTAATGTAATATGAATCATAATTAAAACAATTAAAATTGAGTTGAATATCAAAAAAAAGGAGAAACAATACAATTAACTTTCTAATATAAATAGAAGAAAAAATGTAAAAGTATTACAATCATTTTAACCTAAAGAGTAGGGTATGCTTTAACCTAGGATAGAAGGTCTATCTTACCACCACCTTAGTAAGACCTTAATACAATGATTGGAACATCTGTCTTGCTATCCCCACAAGCCCTCGATTTTACAAGTAATAGGTACCTCTGTCTTTCAAACACTTGAAAGCCCTCAATATGAAGAACAGGTGCACTATCTTCCCATCCTCTATAGCCTTCGATCATTATCACCTGATTTTTCACACAAAAAAATCAAAGCACTTACATAAATACAAAATCTAAGAATGAGTCATTCACATTTTGTAATTACAAGGATTTTGCACGAAGCAAGAGAGAAGTCACAACGTCTCTCACTAGAACATGATAGAAGAAAAAGTTGATCAAAGTCTTCTCTCTGTTTCAAATGAACTCTTATTTATAGGTCTTAGGTTCCAACAGTCATATTTTCTCCAACGATCATATTTCTCAGAAAATCTCGATGGGACTTGGACACCTGGCATTATAACAGTTATATTGAAATAGAAAACACAACATTGTTTTGATTAGTTTATAACTAACTCCGTGACATCATTTTGGTTAAAAAACAAATGATATGAAAATTATAACATGATTACAATTGATATGGAACAATTGTTTTTATAAAATCATGCTTGAGATAAAATTAAAACATGATTACAATTAATATTACTTAGTGCAATGTATTGATATGATGCAAAGTAAGTATGATGCATCATGTGGGTATGATGAAAATAATCAGTACGATTGATATATTAAGTATGATTGACAAATTCAGTATGATTTACAGAGTTAGTACGATTGAAAGAGTCAATACAATTTTTAGAGTCTGTATGATTGTTTTAGAAATAATATTCAAAGTAAATCCTTTATTTGAGAAATGAGTAGAAAGAGATTTGTGATTTCCAAAAAAAAGACATAAAATTCAAAATAATATTTTTGACTTAAAAATATCCTCATTTTTGGAAAGCACAAAACACAAAGTAAAACAAGAAAGAAATAATTATCTCCCCCTAAGTTATGAAAATTCTTTTGAAAAAGGAATTGAATACAACTAACCCCCCCTTAGGTATACACTTTCCTAAGGATTGTATTCATAAATTTTCCTTGATTTAGATATACTAAAATAAATAATTCTAACCCTTTTATAAAACATTCTCCCCTTTTTGATTTACAAAAATAATGGGATAATATTGAGTTACCTGAAAAGGTTAGAGAGAAATAAAATGAAAAACAATTGTATTGAAAACACACAGTTCATTTAATCTTAAAAGATTAATAACTTTCAAGACAAATAAGGAAAGATACAATAAAAACATTCATTTTTTTATCTTTCTTTCTCTTTATTGATCAAATCATGAAGAACAACCTTCATATTATTTATCTCTTTCTTGTATTCTGAGATAGAATCACCCTGAGATTTGAGAATCTCTTTTTGGTCTTCAAAATGTTGATCCTGGATTTTGATAGTCTCTTTTGGAATTCTGTTTACTTCTTTAAGAGTATCAATTCTATCTTGTATATTATTATTATATTGAGTCAACACAATATTTTGTATCTTCCACGAAAATATTTCATCAGTGAAATATGAAGCCTTTAAGAAATCTGTCTGGAAAGCATTCATCCTTTCTTACAACTCTTTTACTGAAGGAATATTGGCTTCATGGGTTTTTGAAATCTGATTCAACCTGTCAATGGTTTCTTTGTAAAGCTTATTAAAAGTAATGTAAAGATCATTTGAAATTCTACTTATGTCATTAATTTATTCCTCACGTTCATTCACTGAGCTTTTTATTTTGTATGACTACTTAGTCTTTTTATTTTAAGACTTCTTATAAGCAACAAAACTATCACTAAAAACTTTTACATCGGCCTCTAGTATCATTACTCTCTTTATGAGCTCTATAACTGATCCAAATTTCTTCCTTTAATTTTATATAATTAAATCAATATTACCATCTATTATGGGAAATTATGGAATTTTCTTCCCAATTATTCTTAAAACATGAACAATGTACTCACTTTTCTTCAAAGAAATTGTGTTTTCTAAATCAGTATAATCATCATACGATTCCAGTTCATTTGATCGGGTAGATTCTTTAAGAGGCTATTTTACTTTTACTTTCTCCTTTTTCCTTTTCCACCCTTTCTACTTATTTTTCAGGTATTTCTTCTTCAATTTTATCACTGATAATAATTAATTTCTCAGCATGAGAAGTTTGAGCCCCTTGATTTAGAAGAGATGGAATTATTTCTAAAAGGGTTTCTAAATATTGAAATAGTACTTGATCAACGTGAGGATTTAGTTGAGTTCCTTCACATTGTTTTTGAATATAATATTCTTCTCTAGTTTTCTTAGAACTCTAAAGATACTGAAAAACAAAATCTTCTTCCTCTTCTACACGTTCCTAAACTTCTTACACTAATTGTTTCCTTTTTTATTTTTATGGAAAATTCTATATGATCAGTTCTTATTGAACTTCTTCTATCATTTTAGTACTTAATAACTCAACACCTTTTAGGATTTTAGTAACATCAAAATATTGAGATTTTATTTTCAAAAGATTCTTCTTTTTCTTCTTAGCCTGTAGAGTATCTTTTACCCTTATCTTCTCACCTAGAGCTTCAGCTCGATCAAGACCAAATTTAGGATCAGATTATTTTATTTGTTCTTTCTTCTTTATCCACATGGATAAAACCTATTTACTGTATTTGGTTTTCTTATTTGGATTTTCACTGATTTGAGGATCATAATTTTGAGAAGAAAAAATTCTTGGAGCTGATTCTATTAGCATTGGTTTAAATTGATTTGGTTCTGATTTTTCTTCCACATCTTTGAAAAGGAGTTTTGATTATTAATCCAAACAAACATACAATTTATTCAGAATATTATTACTTATACAAGAAGTCTTAATTTCTTTTAATTCCCCTTTAATAAGAATATTACAAAACTTCAAAATTTGAAGAATGAAATTTTTGAGAATAGATGGATACATGATAAGATGAGACTTGATCACTCTAGACTTTACATTCTTGATAGTTTCAAAAATATAACCCATTAGATTTACCTTTCTCATGTTTACAAGATAATATAGCATAAAAGTTTCAGAAACCTTAAGAGTTTCCCTACCCCATTTCCTTGGAATTAGAAATCCTTACATCCAAATGAAAAAAAACAAATTTTTTGGAGATAGATGGGCCACTTTTATTTTCTCCTTATTTATAAAAAATAGTGAATTTTCAACTCTTTCTTTATTAAACACACTGGCTTCCTTAGGTATCTTATGAGATGGGAAAAAGGAATCACCTTCAGTCGGGACATTGAGGAAATGCGCTACTTATTTTATAGACATTGAAAATTTTATATCGTACACAACAAAGTTAGTCATCATATTCTTATCAAAAGACACCATATTGTAGAATTTTTTAACCTCTTCAACAATAATAGGATCTTTATATATAGGTTTTTCAATACACAGATGTTCCCAACATTGGAAAAAATAATCCTCTTGACTTTTGAGTCACAACTATAAAAAATATCTTGAGAAAATATCATTTATCTGAATAAATTCTTCTCTAAGAATGTATTTGAAGACATTTTGGCAGGAGTGTTGGCAGAATAATGAGACATAAAGATGAGTGGAAAAAGAAAATATTGTACTGAGTCTTAAGGAGGAGTGGCAGAGCTTCGCTGAGAAATCTGAAAAAATGGTGTGGGTTTGAGGAGGTATGTCTTATATTTATAAGTGAAATTTTGATAACCATTTTTCTTCTACGGTTGAGATTAGAAGATAAAGAATCTAACGATGGAGAATAAAATAGGAATTTTTTTTAAAAATTAAAATATTAAAACTGAGAAACAATAACACTAAAGAAAGAAAATACAAAAAGAAGAGGAAATGTTCCTGTCATAGATTTAAAGTAAGTTGTTGGTTTCATAGTATTATGAAAGTAAAGACATAATACAATACAATAATGAAATGAAAATACAATAAAACATAAAACTGATGAAAAATAAATTTAATATGATCGGTTGTCAGATAGATGGAAAACAATGCATTACCATTGGTTGTTAATCTGATGAAAAACAAAGTCATTACCATAGGTTTTCAAGCCGATGGAAAACAAATTCATTACCATAGGCTGTCAAGATGATGGAAGAAAAATTCATTACCATAGGTTCTCAAACCGATAGAAAACAAATTCACCATAAGTTGTCAAGCCAATGAAAAACAAATTCATTACCATAGGTTTTCAAGCCGATGGAAAACAAAGTCATTACCATAGGTTTTCAAAATTATGGAAAAAATTCATTACCATAGGTTTTCAAACTGATGGAAAACAAATTCATTACCATAGGTTGTCAAGATGATGGAAAAGACTTTGTGAGACCGATTAACAAAATGTCAAAATGATAAACAAAAAACAGAATGTTAAAATGATAAACAAAAAATAGAATTTCAAAATGAAAATGAAACTGAATGACATAACTAAAGAAAAAAATAAAACAAATATTACTAATTTTTAAATAATTAAGATAAAATAAAATATAAAATATGAAACAAAATAATATAAAATTGGTAAAACAAAGAAGAATACAAATGTTCTCCTCTTAAAAAAGGTCTGTTTTCATGAAATATGAAATAGAAAAACAGAAATTAGATGTGAATGATTATTTTAGTGTAATCATTCCTTTATTATGTTTAATAAATTCAAATATATCATAAGGTAATGGTTTTGTAAAAATGTTAGCGATTTGTTCTTTCATTCCAATAAATTGTAAAATGATATTTCTTTTTTATGCGTAATTCCTAAAAAAGTGATTCCTAATATGTATGTGTTTTGCATGTGAGTGATGTGCTGGGTTTTTACTAAGAGAAATGACCCTAGTATTATCACATAATATTTGAGATCTGAAAAAACTCATTCCATAGTTAGTGAGTGTGTGTTACATCCACAACACTTGAGCACAAAACTTCCATCTGCTTCATATTTAGCTTTAGCAGTGGAAAGTGCTACTAAGTGTTGTTTCTTGCATGACCAAGAAACTAAATAATCTCCAAAGAAATGACATGTTCCTGATGTAATCTTTCTATCTATTCTACAATTTCCAAAGTCACTGTCTGAAAAACATTTTTAAAAAAATCATATCTAGAAGAATAATGAAGTCCTAAATCCAATGTTTATTTTAAATACCAGAAAATCATTTTCACAGATTTTAAGTGGGATTATTTTGGATTAGATTCATATCTTACACATAAGCATACCTAAAACATTAAGTCTAGATGACTCGCTGTCAAGTATAAAAAACTTCCTATCATACCTCTAAAAGTTGTTGGATCCACTGGTTTTGAAACTTCATCAAGATCAAGTGTATTTGAGGTATCGATTAGTGTGATTATACTTTTAGTGTTGTTATATCCATACTTTTTGAGTAAGTTGTTGATATACTTATGTTGATATATATAGGTTTTTATGGTTTTTGAGATATTTGAAAACCTAAAAAGAATTTTAACTCTCCCATCATACTCATTTCCATATCATATTTCATTAGATTCAGAGAAGAATTAGTTAGAGATTGATGAGTTGATCCGAATATAATTTCATCAACATAAATTTTAACAATCAAAACATTTTTTTCCATTTTTATAAAAATATTTGGATCTACCATACTTCATTCATAATTGTTTTGTAAAAAAAATCCTGTAAGTATATCATACCATGCTCTAGGAGCTTGTTTAAGGCCATATAAAGCTTTGGTAAGCTTAAAAACATGATCAGGATGTTTTTAATTTATATAACTAGGTGGTTGTTCTACAAAAACTTATTCTTTTACAAAACTATTAAGAAAGGCACATTTTACATCCATTCAAAATAGTTTGAAATTGAAGTGTGCTCTAAAGGCTAATAGAATATGAATAGATTCAAGTATAGCTATCGAAGCATAGGTTTATTCATAGTCTATTCCCTCTTATTTATTATATCCCTTAGAAACAAGTCTTTCTTTATTTCTAAAAATGACTCCATTTTCATTACATTTATTTATGAAAACCCATTTTACACCAATTACAGTTGTTTCTTTGGGTCTTTCAACCAAAGTCCAGACTTTATTCCTTTCAAATTCATTTATTTCATCTTGCATTGCTTTAATCCAATCTTCATCACATAAGGCCTCACTTGGAGTTTAAGCTACAAATTGGGATAGAAAAGCAAGATGTTTTATTTTATTTCTTAGGGAATTTCTGGTCCGTACAGGTGGATTTACATTACCAATGACATTATCAATGGGATAATTTCTAGGAAAAATTTGATTTGGGTTTTGTGAAAAATGTTCATCCACATAATATAGAAAGTCTTCTCAGGTAAATGTTTCAGTAAAATTATCTTGAGTATGCCCTTTTTCGAAGAGTTTTCAATCATAGGTTGATAATCAGTTTCTGAAAATACATCAGTTGATGTAGGTAAGGATTTTTTAAAAAATGTGGTCAGTTTCATCAAATTTAACATGCACTTTTTCTTAAACAGTATAAGAGTTTTTGTTAAAAACTCTATAAGACTTAGAAGTTTTAGAATACCTAGAAAGATTCCTTCATTTGATTTGGGTGTGAATTTATGTAAATTATCTTTTGTATTCAATATGAAGAGTTTTCATCCAAACACTCTGAAGTATGAAACTTTAGGTTTTTGGGTAGTCCACAATTCATAAGGTGGTTTATTAAGAAAATTTCTTGTTAAAACATGATTTATTTTTATAACATGTAGTACTAACAGCTTCAACCCATAAATGGTTAGCAATTGTGTATTCACTCAATGTGGTTCTTGACATTTCCTGAAGAATAAAATTCCTTCTCTCAGCAACACTATTTTTATAAGGGGTTTTTAGAGCTGAAAGGTTGTGAGTAATACCTTTCTTACTACAAAAAGTTTCAAAATCCGAATTTTGATATTGACCACCATGATCACTATAAATAGTTATCAGTGGTAGGTTTTCTCATTTTTACCTTGGGCACTAAAAATTTTGAAATAAAAAAGGCTTGAGATTTCTTTTCTAGATAATAGACCCATGTAAATCTAGTGTAGTCATCAAATAAAACAAATACATAGTATTTTCCTCCAATGCTACCAGTTTGTGTAGGACTGAAAAGATCCATGTGCACTAATTTTAATGCATTAGAAGTTGAAACTTGATTGATTTATTTAAATCTAGTTTTATATTTCTTTCTATATTTACAAGGATAAAAAACCTTTGAAGAATCATACCTATGATCTGGTTGATTCTTAACAAGTCTTTTATTTGAATGTTTACAAAGGTTTATAAGGTTACAATGTCCTAACCATCTATTCCATAACCAGGAATGGTCTTCCATTGCACTTCAACGTGGTATGTCTTGGCTCCTAAGGTCTTCTAAGTTAATTGTGTATAAATTCTCCTTCCTATGGGAAACAATAATGAATTCATCCTTGGAATTGTGAAAAAACACTTATCATTACTAAAATTCACAAGGTATCCTTTATCACATAATTGAATTATTCTAATAAGGTTTTGCTTAAGACCTTTAACAAAAAACATTTAAATTTAAATCTTTACCGAGGAAAACAATATCACCTACACTAACAATATTTTCTTGAGCATTGTATCCAAATTTTACTTTTCCACCTTTTTTTTCAATAATCATTTCCAAGAAACCTTTGTTTCCAGTCTTGTGTCGAGAACAACCACTATCCATGTACTAAATTTTATTGTTGGTACACTTCTTGTTTTCCTCATAAAGAAACAATTAGTTTTTTGGAAGCCAAACTTGTTTGGATCTAGAAATGTTAGATAAAATAATTATGGGTATCCACATTTTTTTTAAATTGAGATTTTTGAAATCCTAATGATTGAGTTCTATTAAGAGAAAAATTTCTTTACCAGTGTCCACCACATTGACATTTAGTATAGAATGGGGCATTTTGAGGAAAAAAATAGTTATTATTAAAAATGGGTTTTGAGTGTGTGTGTCCAAATCCAGATGTATTCCTTAAAGAACGAATTTGAGAATAAATCTTATCAAATTTTTCTTTACCAAATATAACGTTTGATAAAAGTTTATTAAGGGAAATGATCTCAGATTTCAATATTATGAAAAAAATTTCATTCTCACAAGAAATTGTTTTGGAATTATTTTTGGTTTCAAAAACACTTTTCTTTAAAACAAGTTGTTCAAAATCATTAGAAATTTTATCATTCTCAGAACATACTTCCTTAAGATACTTTGTAGTATTTTTAAATTTGAGAGTTTTATGATCAAGATCTTTTAACAAATCTGATACTTCTTTAGTAATAATAGATATACTAGAATTTTCCTTATCAAGATTTTTCTTGAGTTTGGAATTTTTATTCTCAATTAATTGGGAAAATCTGGAAACTTCTTTAATGAAAATTAAATTTTCCTCTACCGAGGAAGATTCTTCATCCGAAGAGTAAGATTTTTTGTAATTTGGATAATTAGAGTTTAAAGAAACATTTTTAAGAGATTCATCATTATGTACCTTATCCATGAAACAAAGATTTTCAATAGGTAGTGTGACTATAAGTCTAATATTACTTTGTCTATAAGATTCATATTCTGAAGAATCATCTAATTAATCATCACCATTAGCACTCCAAGTATCATTTTACTTCAAGACTTTCTTTATATTTGACTTGTAATACTTGTTCATGTTTCTTTCATAATGTTTATCCTTCCTATATTTTCTTTTAAGCAAAAAACAATCTGGCCTAATATGAATTGCTCTTTTGCATTCATAACAAGTGACCTCAAAATATTTCTTTTATTTTATATCTTTCTTTTTGAATCTTTATTGAAAGTTTTTCTTTCCAACAATCTTATTCATTCTTATAGAAATATTGTCTAACTCATTATCTGAGTGATCAATATCACTTGATTTAGATATAAAATCATCTTTATTAGATTTGGATCTTGTCACCCTTTTGGTGTCTTATCATTGGATATAGTAGTAAATGCTACACTTTCATTACCATTATTCTTATTATTTATATAAACATCTATTATTATTCTAGTATCATGCTGAAGTAGAGTTCCAAGTAACTCATCAAGAGTGATTTGAGTAAATTTCTTTCTTTCATTAATAATAGTTCTTTTTTTCCCACTCTTTAGGCATAATATAAATAATCCTGTCCACAAGTGCTTCATCATAAAGACCCTTTTCACCCATATATTTTAGAATATTAACAATTTTCATAAACCTTTGTTGCGCCTTGCATACTGGTTCTACATAAGAAAAAAGAAACTCATGATATTTTTCTTGAATAACTGCTCTTCTTATTTCTAGAACATTAGATGTACCCAAACGTATGACTTCCAATTTATTCCAGATAAAATTGACTGCTTCACATTATGATATATGACTATATAAATTCTTGTTCATAGAATATAAAAAAGTATTGCATACCTTGTTGATATTATTTCTTCTCTTAATTGGTGAAATTAATGACTTTCTTTTCTGAGATTTTATATCATCCAGTAAGCATAATAAAGTTGTCTACTCCAGTATTAATAATTTTTTTTTCATTAAATCTCTCTAGTACTCATAATCATTCCCATAAAAAATAAGCGGTCTAGTTGGATTTAGGTTGTCAATTGATCCAATATTAATTCCTCCCATATTATAAAACAATACTTTTCCACTCCACACGTTAGTGTAGTAAGTTTTTATAAAAATATTTGTAAACGGAATACAATTGTATTTCCAAAAGAAATATAGTAAGTAATACAAAACAGTAGAAACCTCCTCTGATACCAATTTTTGGATCTAAATAATGATGTATATGTATATTAGATTGCAAAATACAAGGGGTGAGGGTGAATTGTATGTTTAAAAACATTGTATTTAAAAACTTATGAAAGAACTTTATTTAAGAGGTCTTAAACTAATACAATTCAAAATCAATATGATAGACTATATAGGTCTTGAATCTGATGGAAATAATAAGATGTAATACTACAAGTAATGTTAAACAATTGTATTTGAAATGAATACAATGATCAGAGTAAAACAAATGTTAATGATTCAACCATATAGCATATAGAATTAAAAGATTTTTTTTAAAAACTTAAGAAAGAACTTAGTTTAAGAGGTCTTAAACTAATAAAATTCACAATCAATACGATAGTCTATATAGGTCTTGAATATGATGGAAATACTAAGATGTAATACGACAAGTAATGTAAAATGATTTTATTTGAAATGAATACAATGATCGGAGTAAACAAAATGTTAATGATTATACCATATAGAATATATAATTAAAATTATTCTACAATATAATCCAACCACATAAATAAATTAGATTAAAAGGTAGTTTTGAATTAAAATACATTATTTCTCACTATTCATAAAAAATGAATATTATTAGAAAAATAACAAAATTTCATCAAAAGTAAATTTTTATGTCCTGATTCTAAAGAAGAATTTTATTTTTTTAAAATTAATTTGTAAAAGTTTCAAATATTTGATTTTAAAAAGGGTTCTCCATTAAAAGGTGGTAAAATAGATTTTTTTTGAAAAATAAATTTTTTATCTAAAAAATTGAATTTTTTATTATAGTATGTATAATAAAAAATAATATATAAGTTAAAATTATGTGGATTATATAAAATTCAAAATCCAGTTAATACTATTCATAACCACTTTTGAATGGCTAGTTTGGTAAGTCGTGGTGCGCTCAAACTCGGTGTTGCGTGTAGTGAAAGCTATTGAATTTAAAGAAAATAACTTACTATGAAATCTTGGATTGTTACATTCTTCCCTCCTTCAATAAATTCCATTCTCACAATTTGAAATTTTTCCTTGAAAATAAAAGGTTAAAAATAAAAAAATACCTTTGTGGAAAACCCACATTGAAAATTGGGTTAATAAAATTTAGTCTTAATAAGAGGGAAAAGGAGATGAAAAAGTCACCACTAAATTATGATCTCAATTATGAGAACATTGGTGGAAATTAGAGACACATAATTAGAGTAAAAACATAAATATATATAGGGAGTTATTGAGGTCATCAATAACAAACAAGTGTAAAATTGAGGGCCTCGAAGCCATCAATCTATGACAATTTAAAATATCATCGGTTCAACCAAACATAAAGCATTAGGATAACACATTTTTGGTTTTAAGATCCCTTCCATAAAGTTTAATAATTAATTTATTCATAGAATAAGAAAAAAAAATATACTTGACAAGTAGAGTTTCATGCTTTATCTAATTCTTACCACAAACTAATTTTTTACTCCAAATGATGAGCATTAAAGATGACTTGGTCACACCTAAAGCGCTAGAATCAAATTATAGAGAATCACATAATCCACAATGGATGAAATATATATTTACCTTTTCTTTAGAGATTAACCAAAACCAAAATGGTTATTAAAAGATCAGATGATCCGCAAAAAGGATAATGCTTTAGAGAAAGAAATACTAATCATAATTTCAAAAATTAAACCAACAATACCCAAAGTTCAATAAATACCATTCAATAAACAATTGTGCATAAAATATTTTAATATAATCCAAACTAATATTGAAACCCAAAACTCAGAAGAATTTGTTACATAGTTTTCCACATTAAATTGTATCTCCAAATAATATCGACTATTCTTAAAGTCACATACTTAAAAGTAATAAACCTAACCACATATTATCTATTATAGGTTAATTATTTCCATAAATAACACCAATCACTATAAATACACAATAAAAACATAGGTAAAAAAATACTTTTACTCTTCAAATCAAATCCCATAGTATTCTATTTTCTTTTGGCATATAGTATTCCCAATAGAGTGAACGTCTTCGAAAATAACATTTATCACTTAATCACCAAATCATTTTCATATACTAAGGATATCCATTTGATAATACATAAGATCCCAAATCAACTTATTATTGATCGATAAAATCATTTAACTAAAAAGAATTAGTCACACTTACCAGGGACTTCACGTAGTCCAGTGGTATGAGATAAATACCAATCACACTATGGTTGTGGGTTCGATTCCTGTAGCTTTTTCCGACGCGATGGGTTGTCACATAGTCTACATGTTTTCCTTTTTCAAAAACTATATAATTTTATAATATTCACAAAAATGAGATAGATTCCTCAAAATAACGATAACATAGTTTCATCGCAAATTTTATCTTATACCTCACATTTTAATTCCAATATTTAATAACTTGTAATTTCCTCAAAATCAATGATCATATAAAACCAAATGGTTATTTATAACTATATCCATAAGAGAAAAGATAATTCTTACTCAAATATCATTTTCACATGATGAACTGCAGGGTTACAAATACAAGAGAAAAGTATTCCAAATTAATCCCATAAAAAAAAGCACTAATACTTCTTAAATATTTCTCCATCCATTTATTTCAACATATATTATTCCTTGACCAAGAGGATATCCTATAGAATAGGGCATTCACTCGATTAATGGCCAGGTCCCCTATATTTACGGAAAATGATTGTAAATGGATTCTTAGGACCATTTTTATTTTCTTCCATAGTACTCTTCATTTTTCCTCGACAATTCTTTACTTTATGTCCTTCTTTCCCACACATAAAGCATTTCTTTGTTCCATTAAGACACCTTCCTAGGTGTCTCCTTCTATGGTTCCTGTATTATGAAAAATGAGCTTTCTTTTCTCCATGGTCTTCACTGCTGGAGCTCTTATCATTCACCACTTTTCTCTTCCTTTTTGAGTCTGGGAGTTGGTTAATATATATGTTTTTGATACTATTTTTGGAAAACAGATTCGACATGAACACGATATCTTTTACGTCTGTCAATATTCCATTTTTTTCACATTCCAACCACCGTTAAAACCTTGTACATAATTCTCAAAGTTACTATGACTTCCTTGGAATCTAGCCATTGACTAAAACCAGAAAGCATTGTGTGAGTAATAATAGTCATAAAATCATTTAGAGAAAATCATGAAACCTTATTTTTAATTTAAAACACCTTAAGATTAACCAAGGTCATCTATTCTCATCTTTTATTAAAATACTTTAAATTGGTTTGTAATGATAATTTAAATTATCCTAAGCATATCTCCTGGGAGTTTTCTAACTAAGAGTGCAGCAAGGCCCATTGTCATGTACCAGGATACCCCGGGTCGATCCTGAAACTCCTTGTAAAAGTTTTCACTCCTAGGTACATCTGTGCCAGAGCTGCCTCTACCAAATCGTATCCAGACAGGGATGCACTTCTTGGAAAATACACAAAATCTATACATTACCAAGATTCTAGAAAGTTCTTATATACTAATCCTCAAAGTCTATCTTAGGGTAATGTGCTCTAATAAGAGTTTATCTAAATCTAGTTTCCAAGGGTTGTACTAAACTTTCTCTAATACAAACTGTAACACCCCGACCCCAGAATCCAGGAGCTGGTGCATTATTTTAGAACATTGGCATGATTACAAGGAATCAAGTCCAAAAGGACTGATCAGTTTATTAGTCTTGGAAACAAGATACATACATAATTTCAACACTATAACTTGAAAATTAAACCAACACTAATTTATTCCATTAGAAACATCTAAGCTTCCAAGATTACTCCTACAAGTCACTCATAACTAACTTATTCATATCCTTGGAAAATGAAACATGAGAAAGGGGTGATCTCAAATTCCCAATAAGAGTAAACAATAGAGGAGAAGATAACATAAATGTTAGGAATGATGAATAATTGAAAACACATGACTTTACAAATAATAAACATGAACACTTTATGGCAGGAATATGAGATGAGTAAATAATGGAATAATAAAACATAGTCATGGGTATTCTACTAGTTGAATAACCACATGAAATATCAATATCTAATCTCATAATGATGGAATGCATAATTCTGGACATCATTACCATATAGTCAAGGCATTGTGCCAAGACTAAAAATAAGATTTTGTCAAGGCCTTATGCCAAGACAATAGTTTGTCTCATGAGACCTACCGATGCATTGAGGAGCTATAGCGGGCTCCACCCATCACTTAATAAGTCCAATTCATTCCTCATATGAAAAGTTTGAAAAATAACATAAACATTATTATTAAAACTAACATACTAAATGTCAATATTTTATCCACAAACCATGAATGGTATAAAAATAGCACATCCACAGTCAAACATATCTCATTCAATACAATATGGAAGATTGTATTGTAACAGATTAACCTCAATTGATAATATTAGAGGATATTGAAATAGATGAAAATAATCATCAAAACAATTTGAGAGAAATGTCCCCCTTTTTCATGAAAACATTTAAAAGTTACATTATTTGTCAAGAAGCCGTTTAAAAATTGATTTTTGAATCAAAGTGTCCCATAACACTTTGAAACTTTTAAAAGTAATTTTAATTTTAAAACATTAATGTCCATATAAATAAATCTTTAAAACCATTTTTAAAACATGTAATTTAATGATAAAGATTTAGAATAATAAATCTTTAAAACATTTAAAATGATATTTTAGTTAGAGTTCCTAACCAAAAGAGAGACACTTGAATACAAATAATTGAGTTAATAAAAACTGTATAATATCATGAGAATAAATGGATTCATGATATAATATGTCAAAGTACATTATATACACCATTTAAAAGTGAATTGGTGTATAACAACAAATAAGTCTCAATGGAATGTAAATTGAGATGAAATATATTATAAAGACCATATCCTTAGGTTTAGAATAAATCAATGATATAAGTATGTGTGAAAAATATATATACACTAAATATGATTGGATATTTAGTGTAAATCAATCAGGGAACATTCACACATATTTTTTTAAAAACAACACCAATGAATTGGATTTTTAACTCAATAAAAGGAGATTGAGTTTAAATTACTCTTATCAAGTTCATATCGATGACTTGAGAATGTATCAATGGAAGGATTTTGTGTATCAAAAGTATATCCACAAAAGGGGAGGGTAAATTACTACACAAATAATAAATAGTGATTCCACACATAATCATGGAGTAAAATAATCAATGAAGTATGCGTAAAGACCAATGAGTGGAAATTGAAATTTTAAATTCCCTTACCGATTTGGAACATATGAAACATACACCCTATGAAATAAGTATCATAAAATGAAGATGTAAATACCCTTATATTAAATTATATTAATAAAATAATACAATCAGGGGAAGTACATTCTCCACACAAAAGGAAATAGTGGCCAATATATCATGAATCTCACGGGAATAAAAGTGAGATGAAAACCCCTTACTTTGTTGCAATCACTCGATTCGTATGAAGAAAAGCTAATTAACACCAAATGAATCACATAATAACATGAATATAAAGATAATCATGATAATATATATCAAATGGAAGTACACAATACACCACATGCAATAAATAAGTGGAAAACAATGGAAATCTCATGGAATTAAAAGTGAGATAAGAAACCCCTTACCTCAAGTATGACTTGTCTTGTATGTTCCTTGTTCTTCTTGAATAATAAACATAAGTTAATTTCTAGTTGATTAAGAAAATTTTTCAATTTTATTATTCCTTTTATATCACTTATTACCTTTCTATAACAATTATTTAATTATTTGAGTTCATATTGGATATTTTATCGATGTTTGGAACTTGAGTCCAAAATAAAATTGTTATAATTACAATTTTTTCATGTGATCAAAAGTCCATTATCTCCATAATGATATACATGATTTAGATATAATATATATATATTATATATCCAGTATATATATCTATTTATAATAGTACATAGCATTTTGAGATAAGAAATGAAATGTATCATTCATGGAGACGGTAAGTCGTACGTACGCATGAACGCTAATTTCATTTCTATTTTGTATTTTACTGGAATTAAAAGATAATGATACATAGGTATATTATAATTAAAGTATAATATCAAATATAATATCATTAAGTTCATCCTTTATACATCCCACATAAGGAATTAACGAGTCATATCATTTTGAGGGGGCGGTAGTCTGCACTTCCTTAAATGAAATTATCACGTTTTACCCATAATAGAAACCATAAAATAATGAAATAAATGAAAAATAAAGAATCATAAATAAAACATAAACATAATATATATATCATATATAAATATAGTTCCATATTAATGGTCACCATGATAGGCAGTAAGAGATAATCGAACAATCATCGTTTCGTGAGGCGTTAGTTTTCCATCCACAGAAATAGTATGTTATTCACCCATTAGATGGAGGTGTGTATAAGTGTAGTTTGAATCCTTCTCATATAAACATCCTAGAATATTGATTATACTGTTTTTGTTATAAAATAAAGTAATAAAAATTGTTTAGGGGTTTGTAGAAGTAAAATAAAAACAAAACAAAATAAAATAATTTAAGAGAAAGCGTTAACTTTAATTTGGGTAACTTTATTTGGTTTGAACCAAAAGGCCTTCTTAAAGTTTCTTATGCCTAAGGTAATTCTTATAGGAGGAATATGGGGATCTTGGGAGATTATTTCGTCAGGGGTTTGATGAGCCAAGGGGCTTGAGAGGTGTGTGGAATGGGTTAGAAGTGGTGTCCTTTTATAAGGGGGAGGAGGGGCTCTTTAGGAAAGTGTAAAAATATTATTTTATTATATAGTGATATTCGGTTTATAAATGTCCAAAACTAATTAAATTTGAAGATAAGATAACTCATGGTCGAAAGAAAATCATCCAATAATAATTGGAAAGGTTTTGGATATTAGTTTAATATTAATAATCATATTTATTTAAACCATTTATTAATAAGGTAAATACTACATCATTTTTGTGTCAAAAATAATTTAATTTATTTGATGTCTAAAAATTATAAAAAAATTACCATAATGTATGAAATAGTTTTATCTTTACAATTACTATTTATAGTTGAAAAGATAATTTAAATAACCCCATGTAAAAATTTATATACTAAAAGATATTTGTTAATGTCATTTTTGTCTTTACTTTAAGTTAATTAAAATAAAGTGTAATTATGATTCTTAAGTGGCTCCACGGGGTCCCCAAATAGACCCAAGGATGACCATGGTCGTTCATGACTCATCAAATAAGCTTAGGACAAGTGGTAAGGTAATTTTGTATTATTATAATATTCTTTTTACCATGAATTACCTTATTTACCTTTAACTGCGCTAAATAAAAGTCAAAAGTTACTATTCAACAAAAAATATTTTCAACTTATTGAACCATATTTTACTTACTAATAACAACCATGTATCTCAGATTTTTTAAATTTAATTCACAGAAGTGGTAAAATTTCATTTAAATGAAAAAGTCAGATTTTTAACTACTACTTAGTTGTTTCACTATTCATTAAAAAATGAAGTTTTTCAGAAAAATACCAAAAATTCAGCCTAAGATCTATTTGATATTACAAATTCATAAATGATTTCTATTTTACCAAATTAAAAACATTGAAGTTGGATTAATTAATTTAAAATTAATCACCGTTGTCAAACCAAATAACATGTTTTTAAGAAACAATAATTATCAAAATATTGACACTTGTTTATGTATAATTTCAAAGTTAAATTAATTATAATTACCAGCATTGGATTAAAGGGTAAAAATATAATCTAATTAAACCTCAAAAACAAATTAAAAATATAATCTAACTATATAAATAAATTAGATTAAAAGGAAGTTTTGAATTAAAATACATTATTTCTCACAATTCATAAAAAAATGAATATTATTAGAAAAATACCAAAATTTCATCCAAAGTAAATTTTGATGTCCCGATTCTAAATAAGAATTATATTTTGTCAAAATGAATATGTAAAAGGGTCAAATATTGGATTTAAAAAGGGTTCTCTATTAAAAGGTGGTAAAATTTATTTTTTCTGAAAAATACATTTTTTATCTGAAAAAATTGAATTTGTTCTTATAAAATGTCTAATAAACACATAATACATAAGTTAAAATTACATGGAGTATATAAAATTTAAAATCCTGTTAATACTATTCATATCCGCTTTTAAACGTCTATTTTGGTAAGTCGTGGTGCGCTCGAACTCGGTGTTGCGTGTAACACAAACTATTAAATTTAAAGAGAATAACTTACTATGAAATCTTGGGGTGTTATAAAGACTATATAAATTTATCAGTTATTTAGGATGTTGTTGGTGTTTTATTTTTAGATCTTGAAAGCCTAATTTTTTCCAAGTTATATCTAAGGATAAAATAATTGTTGATGTTAGTCCCTCAAATATTTTAAGTGATAAGTACCCTAAGACTATTCGGATTATGGTATGTAACTTATTCTAATTTTGAAACTTTCTTATTTACCTCCCACTACCCATTTCATGTCCTGACCTCTTACTTAAAAGGTTAAAACTATTTTACTCTTATTTTCAATGTTTATTTGATTAACACTTCTTTTTAAAATACTTAAACTAAATATTTTTTATATTTTTTTACCTGACTATGTTCCTTGTAGATATATAAACAATCATCTATAGCAATATATGTATATTTACTTTGTTCACCATTATGGGATAATCCAAGGAGTATGCAATGAAATGTAAAAATGCACTATATTATTAAAGGCTCAATAATTATCACTTCTACCTAAAATCACTACACTTCAAAGGTTAAGGGTAGATATAGAATCTCCCTAGAATCACTTCCTTCATAACTCCCATTTGTTTATCACTACTCTATAAAAGATGAAAAATTTTATCACAGTCTCAGAAAAATAAAACCATGTTTATCAATGATTCACTATATATAGGATGGGTGCCTTTAAACTCTACCCACATATCTTCATATAATGGTTTTTGAACCTTTCTATGTATAATATCATCTTATCTACATGATATTTCGTGAAACCTCCTTCTTTTTATTTCCAAGATAATTCTGGAATTTACTTCTTCACTACACAATAGTGATTTTTACCCCTTCTACTTTGGCATATTCTTCAATGGGTTTAAAAACATCTTCTAATTTTTTCCATACCCTAATATGTAAATCCTATACTTATGGATATATGAATATACAATGTATTTAATCAGAAAACTTTCTCTTATAGCATGTCTTCATTTTATCAAGATTTCAATTTGAATTTCAAATTTCAAATTCAATCATAAATGTAATGTTGAACTGATTAGTCTTTAGGTCCCTCAATACAATTTTCTATAGAACATCATCACACTAGAACTCCAATTGGGTCATTAATACTCAATCCATATATTTTAATTATATTTATAGTTGAAATATATGAAAAACATATCTTATCCTCCCTAAATTAAACATTGTGGCCTCTAAATTTCCAAATCCCTTAACTCAATAGTGTTGTGTACTAGATATCTCGGAAAAATGATTTTGGACATGCTGAGCACCATGGAAAATTTCTATTTTTATTTCTTACTAAAAACCTAATTCTCAACATGCCCACTAAAATTATTTTAACCATTACACCATAATGGTTTTGGACATATAAAATCATCTAATTACTTTCCTTGAAAAAGTCTTCCACAACCTTCATTACAATTACTTTTGGATCCCTATCTCTCAAATGTAAAATTTCAATGCCAAATTATGAGCACCATCGAATAGACTCATTTTACTATATTTTTTCCCTAATGTGAGATGATATTGAGATTTACATAGTCTGAGTATTTAATAGATTCCTTTACATAATGACTGAAAGACATTTTTTGCAACTTCACTCCATCATTAAAATTCCATTCTCTATAGTGTGGTCATAAAACACCGACCTTATTGGATTCACATAACCCATGTGAAACATAGAAACATAACATTACATAGATTTTTAAAATTTTGGAGTTAAATTAAATAGTTCATTTCTTCATTATTTTGAGTCCACTATGATCAACTCGACACCTAGAATTGGCTTCCAATTTTATAGGGAATCTCTCTAACTATTATTTAAAATAAAACTAAATAGAACTCTATATACCCAATCTTACCTTTACATAGCCACTGGTATTTAAAGGATATATTTATGTGAGATTAAGGATATTATAATTTCCTTTATATAAAACTCTAATCCTTCTTTATCGACACATCTTTATACACCAAACAACTGATTCAGTTTGACCCACTTCATCATTTCTCATAGGTGAATATTCAAGTAAAACTTGCAGTGGAAACATAAATAGTAACTCCACTCATTCCATTAAAAAATTAAAACCATCATATCCTAAACCTCAAAAGTATAGTATAGGCCTCGATGAAGGTTTCCTTCCCTAAATTTCTTTTATAATACTCCTATATAGAAGATTTCAGATACATCTCCCATTTCCATGATTTTTATGAACTTTATCAAAATCAATTATCAACAAATATAACAACAAAATCAACAATAATAAATATACATTAATAAAAAATCATCCACGAATCATTACTTCATTCAATACATTGTCATATACAAAACTTATTTCACTTTTATTGTTAAAAAAATCTCATATATTGTCAAAACATCCTACAAGAACCATTAGGGATTCAAAAAATCTTTAATTTTTTATTTTTTAATAATATCAATATAAAATATTCTTATTACCCCTTTATAAATGAAATATAAAGGGTAAAATTCATCCAAATATAACCTTTACCCCCTTTTACATTTGAGTTCTATAGAAAGAAATATCCATTTGAAACCAAGTTCACATTTCCCCTTTATTCCCCCCTTTTGGAAATGATGTCTTTTATGTGGTTAGGGAAAACATTTTTTTCTCTCTCACTCTTTTCATCAAAACACTTTCATAATTTCTCATTATTAACCAATTTACTAACCAAATTCAATTTTTTTCCTAAAAATTATCAATTGAAAAAAACTTCTAGTTGGAAAAACTAATTCTAGAAATCTCCTTTTAAAACCAACCTCTATGATAGCAACAAAAACATAAAGATGATAATTGAGTGTGAATCCAAATTAGAATTTGGGATATCAAAAAATCCTCTAATCCTATTGATCCAAGGATTGGTGTAGGAAATAAGATTCTAAGTTAACTTCCACAAACATTTCCATGTCAATCAGGAATACCAATAAACTTATAAAACCTGGGAAATTAACAGTTCTCAACATAAACCGTATAAACATAATCATATTAATAAAAAATAATAGTGTATAAAATTTTAAAAAAAATTATACATAACACTTATAACATCCATTGATAGAAATTGTCAAAACCAAAATAGTAACACCTTATTTTCATGTCATTGAACGCATTCATAAGTTCCTCTATTCAATGATGAGTCTTAGATGCCTCTAACATTTCATCACAAACTCCTCACATTAGTATTTATCTATTTACACTAATTATTGAGATAATTTACATCCCATGGATACCACTTTTTACGATAATAATTTACTTGAAAGAAAATTTTAGTACCATGTCTGACATAATCCACCTATTATAATTGTTAGAAAATAGAAATAAATAATCAATATTTTTATTCGTATAGCTACTTAAATTTCAAAATATATACACATATTTCATGATATTAATTCACAAATATCCTTAGAATGATATTATTTTTTTTATGAAAAAAAAACAATCCCGATGAAAACTTCAATATACTAATATTATTAGGATACCATTCAATTGTTTTACACTGTATTTAAAACACTTTATTCTATTTATCAAACCCTTTTTCATATATATTTTGTAAATGGAAATTCAATATATCATAAACATTCATAGTTGATATCAATCATGACTTAAAATACTTCAAAATCTTTTGTTTCATGCATTTTATTACTGCAACAGATCTTCCTTTAGGTTTAAATACATTTTTTTTTGTAAAACTACCAAATGGATTGTATCTCTATTAATTTTTTTCACCAATGAAAATGGTTAAAAACATTTAAATCTTACGGGGGATGGGTACCTCATATTTCATCAAGTGGGGGAAGATGTTGGGTCACTATGGACTACTATTTTCCCTTTATCCTGAAATGCATCTTTTATAATTATATCAAAATTAGATTTAATGAAGCCAAATTTATTTTCAACTTCTTTGGGATTGTTTTACTTATCATGGTCCAAATCATAGTATACTCTTACCTTAGTTTACATTCCAATAAGGATGAAATCACTTACCACTTCATGGTGTTTTCTTATCTATATATTCTTCCTGGTTTCTCTATCCCTCTATGATTTTTTTAGATTTTTCAATATAGACCATGTCTTGAGATATCCCTTTCTAATGTTCTGTTTTATTATTAGCAACATATGAATTTTTGTCATTATTATAATAATTTTTCATGAATTTCCTATAATTTTTAGATTTATAAAAAGTTTTAGATATCCTTTTCACATCATTTTGATTATATGAATCCCCTTTATATATCCTCTAAAATATATTTCTAAAAGGAGATAATTTGATTTTTTATTTATTTTGAGATTTTACATTAATCTCTTTTGAATATCTTATGAAATTTATACTTGAGGATTGGTGAGTATCATAAGAAGTTTTGAATTAAAACTCATACCTTTTCTGATGTGTTTGATGATGTAGTCTCTCAAACTTTCTCTTGGATTTACATCAATTAATTTACTCTAATTATTTAGAAAATAAATATTGAAATATGTACATAAATTCCATAATATATTCAAATGTATCTATAACTTCTATTGTAAATAATAATATTTTACTTTACTCTAATAAAAACAATATTAAACATATTTCTAGCACCTTTACTATTTTTCCAATTTCATGGGAATGTTTATTTATCTCTTCTTCTCCTACCTCAAAGAGGTTAAATTATAGAAAATGACTACTTTTTCAATGAAAATGGTATGTATGACATGATTATTAAGCCTTTATTATTCTCCATGATAGAATAATTCTCATTAATTTTATTATTACTTTCCTAAGTATATTCAAATAAAAAATGTAAATTATCCTTGAGTTTATTCTTGAACTTGGAAATACATTAACTCATTTTCTTCATGGTTAAAACAAACTCCTCCTCTAATTTATGAAAATTATTTCTCTTTAATTAAATCTAAAAATGATGTTAATAATTAATTAAATTTATACTAGATATATCATCCTAAAATTCTTCATGGAGTTTTTCCAACATATCAATTCTTTTTCATTTTATAATTCATTTGAGTAATTGAATCTTTAAGACAAACCTTTTCTTGTTTCAATATTCTATTTTCATACACTTATAATAATAGGTTTGAAACAATTTCATATTTATTTTATTTTAAATTGTGAACCTATTCTAAGTTTATATTATTCTCCTTTGAATCATATTTAATCTTATGTACCTTGCTCTAATTCCCCATCTTGAGAGGCATCTTTCTCCCTCAAATAAGTAGCCACTTAATCAGGTTTTTTAATTATGTTTTTTATTTATCTACCCCAATCATTAAGATTTTTACATGAATATATTAAGATATATTATCTTATTTAAGCTTTATATTTTCTTATTTTAACTTCTTATTCATTTCCTCAAAAAAATTTCAACTTCCATTTTTAGCCTCCTAAGAACTTCCTCGTCAAAAGTAGTTCAAACTTAACTTGTCCTATACACCTCTTTATTTATTATTTTAGCATCATTAAATAGATAAAAATATTTACAATATGAATTTATCATGATTTCCTTTTATAGGGTTCTAGACACCTTCATTTGAATCACACACATTACAAAAACAAACCCATAATATAGAATTCCTCTAAAACTTTTTTTCCTTGGAAATAAATCAATTATCATTTGATATGTTCTTTGGAACTCTTTGAAACATATATTATCTACCATAAAAATATTCCAACACCATCTATATATCCTTTGAGAAATTGTAGTGTGGAATATTATTAAACATGTCTTTTGTTATAGACACCTATAATTCATTCTATTAATAGGATTCAATCAACAAATTTCATTGATCTATCTCAAGGATTATTTTATGCTGACATAATAGAAAATTTGAATCGATCAACACTTTGGATGGAATACCCACTTATGAATGTAATGAATTTCTTATCCCAATTATAGAACTAATTGCAGTCAAATAATGGAATCTTCACTATGTATGCCATATCAAATGATACTCTTAAATATTTAAAAAATATCAAATCATGTTTTTGTGAAAGGAAATATAATATCAAATAAATATATACTTTGATAGAAATTGATGTACCCTCAATAAGAATAGATGAGAAATAAAATTATAGGATGTTTAATTGGTTTATGTATTTTATTTCAATTTTAACACTTTAACTTTACATCTCACTATATAATACTGATATTAACCTTCTACTAATAAATTTCATACTTTTATTTCAACTTGTTTTATATTGATTTGATTACTACTTCATTTAACCATCCCTTGACCAAATATTCTATAAGATTTCTTAGACCACTATATTTATTTTAGATATAAAAAATATGGACATGAATAAAAATATTTTTACTTGGGTCATCACTATGGGCTAATATAAGGAGCATGCATGGAAATGTTCCTATGAACCAAAATCACTAATGGTTCAAGCTTGGTCACTTTTTTATAGGCTTAATAAATTTGTAAAGGTTTATGGTAGATGTACTATCTCACTATGATAACTTCCTTCACAATTCCACCCTTTTATCACCACTATAGAAGGGATTTAAAGTTGGATTATAAGACAAGAACAATATCACCATCTTTATTGTAGAGACGCCAAATATAGGATGTATTAGCTTAAAAACCACTCACTACACTTCATATGAAATCACTAAAATACTCTATATAAAACATAATATTGTTTTATTTATATTTCATAGAACATAAATATTCTAATTTCTATGGTATTACATGATTTCTCTTATTCATCTCATAGAAATGATTATTCCTCCTCTTTCTAGTTTTGTTAGATTATTTAATGGATTCTATACAATCTTCTAATTCATTCTAGACCATTTTATAAAATAATATACTTCTTAATATTTGAATATATAATATATTCTCTCTCCCCCATTTATCATATAGTAGGTCTTATTTTTTCATCAGTTCCACTTCAATTTCAAATTTGAAATACAAATATCAATGTAACTTTTATCTAATTTATCTTTAGATATATCAGTTTTACTTTATTTTATAAAACCATCTACCTAGAGATACATTTGATTCAATAGTTATCAATTTATAACTAATAATTAGGTATAGAGGTTCCTAATAAGAAAAACTATATATAACTGCCAGAAATAAAACATCACGCGCTCCAAAACTCTTTATTCCTTGACACAATGACATCCTGAATTATATCAATGAGAAAACTTCATTTTGAATCACCCAATACCACAACCACTGGATGTTTTGATTTGAAACATAGAAACCCAATGTTCAATACACCTAGTAAAATGGTTTTAACCCTTACAACATGGAATGTTAGGGTATAGAAAATATTCAAATTTATTTACTTGAAAAATGTCACCACTGCCATTATTGCACTTATTTTGGGATCTTGGTTTATCATAGGTAAAATGTAAAGATAAAAAAAGTTTTATCATATTGTTTAATCCATCTAATCCCTATTTTAACACCATAATAAAAGCTAGGATCAACCATTATATATCCAAATTATTTAATATCCACCTTAAAACATGAATTTATAGACCTTTGTACAGCTTCACTCATACTCTAAAATGACAATATCTACATCGTGGTCAAAAATAATGTGCCGTGTCATCTTCACATGACCCATACATAGAATAGAACCATAATTTTATAAAGATTTGATAATTTTTGAATTAATTTTTTGTTTCTAGTTTATCTATGTGATCCCTCTAATATTTGAATCAGATACAACCTGATATGGGTGTCAATCAAGGTGATAGATAAATTTATACTTTTCTACAAAGTATGTTTATCTTTATTTTAGTTTTTTATTTCCTCATTTGAGGGAACAATTTCAACAACTCACACTTGATTCAATTTTTTTTTGAAATAATCTCAGATATGTAGGAATGTAAAAAATACATAAGAAAAAAGGGTTTCTATATGGTTTCCTGTAAAGGGATAGTCCATGGAGCATTCTCCAATGTTGTGACAATAATAAAAAAATACATATAGTGTGACAACTGGGTCCCGGTGACAGCACAGACACCACGCCTTAACATGGTCGTCAGGTCCTGGCCCACCAGGTACCACCAGCTACCCCGCAGACACGTGGTCCCCCCCATGGGGCCCACCCACATGCCCGAACGGGTCATCTGACTAATGACTGTCCCCATAGGCCAACACATTTCTTTTCTAGTGTGCCTTTTCCTCACTCACACACACCCTAGGAAACTTCCTAGAAGGTCTCCCATCCTGATCACTACTCCATGCCAAGCACATTTAACTATAGAGTTCTAATTAGGTAGGCTCCGAAAAAGGAAGGTGCACCTTGTTGACATGGCTCATATCATTTAGATATTTAACCCTGTATCATTTGGGGATGTTACAATCCCCCTCCCTTTAGAGCATAACGTCCTTGTTGTGGGCCCTACATCTCAACCTAGGTAGTGCTCTACACTTAAGGATGGGTACCACCTTTGATACCAAATGTAACAATTCGGCCCCAGTGATAGCACATACACCCCGCCTTAACATGGTTGTCGGGTCTTGGCCTGCCAGGTACCACCAACTGCCCCAAAGACACATGGTCCCCACCCCGGGGCCCACCCACATGCCTGAATGGGTCATTTGACTAATGACTATCCCCACAGGCTAACACGTGTTCTTTCTCGTGTGCTTTGTCCTCACTCACATGGGGCCCACCCACGTGCCCGAACGGGTCATCTGACTAATGACTGTCCCCATAGGCCAACACATGTCTTTTCTAGTGTTCCTTGTCCTCACTCACACACACCCTAGGAAACTTCTTGGAAGGTCACCCATCCTGATCACTACTCTATGCCAAGCACACTTAACTGTAGAGTTCTAATGAGGTAGGCTCCGGAAAAGGAAGGTGCACCTTGTTGACATGACTCATATCATTTAGTCATTTAACCCTTTATCATTTGGGGATGTTACAATCACCCTCCCTTTAGAGAATAACGTCCTTGTTGTGGGCCTTACATCTCAACCCAGACAGTGCGCTACACTTAAGGCTAGGTACCACCTTTGATACCAAATGTAACAATTCGGCCCTAGTGACAACATCTCAACCCAGGCAGTGTGCTGCACTTAAGGATGGGTACCACCTTTGATACCAAATTTAACAATTCGGCCCCAGTGATAGCACAAACACCCCGCCTTAACATGGTTGTCGGGTATTGGCCGGCCAGGTAACACCAACTGCCCCGCAGACACATGGTCCCCACCCTGGTGCCCACCCACGTGCCTGAATGGGTCATTTGACTAATGAATGTCCCCACATGATAACACATGTCCTTTCTAGCGTGCTTTGTCCTCACTCACATGAGGCCCACCCACGTGTCCGAACGGGTCATCTGACTAATTACTGTCCCCATAGGCCAAAACATGTCTTTTCTAGTGTGCCTTGTCCTCACTCACACACACCCTAGGAAACTTCCTAGAAGATCACCCATCCTGATCACTACTCCATACCAAACACGGTTAACTGTATGGTTATAGTTAGGTAGGATCCCAAAAACGAAGGTACACCTTGTTGACATGACTCATATCATTTAGTCATTTAACCCTGTATCATTTGGGGATGTTACAACCACCCTCCCTTTAGAGCATAAGGTCTTTGTTGTGGGCCCTACATCTCAACCCAGACAGTGCACTGCAATTAAGGCTGGGTACCACCTATGATACCAAATGTAACAATTCTACCCCAGTGATAACACATACACCCGACATAATATGGTCGTCGGGTCTTGGCCCGCCAGGTACCACCAACTGCCCCGCAGGCACATGGTCCCCACCCTGGGGCCCACCCACATGCCTAAATGAGTCATTTGACTAATGATTGTCCGCACAGGCTAACACATGTCCTTTCTAGTGTGCTTTTTCCTCACTCACATACACCCTAGGAAACTTCCCAGAAGGTCACCCATCCCGATCACTACTCCAAACCAAGCACATTTAACTGTGGAGTTCTAATTAGGTAGGCTCCCGAAAAGGAAGGTGCACCTTGTTGACATGAGTCATATCTTTTAGTCATTTAACCCTGTATCATTTGGGGATGTTACATATAGTTTAACTAATTTTTTATATAAAATGTTTTAGTTATGGTCGCTTCACTCTAGGTGAACTATATTGGAATCATACGGATTTTTTCCTTGACTATAATGAGATAATGATTGCATCAAAATTTTGATTTTATTCTATTTTAATGCACTCTTAAAATAGATTATCAATAAATTCTATCCGCAAAACATATTCTTTTCTGAAACTCTTGATTTCATAAAACATATTATTTTATGAAACTAATTCATTCATGAAACTATTCTCATGTAAATTCTATCACAAAAAAATTTCTTAGGATTATTCTTTTACCCAAGATAAACCATTCCACCAAATAAGGTCTTTCACAGATAGTGTGTTCGAAGAACTCAATGATACATGGAATCTTTCTCACAAAATAAGGTGTTCCACATATCTCTTAACATAAAATCAGACCTTAGAGAATTCATAGTGTTTTTATCTCCATAAACCCCCTTGGAAAATTCTCTCACTTACTCTATTATGTTCTCCATTGGGGTTTGTAATTTATATGATAATATTGACCCTTTACATAACATTGAAACATTACCTTTACATAACTTTAGTTCATGAATCTTTCCATATGATTACTCATTCAAGAAACTCTATTGTGTTGTAAAAATTTGTTTCCTTTGATTCAAAAATGTATACATGTTTTTAAAACTTTACATTTCAAGAAACCCTACCATACACCTAGAATTCATCACCTTCATTTCACCATTGTTTAATTTTTTGGGAAACTCGATCTTTCACAAGCCTTCAGACATTGCTAACATTTCTACCACCTTCTTCACAAACCATTATTTCATGAAACTATCTTACTTTCATGATATAATCCATATTTTTTGAAACTAATACATTTTTTAATAAATACATTTATATAATACAGACCATGAATTTCAAGAAACTTTTATCTCCCTCTAGAATTTTTCACCTAATAATTTTCCAAACAGTAAGAAATAGTGAAAATTTATATTCCTTGTGTATAATTCTGAATTCATGTTATGTGATTCTCTACTTGTATGTGCTCTACTTTATTCCATAAAACCAGATGAAACTATGATTTTTTTGATACTTTTCATCACTCTTCTTTCTTTTACAAAATTGGATGAGACTAACTCCTCAAGATGATGGTTAAGTCTATGTCTTCCATAAATCACAACAAAATGAGATACTTCATCTTTGTAAGAATAATTTCACACTAGAATCATTTTATTTTATTCACAATTAAACACTTATATGTACCAATGGTGATATGTCTATCTTCACATGAGCCAAAAATGATCACTCAATATGGATTGAGTGATGAAATTTACAACCTACTTTGTCGAACTCTCACCATCTCTTTTTTTTTCATATTTAAGCATAACACCTGAACACAAATTACGGATTAGAATTTGATATCTTCTTGAAATTCATATTTACTAAATTATATTATAATAGGTTTAATATACTTGTCTTCATTATCATAAATATCCACCAACCACCATACATTAATTACATGTTAGATATTCAATATCTTCTTCTCTTTCAAGTATAGGGAATCCAAAACTCCCCCTTAACCTATGATTTCTTGATTAAGTTTTTCTGTGTGTGGGTCTTCTTCTAAAGTATTTAATTTATACCAATACACTAGTTATATTATTTAACATAGTGATTGATAAGTAATTGAATACCAAACATAGGTTTGTTTCATCTAATATCCCACATTGGATTTTTTTTCATAATTATATCATAAATCCATCCTAATTAATATAATCTAAATTGTTCATGGATATTTATTTATGATTCCTCATTTTCCTCTCAAATAAATTTTCTCTACACCTTTGATGTAAAAATAAAAAGAGTTGTATGAAACCAGATTTATTATTCAGTTATTTTCCTCTTATGGTTTCTAGATCTTTCATTTATGTTATCTTCCCCCTTAATAAAAAATATATTGTAAATATATTTCCAAGGAGCATCCAAAACCAGTGGAGACATACAATTCTATTCCAAATATCGTAAAAACAAATATAGATTGATTATTCCCCCCCTTTGAGCTCCATCTATAACTGTTGACACAATTTTTCAATTTTTACTTGAAGATATTTCTCTTGTTACCAACCTTACAACTTATATCCTTTTTTGATATAGTTTCATGATTTTGATAGTTTTTAAATGATTAAAATTACCACTTGGGATTGATTCATTGAAAAATAATTGATGCATACCAAGTGAGAACTCATTGTAGGAAAAAATATTTTAAGGCAAAAAAAACATATTTTGTTTATGTCACGAACTTACTTCCATATATTATTAGATCATAAATTTCTTTCTTTTGAAGAGAATTTTTTGAACATAATAATACTAACAACAAATAATGATTACAAAATAAATTAAGCATGATAGTGTGAGGAATAACACATGTTAAACCAACTAAACCCACTTTATAAAGATAAAGTCATGGTATGAATTGGTATGCATGATCTTCAATTCATCACATGACTCATTTATCAAATATGGATAAATATTCAAGAGTGTTTATCACCACATCTCCTTGAGAAATATCCATATCTAGACCGATTGTAATTAGTGATACCAATCATTGAGGTAATGTAGAATATTGAATTCATCTTTATAATGGGGAGACCACATGATGGGACTGCTCTTGATTTTCATGTAGCTTTTTGGTATCCTAAAAATAGTCAGCTGATAAACATTTTTAAGAAAAAAATAGATAACATTAAATACATGAATGTTTTTGATTATACGCCAATATATTATTTATTATTGGTAAAATACTACTTTAACCAATGATTGGTACCAACGGTGGAATATTCAATTTGAATTGGAACCACTGGGTCATTCAAATATAGCTTTTACATCTCTTTAATTTCACATCAGAATTTTCATTATATGATATTCCATTTCTACAAAATTCTACTTTTGGATATATATTTTAATAATATATTGATTTTTTAGAATCACTTATAGAATCTAATACCATATGTAAATTACATGTCTTATTATTATTATATGAATTTATATCTCCTTTTATCTTATTCACATGTGGCCTTTTATCTCAAACAAGCCCAATTGATCATATCTCCCCATAATATTTTACCTGATCAAACATCTATTAGAAACTGTTAAATGCATGGGTAGATGGTTACATCATCTATCTTGATGAAGATGATTTTGGTTGTTCATGATAAACCACCCCTTTAACATTTACTTATAAAGAACTATGGTCCTTCTGTGCCTATTCCAACTTCATATCAAATTACAACTAATATTTCCATATAATTAGGCATTATTTACCACTATTATTAGTCTTATTTTGATATATAGGTATTTCTGAATAAAACCCTTTTGAAATTGTGTATTAAACCCTAGTCATATGGATTTATTTCGTTGATATACCCCCTATGAACTATTTTACATTTTTTTGAAAGGATGGGGTCAAAGCCTCATTTATTATTAAAGCAAAGCAAAGATCTCTTTACCTGGGTAGAGGGAGACCCATTACATAGCCCGAAGGCCCAATGGTCATTTAGCCCAATACATGGCCCGTAGGCCCATTTTTTTGGCCCAAAGCCCATTCTGTGAATAGTGCCGCTACAGTACCCTGCGCTACTACAGTACTTCATAGCACCCGCCACTACTACAGTGACTTGCTGTCGCTACAATGACCTGCTGCCGCTACATTGCCCGCCACCGCTATAGTACCGCCGCTGCTACAGTGCGCTACAGTACTACTACAGCCCCCTGTGCCCCATAGGTTTTAAACCCCCATTTTAAATAAGGAATCTTACCACTGTTCTTCTACTCTTGTTACTTCCTCCATTAAATAGATCTTCCAGTATCTTTCATTTCTCATCTTGTGATATTTCTTGAAAGTTTACCAGGTCTCCCTTTTTGCTATTTTTATTTAATATCCATGTAATTAACTGTTCCCTTTATCATTTTAAGTGATTAATTCTTTAGGTTCACAACCTTCTTCCTCACAACTCAAATAGTCCCACTCTTCTATTTCCAGATTTGTTATTTTTCTCTCTAAGAGGGATGTTGTGAGTTCATCATGGTTGGTTTATCGTACATTGGGAATTAAACTTCATCTTTTTTACTTTGGTATAGTATTCTTATTCTTAATATTATCAAATCCTATTCCATTATTGGCTCATTCCTTATAAGACTACATTGTAAATAACCTCATTATGGATTCATTTTCTATCCACATATTCCTACAGACACATTTCCTTTCCATATAAATAAGGTTAGAACAAATAAAATATCTTCCACAAAACGTATACTATGTATCTTTATGTATTGGTTTATATTTTTATATAGTAATTCTTCTTCCATCATTGATTCTTTTATCTTTCTTACATAGACCCATAATATATCCCATTATTCTATAGTAGTAAAATCTCATGGCAACCTTCTTGTTATATCCATCAGTATTCTTCCTTTGAGTTATGAATTTTATATTCAGAGCCTTAGTTACTCCACTCACAATTAATTATTTTGAGGGAAACTCAAACTTCTTATTTCTCTTAGACAGATGGAGATTTGCCTCAAGCTCCATGATATTATGATAGCTCTCCTTTAGATGAGCTTAAGTCTTCTTTAATTTAGATCTGGATTCATTATAAGACATTATTCTCTCATCTAGTAGTTTATTAATAGGGTGGAAGTTTTATTTCATCTATTTCTCTATGACCATCTATTTTCTGATATTTTGTGAAATTTCTTCAACCAGATCACATTGTTATTTCATTATGAAACCCATATTATGTATGTCAACATTTAGGGACACCTATGTTATTTTAATCCATTTTTTCTCTATGCACATGTCTTTTATGATTATATATTTACATTCTATATGACCTCCAAATTATCCACATTATCTTTTAAGGATTTGAGCTCTTATTCATCATGGGAAAACTCACTTTGAATTGATTCCAATATTTTGTAGCCACTTCTTCTTTGTCAAAGTTAATATCATATGTGAGAGGTTCACCTTCACTATTAAATACCCCAAATATGTTATTATCATTATAAATATCTTAAAATGGATCTATAATGTTTCTACATTCAATAACTTTCTCCTCAGGGGACGAAATCTTTTTCAATTTTTCTTTAGCATAATATTTCAAGTTCTTAATCACATTTTATTTCACTTTTGTTATCTTCTTGAGATTCACTACTTTTTTGGAGCTCAACAAACTAATAAATTGATCGATTAATTATATATCAAATTATTCCATCTCTAATTCATGGACATATTTATATTTAGTTGATTCTTTTAACATCCCATCAACCATTTTATTTTTATTTTTTTGAATGTCCATTTCTTTAAGAGAATCCTCTTGTTCTACATATTGGTCAAACACACCCACTATTTCCGATTTTTCAAGGAAGGAATCATCACTTTTATATTTAAAATAAGCTTTTATAGTATATTTATAATCATAGGAAATAACTGAATTAGATTCATTCACCTTGATTTTCATATCTGATCTCCCAAAAATATTTACCTTGTTATTTTTTTCTTCATTACTTTTTTCATAAGGTGCTTTTATTAATTCATATTCCTAGGTTTATCCATTATATATTTTTCATAAAAATATTACGAAGTATTCAAATTTTCATAATAATTATCATAATGAGTAGTTTTCATATAGAAGTCATTGGAAAAGGATCTATTCATGTCCTTTTCTATCACTATATTTCCAATTTTCTCATTATACCTTCTCAAGTCCGCATCTCTTTGATTATAATATAGAACCACTTCACCAAAATCATGTAAGAACATGATAATTTTTCCATTTCATCCTTCCAATTCTATTTAATAAAAAATTGGAGACTTCATCATTGAATCCATGTGCACAAGTGCAATCACTTCTTCTGAGTATGGACACTAATTCTAAAAATTTACCCTCCCATACAACTTGTTAGAACCAGATGCATCCTGAGAGGGGGGTGAATCCCTGTGATGGATAAATTTAAAAATTTATCAATGTCCTGGTTATCTTTATTTTAGTATCAAGTTCCCTCATTGTAAGGAATATTTCCAACCTCTAACACTCAATTAAATACTTATCAAAATAATCACCCATATGTAGTAAAGTAAAACATTCAAAGGATACGAGTATTTTTACATGATTCTCTATAAAGGTCTACTCCAAGGAGAATACACTTATTTTATTTTGTTCATAACATTACCCAATAATCTTTTCTAGTTTTATGAATACAATGTTTTAGTTTTAATTAATTTTATTAATTCACACCACCTTTATAAGGTTTAGGGTTTGGAAAATCCTCACCCAAGGCACACTATCCCTTATTCACTCTCATGTACTTATTTGGTGAAGCAATTTGTGTATTTTATAAACTTTTGAGTTCCCTTAAATAGTTTATAATAATAAATATTTTCCTCTAATTAGAATATGACCCTACATGCATCATATCTCTGATTTTATTCTCTTTGAATTCACTATTAAAATGAATGATCAATAGGTTTTTTCTATGAAACATCCGCTTTCATGAAACTATTGATTTCAAAAAATTAAATATTTTTAGAAAATATATATTTGTTAAAACTAATATCTGGTATGTTCTAATGCATAATCCATTCTCAAGAATATTCTTTCATGAAAGATAAACATTTGTACCAAATAAGGGTTCGTGTAACAGTGTATTCCTGAATCTCAATGATATATGGAATATTTATCACGAAACTTTGTTATTCATGTAAAAATTCATGTAACATTAGACCTTTGAAAATTAAGATATTTTTTCTCTCAAGAATACCCCTCAACTAATTCTCTCACTCCCCACTTTCCATCCTTTATAAGGGGTCAGTTATTTATAAGAAAATGTCAACCCTTCACACAACATGGAAGCATCTCCTTCACATAAATTTAGTTCATAAAACATTCTCCTTGATTATTCATTATTTAAATTGTACCACAGAAAAAAAATTAATTTCCTTTAATTAACCAACGTATACATTTTTGTAGAACTTGATATTTTTAAAGTGTTCAGAATTTTCAAATATTTATTTCACATTCTTTTTGAAACATTATTTCATGAAACTACCATACCTTCTCAAAAAATATATATTTTATGATACTAATTACTTTAATTAAAAATTATTTTCTATATTATAGAAAATGAATTTTATTAAACATTGATGTACATCCATAACTTTTCACCCCAAAATTTGGAAAACACTTAGAAATGGTTCAATTTTGTGTTCTACTTAAAAAATTATGAATTAATGCTTTATGCATCACTTCTTGGTTTCAATATTCTTTATTACACTAAATAGTATGTGACCAATTGTACATCACTACTTGGTTTCACTCTTTTTCCTTCCAATAAACCATTTAAGACTGACTCCTCAATACGAGGGTTAATCTCATGTCTTCCCTTAGTCAAAACAATATTGTAAACTTAATCTAGATGAAAATAATTCTACAATAGAATTATTCTATTGAATTCATCCTTCAACATTTATATATCAAATTCGTTATTTTCTTATCTTCACAAAATATAAAAATGATCACTCATTTTGTATTGAGTGATGAACTTCATAACCTACTTTTCATATCTTTAACCATATTTTTATTCCTCTTTAAAAATAACTACTGCTCAAAACTTCTAGATATGTAATTTATATCTTCTAAGAATTTTTATTCACTTTATTCTCCTACAAAAAGTAGTATCTACATGTATTTATTTACTTGAATTAGACAATATCCTCCATAACATGTCTTTCATGATAAATATTCCATATACTAATATTTTCAAGATATGGGGGATTCATAACTCCAACATGACATATAGATTCCTTACTCAGAATTTCCATGTGTAACACTTCTCAACAGGTCTTCAATGTATAACAATACTCCGTTAATAGTGTATGGAATTGTGATTAGAAAAAAAATCTAATAGAGAACATAGGTTTGGGACCAAAAAATAAAACCAAATCCATCCGCATAACGTGATTCCTATTTTATAGGAAATCTCCCTAAATCCCATACCAAGTGAAATTGAATGGTTTTCCTTATAAACAATATTGCGTTTATATAGAGACTTGTATTTCAAGGATAACTTAATAAAATATTATGTATACTATAATTTCCTTTATGTAAAACTCTAGGCCTACATGTTCTACTTATCTTTGTACACCATGGGAACTGATTCGGTGTGACCCTCTTCACTATTTTTAATAGGTGAATATATTGGTTAAAAACCAATGAAAATTCCCAGGATAACTTTTTTTTCATCTATTTAAAAATTCCAAACAAATTGATTAGAAACACAACTGTGTAGTATAATTCATGGTGAAGTATTCCTTCAAAAATTTTGTTTTATCCATACTTCTTCAAAATTTCTCTCACATGAATCTCTCATTTTCCAAAACTTTGAGGCAGATCATCACTATCCTCTTTCAAAACATCCAAAAAAATAAGAAAAAGAAAGATTTATTTTTCAACAATCCTCAAAGAATCACTACTTCCTTTATTACATTTTTATCTCCAAAACTCATTTCACTTATAGGGATCCAACAATACCATATATTTTTAATAAATCTAACTCAAAGCCTTATGGGTTCCAATATTTTATCAAGAAAATAGAGATGCAACAATAGATTGAGGTCCTTCCAAGAGTGCCTTTGAGATCAAGGGTTTCTTGTGTTTATATTGATATTACTATCATTTTGTCACATATTTTTCAAGGATAATTGATCCTTTATCAGTATTTATGAGGATAAGAAATATTTCACTTATACAGATTAATTTTATGAGTCCTTCGATCTTCTAAAAATGACATTGACTACTATATCGATTCTTATATTATCAGAGGAGGAGACGTTAGATTTTTTATATTTTAATCCTTTATGTTTATTTCATGGTGGTGTATTAATTATAAATATTATGATTATTATATATGTATCATGGAATTTGAGTACTTATGAATATAATTATTTTACCCATCACTTATAGTTATTTTATATAGTTTATCTTTAAAATATTTAATAAATTTCTTTCTTGGGTGGAGATTTTTTTATTTTCGTAGAATAAAAGATCTTATAATAATTATTTTATTGAAGAAGTTAGAACCTATGAACTCATAACTGGTTATAGGTTTTTATACGAATATGATTTTGGGATATCATATACCTTTAATAATTTTAATGAAATATATTGTGCATTGATCTAGAATCCATATGAATATTTTTTATAAGATTCTAAATAGGAGTTTAAGGGTTTGGAGAAATAAATAGCTTCGTATATGGATCTTGAATAGATAGAGGGAAGGAATATTTTTAATAGATGATGGTGGATTTAGCTTTAGTGTAGCATTTTTTCAGTACAAAAATAGGATATCATGTGTGTAAGATCTATAGAAACCTTACTAATCATAGGAATTATCCCAAAGGTTATTTAGAAGTTGGGGAGAACTAGATTTTATTTTAGGGGAAGCTATTTTATTCCCATGATCTGAGAAAGGTGGTATCATTAGTGTTCCAACACTCGAGAGTAGCAAATCATCCTAGAATGGGATAATATATTAGGAAATAAGGAATTTGTTTTGGGTTCCTGTTATAAATTGAGAAATGGTTGATTTTATCACACAATGCCTCACATGTAAGCAGGTGAAGAAAAATACTTATGAATTAGTATGATTGATATAACATTTATTATTCTACGATTCAATTGGAATGATAAATTTATGGATTTAATATTTTTTTCCTGTGTATAATAATAGATCATGACATGATATGAGTTATTATTGATAGATTGAGGTTGTAATATCGCTTATTAGAAATTAGGTATTGATATTAAGTGTATATTACTGATGTGGTGAAGCTATATAGAATTCCATTAATGATTTTTTCAAATTAGGATACCTATTTTTATTAGATATAATTGTGTGGGGTGAAGTATAATTTTTTAATTCAGTTTTTCATGAGTATTTATTTTTAACTTTGGACATATAAGAAAATGGAATAGACAATTCAGACTTTATAAGATACGTTGTGACTCTGTATCTTGTATTTTAGGTGTCCCTAGTCAGTTCATCTAACCTTGGTGGAGTTTTTATATAATGAAATTTATTAGTGCACTATTAGAATAGATCCATTTCAGGAATTATATGGGAGACTATATTGATATTCATTATATTTGATTAATTTTTTAGATTCCTACATTTTAGGGACCAAAATAATTTAGGATATTATGAAGAAGCTGTAATAAATTTAGGAGTTCTTATAGAAAATACACAGTCAAAAAATTTCATATGGTGATAATAGGAGGACACATAAAAAGATTCATGATGGCAATGATGTTTTTTTATGTTCTCTCTATAGATAGGAAAACATAGTTTTTTTTAAAAATATTTTGTTATCAATATGGTTTTGTGATCCACTTCAGATCTTGGTGTTTATTGACTATGTTTCCTACCACTTATAATTATAACCCTACTAGAGAGGGAGTATATTTTTTCTATGTATTTTATATGTATATGTTTTTACATGATCCTTGTCACATGGTGTCTTAGATCAACTTGGAATCAGAGTAGAATATGATGTTCATTAGGGATTATGAATTATCAGTTTTTTGGGGTGAACAATCTACTTTGTGTTAGCATTGTGGAATCATGGAGGTGTGGAGTAGAGAACCTATTAGTGAGAGGTGTAAAATATGATCCTATTGTACTCACTTTTCTATGTGAGAAATAGATATAAAGTTAATTATATTTTGGGTATAGTTCTTTTCTCATTCTAAATATGAAAAGTAAAAAAAACTATTTATAGCATATGGTGACCTGGTCATTTAAAGAATGTTTTATTTTCATGTTTGAAAATTTTTAATATGGAGAGGATGTATTATCCCATGTTCCTTTTGAAAATTAATTAGTGATAACATTTATTTTAGCTTCCATTTCAAATAAAAACTCGTCAAAAAATCCCATTAAAATTGGTATTTTCCCTTTTAGCATTGATTTATAACCAATATAAATAAAGGAGAAATTGAAAGTAGAACTTTCAATGTCAGATTTCATAAAATGGCATTTAAAAACTTTCCATAAACAAAATTATATAGGTATTTAAACATCGGTTTTATAAAAAACAAACATAAAAAGCATTATGATAACTAAATCCTACTCAGAGTGCCTTTTACATCATTTTTTATAAATATGATGTTGAAAGTTTTATTATAAAATATATTGGAAATTTACATAATTCCAAACCTAAAAAATAAAAATAAAGAACAACAAATTGAAAAAAATTTAGCATCAATATAATAAGAGTAAAAAATCATTGAGAATTGTTACACATTTTTTTACAAATATATAGCTAAATGAAACAAAATATCCAAATTATTAAAACATAGAAAATATTCTAAAAATAAATTTTGTAGGTGTTTCGAGTAATTGGATTTATAAAAATAATCATCATCAGAATCCTAAAGAAATGTTTTATAAATTTAAAAAATAACATATTTATTTAAATTATAAGTGTCATAATGAAACCAACATTTTCTAAATATGTTGTTATTATATTCATGATTATCTCAAAAATGAAGAATAAAACATGATATCTACATTAAAAATTCCCTTTTGATGATATAACTTCATTTAAGAAACAATATTTTAAAAATATCAATAGTAAATATACAACAAAAACTAATTATTGACTGATATAAAATTTATCAACCCGAACATTCACAAAATCAATTTTTTATGGTGACAGTGTTAAATAGAGATCCCTATTGAACCCAATTCTTGACCAGTTTTAATTTAAAATATTAATTATAAAAAATGATGTTAAATGAAACAATCAAGATTAAATAACTAAAATAATATAATAAAACACAATTCTATAATAACATGCTAAATCTTTTTTGAACACAACCCAATAAAGAGCCTTGCCAATATTATTTACATTATTTTGGTAAAAATACTAATAACATCTGATGTCCACTAAAATATAAAATTTTAAGAATTAATAAAAGTTTCATGAATAGTGGTTAATAATTATATATTTGTTATTACCCATAAAGAAATGGAAAAAAATAACATTTTATATCTGTGTTTTTTAATATTTCAGATACATATTCAATTATGGATTCTTGGTTCAAACATTTCACCTATTTTGAAATTTATTCTAGGCTGATAGGACCATAAAAGAAGTGTAATTGATAGAACTAGAGGTCTTCATGGACCCCAAACTTAAATTTATAAACCTACACTAGTATACAAATGAATGGTTGAACTATTGGGAAGGTTAAAAAGGGTTTTGTGTGACTAATATTTTCTAAACCAACCCACTATTGTTAACAGTGGATAAATTTACTTTTTAATTTTTTAATATATATATATATATTATAAATATACCATGGGAATTTTTATTTTTTTGAACAAAATTGAACTAACATGGTAATCAGTATAAGAAAAAAAGAACAAATTTTGAGCAGGAACAAATCAATAAGAAATGTGAGGGAAATTATAACTTTACTCATATATAAAAATAATTTATTTTATGAAACATATCTCTTTCATGAACTCAAAAATAGATGAATTTATTCTTCCTTTCTAGAAAATCAAACACCTAGAAAATGAAATCTTGGAGTTCACCAGTCCAAGATTCATAAACATTAATGAGATTTAAAAATAATTCAAGGAATAAAACTCGTAGTAATATCCCAAGATTTGAAGTTTAAGATTTTAAGAAATAAATTCAATATCACTCTCACCAATTGATCTTGAAGTTTTAAAATTGAGAAGAGATTCATGAAACTATATTAATGAATTCATAATTGATCTCGTCGATCAATTCTGAATTCATTACTAAAAAGATTAATGTGAAGAGAAAGAATAAAAGTCCAATAGGTAAAAAATTCCTTGAAAAATAATTTCTAGCCTATGATCATATTCATTGAAAAAATTGAAAACATTAAATTACAGAGTAAAGGAAACTGAAAAATAAAGGATAATAAATCCTCCTTTCAATCCTAGTTTTGTTGCTCCGCTCCTGATTCCCAAGGTTGTTAGGTCTCCAAGATCTGCTATGCGATCATGTCTCAAATGTAAGAGAAATGTATCGAATTAATGAATCCTCCTGCACTACTGCTTCCTCCCCCCATTAAAAGGTTTTTTCCACACTTTTTTTATCACCCATGTTTTCCATCAAATTAACTTTTTCTCTCACCAATTCACTGTACATGTGCATTTTCCTTTTACAGCCCTCGTGACTTTAGAAGCTCCCTCATTACTGATTTCCTATGGTAGTTAAGATGTACTTGGATGTAAACCCAACTCTAGTGTGAATATACACATTGAAAACAAATATTGAATATGTTAATTGTTAAAAATATAATTATTTATCTATCTATTTAATTATTATTAGATTAAAGTGGATATTAAATTATTAATTAATATTAAAAATAATTATTTGTTATTAATTTAGTTATTATGTTTTAATTAATTATTATTTTATTATATTTAAAACTATTATTAATTATTAAAGATTTTATTAAAAATATTAAAGTTAATATTTCAATAACCTAATAAAAGATTATTATCACTATTATTGTTTTAAGATTAAAATTTATTATTAAGTTAGTTTATTTTATTAATTATTATTATTATTATTATTATTGTTTAATTTAAAAAGTTAAATTATAATTATAATTATTTATTCTATATTATCATTATTAAGGTTATTAATTTATAAATAAAGATTATTTATAATTAATTTTTTTTATTTTTAAATTATTAAACTTAAAAGTAATTCACTTGATTATGTTTTTTAGAATTTTAATTTTTATTAACAATTAATTATTATTATATTATTATTAATTTATTATTTTATTTTATATTTATTTTATTTTATTTTTGTTTTATTTTTATTTTTTAATTATTATTATTATTTTGATCTATCTCCCACCCAATTTCCCTTATCTGCGCATTAGGGGGTTCTAGATTCTTCTTCTCTAGTGAGGCCAAGCCCTCTAGTTTGATGATGTGGATATTGGAAGCTCGCCCTCAATGAAGTTTAGAACTAGATGGTCTCTTCCAATAATGGAAAATGACATTGGTTCTTCAGATATGTAACGAGGGATTTCAATGTCATCGGATCCTCCTCCCATTTGTTCTCCGCTACGATGGTGGCATATACACTTCACAGTAGCAGATGTCGGTGACTCCCTCCTCGCGGTTTGGTATGGGTTCAGGATCGGTGCAAATGAAGTTTGGATCTGGATTTTAGATCTGATTAATATGGGGTTTTCTGTTGTGGTCCGGCGGTGAGATGTGTTGGAGAAGTGGAAAAATATTGAGATGTCGCCAGTTCAAAAAATTCAGCCGTGTCAGTGACTTAGCAGGCGAGCTGTGAGTCTAGGGGTGGTAGTGGCTTATACTCCACTAGTGAGTGAAACCACGGTTTAACTATAGTGCAATAGTGGAACAATGCCTCAGATTCCAACGGTGAGTCATTAAGAGGGCAAGCAGTGACTGAAGGCGATAACGGGGACAGGGGAGTGGTGAGTCGAGGAATTGGTAGGAGGGAATGGAGGACTCACTATTGTGGGGGAAGAAGGTTAAAACCCTGACTCAATATGGAAGAAAGGATACTCAAGTCCCCATTAAAAAAGGGGAAACCCATGATAGTGGTAGAAGAATTTAACGGTGAGTCAGGGACTCACCATTGGAAATTTTGGGAAAGAGAAAGGACTGACTATTGGGAAACCCAATGTTTATTGATGAAAAAGTGGAAAAGTAAAAACTTGGTGCTAATGCTGACTCATTAAGCCACCATTTTAGGGGGTTTAACGGTGACTCAATATTAAACTACAATGGTGTCTCAAATTGTTTGATGCAATTTTCTTTAAAAAATGATAAAAATAAAAATTACTTTAAAAAAATAATGGTAAAACAAATAAGAAAAAAAATAATATTTAAATAAAAAAACTCAAAATAGAAAAAAACAAATTAAAAACTAAATTTAAATTAAAAAATTACTAAATTTGTTAAACAAAGTAAATAAAAGTGTCAATACTCAAATATTAAATTGAAATAAAGAATTCAATTTACACCGGCAGAGCTACTTGGCTAACCGGTCTACAACAAAATAAGCTGGTCAAGAATATCATTCCATCCTATAGTCACAAGGTATGGAAAACATGTATAACGACCAAAGGCTAACAAGCCCCAAAGGTTGTAATAAGAACAAGGCATGAGAAAAAAATCTAAGCACATCAAAAATATCCTCATACATGATCAAATTACCTCTACACAAGAATACAAGCAAGGAAGGAAAACAACCGGGTCAAAGAGGTAAACACGCAATACCCTGTTCATGGGTATTGGTAGAATATGCACATAAAACTCAAATACTTTGAAAGGTAAGGAAAAAACCACTGACCATGATGCTAGGATATCGAAATACTAGAACCACGAGGCTTGATTCTCCTTAAAAAGACGCAGATCTATGAAAACGCACAAAAAGTTCAACCCACGATAACTTGAGAAAGAAGGAAAATCATGGAATGAAACTCAAGAAGAAGGAAGAGCTCACCTCTGTCGTTCCAATGCAATCGACGACGGTCGATTCGGAAAACAGACGGAGGCTTGGGGGCTCGGAGGATGTTTGTGGTCGTACAGGTCTCTCTCGGTCGAGGAACCTGGAGAATAAGGTGTTTTCATCGATTAGGCGCGACCCAGGTCCGTTTAATGAAAAAAAGAAAGTACACGATGTGTACTTATCAGGTACACGACGTGTACTTGGCCTTTCCGTACTCTGCTTTAAGAGGCCTCCACATCACCTCTACACACCGTGTGTGTGGCCCGGACAAGGCCAGCACACGGCCTGGCGCTGCATCAAAGTACACGACGTGTACTTAGAAAATTTCTAGATTTTCCTCTTTTTCTAAAAAATGACCAGAAAATGAAAAATATACCTGAAATGAAGATTTGGGTTCTTAAAAACTTCCCCCCTTAAAAACATTCATCCCCGAATTTCCCTAGCGAGGCGTAGAAGAAGAAACCCCAAATAGCTCCGGCCACTGCGATCATACATTAGCCTCCCTCTCCCAGGTCTCGTCCTGTACTCGCCCGTGCTGCCATAGCACCCATACCAGAGGAACAGACCGGCCATGGAGAACCTTTATACTGCGATTGAAAATCCAGATAGGATGCTCCCCAAATGACGCATCCGCTTTAAGCTCAACCTCCTTGGGTTGAAAGACATGAGATGGGTCTGAAAAGTATCGTCAGAGCTGAGAGACGTGGAAGATGTCCTGCATAGCCCGATACCTCTGAGGTAAATACAACTGATAGGCAACCGGCCCAACTCTCTCCAACACCTCAAATGGATCAACGTACCATGGTAAATGCTTACCCTGTCTCTGAATCCTCTTGAGTCCCAACCTTGGTGCGACCTGCAGGAAAACCTAATCCCTGACCTCAAACTCTAGAGGTCGTCTCCACTGATCAGCATAAGACTTCTGTTGAGACTGTGCTGTAGCCATCCTGTTCTGAGTCAACTCTATCTGCTATGAGGTCTCCTGAACAAGATGAGGTCCCAGCAAAGCTGCCTCTCCTGCCTCTAGCTAGTACAAAGGTGATCGGCATGGCCTACCATACAAAGCCTCGTAAGGTGCCATCTGAATATTCTCCTGGAAACTATTGTTATAGAAAAACTTCACAAGAGGAATATGATTCTACCAAGAACCTCCAAAGTCTAGAATACAAGCTCGGAGCATATCCTCAAGCACCTGGATTGTACGCTCGGACTGACCATATGTCTGGGGATGGTATGTTGTACTCAAAAGTACCTGTGTACCGAAATCCTTCCAAAGCCCCTACCAGAACCAAGAAGTAAAATGCACATCCCTGTATGAAAAAATAGAGTATGGAACTCCTTGCAGACGTACAACCAGAGGAAGTCTCAGAGGCATAGCTATGAAAGATCAAAAATAGACCTTGGATCAGAATTATCAAAGATTGAGAACGCAAGTGTACAAGATGGGAATAGGATAAAAGAACAAACAATTTCTACAAAACACGACAACATGGCGTGTATAAAACTACATGGTGTTTCCCCTTAATCCAGACACATGGGCATGTACTTCAGCCCCAGATGGTCGTGTAACACCCCAGACTACACGGCGTGTTATCCCCACACACGGCGTGTACTTGATCTCTATTCCCCTGCCCGAGTCTCTGTACACTGCTAACCCACACAGTCCTCTTAACCCTAGACTGCAGGGCGTGTTCACTAAGGACACGACATGTACCAGACAATGTTTCGACGGCCCGTGTTGTTAGTTACATGGCCGACTACACGGATGACCCTTACACGGCGTGTTTCGAACAAACACAGAATGTATAGGAGAAGATATCATCATCCCATTTTGTTCGTGACATGGCTGGGTATGTAGAGCAAGGCTAAATGGCGTGTTCATACCCAACACGACGTCTACTACATGAGCTTCCCCAACCCGTGTTGTTAGTGACACGACCAGGTACACGGCTCACTATTACACGACATGCAACTACAGTACATGACGTGTTTTAGAAAACTTTTTCACCACCCCATGTTTCTATTAACAAAGTCAGTGACACAGTCTAAAACTACATGGCATGTAGTCAAGTACATGCTGTGTATTCTGGGTTTTCTGGGCAGTAGCTCAGAAACTGCACCGACACCCAAAAAACACTGAAAAGCAAGCATGGAGGTGCCAAATTCCGATCCGTGGGGGTCCATACTTCCCACGAATCAAAGCTTGGGATCTCATACATATCAAATACAAGGGAAAAAAGTAAATGATCCACCAAAATCCGATTCATGAGGGCCCATAACACCTCAAGAATAAAAATTTGGCGTTTATTTAAGTAAAGGTAATATACAAACAATTTCTCTATCAAAATGCACATATTCTATCATATCATATATCACAACAGCATGCATAATCTACACACCATCTATCACAAAAACATGAAATCGCTAATGCACCCTAGATGGCATGGTAAGAATGCATGGCATGTGATTAATAAAATGTGCCTATATGATGCATGAGATGGAATACCCTCATCTCATCAGGTTGCAGCAGAAATAGAACTGCAATAGCAACAACGATAACAACACAAATCATGTGAGTCACTCAAGGTGAAATCGTATCAACAGTAAATCGCAAATCCAGAAAACTGCAATAAATGAGGTAGATTGGATTTTCCCTGTACATGGGGTAGCTACTCCCGGGAACAACTTATTACCAAGTACCGAATCCATCCTACCCCTGGATAAAGGCTCCAAACAGTAAATCCAGAGAAAATAATTCCTATGATACCACTTTATAACGTCCTGGTTTCGGAAGCCACCCCGAGGCACCCCGTACCCGATTGGTCAAATGGCCTCAAGCGCATTTCCCCAAATGCCAGAGGCTGTCGACTAGCAGTGAAGAACTTGGGTGTGATAGTGGAGAAACTATGCCCTCATTGGCAGAGTACACGGTGGAAGTAAACAAAACAGACAAATAGCGGAAGCAGTAAATATCCAAGAACAATAAACAGTGGAAGACTAAAATAATAAACAGCTAGAGCACACATGTATATATAAAATTATGCACGATATATATATCTAGGAAAGCATCCAAACAAGTCACAATGTTGAATACAATGCTAAACCAAGTACAAAGAAAAGTAAATAGATAAGCAAATCCTCAGCATCACAAGCCTCGTATTGGTCCCATGATCTCCTGCTCCAAATCAATCAAGTACCTGAATTCGAAGGGCGCTTTCCCTTGTCTATACCTATAACAACATAGTCTGTTTGGGCCCAAAATCATGGCCTAAACAGGGTGTGAGCCTAAATTCCCAGTAGGAAACCACCCAAATATATGTGCCTAACAGTGAGTGAGTATATGATAGGTAATAGTATAGTAAGTAGTAAACGGTAACAATAAACATCAGGAAGTAAACAGTAAACAGTAGCGGGATGATATACAACAATATCCAATACACAGAACAATAAGAAGCAGAGAAGAAAACAACTAACCACAACAAGAACCCCTCTAGGAAGTACTCGCATCCAACCCATCTGGTCCTATCCAAGAAGTACCAACAACTCTCTGGGCAGTGCACTCAGCCTAACCCCACTGGTTTGGTCATACAAAATTATAAGACTCTCTGGGGAAGCTCTCTCGGTCAATTCCCCTTATAGTCTAGGGTAGTATGGGACTCTCTGAGGAAGATCATACGATCTAACCCTATTATAGCCCCAAGGTCTAGAAACTCTCTGAGGAAGCTCACTCGGTCAATTACTCCTATAGTCTCAGGTATATCACATACTCTCTAAGGAATCTCACTTAGTCAATTACTTCTCTAGCCTGGAATGGTTTTAAAGAAATTCAAACAAAGTAAAGACTCTCTGAGGAAGCTCACTCGGTCTATCCCTCATAGTCTATAGCACCAGGTTCTCACGGTCTTGTTCCAGTCAGTGCATAATAATGCTATAAGGCCAAATTACACCTACGGAGCTACTTGGATAACTAGTCAACAACAAAATAAGAAGGTGAAGAATATCATTCCATCCTATAATCACAAGTTATGGAAAAAAGGTATAACGACCAAAGGCTAACAAGACCCAAAGGTCGCAACAAGAAAAAGGCATGGGAAAAACATACAAGCATAGCAAAAATATCCTCATACATGATCAAATTACCTCTACACAAGCATACACGCAAGGAAGGAAAACAACAGGGTCAAAAAGGTAAAGACGCAATACCCCGTTCACGGGTATTTGTAAAATATGCACATAAAACTCAAAGACTTCAAAAGGTAAGGCACAAACCACTTACCTTGATGCTAGGAGATCGAAATACTAGAACCACGAGGCTTGATTATCCTTAAAACATTATATATCTATGAAAATTCACAAAATTTTCAACCCACGATAACTTGAGAAAGAGGTAAAATCATGGAATGAAACTGAAGAAGAAGGATGAGATCACTGCTGTGGTTCCAACGCAATCGACGAAGGTTTATTCCGCAAATAGACGGAGGCTCGAGGACTTGGAGTATGTTCACGACTATATGGGTCACTCTTAGTTGAGGAATCTGGAGAAGATGGTGTTTTCATCGATTAGGCGCGACCCCGACCTGTTTAATTTAAAAAAATAAAGTACACGTCGTGTACTTCTCAGGTACACGGCGTGTATTTGGCCTTTCCGTACTCCACTTTAAGCGGCCTCCACATTGCCCCTACACACCGTGTGTGTGGCCCGGACATGGCCAACACACAGCCTGCCACTGCATCAAAGTACATGGTGTTTACTTAGAAAATTTCCAGATTTTCCTCTTTTTCTCAAAAACGACCAGAAAAGGAAAAACATACCTGAAATGAAGATCTGTGTTCTTACAATATGTAGAAATATGTAGATTTAATAGCCACATTGAATTCCGTCACACCTAAAACTTTATTTCCCTCAATCAATTCCATGCTTTAGTGTCTTTTGAAAAGGGTAAAAAAAATTTTATTAAGGATCTCAAATTGAAGCATGTTGACCAGTTCGAAATCAAGATGATAAAAAATTATGAAATACAATTTTGAAATGAAAATTTAAAATGTAGTCTTACCTAAATTCTAATACTCACTCTATAATCAAGAGAGCAAAGAATCATTCATCATAGAATATGTCATTCCTCATTTAAGAAACTACCTACTAACTTACTTTCAGTCAAATTGATGTGATAAATTCAAGAGTGATAAAAGGTTAAAAATGAGTGGAAATAAGAACTTAAGAAAAGTAACGTTATACTTTGACTTTGAAAAAGGATCCAAAAGAATAAAATAAAATTATTATTTTTTGAATCACCTTATTGATACAACTTAAATGATTTCATGTAAATCAATTATCCCCTTCTTCATCTAGTGTTCGTTATTTCCCTTAGCTTAATGAACTCATTTTTGACAACTAGAAACTTTTTGATTTTTTTTATTTTTTCCCAATCCATTTAACATGTTCTAAGAACTGTGTATATGCACTAATTTATTATAGTAAAAATGGATAGGTCACACACATTGTGCCTAGTGTCTCAGAGATTCACAGTGGGTTCCAAAATTCCTATTTCACTCAAATTTCAATATATATATAAGAATATCATTTAAGTTGTCTCACTATGGTGATTAATCTTTTTAATAATTAAAAGGTGTGTCCCTTATGAAAAATTTCAAACTTCTATTTTCATAAGGTTATGATCTCAATTCCCCAAAAAGTATCAAATGTATCACTCTCAAATATAGTTCCTAAATAGAATATTCATAAACCGAGTAAGAAAATTCCATCAGAAATCACTCATCCTCATAAATTTCAGATTAGAGGAAAATATTAACTGGAATTAATGTATTATCCTTAGTCAAGACTTATTTGAAGTAAAGTTTGAAGCAAAAATAAACTCAAATTATGTAAAAATTTGAAAAATATTGACCATTTTTAACAAAATGTTTGAAAGTCAGAGGGATTTGATGGGATTCCAATAAGGCATAGATTTTATCAAAGAAGGTTGACACCCTTCCCAACACTTAATACCTAAATTCTTCACCAAATATGAATTCGAAGGTGGAGAAGACAACTATTAAAATTAATTTTCAAAGAATATTTTTAATACAGTAGATTGATAACATGTAAAAGGTCTCAATAGAGTTCAATAGTAAGTGTTTTCTATAAAAATATATTTTATAGTAGGATTAAAAACATTATCATTAAAGCCAGTGAATATAATTTTTCAATTAAATTCAAAAAAATTCATATAAAACATTGAATCACATAGTGAATTGGGTGTAGCAAGATTGAAAAAATGATTCAATTAAATTTACAGTTGAGAAGAAAAATGAATACTAAAACCCCTGTCAAATTAAATCAAAATAAATAAAAAGAATAGCCATCTTTCATTTACCTCCCACACTTAATTTCACAAAATATAGATATTTTAATACCAATGAACTTTAATTTTTATCAAGAAGGAACATTCAATAGAATTTCTATCAACCAAGAAATGAAACATAATTTTTCCAATAGTGGTAAATGAAATAGAAATATAATCTAGATGCTATAGAAAATCACTGACTCACCATCACTGCCACACCAGTGAGTAAATGTTAAAGTGACTCACCACCATCATTGGAATGGTTAATCAAGTGCAATGTTGAGTCAAAGACACACCATTGTATAGAGTAATGGTGACTTATTATAGTATTTCTGTTTTAAAAAGTAATAAGGAGCAGAAAATGGAAGCAAAAAATAAAAGGACTTCCCTAAATTAAATTCTATCCAAAGATACTCAATCTTGAAAATTCATATGAATTGAATAATACAGGTAATTACTGCTCCATTGTGATACCAAATGTAGAAATATTATTATTCTGAAAATAAGAACTAGTAGAAAAAGACACAAATCCAGTAGAAATAGAGAGTAAAAAGACAACAGTAATCAATACTTTATTCAAAAACGAAACAAGAATAGTAAAGACAAAGAATTAACCATGGGTTAACTCCCATTAAGTTCTCAAGTTTAAGTCTTCAGTAATACATTATCCAGAATCCATTTTCAATCACAGTAGAGGCATCCAATCCCTTCATATGTCCTTCAAAATTAAGTTTGAATCTCTGACCATTAACACGAATGATATTTTTATCCTCTCCTAAAATCTAAACAACACCATTCTATAAAACTCTAACTACTGTGAAAGGTCCAGACCACTTATATTTTAGTTTTCCAAGATTAAGTCTTTAATTAAAGAGAAGGACCTTATGTCCAAATTTAAACTCTCTATTTTGAATGATATAATCATAAAACATTTCATACCTCTCTTTGTATATCCTAGAATTATCACAATACTCTCTTCATATCCCATCAAGATCACTTAAATCAAGTAGTATCTTCTCTCCATCACTCTTAAAAGAAAATTTTAAGGCCTCAACTTCCCAATAACACTTGTGCTACAACTCCACACACAAATGAAAACATTTCCCAAATAACAATATATACAGATACATACCTATTAGGGTCTTAAAATCTATTTGGTATGCCCATAAAGCTTCATCTAACTTAAGAGACCAATCCTTCATAGAGTTTGAGACAATTTTCTGTAGAATTTTTTTTCAAATATCTATTTGATATATCTACCTATCTTCTAGACTGTGGATGGTAGGTAGTACCAGTCTTATGGGTGCATCCATATTTTCTCATCAAAGAATTAAACTTATAATTTTTAAAGTGTTCTCCATTATTAGTTATAAATGATTTTGGAACTCCAAGTCACAAAAAAATGTTCTTTTTAACAAACATTATTACACTATTAGCTTGATTATAGGGAATATATAATACCTCAACCCACTTAGACACATAATCTATAGCCACTAAAATATATTCATTCTCATGAGATGATGGAAACGGTCCCATGAAATCTAAACCCCAAACATAAAAAAATAAACTTCCATAATACCTTTTTGGGGTAACTCATTCTTTCTCCCAACATTTCCTAACCTTTAACATCTATCCCATCCTAAAACAAAACTCATAGCATCCTTGAATAATATGGTACAATAAAAACCAACTTGATGGACTTTTTGAGATGTCCTCTCTCCACCATGATGTCCTCCCTAAGGCGAGGAGTGAAAACTCTCTAAAATATAAAATGTATCTTCCTCCGACATACACCTTATAAGAACTCCATCAACACACCTTTTAAACAGAAAAGGATAATCCTAAAGGTAATACTTAAGATATGAAATAAGTTTATTCCTTTGGTAATCAAACACATCCTTAGGAATGATAATAGCATCAAGGAAATTGGAAAAATATGAAAACCATGTAGATTTCATTATTGAGATAGTGAGATGTTTTTAATTAAGAAAGAAGATTTAATCTCCCTTGAATATTCACAATGGGCATGGGTAATTCTAGAAATATAGTCTATAACTATGTTCTTAAGTCCCTGCTTATCTCTTATTTCTAATTCAAACTCTTGTAACAAAAAAAATCACCTAATGAGTATTGGTTTAGCCTACATCGTATAGAGAAAGTATTTCAAGGTAGAATAGTTAGTGAATATATTGGCTTTTAAACCTAAAAGATACTGGCTAAATTTCTCTAAACCAAAGACCACAACAAATAACTCATTTTTAATAGTTCTATAATTATTTAATGCCTCATATAGTAGATTTTTATCATAATAAACCACATGAAACTTGTTATACCTCCTATTTCCAAAGAAATATCCAACATCCATATCACTAGCATCAAAAATTAGTTTAAAAGTAAGTTTCCAATCACGTGAAGTGATGATAGGTGATTTAGTGAGTTTTTCCTCTAGAAAATTAAAATAATCAAGACAGGTCAAACCAAATGCATAGAGAGAATCCTTGACAAGAAGGGAATATAAGGTCATAGTTATTTTTGAAAAGTATTTTTTAAACCTTTGGTAAAAATCAGCATGCCCAAAGAAACTCCTCACACCCTTTACATTCTCAGGAGGTGGTAAGTGTCTAATTCTAGACCCCTGTTGGAAAAATTATGTCCCAACAGAATCCCTTAAGTGACCATGTGTTGAAATTTTTTCCAATTAAGAAAAATATTGGCCTCTAAGAATATCTCTAGATCTAAATCCAAATTTCCTAAACAAGTATCGAATGTGCTACCCACTAAGGAGAAGTCATCCCTGAAAACCTATATGATTCTCTCAATCATGTTAGAAAATATAGCCATCATGCACCTTTGAAAGATAAAAGGGGATCCACATAACCCAAAAGGCATATGCTGGTAAGAAAATGTCCCAAAGGGGCATGTGAAGGTAGTTTTCTCCTGATCCTATGGATCTACCAAAATCTGGTTGTAACCAGAATATTCATCCAGAAAATAGAAAAATTCATTCCCAGAAAGCCTCTCAAGCATTTGATCAAGGAATGTCTTCAGAAAATGGTCCTTCTTAGTGGCTAAATTGAACTTCCTATAGTCTATAAAGACTCTCCATTTTGTGGATTTATTAGCATGGGTTTCTTCGTTTTTATCATTAGTGGTAATAGTGAAACCTCCTTTTCTAGGGACTACTTGAAAAAAACTAACCTAATTACTATTAGAAATATGATAGAAGACTCAAGTATCCAGCTATTTGATGGCTTCCTCTCTAATAACTTCTTTCATGTTGGGGTTCATTTTCCTTTGGCACTCTACCCTAGGTTTTTTATTTGGATCTATAACAGTCTTATGCATGCAAAATGAATTGATAATCCCTTCGATATCATGTATGGTCATAACTATAGAATATTTTAAATTTTTAAAGAAAATTAACAATATTTCCAATTGGTTATCTTTTTGATTAGCAAAAATAAAAGAAAATGTATAATTCTAAGCCAAAAATTAATATTTAAGATGTGAAGGAAGTGGTTTCTTCTCAATGATGGGTGATTTTTCACTTGATGGAAGGTTCTTGGGCTTAATAGGTCTAATGTATTCAACATTTATATTGTAGGGAGTTTGAAATGTGGACTAATTTTCAATTTCATGACCGAATTTATGGTTTTCCTCACTATTTTACAATGTGTAAAACCTACTCTCAAAGTATTATAGTTTATAATTTTTGAAATTTAATAAAGAAGAAGCATCAATTTGTTCATCAACTCTCCAACTACTATATCAATTTTTTTAGAATGATTATAAATATAAAAATCAACCTCATGCTCACTTGAGAAGTCTTTAAGTCCAGAAACAGATGGAACATCTCCAGGAGTATTAGGAACTGGACTGTTGTCTAGTTCTAGAAAATATTCAATATTTTCAGTTTGAGAGGATTGATCAGAATATGAAAGGTCATTTTAAGATTAAAGTTTTATTTCTTTATAAAATGATTGACTTTTACACTCTTCTAGACATTTAAATGAATTTACAACTTCTAGGAACTCTATCTTAGTGAAATTTTCAGATAATTTTTGTCCATTAATATTTTTAAAGACATTGAATTATTCCTATTGCTCTCCAATTAAAGAAATAAGTTGACCCTTAGACACATCAATAACTTCCCCTCTAGTGGACAAGAAAGGACTATCCAAAATAATGGGCACCTCCTGGTCACAATTTATATCAAGGACTAAAAATCCTACAGACAGAAACAATTTTCCTATACCTACCAAAAGGTCATCTATCCTCCCTATATGATGAGTGAAATAATGGTCAACCAACTATAATATGACTATGGTGGGATAAAGATAATCCAATCTCAACTGTTGAAATAGTGACTATGGGAGCAGGTTGATAATAGCACATAAGTCACACAGGAAGGTGAGTTGACAAGAATTTACTATGGTACAGGGTGTGATAAAATTACTTGGTTCCTTAATCTTGGGATGGATCTTCTTTTGGAGTACAACACTTTACTCTTCAGTGAGATTGTAGGTTGAAAATTATTTAAGATTATTTTTATTTCAAATAGTTTTTTTGAGAGATTTCAAGTAACATGGGATTTTAATTAAGGATTGAATGAATGGGGTATTCACTTAGAGTTAGGTAAGAAGTCTAAGTAACTGAAGAATTTCATCCTTGATATTACATTTTGGTTTTAATTTTTCAGGGAAAGTGATGGTTGGGGAAAAAATCCTAAGAATAGTAGGTATGTCCCGTGTTTCTTCTATAGTTTTCTCCTAATTCCTATTCTCTTTATTTTTAGAAAAAATTTCAGCATGAATTTTAGATGAAAATTTGATATTTGTTTTTCATTTTTGTGAGTTTTTTTTTAATTTATAGATTGTGTGCAATGTAGTTTTTTATTTTCAAATTCATCAAATTTTCCAGTTTGGGAATTTTTAACCTTTTTCTGCTACTTTTTGATTGTTTATCCCACTTCTTGTTATAATCTCCATGTAATTATCCCTAGGTTTTAGTTCAGTTGTGCTTGTCAGTCTACCTTTATCTCTAGAAGTCAAATATCTTGCTAGTTGGCCCAATTGAGTTTCCATGTTTTGTATTATAGAACTATTTTTAATTTTATTAGAGCTGTATGGGGATTCTATTTATTCAATTGAGTTTTAAAATTTTTATATTGAGAGTCCATTCTATTTAGGATTTGGCTATGTTTTGAAAACATTTGTCCTTCATTGTTTCCTTGTGAATGATATGATTCTTCCCATTGTTGGTTCTTAAAATTTTATCTAGGTTGGTTTTGTTAGGTAGGGGAAATAGGTTGCTTAATCATTCCTTGGTCCTTCTATGACAAGTTTGGATGTTTAATATTTCATTGATTGTAGTGGTTTGAAAAAGGGTCATCCTTAGAAGGCATCCTAGGATAATAATTAACAAAGTTTGAGTTTTCTTGTTATTGGGCTAGCATATAAAGTTTGGAAAAAGTTTCTTATTGTGACAAAACATTCCAAATGGGTTACACTATTCCCCAAGAGATTAATTTTTATTTTTCCAGTAGAGTTGATTTAAATATTTTTTGGAATTCTGGTTCGTTAAAGTTTGAAGTTGATTAGTGATTTCATCATATTGTGTTTGGGTGTCAATTCAAGTTTCAGAACCTGTATTTGGATTTATGTTCAATCTCTTCCTTATTGAAATTTTATTTTAAGAATTTAAAGAAATTTTGTTATAAATTTTTCTAAATTATTCATCTTTTTTTTCATTTTAGTTACCCCCTACAAATTGATCAATTAGGTTTTGACCATAAGAGGACAACCCTTCATAAAAGTTGTCCATAAAAACATGGGATGAGAGTTGATGATGGAGACACTACCTAAGTAGGTCCTTAAATCTATCCCAAGTATCATGAAAGGATTCTCCATCCTCTGGGTAAAAAATTGTTATTTTAGTTCTCAATTATCCTTTAAATCATTGAGGGTAAAATTTCATGATGAATGAGTTATACAGTTGATCCCAATTTTCAGAAATATTATCATCTAGAGTCAAGAACCAATTACTAGCATTCTATTTAAGGAAAAAAGGAAATACCCTTATTATTAGCTCATTTTATGTGATTCCTAGAAGTGGAAGTTATTGCACTATATTATAGAAATCTCTAATGAAGCCTGGAGAATCCACAATAGAGAGTTCATTGAAGGATGGCCATAGAGAAATTTGGGTTGTTTCAGTTCATATTTACTGAATTTAGGAGATAATATAATGGAAGACGGGTTGCTTCACACTTTTTGGAGTTTTAATTCCTTCATCCTAGGTCTATATATCTCTTTTAAGAGTTAATGTTGAAAATTTTGTTTATTATTAGGTGCATAAACTCTATTATTTAAATTTTTCATCTCAATTTAATTTTTCTTTTTAAGACCGGTAAGATGTCTTTATAACTCTTGGTTCAAGGGATCTATACTAATAGTAGAGGTTCTTGTGATCATGAAAAATGTGATAACAGTGTAAAACTATCCCAAAAAGTAGTAACAATAGTATATCAACACAAATAGTAAAAAACTATTGAAAATAATAGAAATAAATAGAAATAAATAGCACTTGACATAATTTTTTTTTACCAGTTTTAATTTTTTTTTTGATTTTATTACATTTTTCTATATGTGACATTTTTTTGAAAACCATTTAGAAAAATAGAGGTTTCTCAAAGACTTACATAGAAATGGTGAAATTTTTTTATAGAACCATAGGTCTTTACAGACCTCAAAATTAAATTTATAAACATGCACTAGTATATGAGTGAAGGTTCAAACCATAGAGAAGACTAAAAAGGGGTTTGAGGAACCAAGATTTTCTAAACCAACACACTATTATTGAAAATTGATAAATTTGAGTTTTAAATTTTTAATTTATATATATATTTTATTATTAGAATTATAGTAATAGAAAAATTAATTTTTTAAAACTAAATTGAACGAATAGGGTAAGAAGTATAAGAAAAAAAGAAAAAAGATTGAACATGAACATACAAGAAGAAATGTCTTGGAAATTATTACTTTACTGGTCTATAAAAATAAATTATTAAATAAAACATTCATATTTCTTGAACTCAAAAAGAGATGAGTTTAATAATCCTCACCATAAGATCAAACACTAGGAAAATGAAATCTTTGAGTTTTCCTCTCCAAGATTCATAACATGTAATCAGAATTAAAAAGACTTTAAGGAATAAAAATCAACATATTATCCCAAGATTTTATGTTTATGCTTTCAAGAAATAAATTCAAGATAAATCTTATAAATTTATATTTAAATTTTTAAATTGATAAAATATTCATGAAACACTATTAATTAATTCATAATTAATCTCGCTAATAAATTCTGAATTCATTATTAAAAAGATTAATATAAAGAGAAAAAATGAAAGGCTAGTAAGTTAAAAGTTCCTAGAACAAGAATGTAAAACCTATGATAATATTGGTTTTAGAAATTGAAAACATTAAATAATAGGGTAAAGGAAATTTAAAAATAAAGGAGAAGAAATCTTCCTTTCAATCAGACTTTCGCTCCTCTGCTCTATGCCTAAGGTCTTTAGGTCTCCTCATTCAGCTCTTAGATCGTGCCTCGAATGTATGAGAAGTGTATCAAATGAATGAATCCCCCTGCACTGTTTTTTCCTTCCCCCCTTAAAAATTTAGTTTTCTTGCTTTGTTTATCTCCCATGTTTTCCACCAACTTAACTTTGTCTCTCACTAAGTCAATACACATGTGCATTTTTATTCTACAGCCCTCGTGACTTTAGCGACTCCCTCGTAACAGATTTCAAGCGGTGGTTAAGATATACCTAGAAGTGAACCCAACTCCATTGTGAATCCACACACCAGAAATAAAGGTTGAATCTGTTAATCATTAAAAAAATAAATATTTAGTTATCTATTTAATTATTATTATATTAAAGTAGATATTAAATTATTAATTAATTTTATTAATAATTATTTGTTATTAATTTAGTTATTATGTTCTAATTAATTATTATTTTATTATAAATAAAACTATTATTAATTATTAAATATTTTATTAAAAATATTAAAGTTAATATTTTAATAACTTAATAAAATATTATTATCAATATTATTATTTTAAGATTAAAAGTTATTATAAAATTATTTTATTTTATTGAATACTATTAATATTGTTATTATAATTATTTAATTTAAAAATTTAAATTATAATTATAATTATTTATTCTATATTATCATTATTATAGTTATTAATTTATAAATTAATTTTATTTATAATTATAATTTATAAATTTTAAATTATTAAACCTAAAAATAATTAATTCAATTCTGTTTTTTAAATTTTTATTTTTATTAATTATTAATTATTATATTATATTTATTATTATTGTTTTTATTAATTTACTTTTATTGAATATATTATATTTATTGATTTTTCTATTATTTTGGTTTTCCTATTATTTATTAATATTTTTAAAATTAGTATTATTATTCTCTATATACCCCCTCCCCAATTTCTCGTAGCCACACAACAGGGGGTTATGGGGTCTTCTTCTCTAATGAGGCCAAGACCTCCAGTAGCGACAATGTAGATCTCATAATCTTCTCCTTGATGAATGGAGATGTCAGATTCTCTCTTACAAAAGTGGCCGACGATATTCGTTTTTCAGATCTGCAATGAGGGGTTTTAGTGTCGGATCCTCCTCCTAGATACGCTCCTCCACAACGGTGGTGAATACACTTCATAACGGCGGATGGAGGAGACTTCATCATCACCGCTGGGTTCGTGTTTAAGATCGCTACGAAGGAATTTTGGATCTGGGCTTTAGATATAGTGAAAGTGGGGTTTTATATTATGGTCCGATGGTGAGATGTGTTGAAGAAGTGGCAGAAGACTGAGATGTCAGCGTCTCAAAAAATGTAGTGGTGGAAGTGACTTAGTAGGGGAGTGATGATTCTTGGGGTAATGGTGTCTTGTATTACACCAGTGAGTCAAATCATGGTGTCACCATTGTGCGATAGTGGAATGGTGCCTCAGATCTCAATGGCGAGAAAGTAGGATGGTGAGTGGTGATTAAAGGTGAGAACGGTGATAGGGGAGCAGTGAGATGAGACACTGGTATGAGGGAATGGTGGACTCACTATTATGAAGGAAGGAGGTTGCAATGTTGATTCAACATAGAAGATAGATGACTTTGAGTCACCACTGAAAAAGGTAAATCCCATGACAGTGGCAGAAGACTGGAACGGTGAGGTTGGGACTTACTGTAGAAAATTTTGGTGAAGGGAAAAGACTCACTATTAGGAAACCCAATAGTGAGTGATGAAAAAGTGGAAAAGTAAAATCTTGGTGTTAACGTTGACTCATTGAGTCACCATTTTATGGGTTTGACGGTGACTCATTGATTCACCATTTTATGGGTTTGATGGTGACTCAATATTAAAGTGAAATACTGTCTCAGACTGTATGATGCAATTTTTATAAAAATAATAAAAATAAAAATTACTTAACAAATATAAATTAAAGTTAAATGAATAAGAAAAATAATTAAACTTAAAATTAAACTCAAAATAGAAAAAAAACCAAATTAAAAACTAACTAAATTTATTAAACAAACAAAATAAAAGGGTTGATACTATAAGATTAAATTGAAATAAAATGTTCAATTTAAAAGATTAAATTAATATAAGAATTCATATTAAATATTAAAATTGATTAATTATAGTTAAACTAATTAATAATACAAAACTAAATGATTAAAAATTAAATTAAAGAGTAAGTTAATTAAATAAAATGATTAATTTATTAAATTTTTAATTAAAACAAAGCTAAATTAATATTTTCAAAATTATTACATAAAAATTGATTTAGAATAATAAGTAAAGATAAGAATAAGTAAAAAACATAAAATAATTTAAAAAACTAAAATTATAGAAAATAAATATAAAAAATGATTAAATAATAAATTTAATTATAAAATTACAAAAGTGCGACTATTTAAAAAAAATTAAAAAATTAAAAAATTAAAATTTTAAAAACATAATGAAAATATGTGGAAAATCTATAGATTTAATAGCCTCATTTGTAATCATATTGGATAAAAATACCACATAGATACGTAATTATAAAATTAATTAATTAAGTTAATATAATATATTTTTACATAATGAAAATAAATTAATAATTTAAATTCACTTACATAGAAAATAACAACAATATAGGTACCCTGAGATAGTCAAAATTTAAAATATCCATGATTAAATTTTTATAAATATTACATATATAATTTCCTCTACAAATTTCTTCACTCATTAGAAAATTATCATAATTAACTATTATAATAAAAACTTGTGATAGATTTGTTACCCAATAAGCTTCATAAAGAATATATTGAGGTGCTGGAACCCGAAATTATCCTTTACATTGTAGTGATTCCTTCAATATAACATAATATTATATAAAGTATCTGTAGAAAAAAAATATAATTACTTTTTAAATTAATGATAAATAAAAAATTAAAAGAAACTCATACCTCACACATCAACTCACGACAAAGATTACTTGACTAGAGTAAAAATGACTAATACTCTATCCAACTATAGATGCCTCCTCAGTAAGAATTGAAACTGAATTAGGTGGATCAATAATATCATACAACACTACTATTAACTAAATTTACTATATAATATGACAATGTACATAAACCCAAGATAATGTAAAATTCTATATTCCAAAATACATATATGGGGATCCCCAACATGCAACTCATAGTACACTGTCAGGCATGAATGATGAGCTAGTGGATATTGGTAGTAAGGATATGTAGGTTGAATATGTATCATCTCTTCTTCAAGAATAGCCGATATAAATGATTTAATCCTATACTATAACGATTCATTCACATGTCACAACTCAGCCTTCAAGGAAATAATTCTTCCATATTTTCTCCCCACATAGATGTCGCACTAGGGGCATGAAAAAAACTTTTTTTAAAATATAATTCCATCCTAATACCCACTGATGCGGACATGGTCTTCCATATTTCCTAAATTAGTGGTAAGAATATCCTTCCTATCCTTAGGTATAAAGGCCCTTATGTCATTTTCTCCTGAAGCACATCCAGAAGAAATATTTTCAAATGCAATATTAGTGAGATAAAATTAATAAATAGTAATATTGATGAAACATAATAATTAATTACTTACAATCTTATTAGAAACATCCATTGTTGGATTAATAATAAAATTTCAATTTTTTAATTCTTTCCCTTTTCCATTTTTCATGATGAGTTGGGTGAGATGGAGGGTTGGGTGGAACAACTTCAGATCCACTAGTTGGCAACAATCTTGATTCACTAATGCTTTTAGAAAAAAAATTCCACTAATAAAGGATACCCTTTGTGTGATAATGTATATAAGTATACATTTAGAGACTATATCACTTTATTATTTCTCATGAATGAATATCATATAACAAAATATAAATAAGTTATAATGTATTAGAAAATTAAATTTTACAAATAAAAAAACTTACCTTAAAATATTCCTCAAGTCGACTGGAGACAAACTTCTACCTTGTATCTCAATCAGTAAACACATAATTATGGAATGTATCTTTATCCCTTTTAATCCAAAAAATATAAATTAAATTTTCAATTTTATTAAAATCTATCTATCATGTTTTTTGTAAAGGATAATTACTTTTTAAATTCATTTTGTCCCTTGAATATTAAATTTCACTGATAATTGAATAAATAAAATGTTAAGAAATGTATAATATTTAAACCATTGGAAAAATAAATAAATTAGTTTATTAATTTTATCATTAGGGACTCAAATAATATATCTTTGATTAAATGGTAGACAATCCTCCATTTAGGGTATAAAATTCTTATCCTATAGTGAATATTTACATCTAATTATGTCCTAAACTATGTGGAACCTGGGCTAATTGGTAATTCATTCTCATAAAAGTTAATTATCACCCTTTTCTCTGTATATGGAATTTAGATTTTGGGAAAAAAATTAATCAAACACCTCCAATATTTATGTACCTTTCTATATGGATAAGATAAAGAGGTTTAATTAGAAATATAAGTTTAATTTTATTGAAATATTTATTTACTATATATATATATTTAAATGAACATATTTACATATATAGTTTCCCCTACCTCAATGTATCTCATTTTAAAATATGTATTCTACATCCGAAAAATTATGTGTACTTATATTTGATTAAAATTAAATAAATATAATAAATAAAAAATTGATTTTTCATAATAGAAATAATACTAAATGCTATATTTTTCAACCAAAAAATGTGAAACTCAAGATAGTGTATATTAAAATTAATAAAAATAAAATGAAATAAATTATTATTATCTGAAAATGTGTAATTTTGTGTACAATTATCTATGTTAGTTTTTCAAAAAAATAATCGAATACCTATTTAATTAAGAGACTAATGTATTATTTACCTATATTCCTTATAAATAATCTTTTATTTTTTTATGATTAATGTCCACATCATATTCATTGTTAGAATTGGGTAATCATGTAATACATAGAGAAATTTATGAAAATTATTCAACTTCATCAATATTCTCATCCCCAAAATGACTTTTTTTCCCAGAAAAAACAATAGACCATTGCTTATTTGATGGGTCAACAACATAATTTTTTTGTATCCATTTCTATAATAAATTATTATCCTTTATAGCTAAATATTTTCAAATCAGAATGTTTAAATCGATACTCATGCTTAGAAATATTATTACTATCAACCTATTTACACTTAAATATTGGTACCCAAATATTATTATACTCAATCCCTTATATATTCTAAAAAACTCCAAAATTTTATATTGATATAGAAATTAGATGTTTAACTTTGTTACATTTAAAATTATTTTTTTTCAGAAAAATACAAGTTATCTCTTTAATTTTATCTTAGGATAATTTTAATGTAATTATAAATTCTTTCTAAATTTTAGATTCCTTCACATTTCCTTCAAGAACTATAACTTATATTTTTCTAATCCTTGATCAAGATGCATCGTTGATTAATTTGATAAAGGGGAAACTTGGGTTGACCTCAATTAATACATTTTCAATAAGTATGGATCTTTTTACCCAAGGTTGAATAACACACATAAACATCATTTTACCATATGATGTGATATTTAGATAACTTTCCCATTGAGAAAATTCAGGGGCTTTCTTATTAAGAAAATTTATTCAATTGTTATGAAGGAAATTTCATTTTTTTTATTTACTAAAAACATAATCATAGATGAGTTGGAAGAAAATTGTGCTAATATGATGTAAAGGAATAAATATTTCATCTTTTAGAGGAATGTACAGTGTTAAGAAATACATTATTTCATGATTTTTTGAATTAGAGGAGTATTATACTCATATATCGACACCCCATATCATAGACCTATATGTTTTGTAGTGAAGGGTTAAATATAATTAATCATGGGGTTTAGCTCATTTTTTAATTTGAATTAATGAGTTTTTAGCATGTGTATATCCATGGGAGATATAGATCATCACACCTCAAGAAGGAACACATGCCATAATAGGAAGGTTCACACTACAACTAGGCTAGGCTATGAAAAAATTTTGTATGGTTGTTTGGAAGAATAAACCTTTCACTCTACATGGATAGGGGTCATGTTGTAATGAATCTACCATAAATATGATGATATATACATATAACTCTATTACTAAACATGTCACACTATAATGGTGGAGTGATTTTTTTGGATCTTTTTAGAGATATAGGATGAGTTTATTGGATATTGGGAAGACAATACAAATGAGGGTGTTACGTTTTGACACATTCCTGGTCTATGAAAAAAAAACTAATCACTCAAAGAAAGGTGTGATGAAATATGGAGATAATAATTTGTTCATTATAGAGAGAAATCAAAATATATATTCATCATAATCATGACGAAGAAAAAGTATGCACACTTGATCCGAATTTTAGAGGCACTTAATATAGGAAGAAAAGATTGATCTACTTTTTAATGATCATGTATATTTTTCTCGTATTTGTAGTTAAGAACCATTTTAGAACTCTAAAATTATTCTTATTAATAATAAAATAATAACATAAACAATGTTATTACTCCATATTTTTCACAAAGGATAAGAAAATCGAATAGTGGGGAACCATATGAAATATCTCATAGAGAATGAGATGGAACAAAGAATGTGTATAGAAAAATAGTGAGTGGAATATAAAAGATACCCCATGTTATATGTAAGTAATATAATAAGACAAAGGATCCATGTTGAAAAAAATGCTAGATTCAATTTGTAGATATTTTAATGGGACAATATGATTTAGTGGATGAATAACTAATTTGGTTGAACCAAATTGTAAGATGAATTTGAATCTATAGAGTTTTTATTGAGGATTTCATGGTGACAAAAAATATGACAAAGATTCTACTATAAAACTTTCATGATAATATTTATTTCCAAGAGGATTATGATTTTTATTATTGGAAAATTAATAAGTTCAATAATGTTTTGATGTCAAGTGATATGTGGAGAAGTCCAGCCTTTATGACAAAATTATAATTTTTAAGGGATATGGGTTTCAAAGAAACAAAATTTTTAAAACATATTAATAATAGGAGGTCTCATTTGAAAAGTATTGATATTAATACAATTTCCATAAATTTAAAGGAATTATTGTAATTATTTTCAAATGGAATTCATTGTGGAAAATGTAAATACAAGGGTAAAATTAGTTTTATATGTTTAATTTATAGTAAGACTGAAAAATATTTAGAATGTTTCCTTGAGATAATAATAATGGTTAAAGTGATAATAAAACTCAAATATTACTAAGTACGACCAATAATTATTTATTTATATTATAAAAATAGTCTAAAATGGTAATACAAACCAATAGAGAAGAAAAAGGCTCAATAGATCATGAAGGTTTGATGTAATGAAGACCAAGGGTATCTTCTTGAACTAGGTTTGACTCCCTCTGAAGTGAAATACCTAAGAATTGAGAAAAAAAAAAGAAATCTGAACACCTTGAATCACCTTGGAAGAAATAAAATCAGGGTTAGCATTCCCTTAGTGCCATGTATGAAAATTTTTTAAAGAAAAGAAAAATTCAAAGTTGCGTGAATGTAAAAATATTTATATAAAATTTGTTTTCTATAAAAACATGGTCATTCATATTGAGATGATGAAATTGAATTGAAATAGGAATATTATTTGGAAGAGGGTCTCAATAATTCTATATAAAAATCCAAATATTCTAATGAACCCTGAAGTGAAGAGGAATGGAGTATAGGAGAAGGGGTTGGTGATGAGGAAATCAATGACGAGGAGGCACCAAAATAATTATAATTAGGGATATAAATTTTCGTATGTTTGAAATAAATCAAGAAAGGTGAAAATGAGAAAACTTATTTGATAAAGGAGAATGAATCACTTAATAAATCCCTTAATACATCCAAAAACAAATAAAATAATGGGGAAAAAGTTGATTTTTCATGGAATACGATTGATCACAATTCTAATATTGAAAAAAGAAATTTGATGTTTAGATAGCTATTAAAACATGAATTCCTGGAATGAGGAGGTGAAGGTTATTAATGTAAAATTTTCGTAGTATAATAATTCCTTCTTTAACATTCACTTTTTATTTCAAAATTATGTCAAATAAATTGGTGAGATATCTAAATCATTTGATAAGGTTATTTATGCTACCTGTAAACTTTGAGATAATCAAGTGGTTACTAGAACTATTATTCTAGACACTCAATATGTCAATTTAAATAGTGTATTGAGTGAAAATAAAAAAACAATGGGTTCAATTCACCTAAATAGGATAAGAACCCCACTATAAATCCAAGTTATAGTTATAGAAATCCTAAAAACAATGAGGTAAGTTAGAATAATATTGTCAAGTGTATAAATAATGATAAAGATAAAAAAATGTGTATTATCCAAAGCATGGGAATATAGAAATGAAGAAGTGAAATTAAAATCAAAAGCACAATCAAATAATGGTTTCAATAAAACCTATTTCCAATTTATAATATCTCATTTTTAACGAATATGTTGATGTTATAGATTTTATGGACACAAATCATACATGTCCCAATATAACCTTCTACTGCCTAAATCTAATAGATGTTATTAATTGAGGAGGAGTCATCCTGAAATTCCTAAAGTCAACTGAGAAAACATCAAAATGAAATGGTATAATAAAAAACTCTTTTAATCGTCTTGAGGTAAATTATGATAGTTGTGATAAAAAGATACATAATTCCAAAAAAATTCCCACTATACTTATAGAGATATTGAATATGAATTATAAATACTAACCTACCAAGAGGATGAGTATCCTAGAAAAATAATTAGTTGTTAGGGTGGATTAAAAATCCATTGAATGTGGAAATAATTATATAATTGACAAAGGTTACTTATCACACAAGACTAGAAATAAAAAACAAATAAATTATTTCCAAAGGTAATATGGGTGCATTGTTGCATTTGGTAATTATGGATTACTCAATGTCAAATGAGAAAGAAGTTAAAAGTTGATGAGAAAAACATTAAATCTAATAAAATTATATTTATTTATCAGTTTAAGAATGATGTATTAATTTTTTCTTAAATAAATTTTAATTATAATGAGTTGATATTTCATAATAATGGATCTTCCATGAGGATACTAATGTTTAGAAGAATCATTATGAAGGGAAAATATACAATTATCAATATATTACAAATTTACAATGATCAAAATAGTTTTTACATGAGTGTGAATGAGGTGAATATAAAATGGCATATAAGAATTAGTTATTTGGAAAAAAAAATGTTTTATGTTTTTAAATATAAATCTATGAGAATTTTATGAAATTTTAATCATGAAAAACTAAACACTTATAACTTATAACAAAAATGGAAAAGGGTGAACAAAAGGTGGTGGACATCAAAATAAAGAAACATCCTGATTTGATACACTCAAATGTGTGTGGTTTGATTTATATAAAATTACTTAATAAAGATAATTATTTTATTATTATTTTTATTTATTTTAACTATATGATTTATTTTAATTTTATATCTAGTAAATCACAAACTCTTGGGATGTTTAAGATCTTTCAGTGTTCTACTTAAAATAAAACTATGCATGTAATAAAAAAATAGATCAGGTAATAGATCTGAATACAAGAGTCGATAATTGTTTGCATATCATGAGATGTGTGTAGTAAGGGAGGAATATAATATCCCAAACACACCACAAAAAATAGATTAGCTAAGTTGAATAACTTGAATTTTGTAGAAATGGGTAAAACCATAGTATATAAGAATGACACCATGAAGTAATTTTAGAGACAACCTACAAATACTATTTTCTATATTCTTAAATAATTTTTCCTATAAGAAAATTAAATGAATACATCAAATTATTTGTGATTTTGAAAGAATATAAACTAGAAAAGTTTAAAGGTATTTGATATCCCATGTTACATTCAGATCATAAGAATACATTTGGGAAAATAATTTAGAGCGTCATCAAATAGATATCCATTGCATATAAACCTAGTAGAAGGATTTATGAGTAAAATAACAGAAATATATCAAATATATTTCATAGTTATGTTGACATTATTTTATTGAATAAAAATTCATTAAAGACAACTTTAACTTCTGATTATGATATTATAGAATCTCAATGAGAAAGCATCATACAAAATGGTGTAAGGCCTAGAGGGGATTTTGTGCAAGATATCACAAGAAAGAGGGTGAATAAGGATATGGAATATTTTACATAAATAAGAAATTTTCCATTAAATCACACTACCTATATGGATCATTACCATATAATTACTAGGTTCACTCTTACTCTTTTTTATGTGATTAATTTATAGTTACTTAACTATCCTTTTACCAAATATATTAAATGATTACTTTATCCACCTTTTTATTTTATGTTGTAAATAATGTAATGTAATAAAAAGAACATAATAAATAGATTATTTTTACTTGGTTTACCCAAATGAGCTACTCCAATGAGCATTTAATTTATAGAGTTTTCATGCACTAATAAACCACTAACCTCACAAGTCAATTGTAATTTTTAAGCTAAGTAACTACTATTTTTGGTCACTATATTTACAATGGTTTTGGGTAATCTCACTACTAACTAAGTATCAAAACCTAAAACTCTATCCTTTTCTCACTACTACATATATAATAAAAAGTTAGAATTTTGACCAAAACCACCCAATCCCACCCTATTATAAATTTTACCAAATATGTGTTAGTGAACTTTGAACTCCATAGGTTTCTCTTTCATAGATATGTTGGTATAATCCTCAAAAACAATATCATAAACATAATTCCATGAGATACCATAGAACACAACTTCCCTTTATCATCTTTATAAATTATAACAATGTTTCTTGAATTAATTTATTTTCCAGTTTTGGAATTATAATCTCTTCACCTTTTCTTACTACAATTAATCTTCTCCTCAGTTTGTACAAAGTGGAACTGGATTCAAACCATACTTCTTCATAATAAAAATATTCTTCAACTTTTTGGTTTCTCATAAACAGATGTAGTGTATACTCCCCTTATCTTTCTTTTACTTCATATTCTATCAAAAATATTTCAATTATGTATGTTCTCACAGTTTTTGCTTCTATTTCAACTCTTCTTAATATTACATGAAATTTCCACATGTGGTTAATCTTTCCATATTTGAAATATAAATTTAATCTTTACCTAATGGCCTTATGATTTAATTTTTATTTAAACTATCATAACCTTCTTATTTCTAGATTAAGGTTTTCATATATTATATTTTTATATTCTATAAATATATAAACTTGAGAGAATATACTTTTTTTATATTTATTTTCTCTTTATACATTTTTCACATTTCCACATGAGAAGTATATCCATAATTTGATATGAAAAATCTATGGACAACCAAGATATCCTATACACTTTTATAATTCCAACCAAATATCCTAATTTTTTTATGATTTTTAGTACCTATATCTTTATCAAAATCAAGTAATTAAAATACACTCAACACAAACTACATAATTATCCTCACCACCACATTCTTTCGCCACATTATATGGTGAATAACCCAATTTAGTCCCATTAAACATACTTTAATCATGTTTTAAACATTAAAATAATGTGGATTTATTATACCTTAATTCTTATCTTGAATCTCACCTTTCATATTGGTCAATTTATTTATATTTTCTAATGATTAATAAAATTCATTATATCTACTTATAGTTTAATGCCCCCAAAAAATGGAAAAGGTAGTTTCCCTTCTAAAATTTCCATTTACCTTTCTATAGAACCCTTCTCGAATACCTTTTTGAGTACCCTTCCAAATACCCATACAAATACACTTTAAGAGTGTATACACTTCTGGGTACCCTTCTGTAAACATTTTAACTTTTTTAATACCCTTTCAAAAAAGTTATACCCTTTTAAAAATACCTTACCTTCATGAATACACTTTTCAATAAGGTATATCCTTCCAAAAATATTTCCGATCCTAAAAAGTACATTTCTATTCCATTAGAAAAAAATCCCATTAGAACATAATATATATATTTAATTTATGTCATTTTCATGCTTTTCAAAGTCAACCATATTACAAAATAATCCTCCAAGAGTCAAAATTTTATTTAATAGATTACATATGAAGAATAACATGACCCACTAATAGTTCTCTAATCATAACCAATTTCTTTTAATTATTTCTTTATCAATAATTAAATTCAAGGATAAATAGTCCTTTCTATATATTTTCACCAACTCCAACAAAACAGATATTGTCAAATAATATGACATGAATCATTTCGGTTCCAACACATGGGATATATTTGAAAGGTAAATTATACTGTCAAAATTCTCATGAGGATTCTGAGTATTATAATGATAAATAAGGCATGTAGAATGGATTATATATGCTCAAAATAAATTTAAAACTAGTTGATCTATAAAAAATCCTTGGATATATTATTAAAGGTATTTAAACTCAATTAATTATATGAATTTATAATCTCACTATATTTTAATGAAAATATGAACAAAAAAGTATTTAAGAGTCAATGAAACATAATAGTTTGATAAAAATGATAGAGGAAGTGATTAATAACATTAAGAATAATGAAACCTGGAAATTAGTCTCATTTCCTAAAGAAAATAATTCTGTTTTGATAGCATAGGTTTTTAAAAAATTAAGTTGAATGAGAATGGGGAAGTAACAAAAAACATGGAATATATTATATGTAAGGGATATTCTCAAATTAATGGTATATATATTGATAAGACCTTTTCTGTAGTCCCAAGGATTTAAATAATATAAATAATTTTTATTAAATGGTCTCAAAGGAATTAAAAAGTGTTCAAAATTTATATAAATTTGGTATTGTTGAATGGTAGACTTGATTAAGAGTTCTAAATTAAACAACCATGAGGTTTTATACATGATGGCGATTGTTATTGAGTTTTCAAGATAAATAAATGACATTATAGGATCAAAAAACTCCTTAATGATGGTATTAAATGGTATATAGTATCTTAATGATAATTTAATTAACGATTGGTAATGTGTATATTAATCCTTATGTCATGGTTGATGAAATAAATTAAATCACTATGATTTTGAAAATTGATGAATTTTTTTCAGAAATAAGGATAGATATTATGAGAAAAGGTTTTCCAAAATGAAGAAATAAATTGAGATATTAATGATTAGTGAGATAATTTTTTTTGGGATTTCAAGTTAAAAATACCACCAATTTTTTATTTCTCTCAAGAGAAAAGTATTCTATTGAGTTACTAAAGGAGTTTAAAATAGAATAATCAAGTTAAGTCTCCACTTCTAAAGCAAATGACAAAAAATAGGCCTTTTATGGATAATGAAAGATTGTTGATCAAAAAGAGTTTCAAAGGATTATTCATAGCCAAATATTCTTGATGGAATATACAACAGACATCATTATTATCATTACTATTTGTATATGATTCCAAATAAAACCAAATAAATCATGTCTTATAGTAGTGAAATTGAACATACACTACATCAAGGTGACTCCTGATTATTTCTTTAAGTGAAAAAATACATATCTTTTCTTCTTTATTATTATTTTTGTGTAGATTGTGTTGGAGACCATTATGATTAAAAGTTATCTTCTAGAAGTGAATTATTTATCAGAGAATTATACATTTATTGATGATCAATGAATACAATTTTGGGTCTTTAACCATAATTAATGTTTATTATTATGTGGAATTGGAATCCATAAAATAAATTATATGGTTGAAGTCATTTCTACAAGACTTAAAGGTGAAAATTTTAAACCCATTAGTGATTTCATGCTCTAATCAAAGTGAAATGATATTTTTAAATAATATGATATAATATTAATGGTTAATGAATATTAATAGAAAAGGTGAAACCAAGAATTATTTGATTAGAATATGTTTCAATAAATGATAAATTTATTGATATTTTAAAGTCCATAACAAATTATGTTTTTTAGAAATTGAAACTTATTTTGGTGGTAAATTCTCTCAGAAAATCCCTATGACTTTAATTCATTTGAATTTATTGATAAATTGGGACAATATGAATGTGATATTCTTACAAATGGAATGATACTAATTTTTGTTTCCCGGTGATGATCATGAGAGTGAGGACAAGGTTTTTCAGTGTTTGAGACACCAGAGTTGGTAGATGAAGTTTAGTGAATACATCGTGTGTTTTCTTCAAATTTCCAATAAAAAATGGGGGTATATATATCCCTCATTATTTTAATTTCAAAAGGGGGATATTAAGAATAAATCAATTGATGAAAATTAAATTTATAAATTATATCTACACTAAGGGTTGGACAAATCTCATAAAAATATTTCTAAACTATATTGTTATGTTTATATAACTTCTATATTTAGAGAATTGTAGGAATTGTTTCATGAGACAAATCATATAAGAGTCTTGAAGGAAATTTTAAATTATATTTATTTAAAACATTATCATGAATGAATATAATTAACACATTATAGGTATAAGGGTCACACCATAACAAAAAACCATAAAAATGATGTTTTTATAGAGATAATTTCATAAATACACCTATCATGTTTCAATAGTGGAGTGAATATTTCAAGTATTTTAATAGATATAGGATTATTTTTGTTGATTTGGGGATTACATTGTATTTTAGGGTGTCATGTAGTGATATATTTCATGTTTATAAAAATATAATGAATCACCTAGATAAAGTTGTGAGAAAACACAAAGATTAAAAATCATACATTCTAGAAAGAATTCCCTGGAGACTTTGCAAGGGATTGAGGAGAATAAAAAAGTTACATATTTGCCCTGAATTTTGGAGGCACTTGAGTTTGGAATCAATGATTTATTTTCTTTTTAAAAATCATATAGATCTTTCCTGATATTATATATCAATATAACTTTATTTATCCATTCCTAGTGCCTATTGAAAATAATATAATAATGTGCTTAGTGTAATTGAATATATCATTCTCTAAGGACTATCCACTTCACAAAAAGAGTGACTGAACCTTGTAAAATCCTTATTATATGTTTTTTCTTTCTCTTTTTATAACTCTTCATCACTTTTTTCATCCAGTGTTATTATACACTAATCAGCGATGGGAAAATGTGTTTTTTAGTTAGTGTTTTGGTAACTAGTAATTCATCACCCTCCTAATGGTGGCCCTCACATAATTGTTCATTTATGAGTATCATAAAAAATTTATTAATAAAATTTAAAAATAATCAATTGTAACTTATTCCTAGTAATTTAGGACATAAATATAGGTGAACTATGGTATAATGGTGGATAGTTGGTGATATAACTATAGTAATTTGATGTTTGATTAAATAAAAAAGGTATGTCCACATATCCCTGCCCTCAATACAAGGAAATAATGTAGTGTATTTCTACATAGATCATTTGAGACCATACAATCTACATTATCATATGGATAAAGATAGGTTGATCAACTAAGATGATCCACATATACATAAACATCCAGGTCCCTGAATCACAAGATCATGCAAAATATAATGAAGGCATGCATCAACATGTGTGGAAAATGTGTGAGCATATACGGTTTCATGTAGAATCCCTTAATTAGAATAATATATTGGAATAAAATAGGGGTTGATAATAGATTTTTTTTTCAAAAATTAAATTTGTGTTGTACTCTTTTACCCCTATTTAACCAAATGGAAACATATTTGTATATTTTTAATGAATTATTATAGTTCAATTTGGGATATTTTTATCAAGATAATTAATCAAATTGTAGACATTTAAGGAATAATAAAAATGATTATATAGACTTATTGTGTTGATGATTTTGATATCTCATAGCATTGATGTAGAATTTTTATGATAAATGATATACTTTCTAAGAATATTTACTATGTTTATTGTTATGATTTGATGTAATTCTCTAAAAAGTTATAATAATTTCCTAATATTATAAATTTGCCTTTACAATAACGCTTGATTATGATACGAAAACTATTTAATCCATAAGAAATAATTTTAGGTTGGGTAGTGTGCTCTATGGTGAAAATATTCTATGATCCATTCATAAGATATCATTTATAAATGGAAGATTATTAATGATATTACATGATTCGTATTATACATTCTCAAAAGCTACACTAGGTTTTAGGTAGATTCATCATAAAGGGACTACTCTAACATGAGACCAGTGATACTCTTGAGTTATTAATTTAATATATAATATAGATGGAAGTAGGGTGTATATTATTATTTTATGTTATTATATATATTATATTTCCACTGCTCTTATTGTGGGTATTATTGAGGGAGAACATAGGGGTAACATCATGTTATTTCACTACCAATCACATAGCTAATGGGAGAGTTTAAAAATAAATCAAGAGGATAATGTATTGATGCATCTATCAATAGATATACTATTATGATTATTACCTCTCACTTTGGGTAATTGTTTGTTTGGTGGAGGCTTTGGGATAATTACATGCATTCTTGGTGGCATATATAATGGAATATTATGTTTGGTACCTTCTTATTGTTATATTTTTTTGTTATATGAATATGTATATATTCAAACACATATTTTTATTTTGTGAGTATGAGTGTAGAGAGCTATGGGTAGATTAAATAATATGTAAATTAGGATGTGATTATAATATTTATGGGTTTGGTTAATTGTTTTGATTTTAACTTGTTATATTATTGTTAAATAGTTATTAGTTTTAAATATAGTTAAGTTCATTTTTAGGGGTAACCATACTGAGTATTATTGCTTACCTCTAAATAAACACTTACTTGACTTCACTTTTTCATTCATAAATATCGAAATGTAGGATATGGGGTGCGTTGGGTTGATAAGAGAATGGAGATTGTAAAATTATAGTCCAACTTTTAGAAAATACATAGCATCACCTATGTTGAGATTTGATTTATATTTATTTCCTGGGAAAGGATATCGGTTTTTGAGTATTATGGGTGGTATACGACATTCAAGAATGTTTTCATTTCATATAGTTGGATGTTTTATTTTTTGAAATATATTTAGATTTGTATAGTTAGATAAATACAAATTATTTATTGGGTTGATTCCTCTTATTTTTTATTGATACCTAAGTGTTAGTCTATAACCCCTAAACTAGTGTAGGAGGGACTGGAGAGTTCACTTATTGTTTATTCGGGGCATGAATCCTAGTGTTAAAATTTTTATCATAGAGAAAATTGTAACCTCTATATTTTTAGATTATTTAATATTCATAAAGATATTACTATGTTCATTTAGTTCACTATTATTTTTTAATTTTGTTTATATATTCATTAATATATAATTTTTAACACCTGATGGATGGAGAATTAAATCGTTCATGTTCAATGAGTGTAATTTAATTCAGGAATTTTGAGTTAAAGGGGTTAATTTAAAGGACTAATATTATCCATCAAGTTAAATTAGAGGAATATATAATGGTTTGAATTTTTTTTATTCATTTATATTGATTTTGAAGAATTTGGAGAATTTTTAGTAGAGGAGATGTAACAATGTGACATATATAATATTACATGAGGGAGAGAAGAAAGTGGTTGCACCCATTTAATGTGGATGTTTCACACTATGAATTACTAGTAGAGAAGGAGGGTTTGTATACCATTAATAGAGGAAAATTTAACTCTATTTTTCTTACACCTCACATCCATTTTCCTCTTCTTCAGTATCTCTCGCGATGTTTCATGAAATTAGATGTTTTGGTGATCAGTGATCAGACATTGGTTATTCTGATAAATCAACAAGGTTTGTGATAGAAATATTAAAGGTTATTAATCGTCTGAATAGTTATTTAGATTATTAATTCTTAGTAATTTCTGACATTCCAAAGTCCAAAAGATCTCATTTTTATCACTCCCTATTTAAAATTAAAAAAAATTATTTTATTGATTTTGGTATAGAGTCATGGTAAAGTCCATAGGGGTTATTAAAATTATTGAACCTTTACCCATCAATATCTCTTTTTATAAAACATAAAAATGATATTTAATGGAAGTTAAATATAAAATTTAATGAGGGCCTTCATAGTCGTTGAATTTTATTTACTCAATTCTAATTTTTTACACAATAATCATTCTAAGATATCACGAGTAATTCCAAATGTTTAAAAGGCAATATAAAATGTGCATGGACATAAAAAACTTTTAAATAGATGTTTTGTTCATTTGGATTTTGTACATTATTTTATTGATTAATTATGATGATAGATCTCAACTATTCATCCTATTAAGATATTTAGTTTTTGAAATGGTTTGAATCTTCAAAAAGTGTATCTAGGGATGGTTTGGATAAATAATTTTTGTAATGTTAATGTTATTAAATCATTTTTTATCAATTAAATTTATTTGAGATAATTCATGTGATTTTAATTTTTCAAACAATATTTTTGGGGAAAATAAAATTCAATTATGAATTTGGGATTTTTATAATTAAGAATTATTGTATAAATATAATTAGGGATATTGTTTTTATTTAAATTTCATAGATATCAGGAGTATTTAATTTTAAATGATTTTTACTTAGTTCCCTAAGTGGGTGTACCTATGTCTGGAGATTATTTCCAATAAATATCTCAAGGCACTGAGTATTGAGATGCATTTTAAAGAATATATATAATATATATTGATTCTTATGTGAATATCCACCTTTCTAGTGTTTTTAGATAATGAAATTATGGATGATGAAGATATAAATGGGAATGCATGACTCTTTTTAGTATTAATGGTAGTAGGTGGTAGCTTGAGTTTGTTTTCCTTTAATAAGAGGATGAGATTTTCCCAATGTTAGAGAAGTATATTGATTGCACAATTTACATTATGATAGACTCAGGCTATCTATCACTAGTCGATGGAAAAGCAACACATTAATCAAGATTGTAAGGAAGAACCTATTGTATGTTATACATGCGGTAAATACATTCATCTTCAATATTTCTTTGAGACAACATCCTAGGGAAATAGAGCTAGCTCCACATTAACCAAAGGTTATCAGTTTAAATATGACATAGTAAAAGGGATTGGATATCAATCATTTTTCAAAGGCTATGCTAAGGTTCTAAAGAAAATGGTAAGATAGAGATTGATGACTATAAGAGGTAGAGTATGCACTAGAGGAGTCAAGGGTAGGGAAAAATACCATGAGAGATATGTTATTTATTAAAGATTATATGATTCTAGATTTATTTTATACTATTGTAAATAATTATATTATATCATCTAAGATTATTTATTCTTGGTCTTATGATCATTGCTTATGCCTTTCAAAAGGACTCTTTCCACTCCTTTCAGAAAAAATTCAGAGTAAGGTTTTAGATGTCTTGAGTGTTATGTTATGATAATTGAACATGAAACCATTTGGTACTTTCTAGTTATTGAAATTTAAATCTTTGTTCTTGTAATTGTAATGGAATAGATGATTATATATAAATCCCATATTGATTTATATCACTATTGGGTGTAGTTCCTTTCTTCTGATGGAGTCGCTCATGTCTTTCTAGGAGAGTGGAATACTATATCTAGGATGGTAGGTCTAGTTTTCCTTAGTGATGAGATGATATCATTCTAGTTATTATAAATATTTTGTGATATTTTTTATCTACATCATAGTGGCCTTATTCTAATATTGTTTATTGTGTATCTTGATGTTTTTTCAGATGATTTTTATAGGTTTTCACCTTAGAGTCAAGTCAAGTTCACAATAAACTTACATTTGAGGATGAGTCCCATATATTTAACTTTATATATAATTAAACCCAATGAATTTATAAAATTAATTGTTCATCTTGAATAACTTGAGCATATTGTATTTATTCATCCTATTTTTTCCTCATTCATAGATAGTTCTCTTTCCAAATAATGCAGACAAGAGCCTTTTACTTTTTTATGATTACAAAAAACTCAACCAGGTGATAGTTAAGAACAAATAACTCTTACCTAGTATTGATAACCTTTTGTATTAGATCATGATAGCCTAGTTATTTTCAAATATTGAGCTAATATTAAGGTACTATTAGCCGTGGTTCTAAGAGAAATATAATCCAAAGAAGGTGTTCAAGAGTAGGTATGGGAAATATGATTATGTTTTCAAGTTGTTTTCCCTTACTAAATCAAATCCAATGTTTATTGATTTAATGAATCAAATATTTAATTAGTACTTGGAATCCTTTGTGGTTTTCTTTGTGGGTGATATCCTTATTTAATTTAGATCAGACCAAGATCATATCAAAAAGTTTGAATATAATCCTCATAATTTCATCATTTATATGGGAAGTAATCAAAATATCTATTTTGGACCCATTATGTAAAATTTTTATGACATGTGACCTCTATGAAAGGTATCTCAGTGGATCATTAAAATATTTGAGTAGTGATTTCATGGGATCAACTTGAAAATGTGTTTAAAATATAAATTTTCTTGAGATAAGATATTTATTACAAGATCTTTTCCCAAGAATTCTCCAAGATTTCACCTCATATGATAGAGTTGACCGATAAGGCTATGAAATTTGTTTTATGTGATTAGGGATATTTATATTGTTAGTATTTAAATGTGATATTGAATTTATCTCCATTATTTATTTTTCCTAAGCTAATTTTTAGTTTTAATGTCTGCTATGAACCATCGTGTGTGGGTTTGGGTTGTGTTTTAATGAAAGGTAGATGAGTATTAGAATATGGATCTTGTCACTTGCCACATTATGATAGGAACTATCACATTATTTATGTTGAGTTTATGGTAGTGATTCATGCACTTAAGACTCAAGCGACTACCTCTTTGGGGAGTATTTTACAGTTTATTCAAACCATAAGATCCTGAATTATATTTTAAATGAAAGAGTGAAAAATGGAATATAGTTTCATGCACTTTGAGAATAATGTTTCTAACTTGAAGAGTTAAGGGACTAGTGGAAGAGGCATGATTTAAGGGTTTAATAAGAAGCACTTGGATGAAGGGAGAAAAGAAAAACATGTATTACAAGATTGTTCTTGGGTTGGGTCACCTATATATGATTTATTTTACATGTAAAGGTGGAGGATACAAAGTGTCAAAGATTTACCTGGAATATTTATAGCGGTGAGATGTCAATTGAGTGGTCTCAGTCTCTATTTGGAGTGTTGTGATTCTAATGAAGTATTATTCTCTTAATAGAGATATGATACGATTTAATGGAAGATAGAAATGATCATATTATTCTATGAAACCTAAAGCTAAAAGTATATATTATAACTTAAGGAATTTTATTTTTAACCCTACATCATTTTATAGGGTCATTAATCAATAAATTATTTTATAGAGGAACTTTTCCAACGATATACCATCTAGGAAATCAAGTCCTTGTGCTAAATCTGGGAGATAATATTCAGGTAGTCAAAAACATTTTTTAGTGATTCTCATCGAAGGAGTTATGGGGTGGATAGTCAGTGTCATGTATTTTTTTGTTATCAGATTAGTAGTTCTCTTCTAGTATGATATCATTTTAGTAGGAATGTTGTAATGAACTATAATTTTATCGACCTCTAGTGGAGTTTCACTCATGTGGGAAGGTGGGGTATCTATAGTGTTTCTTCCAAACTTTTTCTCCACCTGTTAATGTCTATGGTGATTCAAAATCTTATATATGAATAAAAATATTATGTATGGTTCCATAGTGTGGTCATTTTAGTTCTTAAATCTAATCAAAGCATGGATGTGGTCGTGGTTTTTAGGGTCATCAAAGGTAGTACAGTGGTTATTCTCAGGGTAGTCAAGGATTAATAGGCTAGGGAAGAGGCTCGGTGTCAGTCCATATTTTTGTTGCTAAACCAAAACCTATTAATCATGATTAGGACCCTTTGACTATTAAAGGTGCGATCTTAGTGTCATTTACCCCTATATTTTCTTTAATTGATAAGGTTTCATCACATTCATTTATATTTTATCTTCATGATAGTAATCTGAGGATTACTATTAAATACCATTATGGTGTGATATCTATCAATACACCCTTAGGGGTATGATATGAGGGTATTCATCAATGTTTAGATTACACCCACATGGTCATTAGATATCAAAATATCTGGGATTTATTCATGTTATAATGATAGTTTTGATGTAATAGTAGGTATATATGGTTTGATTCACTATCGAGCACACATCAACTATTATCACCAATGGGTATCTTTAACATCAATTTAGGGTGATATTAATACCCTTTATACTGAGTGGAATTTGTAATAAGGTCATTTAGGACTTAATCATCAATAGCTAGTGACACTTTCAACCTAATTTTTTGTGTTCTTATAGATTTTGGGGAGACATGTCATTTGATATTTGTTTTCATTATAGCATAGATCTAGGATTTCCTTATTAATAAATTCTTAGAGTTTCCACCTTAGAGAGCGGTCAAGTTTATGATTATGTTGATGCCATATTTATAACTCATATCCATTCCTCCTTATAATATGGTTCTTATCTAGATTTTAGAGTTAAAGTCATAGTTAGAGGATTTATAAGTGAATGGTTTTATTTACTTAATCAAGTCCCATTTTAGTGATATTATTTTATTCACCAACAAGGTGGATAGAACATTACTCTAATGTATGGATTACCTAATGTTAAACTAAGTGATGGTCAAGAACTGAAATCATATTCAAAGTATTAATGATCTTTTTTACTAGCTCATGGGAGCTAAGTGGTTATACATGATCAAATTTATGTCAATTTTCCATCTTCTACATGTGAGGCATAATTATATTCCTCATACTACTTTCAAGAGGCATGGAGTGTATGAGTATCTTGTGATATCATTAAGTTTAAATAAAATTTCAATAGTTTTTACAGCCATTGGGAAATGGGTCTTTCATCCATATATAGATTCTTTTGTGATGGTCTTAGTCAATGATATTTTGGTATACTCCCAGTTGATGGAGTTCCATGCCAAATAAATTGATATAATTCAAATTGAATTTATAGATAATCATCTTTATTCCATGATTTCAAAGTTTTAGTCATGTATTTGTTATGTCTTGTTCTTACGAAAGATGATATATGAGGTATGTATATTAGTGGACCATGTACGCTTGAGGTTGGGGTTTCTTGGGTCAGACCTAAGACGATTTTTGATATCTGTATTTTATTGGGTTTGGTAGGATATTACATGAGATATATTCATGATTTATCCCATTATATAGAATTGTTTATGGCCATGAAAAATAAGTGGAATGTTCTTGCTGTTTTATTCTTGTAATAAATCCCTCCAGTGGTTAAAGGGAATACTAACATATTCACCGGTATTGACCTTACCAGAGTAGGGTATAAAATATATCCTTTATTTTGATGCATCATGGGTTTTCTTATAATCCATTGTGATATATTCTATTCTTTTTGTTTCCTATGGATTTGGGTAGTTTATGCCACATGAGCTTACTTATGTTACCCATGATCTAGAGATGGTGGTTTCAATTCATGATTTGAGATATTTATTTCACCATATTTTAGGAAATATTTTCATCAAATATATAATCCATAAGATCCAAAAGTTAATATGTTTTAAAACATTCCTAAAACTTTAGTAGAGGAGGTCAGTAGAGTGCTTATACTCTTTCAATATTAAGATCGTGTATACTTATAGAAGGTGGAATATTATTACAGATGCACTGAGTAAGAATAATTGGATATATGTGGTTTCAGTGGCTAGTAGAGAGTGGTATATGATGGGCCTCTTCATTGTGATGTACCTTGATGTTCGGGAGTATTGGGTCAAAGTGACTCTGAAATCCCTATGTATTGTATCCTCGCTAATTAAGATAGTAATGGACAGTAAGTGATTTGGAATTTATTTCCAACTAATGAGGGATAATATGTCACAACCCATCCTCAGGGCCCGTGCCGTGACTAACCCAAGCCCGCCTTCCATAGGTCAGGGGCTGACAACTAGCACCAAAGGCGTAATCCCTATAAAAAGGGAAGGCATTTCCTTTTAACCTGTAACACACACAAAACCTAAAAACAAGCAGCAGAGTATGCAATTTAAAGTAAACACGAAGTAAAACTGTATAAAAAAGTAAGTGCTGAAAGGAAAGGGGTTGGAAATACAAGCCCAATAGTAATGTACAACAACTGTAAAGCTAGTAAAACTGCAGAAAGGTAAACAGAAACTACTGAGTCGTCCTCCGGGAATCCCACCTGAAGGGTGGGTACAAATGGCCTCCTCAGCACCCCAGGTCCGCCCTTCTGCTCTGAGTACGTCTTGCCAAGTGGTCCACCACCAGGTACCATCCAGCTCTACAACTCTCTGCTTTGATTAGTGTTTTCTGTCGTCTGCAACCAACACAATGATTTGTGGGCATAACCTGTGTAGGGGTGAGTATAATGAAACTCAGTAGGAGACCCCGAGACCCCCGAAGGTCTCCCAGAATCCACAAAGGATAAACCACAGTATAAAGATAAAATCATGAAGTATCAACCAAACCTACATAGGTATATGCCCATACATAGACCCAAGTTACCAGTCACAGCCCGACTCCAACTCTCGATCCCACACAAAACCCAGTCCACAAAGGAAGTAAATTCAATCACATCAATGATAATGATTGAAAGACAAGACCCAGCTCACACAGGTATACATCTTTCGTAGAGCGATGGAGATGATCAGATGTAGTCACTGATTCATCTAATCTATCGGACCCACACAGGATACAGGACCGGCTAAGCTATCGGACCCACATTGGATACAAGACCAGCTACTATGTCGGACCCACACAAGATACAGGAACATCGGTCAGAACAGTCGGACCCACGGAGGATCATGGTACAGTAGCATCGTCGTCGAACCCACGGAGGATTCCAGTACAATAGTTATCACTATCGAACCCATGTAGGATTCCGGTACAGTAGTCATCACTGTCGAAACCATGTAGGATTTCGGTACAGTAGTCGTCGCAGCCAGCTCTAGGGTTCCTGCTCACAGCACGCTCGATTCTGGGAGGATCCGCTCCTCGAGTAAATTTTCAATACATCAACTATCACTAAGTCCTCCGTTGATGTATCTCATAGTTCTTTCTCATCATAAGGAACCCAACGTGACAGACGGCGTGTCATTTAGACGCCCGGTCTAAGAGATATTGGAATTTTTGTTCCAGGGGCCCGGTTGGATTTAAGCTCGTTCCAAACCCGGCAATTTTCCAAAGTTGACCAAAACTCACTTTGAGTATTTCAAAAGGACCACCTCTTCGTGATGGTCCTATTTCATCCGACGACGCGTCGATCGAATGCACAGTCTAAGAGATATTCGAATTTAAGAGGAGTTAGGCACAGCCTGTCAAGCCCAGTGGGCTGGCGGGTCAGCCCGACCTGGTTTGGTGGGTCCGACCCAGCTGGGGGGTCGGCTTGACCCAACTTGGCGGGTCCGAACTAGCTGGGTGGTTGGAATGGCTCGATGGGTCGCGTCCCACTTGCGGACCCGCCCCGCGGAGCGGGCCGGTCCGATTCGCCCGGCGGCGCCGAGCGGCGCCGCCCCTCCTCTGCCCGGCTGGCCATAACCGGCTGGTTTTGTCTGGTGTGAATGGCATGCACAGAGGGCCGTAGTTCTCCCCACACAGAACCAAGCAGTTCTGCGGTCTTCCAGCACAGCCGGTTCTCCCAGTAGAGTGGCCCACACATCGGGTTGCGGTCTTCTCCGCACGGCGCCTACGGACGCTGCGATCCTTCAGCCTGGATGGGAGGCGGCTGACCGGTTCCTCCAGTCGAGAGGCCCGCATTTTCGGGCCACGGTCTCCCTCCACGCGGCGCCTACAGGCGCCGCGGTCTTCCAGCGGGCCAGCCGGATTGGCCGACCGGTCGTCCGGTGGACTAGCTCCACGGCGGCCGGTTTAGCCAGCCGCCTCCGCACCTCCACCCGACGTGACGGTGTTGCGGTCCTGCTACTCTCTACGCAGCGTGATGGCACTGCGCCACCTCCGCTGTTGCATATCTTCTCCGGCGTGGTGCGACGACACCGTGCCATTTCGGCTCTGCCTCCGATGTCAACCAAACAAGATTCAACGGAGGGTCATCGGGCCGTGTTTGTTCAGCCTGCACCCTCTGCGTTAAGTGATATCAATTTGCCACCATCAAACCAAAGTAAACATTGAATAATTGAGGATATAATTTTATTCATTTAAAATTAAACAAGTCCCCCTGCCTCTATTCAAGAACGTTCTCGAAGTCGCGAAAGACGGCAATCCGGAAGACGGACGCCATTCCGTCAACGTCGGAGGGAATGTCATTGTCATTGGAGATGTTATTTGCGGTCATCATCTTCCCTTGCTTTCCCCGGTTGAATAAAATAGAAGATGTTCTTCATTTTCTTCGTGGGAAGAAGGATCTCCCTCTTCTCCTTAGCTCTCCACAAAGTTAAACCAAAATAATAAAGATTATTCTCTATTTTTTATGGCACAACAACTCAAGAGTTGTCTCTCATTAAATGTGACACCACATTAGATTAAATTTGGAGGGACAGATTCAAAAAGATTTTTATTAAAATTGAATTAATTCTCTTCATTAATGGTGGGGTGTTGGCAAGAGTTAAACCATGGAATTCCAAGTGTTTAAGGGGGTTCAAGGGAGTTTAAAGGGGAGGCAAAGAGTTTGAACTCATGTGGGACCCATAACATAATATCCTCCAATGGGAGGTTATGTGGGGGTGGGCCCCACCACCAACCGTCCTTTGGAAGTTTTAACTACCATCCAAATAAAATTATGCAACACAAAATTTAATATAAATTTTACTTAGAAACCCCAAAAATTAACTACCACTCCGGATAAAACACAACTGCGATAAAGGTCTCCTTAGGAGAATACCGGAACTGCGAGTTCATCGATGGCCTCATATTTCAATTTTGAGCACCGGTTCAAAAGATAGAAAAACCCACACGTACGTTTGCTAAAAGTACCCGAACAAAACTTCAGAAATTGAATCCAGGCACACCGGGACTCAGAATCAAGTGCCGTCAGAAACTGTGGACTTTTAAAATTCCCATGTATTTAATAAAAACATTTCCATGGAATTTCTAGGTCTTTAAATTCTCCCCACCTCATGGATTTACGTCCCCATATGCTACAACACACACTAAGGGAACAAATGGGGGTACTGAGCACGCATCTGAGCCTCCCGCTCCCATGTGCTCTCTTGGATATTCTTGCGCTACCAGTGAATGCACACCAGAGGAATCGACCATCCACATAGGACCCACTCCTATCAATCCTTTATCTCCACTAGAACCTCCGTGAATGTCTCCCCATCATCGATGTCCAGCTCCCCATGGTCGATGATGTGGGACGGGTCATGCACATATATCATCAACTAAGATATGAGGAAGACATCGTGCACCCGATGCAACTAAGGTGGAAGTTCTAGGAAGTAAGCCACCTCTGCTACTCTACTGAGGACCTGGAATGGTCCAATGAATCATAGAGATAACTTGCCACCTCGGCCAAATCTCTGTAGACCTCGTCGAGGTGAGACCTGTAAGAAGACGTGGTCTCCATCCTCGAACTCCAATGGTCTTAATCTCTTATCAACATAGGACTTTTGTCTACTCTATGCAGTCTTCATCTACTCCTGGATGATCTGCACCTTCTCTGTCATAGCCCGAACCATCTCTGGTCCTACAAGTGCTGACTCCCCTAGGTCAGTTTAGCATAGAGACAATCTGCAAGGTCGGTCGTGCAGTGCCTCGTAAGGTGCCATCATGATGGTGGAGTGGTAGCTGTTGTTGTACAAAAACTCCACCAAGGGTAAGTGATCCTCCCAGCTACGACCAAAGTCAAGGACATAAGAACAAAGCATGTACTCGAGTGTCTGGATGGTCCGCTTGGTCTGGACATCCGTATGAGGATGGAAGGTGGTGCTCAAGCGAAGCTGCGTCCCAAAAGCCTCCTAAAACCCCTTCCAAAGCTGGGAAGCAAAGCTTGTGTCACGGTCGGAGAAAATATAAGAAAGTACTTCATGTAAATGCACAATCTTCTGCAGTTGGAGGCATCCCAAGCTCTCCACCGAACCCTGCTCTCTGATTGGTAGGAAGTTGGTTGACTTGGTGAGTTGGTCAACGATCACCCAGATAGAGTATTGTCCTCTAGATGTATGTGGAAGTACAATCATGAAATCCATGGATATCCCATCCAACTTCCACTCTGGGACCTCTAAGGGTTGTACCAAGCCTACTGGTACCTGGTGCTCTGTCTTCACTTGCTGACAAGTGAGGCATCACAAGACAAACTCTGCTACCGCCTTCTTCATACCTGGCCACTAGTGATGTTTTCTGAGGTACTGATACATATTCGCCACTCCTGGATGTACCCCTAGAGGGGTAGTGTGGAACTCCCTCAACACCTCCTCGTGTAGTGCAACCAGTACTATGGTATGTACTCTGAAGAGGATGATGTGCTCACCACCTTCAGAAAACCCATTAGGTACATGCCCTAAGAATATCTGAGCATGTCGCATCTCACAGTCAATGTCCCCACGCTGTACCTCTCTGACTCGATGAAGAAGTGGAGGAGTGACTGTGAGAGACTGAAGAAAGGCTACCCCATCTCTATCCACAAAGGAAATCTGCAATGCGTCCAACTTCTTTGTCACCTCTCCTAGCAGCTGAATTCCCGATCTCTTGCTGATAGCATCTACTACAACTTTCCCCTTCCCAGGAGTATAGACTATCTCATAGTCATAGTCCTGGAGGAACTCGAGCCATCATCGTTGTCTTAGGTTCAGGTCCTTCGGTGAGATGATGTACCTGAGACTCTAGTGGTCAGAGTAGACTTTAAAACTCTCACCCATCAGATAGTGCCACCACATCTTCAAGGAAAATACCACTACTGCTAACTCCAGGTCATGGGTAGAGTAGTACTTCTCATTCTGTCTCAACTGTCGTGAACCATATGCAATCACTACTCGATCCTGCATCAGGTCACACCTGAGTTCGGTCCCTGATGGGTCATAATAAACTACTTACCCTATTCCCTCCTCTAGTATCCTCAAGATGGGCGCACTGGTCAACCTCTGCCTCAGCTCTTGAAAGCTCTGCTAGCATCTATCTGACCACACAAAGGGTTTCCCCTTCTTCGTCATTTATGAAAGTGGTTCCGAAACTCTGGAGAAGTCTGGAAAAAATCTCTGATAGTACCAAGCCAGTCCCAGAAAACTCCACACCTCAGTCACACTTCTAGGTGGCTCCCAAGCAAGTACTGCCTCGATCATCGCTAGATCCACTGCAACTCCAGCCTCCAAGATGACATGTCCCATGAAGTGAAACTCTCGAATCCAGAACTGGCACTTTGAGAGTTTACCATAAAGATGGTGCTCTCAGATTGTATCCAATACCACCCTTAAATGGTAGGCGTAATCCTCCTTAGCAGTCGAGTAAATCAGTATGTCGTAGATGATGACTACGACAAATCAAATGAGGTAAGGCTGGAAGATCATGTTCATGAGACTCATGAACACTGCTGGTGCATTAGTTATGCCGAAGGGCATAACCAAGAACTAGTAGTGGCCATACCAAAACCATAAGGTCATCTTCTTCACATCTTCGTCTCGAACTCTGAGCTGGTGATATCCTGACCTAAGGTCTATCTTCGAGAACCATCGTGCTCCCTTGAGCTAATCAAAGTGGTCGTCAATCCTCGAGAGTGGATCTTTGTTCTTCACGGTCACCTGATTTAGGTGACAGTAGTTGACAGACAGTTTCAAGCTCCCATCTGCCTTCTTGGTGAACAAAATCGGAGATGCCCAGGGTGAAACACTGGGTCGGATAAATCCCTTCTCGTGTAAGTCCTCCAGCTGTACCCGCAGATCACGAAGCTCAGCAGGAGCCATCCGATATGCTGGAGTGGATATCGGTGTTGTCCTGGGGTACAAGTCAATGTAGAAGTCTACCTCTCTGCGAGGAGGTAGTCCTGGAACATCGTCAGGGAAAATATCCACGTACTGATCCACCACAACAGGAAAACCCAGACTCCGCACATCAACCACTCCAAGGATGAGACTAGCCAACTGATGTGTGATTGGATTCCCCCTCCTCTGCGTAAGTCCATCCTGCGCTGCAAATGCTCCCTTCTCGCCGGTGAAGGTGAACCTGGTCTCATCTGTTCGAATACACCACACTTTGAACCTAATACAGTCAATCTGTGCATGAACTGTGGATAACCAGTCCATACACAAGAGGATGTCGTAAGGCCTCAATGCTGCTACAAGAAGAACCCAGCTGAAGCTCTCACCTCCTAGAGTAAGCTCACACTTCCGGCACTAGTGTGTAATCTCCAAGTCTTCTCCCGTAAGAGTCTCTATCCATAAGGATCGAGCCAAAACCTCTGTCGGAATCTCTGAGCTCTGAATGAGGGTAGTGAAAATAAAATAATGACTCGCACCTGTGTCTATAAGTACTTCAGCAAGGGTGGAGTAGACACAAATAGTACCTTGAATCATCTCTGGTGTGCTGTGGTTGTAGGCCTTGACTGCCTGGAGCTAAGCCCGCCTCTATCCGCCAACTCCCTTTGGTTGGGGTGGACCTCCTGGTGGTTGTTGTGATAGAGCCTCAAAACGACGTCCACCACTCGCTGCTCATCCAGCTCCTCTACCACATCTGCCTGCTCCCTGCGGACCACCACAGTCGAACCTCTACCTCTTCTTGGGAGGTCCCTCTAACATCTGTTTCTCATCTGCACGGAGGGTCGGGCAGTCTCAAGCCATGTGGCCATGCCATCCACATGCGTAGCACTGCATGCTCCCCGTATAGCTGGCTCTGTCTCGTGTGCCACACACAACCGAACCCGTATCCTGGGTTCACCCACCTGATGGTCTGGTCTTCTTGGACCTCTGCTTCATCTGTCTACTGCCAGCTGTAGAAGACTCTACTACATGTCGACCTGTGGTGGGTCTCGCTGCTGGTGAATGCTCAGTGAGAAAACTCTCCACTAGAAGGGCTCAATCCAGCACCCCCGCCTACGTCGGAATGCTGAGAGGAATCATCGAAGTCCTTATCTCATGCCTGAGTCCCGGATCGAAGGTCTGGGCCCTGAAGAATAGGTCCCGTACCATATCCGTGGAGTAGCACGAGAGGTAGGTGAACCTCACTGAGTACTGATCTACTGTCATGCTGCCTTACTGTAGGTGAAGTAACTACTGAATCCGCACCGCACAAAGGGTGGCTGGAACAAACTCTAAGCAAAAGAGACTCTCGAAGTCTGTCCAGAGTAATAATGCCTTGTCATGCACCTGGAGCAATAAGATCCACCATATTCCTGATGTTTCATGTTGGAGACTCGCGGCAAGGATCACTATGAGGTTGGCTGTTGTCCCTACCAATCTGAAAACTCTCACAACAGCATCCAACCAATCCTCAGCTGCTTGTGGGTCCGTTTCTCCCCGGAACCTGGTCATCCTCTGGCGCTAGAACTCATGCAATGCACTTAGGTGACGTTCACTCTCTACTGTTAGAGATGGTGGTATCGGTGGACCAGTGGGTAGTGGTACTGTTGGTACCTCTGTTGTGATGGGGCCATGCACTGAGGACTCGTCGCTCGGTGGGCTACCATCTCATACGTAACTCGGAACCCTAGTTGGATTCCTTCGTGGGGCCATCCTAAAAAGAAACATGTGTACGACGGTTAAAATAGTATACCTAGTGAGTTGACACAAAGTAATCACAAAGAAAATTTTTCAAAGGAAACACACATACAATTAGGGTTTTCGTGCACTGGGTCGAAGATCAGAAGTCAGAGTCCTAGTGTATGGACACGTCAACCACTACACCATCACTAGTTTCCCTAAACTAGTAACTACACCCAAAAAACTTAAAATTATTGCCATTAAAGGAATCAAAGTCCAAGTTCTATGGTAGAACCGACTCCTATGATACCAATTTGTCATGACCCATCCTCAGGGCCCGTGCAGTGACTACCCCAAGCCCTCCTTCCATAGGCCAGGGGCTAGTGACTAACACCAAAGGTGTAATACCTATAAAAAGTGAAGGCATTGCCTTTTAACCTGTAACACACACATAGCCTGAACACAAGAAGTAGAGTACGCAACTGAAAGTAAACACTAAGTAAAACTGTATACAAAAGTAAGTGCTGAAAGGAAAGGGGCTAGAAATACAAGACCAACAATAAAGTACAACAACTGTAAAGCTAGTACAACTGTAGAAAGGTAAACAGAAACTACTGAGTCGTCCTCCGAGAATCCCACCTGATGGGCGGGTAAAGATGGCCTCCTCAGCACTCCAGGCCCGTCTTTCCACTCCGAGTACGTCTCGCCTAGTGGTCCACCTCTAGGTACCATCCAGCTCTACAACTCTCTGCCTCAATCAGTGTTTTCCATCGTCTGCAACCAACACAATGATGTGTGGGAATATCTCGTGCATGGGTGAGTATAACGATACTCAGTAGGGGACCCGGAGACACCCAAAGTTCTCCCAGAATCCACAAAGGATAAACCAATGTATAAAGATACAATCACAAAGTATCAACCAACCCTACTTAGGTATATGCCCATACATATACCAAAGTTACCAGTCACATCCCGAATCCAACTCTCAAGACCGCACATAACCAAGTACACAAATGAAGTAAAGTCAATCACATCGATTATAATGATTGAAAGACAATACTCGGATCACACAGGTATACATCTTTCTTAGAGCGATACATATGATCAGATGTAGTCACTAATTCATCTTAGCTATTAGAACCACATAGGATACAAGACCAGTTAAGCTGTTGGACCCACACTGGATACATGACCTGCTACTCTGTCGGACCCACATAGGATACAGGAACAGAGGTCAGAACTGTCAGACCCATGGAGGATCCTAGTACAGTAGCATCGTCGTCGAACCCACGAAGGATTCTGGTACAATAGTAATCGCTATCGAACCAACATAGGATTCCGGTACAATAGTCATTGTTATCAAACCCACGTAGGATTCTGGTACAGTAGTTATCGCAGCCAGCTCTAGGGTCCCCGCACATAGCATGCTCGATTCCGGGAGGGTCCGCTCCTCGAGTTAAGTGTTGATACATCAACTATCATGATATCCTAATTTGATGAATCCCATAGTTCCATCTTATCATAAGGAACCCAATGCGACAGACATCGCGTCAATCAGACGCCCGGTCTAAGAGATATTTGAATTTCCGTTCTAGGGGCCCGGTTGGATTTACGTTCATTCCAAACCTGACTATTTTCCAAAGTTGACCAAAACTCACTTAGAGTATCTCAAAAGGACTGCCTTGTCATGATGGTCCTAGTTGCGTAGACAGTGCGTCGATCAGACACGCAGTCTATGAGATATTCGAATTTAAGCGGAGTCGGGCCTGGCCCCTCAAGCCTAGTGGGCTGGCGGGTTGGCCCGACCCGGCTGGGGGGTCAGCCTATCCCGACATGGTGGGTCTGACCTAGATGGGGTGTCAGCCCGACCCGGTGGGGCGCGACCCACCTACGGACCTGGCCCACGGAGCGGGCCGGTCCGGTTCACCCGACGGCGTCGAGCGGCACCACCCCTCCTCTGCCCGGCCGATAGGTGGCCGACCAGTTCGCCCATCAGAGAGGCCTGCATTGCAGCCCACGATCTTCTACATGCAGTGCCTACGGGTTCCACGATCCTTCATCCCGGTCGGCAGGCGGCCAACCGGTTCATCCAGCTGATCATCCCGCGGTTGCGGGCCGCAGTCTCCTTCCATGCGGTGCCTTTAGGCACTGCGGTCTTCCAGTGGGCCGACTGGTTTAGCCGTCTGCCTCTGCACCTCCACCCCGATGCGACAGCGCCATGGTCCTACTGCTCTCTACATGGCACTACGGCTCCACGCCACCTCTTTCATCGCGGTTCTTCTCCAGTGCGATGCGACGACACCGCGCCCTTTCAGCTCCACCTCCGATGTCAACCAAACGAGATTCAACGGAGGGTCGTCGGGCCGTGTTTGTTCGGCCCGCGCCCTCCACGTTAGGTGATATCAATTTTCCACCGTCAAAACAAAGTAAACATCGAATAATCAAGGATATATTTTTATTCATTTAAAATTAAACATATCCCCTACATCAATTCAAGAACATTGTAAAAGTCGCGAAAGACAACGTCGTGGAAGAGAGACATTGTTCTGTCAACGTCTAAGGGAATGCCATTATCTTTGGCGACATTCTTCACGGGCATAATCTTCCCTTTCTTTCCCCAGTTGAAGAAAATATAAGTTTTTTTTCATGTTCTTTGTGGGAAGAAGGCTCTCCCTCTTCTCCTTAGCTCTCCACAAAGTTTAGCGAAAATAATAGAGATTATTATCTATTATTTTTATGGAACAACAACTCAAGAGTTGTCTCTCATTAAATATGACAACACATTAGATTAAATATGGAGGGATGGATTCAAAAAGATTTGAATTAAAATCGAATTAATTCTTTACATTAATTGTCGGGTGTTGGCAATAATTAAACCATGGAATTCCCAGAGTTTAAGGGGGTTCAAGGGAGTTTAAAGGGGAGGTGAAGAGTTTGAACTTGTGTGGGACCCACCACATAATATCCTCCCATAAGAGGTTATGTGGGGGTGGGCCCCACCACCAAACTCCATTTTGAGGTTTTAACTACCATCTAAATAAAATTATGCAACACATAATTTTATTTAAATTTTACTTAGAAACCCCAAAAATTAACTACCACTCCCGATAAAACGTAACTGCGGTAAAGGTCTCCTTGAAAGAATACCGGTGCTATGAGTTCATCGGTGTCCTCAGATTTCAATTCCGAGCACCAGTTCAAAAGATAGAAAAACCCGCACGTATGTTTACTAAACGTACACGAACAAAACTTCAGAAATTTATTCCGGGCACACCGGGCCTCAGAATCAAGCGCCATCAGAAACTACGGACTCATAAAATTCCCATGTATTTAAGAAAACAATTTCCAAGGGATTTCAGGCTCTTTACATAATATATATTGTGGTAAACCTACATCTTATTTTTCCCTTGGTTTAGATGAGGTTCTTTATGTTTGGGTTCATGTGGTTGTCTCTATGAACATGTGTAAGGTGTTGATGTGAGATTCACATGACCCAAGATGGGTTGTCCCCAAAGAGGTTACCAAGTTGTACCATGATATTTGTTGGAATTATTATTTGCTTAATATTAATAAATATACAGTTCATTTTTTCATAATGATTTACCTATCAATAGGTAAATATTGGGCACCAGCAACCCGTAGGTCTTCTTTAGTCACTACTTAATCCCATGTGGATGTGTGATCTTGAATCCATTGATTTCATGATGGGGCTACCAAGGACCCCCTGATTCAGTGATGTGGTATCAATTATTGTGGACTTGTTGAAAAAGGTAATATATCTCCATTGATGAGTCTTGAAGACTATATGTCCATCAGATTTTGAATCTTTATAGAGTTCCTCAAAGTATCATTTTAAACCATAATACTCATTTTACATCTCAATTATGGAAGGATCTAAATAAGGAACTTGATACAATGGTTCAATTGATCACTAACTTCTATTATCAAACCAATGGAATGTTAGAGCATACAATCTGGATTTTAGAAGAAATGTTATGGGATGTGTCTAAGATTTTGGTAGTTCATGGGTTAACTATGTTAAACTTGTGGATTCTTCCTATAAAAATACTTATCATGAATAAGTTAAAATGAAACATTTTTAGGTGTTGTATTGTAGATTGTTTTTATCACTTCTAGGGTTGATAAAGGTTAAAGAGTTAGTGGTTATTGGGTAGAGTATTTTGTAGGAGATTTTGAAGCATATTTAGATTATCTAGAAGTAGTTAGGAACAAATCAGAGTAGGTAGAGATCATATTCCCCTAGTAACACCACACTCTATAGTTTGATGTGGGTGACCAAGTATTTCTATGATTTTCAGCTCATTTTGGACACATCATATTCAGTGGAAAGAAAAGTAATCACTTTGGTTCATACAATCTTATTAGGTTTTTGATATGATCGTTATTATGGAATATTGGTTAGAATTTACTTATAGATTTAGTGATAATCAGGATATATTTCATGTATTTAAGATCTAAAAGATTACATCCCAATCCATATCATTTGATCTGTGTCAGTGATGCCAATCCATAACTAGATATTTCATTGAAGGAGTGACAAATTATGATAGTGGAAAAGAGTGACATGATGCTTTTTGGAATGAAAGTTTCTTTGGTAAATGTGTAGTGGTATTATGAGTTTATCCAAGAAAATACATGGTTGTGGGATTCTGATATATAGTTGGAGTGGTTGAAGTTGTTCACTGACATGGATCTGCAATGCTCGTTGATGCATCTTGTGAATGAGATACCATATGATTGGGACATTGTAACACCCTAACCTTTATAATGTATGTATTTGATCTATTTTTATATTAAAATGCATTTATTTTGGTATTTTTTGGTGTATGAGGGGTTATAGACAGTTCAGTCTCATTTTTTGAGAAAATGATCTCATGACAGATAAATTTTCCAAGTAGTAGATTTCCACTGAATGTTAAGTGGGGGGGATAGTGGATACAATAACTTCTAGAAAAATCCCTTGTGGGTATAGAAGAAACAAGGTAGATGACCAGAGTTTTGGTGTGTGACTAGAGATGTTTTTGAGGGCCTAGTTTGGTTTTTTAAATTTTTATTTAATCATGTTAAACAGTTTTAAATTGAAATAAATGTGGGTATTTCTTCATTTTTGGCCAAAAGTAATTTCCACCCCAGATTCCTTTCCCATTCTTTATTCTTCTCCCTTTAAATCATGGATCTCCTTCATTCAACCTCAAATCATGATTTTTTTTATTTTAGGGTAATTTTATTGGTAAAGATATCACTCCTTATAATTTTATTCTTATATTCCCTCAATATTTCATCATACACTATCGATTCACACTAATTTGGGTATTTTTTAGGTTTATATATTTCCTCTATTTAAGGTCAAATAAACTAACGATAGTCAATGATTAGGACCCTACTTGACCTAGGTAGGCATTCCCTAACTAATCATTATAGTTTATGCTAATTTCATGTGACATGTTATATATTGTCTCACCACCCATTTTTGATTGATAGAGAACTAAGACGAAATTAATTCTATTGGCATTGATTGGGTGGGTTAATGATATTTAGGTCCACAATAGACTCTCTAGTTATTATATCAGGATGATATGGTTATTTATAACAATGATATTGACTCAATGTGTGTTATATTTATCACTCATAATGTCTTAGGGATCTATTTGAGTAATATTATGATTCCTAGGACTACGACTTGGTGAATTTTTTCCTCATTGGACTTAAGGAGTGATATAAGAATAGGTATGGTTGTCTTGAAGATTAACTATTATGGGATTAATATGTCACATACAAAATTGGATAGAAACACTGGGTTGTGTTGAGATTTGCACCCCACTAGGTTGTGATACTGGGTAGTTTATGCCTCATTTATGTTTATAAATTTATCTTGATTAAGAATGAACTAAAATATTTGAAATTTAAACACGTTTGATGATATTAGGACCTTAAACAATTTTTTATATTATGATGTTAAAGATATTAATCATGCCACTATGTTATTTTTTTTATGTTTATGGGATGTAATTCACTTTTATCCTATAATAGATAAATTTAGGATGATATTCCCACTTGTAATAATTTGTTCATGTCAAGGGATGAAATTACCATTATTTAAAATTCTTGTAACAAGGGTAAAATTTCCATGGAAATAGGACACTATTTATGAGTGATATTTTTCATGAATCCCTCTTTAACAAATTTTTATTTACCTAAGCATGTAATATAGTGAAAACCTAGGGTTGATATATTGAGAAGTCTACTCACAAACACTATTATTTTTTTGTCAATATTTATATGTAACCAAAATATAATTCCAAATAAAAACCTAAATTAGTGTGGGGGGGGGGGTATATAAATTTGGTGATATATATATATAATACCAAAAATAAAGAACACAATGATTAAAAATAGAATAAATATGGTTATAATAATTTTTTTTGTATTTAGGTATTCATAATGATGTTAATCATAATTATATGAAGATTTAATTTATTTAGTAATATATATTGTTGAATGATCCCTTATTTTTGACCATTGAACCCTATTATTCTTATTATGGTCATCCTATAGTGGGTATCAACATATAAGAGTGACCTCTTCCAAATTCTTCTAGATAAAAACTTCTATTAGCATCAATATCTAAACCAAAATCCATCAATATAATGAATAAAATATTAAATGGAAGGAAAATAGATGAACAAGGAATAATATAAATCATTGGTTGAGAAAAGGAAGTAATCAAAAATAATAATCTATTTAACCATAATTTATAGCCTCATATTAAGAAAGACAAAAAAAATAAAACTCAATCTAACTCAAGGAATCAATTATACCACCCATGGAAAAATAGAGAGAAAAAAATTAGAGAAAAAATTATATGATAGAGATAAATAGAAAAATAATTTTATTAAATTTCAAAAACCTTTATAAGTAAATAAAGTAGAAATTCTAAAATACATGTAGGGTTCAATGACAAGTTATAAAATGTGTATTCTACCTATCATGGGGACTCCTATTATATTTGAGAGAAAATAATTTGAAATGTAATCATACTAAGAACAATAAGTACTAGAAAACTCTATCAAGTACACGGGGAATGGACTTCACACATACATTCCTCAAGTATTATACTATTTTCATGTGGCAATTGCAATATCCTCAATTTAAGGTATGTGATGTTTTTATTTGGAATATATTTTATGATTTCATTATATTTATTATATGTTGTTTGGGAACATCTGAGGCCTCAAAAGTTAGGAAATTTTAATTGATGGAGTTGGAGTGTTGACCAGTTACATTAGAGCTATCGACATTCCACTAGCTCCCTAATACATACCCATAGGATATACGGTAGTAGTGTCAGAGGACACACATATTTTTAGGATCCACTTTCCAATTACTGTTAAGACACCAGATACTCAGTAGTCTAGGGAATGATATGTTTCTATTTTGGTCACATCAAATTGTTTGAGGCCCTACACCAGCTAGCCGGTGGTGCCTAGATGGCCAGGTCATTAAGGGAAACCTTTTCCTTTAACCTAGAATACCGAATTAGATATATCCCTCTAATGGAGAAAACCTCATTAAATTTAAATACTCAAGGTCTGCCTTTTGTTGAACATAGTATTCTCTTTCTACTTTATTTGAAACTCAATGACTAGATTGATTTTTCATCTTCCATGAGGTAATATTTTTCCATTCTATCTCTGTTGCTATTCTTATTCTGAAATTATCCATCGATCTATGTTATTCTGGATAGATATATAGATATTTTCATGTTATAACAAATAATTAATGTAATATTGATATATTAGTATTAAATATTTAGATTTAGAAACCATTATTTGGATAGGATCTAGATATTTTATTAACAATGGTTTTCATTGGTTTTTCTAAATTGATTCTAAGGAAACATTTCTATCTCTTTCTTAATATTGTTCTATAATACATTTCTTATGAATTTTTATTGGTTATAGGGATCCTTGGTTTACAGTTTTGAACTCGTTGTTGTATGTACATTGTTCAAGTGACAAATCTTGGTGGTTATAAATGTTTAGAATCAACGTTCTTGATATAGTTAATTCCATATTATATAGGGACCTTCAATAATGTTTTTCCATTATTTTGATCACATGTGTGTGCCTGTGTAGTTGTAAGACCCATGATACCAAATTTAAATATTTATTTCATGCATATTCATGTGTATCTCATGATACCCATGTTTGGTCACATGTGTGTGTGTATCACATGATACATGTGCTTGATAATGATCTCGTGGGTGTGTATGTATCTGTGTGTCTATTGATACACTTTTTTGATATGATATGTTTGTATTTGTATGTGTCATTCCCTATGTGTGTGAATGTATGGTCAGTGTGTAGAGACCCAAGATTGATGTACATGGATATTAAATTTCTTTTATGGAATAATTAATACATGACACAAACAAATTCCCAATGACTGTATTAGTTTAGTGTCTTTGGAAACTCAGAACATACTCATTTAATCATGGTGAAAGATCTTCAAAATCTCCATTAAAGATATTCTCCTTTTGTTTTCCAACCTAAAACCTTTCTCTATATCCTGGTAAATAGAAAACATAAAAAGGGTGAGCTCAAATGCTCAGTAAGGGTAAACATGAAGAATATAAAACATACCATAAGCATTTTAACGTAAAAACATGAACATAAAGTTTAAACATCAAAATATTGATAAATGACATAAATAATGGAAGTACATAAGGGATGAATAATAAAAAATCATTAGTCGTGACAAAATAGAATTGGAATAAAACATGTAATTGTGGAAAAACATTAATCACATAATATGATTTCCATAGAATCCAAGGAATTTTTACCAATACCATCATAGTGGACAAGGTACATTACTTAACCGGATGTACTTGTCATTCCATCCATGTATTACTGAACCAGATTTACCTTCCATTCCAGTCATGTATATCTCATGAGATATAAATATTTACCCAATGCATTTGAGATAGGTATAGTTCCCACCCATCTTATAATTAAATCAATTTTACATGTTCCACAAAAACATAAATCCTTCATCATAGCATAACCCATGTAATAAAATGAGATTCTTAAATATTATATCATCATAACATAATACATATAAGATTAATGGACTACATATAAAATAATTAAATCATAAAAACAATAAAATGAAATTAATAATAATGATATAAAAATAAGCCTATGTCATCTTAGATGGAAAATTATTTTGATAAAACAGTTGAACTTAGTTATTGAGGAAAATAACCTTTCTTCTTCAAAAACGTTTTCCTTTCTCCAAATTCCAGGTAATTTTGAAAGAAAAGAATTTATTTGAAAATAATATTTAAATAATTTAAAGGAAGCTTCATGGAAATAATTCATCCTGAAAACATAAAAATCTATTCATGGTTTATAATTTTAAAAAACATTATCCTTGTACTTTTTCCGAAAAAGTCAAAAAGTTACCTCGTATGGTAAACAAAAGAATGATTCTTTTCATAACATGTAGTAAAATTAAAAAAGGGATAAAAATGAATTTAAATATACATAGAAGGATATTAAAAATTTTATGAAAACATTTTTAGAAAAAATTGATATGGATGATAAATATAAACCCAGTAGATACTTACGTATAAACAATCTCGGATGAAAATGAGATTGCAAAATTATCCCTTACCTTAGGTCCAATTTCTTCCATATGTGTCTAAAAATCCTGTATAGTGGGATTACACATATTATTAACTTGTAAAAAAACCATAATAATATTTATGATATCATATATGGTTAAATTATGACTTTATATTACCCGTTCATTTGTCAATTCTATGTTAAATCAACGTTTTTGGTAATAATCGTTTCATTTATCGTGCATGTTTGGACTTGTTATTCTTCATATTATTACGTAGATAATGATTTAATTACTTCCAGAATGTAAAACATGATTTATATATATCTTATATATTCAGTATATATATATATATATAATAGATAGATAAATGAAATGGAATATACCGTTCATGGAGACGGTAGGCCGTACGTACGCATGAATGTTGTTTTTGTTTCCTTATTGAATTGGATTTGAAGTAAGTAAATGAAATACACACACACACATAAATACAGTAGAATTATTATGTCATATATTTCATGATTATTTATTTTATATACTTTATAATCATTCTTGAATGGTTAACGTGGAGAATGAATCTCATCGCGTAGTGGAGACGGTAAGTCGTACGTACACACGAGCGATGATATAATTACCATAATTATTGAATGGTATTGAAGGGGATGGTGTATAATATCTCAGAATATTTATAGTTTTATTATAATCATATATAGTTATTATTTCCACCATTATACCCAACCAAGTACGGTGGTGGTGAAAAACAGATTACAGCACAACGTGGAGATGGTAATGTGTACGTACACACACACGGTGATTTCATTTTTCGCAGGATATTTAGAAGGTGAAATAGTGTTGTTTAATATTTATAATAACATATAAGTATATTATTTATACTTATGTTATTAATTTATAATGAAATAACTAAATAATATGAAGTAGAAGAAGAAATAAATTTGAAATAATCGGTAGAAGAGATTACCTCTTCCTCGACGTGCCTCCTTTAAATTTCTTCTTAGGGAACTACAATTGGTATTTTTAGAATAAAAAACCTCTAAAATGTAACTAGGGAAGTTTATAAGAGAAATGGGCATGGTTTGGACGATTTTGAATGCTCAAAATGGAGTGAAGAGGAGAGGGAGGAGGTTCCCTTTTATAAGAGAGGATAGGGGAACTTTAGGAAAGTTCCAAAATATTAATTTATTATAAATTCAATTTCTATTTAAAATGGTCCAAAACTTATTTAATTATAATATAATATGATTTTGGTTCGAATACCCATCATAAAATAAATTTTTTACAATTTTTGAATATTTTTTTATCCTTATCATTTTGGTTTGCTTCTTATTTAACCCTTTTTAATCTAACCAGGATATCTTATTATTTACACCTTGTGGGTTAATTTAATTATCATATCATGTCAAACGACCCAAAAAAAAGTTATTTATGACATATTTGGACTTTTATTAACCATTTGGGCTAATATTATATTTTTAGGAATTTAATATCACTTAATAAACTATTTTATGTTTTAAGTTATGAATTGTGTCAATTTTAGACCCTATTCATACTTGACTTTAAAAAAATCATAAAAACCTTAATCCTTCAAAAATAATGAATTAAATCAAAGATAATATGCCAATATCATCCATAAAATTTGTGGATGACATCAAAATAACCAAATTTCTTTTTTTAATATTTATAAATTCATTTATTTTAATATTTTAATAATGAGGCAATCACTACATCATAATTGTGTCGTAAATAAATATATTTATCTAATGTCTAAAAATTATAAATAAAATACCCTGATTTAGTAAGTATTTTTATCTTTATAATGAATATTTATAGGAATAGATATTTGTTATATAACCCCATATTAAAATCAATTTAGTAAAAGATATATGTTTAGGTTATAATTATATTTACTTTAAATTAATTCTTATAAAGTGTCATTTTCACATCCAAGTGAATCCATGGGGTCCCAAAATCGACCCAAGGAATCCCATGGTCGAAAATATCTGGTAAAATAATTATTCAATGTCATAGGGTAATTTAATATTATTATAATATTATTTGTTTACCCTTATTTACTATATTTACTCTTTAACCATGGTAAATGAAATAATTAGTAAAGTTACTATTAAAAACGTCCAAAAATAAAAAGTACCTATTTATAAAATTTGAACCTTATGATTCCAAATATGTAATCAATTTTTACAAATTCAAAATAAAAAAGCTGCTGTAATTAATTTAAAATTAATCTTGTTATTGGAAAAAATGGGTTTTTGTTTAAAACATTGCAAAAGATTGAAATGTTTTTACATATTAATTCAATGTAATATTAAGGACAATGACTTAAATTGTATTAAAAAATAAAAATATATTATATTTATACTTTTAAAACAATTAAATAATATTTTTTAACCATATAAATTATTTCAATGAAAAAATTTGTTTTCAATTAAAATTTAGAGTGTTTTCAATATTCATAAAAATACGAAAGTTATCATAAAAATAACAAAAATTCATCCAAAATAAAATTTTATATCTCAGTTCCAAATAAGAAGTTTATTCTGTCAAATTTAACTTATAAATGTGTTAGAAACTAGATTTAAAATCGGTGCGACATTAAAAGGTGGTAAAACTGTATTTTTTTTAAAAATATTTCTTTTATCTGAAAAATTGATGTTTTTCTCATATTGTGTTCTATAAAATGTATAGGATGAATACCAATGTTATATAAAATTAAATACGCAGTTAATACTATTCATAATGTCTCGTTATATAATTGTTTAGTGAAAGTTGGTATTGCGTACAACGTAAGCTATCGAGGAAGGTCTATGTTAAGTGTAACGCAAGCCAAGTCAGTGTTGCATGTAGTGAAAGCTTTCCCTAGTGTTTCATAAAAAAAATACAAAAGTAGTTCATTTATGAAATGAAAAAAATCTATAGTCAGTGTTGCGTGAAATGAATTCTATCAAAGGAACTTGAAATTTTATGCAACACAAGCCAGTAATAGTGGTGTGTATACTGTTAGCTAATACAGTGTATCATCTAGTGCAAGCTAATATTGATGTAGCGTAAAACACAAGACATCAAAGAAATTAAAAATAATCTATCACATAAAATCTCAGGGTATAACATTCTACCCACCTTAAAATTAATTTCACCCTCAAAATTTGTTGGGGTTATAAATTGTTTTCTACATGAATGTTTCTTTCATAGAAACCCACATCATAAAAAGGAATACTAAAACTTAATTTTAAAAAGGAATATTAGAAACATAACGGTTACCCAAAGTAACTAATCACTGGGTTTCCACATAGGAGAAAATAGGTGGGAAGTGAAAACATAGATATGGAAGATAAATATAATCATCATGTTTTGATGGATAGTGATGAGAATAAGGTTTGGAAAAAGTTAACTACCAAAAAGCCATAAATCTACGATGATTTATGGGACCATCTGATTAATCAGATAAGACTGTACTAGGAAACAATTTTTTTTGTTTTTAAGATCATTTCCCTAAGGTCGGAGAATTTTTTTTCATAAGGATAAATACTTACTTGATTTCATTGTAATATCACTATTGGATGTTCCCTGAACAATTTCCACTTAATCCTTTATTTAACGAAATGAATTTGAATTTTTCATTATTAAAGTGTTATAAGATCATGTAATAGAATGATAGGTTATTCCATTTATCTCAAGAAAAAGGTTAGAACAGGTTATCAAATAAGCATAAGTCCACCTATAGTGAGATAATACATTAATCTAAAAAACATAAAACGGAAAATAACTTATACTATCAATAAATGTATAACATTACAATCCTTTAAAAAATATATAATTTAGAAAGAGGTGAACTAAATCGACCTAAAATTTATCTCCCATATATCATAACTTAGTTCTTGGTTCTCACATTCCAAACATGTGAATACCTTAATCATGTATTCTCTTGAAACATGAATTACCATAGAACCTTAGTGAAAACATGAATGTTGTCAAAAGTTAACTCTTTCCACTTAAGAAAACCCCAAAAATTCTATATACTCAAACCATGATATGAATTTTTCCTTATATCTATCACGAGATCATTAATACTATCAAATATATCATTATCTCTGTATCCCTTCATTATGCACAAATCATGTGCTTTCCCAAAATATCTGAATAACCTTTCATGGTTATCGGTACCATTCAACATATAATTTAAATAATTAAGGAAAAAAATAGTGTAATAATCCTGATATGTTTCTTTATTCCATAGTATCATTAAATTACTTATACGACATTACTCTTTATAAACATTAAATAATTCCACTACCTTCTTAAACCATTTATCGAGTATCATCATTTTATTCCATAACTCTTATTTTATCTCACATAACATTTGTTGTCTCTTAATAGTCAACAACATTAATACTACCCATACTACCATGATGATTCTCTTCATGAGATTTTACCTTAGGACATCGATTTTTATAATGCCCATACATTCCACATTTAAATCATTTAACCATAGTTAATGTCTTAGCAATACCATTATCCTTGTCCATTGTGTTAATTGAACCTTTTCCTTTTCAATTACTTACTTTGTGTCCTTATTTTCCACACCCAAAGAATCTTCTAGTTCCATTGAAACATTATCCTCGATGTCTCTTACCACATGATTTACTTGAGGAGAATTGAACTTTCTTTCCTCTATGTTCACCATGAAACCACATCTTTCTCTTATTAGCTGCTTGAGGAAATTCACCAAAGTTGATATTATTGATCAAATTATGAGATTTATAATTAAGCATAATAATTTTTTTTCTCCTTCAAACTCCCATTCCATTTGGTTTATTTTTGAAGAATATCATTCCATTGTCCATCATATTCTCCATTAACATGAATCATCCTATTTTTATCCATTTTCCAAAAACCCAAAAAGAATAGTGTTATAGGAAAAAATAAAACTAGTAAAACAACATAATAAAAGGGGAGTACTTTAAATCCCTAACATATTTGGTTTAATACTAGGTTTTTCCTGATCGTTACCATAATTCTAGGATTGTAACCTATAGTTAGACTTACCCTTAGGGACATTCCTAGACATACCTTAGAAATATCTCTAGGGATCTCACTAAAGTTTTCACATCCTAATTTCTAAAGGTTGACTAAACCTTCTCTCTAATACCAAATGTATCAACCTAACATTCATGTACATGGAAACTATATTTATTTTTCAGAATACTTAATACATGATACAATAAAATTCCCAAATACTGTATTAGTTTTGTGTCTTTGGAAACTTGGAACATAATATTCTAATCATGATGAAATATCTTTAATATATTCCATAAAGATATTATCGTTTTTTTCCTACCTAAAACCTTTCTTTATATAACGGGGAAAATAAAACATAAAAATGGTGAGCTGAAATGCTCAGTAAGGGTAAACATGGAGAACATAAAATAAACCATAAACATTTGAATGTAAAAACATGAACATACAATTTAAACATCAAAATCTTGATCAATGATATAAATTTTGGTAGTACATAAGGTATGGATCATAAAGAAAAATTAATCATGATAAAATAGAATTGAAAAAACACATGGAATTTTGGAAAACCATTAAGCACGTAATATTATTTCCATAGTAGCCAATGAATTGTTTCCAAGACCATCATAGTAGAAAAAGTCCATTACTGAACTGGGTTTACATTCATTTTCATCCATGTATTAGTGAACCAGATTTAACTTTTGTTCCAATAATGTATATCTTATGAGATATAAATCTTTAACTAATGTATCTAAGGTAGATATAAGTCCCACCCCTCTCATAATTAATCATTATTACATGTTCCACAAAAACATAAATCATTCATCATAGCAGAACCCATGAAATAAAATGGGATTCTTAAACATTATGTCATCATAACATAATCCATATAAGATAAATGGACTTCATAAAAAAGAAATCCATCATATACAAAATCAAATAAAATTAATAATAGGGATATAAACATAACCCTATGTCATCTTAGATGTAAAATAATTTTGATAAAACACTTGAACTTAGATCTTGAGGAAAATATCATTTCTTCTTCAAAAATGTTTTCTTTTCTCAAAATTATGCGCACTTTTAAAAGATAATAATTTATTGGAAAATAAACTTGAAATAATTTAGAGGATTCTTCATAGAAATAAGGCATCATGAAAAAAATAAAAATCCATTCATGCTGTATAAGTTTAAATAATCATTATCCTCAAACTTTTTCTAGAAAAGTCAAAAAGGTACCACATATGGTAAACAAAAGAATGATTCCTTTCATTCCATGTAGTAAAATTAAAAAAGGGGTAAAAATTAATTTACAAATACATAGAAGAATATTAAACATTTTATGAAAAAAAATTAGAAAACATGGACCTGAATGATAAATATAACCCCGGTAGATACTTACGTATAAACAATCCTAGATAAAAATGAGATTGTAAAATTATCCCTTACGTTAGGTCCAATTTCTCTTGTATGTGTATGAAACTACTATATAGTGGATTTAAACATATTATTAACTTGTTACAGAACTATTATAATATTTATGATATCATCTATGATTCACTTATACCTTTATATTACCCGTTCATTTACCAATTCTATGTTGAAGCAATGTTTTTGGTAATAATCATTTCATTTATCGTACGTGTTTGGACTTTTTATTATTCATATGATTAATTAAATCATGATTTAATTAATTATAAAATGTAAAAAATTATTTATATGTATCTTATATATTTATTATATAAATATATATATAATAGATAGATAAATGAAATGGAATACACCGTTAATGGAGAAGGTAGGTTGTACGTACACATGAATGTTGTTTTCATTTCCATATTGAATTGGATGGAAGTAAGTAAAGGAAAGATATACATATAAATAAATAAAGTAGCATTGTTATGTCATATATTTCATGATTATTCATTATATATACTTTATAATAATTCTTGAATGGTTAATAAGGGGAATGAATCTCATTGCGTCGTAGAGACGCTAAGCCGTACGTACGCATGAGTGATGATATCATTCCCATAATTGTTGAATTGTATTGAATTGGATGGGGTATAATATCTCATAATTATTATAATGTTATAATAATCAAATATATCTATTATTTCCACCATTATACCCATCCAAGTAAGATGGTGGTGAAAAACAGATTACACCATGACGTGGAGACGGTAATCTGTATGTATGCCCGCGTGGTGATTTTATTTTTCATAGGATTGATATAAGGTGAAATAGGGTTATTTAATATTTATAATAACATATAACTATATTACTGTTACTAATGTTATAAATTTATAATTAACCAAATAAATAAGAATAAGTATAAGAAGAAATAAATTTTAATGAATCGGTTGAAGAGATTACCTCTTCCTCAATGTGCCTCATTTTAAATTTCTTCTTAGGGCACTAGAGTTGGTCTTTTGAGAAGAACAGAACCTATATAATGTTACTAGGGAAGTTGAGAAGAGAAATTTTTACGGTTTTATTATCTTTAATGCTTAAAATGGAGTTAATAGGAGTGGGAGGAGGTTCCCTTTTATAAGAGAGGAGAGGAGCAATTTAGGAAAGTTCCTAAATATTAACTTATTATAAATTTAATTTGGATTTAAAAAGGTCAAAAACTTATTTAATTATAAGATACTCTAATTTCAGTTCTAATACCCATCATCCAATAATTTTTTGACAAGTTTTGAATGTTTTTTTATCCTTATCTTTTTGGTTTTACCCTTATTTAACCCTTTTTAATCTTACCGTGATATCATGTTATTTACACATTGTGGGTTAATGTAATTACCATATCATATCAAACTACCAACAAAAAATTTATTTATGAAATATTTGGAGTTATATTAACCATTTTTCTGAATCTTATATTTTTAAGTATTTAATATCACTCAAAAAACTATTTTATGTTTTAAGTTATGAACTGTGTCAATTTTGGACACTATTCATACTTGACTTTTTAAAAAAATCATAATCCGATTCCTTCGAAAATAAGGCATTAAATCAATGATAATATGTCAATAACATTCATAAAATTCTTGGATGGTATCAAAATAACCAAATTACATTTTTTAATATTTGTAAATTTATTTATTTGAATCTTTCCTTAATGAGGTAATCACTAAATATTAATTGTGTCATAAAGAGATATATTTATCTAATATTTAAAAATTATAAATAAAATAATATGATATAAGAAATATTTTTATCTTTTTAACGAAGATTTATAGGAATATAGATATGTTATATAACCCCATATTAAAATTGATTTATTAAAAGATATATGTTTAGGTTATAATTATCTTTACTTTAAATTAATTCTTATAAAGTGTCATTTTCATATCCATTTGAATCAATGGGGTCCCAAAATAGATCCAGGGATTACCATGGTCATAAATATCTCATCCAATAGAATTATGACATGTGTTAGGGTAATTTAATATTATTATAATATTATTTTTTTACCCTTGTTTACCATATTTACCGTTTAACCACGGCAAATAAAATAATTAATGAAGTAACTATTCATAATGTCCAAAAAGAAAAATTACCTACTTACAAAATTTGAACCTTATGATTCCAAATATGTAATCTATTTTATCAAATTCAAAACATAGAAGTTGCACTAATTAATTTAAAATTAATCCCATTGTCGAAAAAACAGGTATTTGTTTAAAACATTGTAAAATATTGAAATGTTTTAACATATGAATTCAATGTAAAATTAATGATAATGAATTAAATTATAATAAAATATAAAAATATATGCTATTTATACTTTAAAACAATTAAATAATATATTTTAACCATATAAATTTTTTAATGAAAAGAGTTGTTTTCAATTAAAATCTTGTGTATTTTCACTATTCATAAAAATATAAAAGTTATCATAAAAATTTCAAAAATTCATAAAAAGTAAAATTTTTTATCCATATTCAAAATAAGAAGTTTATTTTGTCAAATTGAACTTATAAATGTGTCAAAAACTATATTTAAAATGGGTGCGCCATCACAAGGTGGTAAAACTGCATTTTTTGAAATACTTCTTTTATCTAAAAATTTTATTTTTTTCTCATATTGTGTTCTAGAAAATGTTTAGGATCAATTATGATGTTATATAAAATTCAATACGTGGTTAATACTATTCATAATGTATAGTTATATATTTTTTTCGTGAAACTTAGTATTGCATTAACGCAAGCTATCGTGGAAGGTCGCTCTTGCATGTAACGCAAGACAAGTCAGTGTTGTGTGTAGTGTAAGATTCCTTTGGTGTTGAATATATCATAATCCAAACATAGTTCATTTATGCATTAAACAAAATCTATAATCATTGTTGTTTGAAATGAATTCTATCAAAGGAACTTGAAATTGTGTGCAATAGAGGTCAAGAATAGTGTTTCGTATACTTCAAGCTAATATGGTGTTGCTTATAGTGCAAACTAATATTGATGTAGTGTAAAACAAAATACATAAAAGAAATTAAAAAATATCAATCTCATAAAATCTCGGGGTGTTACACTGTGGAGGTTTTTCTTCTAGTAGTAAATGACAGGTGGACTGTTGTGGCTTTTTAATCCCTTTGTGGGGAAGTATGTGTGGTATGTGATGAGGATGATGTTTATTGTGGGTCAGTACTCAGGGTAGGGGTATGATGGACTTGAGGCCTAAGACTAGGTAGTAGGGATATATGATAGTTATGTGCCCTGGCTCGAGGAAGACATGGGGTTGGATGGACTTATGGACCGACTCATCACAGAGAAGGGGCATGAAGGCCTTGTGGACCATCCCAAGACTTATTTGATATATAGATTGGTAGAGATATATGGTGGACATATGTTTGACACATGACCAGGACTTCCATTATGACATTCCTTTCGGTATAGAACCAAATAAAATATGGTGTGGTTCATTGTGTCTTGGTTAGCATAAAAATTCGTGGCACATGATTGATTGTTTATTGATTTTAAATTTATATATTATCATTGAATACATCACTTATACATGCGAAAATATGTTAATGATGCATTGGTGATGTCGTACTTTGTTTACACTTAGAACATACATAGAAATATTTTTGTGTGTTAAGATTTCATAAATAGGTATTTAGGGAAGGGAAATGGACTAGTGATTGGTAATTTAGAAGATAGAGTTTGGTATTCAGGGGGGTTACTAGAATGTAATTTGGATATCTATTGTAGAGTATTTATTAATTTATTGTTTCTTTTCTTATACATTGGTCTAACCTTCTATATTCACGGTCCTTAGTTTATTATATTGCATAACTCTATGATACCTCATGTCCCATCTGATATATAATTTGTTGTTATTATTTTTTCATTGTTCCACTTTGGGTTATTATTATTTTGTTATTATAATTATAGGGTATGTTTATTTATGTTGAGGGTATACACACACCAAAACACTATTCAGAACATTGTTACTAGACATAAACCTCATGAATTTTGGGAGGCATGCATGAGGTTATGTATAACTTCATCCCATACCTAGTAATTTAGCTCTAGGTGGTACAAAATTGCATCAAATTCAATAGATTATATTCTCCTTTTTTCTTGTCTTTGTTTGGGAACATGGTAGAAAGGAGTTAGGTTGTGTGAAACTTGGGTGGGGGAGTTGAATGTGTGTATGGGCATATCATGTGTAATGGGCCTCTGAGTTACCAGGGATGGGACTACTCTTACAGTTAGGGATTTATGGTTTCATTCTAATCCTAATTACATTGTATTGTTATAGTTTATGGGGTTTGGGTGTTTTCATGCATCATGACTAGTCATATAGGATCAAATATCATATATACCTATTTTTTATGCAAGGTAGTTCATTTACATTAATTTCATGATATGTTATTTTTTATTCTATGATATATTATATTGGAATTTAGATTATTTAAACTTGACCAGGCTTGTTTTTTCCTATATATATTATTTTTATTTATTTGTAGGTGTAGAGAACAAGACTTGAGCCTTGGGTAGTGGTGGGAGGGTTATGAATTATCATTATGGGAAACCTACTTGGATAGGTATCCTGTAGAAATCTATTTTTTTTAACTATAAACCACATAGGTTGTCATGTTTTGTAAACTATTATAGGTGTTCTATGTGTATGTTTTTAATTTTAGATATTTCTCCAAGAAGATTTCGGATGGCATTGCCTATGGAAGAAATCCAGAATTCTCCTACAAGGTATAATGCCCCTGATCCACCAATAAATGTATAGGGGGATTCATATAATCATGATATTGTTCTTTATATGGTTTTAAAATTAGTAAAACAAGTCCATCATTGGATTTTCCATATTGTGCCTCTTCAATGTGGATGAGTTCCTAGGATAATGATTGATTATGCTTGAGGCTTCCATGTCTAGCATTATTCATCCTTCTAGATAAATGGAAGTCCTATAGATGTTGAGGATTGTATTTTCTTCATTGAATGGATCATAGATTTATTGGATCACCTAAAGTACTAATGTGTAAATTTGGACACCTTCATTATTTAGGGGGCCACTAGTAGATGTTGGAATGTCATGAACTTAGCTTGTAGGTATGAGGGTGTTACATTGGAAACCATCAGGGAACATTTCTTTGAGTAATTTATCTTGGAAATTATGAATTTGGATCACATATAGGAGTTTATATATCTTTATCAGGAGATGATATCAATATCTATATACTTTTATTATTTCATATAGATGCTTCACTGTACTCCCCCTTGGTCGGGAATGGGTCATAGAATTCTTGGAAGTTTTAGAATGGACTTCATCCAGAACTGAGACGTCGCGTTTGGAGGTTTTTCCAAATGATATATCCTAATGTTATACATAAGGAATTGATTATTGATAATGTATTGTGAGAGGATAGAGATGCAATAATTATTTTAGCTTTTAGTGTATCAACAAGGGGATTTCCAAATATTACAGTTGGTGCCTATTCTGGTAGTAAGAATATGAAGTTTGAGGAGTTATAGTAGGATGTTGGAAGTAAATCTTAATACAAAATGGATTTATCAACCCCTCTTTTGGAGAAGGAGGTTACTAGTGTTTAAACTATAGATAAAGTGGTCATTCTAAAAAAAAATCCCTTTACCCCAGATTAAGAGTCACCAGTGTGGAAGGATAGGGTACCTTCAATAGTTCTATTTAAGGGAATTACAAACATGATTTCACAAGGGTGCAATATAAACATGAAAATTCACCCAAGGATCTATCTAGGGTCCTTAGTAGCAGATTCATACATCACATTCATTAAAAACCTGGGAGAATTATATGCCTCATGAGAACAGTCATTGTGGAGAGGTAGGTAGATTTTATATAGTGGACCAGGTCCCGGCTAATGGTGGAGATAGACCATTGATTGTTCAAGGTGTTTTCCCTATCATATCAACACCATATTCTTCCTTTTTGATATATTATCATAAAATTTTATTTTATATACTCTTGTTGTTGTTGGTTTTTATTTCTATATCAAGTTAACTTGAGAGTTTTTATCTATAGAAAAAATACTTGGGGAAGAAAGTGGAATATCTTTAGATATGTCCAGAATATCATATAATAGATTCTAGATACAAGAAGATATGGGATATCATGATTATTTACATGACTAGATTTAATGTGATATTTTTCATGGACTAGATAACTATTTATCCATCTCACATTGATTGCTATAGGAGACAAGTATCATTTTCCTCACCTAAGGAAGAGAATTTTGTTATAACTAGAGAATATAAAATAAATGTTGGAAGAAAAGGTCCATATCTGAGTTAGATTAGAGATATCATGATATAGGTTGCATGAATATTCTATATGGAATATCTGTTAGTATATCCATCATCTTTTCCTCCTATAGTTGACTAATATTAGGATGTCTCCCCTGAGGACTTCCCAGGCATTCCTCTTGAATAGAAAATTGAGTTCAGGATTGAACTCATGAAAAGGGTGTATCCTATATAAATTCTTCAATATAATATGGTTTAGTTCAATCTAAAATATCAAAAGGTGTTTATCACAAATTTTTAAGTAAAGGTATTTATCCAACTGATCACATTTACATCGGGTACACTAGTGTTGTTCCTAAAGAAGGTGAATAGTAGTCTTTGGTTATATGTCGACTATAAGAAGCTAAGCTAGGTTTATATAAAGAATTGATTTTTTTGAGGATTTATTTAACACCCTAATATTTTAGAATATATTTTTATTTAAATAATTTTAATTATTTTATATCATGTGATACACGCAACATCGAGTTCAAACGAACTGTGATATACTATAAAAATATTATCATATGACAGTTATCACCTTATAATTTGATTTTTGGAAGTGAGTAAGTCTAAATAAATTATAAAAAACATATTATTACAGATTTATATGAAGAATTAATTTTTCATCAATTAATTATAAATAAAAATAAAAAACATTTAAAAATATAAAAGGCGTTTTTATGATAAACTAGTTTTTTGCACACAATGTATTTTTATCTTAATAAATTATATTAATCAGTATTTATGAATTAATTTAATTAGATATATAATTTATATATTAAATAATATTTTTTCACAATAATTTAATATTTTTCTAAGCTTGGAATAACAAAAAATGATTTTTTAGGTTTAAAAATGTATTTTTCTAAAAATTGGTTTTCATCACGTTTGGTATGCTTAGTTTTAAAATTAATTTCTAACAATTATAAAAATTTAATATTAAAAAATTTATTATATATTTTTAATTAAGAAGTTAGATTTTTTTAAATATATTCCTTTTATTTTTTGTTAATATGAATAGTAATTGTGGAAGAATTTATCACCACTATAAAGGGTAAATTAGGTTAATTTAGGTTAAAACTAAGTGACTCTGTTGTTTTTTTTTTGTCATAATAATTATTGGACGAATGTAGTCTTATATTTATCATCATATGATCTAAATTTATTTTTTTAATGGACAATTTTCTGTGAAAATGTCCTATCTAATATCAAAATAAAAAAAGCTAAAAAATATCACTCTCTTACTTTCAAATAACTATTATGTGTCCACAAAAGTAAATAAGAAAGTTATGAATAAATATAAATTTATATTTTCAGTATAATACAATTTTATTCATGTTGGTAAATTATTTCTATTTTTTTATTAAATAATTACATGAAAATCTTGTTCAACTCTAATACATTATTTATTTAATTAATAGTAAAATAAAATAATTGATTTTAAAAATATGAAAAGTAATACGATTTGAGTGAGTTATAGTTTTCCAAAAGAAATATAGATAAATATAACACATTAGTGAATTTTAAAAGTATTATATTTAAATTCCAACTTTTTAGTTAGGGCTTCTAATTCAAATTAAATGAACCGTGTGAAAATTCACATTAATTATATTTTATCAAAATAATATGTTATTGAATTTTTTCAAAATCATACAAAGATTGAAAGCGGAATATTTGGGTAACATATTTTATAAAATATTATACATTTTCCATTTGTGGACCTATTCTTAAATTATAATTAAAATTATATCCCTTTAATTGTAAAAAATTATGTTACTATTATTAAGGTTAAAATTGGTTAATTATGGTTAATCAAAGGGATAAAGTTTAAAATGATACCAAAACTTGTAAAAATTTATTTATTTGATAGGATTTTAAACACATAAAACATTATATTCAAATATCTAACCATTTTTTATCCTTTTACAAGATAATTAATTTATTATATTTTAATATTTTTAGAAATCTCAATAGTGCCCCACCCCTCAATTATAAAAAGGAATCCCTCATTTCTCTTCTTCACAGAACATTTATCCTTAAATATTGACTATAACCTAAAAAAATATTTTTCTAACATAATTATACAAATTATATTGGATTTTTTCTTCCCAAAATACCAACCCTATGATCCTTAAGATAATATCAAATGGAGTTGTTTCAAAGAAAAGGTAGCCGACTTAACTGAACAGTTTCTTTTTAATTCTTATTTTACCTCCAATAAATATTTTATATGGTTAATTAAATAAAAACAATTAAGTATTATAATTATAATAAAATTTTATTATGGTTATGAACTAATTTTATTTACCCCATTCTCATCAAATGGTATGTGAAACTACTACTTATGTGTACGTACAGTTTACCGTCACCACGTAGCGATACAATTCATTTTCCACTACCATATATCATGGATGGTTATTATGATTGGTTTAATGTTTTTATATGAATATTTTGAAATAATTATAATTATATAATTATAATATAATATCTACCTTCTTACCTTCCAATCTATTAAAAAATAATAACATATCTCATGTTTATATGTGGAATTGCACCTCTACGAAGCGACGTGATTTGTATTTTGTTTCCATTTTACATGGATGATAATAATTATAGAATTAATTAACATAAATGATTAATATGATATAATATTTATTATGTAAATGTTAATTATTATTTACTTTTCTTTTATTTCATCTTTAAAAAAGTAAAACTTGTGTTGATGTGTATGTACGACATATAATTAATTTTTAATAATCTTGTGCAACATACATATATATATATATATATATATTATTTTCATTATGTGATGTGTGGGACCATAATTTTATATCCTTCCAATGAATTGGGTAATTATAGATATCTCATGAGATAAACAGGACTATAATGGGTTGTGAACCAATTTTAGTATGGTACTATGTCTACTATGATAATATTGGGAGTGAGCAATTATTTTTGTGATGGTTTAGGGAGTGAACCTAATCTACTATAGTAGTATTTTAATTAATCATTTAATAATAAGGAAATAATTTTTTCATGCACATGTTTATACCACAAAATTATGTCTTATGAAAAAGTTATGTTGGTGTGTATCATGTTCTTTGAATCCTTTATGATTAATATCTTATAAAAAACCAATATTTATACCATAAAAAAATATTATGATATTTTATAATCATGGTAGGGTTTTAAAATGATAAAATCTAGTCCATATACCATTATGATAATGTAGTCATTTATGTTTTAATTTTTACCCTTACTAAGATTCTAAGCTCACCCTTTTCTCAGGTTTCACTTCCCATTGTTATAAAGAATGTTACAAAATACGATATTCCAATCAAGAGTTCTAGTTATGAATATTGTAGTGGGAGAAGATATAGTGCACTTATGAACCATTTGTTCATATATATATTTCTAAATATAACATAACTATACAATTTTTGCATAGATTATAACATTATATATTAAATATTAACCTATTAAGATATAAAACATATATATGAAAAGTATGGGTCATTAAAGTTTCTATCAGAGTAAGGTTTAGTTATCCTATGGAAACTAGGATGAGAAAAATTTAGGGAGAACTATGGGGATTAGTATAATTATAGGATAATAGCTTAAAGTTTTGGTAATGATCATGGATAACCAATGTTAAACCTAAGATGTCTTAGATTTGAATGAATGTGTCCTAATTAATACATAAAATAAATTATTTATTATGATTATGTGGTTACCAATATGATTATTGTTTCTCGCAATATGTTTTTTGGTATTAGTTAGTGGATATGTCCTAAAGGAATCATGTCAATGTTGAATGTCACGTACAATGAAATGAATATCCACTGGAACAACCATATTTTATAGGAGATGGAATGAATAATATCATAGATATGATCAAACAACTTTTTTAGAATATAAATCATGATGAGCTTCCAAATGATCAAAATAGGGAACAATATTTTGTTGAATCCTTCGTTAGGAAACATCATCCTTTTTAATGGTTTTGTTGATCAACTAATTGTTGAAAAATGAATTAGTACCATTCAAAATATATTTTTTTATTCTCCATAATCTATATCATGATAATTTCATTTTGTTTATATATAATTTATAAGGTGAAATGAATAAATGGTGAACTCTTATCAATAATACAAGGGAATAGTAGGAAATTGAATCTATTGAGTGGGATGGCTTTAAGATCTTATATTTCAATAAGTATATTCCTCTTATTATTTTTATAAAAACAGAGAAGGAATTATTTGAGATAAATTATAAGGATGGTGAATCTATTAGTACATATGAGGAAAATTTTACAAGACTTTCAAGGTATGATTTTGGTATAATCATCCATCCTAAAAGTAAGGTTTATTTATTTTTTAGTGGCTTAAAACCAAGTCTATGAAGGGTGTTATCCAGAATATACTTTATTAAATATGAATAAATCATTCTATAAACTATCAAAGTGGAAATTTAGATATGATTTACCTATCCATATCATAGTTTTGATAAAAAAATAAAGATATATTTTAAAGAAAATTATAAAGAATATTGGAGAGAAGATGAAAATATTTTCTTTATGCACTTTTTCTATAAGGAAACATGGTGAAAATTTTCTTAAGTAGATAAGTAAATTGTTTATGTTTATAAAATAAGGTCATCATACAATGGAATATTGAAATTATGTAATGAATTTAGTTAATGATGTGAGTATAGAGAAAGATCCACAAAATACACCATCGACAGTCCAGTGTTTCAAAAGCAATCAGTATGGGAATTATGATAACTAGTGATTAAACCTGAATGTTAATGACGATTATTGATGTCAAAAACCTAATAATCCCAAGTAAAAAGGTAAATATTATGTGATCACTATTGGTAATGTGGTGTTCAATAAAAAAGTGGGAAAGGTAAACTCGTCATCCACTCTAGAACTGATAATGTGTTCTTTCACTCTAGTTCTACAAACTATTTTATACCTAAAGAATTTTATAAGGTTATAAAATTTCCATTCCAATGATTAGATCTTGAATTAGTAGTGAAAACATCTAATGGTATGATGACTGTATCTCAAGTCTATGATTCTTCATTAGTTTAATTTTGTGGTAATTTACTTCTTTTGAATATTTTTATTCTTCCTTTGGTTGAATTTGATGTTAATCTAGGCATGTATTGACTTTCTTTATTTAAACACCACATCAATTTACAAGTAGGGGAAGTCACTTTTGATATTCTGAAAAAATATATTATCATTTATCAGTGTAATGATTAATATGAACTTCCAATGTAAATAAAATCCATAATATGGGTTTTGATTCCTCTTAAAAGGGGTGTTAGTCTTAGATGTTTTGAGGGAAACTCAAAATCAATGATATACTTATTGTATGGGAATTTAGTATGTCTTTATAGAAGAATTTTCTATGTTTCCACCGAATCATGAAGTTTAGTTCACAATAGTTTTCAAACCTTGTGCTACACCTATTCTGAAGACTCCTTATAGAGTTCCCCTAATTGATTTATAGGAATTGAAGAAGAAAGTCTAGGAGAATATGGACAAGGGATTTATTTGGCCAAATGTGTTTCCATAGGGTGAACTTTTTCTTTTTGTTAAGAAGAAATATAGATCTATATGACTCTATATTGATTATTGGGAACTTAACAGAATCAAAATCTATAAAAATGATGATATACCCCATAGTTATGATTTTTTTGATCAAATGTGAAAAGAAAAAAAACTTTTCTATGATTAACTATAATTCTATATATCATCAACATAGGATCATGAAGTAGGTTATAACCAACACAACATTCCATACATAGTATAAACACAATGAATTTATAATGATGTTATTGGGTCTTAAAAATTCCCCCTCTATCTTCTTGGATTTAATAAATGGAGTCTTTAAATATTAATTTGATTAGTTTTTTGTAATATTTATGGATAATATTATTATATATTCAAAGAGAAAGGAACGTGAAGCTCATTTGAGAGTTGTGTTGAACACCCTAAGGAAGAATAATCTTTATGAAAAATTTACCAAGTTTAAATTTGGATTCCTAAAGTTTCATTCTTGGGTTATATAATATCATGTGTGGATATATGAGTAGATATTTAAAATATAAAATTTGTTTAATATTGTCCTAGACCAACCATTGTGATTGAGATCTGTAGTTTTATTGGACTTCCTAGATATTTTGGTGCTTTGTGGATATTTTCTCATGGTTGTATAATACACTCACCAAGTAAACTTGAATAAGAGAAAAGTTACATTGTATATATGAATGTGAAAATAATTTCAAAGAAATAAAGTAAAGGTTTTTCATTAATATTTATCTTTCTTTACTTATTGTGGAGAAGGGTTTGTAATCTATAGTGACACATAGAATATGGGAATGGGATGTGTTCTCGTGCAGAACAATACTGTGATACCTTATTCCTAATGTTTATAATAACCTAGAATTAAATCAATGTAAATTCATTTTGTATAATTATTAAATGTTGTATAAATTACATAGAATCACATTGAAAACACAATAAAATTTTTATTATTGAAAACTGAATGTAATAAAAGTTATTTCTAGAAGTTAAGGACCCTATACCAATAGAATAGTAACTTGACCTCTATATAGTAATATGAACCTTGTGAACATTAAATGAACCAATATAATAATAAACTAAACAATGAATGTATAAATAAAATTTGGGTATCTTATAAATTAAAATATGATATATTTAAATCTTGGTATAAGTAAATAAATGATTTAAAAATGATAAATTAATTGTTTATTTTTGTAAGTCATAAATATTTAATTTAAATTTTCTAATTAATACAATAATTTAAAATAAAATTAATTTTCATAAAATTTATTCATAAATTAATATTTGGATATCTTATGATTATATGATAATTTTATGTGACCTTAATTAATTTTTCTAAGTGTTATAATTTGTTATAATTTTAAAATCAGTATTTTTAAGTAAATGATAATTTAAATTAAAAAATTAAATTTCTCATATTTATAGAATTATTTTCATAAAATGAAGTTTGTTTTTTAATTATACAAACTGAAAAAAAATTAGGCTGAATTTTCTGTATTTTTCTAAAATACTTGATTTTTGTGAATAGTAAAATATGATAATTTATGATTAATGATAAATACATGAATTATTAAGTCATAGATGATGTATAGATGATGTAAACCCATAATCTCAAACTATAATACATTAATTTAATATATTTATTGATAATTATAAAACTATTCAATGTCTTGATCCATAATAATAAACTAATGAATAAAATAATGAGAAAACATCCCTCTCCACTACAAATACCACCCCTCACCATGCCTTCTCCCCACACCTTTCAATATTTTATCCCTTCCAAAATTCTTCTCGATAATATTCCTAATCATCTAACCCATTTCCAAGATCCATTGGGATCCAAAAAATATCAAACCCCTTTCCCTAAAGATGTTTTCAAGGAGGAGAAATTCAAGAAGGAAAATCCTCTTTCATTTTTTTAATTTCTTTTCAATTTAATTTATATTCTTATTCTCTCCTCACCTACCCATATAAAAGTCTCATGAAAACTATATTATCTTATATATAATCTAATTATATCATTTTAATTTAATAATTAATCATAATTTCTTTCCCCTCCACTTTTGTACTAAAATTGAAAAGATCATATGTGATATGTTAATTTATCGCATTCAAGGACAATGAAGTTTTTAATTTGAATTACCTTTTAAAAATAAGGTCATAAAAACATATTTACAATTAAATTAGATTATAAAAATATTTATTAAATATTATTTAATGTTTTGTACCCATTTTATATACATAATATTAATTAATAAAACAAAACCATTTTGTGATGATGACAATCTGCCAAAATAATTTAAACAATCATCAATAACATCTTATCTGATGATTAATCATCACCTTAAATTACCTAACAAATTATATAAATATTTAATCTTATTTATTTTCATTAATAATAGATAACTTCGATTCTGAATAGCCATTTTTATTTTACATTATTTTCCGTAGATGTATTCAAATAAACTGATCATGAAAACCAAGAAAACCCACGCTCTTGAATAATAAAATTTAATCTTATAACCCAGAAAAAAGGCCATATATGAACATAACAAAATTATAATAAATAAAATCAAATTAAAAAAAGTTCTTAATTAATTAATTAATTTTATTTGATTATCCATGACATTAAGTTCAAGTACATATCACTTTCTAATATAAGGTATGAGATTCTCCCTGAACCCCCATTTTTTCCTTTGGGTTACACTTTATCTCTCTTTATCCCAATTTAATTCTTAATTATTATTATTATTTAATCCTCCTAAATTATTTTATTATATTCCAAATATATGTTCTTATCCATATTTTTCTTTTTTATGGGAATATACATGTTTTATAAGGGTTCATTCTCAAATATTCCTGATAAGCAAGCTATATTAAAGAGAAAGTTTTTATTTATTACCCATTTTATAGTGAACTATATAATATTTTTTAATCCACAATTATTTTTCTAAAATCAATCATTTTATCCTAAAAAACAATCTTGGTTTATTTCTGTATTTATGAAAACATTATTCCTTTTCTTTTCTAAAGAATCTTTAATAGTTTTATTAAATCCCACTAAAATGTTTTATTTATAAAGTTTATTAAACACTATTTTTACATGTTTTCAATTCTGTTTGACATAAATTATCATGATATATTATTATTTTACCTTATTAATTTTCATGTATTATTTAAAACCGTTCTTTCATAGACACCATCATGATATTCCCTTTTGATATGCCTTATGACATGATTATGATACACAATTCTTTCCATTAGTGACCCTTATATTTATGTTTGATTCCTTATGTATGATTCATTATGTGGAACAAATATTCACAAACATATTATGATGGTCGTACTCAGATATATATCCAATGAATTGGGTAATTCTTAGTCTCTTAAGGCATCATGTGCAACAGTCTTGGTGGTTAGCTGTGACTCGAGATCCATGTCCAACAGTCTTAGTGGTTAACCTTGACTCATGATCCTCCAAGTCAAATGATCCTTGACTCATGATTATGTTATATATTATTCCACTTTAAAATTACTATGATTCTATGATTACATGACTCATTTATTGTATGTTATGGTTCTAAACATTTATGTCTTTTTATGTCATCATTTTATTCTTTATAAACCATACGCTATGATTTATTCTTATGTTTATTTCCTTACTAGGATTTCTAGCTCATTCCTTTGTTCATGATTCCCCAGGTTACCCCATGCAGATTTTATAGCTCTATGGTAGTTAGGAGCTCATCATATATTTTAAATAAAAAAATTCAGTTTGGTTTCATTTTTTCATCTTTATATACCTAATCCTCTAAATACAATAGTCCTTACGATACATGGTTTGTATTTAATATTTAATTATCCATAAAATATTGTAATAATATATTTTAAAGTTTAGGGTCATTATAGTTGTCATTAGAAAAATGTCTAATTATTTTGGGAGATTAGAACTAGATCACTTTAGTAATAACCCTATGGATAATTCTATCAATATGGATAACCTAGATTGAAACACAGGGTATTACAAGTTAATATTTACTTTTTATTTACAAGTTTATCCTTTTATGTTCAATTTTTTCATTTTATATTCCAATTTGATAAGTATTCAATCCCCCTAATTGTACTTTATTTTTAATTGTTAATGGTTGTAAATAGAATAACCCTTGAAAACAATCAATGGGACTTGAAATGTGATTATTACCCTAATGATATGCCGAATATGATGGGAAAGATTGTTCAAAACTTCCTGATAGTACTTGCCCAATGAGATCAAGTTATGAAAAATAAATTGAATCATGTGGAACTCCCTCATTCTCATAAGAAAGAGAATTTTTTTGTCAAATCCTTTATGAGACAAAGGAATCCCATGTTTAGTGGGTCTTATGATCCCCTCCTCACATAATAGTGGATTAACTCCATTGAGAAGATATTATTAATCCTCTAGTGATCAGAAGAAGACAAATTTTTACTGGAGGTATATCGTTTTGATGAGAAATATGATCAGTGGTGGAAAATGATCAAGAAAAAAAATGTCCAAATAGGAATTTTATTCCATGGAATGGGAATATATATTTTAATAAAATATTTTTCAATAAATATTTTCCCCAAACCATACATCTCAAAATGTAAAGAGAGTTCCTCAGACTAATGTAGAAGGGAGATGATTCTATGGATACATATGAAGAAAACATCCCAAGAATTTCTCAATACGCCTCTATATTTTTCATGAACACTAAAAGAAATGTGGATCGATTCATTAGCAAGATAAAGATGAGTCTATGAAAAGTTTTGATGATTCAAGAATTTGATAGCTATGAAGAGATTTTTCATTGTTCCCTTAAGGTTCAAATGGAGAACAGAGACTCTCACTGGTCTCATGGGTCTAAAGATAGAAAGTTGAAAATGGATTTTAATATGGGAGGAGAAGTAAAATAAATCTCATTATAGAAAGAAAACCCAATACACCACATGTCATAATTATGGAAAGAATAATTCTAGGAGCTATCTAAAGATAACCAATAAATGCTTCGAATGTGGAAGAATGGAGCATCTGGATAATAACTGCCAAAATGATATGAAGAATCCCACTAATGTGGAATAAGAAGGGATTTTTTAGATAAGTAGTTATCTTTTAGTGAAAGGTTTCAACTGTATGGAACATGGGCATTTGGAAAACCATTTCCCTAATACAAGGGTTTTTAGATACAATCAACAACAATAACCTCCAAGGAAGTAAAAAATAGAATATTCTATCACTACTACTGAGTTGGAGCCTAATAATGATATGGTTCTATCTATTATGGTTATTCATTCAAGAATAGATAACATATTATTTGATTCTGGTTTTATTAATTATTTTATATCTTTCAAGTTTAGTAGAACCATTCAAACAGCATATCAAAATATAGAGGTTGAATTATCTATGAGAAAAGAAAATAGGGATATTATTGAATCCAAAGTATATAACTCCTACACGTTTAATGTTTCTGGACTAAACCTCCCAAGAAATATTTTCTTAATTACTTTGCTGGAGTTTGAATCTATATTGGGCATGGATTAGAAATATTTATACAAATCCAACATCGACTGTTGGGAAAGGGAGATCACTCTTCACATCTTTAGGCATCATCAAATTCTATACAATTGTAAGGGGGAGGATCAATCTACATCAGAATAATCGTCTCAATTTTTGATATTATTTCCTTATGAGTAATCATATCCAGATAAAATGATTGAATCAAATGAGGGAATCATGTTCACATATATTCCAATTGTTAGGGAATACACTGGTGCATAACCTGAATAATTGCATGGCCTTACTCATGACTGAGAACTTGAATTCTATATTGAACTTATTCCTAAAACATTTACTATATCAAAGAAACCTTATAGAATGACCACCATTGATCAGGAATAACTGAAAAGGAAATTACAATAAATTCCATACAAGGGTTTTATATTACCAAGTACTAAACCATGTGGTGCACCAGTCATTTTATTCAAAAATAAGGATAAAACAATGAAACTATGCATTTATTATAATCAACTCAATAAAATCATGATAAATAACATGTATTCCCTTCCATGAATAAAATAATTATTTGATAAAAAAATAGGTCCAAGTATTTATCTATGGTGGACCTATGGTTGAGATGTGTCCAATTAAATTTGAGGAAGGAATATATTTCCAAGACTACATTTTTAATGAGGTGTGGACACTATTGGTTCATAGTGATTCCCTCAGACTCACTGATTCTCAAGAAATTTTCATGGATTAAATTAATAGAGTCGTTATATATTACCTCCACAAATTTTTTTGTAGACTTTATTGATGATATTCAAATATACTACAATAGAAAGAAGGAACATGGGTAGTATTTGAATATTTTTCTAAAGGATTTGTAAAGGGAGAAACTATATTCTACGTATTGTAAATTTGAGTTCTGGAGGGAGGAAGTATCATTATTTGGGAATGTAATCACTATCAAAGGGATATCTATGGACCCGTCCAAGACAAAGGAAATCAAAGAGTGTCCCAACCCAACTTCTATAATGGAGATCTGTAGATTGTTAGGATGGTATGTATGAGTATGATATACTCTATAATACCAAATTTAGGATTGAATATGTAATGAGATTATCAAATACAAGAGGGGGTGAATTGTATAATTTAAAAAAATTCCTAAGGGAATTTTGCATAACCAAAATTCACAACACCTCTAAGTTCTAAGAACTTTCTTGATTCCTGAAAAGTGATTCTGGAAATTAAACTTAACAAAAGTTTACATCAACTAAGATTCTACCTTAAAGTGTATAGAATCCTATAAGATCAGAGTACAAGTTTAAGAAAGTATAACAAAGTTATACTTTCCTCATCAACTAAAATACACAGTGGAAAACAAAGTATTACAAGTAACAAGAAACAAGTAATAACTATTTTATCCTAAAGAGAATGGTATCCAACAACCCTGTATAAGAGGTCCCTTGATTTATACTTTAAAGAAAGTCCATCTTACCCAAACCTAGGTAAGCCCTCAATTCGAAGATCGGTATCTGTCTTGCTATTCCCGAAAGCCCTCGATTTGTAAGGAAATCGACACCTATGACTTCACAACCCGAAGTCTCTGATTTTTAAGGTAATCAAACCTCTGCACTAAGAAAATATGCACGAAGAAAAGTTTTAACAAGTCATTCAAACTTTCTGCATGAAGCTTGTGAGTTTATAAGAGACTCTCTCTCTAAAAATCACGTCTGAAAGCTTCAAAATTCAAAAAGTCTCAAACACATTCAAATGAGATTCTATTTATAGGTACAGCTCCAACGGTCAGCTCTCTCCTCCAACAGTCATATTCTTACTTGAATTTCAGAGGGACCTGTACACATGTCACTCAAACAATGGTTAGTTAATAACTGAAAGTACGACATCATTTCATAACTAAGATGAGTGTAAGAATAACTGGAATCTAATATTCATAATGAGAGTTCAGATTCTAATCAAAAATGAATTCAGAATGTAAGTAGATGAGAATTCGGTTTCTATAATACAAGGATATTCAGCTTATGTTTTGTAGGAATTCGGAACCTGAATTCTGTAGAACTTCAGAGTCTGAATTTCAAGGAAATTCAGATTTTTTATTCACAAGAATTCAGAACATGAATTTATGATGTAAGAAGTCAGAGTGCATGAGAATTCAAAGTCAGAACTCATAGGAGTTTGGAGTCTTAATTCAGATAACTCAGAGTCAGAACATAGAGATGTTCGTAACTAGATTTCGTAATCAGAATTCGTAGTCTAACTTTACATAAGTTCATAATCAGAATTCAGAGTCAAACTTCATGAGAGTTCCTATCCAGAATTCAGAGTTTAACTTCAAGAGAGTTTGTATCCAAAATTCGGAGTTAAACTTCATTAGAGTTCGTATCCAGAATTCAGATTTGAACTTCATGAGAGTTCGTATCCAGAATTCGGGGTCTTAAACAGAATACCACATATCTAAGTATTATATGATTCCGAGGTTTTTGGTTTCAATACGAGTTTTATACTTAGAAAATTTATGATATGAACAATGAAATCTAGGAAAGGGTAAATTTCCTTGGGGAAGTAAATTTTCCTTCTAGAAGTAAAATATGGGTAAAATAAGATTTTCCTTAAAATAAGGTGTTTTTGATTTTCAAAACAAGAGGAATGGTAAAGTCATAAGGAAACCTTAATAACTCAAAAATCTTCCCCTTAAATGAAGGAATGGAAAATTCATAAGGAAAACCTTATTGACTCAACAATCTCCCCCTTTTTGGAAAGCACAAACATCCTTTCGAAAAAGAATATATGAACTTGAAATAAATTTCCAGATTTTGAAATTAAAGCTTATCTCCCTTTGTTTATGGACAATGGTGAATATGACTAACTCCCCCTTAGACTTTGTAACTCTGAGGATTTTATTCTAGATTTATGGAATGAGAATTTTCATTTGAATGTGGAAATATTCATAATGGGAACTCTGTGTTAAAAAACTCCCCCTTACTTAGGAATATTTCTTCTTAACTTAGATATCTTTTTCTTCTCCCCTTTAGAATTATTTTTCCTTCTCCCCCTTTTTGATTTTCAAAATGATTTTAAGGGAATGGAAAAACAATACAGTACCTGAAATATTAGTATAGACAACCAAATAAAAACAAGAAACCACCAATTTCATTATGATTGAAAGAATTAGTACAAGGAATAACAAATACCACAAAAGATCAGAGTGGGGTTTATTTTGCTTCATTTTCCTTGGGAATTAGAATCTTCACAATAGTTTTTCGCTTTTTAGCTCTTTGTGATCCTCCTATGATTTCTTTTCTAATGCCTTGATCCCATCTTCCTGATCTTTCATGGACTCTTCCTGAATCTTCAGCAATTCATCTTGTTTCAAGAGCCATTCTTGCATCTCACTCCAAAGATCCTTCTCTGTTTTCAAGGTTTGAACAATATAACTCAGCTTCCCATTCAGATATTTCACATCCTGAATCCCATAACTTTGTTCTAGACTTTTCTTTTCCTAGAAACTATTTGTAAGATCCTTGATCTTGGAGTCTTCGGTGTCAAAGTCCTATTTTACATCTTCTTGAAAGTGAATAAGCTCTCCCAAATCTTTATTGATTTTATTCGACCAAAGAGTCATTTTCTGCAGAATTTTCTGTGTGCTTCATAGTTGATCAGGAAATTTTTGTACTCAACCTCAATATTGACACACCTATCCATCACCATGGATACATATTCTGATTTCTGATTCATGGTGTGCTGAATCATCTAGCATCTAGAGTCAATTTTAGGAAAAATCAGAATGGTGTCTACCAACTTTTTTAGATATTGAACAACAAAGTCATGACCTAAGGCAGATGACTCTGAATAAGACATTTTTCTAGGATATGGTTCTTCCTCTAACTCTACCAACTTCCTCTTTGAGGTTCCTCCATCTTCTTTCTTTCTGATAATATCTTTTGTTGGGGTTTCAACAAACACTTTTTTACCCTTATCAATTATTGGAACATCTTCCTCTCCTAGAGACTCATGATCACTTTCGGATAACTGTACAATCTTGTCTTCATCAAGTTTTTCCTTCTCTACTCCAGATTCAATATCCTCAGGAAGAATAAAGTCATGATTCTGATTCTCTTGCTCAGATGGCTTGTTGAATTCCTCTTCACCCTTCTCATCATCTCTTGGTGTAACATGTTTAGAAGATCCGACTTGAGAAGTCCAGAGTGAAAATTTCTCGAAAGCACTTTCCCTTTCCTAAAAGTCTTATACTTGCTTCAGCAAATCGCCTGTCTTTTCAGAGTTTTGAGCTTCTTGGACTTCCTCCGCAGCTTCCTTCTCAACTTCCTTCTCTTTGAATTTTTCCGGAGACATAAACTTCTTTCCTGGAGTCTCAGGTAATTGTTCCACCAGGATGGAATTCGGAACAAGGATATTTTCGGATGCAATTTCAGTATCCCTTAGAATGGATTGAAAAATTTTAGCCTCTGTCATTTTATTCTTCAGATTCTTTTCCTTAGATTGCTTCTGAAGCTCCTCAGAAGTTTTTTCTTTCAAGGACTTAGCCTCAGTAGGATCCATACCAAACTGTGGATCCCCTTCTTTTCCATTCCTCTTATCCTCCCTCCATTTTCTACCACCTCATCTAGGTAGGCCTTCTGTTTCTTTGGTTTAGGAGGTGCGGATTGAGGTTATTTAGCTTTGGGGGTTTTATCTTCAACTTCCACTTCTTTCAATTTCCTTTTCTTGCTAGCCTTCTTTGATGGTTCAAATTTTTCTACATTTTCCGGAATGGCTTCTACCTCATCCTCTGGAAGATCATAAAATTATCCTGACTCCTTGGAGAAAGAAACCTTCATCCTTTTGAGTGTATCATCACTGATCAGCATTACCTTAGAATTTATCAGCTTTGAACTACATGGGATCTTGAAATATTCAAGACATAGAACTATAAACTTTGAGGGAAAGGCCGGATACTTGATAATCTGAGATCTTAAATTCCCATTTTTGATATTCTCAATCGTAATGAGGATATTTCTCATGAGATTGATCTTTATTAGGTTTACCAAGAAGTCCAGGATATACATATCACTTTTCTTAATGGTGTCCTTATCACCCTTCCTCGGCACGATTAGACCTTGAACCCATAATTGAAGAATCCGGTTGTTGGTAGATAGATGAGAAATTTTTGCTGTATTGACATCTTTGAGCCCAGGGAATTCTATAGCCTTTGCCTTAACACAACTTCCTTGAACCTCTGGTAGCTTGTGTGAACAGAATTCATCTTCACCTTCATATGAGAGCCCTACCAAGCTCGCAGCCTTGGTTTAAGAGAGTTTATATGTCTTTCCATAACTCTTGAATGAGAATTTTTCTCTACCCTCTTCCTTTAAGAAACAAACTGATTCATATAATTCTATGAGAAGATCCGGATAAACTACATCTTGAGCTGCTGTCTTAGAAATAGCTATACTTTCCCATCCATTAATCATGATGTTCTTGAAAATAATGGAGTTGTACTTATTGAAGAAGTTCGGATGAACTAACCTCTCCCTATATATTTCCCATTCCGGAATCGGCTTTACAGAAGACTATCTTGAGAAGGGGCTTCTGCAGACATTCGGACTAAGCACTTCTGAATAATTCGGAACGGGATTTTCTAAAGGATCAAAGCTTCGAGATACAAAATCTTGATAACTGATGTGGGACAACCCTTCAGGGGTCCCTTATATAGGCGATAGAAGTGACCTTTCAACTTCCAATTCCAATCTAATTGTTGGAAAACCTTCTGATTTGATCTAACAATTGATATGATAGCTACAAGGGAAAAATTTGGTTGAATCTGATCTTTTGAGGTTTAAAAAATATTCGGATTTAAGAAAACTAGAATATGAGAAATTTTAAAATAAAAAGAAACTAACAGAAATGAAATAATGACTATGAAAATTTAAGAAGGAATTCATACCTTTTGGATTTCTAGGACGATTCTTCATAATATGTGATATTCTTTTTGAAGAACTTTGGATTCAAAAAAAACTTGAATACAAAAACTTTACTATGAAAATTTAAAATCCGAGAATTTCCATTATGAAAACATTAGTTCCAAAGATTTCATTAGGAAAACATTAGGTCTGAAGAATTTCATTATGAAAACTTCAGGTCCGAAGATATTCATTACGAAAACTTAAGTTTCGAAGATTTTCATTATGAAAACATTAGGTCCAATGAAAGTGATGGCTGAGAAATTGTGTGATCACTAATAAAGTGATGCCTAATATCTATGTGTTTTGAATGAGAGTGATGTACAAGGTTTTTACTAAGGGAAATGACACTTGTGTTATCACAAAAAATATGTGTTTTGGTAAAACTCATACAATAGTCTGTGAGTGTGGGTTGCATCAACAACACTTGAGCGCAACAAATTCCCACTGCTACATATTCAGCTTAAGCAGTGGAAAGTGCTACACATTGTTTCTTCTTGCAAGACCAAGAAACTAATGAATCTCCTAATAAATGAAAAGTTCCGGATGTACTCTTTATATCCATTCTACATCCACCAAAGTCAGCATCTGAAAAAAAAAATTAGAATAAAATCATTTCCAGAAGTATAAAATAGTCCTAAATCCATGGTTCCATTTAAGTAGCGAAAAATTATCTTCACTGCCTTTAAATGAGATTCCTTAAGATTGGGTTGATATCTAGCACATAAGAATACTGAAAACATTATGTCTGGATGATTAGCTATCAAGCAAAGTAGACTTCCTATCATACCTCTAAAAGTTGTTTGATCTACTGGTTTCCCAACTTCATCAAGATCAAGTGTATTTGTGGTACCAATGGGAGTACTTATACTTTTAGTGTTGTCATATCCATACTTTTTAAGAAGATCTTTAATATACTTATGCTGGGATATATATATTCCATCTGGTTTTTGAGAAATTTGAAAACTGAGGAAAAATGTTTAGTCACCCATCATACTCATTTTAAACTCAGATTTCATTAGATCCACAAAGAAATCAGTTAAATATTTCTGAGTTGAACCAAATATAATGCCATCAATGGAAATTTGAACAATCAAAACATTTTTCTTATATTTATTTATAAAATGGGTTGGATATTCGTTTACCTTTACATAGTTATTTGGAAACAAAAATCATATAAGTCTGTCATACTAGGTTTGATGGGCTTGTTTAAGTCCATACAAAGCTTTGCTAAGTCTAAAAACATGACCAGGATGTTTTGTATTTTCAAAGCCAGGAGGTTGTTCAACAAAAACTTCTTCTTGAAAAAAACTATTAAGAAAAGAACCTTTCACATCCATTTGAAAAATTTTGAAATTGAAGAATGCTGCAAAGGCAAGTAAAATATGAATAGATTCAAGTCTAGCTACTGGAGAATAGGTTTCTTCATAGTCTATTCATTCTTGTTGATTATATCCTTTAGCAACTAATCTAGATTTATTTCTAACTATGATTCCATTTTCATCACACATATTTCTGAAGACCCATTTTACTCCAATAACAGAAGTTTCATTAGATCTTCCAACCAAGGTCCAGACTTTATTCCTTTCGAATTGATTTAGTTCATCTTGCATGGAATTTATCCAATCTTCATCACCTAAAGCTTCATCAGTGCTTTTTGGTTCCAATTGGGAATGGAATGCTAGATGTTCTACTTAATTTATTATGGAACTTCTAGTCCTTACATGTTGATTCACATCACCAATGATACTATCACATGGATGATTCTTAAGAAATGACTGATTTGGGTTTTGTAAAACCTATTCATCAACATAGGGTAGGAAATCTTCTGGGGTAAATGTTTCATTAGTATCTTCTTGAACATTTTCCTTATCAGAAGGATTTTCCATCAAAGGTTAATAATTAGTTTTTGAAAACACATCTGAGGATGTAGGTTGGGGTTGTTTAAAAATAAATGGATCAGTTTCATCAAATTTGACATGTACTATCTCTTCAATAGTACAAGTGTTTTTATTAAAAATTCTATATGCCTTAGAAGTTGTGGAGTATCCTAAGAAAATTACTTCATCAGATTTTGGTACGAATATATGTAGATTATATTTAGTATTCAGAATGAATACCTTGCAACCAAAAACCTTAAAGTAGGAAAGTCTAGGTTTTCTACCATTCCATAACTCATAAGGAGTTTTATTAAGAAAAGGTCTAATCAAAACATGTTTTATAGTATAAAAAGCAGTACTTACATCTTCATCCCAAAAAATTTGGCTACAAAATACTCAGTCAACATGGTTCAAGTTATCTCTTGAAGAATTCTATTTCTTCTTTCAACAAAAAAATTCTGTTGAGGTGTTCTGGGTGCTGAAAAGTTATGTGTAATGCCTTTTCTACTACAAAAGTTTCAAAATCAGAATTTTGAAATTTTCCTCCATGATCACTATGAATAGTTATCAATGGAAGGTTTTTCACATTTTTAACTTGGGATCTAAAACTTTTGAAATAAGAAAAAGCTTCAGAGTTCTTTACTAGAAAATAGACCCATGTAAATCTAGTGTAATCATCAACCAAAAAAAATACATAGTACTTGCCCCCAATGCTTCCAGTTTGTGTAGGACCAAAAAGATCCATATGCACTAGCTGTAATGCATTAGTATATGATACTTCACCGACTAATTTAAAACTTGATTTATGTTGCTTGCCATATTAGCATGGGTCACAAACTTTTTAAGAATCAAATCTAAGCTCTGGTAGATCCATAACTAGTACTTTATTAGAATGTTTTCGTAAGTTCATATGGTTATAGTGTCTTAACCTTCTATGCCACAACCAAGAATGATATTCCATTGCACTAAGGCAAGGTAAGTCTTTGCTCCTAAGGTCTTCTAATTTTAGTGTGTAAAAATTCTCTTGTCTGTTGGCAGAATGAATAAATTCTTCCTTAGAATTGAGTACTAAGAACTTATCACTCCTAAAATTCACAAGTTATCCTTCACCACATAATTTCCTTATTCTAATGAGGTTGTGATTAAGACCCTTAACAAATAAAACATTCGAAATCAATGTTTTTTCAAGAAGAACGATGTTACCTATACCAATAATTTCTCCCTGAGCATTATCTCAGAAAGTTAGTTTTCTTTATTTCGTCTTGATAATATTTTCAAAATAGATTTTGTTACCAGTCATATTTTGGGAACATCCACAATCCATATACCATGTATTTATGGTGGTACCTTCTTTATTTTCCTGAAAACAAAAGAATTAGACTTTCAGAATCCAAACTTTCTTGGATCCGAAATTATTAGACAACAAAATTTTGGGTATCCAATTTTGTTTAGAAAAATAAGCTCTATGAAACCCAAGTGATTGAACTCTATTCAAGGAGCAATTTTTCTTCCAATGCCCAGCACTTTGACACTTAGTGCAAAAAGGGGCTCTAGAGGGAACAAAATAATTGTTTTTGAAAACCGGATTTTGGTGAGTATAACCTAATCCAATAGTGTTTCCTTGTGGTTTAATTTGAGAATACATCTTGTCAAAATTTTCATTTCCATAGGTAATGTTTTCAAGAAGCTTCTTAAGAGAAAATATTTCGGATTTTAGTCTGATAACTAAATTCCTATCCTCTGGAATCATTTCCTTAGAGTTATATTTTTCCTCAAAAACTTTCATCTCTAAAATAGCATTCTTAAGATATTTAGAAAGTTCTTCTTTAACAGAATTTACTTTCTCAAGGTCTTTAGAATGTTTTTCTAAAAGCTCTTCCTTATCTCTAAGATCTGTAGAAAAAATCTAAAATCTCTTTTGTAAGAATTTATTCCCTAGTATTTTCCTTGTCTAATTTCTTAGAAATTTTACAATTTTTTTCTTCATGTAATTTGGAAAATCTAGAATCTTGTTCATATGAAGGTATTTCTTCATTTTCTAAGGATGAAGTATCTTCATTGGAATTACTATTTTTGAAATAGTAATTCTTATCAAGAGATAAATTTTTCAAAGCCTTGGCAGAGCGTACCTTAGATATAAGACATGTATTGGGGAAATAAGTAGTAGCAATGAATCCCATATTATTTTGTGCTGAAGAATCATATTCAGAAGATTCACTTTCTGAAGATTATCCATATCTAGCACTCCTAGTATCATTATCCTTAATACTTTTCTTGTGTTTTAAATGATAGAATTTCTTCTTGTTCCTTTCTGAATTCCTTTCCTTATTTTCCTTCTTCTTCAATAAAGGACAATCAGGTCTGATGTGACCTGTTCTTCTACATTCATAACAAGTAACTTCTCCATATTTCTTATCTATATAATATTTCTTCTTGTACTTATTCTGATGGTTCCTTTGAGATACAATATTGTTCATTCTATGAGTAACATTAGCTAATTCATTCTCATACTTTTCTATTTCACTAGATTCTGACTGAATAATGACTTTATTTATCTTTGATCTAGTTACTCTTTCTGGGGTCTTGGATTTCATATGTTTAGAAGTGGTTGTGAAAGAAACTCCTCTATTCCCATTCTTCTTCTTGACATTTTCAGCATCTCTCTTCATTCTGGTTTCATGTTGAAGAAGAGTTCCAAACAACTCATCTAAAGAAATCTGAGTGACTTTCCTGTTCTCATCAATAGTTGTCCTCTTGGTCTCCCATTCATTTGGAATGATATCTATGATCTTATCCACAAGAGCCTCATCATACAAAACTTTTTCTCCTATATATTTCAAGCTATTCACGATAGTCATAAACCTTTGTTGTACTTTGCTTATAGGTTCTCCATAAAGAAAGTTAAATCCATGGTATTCAGCTCTCAACATATCTCTTCTTGTCTCTATGACCTTAGATGTACCAAAATGTGTAACTTTAAGTTTCTTACAGATACTATTTCTAGCTTCACATGATGATATTTAAATATAGATGTTCCTAGTCATGGAACATAACAAAGTATTTCTAACTCTGAAATTTGATTGATATTTTCATTTCTCCTGATTCATAAAGGTTCTCAAATCCTTATCCAGAATTTTATAATCTCCAGTAAGAATTAGATAGTTATCAACACCAGTATTGATAAAAATGTCTTCATCCTATCTCTCCAGTACTCATAATCATTTCCATAAAAAACAGGAGGTTTGGTAGGATTTAGATTATCTATAGAACCAATGTTTAAACCTACCATTCTTAAGAAAATCTTTGGCACAAAAACTTGTTAGTAATTAGAGTTTGTAAACAAGGAAAATATTCCTAAGTAAGGAAAATATAGAGCAAGAGTATCTCTAATCAAAACTGAATCCAAACAATGTGACTCCGAAAAATAGATTCCAAAAATATGAATCTAGAAAATATGATTCTGAGAAATCAATTCTGAGTATTCTCTTATGAATCTAATCGTGAGATTAATTCAGATTGAACCATCCCTCTGATACCAATTGTTAGGATGGTATGTCTGAGTATGATATACTCTATGATACCAAATGTAGGATCGAATATGTAATGAAATTCTCAAATACAAGAGGGGGTGAATTATATACTTTAAAAAAATCCTAAGGGAATTTTTCATAACCAAAATTCACAACACCTCTATGTTCTAATAACTTGCTTGATTATTGAAAATTGATTCTGGAAATGAAACTTAACAAAAGTTTACACTAACTAAGATTCTACCTTAAAGTGTATAGAATCCTATAAGATCAGAGTACAAGATTAATAAAGTATAATAAAGGTATACTTTCCTCAACAACTAAAATACACAGCGGAAAACAAAGTATTACAAGTTACAAGAAACAAGTAATAACTCTTTTAACCCAAAGAGAATGTAATCCAACAACCCTGTATAAGAGGTCCCTTGATTTATACTTTCAAGAAAGTCTGTCTTTCCCAAACCCAGGTAAGCCCTCAATCTGAAGATCTGTATCTACCTTGTTATCCCCGCAAACCCTCGATTTGTAATGAAATCAACAACTTTGACTTCACAACCCCAAGTCTTTGATTTTTAAGGTAATCAATCCTCTGCACTAATCAAATCTGCATGAGGAAAAGTTTGAACAAGTCGTTCAAACTTTTTGCACGAATCCTGGGAGTTTATAAGAGCCTCTCTCTCTATAAATCACTTCTGAAAGCTTCAAAATTCCAAAAATCTCAAACACATTCAAATGAGATACTATTTATTGGCACAACTATAAAATGTCATCTCCCTCCACCAAAGGTCATATTCTTCCTTGAATTTTGGAGGGACCTGTACATGTTTCACTCAAACAATGGTTAGTTAATAACTGAAATAATGATATCGTTTCATAATTAAGATGATTGTAAGCATAAATAGATTCTTATATTCAGAATGAGAGTTCAGAGTCTAATAAAAAATGAATTCGGAATGTAAGTAAACGAGAATTCGGATTCTATAATACAAGGATATTCAGATTCTGTTTTGTAGGAATTCGGTACCTGAATTCTGTAGAATTTCGGAGTCTGAATTTCAAGGAAATTCAGATTCTATATTCACAAGAATTCGGAACCTGAACTTATGAAGTTCGGATTTAGAGTTCATGAGAATTCGGAGTCAAAACTCATAGGAGCTCAGAGTCTGAATTCAGAGAACTTGGAGTCAGAACTTAGAGATGTTCTTAACTATAATTCGTAATCAGAATTCATAGTCAAACATTACATAAGTTCGTAATCAAAATTCGAAGTCAAACTTCATGAGAGTTTGTATCCAGAATTTTGAGTTGAACTTCATGAGAGTTCGTATCCATAATTCAGAGTTGAACTTCATGAGAGTTCCTATCCGGAATTCGGAGTTGAACTTCATGAGAGTTCATATCCAGAATTCGGGGTCTTAAATAGAATACCACATATCTAAGTATTATCTGATTCCTAGGTTTTTTGTTTCAATCCGAGTTTTATACTTAGAAAATTTATGATATGAACAATGAAATCTAGGCAAGGGTAAATTTCCTTGGGGAAGGAAATTTTCCTTATAGAAGTAAAATAGGGGTAAAATAAGATTTTCCATAAAATAAGGTGTTTGTGATTTTTAAAACAAGACGAATGGTAATGTCATAAGAAAACCTTAATAACTCAACAATCTTTCCCTTACATGAAGGAATGGAAAAGTCATAAGTAAAACCTTATTGACTCAACATATATTCCTTGAATTAGATGGGTATTACATGCAATTTGTGGAGAACTAATCATGATTTTGAAACCAAATATCCAAGATGACTCATACGAGAGAAAATTTCATCTATACCATAAAATATGAAGAATATTTTAATGTGTTAAAAAAGTGTCTTATCAATGCATCACTGCTCACACTACCAACAAGTGGTGAACTCTTTGTGGTGCATAGTGATGATTCTAAGAAAGGATTAGGTTGTGTATTAATGAAAAATGATAAATTGATAGCCTACTTCTCAAGGAAGTTTAAAATTCATGATGAAACCTATCCCACAAATGACATGGAGTGGTCATCTATGATATTTACATTGATAATATAGTGGCGGTATCTCTATGGGGAGAAGTGTGAGATATACATTGATCAAAGAGCCTAATATATATATTAATGTAGATGGAGACTAATATGTTCTAGAGAAGATGGTTAAATATCATCAAGGTTTATGACTACTCAATCCACTACCATCCTGGTAAGGAAAATAAGTTGGCATATTTTTTAAGCAGAAAGGATCCCGCATCTTTATCAATGATGATAATTTAAAAGGATCCAATATTTTAAGATTTAAAAAGGATTAAAATGGGAATAATTATGGAAGGAACACAATCCATCCTTTATCAAATTATTGCTCAACCATCCGTCATGGAGAAAATAAAGGATGATTAAAGAAATGATGTGAAAATTCTGAAGAAGTTGGAAACTATGAGAAATGGTAAATTGGTAGAGTTAAAAATGGATGAGGAAGGAGTCATAAGATTTGGGTCATGACTATGTGTACCATCTATTATAGAGATAATTAAGGATATTCTAAATGACACACGAAGCACAACCTCCTCTATTCACTCAGGGATCACAATGATGTATCAAGATCTTTAAGAGAACTATTTGTGCGACAATATGAAAATAAAGACCACTGAATATACATCAATATTCCTGGAATATCAGAAAGTGAAATATAAAATGAAAAATTATAAAGGGATGATAAAACCATTTCCCATACCAACATGGAAATGGGAAAACATCACTATGGACTTTGTCACCAGACTTCTAAAGACATCAAGTGGAAATAATGTTATATGGGTTTTTCTGGATCATCCAAGAAATATAGCTCACATTATTGAAATTCAATAGGACTTATCACTAGATAAACATTCATAGATATACATCAGATAAGTGGTAAGGCTTCATAGAGTAGAGCTGTCAATTATATCTGATTGAGATCTAAGATTCACTTCTATGTTATGGAAAGGTGTTCAACATGCTCTAATACTGAGTAGAAATTCAGTACATCCTATAATACTTAAGTCGATTTCAAATCTAATAAAACCATTTAGCAAATGGAATACATGTTGAGTGCATGTTTTGTGAACTTCAAGGGAGGATGGGACCAACATCTACCTCTGGTCCAGTTCACCTACAATAATATTTTTCACTTGAGAATCGAAATGGATCTATATGAAGCCCTTTATGGGAAGGATATAGAACACTAGCATGTTGGGTTGAGTTCTATGAAAGTAAGTTTCTAGGACCTGAAATGGTCATAGAAATTGTGGAAAAGGTGAAAACCATTCAACCGCACATCAAGGTATCCCAAAGTCGATAGAAGATCTATAGAGATAATCATTGATGAGACCTTGAGTTTAAGGTTGGAGACAAGGAATTCTTCGACATATCTTCATGGAAAAAGTTCATAATATTTGGTAAGGAAGGAAAGATAAGTCTCGGGTTCCTAAACCCCTTCAAGATTCTTGATTGTTTGGAGTTGTAACCTATTGACTAGCACTTCCACTAACCGGGTCTCAAGTATATGATGTACTCCACATATTCCTCTTGAGAAAATATATACCAGATCTCTCACATATACCAAATTCAAAGATGGTATGGTTGGAAAATGATATCTCTTACGAGGATATGCCAATAAAGATATTTGATTGTAGAGTTAAATTTCTATGCAACAATACCACTCACATAGTCAAAGTACAATGGCAGAACCATAAGTATGAAGAGGAAACATGGGAACTGGAGGAGGCAATGAAGGTGAAGTGGCCTCACTTTCTTTCATCATATTTTTTAAAACAAAATTTTGATGGTGAAATTTCATAAGGGGGAAGAATATAACAACCAAAAATTATATCAATAGAAATTTCTTTCTTATAATTTTTCCTTGTAATATAAATTACAGAAATATCATAGAGAACACAATAAAAACTTTATAAATTAATAATATGGGGAATAATAGGTGTTTCTAGATGTTAAGGAACCTATAGCAATGGAATAGTAACTTGACCTTTGGAATAGTAATATAACCCTTATGAATAGTAAATCAACCAATAGAATAGTAACCTTACCTATGAAAGTATAAATAAAATTCAGTTATCTTATAAATAAAAATATTCTATATTTATATTTTGTTATAACTAAATAAATTTTTTAAAAATTACAAAATAAGTGTTTCTATTTTTGTAAGTCAGAAATATTTAATTATAATTTTATAATTAATATAATTATTTAAAATAAAATTAATTTTCATAAATTGTATTCATAAATAAATATTTTTTTGTATTATTATCATAATAAAAATTTATGAGACCTTAAATAATTTTTCAATGTGCTATAAAATCAGTTATAATTTTTAAATTGGTATTTTCAAAGTAAATGATTATTTTAATTAAAAACTAATTTTATCATATTTAGAAAAATATTTTCAAAAACTTTAATTCATTTTTTATTTTTACACATAAAAAATGGTTAGGGTGAATTTTTGGTATTTTTCTAAAACACTTGAATTTTTTTGTGAATAGTAAAATTTGTTAATTTACGATAAAAGCTAAATACATGAATTATTGATTAATAGATAATGTATGGATGATATAAGAACATAATATAAAAATATCCTTCATTATATTAATATATTTTGTAATAATTCTCAAACTATTCATAGTCTTGAGTAAAAATAATAAATTAATGAATAAAATAATGAGAAAACACACCTCTCTTCCACTTTAAATACCACCCCTCACCACCCCTTCTCCTCACACCTTTCAAAGTTTTAGCCTTGTAAAAATTCTTTCTAATCCTCTTTCAAATCCCCTGTCACAAATCTAAGAGTCCTTGGCCTCATAAAAAGACTAAACCCCTTTCTCTAAGGAGGTTCTCTAGGAGGATAAATTCAAGAGGTAAACCCCTCTTTCATTTTCATTTAATTTGTTTTCAATTTCATTATTTTTATTATTATCTCCTCACCTCCCCTTATCCAAGTGGCATGAAAACTCTATTATATTATTTTTAATATAATTATATCATTTTAATTTAATAATTCATCATCATTTCTCTTCCCTCGCCATTTTTACTAAAAATGAAAACACCATCCGTGATGGGTTAATTTATTGCATTCAAGGATGAAGAAGTTTTAAATATTCAAAAACTCCTTCAGGACAGGTCATAAAACATTTTTTATGGATAAACCAGATTATAAAACATGTATTACATCCTATTTAATGTTCTGAAAAAATTATATATATATATATATATATATATATATATATTTAATATTGATTAATAAAATTAAATTAGTTTGTGGTGATCAAAAAACTACCAAAATAATTTAAACAATTATCACTACCCTCTTATCTAATGATTCATCCTCAACCAAAAATACCAAATTAAATATATAAATATTTAATATTATTTAGGTTATTTAATAAAATATAACATTAATTATTAAAAACCATTCTCATTTTACATGAATTTCCATTAATGTATATAAGTAAACCGATCAGGAAAACCAAGAAAATTAACGCTCACAGATGCTGAAATTGAATATAATAACCCATCAAAAAGCCTTTAAATGAAAATAATAAAATAACAATAAATTAATTACATGTATAAAATATTATTAATTAATTGATTAATTGATTTTATTGTCCAGGATAATACGATAAATTGATGATCACTTTCGGACATAAGGTATGGGATTCTCTCTAAAACCCCATTTTTTCCTTCAGGTTACACTTTCTCTCTATTTATCCTAATGTAATTGTTAATTATTTTCATGTAATCATTATAAATTCCATGAGTATGTTAAAAAAATATGTTCCGATCAATATTATTTTTCTTTGATAGGGAATTACATGTTTTATAAGGTTCCCTTCTCAAATATTAAGATACCATTATTTTTATAAAATCACTCATTTTATCCATAAAAACTATATTGGTTCATTTTTGTTTTTATACAGGCAATTATTCCTTTTCCATTTTAAATAATATTCTATATTTTTCTTAAACAACACTAAATGTTTTATTTGTAAAGTTTCTTTAACAAACTTTTTACTTTTTTTAACATAAATTTGACATAACTTATCATGATCTATGTCTATTTTACATTATTAATTTTTTATTTAAATCTTATCTTTCATGAACACCATTTGAATATTCCCTTTTGATATGCCTTCTAACATGATTATGATACCCAATTATTTCCATGGGTGACCCTTATGTTTATCTTTCATTCCTTATGTATAATTATCTATATTTCAAAAATATTTATGAACATGTTATTATGAGTGAACCCATATGTAACTCCAATGAATTGGGTAATGTTTAGTCTATTGATATGTCTTGTGCAACAATATTGGTTGTTGGCCTTGACTCATTCTCCATGTGCAATGATCCGGGTGGTTAACCATGACTAGTTCTTCTCCACGTCCAATGAGCCTTGACCCATGATTATTTCATTATATATGTTGTTTATGCATTACTATGATTCAATTATTACATGATCTCATATTCTATATGTTATGATTCCATATGTTTATGCTTTTTTCTGTCATCATGTTATCCCTTCTAACCCATGTTTTGTGATTTATTTTTATGTTTATTCTATTACTACGATTTTTACATCCCCCCTTTGTTCATGTATTATCTAGGTTACCCTATGTAGATGTTATAGATCAATGGGAGTTATAAGTTTATTATAGAGTTTAAATAAATGTTTTTACATTTTCATTTCATGGTTTCAGATTTATGTACCTATTCCTCTCACGACACTAGAATTTAAGATCCTTAGTATGTATTTGATGATAAGTTATGCTTAAAATCTTTTAATAATATATATAAAAGTCTAGTTCCATTATAATTCATGTTGATGGTTCATGAGAAATTTTTTCCAACTATTGATTTGAAGTTAACTTTAGAATTTTTTTCCTTAAAGATATGGAGGAATTATATTTATTGATAAATGTGTGATTTATATACTGATCACAAAAGTTTAATGTATATATTCATGTAGAAAGATTTGGATATGTTCCAAAGAATATGGTTGGATATGATTAAATATTAGAACCACTCAATAAATTACCACCCTGGGAAAAAATAAAAGGTGGAAGATATATTGAGTTGAAAGGATCATGCAGGATGATCTATGTTGAGGATCAGAAAAGATCCAATAGTTCTAGATTTTAAAAGGATTAATCTTGAAATATTTAAGGCATGAGAGAAATATTATCTTTATCAAATGAGTTTTTGACCATCAATCTAAGTGAACATTAAAGTGGTGTTGAATGAATATGTAAAACTAAATAAGATAGTGACAAATTTTCCTGAGTTTAATCTTGATTTTGATGGTATGATAAGGTTCATAAGTTGTGTATGTGTCTCAAAAATACAAAATTTATATAAGTATATATTGTATTAGGCTCATTGTTCAACATTATCTATTCATCCTATAAGTTCAACGATTTATAGGGGCCTGAAATAGTATTTCTACTGGGACAATAAATATTGAAAAATATATATCCTAGTGCTTAGTATGTCACCAAGTTAAGGATTAAAAATAGAAGCATAAGTTTATTTTATAACCATTACCCATACAATAATGGAAATAAAAAAAACATCACCTTGTATTTTCTCATGGGAATCCCAAAAACTTCAAAGTATGCAACACTATTTGGGTTTAAGTCAGTCACCTTATGAAGTAAGAAAAAAAATTTTTTATTAGAAAATATTTCTCTATAGATAATCTTTCTTTAATATACATTAATAAAGTAGTATGGTTGCATTGAGTACCACATTTGATTAAATCTGAATGATATCTGATGTTTACCCAGAAGTTCTGGTGAATTCTTCAATGAGATATGGATACATATTTGAGTTTTAGTACAGTGTATCCTCCTATGATAGATATTATTTTTGATAGAACCATTGAAGATATATAAGATATGTTGAGATATTATTCTATGGATTTCAAATGTGATTGTGATAAATACCTTCCTATGGTTGAGTTTTCTTATAACAATATATTTCACTAGAGCATTCTAATGACTCCTTGTGAATACCACTATAGAAATAATTGTAGAAATATGATCTTATATAATGATTTTGAACAAATAAATCTATTGGGGCCTAATATAACTAGGTAAATTGAAGATAAAGTTAAATCCATTCAACATTATATCATGGAAGATCAGTGTCTGTAGAAAAGTTAAGAAAATAATCATCAACATGATCTGAAATTTGATGTTGGTAAAAAGGTTTTAAGGATAATTTACCAATGGAATAATGTTATCATATTCATAAGGAATGGAAATATGATCCCTTGTTATATTTTACCTTTTTAGATTCTTGATTGAGTATGTAATATAGCTTATCTCTAGGAGTTTCCATCGAACCTCTATTAAGTTTACGACGAGTTTTATATATATCTCATGAAGAAGTACATACCTAATCATTCATATGCACCAAACATAAAGGTCATACCTTTAGGTAATGATATTTTCTATGAAGAAAAATCTGTAGATATAATGGATTTTATAGACAAAGTTCTATGAAACAAGACCACTCACTTGGTTAATGTTTTGTGGCGAAACTCCGAATTTGAGGAAGCTACATGAGAAATTGAGGATATGATAAAACAAATATATCCTCATTAATTTATATTAAAGAGATGAATTTCATGGTATAAATTAATTTTAATTGGAGGTATAATGTAGAACCCCAGGATTTTAGAATATATTTCTCTTTAAATAATTTTATTTCTTTGATATCTTGTGCTACATGAAACACCGAGTTCAAATGAACAAACATATACTATTAAAATATTATTATGTAATAGCTATCTCCAAGACATTGGATTATAAGGTGAGATTATTAATAAATAAATTATAAGAAATATATGGTTAAATATGTATAAAAAATTATGGGTTATCAATTATTTAGAAATAAAAATAAAAAACACTTGAAAATAAAAAATATATTTGTTTTTCTTAAAATCCATTTTTATACAAGAAATATGTCTTTATCTTAATAAATTAAGTTAATCACTATTGGTTAATTATTTTAATGATATTTATATATTATATATTCAATAAATTTTTCTTATATTAATTTAATATTTTTTATATGAATGCTATAAAAATAAACCATTTTATATTTTTAAAAATAAATTTTTCTAAACATCGGTTTTCATCGTGTTTTTCATGATTATTTCTTAAATTAATTCCCACCACTTATATAAATTGAATATTAAAAACCATGTTACATTTTTTTAATTAGGAGGCTTGAATTTGAAATATATTCCTATTTTATTTTTTATCAATGTGAATATTAACTACAGTAAAATTTATCACCTTTATAAAGGGTAAATCGAGTTAATATAAGTTAAAAATAACTAATAAGGCCATAAATTTTCATATTAATTCTTTTCAAATTAATGGAATTATATTCTTATAACCTTGGTATATAATTTCTTTATTAATAGACACTTGTACCTGAAAATTTTCACTATAATATTTAAATTTGTAAAAGTTACACAATATCACGCTCTTAATTTTAAATGTCTATTATGTGTCCACATCGATAAAAAGCAAGTTATGAGTGAATATAATTATATATTTTGAGAATAAATAATTTTTATACATGATGGTAATTTTTTTATAATTTTTAGAGATTAAATAATAACATTAAATGATTTTACAACTCCAATTCAATATTTATTCAATTATCAGAAAAATAAAATATATTTTAAAAAAACTAAAAGTAATATTATTTGATTAATATATAGTGTTAAATGAAATTTTTAGATAAATATAAAATATTAGTGAATTTTAAAAGGTTTATATTTAAATTACAACTTTTTATTTTTGACTTTAATGTCGAATTAAAGAAATAATGTGAAAATTGACATTAATGATATTTTATCAAAATAATGTATTATTAAATTATTTAAATATCATAAAAACATGAAGTAGGAAAATGAGAATAATATATGGTAGAAAATTGTATGCATTTTCTATTTATTGACCAATTTAGACCTTATAAGTAAAATAATAACCCATTAAGAGTAAAAATGATGTTATCACAGTTAAGGTTAGAATTGGTTAACCAAGTGGTTAATCAAAGATGCAAGGTTTAAAATGGAACAAAAACCTTTCAAAATTTAATTGGTTAATAGTATTTCAAACCCATTATACCTTATATTAAAATATATAGACATTTGGAATAATTTTTTTATAGAACGACATTATTATATTTTAATATTTTAAGAAATACAAAGAGTTCCCCTTCCCTTAATTAAAAAAGGGCACCCATCGTTTCTCTTCTTCACACACATTTGAGAATTATAGATCAACCATACCATACAAAAATAAGTTATATAATTTATTATACACATTATAGAGGTTTTATTCTTCCCAAAATACCAACCCTATGATACATAAGAGATGATCTAATGGAGTTGTTTCAAAGAAGAGGCATTCGCCTTAACCAAAAACCTTCTTTTTAATTATTATTTTACATCCTATAAATCTATTATATTCAAAAATAAATAAAAAATTAAGTATAATAAATATATTTAAATTATATTATGGTTATTAAATCAGGTTTATTTACCCTTACATAAAATGGGAATTGAAATTATTTCTCATGTGGATGTACGACTTACCATCTCTATGTAACGATACAATTCATTTTCCACCACCATATGTCATGGTTGATTATTTGGATGGGTTTAATTATTATATATTATATTTATTAAAAAAAATTAAGTCTAAAATTTTAATATCATATCTACCTTCATACATTCCAATATATTGTAAAACATTAATGTCTCTCATGGGTATGCGTGATCTACCTCCGCCACCAAATATAATATTTATTATGCCACTTTAAGGAAAAAGTGGGAAACCAGGGTTCAGAAAACAAGGGCACCACTACATGCCGAAAGAGATTACAAATTTATTAAACACAATACTAAGATTATTAGAATTATACAATATATATAATTCCTAGTTAAAAGTACTAACCAGGGTGTTCGGATCCACGCAGATGAGCTCTTCAAGGTGAGTAGCCATTATGTCCACTGTCTGCATGAATTCCTCTGAGTTTATTATACCTTGGTTGAAGCCACGGGCCCGTATTCAGTCTTTTTTGTCTAAGCACGCCTCTTTCTCCTCCTTGGCATCAACATGAAGCCTTATTTCATATATTCTTTTGATCTTATCTTTTTAAGCATTTACCCTATCCTTTTTTTCAATCATTTCTTCATCGGAATGGAGGAGGAGCTTCAAGAACTCCCTTTCCTATTTCTCAACTGTTTCAGATTTCCTATTTTGTTCTCCACCTTCCCTGTTCTGAGCGGTCTTTCCTTCCTTGTATCCACCTTTCTTAGACAACCTAGTTTACATAGGTTTAGGAAAGTGTGAATAATCCTTTCATCCCTTTGGTTTTTTCGGCTTGACCACAAAAAATTTCCCTAAGTATCTATTTCCTTTTTGCCCTTTCTTCCTTCTGGGGTTGTGGAGGCCTTTCCCTTGAATTATTTCCAAAATATCCATGGATAATTAGATATAGTTTTTATCACCTGAATTCTATTTACCTTGATCAAGTGTTGGTCCTTGGACATCTAGACCTTCAAAGTGGATTCCCAACTCGACCACTAGTCCTTATTTCGAAGGACTTTGCCTGACCGGCGCCATCGCCTTGCCTGTTTCAGGGCCCTTCATCTACCCCTTACTCAATGTATTCATATGGTAAGAGAGTTCTGTAGTGGGAATGTTGGGGTCCAATGTACCCAGTACTCCCACCTCACCCTGCCTCCCTTGTGCCTTATATGCAACTGCAACAGATGCCTCCTGTAAAAATCCATAAGGCTTGACCTCAACTCTGGTAACATCCCTAGTGACTGCTTCCTTTGCCTATAATGGACCATTGACTGGGATTTTACAGCCAGGATGTCCAAGGAACTATCCCTCATTCTCTCCCAGATCCTCCACCTGGAGGTGTATACCCAGGTCCTATTTCAAACGATTAAAAATATATGCCCCCATCGGAATGTCACTCGACCTTTTCTCCTTGCACATGGTAGACGGATGATTTGTTGCCCCTTGATTCTCCAATGAAACATCTATATTCGATTTCAATCCAGAAAAAACACTCCCATCGCTGGCTGAAAATCTGTATCCTTGTTGACTGCTATCACAACTCCCTTCATAGAAAATGGAGGCATATTCTGGAAACTGAATTTATGAAGAAATTTGAAAAATTCATGTCCTATTCGACAGCAACCAAAATAGAAAGTGATCCAGTTGTCGTAACATACCAATTGGTTCTAGCGAAGCTCACCTTCAATATCGATGATGATAGATTTCAGAGGCCCTTTAGAAAGATCAGCTTCGACACATATCCTAGGAGCGACTGGATGAAAAATATCCTTTGTATGAGCATCCGAACAAAGGTAGCAGCCTAATGCATTACCAATCAATCGAAGGATGGTCGGGTTCTAAAATGGTAGAGGTAGTCCCTGTAGAGTTATCCAGAGTGCTGTGGTCGGAGGTTTGTGCTTTTCGGTAGAAATCCAAGGGCCACCAGAATAGAGAAAACCTAGCTCCCTCCATATATCACAAATCGAAGGCCCATGTAATGATTAGGTATTCTTCATTTGAGAAACGAACCTGAATTTATCTCACATATAAAAGGCTAACAATTGCATGATCCTATAAATTCCAAGAAGAAAATACATAACAGTTGAACGCATCAACCGATGGATGATTCTTTCAGAATCGGCCATCCAGAGTGAGATCCAGTAGACAGGAAGCATTTGTGAACTCCAAAGAAGAAATAAGGACCGATATCACACCATTCATGCAGGCTTGCACCTTGGGGCTTATTTCAATCGAAGGAAACCGAGGGAGAGAGTACATATCTGTGAAAGGGGGGAACGAAGGGAGATGAGATGGGAGTGAGCGCAAGGAAGAATTTGAGACTCATCTCCTTGACCTTAGTGGGTCGAGGAGGGGATTCAGTGTATTGGCCATGCCCTACACCATCTGAGGACAGGGGAATGAGACCGAAGTGTGATCCATCGATATGGTACGCGTGGACTATCACCTCCACGAACCGATGTAATTTATTTTTAATTTCCATTTTACAAGGATTATAATAAGGATATATATAATTAATATAAAATTATTATATAATATAATAATGATTCTATAAATGTGGATTATTTTTACCTTTATTTCATTCCAACTATCAAAAAGTGAAAATAGTTTTCATGCGTACATACGATTTTCCATCTCCATAAATGGTGTAATTTGTTTTCCTATCACTAATTTTATGGATAAATATAAAAAATATATAATGAATATATATGATATAGATATATCATAATTAATTTTATGCAGATAAATAATACATGATAAATTTACAATGACCAAAACTACATAACGAAATCATACATGAACAATGAATCAAATTTCACCTAGAACAAAGATTTCAATAAAGTGACGTTAATAAATGGTTAATAAATGGTTATAATTAAATCATATATGCTATTCTATATATTATTAAGTTAATATAATATATTTACAATAAACCTATATTTTTCATATAGGATGTTGAAACATGTAAAAAAGATTGCATACCTAAGGTAAGGAATTTTCGTCTCATTTTTTACTTCTATGTGACACATTAAAAATTCTCCACTTGTTTACTATTATTTTGTGTATATAATTCCTGGGAATTTATTTTAGTATGTTTAAAATTAAAATTATGTGATATATATTTCTATCCAAGTTCATTTATTTTATGGGTCTTATGATTCAAACGTTTCCAAAGTGGTAAGGATTTTATGTTACAATATCATTGTTTGTTGGGATTGTTTATGGTGAAGTTTCCAATGATGAAATATTATTATTTACCCCAAAAGAGAATAATGAGTTTTATTTTCATTTGGTTATTTCTTAAGAAAACATCTTTTCCTTTCGATATCCTCACTTTATTTACTCAAGATATGGAAAGAACATTTTTTAATAAAATGAAGCTTTATTATCCCTTGGGTCGAAAATACTTTCTCATTGTTACCCATAGTTTTCTAAAAATATTTTTAGGAATGATTTTAATATTTTAGTATGATTATTTAAATTTACTTTTACCCGTTGTTTAATTTTCTTTAAAAAATAAATGGAATATTCTCGTCATATTCCGAATGAGATATGTTTTTAAATTTTACCAAAATGTGAAAGGAATGTTTTCATTTAACTCATATATAAAGAATGAAATTTACCATAATCATGAGAAATCAATACTAAAAATATTACTTTATATTTTTACAATAATATTTTAAAGTAAAATATTTTTTTCATTTAATGTTTTTTTAAAAGTGATTTTCGAATTAAAAAGTGTATTTTCCTCAATAAATGTTTAATGATATTTTAATGGTATTTCTATTTATGAATGACAAAAACCCTTTATTTAACTTATGATTTACTAGGGATATTAACAAATTTTACCATCCTTATTCTTTATGTTTATGGTTTATGATTATGATGAAAATATTTTTATAAAACCCATTCATTTTACATGAGTTATGCTATGATGAAATGATGAAATATTTATGAAACTAGTTTCCTTTCCATGGGTTATACTATGATGAAGTATTTATGAAACCCATTTCTTTTGATGGATTCTTAGATGATTAAGTCTTTTGTGTGGTACACATATGTATGATTTCCATTATCATATGGGTGGGATCAAAATTATATATCCCTCTAATGCATTGGGTAATGATAAATATATCATGAGATAAATAAGATTGGAATGGGGAGTAAATCCAATTCAGTAAGTGACTTTATCTACTATGAGAGTCTTTCAAGTGAAACATGACTATTATGTAGGTTTGGAGAGTGAACCCAATACACTATAATAGTCTTTTCAGTGAGCCTTGACAATTAATGAAATGATTTTCCATACTTATCTTTATTTGATAAAATTATTTCTTATTATAATTTTAAGTTATCATGGATCACATTGTTTAATTAATTTAGGATTCATGTCTTATTAACTATAAAGATTTATTCTATAACTCAATATTATGATCTTGGATATGAAAGGAAAGGTTTTCAAATGATCAAATATTGTTCTCATACCCATATGTTCATGTTATTCCATTTTTTATTTATATATCTCTTTTTTTACCCTTACTAATCATTTAATCTCACCCTTTTCTTATGTTACCTTTCCCCAGGTTATGAAGAAAGGTAATAAGTATGATATGTCTAAGAAGGGTTCTAGTTATTAATATTTTAATGGTTGGTGATGTAGTACACTTATGAACCATTTGTTTATGTATCCATGTTTCCAAAGATATTAGACCTATATGATTTGGGAGTGGGTCATAACATTATATATTGATTATTCACCTATTAAGATATAAAATATATTTTTAAAAATTAAGGTTTTCTATAATTGATTACCTATTTGATTGGTAATGAGGAGCCCAAGGTTCTCTAATATTGATCTATGATTATGATACAACTAACTTCAGGTTAGAGGGAATAATATTCCAAAGATAGAGTTCATGATTAGATAGATAATAGATGAGTATCTTTTTATGTCATTTAGGTTAAAAAATTCTCCCATAGTGTTTATGGATCTCATGAATAGGATATTTCATTCATATCTAGACTCCTTCATTGGGGTGTTCATTATTGATATCCTCATATACTCACTGACCTTAGAGATACATGTTAGAAACTTATAGATTGTGTTTAGTACACTTAGAGAACATAATCTCTATTCCAAGATCTCAAAGTTACACTTTTGAGTCAATCAATTATTTTTTCATGTGGATGTAATCTCTAAGATGGTAGTTTTTTGGGATCTAGATAATTCATAGTCTATGATGTATTTGTAATTCCTTATAAATGTGTTCAAGATCAAGAGTTTCTTTAGGTTTTTAGGATACTACCAATGGTTAATAAATACCTCTCCTACCTGTAAGTTTCTACTATTGGGATTAATAATATGGGAGTGTAGTTTTCATGGATACATCAATGTGAATATTCCTTCTTAGAGCTAAATATAAGATTGATGACATTTCTGATTTTTATCTTACATGGTATTGGGATTGGATATGTGGTTTATTATATTGGAATATGTGTTATTTTGGGATATTTTCTGATATAGAGAGATCAAGTGGTGGATTATGGGTTTCTTTATCTATGAAACCTTCAGTGGAACTACTCAATGCATGACTTGGATTTTGCAACTGCGGTGCATTTTATAAATTATTGGCACAATAATCTCTTTAGTAAGATATTTTTCATATACATGGACCAAAATATATTTTATTTCATCCTCTCTTAGTGGGAATTGAATCTCTGAAAAGTGAGCTTGGTGGAATATCTATAGAAATTTGATTTCGAAATGGATTATTCTATGGGGAAATATAACATTGTTATAAATTATCCCCTAAGTAAAATAAGGGAGTTTAGAGAGAGGCCTTATTAGGGGGAATGTAATTTCATAAGTGTTTTTATGAGTGTTTAGTTGATGAATATAAGGAACAAGCGATAATGTATTGTGGTACTTTAGTTATGTTTTCTATGTTAGTGGATCAGGAAAAGACCATCCTCGATTCTGATCCAAAATTATTAGTGATTCAATAATGGTTAGAGGTAAGTGACCTAATTCTAAGAATTTTGATGGATATTAATGATGTGATCTATGTTCATGGAAAAGTATTTGTTCAATATTACTTAAATTGATAGCTAATAAGTGAATTCCATGACTCTCATTGGTAAATGAAATCATATTTAAAAAGGTTTTATTGATATATTAGTGGATTCCTTTGGCTATCAAGAATTAAGAAAGACAACACATATTTCATCTCTCATTATCTGGTCTATTTGGGGATCAAGGTGTTGAATCAATAACCAAGGGGATTTCTTCAAACACTTCATGTGCCTATATTGAAGTGGGATGAGGTGATGATGGACCTTGTTATGGGGTTACCCAGGACCCTGAGAAATTGAGATGTTGTATGGGTGATACTTGATAAACTGACAAAGGTGGAACAATTATTTTTAATCTGAGAGAATCTCTCTATAGATTAGTTGGGAAATCTTTATATTTGGGAGATTTTAAAACATCATGGAGTGCCTTGCAGTATTATATCAGGTAGATATGTGCATTTTACATAATGGTTTTGGAAGGTATTTCATAATGATTTAGGGGATTAGTTAAAGTTGTGTACAATGTATCATCTAAAAATAGATGAACAGATGGAGAAGACTATTTAAATCATAGAGGATATTCATATAGAAGGAATTATATTTTTTTTGGACCATATATTGATCATATGGACTTAGTGTAGTTCATTTGAAATAAAAATTTTCATGATTCTATTCATATGGAACCATTTTAGGCTATTTATAGTCAATCGTGTCTCTCGCCATTGTGTTGGCATAAGGCGAGTAACACAGTTATTTTTTGGATGAGTATATTGTAGGAAACCTTAAAGAGGGTACAATTAATCCTGAATTAGTTGGTTACCGATTATAGTATGTAGGGATCATATTCTGACAAGATGAAATTACTATTGGAGTTCACTATTGGTGATTAGGTTTTCTTATATGTGTTACCTCAGTCGGGGCATTGTAACTTTTAGAGGGAAAAAAAGCTACCACCAGGGTTTGTGGGACTATTTGAGAAAATTTAAAATATCAGAATAATGGATTATCGATCGGATATTTATCTATAGTACTGAGGTATGAATATTATGTTCCTTGGGTCTTAGTTTTAGAGGTATGATCCCGGTCATGCTGATGTGATCAACAGTGATGACGTTGATTTGGAACTAGATACATCATTTGTAGAGTTCTTAGTGAAAATTGCAGACCAATGTGTGAAATTGGTGTGAGGAAATATGGTTCCACTTATTTGAGTCTTATGGAAATATCAATAAATCCAAGAGGATACGTGGGGGAAAAAATGTAATATCCAAGAAAAATTTCTAGAATTTCTCTAGAAGTGTCGATAGATTCACTTCTGAAAGATGAAAATCATTAAAGGGTTCGATTTGTGAGATCATAAATACATGGTATGTTATTTTTATGATCAAATTTTTCTTATATATCTTTTTTATAATATTAACATGTTTTTGAGATGTGTTTGAGGCAATGGAGTTTAAGAAATCAGAAGAAAAGGAGCGAGGGGGATCTACTAGCAATATTGGAGATGTTAGTGTTCCACCAACTAGCCATTACACACCCACTAGCTAGAAGGTTGTGTTGGAAAAGGGCCTCTACTTCTACAGGTCCCAACAACCATCTGATGAGAATCCACTTTCCAATGGATTGTATAATGACCTGATATTTTATTATATATTCACCTTAAATAAATAATATTTTAAATAGATTGTCCCACACACAACACTGAGCTAAAAGATTTGATGTGCATTTGATGAATATTATTAAGAAAACTATAAGAATAATAAAAATAAATAGTAAATGATAATATAATGAATAATAAAAAATTCATACAATCATAGGATAAAGAATAAGTGACATTTAAAATTAAAATGAATTTTCTTTCTCAAATCAATTTTTTAAAAGTATTATATATATTATCCAAATAATTAAATTAACCAATATTAAATATAATACTTTGTAATATAAACTACTATATTATCATTACTTAAATTTTAGATTGATGTAAAACAATATTAAGATCACTTAATGTTTAAAAAAAGTCATTTTTCAATTAAAGGAAATTTTCCTTATATTTTTAATTTCCATTTAAAAACTAAATTTATAAATTTTAGAACACGAATTTGGTAAAAATAACTTTTTTCATGGATTTTTAATGTCAAAATTATCTTTGAATTAGTATTTTATATTCTCTAAAAAATGATTTTTAGGTAAATTGTGCAATATGTCAATAATGTCAATTTTTTTCCATTTTTAGTATATAAGTTTGTCTTTGAAATAAATCAAACATCTTTTTAAAAAAATATTTTAATTTTATAATTTATATTATAAATTTTAAAATTTTAAATATAGTTTTCAAACCTATATTTTATATTTCAATACTCAGGTAATATTTCTTTCAAAAAATATTTTAACACATTATATATTAATTATATTGAATTTAATTTTTACCAATTTTATAAATTCAATAAAATAAAATTATTTTCGTGATAAAATTATGTATTTTTTTCAATTTTTTTTATTTTAAAAAATAATTTTTCACAATAAATATTAGTTATTGGGGTAAAAATTTTACTTTTCAAAGAATAATACGTTTTAAAATATTTTTTTTTAAAATTAAATGGCTTTTTATTAAATTAATTCAATAATAATATTTTCATATATATATATATAACTAAATTAACACTCAATTAATTTCTAGTAAATGTTAAATAATATAAAGAACACCTAACAATTCAAACGCTATCTTTCTTCAAAAAACAGTTTTTCTACCAATAAAATGTTTTCATTTAAAATTTAATTTTCTTATATTTAGAAACATAATTAGGTTAAATGGTGACATATTTAAGATTAATCACATCTAAATTGGGTATTAAGGGTCATGTTAATTTTTTTATAATAAACTAATTTCCATGATTAATTTTTAATCAATAATAATAATGGCATAAATGGATAAATAAATTACCTTGAATTTTTAATAATTAAAATGTTACATACACCTTATAGAATAACATGTAAGGTATTAAATTAATAACCAAATATCTCACATTCCATTTCATTTCCTAATTGACATAAACAACTTAACCCGCCAAATACCCATGTGATTTCATTATTACCCATTACCTAACATTAGTTTCCATGAAAAGATCAACTTTTTCACCAATAAAAAGAGCTCACTCCGACCCATTTTCTAATCCCTATCCACCCCAAAAGATTTTATCAAGAATTTACATTTTATATTCCCCTTTAATTATCTCACAATGAGTTCCTATTTTACTAAGGAGTCCCCTTATGTTTTATGAACATACATAGAAAGTTAAGGGTTTTCCACCTCCTCCTTTTGATTCAAGTACATTTTTTTATGATGATCCTTTTGATTTATATATGTTTATTATTACATGTGTTCATAACAAATACTTTAATATTAAAATGATTTCATAATGATGATATATTATCCTTATTCCTAAATAAACCCATTTGATAATCCCTTCAGTATAACTATCATCCTACCAACATCACTCCATGATTCTCTCCCTCCTCTTTTAAATACAAGCATTTCCTTTGTCATAATATTTTTGATTCCTATTTAATTATTATTCCACATGTTAATAATCAATAATTAAATATTCAAGTTATATATTGTTAATGATATACTATCATTCTCACTATTTAAACCCATTCCATATTCCTTTTATATGCCCATCACGCTTCCAAAATCATTCCTTGATTTTCTATCTTTATATTACGAATACCCAAATATAAAATCCTTAAAGGGTATATATAAAAATGAATTTTATAAAATATTATGGATATAAATAAGGTTATTAAATATTTTATTAATATATTTATTTTTTATATAGGATCTTAGAGTGTATTTGACTACATGGGGAAAAAGGTAAGGGTTTCCATCTCAATCACCATTCATTGAATCATACTTTGATATTTATCCTCAGTCTTCATTTTAATTGTGTTAATAATTCCCCTTTTAATTATAATATCATAAATATTAATGAACTTGGAAAATTCACTTCCATTCATCCCCTTCCTTTTTTGGGGTTATTATTTATAACTTTATTAAAAGTTAATAGATTTGATAACTAAATCTGATTATTATGTTATAATGTTTCTCCTTTAGCTTCATCTTATAATTCATATAGTATACCCTATTTATATGTTGGGAGAAAAATTTTGATTCAAATATTTATTATTAATGAGTTATATTGCTTATTTAAAATACAAATATGTTAATAATAATTTTTCATATTCTTTAATAATGGTTTCCCCTACTTATGCATATTTTATATTCTCGTCAATTTTCACCTTTATAAATAGAAATACTACAATTTGAGTTCTCTTTTGACATAGATATTTTCAATAACATATTTAAAACTGAATTTTTCATTACTATTTTAATATATGGGTTCTCAAAAAAGGTATTTTAAAATTTTCAAAAGTTTTTTCATCCTTTCAAGTCAAATTTTTTTCTTTCACTCAACGTTAATTTTTGATAACCTTTATGTTTTTTCAAAACAATATTATAGAATATTTTTTTAATATTAATGGTTTGTAAAGTGTTTTCACTTCACCTTTTTAAAACATTTATATATTTTAAAGGTTTAATTATTATAATTAATTTTTAAGAAGTAATTTTTTTGAAGTTATAAGTTAACCTTTTAAAAAAACTTTTAAAGGTAATTGTAAGTTCTTATTTTACATAAAATAGATTTTTTTTCTAAAAGAACTTAATATTTCACCATTATTTTAATCTTTATCTATAAATTGTTTTTTTCTTTGGAGTTTTTTTTGGAATCACCCTCTAAATGTGCTTATAAAACACTCTATTATAGTGGTTCAATTCCAGGTATCAACCTTTTAAATGCTTGAGATCAATTTTAATGATACCGGATGAAAATGTTGTGAAACTCATATTTATTTACTTTGGATATTTATGAAATAATGATTAATTATTTTATGTGGAATGCATATGTATAGATGGTGACATGTGGGGTCATATATCACCCTCCAATTCATTGGTTTAAGTTTATGTCTCAAGATATCAAAAGGGTACATGAGAGGATTTATCCCAAGACAAAGGGTAAACTAGATGATTTATCACAAGCATAAGGGGTAAAAGGTAGGGTTTATACCAATCCCAAGGGGTACATGGGATGTTTTATATCAAGATTTAGGGTACACTGGAGAATTATCCAAATCACAAAAAGGTATATGGTTGGTTTTCCCAAGACAACTATGTGATGAATTTGTTGGTGGGAAACCTTGACATATGGGTTCTAATCTTATTATTATATCATGATCTTATATTATAATCTTATGCTAATAATTATTATCATTGACTCATAATTAACATATCATTATTCCACACAAATATTCCATGGTATATATTTCTTTATTTTTTATGACATTTCATTCTATCATGACTTATGGGAAACAGTTATTGTTCCATGTTCATTTTAATAGCTAATTTATCCTATGGACATTTTTTCTCATATATTTATGATCTAATACTTGATGAAATGTTTATATGTTTCACCTAACTAAACATTCAATTTCACCCCTTTTTTATGTTTCCATTCCCCGGGTTATGAAGTTGATTATATCATATTAGATTTCAATAATTAGGTATAGAGGATCACAATTATAGAGAAATGATTACAACTATTTTAAAATAACAGGTCTATATATCTAGTCTCAATGACACTAAACATTTAGTTCCTTAGGTTGTGTGATTGTTTGTGAGATGTATTATTTAAATCCTGATATTAATTTATTATTTCATACATTTTTAGGTTGGGTTTCCATATATGGTATTATAGTAGGGTTTATTTATTTTTGATGAATATTCTAGTAGCCTTTGGTATTAATGTTATAGAACCTTTAGTGAAAACCCTATAGATGAGTATATTTATAGGATGATATCCTAAAATATTGGTAAACTCTTTTGTAAGTAGATTTCTAAGAAATAAATCCTTATATAGATACTGAAAATTTGATGTGGATATGGAAACAATTCACCTAGGGGTAATCACCCATAAAATGGTTGGTTGATCATTAATTCGAACAACACTCTGATGCACAATGAGTTTCCCTAATTATACACACCTAACTAGAAACTCTTAGGGGATATGATCTGGTTGATCAAATGATCTTTACAAACCACTATAAAGGATTGATTTCATAGTTACTTTGAGTAATTTTGTTGACAATTATAAGATAACCCAACATTATGTAAATAATGATAAACTAAGATCTATCAAAATAAAGGTTATATAATCCAACATGATAATGTAAAAGAACAAGGTGTTTTATGGTTTAATTAATTTTGTGATTTTGGTAAATCCTACGTATTTTTAATTTTTATTTAATCATGTCAATGATTTTGGGTTAAGTAATACTTAAGACAAGAAGGAACTAAGTTAGCAGTGGCTGTGAGGGATAATGCAGTGACTATATCTATAATCAAACCATTAAAATTGGGTATGGACTAATAAATCTAGATATTATTCCAAACCAACTATCAAATGTATGATTAACAATGTAACCATAATTGAAATCCTATGTTTTCCAAATAAAATAAGGATGGAGGATCATGGAAATTCCGGAAATGAAGATGATTAAAGAAGAAATATTCAACCACCTTTAAGTCAAAATGTGGGAATAAAAATCAAGTAAATTGAATCAAGGTGACTATAAGATACTTTAATTATGAAATATAAGTCCATATAACATTAATGTGTCAAGGAAAAATGAATATTTCAGTTAAAACTATTGAAAATAATAGATTTCATGCTAAGGTACCACTAATAATTCAATGTCTTATGTGTGGGGAACATATGAATTATGAAATTTAGTTCCTTAATTCAATTATTAGTAAAGACAATGAGCACCAATAACCTCCAAGACTAAGAGGACACTATAATTAATATTTTAACAAAGTGGATCATGATATTTAAATACACATACCCTCTAATCTCGAATTGTAAATGTCTTGTTAGAATTTTATTATAGGAACACTAGCATATCAAAACATATTTTTATATCATTAAATCACAACCTAATGACTTGATTATTGAAGAAATATTCTATTGGTATTATTATTTTATTCAAAGTTGGTGTTTATAGAAATGTGACATGGGTAAATGTTTTCATCATTATTTTAGACAAATTTATTGTGATTTTAGTGATGTATTGGATTCCTCCACTATGAGAAAAAAATATTTTGACTAAGGAAAACACATTTCATATTAAACTATGATATTTTATAAACTAACTATTAATAATTAACACTATATATAAACAAATTATATATTATAAAACTTGATACAGAATAATGGTCGACTCTTGGCCCAAATAGATTGAGAAAAACTCAAAATAATAGATAATACTATTTTAAGGGAAAATATTTTTCCCTATGTTTGTAAGGTTTTCATTTCTACAAAAATTATACCTTGAGTCATGGCTACTTATTAGATACCATTAGATATTTTTATTTGTATGTGATAATGAAAATTTTGAGGATGTAATTTAATTAATGGGTGATAATGTAACTACCCGAGATTTCATTGCATATTCTCTTTAAGTAAATAATATATTAAATATCTTGTTTAATATGAAACATTGAAATAAAAAATCTGAGACATATTAGATGAATGTTATTAACAAAAATATAAAATAAAAATAACTCTACTAAATAAAATTATTTTAATTAACCAAAAATTGTTACATTTAGAAGATAAGGATTAAATGAGATTTAATATTAAAATGAATTATTATTTCTCAAACAACAATTTTTAAAGTATTGTATATTTTATTCAAATAATTAAATAAATAAAAAGATAAATATAATATTTTAATATATGAACTAATATTTTATCATTATTTAAATTATAAATTAAATATTAAATAATATTAAGAATACTTAATGTTTAAAAATTTCATTTTTCAATAAAATAAAAATTTCTTTTTATTATATAATTTCAACTAAAAAATAAAATTTTAAATATTATAATATATATTATATAAAACTAACTTCAATTTCTTAATTATAATTTCAAAATTATCTTGTCATGAATATTTATATTTTTCCAAGAAAATTTATTTTGAGTTTAATTGTGTTATAAATTGATAATGTGACTTTTATCCCATTATTAGTATATAATTATGAATTAGAAATTTATAAAACGTTTTTATTAAAAGAATATTTATTTTATTATTTAAATTATAATTTATAAATTATTTATTAGTTTTTATGAACTTATATTTTATATTTCAAAACACAATTAATATTTTTCTCCAATTTTTTTAATGCATTATAAAATAATATAAAATTTAGTTTTTAATACTTTTAGAAATTTAATTAGATAAAATAATTTTCAAGATCAAATTATGTAATTTGGTCAATTTATTTTTTAGTAATAAAGTTAATTTTCTAAGGTAAATATTATTTATAGGAGAAAAACTTTTCTTTTTTAAAGAATAATACTTTTCTAAATATTTTATATTTTTAAATTAAATAGATCTATTAGAAATTAATTATATAAAGTTATTTTTAAATATATATTAAAACAAATTAACACTTATTTAATGTGAAATAATTTTTATATATGTTTAAGAACACCTACCAATTTACACGTCATTATTATATAAAAAATGATTAATATACACGTTGTATGTTTTGATTTAGAAGTTAATTTTCTCTTATTTAGAAATTTAATTAGTTTAAATAGAGCCCTAATTCAGATTTATCATTTCAAAATTTGGTAAAATAGTCCATATAACTTTTTTAGTAATAAAATAATTTCCATGATTACTTTTTAATCAAGTTTAATTTGGGTAAAAAGGGGTAAATAAAGTAACTTGAATTCTTAATATATAAATGGGTAACTTACATCTTATATAAATCCTTGTTAGGTATTAAATTCATACCCACAAGTATTACCAACTATTTTATTACCTATTCACCTAACTCACCTAACCCACCTTACATCCACATGATTCCATTCTTACATGTTACCTAACTATAGTTTTTAGAGAAAACCCCTCTTTTAACATATAAAAGGAGCTCACTCCCACTCATTATCTCATCCTTCTCGAAACCAAAGGATTTAAACATGAATTTTATATACATATACCTATTTAAATTCCTCTATTTGAGCTCCCAAGTTTTTAAGGAGACCACCAAATCTATAAGAATCTTTTTAGAAATGTAAGGGTTCTCCTCCTCCTTTGGATTCAAGTACATATTTTTGATAATCCCTTTCTATTTCCTTATAAATATTCTTTAAAGTGTTCATAAAAAATATATTTTTTCTCCAATTATTACCTAATAGTTATATATTATCCATGTATCTCAATAAAATACATTTTATATTCACTTTTTTATATTCGTCATGATGCCAAAACCACTTTGTAATTCTATCCCTCCAATTTTCAATTCAAGAACTTCTATTGTTATAAGGATTTTTATTCCAGATGATTATTCCTAAACATGTTCAAAATAAATCCATCACTATTCAAATGATTTCATATTAATTATATACTAACTTTATCACTCATTAAACCCAACATATAATACTTATGTATAACAATCATATTGCCAAGATAATTCCTTGATTTTCAATATTCATGTTGCGAATACCAAAATCTAATTTTCTTTAAGGGTATCCATATAAATAATGTTTATTAAAGGTTTTTTTATATGAAAAATTCTCTTAAATTATTTATATAGATATTTATTATTTCTATAAATGAGAATTTAGTGCATTTGACTAAATATTATCTACTAATATTCATTTATCTGGTGTGACTACTACATCCTTTACATATAATATCATATACTATTATTTAACTTATAAAACATACTTCCATTTTTTCTCTTCCATGATGTTTAATATGATTCATATCTTCCCTAAAATGTAATGGTTTTCATAACTCATTTTATTCCAAAGTTATAATGTTTCTCCTTAAGCCTTATGTTAGATTTCATATAGTAAACCCTATTTATATCTTGGGAGATAAATTTTTATTCAAATAATTATTATTTATAACTTATACTTATTCTTTAAAATCCAAATATATTAATAATAATTCTCATCATCTTTAATTATGCTTACCTATTCTTGTCTAAATTTTTCTTTCTCATCAATGTTCTCATTTATACATGGAAATACAACTATGTGTTTTCTCATGTGACAATCGTATTTTTTTCTACTGTTTAAAAATAATTTGTGGTTACTCTTCTCTAATGTAGGCTTTCAAAAAAATGTATTTCAGAATTTTGAAAAGGTTTTCTAACCTTATAAAATAAAATGTTTTATCTTCTACACCGTATTACTTTTTTATAACCTTCATGTCTTTTAAAAACTATTTTATTGAAAATTATTTTTTAAAATTAAATGTTTTAAAAGTGTCTTTACTTCATAATTTTTAAAAATTTGTGTATTTACAAGGCTTTAAAATTGGTAGTTTATTTTTAAAAATTTATTTTTTATAAATTCACTTCACTTTTAAACAGATGAAATTAAAAAGTAACAATAACATATTCTTTTACACTATAGATAAAACAATTTCTAACAACTATTTAATGATTTCCCTAACATTTCATTGTCTATCTCTTGAGGATTTATTTATTTGAAAATTATTTTTTATTATTAACATTCTAAATAATCTTATAAAATACTCATTTTTGGAGAGTGAATTTTGGGTATCAATTATTTGCATGCTTGAGGTCTATTTCAGTGATACTATCTCTAAAAGTCATGAAAACCATTTTTATTTTTTGGGGTTTTTATAAAATGAAAATTATTTATTTTATTTTTCACACATATGTATGGATGATGATGGGTGGGTTCCAATATTTCCCTCTAATGCATTGGTTTATGTTTATGTGTTATGAGCTTGAAAGGGTATGTAGGAGGATTTATCCAAATATAAAGGATATATGATTGGATTTATCTAAATCCCAAGTTTTATACAGGAGGGTTTAAACCTAAACTAATGGTTCCACAAGAAGATTTATCCCAATCTCAAGGATACATGATAGGATTATCCCAATCCTATGAAGGTACATAAGTGGTTTACCCAATACTAATCTATAAATATTGTATTGGTTAGTAACTTTGATATATAGTTTCTATGATTTTGTTTATTTTATAGTATTATGTCATAATATTTTTCCTATGTTTATGGTCCCTGGCTCATTTTTAATGTATCAAGATTCATAACATATTTTCCATGGAATATGTATATTTATTTAAAATTACATGTAATTCTATCATGTCATATGGACAATGCTTACTTTTCCATGTTTTTTTAATTTTAAATGTCTACCATTACTGTGATTTCTTTTATTTTAATGATCTGACCCTTGATGACATGATTATATGTTTTCCCATATGGAGTGTTTGAGCACACCCATTTCTTATATTTATATTCCCTAGGTTATGAAGATTATTATATCATATTAAATGTGTAGAATATTTTATAGAGGATCATGATTATGGTGAAATGTTAAAAATATTTCTAAAATAAGAGGTTTATATAGATACTATATAAGAAAATAAACATTTAGGTCCTTGGGTTATGAAACTGTTTATGAAATATATTGTATAAATTAAGAGATTAATATATTATTTAAGTCATGTTCATCTTGGTACAGCATAGTTGGTATCAGATAGGGGTTTATTTATTTTTTGAAATTATTTTAGTTAAATTTGGTATTAAGGTTTGATAACCTTATTGAAAACCCTGAAGATGAGTCAAGTTTAATAGGATATTATAAAATAGTGTCAAAGTATTTAGTAAGTAGTTTTCCTTGAAATGAATCCCTACCTTGATACTGGAAAGAGGATATGGTTGTGACAAATATTCATCTAAGCATAATCACACCAAGAGGGTTGGTTGATAATTGACTCAATCATCTCCCAAATGAAAGATTAGTGGTGTAAATACTACATATATAGATAGAAAATCTTTGGGGATCTAATTTGGTTGATCATATTTACTTTACTAACCACTATAAATGATTAATTTCCTAGTTACTTTGAGGGATAAGGTTGTGAATTATTAGATAACCCAACTTAAAGTAACCTTGGTTAAACTAATATAGATATAGCTTGAACTAAAAGAAGCATTGGGAAACATGATGATATACAAGGATATGAAATTTTAATTTTAAATTCCTTTTAGAATTATTATAATTCACCCATATTGTTAATATTTCAACACCTATGTCAAACATTTTTGTTTTAGTAATAGATATTACCAGAAGGAACTACGCTAACAATGGGTTTGAGGAAAAATGAAAAAACTATATCAATGATTAGCTCATTAAAATGGGAGATGGATCAAGAAATATAGTGGTTATAAAAACAATCTATTATAAAATATAATTTAAAATTTAACCGTTGTTGTAACGACCCGACCCGGAAGCCGCGAAACCGTTGCTCCGAGCCGGTTCTCCACAAGGCCTCAAGTGCGCCTCCCCGTATGCCAGAGGCTACCGACTAGTAGTGAGGGCCTAGGGTGTGATAGTGGGGAGACTATGCCCTCATACCAGAGTAATAAAACATTGGAAATAACTAAGTATCATACACATCGGAAGTAAACAGATTGCGAAAGCAGTAAAAACTGAAATAGAACAAGTTGTAATAGTAAAATGTTGTAAAATCCCAAACAGCTATGCAATAAAATACAACACTGGTCACCCACTGGGCCAACCATATAGATACAAGTATAAAGAAACTAAAAGTAAAAGTACAGGGCTCTGCTAATAACTCCGAGCCGATCCACGTACCCGATCTCCAGACAAATCGAACTGCAGTAGCCCGATAAGTAGAACCACTCGAGCAGCTCCGTTCGATCATGCAACACTAGGCCTCAACCCTATCCACCATGCAATTCATTCTCAACCTAAAAAAGAAGACATAAGGTCTACACATACACTGAGGTTCACGTGTAGGGGTGAGAAATAATCTTAGTAGGGTACCCCGACAATCAACCTATCACTGTGCTGCTAAAAGTGTATGCAACAACAATGTGCTCAGCCTAGCTGGAACACAACAAAAGTAAGTAAACCAAACGTGTAACCACAGTTGAACTTAGGGTGTGTAATCCCTATCAACTGGGCAAGTGCCACCATGGATGTCCATATATATATATATATATATGTGTACACATATATAGTCCCATACCTATACACATATACATAAATATGAATATTCATGATGAAGTGATTCAAATAACAAGAAACAACATCAGCAGTCGATCCATGGGACCATAAGCCTGATCTCCTGGACTTCCTGTGCAAGGACATTGAGCTGGACGTTGTGCCACTCAAGCTGTGTATGATTAAGTCGATCTCTGGGTCTATAATCCCATCGACATGTACCTACTTTGGCAAACGCCAGAAATATGTCTCTGAACAAGATAAACAAAAACAAGTAACCCTATGGGAATTACTCACAACCTATCCCCTGTGGTTCAAACAAACAAATACACTCAAGCAGACAACACAACAAGTAACCCTCTGGGAAGTACTCATAGCTTATCCCCTCTGGTCCTACCTAGAAACACAAGCAACCCTTTGGGCAGCACACACAGTCTCACCCCTCTGGTTTAGCTAAATCATAGACTCTCTGGGTGGCTCAAACTAGCAGACCCCTACAGTCAAGTAAACAAACAAAGTCACAGACACTCTGGGAAGCTCTCACCGTCAATTCCACTGTTGTCTTGCAACGATAGCTACAGACTCTCTGAGGAAGCACTTACGTCTAATTCCTTCTATGGTATCGATACGTGCGTAAACTAAAGAAACCCTTGGGAAGCACAAATTCCAATTCCCGTAGGTCCTACGAATGATACTAATTTATAACAGACTCTCTAGGGAAGCCCTTAATCATCAATTCCCTCTTTAGTCTACTGCACCGAGTTCACACAGCCCTGAGCAGTCCAGTCGTGCATAATCGACTGTCAGCAGCCCTAAGTAAGGTAAAAAAGTACTTGTCCAAAAGCTAAAAATCAATCCACAAGCATATAAATAGAAATAAATACATGCAATCAACTATATCAATGTAAGAAAGCAATGCAACAAGGTCTGCCTCATAGGCAACCTAATCCAAACGGCGATAAACAGCCAATACAAGGAAACACCCAAGGGGTGATCCCCAAACATGCTAACAAGAAATTATAATCATCTAATAACCTTAATCATACAAGAAATCTAAGGTAGATAACAAAACAAGATCAATACCCTAACCTGAGACACCCGATACATGGGTATCCGGCACTTTTGCACCCAAAACTCAAAGGCATTCCACGTAGGGAAACAAACCACCTACTCAAGCATACAAGGTAAAGTAGGCATCCAAACAAATAGGAAAGACACATCGCATTAGGCTCAGCAGCCACCAACCAGGAATCACCTCTAGTAAACACTACAACATCAGCAAACCATGTTAGATATAAACAAACTATGCGGGTGGCCCAAACGCCCAACCCAAAAATACATCCAAAGACCAAAGGGATTACTAGTTTGGCATGGGTTCTAGGTGACACCCGATCACCATATCTACCCAAACCCAACATAACAACTTAGGTTCGGTCAAACAATAGGCACCCACAGGGTCCCTCTGGTCAAACACGGAGGAGGCATCATTCTCGGGATCCTCCAGGTTACCACGAGTGATGGCATCCTACGCGGGATTCGTAGAAAAGAGTAAGGCAGTAATCCTACATGGGATCCTTAAAAGAAGGACAACATAGGTATCCCATAACATGGTTCCTGTCAAAGGATGAACAAGAGAGAGATCCTACAAGGGACTCCCTAGGTCAGCACACAAGCAAGGACATCCCTTAGGGGATCCTTAGAAGGACCTGGTCTCAAAGCCTCATAGGCCAGAAAAGAACGTCTCACAAGGGAAACGTCCTCTAAAGCATGGGTTACGGGAGATATATCACAGATCATATCCTATTAAATGTCTCAACTAAGTTGGTCTGTACACCCAACCTATCATCCAACCTAAGTCTCACTCTCCGGTGACAGCTGAACTCGATAAGTGGAGGAAGAACCACTCCATTTAGATGGAAAACCCAAAAACTCCCTTTATATTACCTTTAAATGTAAAAATAATTCCATCATTGCGATCTACGTGAAAAAACGCTCAGTATTGACTACTCACACGCCCGATTCTAACTTCCAGAGCCCAAGATATCTCAAAATTATTAAACTGAAGCAGTACCTGGCCAGAGTACATGGCCAGAGCACAAGGCATGCCTGTGTAATAGTACATGGCGTGTACTTTACTGTACATGGCGTGTAATATTCACAAAAAGTTACACCATGTCTATTTTCACCCAAACACATGCCCATGTACCACTACATGGCGTGTACTTAAAGTACACAACGTGCAGTCCTTAAAAACCACCAAAACCGTGTTCTACTCCACACAGACAGCCACACGGCCACCAACTACATGGTGTGTACTCAAAGTACACGATTTGTACTTAAGAAAACTTCATCTTCCCCAAACGGGAAAACCACATGGCGTGTACCCCTAGAATACACGCCGTGTATACTGTGTTTTCCGACGGGAAAACCCTAAAAACACCCGATTTGCCTGTTTTCGCCCCAGAAACAATAGATCAAGCCCCATGGGCATAAAAGCAAGAAATATAAGGAATAAAAGACTTAAAAAACATTATTAAAGGGGATCTATGGAAAAAACATAAATGGCCCTACCTTTGGGTGGAAACCGCCGAAGCTTTGGTTGATTTCACGGCTCACGGTTGCCGTACGCCAACTCAGCACGTCGAGAGCTTCGAATCAGTACCACTCTCGCCTTCCTTCTCTCCCGTTTTCTCGATCTCCAAATTATCCCATTGGTCACGGCCAAGGAGGACCGGCGTTGGAGACGTGTGCAAGGAGGAGGAGGAAATAAGAGAGAGGAAAAGAAAAGGTAAGAATAAAAGAAAAGGAAGAAATAGGGGCTCGAGCCGGCCCCAGCGCCCGACATGAGTTTATGCCTTCCCTAGGCTAAACTCCCCATTCCGAACTCAACGGCGCAGATAGAATCTCAATCTGATGCTCCGTTTAAAATTTATTGCCAAATGAACCTACACGAATAATTTAATATTTAATTTAATAATATTAAATATTAAATATTCTGCCAAAATTCGAACAGCTCAGATTTCCTCCAAACTCCTGTCCTAGGGTAAACTCCCTACTCCGGGACCAACTGAGCTGTGAGAAAAATTATCCGAGATCATCTAATAAGTTAAAATGACTTTTTTACCTCTCATGAGCATCCAATAGCAAAAATTCAAATTTCTACTGAAAACAATTGTTCGAAAAAAACGGGTTCTTACAAACTCCCCCATAAACCTTCTCGTCCCCGAGAAGCCCAAAAATAAACACCAACAACAGGACCAGTAGCCATATCCCCAACCCGAGCATCTTCAAAACCCAGCTACCTAGACAGTCCAACGACCAGCCTTAGTGTTAACAACCACCTTCTACATAGAAGATATTCAACTATAACCAAACTGGTATTCCCCACCATAGGAACACCCATGTCGTCATCTTAAAAGGAAACTCCGAGATCAAAAGTCCAGTGGAAACACTGAAGTTTAACCTAAACAAGGAAAACCACCCTCAAAGGGGCCAATGGTACACTCCCCACCATGTGGCTTTCCTTACACTGCTTCAAGAGCATAACCAGAACATGTTTCACCCTCAACAGGGAAGAACATTAAGAAAGAAAAAAAAGGAGCTCGACATAGGGTTGAAGCTCTCTCAGCGTACTCATGACGAATCAAGATAGCGCATGATCATCTCTTATAGGAGTAAACTAAGATTTCACTGAAGGCGTGTCTAGCTCCCTCCGAGCCACACTAACATCCTGCCAAAACCCGACCAGGATTCAAGCATGGTTCAACCATTTCCACACAGGTTCCCCTAGAACGGAACAGTCATTGACCTTAAACGGTTTGAGTCAAAACCAATGGTATCTAGGTCTTCCACCTATCCCTACTGAAAAAGGCTCACAAATGGGTCACAAGGTCTAACCACGTAGCCCAAAAGATCCAAAACCACTCTGAATACGGTAAAGATCACAACAACCAAAGAAAGTCAAAACTGAAACATAGCCTACAAGGGCCCTGATCCTCTACGAGCATCCTCAGAAGGAACTACTCCCTGGAGTTCACAACCCAAGCAGAAGAGAAACTGAACTGACACCCATCGGGCATTCGTATATGAGAATACCCCAAGGAGGTCAAGTTCACAAGAAAATCCATGGTATCTATTGACATTGTTCTCAAAGATCCGACTAGATAACCATAGACCCGAGAAACAACACCCAATAAAGGGGTTAAAAAGGAAGGCATCACATGACACATCGACTAACTAGGGTCACTGCACCACCTGTGCACGAGGAAGGAGTCATAATCCTCACACCAATGCCTCAACATTGATCCACATAACCTTCCATCAGAGTAAAAGTATGTGTAAGAAGACCCAAAGGTCTCAGTCGTCAGTAAAAGAACACACTAGCAGGCCTATATGCTGTGAATCCTACGTGCCTAGTATGATGCATGAGACGCCTCTTGCCTTTTCCAGCTAAGAGTCAAAATCTGTCCCTGGCATCTTACCAATGGCCAAGAGCCAGAGATCCATAGTAAATCAAAACACCACATAACATGTGAGTCGCTCAAGGTGAAAATCATATACAACTGTAACATCACAAAATCAGAACATCAATCCCAAACCCTAGCAACCAGGACTTCTTACCGGAACAAGTGTTCGCGACGCACTAGCCCGATATCCATCACAGGTTCTGAAACATTCCAAATACTCCTATCTAACATATCCCAAATAGTAATAACCAGGAAAGAAAACTGCTCTGATACCACTTTGTAACGACCCGACCCGGAATCCACGAAACCGGTGCTCCGAGCCAGTTCTCCACAAGGCCTCAAGTGCGCCTCCCCGTATGCTAGAGGCTGCCGACTAGCATTGAGGGCCTAGGGTGTGATAGTGGGGAGACTATGCCCTCATACCAGAGTAAGAAAATAGCGGAAATAACTAAGTATCATACAAAGAAGAAGTAAACATAGTGCGGAAGCAGTAACAACTGAAATAGAACAAGTTGTAATAGTAAAATGTTGTAAAAGCCCGAAAAACTATGCAATACAATACAACACTGGTCACCCACTGGGCCAACCATACAGATACAAGTACAAAGAAACTGAAAGTAAAAGTACAGGTCTCTGCTACTAACTCTGAGCCAATCCACGTACCTGATCTCCAGACAAATCAAACTGCAGTAGCCCGATCAGTTGAAACACTCGAGCAGCTCCGCTCAATCATGCAACACTGGGGCACAGCCCTATCCACCATGCAACTCATGCTCAACCTGAAAAGAAGACATAAGGTCTACACATACACCAAGGTGCACATTTAGGGGTGAGAAATAATCTCAGTAGGGCACCCCAACAAGAAACGTATCACTATGCTGCTAAAAGTGTATGAAACCACAATGTGCTCAGCCTAGCTGGAACACAACAAAAGTAAGTAAACCAAACGTGCAACCACAGTTGAACTCAGGGTGTGTAATCCCTGTCAACTGGGCAAGTGCCACCATGGATGTCCATATATATATATATACGTACACATGTATAGTCCCATAACTATACACATATACATAAATATGAATATTCATGATGAAGTGATTCAAATAACAAGAAACAACATCAGAAGTCGATCCTTGGGACTATAAGCCCGATCTCCTAGACATCTTGTTCAAGGACATTGAGTTAGACGTCGTGACACTCAAGCTGTGTATCATTAAGTCGATCTCTGGGTCCGTAATCCCATAGACATGTACCTGCTTCGGTAAACACCGAAAATCTGTCTATGAACAAGATAAACAAAATCAAGTAACCCTATAGGAATTACTCACAACCTATCTCCTCTGGTTCAAACAAGAAAACACAAGCAAGTAGACAACACAACAGGTAACCCACTGGGAAGTACTCACAGCCTATCCCTTCTGGTCCTTCCTAGCAACACAAGAAACCCTCTGGGCAGCACAAACAGTCTCACACCTCTGGTTTAGCTAAAGCATAGACTCTCTGGGTGGCTCAAACTAGCAGACCCCTATAGTCAAGTAAACAAACAAAGGCACAGACACTCTGGGAAGCTCTCACCATCAATTCCCCTGTGGTCTTGCAATGATATCTATAGACTCTCTGAGGAAGCACTTACGTCTAATTCCTCATGTGGTCTCAATATGCGCGTAAACTAAGGACACTATTGGGAAGAACAATGTTCAATTCCCGTAGGTCCTACGAACGATACTAATTTATAAGAGACTCTCTAGGGAAGCCCTTAATCATAAATTCCCTCTTTAGTCTACTGCACCGGGTTCACACAGCCTTGAGCAGTCCAGTCGTGTGTAATCAACTGTCAGTAGCCCTAAGTAAGTTAAACAACTACTTGGAAAAAATGATAGAAATACATCCACAAGCATATAAATAGCAGGCAATACATGCAATCAACTATACCAAGGAAAGAAAGCAATGCAACAAGGTCTCCCTCACATGCAACCTAAGCCAAACGGTGATAAACAACCAATACATGGAAACAACCAAGGGGTGATCCCCAAACATGCTAACAAGAAATTAGAATCATCTAATAATTTCACGCATACAAGAAATCTAAGGCAGATAACAAAACAGGATCGATACCATAACCCGAGACACCCGATACATGGGTATCCGACACTTTTGCACCAAAAACTCAAAGGCATTCAACATACGGCAACAAACCACCTACTTAGGAACACAAGGAAAAGTAGGCATCCGAAAAAATAGGAAATACACATCGTGTTAGGCTCAGTAGACACCAACCAAGAAGTACCTCTGGTAAACACTACAACATCAGCAAACCAAGTAAGATATAAACAAACTATGCGGGTGGCCCGAACGCCCAACCCAACAATACATCCAAAGCCCAAAGGGATTACCAGTTTGGAACGGGTTCTAGGTGACACCCGATCAACATCTCTACCGAAACCCAACATAACACCTCAGGGTAGGTCAAACAATGGGCACCCACTGGGTCCCTCAGGTCAAACACAGAGGAGGCATCATACTCGGGATCCTCCAAGATACCACGAGTGATGGCATCCTACACGGGATTCATAGCAAAGAGTAAGGAAGGAATCCTACATGGGATCCTCAAAGGAAGGACAACATAGGCATCCCATAACATGGTTTCTATCAGAGGATGAACAAGAGAGAGATCCTACAAGGGACTCCCTAGGTCAGCACACAAGCAAGGACATCCCTCAGGGGATCCATAGAAGGACCTGGTCTCAAAGCCTCATAGGCCAGAAAAGAACATCTCACAAGGGAAACGTCCTCTAAATCATGGTTTATAGGAGATATCTCATAGATCATCTCCTATTAAAGGTCTCAACTAAGTTGGTCCGAACACCCAACCTATCATCCACCCTAAGTCTCACTCTCCGGTGACAACTGAACTCGATAAGTGGAGGAAGAACCCCTCCATTTAGATATAAACCCCCAAAACTCCCTTTATATTACCTCTAAATGTAAAAAAGGATTCCACCATTGTGATCTACACAGAAAAAATATCAGGATCGATTACTCACACACCCAATTCTGACTTCCATAGCCCATGATATCTCAAAATTACTAAATTGAAGCAGTACATGACCAGAGTACATGGCCAGAGCACAAGGCATGCCAGTGTAAAAGTACACGGCATGTACTTTACTGTAAACAGCGTGTACTATTCACAAAAAGTTATGCCGTGTCCTTTTTCACCCGAACACATGCCCATGTACCACTACACGGCGTGTACTTAAAGTACACAACGTGTAGTCCTTAAAAACCACCAAAACCATGTTTAACTCCACACAGCCAGCCACACGGCCACCAACTACACAGCGTGTACTCAAAGTACATGGAGTGTACATAAGAAAACTTCATCTTCCCCTAACGGGAAGAACACACGGCGTGTACCCCTAGAATACACGCCGTGTATACTGGGTTTTCCGACGGGAAAACCCGAAAAACACCCGATTTGCCTGTTTTCGCCCCCGAAACAATAGATCAAGCCCCATGGGCATACAAGAAAGAAATATAAGGAATAAAAGACTTAAAACAACATGTTTAATGGGTATATATGGAAAAAATATAAACAGCCCTACCTTTGGGCAGAAACCGCCGAAGCTTCGGTTGATTTCACGGCTCACGGTTGTCGTACGCCGACTCAGCACGTCGAGAGCTTCGAATCAGTACCACTCTCACCTTCCTTCTCTCCCGTTTTCTCGATCTCCAAATTATCCCATAGGTCAAGGCCAAGAAAGAGCAGTGTTGGAGACGTGCGCAAGGAGGAGGAGGAAATAAGAGAGAGGAAAAGAAAAGGGAAGAAGAAAAGAAAAGGAAGAAAAAGGGGCCCGGGCCGGCCCCGGCGCCTGACATGAGTTTATGCCTTCCCTAGGCTAAAATCCTCATTCTGGACTCAACGGAGCAGAAGGAATCTCAATATGATTCTCCATTTAAAATTTATTTCCAAACGAACCTACGCGAATAATTTAATATTTAATTTAATAATATTAAATATTAAATATTCCGCCAAAATCGAATAGCTCAGATTTCCTCCAAACTCATGTCCTAGGGTAAACTCCCTACTCTGGGACCAATGGAGCTGTCAGAAAAATTATCCGAGATCATCTCGTAGGGGAAAATGACCGTTTTACCCCTCACGAACATCCAATAGAAAAAATTAAAATTTCTTCTCAAAACGACTGTCCGGAAAAAACACGGGTTCTTACAGTAGTTTAAATTCTTATTGATCTAAAAATGAAAGGAATGGATACTCAAGAAAATTAATCAAAAAAAGATGATGAAAAAAATGGATATTAAACAACCTTTATGTCCAAAATGTTGGAATAAGCACCAAGGAAATCACCTTGAGGGTACTTTAAGATTATTTTACTTTGAAATATAGCGTCATTGGGCATCAAAATATCATAGAAAAATGAATATTTTTTTAACACATTTTAAAGGAATAGATTTCATCCTAAGGTACCAAAAATAATTTAATGTCTTATCTATGGAGAACATGGGAATTATCTAATCCAATTCTCTAATCCAATGAGTAAATAAGACGGTGAGAATATTTTAAATCCAAGAATAAAGTTAAAATTTAATTCCAATACAATCAATACTCCTAAAGTGGATCCTCATATTTAATGTACATGTACCCTCCAATTTGGTGTTGTATATTCCTTACTAAAATTTGATTATAGGAACTCTATTATACCTAATAAGTTATCTAAGATCATTGAATCACCACCCTGATGAATTTATTATTAAATAAATATTCTAGTGGCATGTTTATTGCATTATAATTTTAATATTATAGTAATGTGTCTAGTATAATTAATATTTTCCTTTAGATAAATTTAACATGATTTTAGTGATGGATTGGCTCACTCCACTTAGATAAAAATTTATCTGGAATAAGAGAACACATTTCATATTAATATACTATATTATATAAATGTAAGGGTGATAATAAACAACTTATAGAAACAAACTATATATTGGGGGTCTTGATACCAAATAATCATAGACACTTAGACCAAATAGTGGGAAAAAATAAGCATGTTATAAGGAAAAAATATATGTTCCCTATGTTTTAGGATTTTTCATTATATAGAAATTATACATTGAGTCGTGACTAGATATTAGATACCATTTAATAATTTTATTATTATGTGGTAATTAAATTTGTAGAACGCAATTTATTTAAGGTTTGGAATACAACTACCTGATATTTCATAGAATGTTCTCTTTAAATAATTAATATATTCAATAGATTATTTCACAAACAAAACCAAACTAAAAGAGTCAAGGAAAATTTTATTAATATTATAAAAAAATATATAATAATAATAATAACTTCTTGTAAATAAAATTATAATAATTAACGAAATATTATTACTTTTAGAGGATAGAGAACAAATGAGACTTAATATTAAAATGAGTTTTTCATTATCAAATAAAATTTTTTAAAGTATCTTTTATTTTATCCTAATAATTAGATAAACCAATATTAAATATAATATTTAATTATATTAACTAATATATTATCAATATTTCAATAATAAATTGATTAGAAATAATATTAAGAACACTTAATGTTTAAAAACATCATTTTTAAATAAATTTAGTTTTTCTTTATATTTTTTATCTTTATATAAAAACTAATTTTAAAAATTATAGATTTTGAATTAGATAAAAATAAATTATATTTTTATTAATAATATCAAAATTAGTTTGGCCTAAATTTTTGAGACTTTTCTAAAAAAAATTAGGTAAATAGTATAATATATTAATACTTCAATTTTCCAATCATTATTATATAAGTATGACTTAGAAATTTATGAATCCAATTTATTGAAAAAATACATATTTTATAATTCACACTTTACATTTTTGAATGTTGATTATAGTTTAAAAAATAATATTTTATATTTTAAAACTTAAGTAAAATTTTTCTCAAAATGTATTTTAATACATTATACATTTATTATATTAAATTTCATTTTTACCACTTTTAGAAATTAAATCTAAAATAATTATTTTCATTATCAAATAACTTAATGTGTTTGATTTATTTTTAGGAATAAAATTAATTTTCCAAGGTAAATATTAGTTATCCTGGAAAATTGGATTTTTTCAAACAATAGTACATTTAAAATTATTTTTTCTTTTTCATTGAATGGATCTATTTGAAATTTATAATCTAATATGAATTATATATATATATATATTAATACTCATTTAATTTTAAATCAATTTTAAAAAATATTATAAAAACCTAATAGTTAAAATGTGATCTTTCTACAAAAAAATATGTTTTCAACACAGCAAATGTTTTGATTTAAAAGTTAATTTTATCCTAATTAAAAATTAAATTATGTTAAATGGATCCAGATTTTGATTCATAGAATTTTAATTCAGAAATATGGTTCATATTATAGTTTTTTAATAAAATAATTACCATGATTAATATTTAATCAATATTAATACGGGTAAATTAAGTAAATAACGTATCTCATATTTTTAATAATTAAAATATCACTTAAATATTTTATAAATCCATGACACATATTAATGTAATAATTCCATTTCACACATACCATTTCATCATCTAATTCACATAACTCACCAAAACAACCTAACACCCATGTGATTATATTCTTACCCCTTATCTTACTTTTATTTCTACAAAAAAACTTATTTCACCTCTAAAAGAAGCTCACTCCAACCCATTCTCTCATCCCTATCCACTTTAAATGAATTAATCCTAATTTTTCTTTTTTAATCTCTCTATAATGGACTTCCAATGAGTTCTTAAGGTTCTAATGATTACCCCAAATCATTAATAAGTTTCATAGAAAAGAAAGTGTTATCATACCACTCCTTTTAATTCAAGTACTTATTTTGTGATATGCCATACTTATTTCCATATAAAAATACTTCCATGTGTTCATAATAAATCCTTTACTGTATTAATGGTGAAATAATGATTATAGATTAACCTTATCACTTATTAACCCCATTTCATAATCCCTTTTCTACAGCCGTCATGCAGCTGAAATCACTCTTTGATTCTCTCCCTTGTCTTTTAAATTCAAGCACTTACTTTGATATATGCCTTTTTATTTCCATGTGATTATTCTTCTATATATTCAAAATCAATAATTTACTATCCAAATTATTTAATATTGATGATATACTACCTTTATCAATCATTAAACCCATTCCATAATCCTTTTTTACATCTATCATGCTGCTAAAATCAATCATTGATTTTCCATATTCATGTTTGTAATACCCATCTCTAATATCCTTCAAGGGAATCCATATAAATGATTTATATACAAGTATATGGATAATAAAAAGTTTATTAAATAAATTATTAATATATTAATGTTTTTTATAAAGGATCTGAGAGTTTATTTGATTAATCAAGTAAATAAGGAAAGGGTTTTCTTCTCAATAACCATTCATTCATGTATTCTTTGATATTATGACCAAATATTTTTTTTGTATAGTGTAACTAATTACCCTTAACTTATAACAAAATAAATTATTTTTAATTTTAAAAACATCACTTCCATTTTTGACCTTAATTAATGTTTCCTATGATTGATATATTCTATGAAATATAATGTTTTTCCTAACTCAATAGGTTTCTTGAGTTATAATAATTGTCATTAAGCTTAGTCTTGGATTTTATATAGTACAACCTATTTATATATTAAGATAATTTTTTAAAACCTTCTTTATTGATGTTTATTCATTCTTGAAAATTCAACTATGATAGGAATAATTATCATCCTCTTTAATGATGGTTTTATATCCATGTCCATATTTTCCTTTCCAACTAATGTTCTTCTTTATACATATAAATACAACTATGTGTTTTCTCATGTGACCTTTGTATTTTCAATATCCATTTTAAAAATTATGTTTTGGTTACAATTTTCATATGTGGGTTTTAAACAAAGGTATTTAAAAATGTTCAAAAGTTTTTCCATCCTTTTAAGATAGAATTTTTTATCTTCTAATTTACATTACTTTTTTTTAATTTTTATGCCTTTTCAAAACCCTATTATTAGAGAATATTTTTTAAAAGTAAAAATTTTCAAAAAAAAATCACTTCACATTTTTGAAACCTTTATGTCTTTTAATGAATCCACTATTAGAAGCTAATTTTTTTCAAAAAAAAACACTTTACCTTTAAAAAATGAATTTTACAAGAAACTATATCTTCTTCTTCTATAATAAAGATAAAATTATTTTCTAAAAACTATTTTATGGTTTCACCACTAGTTTCCTATATATATCTAGAGGATTTATTTATTTTAAATTTTTATTGATGAATCACCATATAAATGTTTTTATGAAATAATATATTGTTATTATTGAATATTGGTTATCAACCACTTAAATACTGGACGTCAATTTTAGGGATTCCATCTTGAAATATTATGAAAGTGATTTTTATTTCCTTGGGTTCTTTATGAAATGATGATAAATTATTTTATGTGTAAAAATGTTTATGGATGATGGTGGATGGGATCTTATATCTCCCTCAAATGAATTGGTTTAATTTTTATTGCATTATCTCAAAAGTGTACATGGGAGGATTTATCTCAATCCAAAGGGTATATAGGAGAAATTTTCTCCAACTAAAGGGATGTATATGGGGGTTTACCCCAAGCCTAAGGGGACACTGGAAGTTTTATATGAAGCCTAAGGGTAATGGTAAGATTATCCCAAGCCCCAGAATATATAATGGCGGTTATACCAAGACTATTGTTTCATTAATTTCATCATGGGAAGCCTTGACATAAGGTTTGTATTCATATGTTTATTACATAATCTTATTCCATAATCTAGTGCCCATAAATTTTTTCTTTTACAAAAGTTTAATGTCTCATGTTTACGCATATATTTCCCATGGTATAAGTTTTTTCATTTGAGATTTCATTTCATCCTAACATGATTTATGGACTACAATTATTGTTCTATGTTCTTTTTAATAAGAAACTTCTCCTCTTCCCATGTGTTCTCATTTCTTTATGATCTAAATATTAATGAAATATTGATCTATTTTCCCTTACTGATTGTTTGAGCTGGCCCTTTTATTATGATTCCATTTCATAAGATTTTAGGATTCTTATAAAATAATATATGACTAGAATATGGTATATATAAGCATGGTTATGGATAAATATTCACAAGTTTTGTAAAATAAGTTTTTAATACAACTAGTCTTCAATACACTAAACCATCAGGTTCTTGGATTGTGTGGATTTTTGTTAAATATATTATTTAATTTGTGATATTAATATATTATTTAAGTAATGTTTAGATGATGATACTATAGTTGGTATCAAATAAGTGTTTAGTAATTTTTGGAGGTTAGTTTATTTACCTTTTGTATTAAGTTTAAATAACCTTAGTGAAAACCCAAGATATGAGTCTATGTATATGAAGATATCATGAAATGCTAGTAAAGACTTTTGTAGGTCGTTTTTCTATAAATATATCTTTATCTAGATACTAAAAAGTTAAGGGTGTTGTGGAATAGATCCACATATGGTTTAATCACTATGAAATGGTTTGTTGAGGATTGACTTGATCATCACTCTAATGCATGATGAGTGATCCAATGAAAACACACCTTCTTGGAAACACTATAGGTATATAATTTGGTTGATAGTATCCAATTTATGAACCACCATGAATGATTGATTTCCTAGTTACATTAAGGGATTAGGATTCAAAGTATTATATATAACCCAACTAGAAAAACCTAGGATAAACTAATATCGATATAGGATGTTCTAAAGGAACAAAAGACCAATTTGATAATATAAAATAACAAAGAATTTTATGGTTAAATTCCTTTGATGATTATTATAATTCCCCATTTTATTAATGTTTCATCACTATTTTCAAACATTTTAGTTTTATTAATGAATAGAATAATAAGGAAGTGAGTTATAAATGGGTGTGAATAGAAATTCAGGGACTATCTCAATGATAATATCATTAAAATGGGAGAAGGACTGATAAATTTGGTGATTATTCCAATGAAACTATTTTGAAATTTGATTAGAAATATAACCATAGATGAAATCCAGAGTGAACCAAAGATGAAACATATATATAATCATGAAAATTCATGAATTAATATGATAAAAGAAGGAATATTAAACCACCATTAGGTCTAAATGTGGGAAGAATCACCAAAACAATTTCCTCAAGGGGATTGGAATATTCTTTAGTTGTCGAAGTGAGTGTCGTTTAAGATCAAACTATCGAGGAAAAATTCATATTTTGGTTAAAATTATTTAATGTATGATATTTTATCCCAATGTTCCATTAATAATTCAATGTATTATTTGTGGGGAACTTGGGTATTATACAATTCAATGCCCAAATATATGGACTAACCAAGATTATGAACATCAACAACCTAAAAGACCAAGAGAACCATGGAATAGCTATGAAATCATTTCTCCCAAAGTGGATCCTAATATTTAAGGTTCACGTACCCCCCCCCCCCCACCCATAAATTTGGAGTTGTATATGTCTTATTGAAATTTGATTCTTGTAACTCTAGTATTTCTTAAAATTTTTCAAGGATAATTAAATTATAACCCTCGTGACTTTATTATCAAATATATTATCTATTGGTATGATTATCATATTCTATGTTTATTTTTATAGGAATTTTCCACGTGTAAATATTATTATTCTTTCTTTAAATATATTTAACATGATTTTAGTGATATATTAGCTCCCTAAACTTAAAAGGAAAGTTATATAGAGTAAGAAAAACCAATTTCATATTAAATATTTATATTTTATCAATGAAAATATTATAATAAAAACCATTTTGAAAAAAATTATATATTTTGGTCCTTGATAAAAAATAATAGTAGAATATAGGGCCAAATAGTTGGATAAAAACTCAATATTAGAGATAAGATTATTTAAAAAAAATATTTATTCCATAAGTTAGTAAGATTTTAATTTCTCTAGAAATTAAACCTTGAGACAGGACTAATAATTATATACTATTAGAAAATTTCATTTGTATGTTATAATTAAAATTATAAGGGTGAAATTTATTTAAGGGGGAGAATATAATGATATGAGGTTTCACTATATATTCACCTTAAATAAATAATAAATTAAATAGCTTGTTTCAAACGCAATAAGAAAACAAAAAAAAATTAGAGGCATGTTATATGAATATTATTAATTAAACTATAATAAAAATAAAATCGACTAGTAAATAAAATTATATTAATTAAAAAAAATTTAATTTAGAGAATAATGAATTAATAAGATCTAATAATAAAATGAAATTTTATTTCTCAAATAAAATTTTCAAAAGTATTGCATATTTTATCCAAATAATTAAATAAAAAAATATTAAATATAATATCGTATTATATGAAATAATATATTAGAATTATTTAAATTATAAATTGATACAAAATAACATTAAAAACACTTAATGTTTAAAAACATCATTCTTTAATAAAAGTATTTTTTTCCTTATATTTTTTATTTTATTTTTTAAAAAATATCTATAAATTTTATAATCCAAATTTGAGAAAAAATAACGTCATCTTATTTATAATGTCAAGTTTATATTATCATGACTTTTTGATATATTTTTTTAAATATATGTATTTTTAGGTAAATAGTGAAATATACTGATACTGCAAATTTCATTTCTTTGATACTATATATAATAATTAATTAAAAATTTATGAAACCTTTATTTGATAAAATATGTATTTTATAATTGAAATTATTAATTCTAAAATATTGATTATATTTTATAATCCTATATTTTATATTTTAAATGTTAAGAGATATTTTTCTTAAAAAAATTCATACATAATAAATTTATTATTTTAAAATCAATTTTTACAAATTTTAAAATTTAAACCTGATAATGTTCTTTTCAAGATAAAATTATTTAATTTATTTAATAAAATTTCATTCATAAAATTAAGTTTCCATGTTAAATATTAGTTACCATGGTGTAATGGTTATTTTTCAAAGAATAATACTTTTCAAAATATTGTGTATTTTTAAATGAAATTGATCTATTTTAAATTAAGAATATAATATTATATTTAAATATTTATAGAAATAAATTAAATAAATTTAATTATTAATAAATTTGAAATAATATTATGAAATCATGACCATTAAAACGTAATCTTTTAATAAAAAATAGTTTTTTTACACATTATATATTTTGATTTAAAAGTTATTTTTCTCCTATTTAGAAATTAAATTTTGTAAAATTATTCCCAAATTTAGATTAATTATATATAAATTTTTTAATGTGTGTCATACTATAATTTTAGTAATAAAATAATTTCCATGATTAATTTCTAATCAACATTAATAATGGTGAAATGGTTAATTAAAGTATCTTGAATTTTTAATAATTAAAAGGTCACTTAAACATTCTAAAAATATTTTTTAGGTATTAAATTAATAACCATTTTTTCCACATACCATTTATTTATTTAATTCATCTAAATAACCTAGTCCACCCAACAACCGTGTGATTTCATTCTTATCCCTTTCATAACATTAGTTTTCATAAAATAATCCATACTTTTCACCTATAAAATGAGCATACTCCCAGCCATTATTTAATCCTTATCCACCCTAAAGGTATTGATCATTAATTTATCTTTAAAATCCCTCTTTAAATCCCTCCAAATCAATTTCTAGGTTTCTAAGGATTCATTATAATATTTAAGAATCTAGTTAGCAAGGTTAGGTTTCTCCTCCTTCTTTTGATTCAAGTAATTATTTTGTGATAAGCCCTTTTGACTTCCATTTGAATATTATTACATGTTTTCATAAAAATCATTTATTATCCAAATTATTCTATAATGATGATATATTACCTTTATCACTCATTAAACCCTTTTCATAATCTCTTTTGTGATGTTTTCATTTTTCTAAAATCACTCTTTGAATATCTCCCTCTTTTCAAAACAAGAAATTCTTTTGCTTTAAGTCAATTTATTTTCATGTTATTATGATTACACATATTATTAATCAATACTTTACTATCCAAATTATTTATTATTAATTCGATACAACCTTTATCGCATATTAAACCCATTCTATAATCCTTTTGGGTACCCATCAAGCTGTTGAAATCGTTACATGATTTTCCATCTTCATGTTATGAATACCCAACTCTAATATACTTTAAGGGTATCCAAAAAAATAATTTTATACAAGTTTATAGATATTTTATGTTAGGTGATTAAGATATTTATGTTCTTTATGCATGATATATGATATCATTTTACTAATCATGGAAACAAGGTAAAGGTTTCCATCTCAACTAGCCTTCATTGAGACATGCTTTTATTATAAACCAATCTTCATTTGTATGGTTTAATAATTATCCATTTAACTTATAATATCATAAATTTTTGTTTAACATTGAAACTTCACTTATATTCTTTATTTTCCTTATTTTATGGATATGATTGATATCTTACCTAAAATTTAATGGTTTTCATAACTCAATTAGGTTCTCAAGTTTTAACAATTCTCTTTGATATTCATATTTCATTTTACATAGTATAACCTATTTCTACATTGGGATAGAAAATACAAATTTAAATATTCCTCATTGATGAGTTATCTTACTTCATGAAAATGAAACTATGATAAAAGTAATTATCATCCTCTTTTATGTTTTTTCCCTTCCTTGTCCATAACTTACTTTCCCACAAATATTATCTTTTATACATAAAAATATAATTAGGTGTTTTCTCATCTGAGCTTTATATTTATTTTTTAATTTTTAAAACTTAAATCTTGGTTACTCATTTTTATATGGTTTTTCAAAAAAAGTACTTACAAATGTTCAAAAGGCTTTCTATCATTTCATAATCAAGTCTTTTATATTATAGTACACATTCTTTTTTATAACCTTTTGGTATTTTCAAAACCATATTGTTGATGTTTTCTTTTTAAAGTAAAATTGTACAAATTATTTATAATTTTTCATTTTGGAAACCATCATTCATTTTCATGGAACCTCTATAGGAAGTTACTTTTTGAAAAATTATTTTTTTTTTCAAAAAATTTCACTTCACCTTAAAAAAAATGAATTTCCAGAATAACTATAGCTTTATTTTTATTCCAAATATTAAATAATTATATAAAAACTATTTTATGATTTCACCACCATTTTTTTATTTAATTATAAATTAAATATTTATTTGGATTTTTTTGCTGAATCACCTACTAAATGAAATTACCAAATAATTTATTTATAAAATTATAATATTAAAACAATCATAGGATTATTTTTTGATAATTTTCAAAAAAGATTGATTTTCAAGTGAATATTGAAAAATAATAGTTTTTGTTGAGAACTGTGTTCTCTTCAGCCATATAATAAAAATATATATTTATAAGAGGGTTTATGTAAAATTAATTATGTTATATTAAAAATAATCCAATTAAGTTAGTTTTTATCAATTTTATTTCAAAATTGAGTATTAAAAACTCTTTAATACATAAAATGTTTTTTTCATAAAAATTATTTTATACGTGTAATAGGATTTTACATTAATAATTTAAATTGATCACTATTATAGAATAAAATTAATTAAATTCGAGTATTCTATAATCAATAATTTTTTTTAATATTTTTCTAATATTTTTCTATTCCTTGGATAATAATAAATTTGGATTTATGCTTAAAAACTGTATTTTTTAAAAAACTGGTTTTCAACATATTTTGTGCACTTATTTTTAAAATTAATTTATTTAATTTGTAGGTATTGAATATGGTAACATTTATTCCATATTTATAATCAGGATGTTCAAATTTTATAAAAAAATTCCTTGTATTTTTTTCAATATGAATAGTAACCATGGTAAAATTTACCAACTCGATACAGTATAAATTGGGTTAATCTAGATTAGATCAAAGTGATAAGGACACAATTTTTCATCCTAATTATTATTGGATTAATTTATTTCGACCCTTATCACCTTAGGATTTAAATTTATTTTTTATAATGAATATTTTTCCATGAAAATGAACTAATTAATATTTAAACAAAGAAAGTTAGAAAATTTAACTCTCTTAATATTAAATATCTCTTATATATCCAAAAAGGGAAAAAAGAAAAGTTACGAATGGATATAAATCTATATTTTGATATTAATTAAATTATTTTCATGATGTAAATTTACTTATCATTTTTATAAATTTTATAATTACCTTTAATTCATATGAAACACCGAAACAATATTTCGTTGATTAATAAAAATATAATAAATGGTTTTAACAATATTAAAAGTAATATATTTTTACTGAGTTAATGTGTGTCGAAATTTTTTTAAATGAATATGACATATTCATTCTATGTTAAATAATTATATTTCAATTCTAACTTCCTCTTTATTTCTTTTAATTAAAATTAAATTCATAGTTCCTAAATTGACAATAATGATATTTAATGAAAATAATATTTTATTAAATTACATAAAAAATATTAAAAATATTAAATGGGGATAGGAGTGATAATATATGGTCTAAAATATCATTTATTCCCCATTTATAGTCCATTTTGAATCATTTTTCTTGATAATATATTTAATATTTTTTAATCTTTTAAGAAATTCTGAGAGTGTCCCACCCCTAAATTATAAAATGGAACCCATAATTTCTCTTCTTCAGACCACATTGAGCCTTATAGATCAAAAAAACAATATCTCTTATAAACTTCCCAAAAAACATTTTATATGTTTCGGTATTCCCAAAATACCAACACTGTATCCCTTAAGATGGGATCTAAAGATGTCGTTTCAAAGAAGAGATAATCACCTTCACTAATCACTTTATTTTTAATTCTTATTTGACCTCTTATAAATATATTATATTATTCATAAAATAATAAATTAAGAATCATAAATATACTTAAATGTTTTTATGTTTATGAACCCACATTTATTCACCCTATTTCGATCAAATGGGAAGTGAAAGTATCACTTGTGTGTACGTACAACTTACAGTCTCCACGCAGCGATACAATTCATTTCTCATTGCCATATTTTATTGATGGGTATTTTTATGGGTTTAATGTTTATATATGATAATTATAACATAATTATATATATATATATATATATTAAATGATAATATCATATCTACCTTCTTAACTTATAAACTTTTGGAAAACAATACCGTTATTTGTGCGTACATGTGGACTACAATCTCTTTGAAGAGATGCGTTCTGTTTTTCATTAATTTTTTACATAGATTATAATAAGGATGTATTTAATTGGTATAATGTATATATATGATATATATGATATATATGATAAAATAATGATTATGTGAAGGTGATTTATTATTTACCTTCATTCAATCCTTCAAAAAATGAAAAATGACATTCATGTGTTCATATGACCTACCGTCTACAAGAGTGGTGTAATTTATTTTTCTATATATACCTTTAGGAATTAATGTAAACATATATATAATGAAAATATTTTCTATTTATATAATTATTAAAATTATGAATATTATTTATCCATTATAAAATAACCTGGGATAAAACTACATAACCAAAAAATACATGAAAAGAAAAGCATATATCACCCAAAACAACGATTTTAATAAAGAATTATAAAAAAACAAGTGATAAACTGTTATAATAAAAACATATATGGTATTATATATATTATTATAGTTATATTATATATTTATAATAAATATATATTTATTGTACAAGAGGTTTAAATGTGTATGAATAAAGTAAGACCTAAGGTAAATAATTTTCACATCACTTTTATTTCCATAGGAAACATGCCATATTCACCACTTGTTTTTTTAATTAGTATATAAACTAACCATGAATGTATTTTATAATTATTAAGATGAATATTATAGGAATTTAATTATCCATCAATGTTTCATTATTTTATTGGGAATATAATTCAAATAGTACCAAAGTTGTAAGGATTTATGTTACAATCTCATTATTTATTGGAATATTTTTTGACTAAGTTTCAAATGATGGAATATTATTATATTACAATAAAAACTCGTAAAACTCATTATAATTTTTTTATTTTTCAAAATATAAATTTTTAACATTCATTTTTATCACATTAATTACTTAATAGATTGAAAATATATTTTTACAGAAAATAAAATTTATTTACCTCTTAGATCAAAAAATATCTTTCCTACATATATCAATTTTCTAAAAATATTTTAAATAAGGTTTTTAATATTCTCCTATAATTTTTTTAAATTCAAATTTTCCTTTGTTTTAATTTTTAGAAAATGGTTTTCAAATAAATGTTTTTTCATTTTCTGAATAAATTATTTTATTTTATTTTTACGAAATAATGAAATGAATTTTTTTAACTTATATGGTATGAAAATAATTTCCCATAATCATTTCCACTCAAGGATTTGAATATTCATTTACAATTTTTCATAGATATTTTGAAAGAAAATAATTTTTCTATAATATATTCAAAAAATTAGATTTCATAGAATTTTTATCAAAATGGAAAGAATATTTTCTCAAGAATTGTTAATGAAATTTTAATGGTATTTCTATTCATCAAAGACAAAAAACCCATTATGTGAAATATGGTTTACTAGGGATATGATACAAGGATACCATCCTTATTCTTTATTTAGATGTTTTACGTTTATAATGAAATGATGTGTATGAAATCCATTTTTTCCATGGGTTATGGTATTATTAAATCATTAAATCTTTATGAAACTCATTTCTTTTCCATGGTTTATGCTATGATGAAATGTTTATGAAACCCATTTATTTTCATGGGCTCTGATATGATGAATTTTTTATGATCTTGTGAAACACATATGTATGGTTTTGATTTTTTAAAAGGTGTTTATGTTATAAATCAAAGACGGTTGTTATGTTATAACCAAGGATGGTGGTTAAGTTATATAAAAGGATGGTGTTCATGTTATAGTTGAGGATTGGTGGGCCTAGAATTATATATCCATCCATTACATTGGTTAATGATTGATATCTCATGCGATAAATAAGAATAGAATGGAAAGTTAACCCAACTCTGTATGGGACTTTGTTCACTATGATTGTCTTGGGATTTAACCTTGACTAGTATGTTGGAATGGGGAGTGAACCCAAACTAATATGATAGTATTTGAAATAAGAAAATTATAGAATAAAAAAATTATGTAATAATGAAATGATTTTTTATCTTATGCCACAAACTCATGCCTTGTGCTATTATTATTCTCTCATGATCATGTTCTTCGATTCCTTTAGGATTCTAGTCTTATGAACTGCCATGATTTCTTCCATGACTCAAAATTATAATCTCTAATATGTAATTAATATTCATCTAATAATATCTAATATCTATCTATGAAAATTATGGTTCATTATAGCTATATGGTAGGATTTATCCCAAGCCCAAGGGGTATACTGGAGGGTTTTTTTAAAGCTGGAGGGGTTGATTTATCCTGATACTAAAGGTACATGGGAGGATTATCATAAGGCAAAAAGGTATAAGGGTGGTTATCTCAAGTCTTCTATGTTATAAATGTCTTGGTAGGTATCCTATACATTTTTTCTAGTCATTTTTTATTCCATACTCCTATGCTCCTTGACTCATGTTTAATATATCATGATTAATCACTCATTTTTACATGGTATATATTTGTTCATTTAAGTTTTAATGTCATTATATCATGACATATAGACATCTCTTATTATTCAATGTTATTTTTAATAATAAGTTTCTCACCTTCTCTTTTATTCTCATATGCTTATGATCTGGCCCTTGATTTCATATTTATATGTTTTCCCCTTACTATGCATTCAATATCACTCCTTATTTCTGAATGCTCAGGGTTTGGAAGATGATTATATCATATGATATGTCTAACTAAGGGTCTAGAGGGACACTATTATGGATACTTGTTCATAAATGTTGTAAAATAAGTGGTTTATATAGCTAGTATCATATAAACTAAACTTTTAGGTCCTTGTGTTGTGCAACTATATGTGAGATGTATTATTTAATTCATGATATAAAAGTAGTATTTGTGTCATTTTTATCACGGGCCTCCATAGTTGGTATCAGGTAAGGTTTTTGTTATTTTTTATATTATTTTAGTTACCTTCGGAATTAAGGTTAGAGAACCTTAGTTAAAACCTTAGAGATTAGTCAATATATATGATGATATCCTAAAATAATAGTAACTTGTTTACTAAGTGGTTTTCCTATATATACATCAATTTATAGATAATGGAATGTGAATACTACTATTTCCTAGATAAACCTAGGTGTAATCACTATGAAAATATTTAGTTTAGTATTTTATTAATCATCAACTTGATGCACGATGAGTGAGTATATACATTTGGTTAGAAACTCCAAGGGGATATACATTGTTTGATCATATACCCTTTACAAACCACTATAAATAATTTTTTCCTTAGTTACGTTGAGGGACTAGGTTGAGAATTATAATATAACCCCACTTAAAGTAATGTTAAAAAAAGATCGATATAGGTTGAACAAAAGACACTATAGGGAAAATGTGATAATGTAAAAGAACAATAAGTTTTAAGGTTAAAATCATTTATTATTATAATAATTCCCTTCCATTTTTAATGTTTTGTCACCCATGTCAACCCTTGTGGTTTTAGTAATGGTCGTAACCAAAAGAAATTGTTTTATCAATGGGTGAGAGGGAAAATTCAGTGGTTATCTCAATAATCAACCCATTAAAATGTTATATAGACAGAGAAATGTGGTTCTTCTTCTAAACCAACTATTGAGAAATTTGATTTATAATGTAACCATAGTAGAAATAATAAGTGAAAAAAATAATATGAGGATAGAGACTCATAATAAATCAGGTGATGGAGTTCATCAAAGAATGAATATTCAACAACCATTATGTCAAAAATTTGGGAATAATCACCAAGAAAATTTCCTCAAGTGGATTGCTTTCTGACCCCCTCCCACCAAAGGAACCCCTCCTTGGATGGAAATGAATAAAGAGAGATAATGAAACCCAAGTCCCAACCCTAGTACGCCATGTATTTATGACAAGTGTCAAGGCTATAAAAATATAACAAATGGTAGGTATTATCCTCTATAATAGTAGGATTAGGATATTGAAAAAATGTACAGTAATAAACTCCATAAAAATGTAAAAATGGAAAAAAAGCATCCCATAATTCATGTATAATGTAAAAAAATAGCCTCTAAATAAATACCCAAAAGAAAAGATAAGTTAGATACAAACAAAAACTCCAAAGAAAGAGCTATAAATTTCTATCAAGGTCTATGATGTCCTCTTAGAAACATGAATATTGTTTTTATATACATAGGTTGAGCATACAATTACACTCATTAAGATCAAACCAAATTTCTCCCATTAACATGTGAAAAGAAACATACTATTTAACTCATTTCCAAATATAAAAACCAACAACACCTATGCAGGTCAACTAACCAATCCAATCATCACTAATGAATCCTCACTAAATAACACATCCATGTATAATAACATAATAAAAATCCAATTGATAAGGGTTCCTTACACTAATTTCCCATTATGATGATGCTCTCATAGCCTAACTACATATTTCATGGTACTATCATCTCCTTTGTATTACAATGCTACCCAAACACACCTTGTCCATCAAATCACATCACATCACATCTTTCTCAAAGACACCAGGTCCATCAAATCACATAACATCTCTCCAGAAGATGCCTGGGCTATCACAGCATGTCATATCTCTCTTGAAGACATCTGGGTCATATCAACACATCACATCTCACCTAAAGAAACCTATGATATCTCATCACATCACGACCATAACTGTAATATTATTGTATCATGAACGTGAAGAAAATAAACCATGTTCCCTCCTACTACCATGCACTAAACCCACCATAATTCATCCCATAATCTCATCAAACAACAACCACTATTTTACTTTTGAACTTTTTCTATCACAACTTCTGAATAGATAAATCTCCTATAATAGAAAGTGGGGATGTGTGGGTAACCAAACATCCATCCTCACCATTTAGATGTTGGAAAAAACACCCCCAAAATATTTGGTTTTCAGTATAGAGTGCACAAAATGGGTGGGAAGAGTATAGAAATAATAATTAATATAAAAGGTGCATATATATATATATATTCACACACGAGACCAAATTATGTTTTCATAATCAAATCAAAAACCAAATCATGACATCACCACATAAACTCACATCACCGCCACTTTTTTTCCACCACTAAATGAGAAACACCGCATGTCAATCCAAAATCCAAAAGCCACATTTCATATTATTTTCTAATTTAATTCATTTTCTATTTTTCAAAATATCAATAAATTTACATTGTCCATACCATTTATCTCAAAATAAACATCAACCATATTTGAGCACAATATCAATTTTAGTCCATTCATTTGTTAACCATTCAACCCATTCCATTAACATTCATTATTAACCAATTAATTTTGATTTTAACAAAGAAACAGGCATAAAAGATAAACCAAAATAAAAAATAACACTTCATCCTCATGCCAACAAACCCCACAATATCAACATTCACATCACCACATCTTTTCATCAGGTATTCCTTATCATAAATATAAAATCCATCACATCTTCCCCATAAAAAAACAATACAACTCATCACATATCACAACCACACATCAAAACTTCCACGTACCACATATAATTCTCATCACTTCACCACCACATATCAAAAACACATATCACCACCCCACAACACAACCACATATCACAACACTTTTCATGTCATGATTACATAAAAATTTTCATATTTAGAAATGGGGTTTTCATCGCTTCCAATTCGTTATTTTAAGGGGATTCTCCAACAATTCAATGTTTATAGGGGAAAACATTTCATTAAATAGATATAAGAGGTTATCAAATTTCCTTTAATGAGATATCATACAATCACAAAACATGGTTCCACAAACAAACCACCATGACACAAACAAAGACCCCAATGGCCACAATTTTTAGTAAGGAATAGGGATCACAAAATCATATAATAATTCAAAAAATGAAACCAAAACCATCCCTCAATGAATGTATAGTGTAAATACATTTAAGAATATCCAAAAAATATATAACATAGAAACATAACAAAAAATCCAAACCTTGATCTATAATTTTCATGAGCGTTCGATGAAGTCCTCTTGGAAACCTAAAAATTGTATGTATAAAAATATGTTGAGAATACAAGTACAATCTATAGGAGCATACCCAAAGTATCCCATGCACATGTGAAAATGAGCATACTAATGCACCCATGAGAAAATAGAAAAAACAATAGAACCTATGTAGGTTAGGTAACTTATCCCATCCTCCCTGAGGAACACTCACTAAATAATTCATCCAAGTATGATAACATAATAAGAAGTATATCAATAAGCGTACTCTGCACCACTTTCCCACTGAGATTATGCTCCCAAACCCCAAAAATGTACACTATGTCACTCCTATGTATTTTATATAACAAATATACCCAAAAACACCTAGTAAATCACATCACATCACATATAATTTGAATAAACCTAGGCTATTACATCATATAACATCTTTCCTGAAGAAATTTTTTCTATCACATCACATCACATCTCGCTCAAAGACACGCGGTCCATATCATCACATCACATATCATTGGAAGATTCTAGGGCCATCACATCACATCTATAATATGAATAATAAAGTATCATGAACATGATGGACATGAACTATATGCCCTCCTCCTATTATGCACAAATTATAAGGTTTAGATCTTGGGTCGCTACAACATAGAACAAAGGACTATGTTGTGGGGGGAGTGAGCTAGTCCATGTAATTTTTGGTTTCACCATAATGATGTGGTGGAATTAAGTCCATACTTTAAGGTCATGATCTTCAACGTGGTTATTTTGATGCATCATAGTATTCTATCACATAGGGTTTTTTAGGGATTGTGTCATGGTGTCTTATACCATGTCGCAAAGCCTGTTTCCATATCATTTATAGAAAATGTTCCCAATGTTGTATTAAGGTGTTTAATCCTCTTAAAAATAATGTTACATTTTGAATCATACAGTTCATTTTGGGATTGAATTAGTGGAATTAAAGAGTCTTTTAATGATAGTTTTCGCATATGGAATGAATCTCTAGAGATTAGGGAAAATATTGATCATTCTCTCTTTATTTGGTATGGATAAATACATCTGATGCCTTTTTGAAGCACCTACACTCCATAGTTCATACCTTAAAACCACAAAGTATTGTGACTTGTCCTGGTTCTATACCGAAGGCCCTTCCTTTACATCATAGAATACATGTTCTAGTATCACCACATACCAAAGTTCCTTTCAAACACTATAATTCTCTATTGAATGGTGATTCCTACACTATAGTGGTATACCCTACACCGTAGTGATCTTATTTTAGTTCAAAATTTCACCATAGTGGATATCCATGCACTGTGGTGAACTTAAACCTTTTTAGAAGTGAGTTCCCCTACTTCATGGTGGTGGTTTCTAGTACACCTCCACACTGCAGCATCCTACCTTACATCATAGACCCTCCAATTTTTTCAAAGGACTTTCTTACTTTAACTCATGTAAGAATTTGGTTCTAAACTCCTGGGATTTTATTTGTTCTTCATATCTAGAACCCTTAACGTGTTGGTCTAACACTAGTTCTTGGAGTTCTTTCTATGTTGTAGTTCTAGATCTTCATTATTTTAATGGAGTTTCTCTTATTATTTTTTGGCGCATTTTTTGTATTACATCCTTAGGAGATCATAGTTTCTTTATGGGAGAAGTGATTAGATACTATTGTAGGAATTTTTCTTTTGTTTCAAGAACTTTGGGAGTTTGAGGTAGGATATTTTTTATTCTATTTTTATTAACATGAAATTGTAAATTGGACATGTTTTATCTGTTTGGATGGTAGTGAAATTAAACTAATAAATATTAAAATAGATTTAAGAATGGAATTGTTTTAATTTTGAAATATTACATTGTTTCTTTCCACTGTGATAATGTTTTTCCTCGTCATTTTCTATATAGTGTTCTTTCTATGATATTATTTTTATAGTATATTGATTTTCTTGGATTATCATGTCGATCTTGATGAAATTGGAAATGAAATTAAACCTAGTAATTAATTGGATATCTGAAGAACTTAATTAAGAGGCATGCTTAATAAATATGGTGTTTATCATAATTTTATGGTAATCAAATTGATGTAGGTATACACGTCTAATTGATTATATTATTCCATGTGTTTATAGAATTGGATAAAGAGATTTAAGAAAGAATTATTATTGAGAAAATTAATTATTAAAGTCATTTGAATGAAAATTTTTATTCTCCTAATCTTGTTAAATCCTGAAAACGCTAGGATATATGTTTAATTAATTTACAAACATATTATAGTTGATTTCTTTGGTTTCTCATAGTTATAACCTATGTAAATTTAATCGATTAATTCAAGATGGAATAGAAAGTGGTTTTTTTAGATTGGTTTTTGGGTCTTTGAGTTCCCACTTGCTTATGTAGGATGAATGTTTTGTGTTTGAGGTTGAGCGATCCCATTTTCTTATAAAGGATATTTTCCTTATTTTAAGGAAAATTTTATCAGTTGGAAATGTTTATTACTTTCTTCCTTCTTCTATGTTCCTCATATATGATCCTTGAGATGTGATGTGAACCTTATATGGCTAATGAGATGTAGACATGGAGTATTAATGTTGTTGAAGAAGTTGATTCATGTGAAGGAGAAATGTAGATTAATATACATGATGGTGTTAAGGATTGGAGTGGGATGATGGATTGAGTTAAATCTTGGATTACCATTATTATGGTGTTGAGTGATTGTATTATTTCTTATGAATCCATTTAATCATTGGATGGATGGGTTTCTTTTTTTATCTATATTTCCTTACTCTCTTCTTGATGTAGTTGGATGCGCCTGGTTATGTACATCTTTGATGGAAGCATTAGATGTTTTTCCTAAGCACTTAAAATTATGGAAGGGTAATATTTTTTAAAAAAAATTAACCCATGTAGTTGATTCGTTTAAGAACATAAAAATATTTGCAATATTGAGAAACTATAGACTCGGTTTGGATTATTCCTAGAGGGTAGGGACATTTCTTTAGGATAATAAATTGTGGTGTAATTGATGTTAAAATGTGGTTGATATAATCATAATAAAGTCAGTTAATAATATATTAATTAATTAATTAAAGGATAACTACAAAATGTAAATATGTAATTTAATGTCACTATTTTAATGATTGTGAACATATAAAACATATACTCTTTAGTATTAGTTTTTGGGTATTAGAGTGATGAAAACTATAGTTTATATTAGGACTTGGTTATTCCCATAATGTGGTTCTAAGATATATTATATCTTGTATGTTTTGTGATTTATATGCTACCCCAACCATATCAGTAGGGTGAATGAAACTCAATGGACTCTAGGAGGGTTTCTTCCTCAATATCTTGGTGGTGAGTATGGATGGGTTACAACCCACTCTAGCACTGCTCTCTTCTCTAGTTAGAATTATCTGTCGGAATGCACAATAGTTATTTTTTCCAATATATGTGTGTAAATGGATGTAATGGAGTGTGGTTATTCCACACACATATATCTCCAAATATAGTATCCAATGGTTATTATAGGTTTGATGTGTGTATAATGTGATGCATGGAGGTACCTTACTCAGTGTATATGATGTTATGTCTTGAGGTATAATACCCAATGTATGATACATGTCCTATGGGTTATAGTGGATCCTAGAAACTACTCAGTTACTATATATGTAGATGTGGATGCGATGGTGTGATAATGGGATGAATAATTTACATGTTGTGATACTTATCATAGGTGTCTTCGGTCTAACTTACTTTTTGAGATATATGGATCAGGATGTGCGATGTTTGGGAGGAGCGGGAAAATAGTGGAGAAGAGATAACAGGGTACCCTTGTTTTTTGTTACAATAATATATGATCTCTTTCATGATATACTTGCTGAGGGATAGTTATGGTGAGGTTGGAAACTTAGTGTACTAGTTTACATGATGAGTTATTCTCACTGTTTTTCACTGAGATTTGGCATGTTTTCATTATATTTTTTTACAAGAGGCTTTATAGATGATCCTAATGAGTATACCATTATTCTAACACAATAATTATATATTTCTTTCATGTTAGTAGGACCAGGTTGAAGATAAAACTGGATGTTATAATATCTTGGACTTATAGCACCTGTTTGGGCTTTGTTGTTTCTCCCAGGTTTATGTTTTGATACCTATAGTTTTCCTCCAGTTTTTTCTATTTTCTATGGAATTACCTAAATTTACAAGAGTTTTATTTTATACATATTTATGAGAAGGAGTTAATCGGTGCATCTATCTTATCTCTATCTTCCATATATTTATCTTATAGGGTAATTCCTCCCATTTGTATGTGTGGTATACCATCGGTGCTACTCGCCAAATCGGGCCTACTAGAAATGGGACTCTGGTGGTCAATATCTTCTTTCACTCATTGTTAGCCTAGTAGGGGTACTATTTTGTGTGAGGGGGTCATGAAAAAATGGTATCAATGGTTTTGGTTGAGGAATAAAATAGAGTTTAGAGTTATTCATGGGTGAGATTGCATGGGTTTGTAGGGAAATTGTGTTAGCTATGTTTTGTAATAAATATAAACATGGTAGGTTGGCTTGAATATAGGTATTTAGGGACCCCTTGTGATATGTTTCCTAGACTTTTAATTTTACCAATTTTGTTAAAATAAGTGATACTATTTATGATATAGAGTCCTAAGAAAGGTTCTTGCATCAATCTTCTTTGTGTATATGTTCTAAATGGGTAGAACTTGGGATAAGGTTAACCTTAAATAAAATAAAAATAAATAAATAAATAATTAATATTAAATGTTCCATCATCTATATTTAATATTATAACAATTTTTTATTCTTATATGTATGTCTCCATGTCAATGTCTATGTCACGTTCATATTGAAGATGTTCTGCATGATGTGCCAACAGATTAGCACAGAGTATAGGTTGATGATGAAGAAAATCATAGGAGGAAACTCTAAGGGTTTCAACACCCTATTCTATAAAAGTACGAGTTATAAATTTCATTCTTAGTGATAAAATACTGGTTGGAGGAGTTTTATATAGATTTCAGTTAGATCTATGATCGGGCACTGTGTTTTGTTGGCTCTGATGATGTTATATGGGGTAGTGAGGTAGTGGTGGATCTTATTCCTTGAGGATCATGAGGAGTTAACACTATCATAGAAGATGTTCTCAAACCATTTTGAGTAGTTATTATTTCTTTAACCATGAAGGTGGCTTGTTACCAGAGTTTCTTACCCTTCAATTTGGGAGCTCCATTGTGTGGTAGTTTGGGATCTAGTTTGAGGCACTTCTTCGATATTGTTCAGAATTGTTTTCATATGAGGTGGCTAAGTTTTTGAATTTTAGGGAATATTTTCATCCATATATCTATATTTCTTCCTCCATGTCAATGTTTTCGACTTATCTCAATCTTCTAGTGAGTGTAGTGGTTGCTAAAAGAATGTTGGCTAGAACTATATCATCATGTGAGGGGAGTCTTTAAGATTTATTATGAATCTGGGCTATGGTTCATGGTTTCTAGTTTCCTATATGTAAGAGATTTTTGAGACATCCAGAGGTAGGTCCCAACCCTCATCATCTTATATCTCTAGGGGATGAACCTCTCAAACCTTCCATGAGATCATATGTGTGTTTTTTTGAGACCATGGTCATAAATAGTGATTGTGATTGACCATTATGAGTAAGCAGCATGTGCCAAGTGTTCTAATTTAGACTCCCCCATTGATGAAATTTTAGATGAGGGGGAAGAAGCATGATGATCTATATTGGTATTAGCAAATAGTGGATGGGGTAGATAGATAATAGCCTTGAGATACTCATCATCCTTGGAGAGGAGAGAATAGTTGTGGAGTTATTCATCATCAAGGTTAAGGTGGAAATGCTTCCAGAGCCCTTGGAATTGACTACACTATTTTCAGATTAAGATTAACTATATATATTATACTGTGACTATGTTCTAGTATTGGGACATCACCATTATTTGGGAGACTTCGTATGTTTGTGTATATAGCCTTATGACGTTATCCTCAACATGGCTTGGTTGTGTTCAATGCAGGATTTCATGGATTACTTTAGAAGATAGGTTTTTTTATTTGATGATGATGGAGAACATATAGTTGTTCTTAGTGAGTGAGGCCATTGGATGGGTTAGAGGTGTGTTTCGTATTTTTCATCCTTGATGTTTGAGATGATACTGAGTTTATTAGATGTTCAACATATAGTTTTTTCTAGGGTTGTGTAAGAGTACACAGATTTCTTTTTTCAGGTGATTGTGGGTTTACCCCCTTGATGAGATATCAAGTTTGGGATAGAGAAACAATTAGGAACTCCTATAATCATGATGTCTCTATATAAGATGTCACCTTCTGAGTTGTGAGAGGTATGAGTACATCATGATGATCTCTTGAAGTTAGGTTTTTTTAAAGAGTGTTTCACCTTGGCATGCACCTTTTTTTTCATGAATATGGGAAGAATAAGTTTTCATTTTTTAACAAATACATTCACTCGAATCAAGTGAAATAGAAGAACCTTTATCCGATTCCATGTATTGATGATTTATTTGATCACCTAAAAGGATAATGTTTTTTTTCTGAAAAATCAATCTACGAACAGGATATCTTCAGATGTAGGTAAAGGATGAGGATATTCTAAAACATATTTTTTATTTCATCATGGGAATTATGAGTTTGTGTGATTTATTTTGATGTGAAAAAATGATTTTTCCATGTTAATGGGTTTAATTAAAAGTTTTTTTAGTGATTTCTTGGATTGGTTCATTGTGGTTTTCATTGAAAATGTATTTGCGTACTTTGTGTCTAAGGAGGATCAGGTAGAGCATCTGTGTTCTATTTTGGGAGTTATTCTTCATAAAAAGATATTTTTATAGTTTTAAACATATGAATTCTATTATCATGAAGTATGTTTCATGTTTTAGGTTGTTTCTTAGAAAAATGTATCCATGGAACCTTCGTAGATAGAGGAGGTTGTTACTTGGGTAGCCCCAAAGAATAATGTGGATGTGCAGAGTCTCCTTGGTATCCAGGCTTCAATAAGAGTTTAGTATCCAATTTATCTTGATTTGATACTCCTCTAATATTCTTTACTACAAATGATCTTGTGTTCATGTGTAATAACCATTTTAGGTATATTTTTAACTAAAGGATGTGTTGGTCAGTGCTCTTGGACCTTTTTTAGAAGTGGGAGTCTTGTTTGAGTTTTTTCGTAGCACATAGCATCTTGGGTTGGGATATATTATGATGTAAAAGATACTAGTTATTTCTTATGGTCTCATTAGTTACATCCTCATTACCATAAATATACCACCCATGATCTCGAGTTGGTGGTAAATTTTTTTCCTTGACTTTTTGGGGACATTAACTCATCGATGGGTGTTCCAAAGTTTTTATATATCATAAGAGCTAGATGTATGTCTTATCTAGGAATTACTTGAAATTAAAATAAATATGGGGGATGCAATTCCTATAGGATTATGGATTATTTATTTTTAATACATTAGGAAAGGGAAATATTTTGGTTTATGTTTGGAGTAAGAAGTCTCATAGTGATACTATGCATGAATCTCTATATTTATTGAGAGTGATGGAAGAGCTATCAACGATTCTCCTTGATATGGGTGAGTTTGAGTTAAAGTTTTTATTTTTTTTAGATAAAATTATATACATATTTAGAGAAATAGGTTGAGTCCCAACTAGGGGATTTTAAGGTGGAGGTTTGGAGACACTAAGTTATCTTTATTGATTCTTTTAATGGGTGGTTTGGGGATGAGCAACACTGAGTTTTGTTCAAGGGATGGATTTATCTTCCTTTGGTGGTGTGTGGGATGGCTATCTATGAGATCCATAGATCACTTTAATAGTATATCCTAGTGTGGAAAATATTTATTGAGGTTTGATAGGTTATTTTTGATGGCCTAGGTTGAAGCATACAATTTTATAGTTTTTGTCTCGATATTTAGTCTAACCGAAGGTGAAGGTCGAGCACTATGATATTAGTGGTTTTCTATAGATGTTAGATGTTCCTTAGTGGAAGTGGGAGGACATATTTATCGACTTACTTATTGGTTCACCTCTAGATCATGTAATATTTGATTCTATATGGGTGATAGTGGATCCTTGGAAAAAAATCCCACTTTATAGTAGTTAAAGAGTCGATCTCATTAGTGTTTTTTTCATCATAGTAATTGGAGGATGTGGTGGGACTCCACATAGTCCCATAGACGATCATATCTAATCATGATCAATGTTTTACCTCTAAGGTGTGTAAAGGTCTCCAATATTCTTCCAGATCTCAGTTATTCCTTAGTACTGATTTTCATCCACATATAGATGATCAAACAGAGTGGTCCATCCAGGCTCATAAAGACATGTTCTGTTTTTTGTGTCTTAGAAATTAGACGTTCATGGATGAGGCACTATCCTTCGGTTGAGTTTTCTTGTAATAATAATTTGCACTCCAAAATTGGTATAGATCCTATTAATTCTTTGTGTGGATGACCTTTTTATTATTCACTATGCTAGACTGGGGTTGGAGAGTCACCAATTCTTATGCCAATGCTTGTATAGAACATGATAGAGAAGGATTAGGTAATTTTTGAAATAATGAATGTTTCACAATATCATCATAAATATGATGCTAATATTGGAGGATATCTATGGAATTCAATGTTAGAGATCATTTTTTACTGAAGGTGAATCCTTATCATGGGTAGAAAAGGGTTGGTCAGGAGAGTTAGAGTCATCCTTGTTTTTTTGGGCCTTTCAAGTTGTTAGATCATATCAGATTCATGGCATATCAAATTACACTTCCCCTATTAGATGAGTTAGATAGATGATGTTTTCACATGTCATAGCTCTGTCATTACCTTCATGAAGACTTTAATATCATCGATAGGGGTAAAATAGATGTTTACAATGATGATAACTTTGAGGAGAATCATACTCAGATCAAGGGCCACCATGAAAAGGTGTTTCATGGGTGTTTTATTCCCATGGTTCATATCTTATGATGGATTAGTGGTTTCAAAGAAATTACCTAGGAACATGAGTTTAAAAAACATGCTCAGTACCCTAAGCTATTTTTTAGCTCTTCCCTTATATCATTTCTCATTTTATGGATTTGGAACCTTTTTTATTTCATGATATGATTTCTATCTTATTTTTTATTATATAATTTTTATCATTTGAGTGGTATATTCCCAATGATTATTTTGGTGTGGGTTTTCACTATTTTATGGCTTTGATCTTGTTTCCTCTAAGTGAGGTGGTTGAGCTCCTTTTATTGTAAGATCCTTGAGAGGTATCTTAAAGTTTGGATGAATGAATGACCCATTTCTCCTTATTTATCAATAGATTTGTTTTTGAATTCATGAGGATGCGAATAGTTTAAGAGGTATCTGATGTAAGGGATTGGATCTGGGGCCTCTAAGTCATAGAAAATTGGACCATGTCTTGGGAGGAGCCAACTATTCCATGGAATTTTTGCTGCACTGTAAGGGTGTGGTGGACTTAATCCTATATCTCAGGTTCATGAACTATGTTTTATTGATTTATATGCTTCAATTTATTCCATAATGGAGATTTATTTGTCGAGTACTGTGTTGTGGTGTCATATACCATGCTGTAAATCCTATTTCTAAATTAGTTGCAAATGATTGTCAAGATGTGTTCTTTGAGGTGTTAATCCTATTAAAAAGTTTTTTACATTTTGAATTAGTGAATTCATTTTGGGATTTAATGAGAGGAATTAAAGATTCCTTTAATGAGGTATTTACCATACTGAATGAATCTCTATAGACCCCTATAAATACCAATAATTCTATCTTCATTTGGTATAGTTTTATAGATTTTAAGGCCCACTAAACCAAATCCATGTTCTAGTGCATCCCTTCATGACATAGATAACTACAAATTGGACCAATTCTATGTCATAGGTCCTACATTTTATTCATGGAAGATAATTTCTATCATCCAAAAATTTCATAGTTCCTTTCATATGACATATTGGTCCTCTACATAGTGATTTCTATGTCATAGTAGTATCCCTTGTGCAATGGTGATCTTCTTTCCATGTAACTTTACATCATGGAGAGTGACCTTGAACTTTGGTGCCATCATACCTACTCTAAAGAGGGTTCCCCTACAACATGTGGTGGTTTCCAGTACACCTACACACTGTAGAATCCTTCCTTGCACCATGGATCCTCCAGTTTTTCTAGATTCTTTTCTTACATTGACTCAGGAAAGAATTTTATTCAACCTTATTTGGCTTGTCTCTATTCCCTTGCTCTATAACCCATGATGTGTTTGTTTGAGACCCATTTTAGGGGTAAATTCAATGCTATGTCTCTTGATCTAAAACATTATAATGGATTTTATATTGTTTTTTTTTCAATTCATTCATGGAACGAATTCCATGGGAGATCGTATTTTATTTACAAGATATTTGATCAGATAACCGCTCTAATGTCTTATTTCCGTTTCAAGAACATATGAATTTTGAGGTAGGAAATTCAATTATTGTCTTTTTATTTATGTATAATGATAAATTAACCATGGTTTATGTCCTTTTATAGTGGTGAAATTAACCTAATAAAGATTTAACAAGATTAAATAACAGAATTTATTTACATTATAGAGTTAACATTGTTTCTTTCCACAGTGATAATGTTTTTCCACTTGGTTTTCTATATAGTGTTCTATCTATACTATTCTATGTATATCATGTTTATTTTCATATTTTAGCATGTTTATGTTGATTTAATTGGAAGATAACATAATGTTTATAATTAATTTGATCTCTTAATAACTTAAAGAAGATGAATTTTTAATAAATTTGATGTTTCATATAATTGGATGCTAAACAAATAATGCATATATGCATGTTTAATTGATTATTTTATTTCATGTGTTGATGGAACTGGATAAAATACTTGAATATGTAATTCTTATTGATTATCTTAATAATTAAATAAATATTAATAATAATTATTCTTCTCCTAAGCTTGTTAAAGTTAGACAGTTCCCGGAATCATGTTTAATTAATTTGATATCTTATTACAACCTATAAATTAGGTTTCCCATTTTTAGAACATATGATAATTTAATCAGTTAATTCAAGATAGAATAAAAACTTTTTTCTTGTTACAGTTATTTTTTTATGAGAGTTCTCACTTCCTTATGTGGGATGAATACCTTGTGTTTGGGGATGAGAATAATAATTTTCTAATATAGGATGGTTTCCATGTTTTATAACTAAGTTATTTTCTTTACTATGATTATTGATTTCTTCCTTCTTTTTATGGTCTAGAAATAATCCAAGATATGTTATGTGAGGCTGGGATGGCTAATGAAATATGGGTGTGAGGCCCATGTTTATGGTAACACTTGGCACTTGTGAAAGCAAGATGTATGTGGATATTCATGATGGTGTTAGGGATGGAATTGGGATGATGGAATGTATTGAAACTCAATTTACTCATTGTTGTGATTCTAATATATGGTATTCTTTATTATGAATATATTTAATGCCTAGATGACCAATTTTATTAGTTTATCGACATTACTTTCCCCACTATATGAGGTAGATGGACGTACATGGTTATGAATCTCTTTGATGGTAGGTTAGGATGTTTTCCTAGAGTTTCTAGAATTATGGAATGGTAATAATGTTTAAACAATTTTCTAACCCATGGTGTTAATTATTTCTAGAATAAAGAATTTTTTATAATCTTTAGAAACCTTAGACTTAGTTTGGATTATTCCTGTAGGGAATAGACATTTCTTTACGATAATAAAGTTTGGTTTAATAAATGTTAAATGATGGTTAATGTTATTATGATACTGTTAATTAATGGATTGTGAATTACTTAATGAAAGTATAAATATAAAATAGAAATAATTAATTTAATGTTTCTTCTAAAATGTTGGTTTTCTCATAGGATATATAGTCTTAAGTAGTGTTAGGTGAGGGTCTGAGTGACGATAGATATAGTTGATCCAAATACTATGTTATTCCCATAGTGAGGTTGTGAGCGAAGTTATATCCAACATTTTTTGTGATTTATTACACTAAAAAACCATTTTCGGTAGGGATATTGTCACCCATTGAACCCTATGAGGGTATTTTACACAATATCTAGGTGGTGAAGATATATGGCTGACTACCCCCTCTAGACCTACTCTTTTCTTGTGGTAGTACTATGTGATGGCATGCATGGTGGATAGTTTTAGACATATATGTGTGTAGAGGGTTGTAATGGATTGTGGTTGTTTCATACACATGTATTTACAGATATAGAATCCAGTGGTTATTATAGATATGATGGGTATAGGTTGTGATGGTATGATGTTTTTTACTCAATGTATGGGCTATGATGCCATGAGCTATAGTACTCGAGCTATGATACATGTTATAAAGAATGTGGTGTATCTAGAAAATTATATGATTACTATATATGGATATATATATGGGATGATGTGATTATTTGATGCATGAGTTTTATGTTTTCATAGTTATCCTAGGTTTCTTCGAGATAGATTACTTTATGAGAGAGATGGATCAGGATGTGCGACATTAGGATAAATTGGAAAACTAGTGGAGAAGTAGTAGAAGGGTACCCCCATTTTTGTATTACAATAATATACAATATATTGTATAAGATACTTTCTGACGGATATCCATGGAGATTTTAGGAACATAGTATACCAGTTTAGGTGATGAATTAGATATATTATTGTTCACTAGCCTTTAGCATGAGTTTTTTTATTTTTCATGAGAATCTCCAGTGAGGATCCAACTGATTATATTTTTCTTCTCACCACCACAATTTTGTAAACTAGTTTTCAGGTTAGCATGAGTAGGTTGAATATTAGTAAGGATATTACAAACTATTGGTTTTACAGGATTTGTTTAGGATTTGTATTCCCTGCCTTGTTCATCTTTTAGTACTTACAGTTTCCATTCTATTTGTTTCTATTATGGAAGATATTAAATGTATGTACTTGGGTTTTATTTTATATATGTCTAATTAGGATTTTATTAGGGCGTTTTTAATATCTTTCTCTTTCACATGTTTCACTTAAAGGTTAATTCCTCCCATTTTTATGTATTAGAAGTCCTCAATGCCAGTCGCCAACTCGGTGCCTACTGTAGGTAGGACTCAGGTGGTTGTTATCCTTACTCTCTCATTGATGGCTTGTGATGGGTACTCTTTGGGTGGAGGGGGTTATGAAATGACCCACACCATAATCCATCTAATAATCACATTAAACAACCACAACTATTGCACTTTTCACTAGAAGAAACAGTGGGGAAGATCTGGTGACAATCTGTACATCCTCACCATTAGTATGTTGGGAAAAAATGACACCAAAACATTTGGTCACCGGCATGGAGTTCTCTAAATTGTTAGGTTCATATAAAAATAAAAATTAACATATATGTTACATATATATATATATATAACTACAAAAAATCCAAACCTAAGTGTTTAAAACTAAAGAAATAACCAACTCAAAACATCACCACCCAACCTCACACCACTTCCATTTTCACTACCACCACTATATTCACCACACCACACATCAATCCACAACTCACAATCCGTATTTAATATTCTTTCTCAATTGAATCCATTTTCTTGATTTCTTCATTAACCACTAAACCCAATCTTTTACCATTCATTATTAACCAAATAGGTATGATACTACCCAGGAAACTAGCATAACACAACACACCATTGTATAATACATCCCATCATCCTTATTCCAACTGACCCCACATATCCAACATTCACATCACTTCCACTTCTCATCATTACTACCTCATCACAACCACATATACCATCTCATACTTCCCACAACAAAACCACACAACTCATCACATATCACAACTACACATCACAACCACCACACCCCACATCCACTTCTCATCACATCATTTCCCCACATCACAACCACACATCGCCTCCCCACTGCACAACCACACATCACAACACTTTTTACATCACATCTATAAAACATTTTTTAGTTTTAAGAAGGTTATTTTTATTACTTTCACTATTTATTTTAAGTACATTATTACATAAGACATAATTTCTAGGGGAAACTATTTCATTAACCGAATGTTTATGGTTAAACAATTTCATCTAAAGTGATGCCAAACCATAAAACAACATGGTTCCACAAACAAAAAAAATCAAAATGAAAAAAAAACCCCAGTATCCATGATTTTCAGGGAGGAATAGAGATCATACAATCACAATTTCAATTAATATAAAAAGAGGTAAAAACATGTGATTAAATACCTTCCTCATTAAATTTCAATTAAACTGATTATTTCTCTTCAGTGGGATGGCTATACTATCATCTCAAATATAAAAAAAAACCATAATCCCTCTAAAATGATGCAAATAAATGATAAATAAATGATCTTTTTACTCATACAAATATTTCTAATATGTCCCACAAGGTTGAAAAAAAGACAGGATACCCGTGAGCATGAAAATGAAGAATAACACCCTTAACAACATAGAAAATGACAACAACATCACATATTCTATAAAAACAACATCAAGAAAATATTTTTACCAATATTATCCCTTATTAAACAAAAAAAATAGGAGAAGCATAGGAAAGATAATGAGAAAACTCACCTAAACTAACTTGGGTCAATATACTAAGGAAAGGGCTGAAGGCCGCATAAATGGGGTTGAAAGATATCTTTTGGATGCACTAGGGCCAGCCATGAACTTAGAATAATGTTAAGAGAATTAGGGGGTTATATGGGTTCTATGAATTTATACCTAGTCTAAAAATGACAACACCACATTACATCCTGCATCACTATACTTTAGAATAACTAAAAACATGTAGGATGATGGTGTAGCTCAAGTTACTACACCTAAATGGTGATAGTTAAATCATATCTTATATCTGTGGCTATATCCAAGTTGCATATCTGAATACCTGATGAGGATACTATGATACAACCAAATACACCATGTCATAGACCCTCAACAACCAAAGAGGATTCTATATTATAGCACTAGTCCATAGCATAACCACCCAAAAAAAGACAAAACCCCTAACAAATCCACCTAAGCCACTATGTTGTAGTCAGCAACCCTATGCCAAAAAAAATTTAGGTTGCACTAACCTCTATGTTGTACCATTTATTCATGCCAAATCCATTCCATAAATGGCATAACTTTTAAAAACTAAACCCTTAATCCCTATGTCGGAGTCGATCTCTCTATACCATAGGGATCTCCAATACTACACCATAGCCCAACACTGTGATACATCCATGCTAAAAATTATAGTAGCATCAAAACTCCTCTTCTAGAATCCCCACACCATATTTTACACATCCATGCCATGGTCACTACACCTTATGGTATAGAACACCCCTCCATGCAACTAAACTACTCTTTGAATTTTCTCAGCACCAGCCACCACTTTCTCCCCAACTCCTTAGAACCTCATCTAAATACCTCCACCAAATGAATTATCATAAAGTAATGGGACTGAAGGTCTAGACCATTATATATTAGAAGATGATTTAATTATGGAATATGGGGACATAGAGAATCCAATTTTCAAGGAAAAATAAAGATGTTTACTAGAATGACTGAGAAGAATATATCTTCTTCTATGGTACCTTTAATAATTCAACATCTTATATGTGGAGGACATGGAAATTATCCAAGTTGATGAGCATCACCAAACTCCTAGACCAAGAGGGAAATGGAATGCCAATTAAATCACTACTCTTGATGTAGATCCTAATATTTAATGTACACATACACTTTAATCCATAGTTATATATGTATTTTTGGGATTTGATGCTAAGAACACTAGTATATAAAAGAAGCTTTCTATGATTATTAAGTCACCACCCTGATGACTTGATTGTAGAATAAATCTTCTTGTGGTTAGATTGTTGTATTCCAAATGAATTTTAAAGTAATGTTCCTTGTGGAAATATTATTATCCTTTCTTTAGATAAACTTAACATGATTTCAGTGATGTAATGGTTCCCTCCACTAAGAAGAAAAAATTTATAGAGTAAGTAAATAACATTTAATATTAACTAATGATATTCTATTAGTGAAATAAGGATAATAAACAAACTCTACAAAAAAATATATTATGGCTCTTAATACCAAATAAAGTTATACTCTTATCCCAAATAGTTAGAGAAAAACTAAACATTAGAGATAATCCTATTATGATGAAAAAGATATGTTCCATAAGTTTTTACTTTTTTAATTTATCTAGAAATTATACCTTGTTTCATGAATACCTATTAGATACTCTTGGTTTTCTTTACTAGTATGTGATAATTAGATTTGTGAGGATGAAATTTATTTAAAGGGGGAGAATGTAATTACCCAAGATTTCACTATATATTCTTCATAAATAAATAATATATTAAATATATTATTTCACACACAAAACCATATTAAATGAACCGAGTAATATTCGATTAATATTATTAAAAACTATAATAAAAATAAAAATAAATAGTAAATAAAAGTATATTAGTTAACTTAAAATTATTACTTTTAGAGGACAAATAATAAAAGATATTTATTTCCAAAAATGAATTTTTCTCTCTCAAATTACTTTTTTATGTGTTGTATATTTTATCCAAATAATTAATTAAACCAATATTAAATATAATATTTAATTTTATGGACTATTAAATTAGAATTCCTTAAATTATAATTAATATATAATAATATTAAGAACAATTATGGTTTAAAAATATTATTTTTTCAATAAAATTTATTTTCATTATATTTTTTATTTTCATTGTAAGAAAATATATGAATTTTAGAAACTATATTATATTAAACTAACTTCATTTTTTGGATTTATAATATAAAATTTATCTTAGCATGAAATTTTGATATTTTCTAAAAATCACATTTTAGGTAAATAGTAATATATACTGATACTATGACATTAATTCCATTATTAGTATATAAGTATTTATTATAAATAAATGAAACAATTTTATAGAAAAACTATTTATAAATTAAATTTTAAATTTTAAAATACTGATTATACTTTAAAAACCTATGTTTTAAATTTTATAACTCAAGTATTATTTTTCTTAAAAATTATTTTAACACATTATACATTTAATATATAAAATTTAATTTTTAAAACTTTTATAAATTGAATGTGATAAAATTATTTTCATAATTAAATTATGTAATGTGTTCAATTTATTTTTAATCTTTAAATTATGTTTCTAAAGTAAATATTAGTTACAGTGGTAAAATGGTTATTTTTCAAAGAATTATATTTTTTATAAATAATGTGTATTCTTAAATAAAATGGATCTATTTTCAAGTAAGACTCTAATTTGATGTTATAATATATATATATATATATATATTAAAACTTATTTAATTGGTAAAAAATAATCAATAATATTAATAATGCCTAATAGTTAAAACATCATGAATCTACAAAAAACAATTTTATACGCATAAAATGTTTTGATTTCAAAGAATTTTTTTCTATTAAGAAACATAACTAGGTTAAATGGATGCTAAATTCAAAATCATAAAATTTAATTTGGGTAAAAAGTTTCATCTTATATGTTTAGTAATAAATTAACTCCCATGGTTAATTTTTAATCAAAATTAAAAGGGTAAAAATAGATAAATAAAGTATCTCATATTTTTAACAATTAAGAGGCTTATTGCACCTTAAAGAAATACTTATTAGGTATTAAATTCATACCCACTTATCTCACATACCTATTCTGTACCTAATTCACCAAATTAACCATACCCACCAAACACCCATGTGATTTTATTGTTACCCCTATTGTAACTTATGCTTCTATGAAAAAACCTCTCTTTTTCAACTATTAAATGAGATCACTCCCACAAATTATAACATCATTCTATACCCCAAAGGAACTGATCATGAAATACCCATCCCAAAAACCTCTCTAAATTCTTCCCATGGAGTTTCTAATGTTCTAAGGATTTCTACCAAGATTTAAGAAGTTACTTAGATGGGTAAGGGTTCTCAACCTCCTCCTTTTCATTAAATTATACTTCTTTTGTAATAATGCCTTTTTATTTCCATTTTAAAATGATTCCCTATGTTCATAAATTTTCATTTATTGTCTAAATGATTCAATAATTTTTATATATTACCCTTCTCTATCATTAAACCTATTTTTTTAATCCCTTTTATATAGTCGACTTATTGCTGAAATCACCCATTGATTATCGGCCTCCTCTTTTCAATTTGAAAACATCATTTTTTATAAGACTATTTCAATTAGATTATGCTTAAAAAAGATTATAATAAATATTTTAATGTACAAATTATTTACTATTAAATATATATTATCATTCTCACTCATTAAATTAATTTCTTAACTCTTTTCTGTACCCATCATCATGCCAAAATCATTCAAATATTTCCCATATTTATGTTGAAAATACATAAGTCTATTATCTTCCAAGGTTATACGTATAAATTAACTTTATAAAAATTTATGGATATGAAAAAGGTTTTAAAATAGTTTATTAATATATTTATTTTTTTTATACAGGATCTTAGAGTGTATTTGACTAAGTGGGGAAATAATGTAAGTGTTTCCATTATAGTCACCATTTATTGAGGCATACTATCGTATTATGCACCAATCTTCATTTTTATGGTGTAAATAGTACCCCCTTGAATGATATTATATAAAATCATTTTTAGACTCATAATATTAACTTCCATTCATTATCTTTCTTTATGTTGGCTATAATTGGTATTTTCTATAAAATGTAATCATATTCATAACACAATCTGATTATTGAGTTATAATGTTTCTCCTTTAGCTTCATCTTTTATTTTATATGGTATAACCTATTTCAATATTGGGAGATAATGTTTGATTAAATTTCTTTATTGATGATTTCAATTCCTTATTCAAAATTTAACTATGTTAAGAATAGTTCCCATCCTCTTTAATGATGGTTTCCATTTTTATCTATGTGTTTTACCACTATTATTCTCTTTTAAACTTGGAAATAAAACAACATGTTTTCTCATGGGACCTTCATACTTCCATTCAAGTATTTAAAAAATAATTTTATGTTACACTTTTACCAAGTGGGGTTTCAAAAAAGGTATTTTGAGATTTTGTTAAGGTTTTCAATCCTTTCAAAATAAAAGGTTTTATCTTCCACTCCACATTTCTTTTTTATCACCTTTATGTATTTTCCAAACTCTATTATTGAATATTCATTTTTAATAGAAAAATCTTTCAAAGTTTATTCACTTGAACATTTTTAAAGCATTATATATTCTCAATACTACACTACTGGAAGTTACTCTTTAAAAATTAATGTTTTCTATTTTTTTCATTTCACTTTTTAAAAAATGGCTTTTCAATGTAACCATAACTTCTTCTTTTACACCAAAGATAAAAGTTTTTTCTAAAAAAATATTTTATGTTCTCACCACTATTTTCCTCTTTATATGTAGAGTCTTTATTTATTTTGAAATTATTTTTGATTAATAAACTTATCAATTTTCTTATAAAATTCTATTTTAAGGTGATTGAATTTTGGGTATGAACCATTTACATGCTTGAGGTCAATTTTAGTGATACCATCTAGAAATTTTATAAAACCCATTATTATTTCCTTTGGTTATTTATTAAATGATAATAATTAATTTTTCATGGAATTCATATGTACAGATGACGGATGTTGGGGTCTTATATCACCCTAAAATTCATTGGTTTTTATTTTATGTCTTGCTAACTCAAAATGGTTCTTGGGAGGATTTACCCCAAGTCAAAAGGAACATGGGAGGATTTATCCCAAGATCAAGTGTAATACCTGAAGTATTTTTATAATAAATTAAATTTATTTTAGGTCCTTAATTTCACTCTATACTAAGTCAAATTTTAATTACATTCTACACCAAGTTAAGCTTGTTCTACAGGAAGCACGTGATTATTTTTTTTTTACCTGAAACAGTGAGTTTCTATAGAATAACACTTCATTATTGTACTTATTAAAATAATATAGTTATAAAATATACATTTAAGATAGTAATTGTAATAATAATAAATAAATTTTGAATATTTGGGTCTTATATAAACAAAACATATTGATAATAAAACATTTAATTTTTTTTAAAAGTATTTATATGTTTGAAAATACTATTTTTCTAAAAGAACTGATTTTATGACCGTCTATCGACAATAATAAAATTAAATTTAGATATTTTATAAACTTAATTTGATAAAATAAAATTAATTGTTTAATTTTAAATTCAAAAAATGTCTTTGGGAGAATATTATTGATTTTTATGAAAAAACATCAAATTTGGATGAATATTGAAAAATATTGAATTTTAATTGAAAACATATTTTTCTTCTAATTTATGTATATGGTTAAATTATATTTTAAATTCATATAATAGTATGTTTACATAAATTAATAAAATTTAGGTGATTTTAACTAATTTCACATTGGAATTTGATATAAAAACATTTCAAACTTTTGGACTTTTTTACTTTGAAAATATGTCGTCTCATCCTATCTACAGGATTAATTTTAAAATAATTTATGCCACTTCTTATATTAGAATTTTTAAAAATTTATTTCATATTTTTAATAACAAAAATTCATAATTTATAATAATTTCAACTTATTTTTTGACGAAAAATATTATTGAATGTAATTAAAATTAATTATAGTGATTAAGGTTAAAACGAGCTTAATTAATGACTAAACATAGAATATAATGTGTAAAACGACCCTGCTCTTTTATAAAAAGACTTTTCTATCCATATTTAGACTATTAAAACTCTATGAATCTGTAATGGTCCATTTTTTACCCTTGAGGGATAAGTAAAATATAAGGATCACTCTAATCTTTTCAGGAATACTTAATGTGTCCATTTCCCCACTTATAAAATGCCTCCCCTACTCCCCCTCTCTTCACACCTCTCAATCCCTTCATATCAGAAAAACCCTAAACAAATATCCTCCTAAATTCCCACCCTTTATTCTAGAATACTTCTTTTTGGTATAAATCCTACCAAGTATTCCCTTTGGTGAGAACCAAAAGGAGTTACCCAAAGAAGAGGTAATATACTTCAACAAGAACTTTTTTTATTTCTTTCCCCACACACTAAAACATATGTATTCTATTATTAAATAATAAACTCAATATCATAAATATAATGATATGTTGTTATATTAATTTTTCAACCTTCACTCAAACACACTTCCGTAAAATGGTATATGCAATCATCATTTGAGTGTATGGTGAACTATCACTCACAAACTGATGTCATTCATTCCTCAATTACCATATCTCAAGGTTGGAAATAATTATGGAATTTATATTTTAAAATTTTATAAGTGATATTTATTACGTATTTATACTTATTTAATTATTATATAATACATACCTTAATGCTTTTCTTTTTTTCAAAATATAATAACTTCGTTTGTGGACATGCGGACTACCGCCTCCTCAAAGCAATGTGATTCATTCACACTTTAAAAATAATATATTAAGGATGATTTTAGTGAATTTATATGATAAATAATAATTCTACTATAATTATATTATCTACATATATACATATATGTCATTTACTTTCTTTCTTTCAATTCTACAAGAAAATGGAAACAACATACATGTGTATGTACGGCCTACCGTCTCCATGATTGGTGCATTTCATTTTCTATTTATATAAATTATAGATATTTATAAATACATATATACTGAATATATAAGATATTTATATCATTTTTATATTTATGGGGATTATTAAATCAAGATGTAAGTAACAATACCAAAAATAAATCAATTCAAAATGCATTAAAAAGACAAAGCGGTTATTACCCAAAATGTAACATTAACATGGAAATATTAATAAAAGGATAATATAAGGTCATAAGTATATAAAATATAGTATGATATAATTTAATATGGTTCTTTACTATATTAATAATAAAATTATATTTATTATTTGTCATTTTTTAATGGGCATGAAAGGAGTCAATATATAAGGTATGAGGATTTCTAATCTCACTTTTATTTCAGCAAAACATATCCCATATTCACTACTCTTTTATTTTGTGTGGTTTATATAATTTCTATGAATTTTTTATATGATTCATAACATTAATTTATGGTTATTTAAATTTCAATTTTACAGTATTTCTTTTATGTGGTTTATATTCCAAAAGTTACAAATCGGTAAGGTAATTTTGTCACCATTTTTATTATTTGAGACACATGTTTTTCTCTACACCTATATTATTTTACGAGGTGTATATATTGTCCCATTGAAAATTTATATCATTAATATTATTATTTTCACAATATTAAAATATTTATTTAATTTTATTCTCTCATGTAGATTATAATTCAATGTTTCCAAAGTGGTAAAAGTTTATTACTACATTCTCATTATTTATCTGGATTGTTTGTGATTATGCTTCCATTAAAAAAATATTATGATACACCTCTCATGAACTATCATGAATTTTCTTCCAAGTTTATTCATGATATATACTTGTATAATTACCATTTCCAAATCTTTTGTACTTATGATGATTAAGAATTTTTTTTAAGAAAAGCTGACCTCATTTCTCTTTTCGATCGAAAATTTGTTTTGTTCCAAAAAACCATGTTTTTCAAAAATGTTTTCAATTTTTTAAAATGATCATTTAATCTAATTTTCAAAGAAAAATGTTTTTAAATTTTCTTATGATTTTTAAAGTTTTCTTTATATGTTTTCAAATATATCTTCAAAGAAAAATGTTTTCAAAAATGTTTTATGTTTTAAAAAAAAATTCAAAGAAAAAAGATATTTTCCTCAAGAAATATTTTTAAAATAACATTCCAAATTATTTTCCATATAAGATGAAATTTATTTTTTACTCATTCCTTTCTAAGTAAATTATCCAAAGGTTCCATTAATATTATTTTTCTAAATTTTTTACATTTTGATGGCATGATGTTTATGATACTCATTTCTCTTTTATAAGTTATATGATTATGAAACCCACTTCATTACATGGGTCATTCTTTGATTAAATGATTATGAAACCTATCTATTTTCCACGTGTTATACTCTGATTACATGTTTATGACACCCATCTCATTTCATGGGTTATGATATGATGAATTTTTATGATCTAGTGGCTTATATTTATATGATTTAATTATGTGATGGGTGAGACCTATATCTACCTCCAATTAATTGAGTAAATATTTAAATCTCATGAGATAATGATGGGATACAGGTCAATGGGATTGATCTATTATGGGACGAAGGGGAAACTTGATCTACTATGAGAATAAGGTGAAGCCCATTCCACTATGGGGTGAAGGTGAAACCCAGTCCCTTATAAAGTGATGACTATGACTGGGGATGGTGGTGTGTCCCACCCAGTTGGTGAGAATCCATGAAGTTCCCTGATAATTTTTATAAATGAACCTTGACTTATAGGGAATGATATTATATGTTTAAGTGTCTATCAAAATTCCATGTCTTATTCCTTTCTTATGTTTCATGGATTATGCTCTTGATTCCCCCAAGATTCATGAATTATAAACAACAAATATTTATTCCATTGCTCATGTATATGATCTTCTATATGTAGGTTATGATATTTTAATGTCATTCTCATGTTTTCAAACCCTTATGTTCATTATTATAGTTATGTATCTCTCTTTTATACCCTTATTGATCATTTTATCTCACCCTTTGTTTTGTTTACCTTCCCTAAGTTATGAATATATGTGTTATGTATGATGTGTCTAATAAGGTTTCTAGTCATGGAGAACCTAATGGGAGATAATTTAGCTCACTTATGTACCATTGTTTATGTTTCCATCTTTCCAAAGGCACTAAACTAATACGGTCTTTGGTTGTCTATTTGTGTAATGTATTAATTATTCCACACACAAAAAATATGTAATGTTAATATATCTTAAAAAAGGGTTTCTATAGTTGGTATCAAAGAAAATGTTTAGTTAAACTTTGGAAAATAGGATGAGAAAACATTATAAAAAACCCTAAGTACATGTATAAGGATAAGTCTAAGGATGAGAAAAATCATAGGAAAATGAAATGGAATTTTGTTAAAGTATAGAGAAAATGGTTTCCTTGAAATACATCTCTATATTGATACTATAATTGGGTGTGGATCTAGCATAGATGTACATAAGGGTGAAAACCCTGAAAACACTATATTAATATTTACATGATCTGGAACTAGTGAAAAAAAATATCCCTTTCTACACACATGGTTTGAAACTCCCAGGGGATATGCTCTGGCAATTCAAAAACTCTTTACGAACAATCATGATGAATTTAAATATAATTTGGATATGAATAACCTAGGATAAACTTAAGGTGTCATACATTAAATAAGGTGTAATAATTAAGACATACTATAAGTGTTTTTTTGTGATTATTTGATTCCTCACTAGGAAAACAATTTCTTATACTATTATTTTTAGTGTTAGTCAATGTAAAGAACCATAAGGAACAACTTTAATGGGGATTACAATAGACGATGCAAAGATTTTCCTCCTAAGAAACTGAATTATATGGGAGATGGAATGAAAAATATCAATGCTATGATCACCCAAATTTCACAAGATATGAATCATACTGGACTACCAAATCAGAAAAGGAGGTAACAACATTACATTGAGTCCTTCTTGAGGCATCGACCAACTTCTTTCAGTGGGTATTTTGATCCACTTGCAGATAGACAATGGATTAGTACCACTGAAAAGATATTTCCTATCCTCTAGTGTTCAAAACATGGAAATTAATTTTGGCTATTTATCATTTATAAGGTGAATCATACCCATTCTGTAATCTAATAAAGAATACGAGGAAGCAAGACGAAATTGAATCCATTGATTGGCACGAGTTCAAGAACATATTCTTCAATAAGTATTTTAATTGTTTTTTTATTTGAAGATGGAAAATGTGTTCCTTGAGTTAAATAAAAAGGGTGATGAATTATTTGGTACAAATGAGGATAATTTTACAAGACTTGTGAGGTACGCTTCTGGTATTATCATCCGACCAGAAAGTAAGGTTGACTAATTATTTAGTGGCTTAAAGCCAGGTCTCATAAGCATGTTATCCATAAGATACTTTAGTATCTATGAAGAGATCATGTTTTGTGAAATCAAGGTAAAAAAATAGTGGTTGTTGTCATGTATACATATCATGGTTTTGATAAGAAAAGGAATATTGAGTTAAAATGAAAATCTAAGAACCTTGGAGAGAAGAAGATGGGCCATCCTTTATGCTCTAAGAGAGGAAATAATCATAGAGGAAATTTTCTTATGGGGTTTAATAAATGTTTTAAGTGTGGATGGGAATTCCATAAATAAATTGGTTGGAGAACTAATGGGAATAAGTTAGATAATGATATGAATAGAGGTAAGGCTACATATAATGAACCTCCCACACTTCAATGCTTCATGTTTAAGGAGAATGGGAATTATGCTAACTAGTTCGAACACCTGATGGTTGGTGATGATTATTGGAATCAAAAACCTCTTAAGTCGAGGGATAAGGGTAAATCTCATCTGATCATTGTTTCAAATTAATAGTTTGATAATGAAATGGTGAAATGTACACTTACTATCCACTCTAGAACTGTTAATGTCCTATTTTATTCATGATCTACCAACTCTTTCATATCTAAATAATTTGTTAAGGGTATTAAGATTCCACACAAATTATTAGATATATAATTACCTGTAAAAATCCTTAATGGTATAATGATTGAATATCAAGTCTATCATTCCTCTCTAGTAGATGTTTTTCAGAATGTACTTCTTGAAAATTGTATCTATTGGTCAATGTAGAGTACTCAAAAGGGAATGAATTGAGTATATATAAAAATTTATGATTAAAAAGGTATAATTTGATGGTACCCAATATTTAAAATTCGATTTCCTAGTTTTCCATTAGTGAATTTAGAAGAGATTGGCGGTTCAATTAATTTCTAAAAAGATTAATTAGTTCTCAGTTGAATCAATTTGATAATTAATACAGATTTTAAAACTAACCTAATAAGTCAATACTATTATAAACACTTGATAAGACTAACTATCAGAGATCAATTTAGTTTTATGAAATATGTGATAAAATAGAGTAAAACTAAAAGGTAAACATAGAAGATATAAAACAAAAGGTTCAATATGAAGTAGAGACTTAATCCTCTCCACTTGGTGATCACCTGAAACCAAGAAGTTCAAATTAATAAACAGTTTGATCCATACCCTAGATCGTGGTTCACAATAGCACACAAGGCTGTCTAGGTCACCCTTGACCTCTAACACAGATCTTCATGAAAAAAAATAGGTCACACACTACCTCTTCCATAGTTCTACATGGGATACAAATGGATTAAAAGAGTGTGAGATTGAGTATGTCGAGTATCCTCTAATTATTCACAAGAGTCAGTGTGTGTGTGTGTGTGTGTAATAGATAGATACACACACTACTCAGAAATGTAACTAAATGAACACAACAGAGCTAAAGATGTAGATTTAGGTTTATAACGCTCTGTGTGTTATTCAATGCAGTTCTAGACTCATTTTATGAATTGGAGTTGAAGTTTGAGTCTTCTTTTAGAAGTTGACACAAAAATAGTGTGTTGTATTCTAGATTTTATCTCTATGTATGGTTCTGTAGGTGTATTCTTATTCTTATTTGATAAGATGAGATAGTTTTTCAATTCTATGTTTAGCTCGATTGATATTGCCTCATGTGTTCTTATATTCTTGAGTTCATAGTGGTTAGCTTCTTCAGTATTGTCCTCGCAGGCATGCACCACACCACAGTTGATATGTCTTCTTTCTCTTTAAAATACTTCTTACTTTAGAGGGATTACAAAGATCATGTACATTCTATGTGAATTGGTTCATCGTACCTCATACTGTTTTCTAAAATTCCTACAATAGATTATTAAATATGTTAGTACCATTAAATGACACAAATATTACTATTATAAAAATATTAATATATGCATATTTAAAAAGTCTATCAGTGAATCATCTATCGGTATCTCCTTTGGTCAGTGTCTCATTCCATCGATGTCTCCTTCTATCAGTGTCTAATTCTATCAGTGTATCCTTCTATCAGTGTCTCCTTCTATTAGTGCCTCCATCGATCGGTGTGATAGTTGAACTATCGGTGACTCATATCAACGGCGAGTCCTTCCTTTTGTCGGTGATACAGTTGAACTATCAGTGAATCATATAAACTGATGTTGAGTACCTGTGTCTGTATAATCATGAAACGGTAGGTCTGTATGACTAACGGTAAGTCATCTGCATTAGTGAGTCATATGCAACGGTGAGTCTTCTATGTCAGTGTCATGTGCAACGGTGAGTCATCTGTGTTGGTGTCATGTGAAATGACGAGTCCTTATAATGGTGTTAGCTTCACATAGTAATAATATATGCCTATTTGAACTGTCTATCCGTGAGTCATATGTATGTCAATGAGTCACTTGTCTGTCAGTGTAAGTGACTCATACTTAGATAGTTTTTATATGTTCTATCTGTCTTACCATTTAGAAAAGTTAGAGAGTGTTACTATTCATAAACACATAGATAATCAGTTATAATCTTGTTTAGACTAAACCACCCATAAAGAGTTATATGAATGAAATGATTTGATATTCAAGATAATTATTTGACATAAGGTAATATATATTATATTATATGACATGATTTGTGGTAATTAAAACCATCATAGTTATATATGGTGGCCAACTCACTACTACAACCTGGGCCTTTATCAGCGCTAAAAACCGGCATTAACAGTGCTAGAAAATCGCTGTTAATGCCGGCGTAGATAAAGGGGGGGTCCCCTTTATCGGCGCTCCGAGAAGCGCTGATATAGGGGACCTTTATCAGCGCTAACACAAGCGCTGATATAGGGGACCTTTATCAGCGCTAACATAAGCACTGATAAAGGACCGCCTTTATCAGTGCTTCTCTTAGCGCTGATAAAGGACCACCTTTATCAGCGCTTCTCTTAGCACTGATAAAGGTCCCCTATATCAGTGCTTCTCGGAGCGCTGATAAAGGACCCCTTTATCAGCGCTTATTTTAGCACTGATAAAGGTCTCCTATATCGGCGCTTGACGGAGCGCTGATAAAGGGCTCCTTTATCAGCACTCCTCTAGCGCTGTTAAAGGTGTCCTTTATCAGCGCTAAAAAATCACTAATAAAGGCCCCATCGCCTGCACCAAAAAAACAGTACTTGCACACCTTCACACCTGAATACCTGAATACCTGCACAAAGTAGCACATGCACACATGCACACCATAGCACCCGCACCTAATATTTTGACCGACAACGGTATATACATTTACTTAACATCATGAATACAAAAAACGCATTTCTATATACATTTCAAACATTGTTTTACATGGTTACATTTACAATTATTCAACAACAGTTATAAACATTCATGTTTCATCCTTTGATATCTGTGATCCACTCTTGATGGTATTTGTTGCCGAACAAAGCATCCGAACTCAAGGAAAAAAATTCACCTATATAAGAAAACAAATATTATGATAGTAATGCAATAATGAAAGAAATTAAAACAGTAATATGAAAGAATACATTAATATGGAAATGTGAAACGAAAATATAAAATTTTAAACTCAAAAGTTTTCATTTTCATAACAATGAAAGGGAATAATGTAAAATCAATATGTCTGTCGTATGTCATTGGTGTTGTTTTCCAAAGTCTATCTCAATTTGAAACTGATATCAGACACTTTTAGCCATACCGGTCACGCTGTGCGTCGGATTGAGGTGAGGTCAATTTTTACACGTCACAAATGAATCGCAGATCGTTTTCCTAAAGTATCAAAACAATCCGAACGTGTTTGCTTGGTTTGGCGTATGTTATTGGTGTTTTTTTCCAAAGTTTATCTCAATTTGAAACTGAAATCAGACACTTTTAGCCATACCGGTCACACCGTGCATCGGATTGAGGCGCGGTCGATTCGTAAACGTCACAAATGACTCGCGGATCGTTGCCCTAAAGTATCAAAACAATCCGAACGCATTTGCTCGGTTTGTCGTATGTCATTGGTGTTGTTTTCCAAAGTTTATCTCAATTTGAAACTGATATCAGACACTTTTAGCCATACCGGTCACACCGTGCGTCGGATTGAGGTGCGGTCGATTTGTACACGTCACAAATGACTCACGGATCGTTGTCCTAAAGTATCAAAACAATCCGAATGAGTTTTCTCAGTTTGGTGTATGTCATTGGTGTTGTTTTCCATAGTTTATCTCAATTTGAAACTGATATCAGACACTTTTAGCCATACCGGTCACGCCGTGCGTCGGATTGAGGTGCGGTCGATTCGTACACGTCACAAATGACTCGCGGATCGTTGTCCTAAAGTATCAAAACAATACGAACGCGTTTTCTCGGTTTGGAGTATGTCATTGGTGTTGTTTTCCGAAGTTTATCTCAATTTGAAACTGATATCAGACACTTTTATCCATACCGGTCATGTCGTGCGTCGGATTGAGGTGTGGTCGATTCGTACACGTCACAAATGACTCGCGAATCGTTTTCCTAGAGTATCAAAACAATCTGAACGCATTTGATCAGTTTGGCGTATGTCATTGGTGTTGTTTTCCAAAGTTTATCTCAATTTGAAACTGATATCAAACACTTTTAGCCACAACGGTCACACTGTGCATCAGATTGAGGTGTGGTTGATTTGTACACGACACAAATGACTCGCGGATCGTTGTCCTAAAGTATCAAAACAATCCGAATGCGTTTGCTCGGTTTGGGGTATGTCATTGGTGTTGTCTTCCAAAGTTTATCTCAATTTGAAACTGATATCAGACACTTTTATCCATACCGGTCACGCCGTGCGTCGGATTTAGGTGAGGTCGATTCAGACACATCACAAATGACTCGTGGATCATTTTCCTAAAGTATTAAAACAATCTGAATGCATTTGCTTGGTTTTCCGTATGTCATTGGTGTTGTTTTCCAAAGTCAATCTCAATTTTAAACTGATATCAGACACTTTTAGCCATACCGGTCATGCCGTGCGTTGGATTGAGATGCGGTCGATTCATACACGTCACAAATGACTCGCGAATCGTTGTCCTAAAGTATCAAAACAATCCGAACGCGTTTGCTCGGTTTGCCGTATGTCATTGGTGTTGTTTTCCAAAGTCTATCTCAATTTGAAACTGATATCAGACACTTTTATCCATACCGGTCACGTCGTGTGTCGGATTGAGGTGTGGTCGATTCATACACGTCAAAAATGACTCGCGGATCATTGTCCTAAAGTATCAAAACAATGCGAATGCGTTTGCTCGGTTTGGCGTATGTCATTGGTGTTGTCTTCCAAAGTTTATCTCAATTTGAAACTGATATCAGACACTTTTAGCCATACCGGTCATGTCGTGCGTCGGATTGAGGTGCGGTCGATTCATAAACGTCACAAATGACTCGTGGATCGTTTTCCTAAAGTATCAAAACAATCCGAACACGTTTGCTTGGTTTGCTGTATGTCATTGGTGTTGATTTCCAAAGCCTATCTCAATTTTAAACTGATATCAGACACTTTTAGCAATACCGGTCACGTTGTGCATCGGATTAAGGTGCGGTCAATTCGTACACATCACAAATGACTCGCGGATCGTTGTCCTAAAGTATCAAAACAATCCGAACACGTTTGATCGGTTTTCCATATGTCATTGGTGTTGTTTTCCAAAGTCTATCTCAATTTTAAAGTGATATCAGACACTTTTAGACATACCGGTCACGCCATACGTTGGATTGAGGTGCGGTCGATTCGTACACGTCACAAATGACTTGCGGATTATTGTCCTAAAGTATAGAAACAATCCGAAAACATTTGCTCGGTTTGGCGTATGTCATTGGTGTTGTTTTCCAAAGTTTATCTCAATTTGAAACTGATATCAGACACTTTTAGCCATATCGGTCACACTGTGCGTCGGATTGAGGTGTGGTCAATTCGTACACGTCACAAATGACTCGCAGATCATTTTCCAAAAGTATCAAAACAATCCGAATGCGTTTTCTCAGTTTGGCGTATGTCCTTGGTGTTGTTTTCCAAAGTTTATCTCAATTTGAAACTGATATCAGAAACTTTTAGCCATATCGGTCACTTTGTACGTCGGATTGAGGTGCGATCGATTCGTACACGTCACAAATGACTCGCGGATCGTTTTCCTAAAGTATCAAAACAATCCGAACGCGTTTGCTTGGTTTGGCGTATGTCATTGGTGTTGTTTTCCAAAGTTTATCTCAATTTGAAAATGATATCAGACACTTTTAGCCATACCGGTCACACCGTGCGTCGGATTGAGGTGCGGTCGATTTGTACACGTCACAAATGACTCGCGGATCATTTTCCTAAAGTATCAAAACAAGCTGAATGCGTTTTATTGGTTTGGCGTATGTCATTGGTGTTTTTTTCCAATGTTTATCTCAATTTGAAACTAATATCAGACACTTTTAGACATACCGGTCACGCCGTGCGTCGGATTGAGGTGTGGTCAATTCTTACACCTCAAAAATGAATTGCAAATCGTTTTCCTAAAGTATCAAAACAATCTGAACGCGTTTTCTCGGTTTGGCGTATGTCATTGGTGTTGTTTTCCAAAGTTTATCTCAATTTGAAACTGATATCAGACACTTTTAGCCATACCGGTCACACCGTGCGTTGGATTGAGGTGCGGTCGATTCGTACACGTCAAAAATGAATTTCGGATCGTTGTACTAAAGTATCAAAACAATCAGAACATGTTTTCTCAATTTTCTATATGTCATTGATGTTGTTTTCCAAAGTCTATCTCATTTTTAAACTGATATCAGACACTTTTAGCCATACCGGTCACGCTGTGCGTCAGAATGAGGTGCGGTCAATTCGTACACGTCACAAATGACTCGCAGATCGTTGTCCTAAAGTATCAAAACAATCCGAACGCATTTGCTCGGTTTTCCATATGTCATTGGTGTTGTTTTCCAAAGTCTATCTCAATTTGAAACTGATATCAGACACTTTTAGCCATATCGGTCACGCCGTGCGTCGGATTGAGGTGTGGTTGATTCTTACACGTCACAAATGACTCTCGGATCATTTTCCTAAAGTATCAAAACAATCCGAATGCGTTTTCTCAGTTTGGCGTATGTCATTGGTGTTGTCTTCCAAAGTTTATCTCAATTTGAAACTGATATCAGACACTTTTAGCCTTATCGGTCACTCCGTGCGTCGGATTGAGGTGCGGTCGATTCAGAAATGTCCCAAATGACTCGTGGATTGTTGTCCTAAAGTATCAAAACAATAAAAACGCATTTTCTCGGTTTTCCGTATGTCATTGGTGTTGTTTTCCAAAGTCTATCTCAATTTTAAACTGATATCAGACACTTTTAGCCATACCGGTCACGTCGTGCGTCGGATTGAGGTGCGGTCGATTCTTACATGTCACAAATGACTCGCAGATCGTTGTCCTAAAGTATCAAAACAATCCGAACACGTTTGCTCAGTTTGGCGTATGTCAATGGTGTTTTTTTCCAAAGTTTATCTCAATTTGAAACTGATATCAGACACTTTTAGCCATATCGGTCACACTGTGCATCGAATTTAGGTTCGGTCGATTCGTACACGTCAAAAATGACTCGCGGATCATTTTCCTAAAGTATCAAAACAATCCGAACGCGTTTTCTCGGTTTGGAGTATGTCATTGGTGTTTTTTTCCAAAGTTTATCTCAATTTGAAACTAATATCAGACACTTTTAGCCATATCGGTCATGTCGTGCATCGTATTGAGGTGTGGTCAATTCGTACACGTCACAAATGACTCGCGGATCATTTTCCTAAAGTATCAAAACAATCCGAACGTGTTTGCTCGGTTTGGCGTATGTCATTGGTGTTGTTTTCCAAAGTTTGTCTCAATTTGAAACTGATATTGGACACTTTTAGCCATACCGGTCACGCCGTGCGTCGTATTGAGGTGTGGTCGATTAGTACACGTCACAAATGACTCGCGGATCATTTTCCTAAAGTATCAAAACAATCCGAACGCGTTTTCTTGTTTTAGAGTATGTCATTGGTGTTGTTTTCCAAAGTTTATCTCAATTTGAAACTGATATCAGACAATTTTAGCCATACCGGTCACGTTGTGCGTCAGATTGAGGTGCGATCAATTCATACACATCACAAATGACTTGCGGATCGTTGTCCTAATGTATCAAAACAATCCGAATGCATTTGCTCGGTTTGGCGTATGTCATTGGTGTTGTTTTCCAAAGTTTATCTCAATTTGAAACTGATATCAGACACTTTTAGCCATACCGGTCACGCCGTGCGTCGGATTGAGGTTTGGTCGATTTTTACACATCACAAATGACTCTTGGATCGTTTTCCTAATGTATCAAAACAATCCGAACGTGTTTTCTCAGTTTGGAGTATGTCATTGGTGTTGTTTTCCAATGTTTATCTCAATTTGAAACTGATATCAGACACTTTTAGCCGTACCGGTCACACCGTGCGCCAGATTGAGGTTTGTTCGATTCGTACACATCACAAATGACTCACGGATCGTTGTCCTAAAGTATCAAAACAATCCAAACGCTTTTTCTTGGTTTGGCGTATGTCATTGGTGTTGTCTTCCAAAGTTTATCTCAATTTGAAACTGATATCAGACACTTTTAGCCATACCAGTCACGCCGCGCGTCGGATTGAGGTGCGGTCGATTCTTACACATCACAAATGACTCGTGGATCGTTTTACTAAAGTATCAAAACAATCCGAACACGTTTGATCAGTTTTCCGTATGTCATTTGTGTTATTTTCCAAAGTTTATGTCATTTTCAAACTAAGTAGTAGGAATTCACTAATCTAAGGATATGAATCATAAGAAAAGGAGATCATAGATTCTCAATAAGTGTAAAGGGAGATATCAATGACCATATAAAGATAACATAAGTATTAGTAATTCACCTTCATTGTCCTATTTGTTTACATTCTTCCATTAGGTACGATGCCCATTCGTTTCTAAAGACATTTGTATCATCTTCTGAATAGGAGTTTTTGCGACAGTCATAGTAGTATTGAAAAAATATAAATACACAAAGTATTAATAATTATTTTAAATAAAGAAGTAATTATTTTCAAAAATACCTCTTTAGGGATGCTAGTTTTTCGATGAAATACGATCTCTTTCATAAATTTACAAACATAATAACCGCAGTCCTTGTCATTTGTTTGTTTTGGACACTGCAGAGACATTGAGAAAAATAAGTAATTTGTTTTGATATGTATTTGGATAGTGAAATATAATTTTATATACCCAAATACTTCTCCATTTGTAGATCTTGTGGTCATTGTCGTCCTTACACCCTGGATTCATTCCAGCCTTTAGACGATATTCATACACCGCCCTATCATAACAAAATCCTCATTAAAAGATAATATAACTTATATAACTAGATATTTAGTTCTAAAATGTTTGATCTAGTGTATTAAAAATTGACAATCGCCATCATCTGTGGTTGGTTAGTTGGATATCCAAGTAGTGAATCCAGAAAATAAATCTTTGGAGTACCCAAATTGACTGCAATGAGCATCCAATGTTCTCTAAAAACACAAAAAGAAATAAGTACTGATAGAAATGAAAATATAATTAATATGATTAAAATGTAGAGTTTTACCCTTGCATCGTTGGTATTAAAAATAGTCTATCAGTCGTAATTCTTCTTTGAAACATTCTGAGCAGATTTGACATCAATTCAGCCTGAAAGTTAGAATCTATTTCTGTTCGTTGTGTAGAAATGGTGTGAGGAATAACGAGTCCAAATTTGTATTCATGGGAAAATACCTTCAATTGTTTTTCATATATACGCCTGTGAAAAATATGAGATGTATTTATCCATAATTATCAAAGTATATCATCTTCTGTAAAATCAAATCATGAAAACATACCTCATGTATACATTTATAACTGAGGCGCCTAGCCAGTCGTATGTGATGATCTCAGAAACAGCATCTGCACTAACGAAATCTATTATTTCCTCTCCGTACATATCTTTTTCAGAAACAATTGTATGACTCTTGTCATCTTTCATTTTTGTATCCACATGATCTTGCAATGATATTAAATGTGGATATAGAACGGGCGGGGTGAACACGCTCTCTGTAGATCGTTTTGATCGGTTGGTTGATCCAATGTTGGAGCCGCTCTTTTGTTTTAGCTTCTCCATTTTATCCTTCTATAATAACATTCATCAGTTCAGCCATTTTCTAATTTAATGTTAAAGTTTTTGCTTGAAAAATGAACTGGAAATGAATACCTCCTGCTCGACATGTTTTTTTACAAGATTCGACGGCCATGCAACGAATGTTCCAACAACTTTTTCCACCGTATGAATGTCGTCATCATCATTTGGCACGGGTAGCTTGGCGCTCGGCTCATGAGCTACGTTAATCGACACTTTGACATGACCGGTTAGAATTGGTCTGGAGTGTAGCATGTAATTATGCATATTGAACACCATAGCCCTCGCTACAAGGCGATGGGTGGGAGTTGACAGATATAAATCACAGTCATTTTCACCCTGCAGAATATCATTACATGAAAGGTATCAGTGTATGTGATTTAAATCTCACAAAAACAAATATTATAACATTGATTACCTCGGTTAAGTAAGGTCTTTGAGGGGAATGGATCGCCTCAAAGATGGTGAGGGGTGGATCTTCCTACGGGGGTTGTTCTTGAGTTGTTTTTTCTCTTCGCCTCTCCTCTATCAAACTCGTTAGCATCTTTCCCTGAGTTTGGATTAGTTCTTATAGGGTAGCTACATTATCTCTCATTACATTCAATTCTTTAGTTTGTTCATCCTCTTGTTTTTTTTCTGAAAATATGTCGGGGGTGACACCCCAAAACCCACACCTCTAACGCGGCCATACTGTTCTGGCTGTTTCAAGGCCGTTGAAAGTATGTCTGCATCCGGTGCGGGTGTTGTTGATTCCTGTGACTATGTCAAATAGAAAATATGAAAAAATAAGTAAGCATCGTTATGTAATAGTGATTTAAATAAAAACAAGTTTATATTATGTCATACTTACACATGTTTCCCACACTTTTTGTGTGTTTTCATCTATCAGTTTCCCCTCTTTATTAACACGAGCCTCCTTCCATAGCACATGGCGTGGAATGGAAGTGACTTGAGATTTTGCTTCATCAATCTACATATAAACAGAAAAACATGGTTACAGTGTTGTTTTATGTCACATAAAATTATTACAGTAATTTTAAAATACATACCAATTGTTTTTCAATTGAAGCGTACCCCAACCTTGCTTTACGGTAGGGGTACGCTGGTTTTGCTGCCCGTTCTTTATTTTGAGCACTCAGTTGCTGTTTCATAAATAAAAACCTATCAATCAACGTGATGAATACAAACAACGTTACACAACGTGTAACCAAACACAATGTACCTGAAAATTCTGTTCCGCACGACGGTTGCAAAACGCATCCCACGTTCCTTGGGATATCAAGTGTGCATAAAGAGGAGGCGGGTGCGGCTTGATTTTCCCTTCGGCATATTTCAGATGATGTTTCGTTAAAATTCTGCGAAAGCCTCTATGAATCCTTCCTGCCAGTCTGAAAACATATTCTTTTTGCGAAACATCTACTATAAATGCACTCTGCAAGAGATGATGAAGGGTTAGTCATTATTTCAATATTTTATTTTATTTTAACAAATTAAATAGATCATATCGTAATGTTACCATAATCTCTTCCCACATTAATGTTTTCATCTCGCTGACAACATGGTGCCATGACTCTACGTCAATCGGCACGTATTGTCAAGTGACGATTAGAATGTAGATACTAAACATGGCTTTGTTGGGGTTTACATGATGGCCTAGCTTATTCCGTCCCACCTCGTATTTGATTCCTTTTTCTCTTGCCTTAAAAATTTTTGCTAAAACTGTCAAACTACGGCGCACCTATTTTTTTTGTTTCACTGGGGTTTCATCGCCTACCATTTCCTCAGTTTCTGCATCATCATTATGTTTCTCCGAAGCGCTAGCATCGGTGCTGACACCAGCTGAAACAGATTGAGAGACCTGTTGTACGTCAGCAGTGGGACCAGCTGCAACAGGTTGAGATACCTGTTGTCTCTCAGCAGTGGGACCAGCTGTAACAGGTTGAGAGACGTGTTGTGTCTCGGGATTGGGTGCATCAGCAGGTGAAGAAGTAATTATCTGCAGAACTGGTTTAAAATTTAATTTAGATCACATAAAAGTAGCAGCGAACAGATAATAACATAATGTAACACAATCTATATTACAATAAAAATCAATAACCTGATTATTGAACTCCCTTTTTATTAAAGCCTGAAGGGATTTGACCCCTCTATCAACTATCCCATTCAAAATTTCGTCTACATTAGGACCACTGTGAAATAATTGCGAAGTCCCAATGAAAGGGTCATCTTCCGTTGAATTTTCATCTGACCCTTCAGCTGTTTTGGTTGATAACAGAACAATTGACCAGTTTCGGTTTGCGGGATCTAGAACATAAAATACTTGCACTGCCTGTAATGCCATTATAAATGGTTCGTCTTTCTCCCCTTCCTTATTGAAATCAACTTTCACGAATCCCAAATCATCTATTTTAACATCACTCCTGTTATCAACCCACTTGCATTGAAATATCGTAACTTGAAATTCCGTATAATCCAACTCCCATATTTGTTTGATGATGCCAAAGTATGACATATTCGCATAAATTGGATTTCTGTCCTTAGCACCGGAAACATGCATCGCATCAGCCACAAGTGTAACCCCACTATTCTGCATGGTATTGTCTTCATAATTTTCATTAGTATAAAATGTATAACCATTAACTACATAAGAATTGTAAGATAATGCATACACACTTGGTCCTCCGGCTAGCCATCGAAGTCGTTCCGAAATTGACTTTGGATTTTCATCTGACTTCTTAAAAATATGATCTCGAAACCATCCTATAAACTGTCGATTATGTGTATATGATATCCATTTTTCATCCCTTGATGGATTCAAATGCCAAAGAATTTCTTTGTGGATTTCAACATATGGGTCAACGTCGAAACTGTTATGCAAAACATAAAGGTGGGCCTGCTCTCGATCTGTAATATTGATTGTGACAACATTTCTTCCAGAAATTCATTCACCCTCAAGCCTCCCAGTGTGACGAGAATTCGGTAAGCCAATGATTTCCACACAAGACAAGTATTCGGTACAGAATTCAACGACTTCCTCAACAATATATCGCTCTGCAATACAACCCTCTGGCCGACTTCGATTTTTGACATACCCTTTCAAAATCTTCATATACCGTTCAATCGGGTACATCCATCTATAATGTACAGGACCACATAGTCGAATCTCTCTCACCAAGTGGACCATCAAATGAACCATCATATCAAAAAATGAAGGCGGGAAGAACATTTCTAATTCACATAATATGACGACAATTTCTTTTTCCATAGCTGGAAATTTCGTCGGGTCTATAACTTTGCTGCATATAGCTTTGAAGAAGAAACACAGTTTCATTAATGTATGGAGGACATTCTTGGGAAAAATGCAACGTAAATCAATTGGAATGAGATTTTGCATCAAAACATGACAATCATGTGATTTCAGACCTTTTAACTTCAAGTTGCTCATTGACACAAGGTTACTGATATTTGACGAATACCCCTCTGGAACCTTTATGTCATTCAAGAAGTTGAAAAACTGATATCTCTCCTGCCTGGAAAGAGTGTAAGCAGCAGGAGGAAGAAATGTTCGTTTTTCACCCTTCACTAGTGCCAACTCTTCTCGTATTCCCATCTCAACCATGTCCAACCTAGCCTTAATTCCATCTTTTGTTTTACCAGATGTATTTAGCAATGTTCTGATAACACTGTCAAATACATTTTTTTCTACATGCATAACATCAATAAAATGTCTTACATACAGACAATTCCAGTATTGTAATTCAAAAACAATTGATCTCTTTTTCCAACCGATTTTCGTAAGGTTTTTCGAAGCCGGTTTACCAAAAGTATTGTCCACATTTTTAACTTTCTCAAACAATTGATCGCATGTTAGTGGAGACGGTGCTGTACGTTCTTCTGAACTTCCATCAAATGATGTCTTCCAAGAATGGTACTTATGTCGTCGCGGTAGAAATATGCGATGTCCTAGAAACACGGTTTTCGATATGTTTCAACCTAATTGATTGTGTACCTTCTTCGCAAACAGGATAGCCTTGAGTTTCTTTAATGCTATATCCTGACAAATTTCCATAAGCAGGGAAGTCATTTATCATCCCATACAACATGACTCTCAAAGTGAAATCTTCCTTTCTGTAAGCATCATACAATGTAACACCTGAATCCCACAATAATTTCAAATCTTCGATCAATGGAGCTAAATAAACATCAATATCATTACTCGGTTGTTTTGGTCCTGATATAAGCATAGATAACATGATGTATTTTCGTTTCATGCATAACCACGGTGGTAAGTTATAATTTATCAACATAACTGGCCATGTACTATGACTGTTGTTTTGAAAACCAAAAGGATTCACTCCATCTGTAGATAACGCAAGACAAAGGTTTCTCGACTCGTTTCCAAATTCAGGATACTCATGATCGATTCTCTTCCACTGAGGAGAGTCTGTCGGGTGACGTAGTATCCCATCTTTAATTCTTGTATCTACATTCCATGTTAATTGTTCTGCAGTCTCCTCACTTCCATATAGGCGTCTAAACCTTGGAATGATTGGAAAGTACCATACAACTTTAGTAGGACTAGATTCATCTTTCTTGTATCGAGAAGCACCACACTTTGGGCATTCTTTAAGTGATTTGTGGTCCTTGCGAAATAGTATACAGTCATTCGGGCAGGCGTGTATTCTTTCAGAGATCATACCCATAGAGCGTAGCATTCGTTTGGCATCGTATGTTCGGCTCGGGAGCTCATTGTCTTCTGGGAGCATGTCATTCAAGAGGGCAAGTAGTTTCGTAAAACTGTCGTCACTCCACCCGTTATCTGCTTTCAAATTATACAGCTTCAGTACGGATGACAATGCTGTATATTTAGTGCAACCAGCATACAATGGCGTCTTTGCACAACTTTTTAACTTCTCAAACAATTTTGGGCAATCATGAAGTTCATCTTCGAAGGTCCTTGTCATTTTCTCAATACGATCTTCATCATCATTCACATCTGTAATCACATCCTCCATACGGTCATCTTCATTGTTCATGTTTGTAATCATATCAGATGATCCATAAAACGCAGTGTCACCCCAGTCACTACTTACATTCATTGTTTCCCCGTGTTTATTCCAACATGTATAACTTTGATCAATTCTGTGACAGATCAAGTGTACTTCCAACTCATCTGGACTAATTTGTTTTGAATAACAACAGCATAAACACGGACAAAGGATTTGAGAAGAGTCACATGCATGATCTTTTGCAAACTTGATAAATTCTTTCACGCCTTCTTCATACTCTTTTGTCAACCTATTGGAATTCATCCATTCTTTATTTATATTAATCCTATTTGAAATCCATAGGATGAGTATATAGGTTAGAGGAGAAATGACTTCTCGAACCTTTTCTGGATAACCTAGAACTCCTTCCAAGGAAATAATGTGACCATGAAATAATACTTCTTAAACAAAATATGGGGAATTTATAATATTGTAATAAAGACAAAGCTCTCTAAAAACACCCAAAACAACCTCTAGATTATCGGAGTACTCTTCCTATATATTGTAATACACCAAGAAGTATTCTAAAAAAACGAAAATGGAGGTGTCTAGAAAGATATTAAAGATCTATTTCATCAGTTAAATGAAATAGATAGAGCATTGGTGATCCCAAATGGAATTCATAAATACTTTAAATTTATATATCGACTTTAAAAATCTATCTTTTGAGCATCCTCTTCCCAAACCCTCAACTGTTGGTACCCTAATCTCTAGAAAATTTTCAAAAACCAATAGAACCTTATAAGATGGTCAAACGAATCATCAATTATAGGCAATATGTAATTATTCATTACTATCACCTGGCTATGACTACGGTAGACTGTTAAAATTAATAGGCTATGATATGACTTCATTGAAAACAGAATTGGAAAATCACATAGTGACATGATCATATAGATAGAACCATTTCCCTAAAGATCTTCTAGCTGGTCTTTTAGATCCTCTAAATCGGCCAGAGCCTTATGATGTGATGGAATGGAAAATGGGATCTTCATGTGAAGCAAATAGATAGAAAACGCAAACACTCATTGGGGAGGTTATCCCATGAAGTCCTCTAGAAATGATTTTGTGTACTTTTCCATGACCACTGAAATTTCACATGAATAACACTTCTCAACAACCCCAAGGAAAACCTTGGAAAAATGACATGATATGAACCATAACATAGAAGCAACTTGTCAAACCCTCCAGGGTTATAGATCACAATCTCCATAAAAGACATGGAATCTCCTGTTAAGAGTAATTAACTGAACCCAATCAAGGGTTGTGTGACCACACCCCACCACGAGTAGTATCCCTTTAGTTATGTGATTCTTTATCCATTGTTGTTTATATGGTCATTTGTATATGTATGAGTAGTATCTATATCATAAATTGTATTTGTGGTGTTAATGTGTCAAATTTTGGGATATAATGTGCTTTATTTTAATTGATGTGCTTGTTTGGATTTATTAATATGTCTATTAATTTATCAATGCAACCCAAGTTGGGGATGTTAAATCTAAATTATGTGTCTTTAATAAGATACAATTAATATGACGTATTAATTAAATACATCAATTCATTGATTTCTGGGTTACTCTGCATTCATGGTTTAATGCATTGATACTTCGTATACCACGTATTAGTGAATATTAAACATTGAATTTTATTTTAATGATACATGATGGATTAAATCATATAATATTTAGTTAATGAAAGGTCATTATATCCTCATTTATAAAATTATATTTAAACCATTGCTCTGTCAAGTGGTTTTTGTGTGTGTGACATAATTATGAACAACTTGGTAGAAAGAGATAAGTGTGTCTTCATTTTTCTTTTGAAGTAAAGAAATGTCATTATTCAACATAAATAATAGACACATAAAAGATTCATGTTATTGTGTGTACAATTATCATTTTATGACATATTATAATCTTATATCTTGAATCATTGATTAATTAGGGCTAATCCATAATTGCTATTTTCTAACATAAATAAGATCATTTAATATTATTTTATATTTTTGTAAATTAGTATTTAAATGAAATAATTAATTTATGAAATTAAATTTAAAATCAATATTTTAAATTAGTATTTAAATTAAAGAATTAATTTATAGAGATACTACTCATACATATACAAATGATCATACAATTTATGATAGAGATACAACTCCTGAATCTTTTTTGGAGTGTGTTGTTCTGATCGTGAAGGGTGGAAAATGTGAGAGTGTCGTCTGTTTATGGTTAACGCGATTAAAGGGACCAAAGGTACTAGTTCATGAAGGAAGAGGATCACGAAGGTGCTTATGCGCGGTGGTTGTAAATGCATAGAGGTCGGTCTGTGATGGATGAGATGGCAAGGGTGTGGTTCACACCGGGATTTCAAAGTAGTGGTTTGCTATGGAAGTGATCACGTAGGGGCAGGTTCATTCTAGGTTTTTGGTTCGGGAAGTGGAGCTTGTTTGTGTAGGGTCTAGTTCCTGTAGGGTCTGGTTCGTGATGGGTCTTGGTTCACATAGTGGAGTTTGTTCGCGTTGGGGCAGGTTTGCGCTGGGTTTCGGTTCGCACAATGGATCTTTGATTGCGAGTGGGGAGTTATGCGTGTGTAGGGGTCTCGGTTCATGCAAGGGAGTTTACTTTGGTTTGCACAGGAAAGTGTTGGTCACATTGAGGAGTTTCATATGTGAAAGGGGTGGGCTTGTTATGGGTTTTTCTCGTGAAGGATTCGAACGCACGGGGTGGTTTTTCCAGAGGAGATCAGCACTATGTTGGATCATGAGGGGTTGTCTCGTGCAAGTATCGGATCATGAAGGATTTGTTCGTGAAGGATTTGTATGCATTGGAAATGCTCATGTAGGGTGAGGCTCTCAAGGAATTGGGTCCACAGAAGATGTGGTTTGGGAAGGGATGGCTTGTAATGCGTCCGGTTCACGAAAGATTCCGCTTGTGCTGAGTGTGTCTGCAGTGGGGTGTGAGCTTTATGGGTTTGATCATGGAGGGTGGACTCGTGGTGGGGTGTGGTCACACAACCCTTGATTGAGAAGGTGGTTGTCGGTGACCGGTGATTCCCTCTCATATCAATACCTTGGGAAACACCTAAAAATAGTTTGGTAGACTTAGAACAATAAGAATAAATCTGATATATTTCCTCAAAGCCATCTCAAAATTAATAGCCAAAAGATAATCGTTCATGGGGAGATAAAGAGAAACATGAACCAAATGAAAACACCAAAACATAAGAATAACTAAATAAATCTAATGAAGTAGTGGGAAATCATAAAAACAACCCATAGTCAGGATCAAAACATAACCACAATCCCAAACCACCCATGGAAACTGAAGATTCAACACGAAGAATAGTTGGCCAAACACTTACCCATTCCAAATATAATTAATTCATGAAAATTAAATTTGAATCACCTTAAGAAGGAGGACCCGGTGGCGGAGGAGAAGGATGTGTTGACAGCGAAGGCACCGGAGGCAGCGCAGATGCAGCACGGAGGCAGGGCGGAGGCAGGGCGGAGGTAGGGCGGAGGCAGCAGAGGCAGCGGAGGAGGAGGAGGAGGAGGAGGAGGAGGTGGTGGCCACGGTGGAGGAGGAGGCAGCGGAGTAGGCAGAGGAGGAGGAGGCGCCGGTGGAGGAGGAGGAGGATTAAGTCGTGGACTAGGAGGAGGAGGAGGAGGAACCGCCGGTGGAGGAGGAGGAGGACGAGGTCGCGGTGGAGGATGAGGAGGAGGAGGAGGCGGCGGTCGGAGGAGGAGGAGGTGGTGGCAGTGGCGTAGAGGAGGGCTTCCGCGAGAGCTTGACCGGGTGCAGGGAGGAGGAAGAGGACCCGCGGGTTTTTAACAAATCTGCGTGAGCCTTTATCAGCGCTAGTAAAAAGCCCTGATAAAGGGTGTATTTATCAGCACTAAAATGAAAAGCGCTGATAAATACAACCTTTATCAGTGCTTTTTTAGCGCTAATAAATAATCCCTTTATCAAAGCTAAAAAACGCTGATAAAAGGGAAAACCTTTATCAGCGCTTGTTTTAGAACTGATAATGTGGACCTTTATCAGCGCTTTTGTTAGCGCTGATAAAGGCCCGACCCTTTATCAGCGCTTTACTTTTAGCGCTGATAAAGGCAGGCGCATGCCTTACCCAGTTTTGTGGTAGTGACTGTATCTATAGGCCAATAATCTCCCCCTTTTTTGATGATCACAAATCATGGAATTATTAAGTACCATTGGAGAATGATTAAAGTAAACAATCTGATTAGTATCACATAATAATGTCTCAGAGGTAATAATGTATCATAGATAATAATGTTTCAAAGATAATAATGTATCAGAGATAATAATGCATAAACACATAATAATGCTTAAACTCGTAATAATTCTTAATAAAGTTCTCCCAATTTTAATAATGATCAATAAAATTATACCCCTGTGGGATTAGAAAAAATTGGAAGGTGAAAAGAAGAATAAAAACAGAAAAGGAGAAACAATGAAATATCATTCATAAACAAAGAATGGTGAATTAGAAAATGTACAATGACTCATCCCTCTCAAAAAAATATCACTCCACACTACATTGTAGGGTAAAGGGGTTCCTTTACCTTATTAAAAGGATAAATGGATGGTTCATTGGGAGGGTTAGGTTGAGAAGAAGGAGGGTCTAAATGGATTTTCAAAGGAGGTATAGGCACTCATTCAGGGAATGTAGAAGCTAGGGAAGGTCTGTCCTAAGAAATAAGTTGAGGCTGAACAGTTTCTGTAATAACTGGTTTGATATAAGACAAATCCTAAGAAACTTGCATCTGAGGTTGAGCAAGCACTGAACCAGTAGGGCCATGTGGTGCAGCAGGAGGGACCATAACGACTTCACTATGGACATGGAGATATGGTTTTAACGGCTTGATGAACTCTTAAATTATCTCTCCACCATATTTCATTGCCTTTTCAAAATCATCTTCATTTTCGATAAACTTTTCCAACGAGGGGGTAAATTCTCTTAGATTTTGAATCTGATCCTTAAAAGCCTTTTTCACTAGAGGAAGAGTAAGATTGGTGGCCAAATACTTAAAGATAATGTTCATTTGATGCTTTTTGATGTTTTTGGAGAAAAACTCATTAATCTTTTTGGTGATCTCTTCATGAGTGTGTGAATCACTCCTTGCATAATACTTCACATGGTCATGCACCTTATCCTAAGTGTCCTCAACATTATACATACTAGTAATTAAAGCATTCAGTTATTTAAAAACTGAACTAACAATAGTAAGATCTGCAGATTGGGAAGACTGAATCGGTGGAGTAGAGGTTGAAGCGAGAGTAGAGGAGGAATGTTCCTTAACTTCTTTTCTTATCTTGTAAAACTCAAGATCTTTAAAGTGAGAAATAATATTCTCAATACCTTTCATGACACTTTCCATATTATTCCTATAATCATTGGTAAAGTCATTGATGTTAGTGGTTAACTTCATCAACTCATTCTCGATCAGGGTGTTTCTTTTCACGATTGTTTTTTCAGTTGTGAGTAGATTTGGCTGAATTTCTTTAATCATCATCTTGGAAATAGAATAAGCATATACTAGAGGTAGACTGGTTGAGGCAGGAGTAGAACTCGAAGCCACATCTTTCTTTACACTATCATCCACAGACTAAATTTCTTTAATAATTTTAGTCAGCTCAGTATTATCTCTCCTAGCTTCATCAATCTCATACCTCATTTGAAACGTTATTAGTAGGCAATGAAGAAAGTACACGATTTACCAAGGGATCAGTGTTACATGTGTAATGAGAATATATTGAAGGTGCTCTCACTAAGTGAGAAAAAAATGAGGATGATATCATGGTTATTAAGAATTCATAAAGAGGGGTGATATTTGAGGCCAAAAGGTTGGTATATGATGAATAATGGCATGTGATTCCTCAAGGTTTGTATGTGGATGAGGTATATTTTCCTTGTGGGTGTGTGATAAAGGGTTCATCACATGGATATTTTTTAACCACTCGGTACATGAAACAAAAGAGACATGATTTTGGAACAATGTGAATATAAATGGTTAAGCACATTTTTCATATTAACCAAGAGATACACTAAATAACTATTGGCTTTAAATACCCACATTTATCACATTCCCCAATGATATAAACTATGATAAGAACTTGAATTCTTGAAAAGATATTATTTAGAGATAAAATATATTTTATTTTTCAATATTTTTTAGTCATTCAGAGTATAAGTGGACCATTATACCAAGCATAAAGAGTGAAGGTGTGAACCATTTATATAGTGTGTGAAGTATAGTTTAAGGACTCTTCGTGTGTGGAGTTATGGTGAACACTACATACCTGGTGAGTGAAGTGTAGGTGTAGGCTGCCTACCTAGTGTGCATGGTTAAGGTGAAGATCTCCTACCAAGTGAATGAGGTTAGAGTAAAAATTACATGAATATCACTAAGAAAAACAAACATAATTATAATAATAATAATAATATAATAATAATAATAATAATAATAATAATATTTGGGTTTGTTCTAGGGGTTCACTAAACATATGCACCATGAACTAAACAATGATTTAATGATGTGTATTTAAGTGTGTGTTGTGAATTCATAAATAAAAATAATTTAAATTTTGAATGTTATTCTTTCATAAAATAATATGATATGGAAGAAACCAAAGCTACAAAAACTAGGTAGGATTGAAATATATACATTCATATATATTAAATAAACTGAGGAAACTCAGAACATTCATGATCAGGAAAGCTTTTTGGAACCATTATACCTATTCAAGAAACAATTAATGATCTTGAAGACTATAAAAAAGAAAGATATGTTGATCAAAATTACTTAGGTAGAGAGATCGATTTACAAGAGGCGTTGAAGAAACCTGGATCATATCAATTTCTTTCTATAATTGGAAAAATATAAATAATGATCTTATTATTGGGTGTCTAAAAAATCATTGGCGGTTTTCAATTGGGGTGTCTAACTAATTTCTAAAAAGGATTTCTCTAACCGATGTGTCTAACTAGTTTTTGGGGGATTGAAGTTGGAGTTTTTAACTAATTACTATTGTATCCACCTATTATTATAGTGAATAATCCATGATAGTGGATCTAAATGACATAGTAAAGTGAAGGAGTTTATATTGATCCTTGTAAATACAATTTATTTCATTCTCTTTAATTATTAATGCACATGTTTTGAGGTTGTGATATATTATTTCCTGGAGTGAAAACGCTATCAATTTTAAGAGGTTGAATTGAAAAAAAAAATTATAGTGGAATACCAACAATTCACCACCTCCCCATAAGCACCCCCTTAGTGGTAAATATATCTTATGATTGTTTCAGTGGTATGAGAGAAAATATTCCATAAAAAGATCCAAATAATTCAATGAGAAATGTAAAATATTAATTATATGGATATTCGAGGTGTTCAAAAATTTTATGGAAAGAATTATTTTAGTTAGAGAAATATGATGTTTTCCTTCCTCTTATCACATGTTATAGAGGTTACAGATACAATATATTTTGGGTTTTCATCATCTACTGAAGGTGTGTCTATGGCTCAATAAAATAAAATGAATATTGAGTTATATGAAAAGGATTAAAATTATATTTTAATGTCTCTATTAGAAAAATTACATACCAATTTCACGGGTCTTCAAACTACAAATTAGATTTAGGAAAAATTAAAAATTTGGTATAAAGGAAGTTTCAAAGTCAAAGAATCCAATATATAAGTCTAGAGGAGAAAATTCAATGACATTGAGATGTCTGATGATGAGACCATTGAGGACTATTTCACAAGTTTCGATGAGATTATGAGTAAAATTCGGGGTTCTGGTGAAAACCTAGAGGATTAAAGCATTGTTAAAAATCTGATGATGAATTTTCCAGATCAATTTGATTCAAAAAAATAAACCATAAAAAATTAATATTTAACACCATATGATTTTCACAACATAATCATAGATTATGAGATGAATAAAAATACATATTTCAAAAATGAATAAAAATTTGAGATGGTTTTTAAATCCATGATAAAAATAAAAATCAACGAAGAAGATGTTCCAAAATCAATTGATTAAGATATAGATAGAGACGAGGATCTAAGTAAAGTAATTACCCTTAAATAAAGTGGATTCAAAAAGGCTAAGGGAAATAAAAAGATGAAAATGATCACTAAAGTTATAAGATTAACTATACAAAGAGGAAGGCCACTAAAACATAATCTGATGAGGAATATGTGAAATCTAAAAAATAGAAAAAATATAATAAAAATAAGAAATATTTCTACATAAAGAAGTGAAATATAATGAGAAAATGATATAAATTATTTTCATCATAAAGTATCAACTTATATTTTGTGGTTAATATTCTTATTTAATGGAATATTTATTTGATTCATCATGCAGTGATCATTATGAAGAATAAAGGGTAGATCTAGAATATTGGTTAAACGGTGAGTTGGATGTAGGTATTAAAGAGATTAAAATGCATTGGAAATAAAAGAATAAATTTCTAAAGGATAATAATAATACTGTTGAATAAAATGAAGAACATATCCTGAAAGAAGAATCCCATGTTTATGATATTAATCATCACAAGTTTAGAGAAATTGAACAAGATAATATTGTCAGGGATATTTAGGAGTATCTAGATGAAACATAAATAGAACTAGGTGAGACACAATCAATGTGTCTTAATATTAAAAATGGGTGGAATAATTTTAGGAAAGATATTTTAATTTAGTATAGGTTAAAGGAGAATCTTCTTGAGTTACGGAGAATATAGGTACTAATAGGAAAGTGAAAATAAACAAAATCTATTTCAATTACATTATGTAATTTATAATAGTGAGAGTAAAAAAATGATCTTAATATATTAATAAAAATAAAATTGTAAGAAAATAATACACATCAAAGTAAGGGGATAATATTTTAATGATATCATTCCTACTTATGAAAATAAAAGGCTCAACTAAAGAAATACAACCACAAAAAAATTCTATAAAGATGTGCTATAGAAGTGAGAGATCAAAATTAAATGGTTATTACAGGTGTTGTGGATGTTATGGACAAAAAACCTATTCATGTTAGTAAAATATATCATTTCTCAGAATGAGGAAGTAATCAACAGAGATCTTTAGTGAACATGTGAGAGATAATTCAAAACGGAAATAAGTTATGAATAGAAATTAATAGATTTTATCCACACAAAACAATATTGAAAATTCGAAAGAGATATATGGTATTTGTGGATATGGTGGTCATATATCTAAATAATACATAATTGGGCTACAATGAGAGACTACATATGTTTTTAAAGAGATGAATATTTATAAATATAAAAAAGGGGGATCCAATCAATAATAATCCTTTCAAAAAGGTTTGTAAAAACCCTAAATAAGGTGAAAAGGTTAATAAATAATTCTTAGTTATCAGGATGAACCTGTTGGAGATGTTCAATATAATGGAGAAGGATGATATGGATTATAAAGGTAAAGGAAAAAAATGGTTACATATAAATAATTTAGTATTGATTAAATATTTTACATAAATACATATCTAAATTTTTATTAAAAATCATGTGGATGGTATGGTTAGTATGGGAATGGCCTAAAATATTATATAAAAATATTATGAGGCCAAGAAGTATCAATTAGAATGATAATTAATTAATAAGAGAATGATGTTTTCTTAACCCCTTAAGTGAGGAAAAATGATTTACACAATGAATAAATTCTATAGGTGGATATGATAAAGCTACCAGTTAAGACTTTTTATGGGAAAATAACTAATGATTTTGGAAGAAAAGAGAAGTCTAGGATGAGAGAAAAACATTAGCCTCAATTCTACTTCTAAAAAATATAATAGGCCTCTCCTTTTTCCCTTATCAATATATCTTTATATTAACATATATAGATTTAAATTAAATGGATACATACCATGATTATGATAGTATATGAGATAAATCTTTTTAATGTATATTACATAGTGTATGTGGAATTTCCAAACTAGTTTGTAAAAATTGTAAGATGAGGTATCATAGTCACTACCATATCTTTATTCTAAATGATTTAAAATTTATTATCTAGGGGAAGTTATATGCTTTTCAAAAAAAAATTGATGTGTTTTATGATATGTGTGTATGATATAATTCATTTCATAATTAAACTATATAAGCGGCCCCCAAAATGAGTTCTTGGATTGGAATCACATGAATAGTTGATTATTAAAAGAAATAAAAACCAATTTATTATCTTTTATCTTCTAAACCATATTTTCCCAATTAGGCTAAGAGAAGTCTGACTAAATTCTTTTTACTAAGGAACATCATATGAGGTGATCCTTCTCTTAGAAGTGGTTCAAACAGTGTTTCTAAAGTAAATGTAGGGGTAGAGGATGTCTTGATTGAATGAGAGGGAGAAATATGAAATGATAAATAACCAACATTTTCGTCGTGTTTACTATCAATAAGGAGGAATGGAATCACCTGTATTGACATTAGAAATTGTGTTTTTGTATTAAGAATAAAATCCAAAGTGGGTATTTAACTTCCCTTTAGATGAATTTAATTTATTTTTAATATGATCAATATGTGTTTGAAACAATGAACTAAGGATTATTGTATGATTGTTATGAATACTTCCTCAATTCATATGTGAGGATTGATAGTGAAGTTTTCTAAATGAACAAGATAAGTTATGATCATCTCAGCATCATTTACATGATTTGTGTGATATTGATGAGTTTGAAAAAGATCGTACTTGAAATTGAAAGTTATTTTTCATGAAAATAAATGATGAGAAATTATGGTGTCTTGAAATATGGTTTATTGTTAACTTGGATCATAATTTTTTCACTAATTATATTTTAGGATATGAACTAAAAAATTGGTCAACTAGGTAAAGTCATCGGAACCAATTCAACCATATCCACCTGAGGTGGCTATAGGAGGAATCACAACCACACATATCCAAACTGTGAAACTAGGTTGGGAGATAATGAGGGAAGAGCTCGCAAATGGGTTTGGAACAGGCGTGCGAGTGCGCTAGTCGATGCATGGGAGGAAATGAGGTTCTTTTCTTATCATGTATGGGGATGTATAGAAGGCAGTAGGTGTGCACCAACACCATATTGTATTCATTTCCTGGTTGAGGGAACACACTGTGTAATTAATTAATTTTATTCTATCTCCTTTTTTGGTGTGGTATATCACCTTATGTGCACTGTTCATATATTTAAAAAGATACATACAATTTGAGTGGTCACGTGACATTAAAAAAAATTACAATGTTTGATGTCATCATGCTCACTGCAAAAGTAGGGCTCTTCTATGATAGGTTTTGACCATATAATGAGTTCACAAGGAATATACAAATCACCATGAGATTTTGAATGTAAATCCATAAAACTACACTTCTGAATTTAGTACTAAAACATACTGTGTATTTTTTTATATAAAAGATGATAGAAAAAATACACAGTATATTATACATTTGAGGATATTTTCCAGTCTAGGTTCTAGAGTATTATACAAATAGTACATTAAATCAGAGTTTACACAAACATAAATATTCATTTATTTCATTCTTCTCTAGATTCTTAGTGTCCCTTGAATACTTCATAGTAAAATTAGTCACCTGGGGATATACATCAAAGGGGGTGATATAAAAGCCGAGTAAGAGGATACATAACAACAATATAGCACGAGGTGAGCAAAATCATAACATCATCATCAAAATCATGGGAGTAAACATTAATAAAATACTTAAAATATGAGAATGTATAAAAATGAAACATCATGTATCAGTTTTCATCTACCAAACATAGTTGTGAAAAAATATAGAATCATGTTCACACATCATTTCACATTAACTCATGAGATTTATCACTTTACCCAATGCATTGGAGCGCTGTATAATTTCAGGTGCACCCGTCACATCATAACATTTAAATTATGCGTTCCACATAGAAAATATATAAAAATTTAACATAAATAACCCATGTAAAGGAATGGGTTTCATCACTTAATAACACATAACTTTGGGTTCCCAAAAGAAAGGGGTAATAACATACTTGATACAAGAACCATCAACCTTGAGTGAGAAGTAAAAGGTGTGTTTTTGAAAGAAGAGTTATTTTAGAAAACATTTTTTTGACATAAACTCTAGTGGAAAACACATATATCACAAAAAAGGTAATATAATGATGAAAAAAAATTATTTTTAAGGAGTGACCATACCAACAATGAAGTTAAAGAGGTAGAAACCGAAGAAAGAATGGTGGGTTCGATAATTTCACCTTACCTTGTATTGGAATGCTTTATTCACTTTAATGTCTTGTATAACCACATTATATTCATTAATTAAAAATTAAATAACACTTTTTACATTAATATGGTTCATTTTTTTATCATTAGGTTATTTTATGGGCCTTTATTTGAGTTATAGAGTTTAAATACATTTTTGGGAATGTGTGTTCTTATGGTTTTCTTGAGCAGTTCACGTGTATTCATAAATGAAAGTTCATGTAGATCATGGATAAACATAAAGAATAGATATTTCTTGTTTTTAATGATATTAAAGTAGTTTAAATGATCTTATAATGAATTATATTATATACCATTTGTATTAATAATAAGATAAGAATTTAATGATGATCATTTGGGTTAATTCGGCTAGTTTTTTGACCACAACAAACTTATTTTATTTATTCATTTAGTAATATGTACATAAGTTAGATCCAGAACATTAAATTTGATATAATACATATAGTATAATTTTTTTCAAACATAAAAATGGTTTCATGACCAGATATGAAGGCGGTAAAGGAAAAAAACACGTCGTTCTTGAAGGTGATAAATTAACACCTCACGAATAATGTTTTCTTTTCTAAAATAAAATGAAGAGGAGAAGAGGGTTTGATGATATATTATCCCATTAGTATCATAAAATTACAGAATATTTCTAATACAGTAGTTACCATACCATGTGGATGAGTATAGGTGGAGAGATATTAAGAAAATAACTTGAAATTGAAAGGAAATTAAAGGAAAAGAGCGAGCGAAATTCCCTCTGGAATCCTCCTTAAGACACTTTGGATTGGTCTTTTGATGAGACCAAAAGCTATTGAACGTGGGGAGGGTCTAGGGAAGATTTTTGGACAGAGCTTAGACAAGGATTGGATCTTGATAGGTGTGAGTAAATGAGGGTGTGAAGGGTGGTATTAATAGTGGAGGGGGAGGGATTTTCTCTATATTATATTCACTAATTTATTATTTCTCCACAAGATAGGGAATAATGAGTATTTCATGACAAAATAAAATAATTGTATCATGTGAATCCGAAACATATGTGATTACATCAGCAGAATATCACATATGAATCTATAATTTATGAATTTAACTTATTTTGTAAATTATCATATTTCACTATTCATCAAAAATTCAAGTATTTTAGAAAAAATCCAAAAATTCACCCTAACCATTTTTAGATATGTTGAATCCAAAAATAAACTAAAATTTTCAAAAATAATTTTATAAATGTGATTAATTTAGTTTTTAATTAAAATCATAATTTACTTGAAAAATACAGATTTTAAAATTAAAACTGATTTCATAATACTATCAAAAATTATATAAGGTATTTTAAAATTTTATTAAAACCACAATACATAGATTTTTTCATTTAAGAAAACATTTTAGTAAAATAAATTTTTTTAAAATTAATCAATTAATTATAATTATTTATTTATTTCTTCCAAAAATACAAATTCTTTTACTATCGTCAAACTGTCACATATAATATGACTAAGTTTTATTTAATCATTCATTGGTAAGTTTATTATTCACAAGGTAGGTTACTATTCATAAGGGTAGGTAACTATTCATAAGGGTAGGTAACTATTTATAAGGGTAGGTTACTATTAACCGAAAATTATGTTTGTTCCATCAGACCCCAAAAATAAACCTAGACACAACTGTGTGTGTGAGATTTTCAAAATTCTAAACACAGTAGTGGAAAAATTAAGTTTAATGGCTAGATTATAAATGCCACATAGTACTCAATAGTTCATTTAAGCACATTGTGTTTCCTTTTAAAATCATGGGATGTTTCATTCTCCCACACCCCCTTAAATGGATTACTCCCTTTCACTTCATTCATTGTACTTATAATTCAGAATGTATATATTGATGTGTAAGAAAAACTATTTTCTTATGTGTACGTAATTAACTAGAAGTTTAAAAGTAAAATTTGAAGCAACAACATCTAATCTCTAAAGTTTTCTAGATCGTTCCTCTAATACAAACTGTGAAGCCCTAAAACTACACTTTCGGATTTAGTACTAAAACATGTTTTTGTATTTTTTGATATAAAAGATAACCAAACAATACAGAGTATATTATACATTTGAGGACCTTTTTTAGTCAAGGTTCTGGAGGATTAGACAAATAGTACATTAAATCAGAGTTTACAAAAAGATATATATTAATTTAATTCTTTCTTCTCTAGCTTCTTATTGGTCCTTGAATAATCCTTAGAAAAATTAATCACCATAGGATATATATCAAAGGGGGTGATCTAAAATTCCATTAAGAGGATAGATAAGAACAATACAGCACATGGTGAGCATAATCATAACATCATAATCAAAATCATGGGAGGAAAAAATAATAAAAGACTTAAAATGTGGAAATGTATAAAAATGAAAAATCATGTCTTAGTGTTCATCTACCACAAATAGTTTCAAACAAATCTATCATCAAGTTTACACATCATTTCACTTTAAATAATGAGAGTCATCACTTTACCCAATGCATTGGAGCGCTGTATAATTCTGGGTTCACCCGTCACATCATAACATTTACATTATAATGCACGCCACATAGAACATATATAAAAAATGAACATAAGTAACCCAAGGAAAGTAATAGGTTTCCTCTAATAATAACACATTAATAAACTTTTAGTTCCCAAAATAAATAGGTAATAACATACTTGATATTAGAACCATCAACATTGAGTGAGAAGTAAAAGGTGTGTTTTTGAAAGAAGATTTATTTTAGAAAACATTTGTTTGATAAAAACTATAGTGTAAAATATTTATATCATATAAAAGTCAAGCTAATTTTGAAAAAATTATATTTAAGGAGTGACCATACAAAAAATTAAGTGATAGAGGTAGAACCTGAAGAAAGAAAGATGGGTTCGAGAATTTCCCCTTACCTTGTATCAAATCACTTTATTCACTTTAATGTCCTGTATAACCACATTAGATTCATTGATTAAAAATTCCATAACCTTTATTACATTAAAATGGTTCATTTTGGTTTCATTAAGTTATTTTATGGGCCTTTGGATGAGTTATTGAGTTTAAATACATTGCTCGGGAATGTTCATTTTTATGGTTTTCTTGAGCGGTTCACTTGTATTCATAAATAGAAGTTTCTGTAGATCATGGATAAACATCCAAAACTTATATTTCATTTTATTAAGTATATTACCAGAGTTTAAATTATATGATAATTAATTATATTATATACCATGTGGGTGAATCATTAGATAAGAATTTAATGATGATCACTTGGGTTAATTCAAGCAGTTTTTCGACCACAATGAACTTGTTTTGTTTATTCATTTAGTAATATATACATAAGTTAGATACAAAAAATTAAATAAGATATAATAAATATAATATAATCTCTTTCAAACATAATAATGTTTTCATGACCAGATCTGACGGTGGTAAAGGAAAAAAATATGTCGTTCTTGAAGGTGATAAATTAACACCTCACGAACAACATTTTATTTTCTAAAATAAAAAGAAGTGGAGAAGGGGTTTGGATGATATATTATCCAATTAGTATCATAAAATTACATTTTATGTGAGATAATAGATTTAATATACCATGTGTATGAGGGTAGGTGGGTAGAGATTAAGAAAAAAACTTGAAATTGGAAGGAAATTAAAGGAAAAGAGAGCTCGAGAAATTACCTCTTGAATTCTCCATAAGGAACATTGGATTAGTCTTTTGATGATACCATAAGATCTTGGACATGGGGTAGGGGATAGGGAATATGTTTTATGGAGTTTAGAAAAGTCTTGAATCTTTATAGGTGTGAGTGAATGGCGGTATTTATAGTGGAGGGTAGAGGGGTTTTCTCAATATTATATTCATTAATTTATTATTTCTCCACAAGATAAGTAATAATGCGTTTTCGATGACTAAATAAAGTAATTTTATATTTTTAATCTGAAACATATATTCTTACATTCTCAAAAAATCACCCATGACTCTATAATTCATGAATTTAACTTATTGGTAAATTATCAAATTTCACTATTCATAAAAAATTCATGTATTTTAGAAAAATCCAAAAAATTCACCCTAACCATTTTTCGACGTGGAGAATCAAAAAATGAACTCCATTTTTCAAAAATAATTTTCTAAATGTGATTAATTTAATTTTTAATTAAAACCATATTTACTTGAAAAATGCATATTTTATAATTAAAACTAATTTCATAATGCTTTCAAGAATTACATAAGGTCTTATAAAATTATCTTAAAACCAGAAGACATATAATTGTTAATTTATGAAAACATTTTAGGAAAATAAATTTTCTTTTAAGGAAGTTAATTAATTATAATTATTTATTTATAACTTCTAAAAATACCAATTCTTTTACTATGGTCAAATTGTCACTTATAAGATGCCTAAATTTTATTTAATCAGTCATGGGTAAGGTTACTATTCATAATGATAGGTTACTATTGACCAAAAATTATGTTTGTTCCATCGTAACCCAAAAATAATCTTGGACACAACTGTGTGTGTTAGATTTTCAAAATTTAAAAACACAACAATTGGAAAGTTATGTTTAATGCCCAGATTATAAATTCCACATAGTACTCAGTAGTTATTTTAAGCACATAGTGTTTCCTTTTAAAATCTTGGGATGTTACATTGAAGGAATCTTGGTAATTAAAAAATAAATAAATCCATGAGTAACTTGTGTTTTGTAGGTGATTTCATAAGGCTATCATGTGGTGAAGGAATTTTTTATGCATCATGATATGTAATTAATGAAGAAAGTATGTGATGCATAATGTGATAAGATATGCATGAAAACTTATTATGCGGTGAAGGTGTGTTTTCCAAGGTATCATGCGATGAGGTTGACTGTGAGGTTTTAAATAGGTCATAAAATGGGATGATATGTGATGTCACAAGGATGTAAAAGGATTAGAATGTTATGTGAGGTTGTGAAGTTTTTTTGTAGATGATATATGTTATCAAGGTGGGTTTGAGATGAATTATTCATCACATAGATACTATGTGTCCATGTTGTACATGAAAAAAGGTGGTGTCTTTCCTAGAGTTGCATGAGTATAAATGGTTAAAGATGTTTTTTAGATATATCAAGGGCCAATATCAATCACCGTTAGGTATAAATATCAACATTTATCATATTACTAAGTGATGAAAACTTTTAGAGGAACATAACTTTTAGAGAAGAGATTATAAAGAGTCAAAATCCATTAGTTTGAGTTTATACTATTATTTAGAAACATAGAGTGTAATAGGACCTCCATACTAAGAATATATAGTAATGGTTTATACCACTTAGCTATTGTGTGTAGTGTGGATGAAGGCCTCTTACCCAGTGTGTGGAGTGAAGGTGCATACAACTTACCTAGTAAGAAAAGTATAGATGCATCCCACCTACATTGTGTGTGAGGTGAAGGTGAAGAATAGTTACCTAGTGTATTATGTTCAAGTGGATAATAAATAAATATTAGTGAACAAAATCACATATAATAATTATGATAATACAAGGTTTGTGATAGGGGTTCATTAAATGCATTCACCATTGATTTCACCATTCTTTCATGAAGTACATTGAATTTATTGATTTATGTATTAAAAAATCAATAGATATTTTAAATTTTATTCTTTCATAAAATAATATCATAATAAAGATATAAAGGCCAAAAAACTAGGTGGGAGTAGAATACATGCATACTATATTATTCAGTGAACTGAGGTAACTCGAATCATCCAAGATTTAGAGTGAGTTTTGAGACTGATGGATATATTAAAGTAGCTATCAAATATTTTGAAGAATACAGAAAAGAAATATCAACTGATTCAACTTAATTTTGAAGGGAGACCAATTTACAAGAGGTGATAAAAAAATTTGGATCATAACTGGATGTTTTTATCATTAAATCAAAGATGAATAAGGATCTTGTTGTTGGGGTGTTGAACAAATCACCGGAGGCTTGAAATTGGTCGGGGGGGTCTGAGTGATTGTTCATAAGGTGTTTTGTAATTGGGGTGTCCAACCGGTTTTTTGGGGATTTTAGTTTGGTTATATGACCAACTATAACTATAGATACTTGTGATTATAGTGAGGAATCAATTACAAGGTGTCAGACCAATATGGTAATGATCAAGCTTTTATATCAAACCTTGTAAAAACTATGTGATAATATCTTTCATTACTACATCACATGAGGTGAGGCTATGAGATATTATTTATTTGGTCAATAAATGTTATTATTTTGATATGTTTAATTAAAAAATAATAATTTCATAAAATAAAACCATGAATTCACTCCCCCACCCCCCTGAATTGATAATTTGTCTTTGGAATTTACTAGATCACTAGACATTTCAATTCCTACAAAATCATGCTAATAATTATCTTATGATTTTGGTCCACATACACTAAAATCAACTATTATATCAAGAAAATTTCCACTTTTTACCTAAAAATAGAAAAACATGAATCTAATTCAACCATCAACTCATCACCATAAGGTTTCTCAATAAAAAAGTTGGTGGGGAAAGTTTTTTCTTTTCCTAATCCTCTTCTTTGAATTTCTTTAAGAAAGAGGCTTGAATTTCCATTTTTTACTAACTTATTTATGATTTAAAAAAATTCAACCTTATTATCATAATTAATATTCCTTTCTATATTAAATTAATTATTGTTTAATAGGTTACGAGTAAAAAAAATCATTATGATAATACAACATTGACCAAATTAAACTCTTCTAAACAGCAGGCTCAATGGTTTAGTAAATAGTATGTTAAAAAAGTTCTATTTATTTTGTTGTAGAATTTTATTTTTTTTATATTTTTATGGATAAACAATGTTTTCATGTGTTTTTCCTCCCTTATAATTTTTCCAAGTTGATGAGAGGTATTTTTAATGAAGAACACTTAAAAAATTATTCTTTACCTATGTATGTAATGTAGTGAAAAAACCTTGTCTTGATCTCTCATGGAGACCACTCTAAACCATTTTTAGTCTATTTCCACTATTCATATGTAACTAAAATATATTACCCAATTAAAACCTAATTTATTGGGGGGTTTTATAAAATATTTGTGAAATATATATATATATATATTAATTAAGGTGAATAACACAATTATGTAAAACATAATGAAGTTAGAAAGAAGATAAGTAGATGGCCTCATGAGTTAAAAATGATGGAAATCATAGAATTAAGAACATTAAATTTCTATAGTAATCTATTTCTGATAATATTTCACTATAATTCACCATCCTCCCTCTTTTTCTAGCAATGAATATCTTGTATTGAGACCACAACATGTAATATTGATCACATCCTAAATTCATCATATTAACTACATCATTTAACATCTATACCTAATATAAACTCTAATGTTTCAATGAATTAAATTTTTAAGGGGAGAAAAATAAATGAATAAGGAAAAATAAATATAGTTTACATAGAAAATAAAGTGACAAAAAAACCCAATCATTTTTACCATCAATTACAACCTCGTATTAAGAAAAAAAATAGTAAAACTCAATAAAACTCTATGAAAAAATTATACCTCCATTAAAACGATTACAAGGGTATTTTATCTATAACCATAGATTCTTTTTATGATAATAGTTGAAAAGCATGGTAAGGAAGTTATAGGAGACAGAGAAATGTAAAAATGATATGATTAAAATGTAAAAACTATTATATGGAAATAAAAAAATCATAAACTACATTTATGATTAAGGGAACATTTGAGAATAGTCTATCATATCTATCTAGGGTATCCCTTTTATATTAAAGGGAAAATAATTTAAATAGGTAGTAACATTATAAAATTGGGCTTTGTTAGGCTCCATCGAGTGCATAGGGAATGACCTTCATGCATTTGGTGCTTGTTAAGTATCATGCTTTGTTGTGGTAGAAATATTTTTTTATTCTTTTAATTCCTCACATTATTTTCAATATTTCTATCATATCGTTAAAATAAATTCAGATGGAAGACATGATATTTGATGATATCTAAATGAAAAGAAAAAATGATGTATTCTATGTTGTGGGGGGGAATTTTTTGTTGCAAATATTGGGTTCCTAGGATTTTGTAAAGGACGTGAACTTTATATATTTTTGGATTATTCTTATTAGTAAAGTATATGAATCTTAAATATAAACTTACATTGCCTTTAAAAATCTCATGGAATCTAGGAATCTTCATTTATATGAAAAATAAATTTACTTTTAAGTATTATAATATAAGTTGAAATGACCCTTAGGTATTAATATTTAATCCACATGGAAATTTATTGACCTTCACAGATCTTGTATGCCACAGGATTAATTTTATATACCATCCTTTATTACTAATAAGTATTCTTGAGGATCTCAAAAAGGCCCTAATTTATCAGTCACATAGCAAAAAATTTCAACAGTGGAAAAGTCATAGAGATTTATGTATCCTTAAAAATTACTTTTATATATGAGGGAAAACCCTTATCCATCACATAAATTTCTAAGTTTTATTATTTCTAAATTTCAACTGTGTTCAAAATATCAATGGATAAATCAAAATGACCATTACATATGATCCTTTATCAAATTCAATAACCAAATACAAGAATTTAATCCTATTGATTATGATTTCTATAAAAATAATTCAAATGATTCTTCTACCTCTTCTTATTATATTCATCCTCTAGAACATTCAACTATTAGAATAATCAAATTCCTTGTGTTACCTTCAAGATCATAATGGATCTTAATCTGGAATTTTTTCCAAATTTCTTGATTCTATCTGTTATCAGCTAAACGTCCTAAAATAACCTCAAAAACCCTAAAATTAAATGAAGGATTTGTTCTAATAATTTGAAAACATATAATGAAATTAAAAATCAATATTTACTGAATTTTCAAATTAAATCCAAAAATATTCTAATAATTTAAATATGTAATAATTACCTATTAAATATGAAAATGGTTGGAATTAAATAATTGAGTTTCAAAGTAAAATTAATGAAAACATTTTCTACATTAGTTATGTTGACCTATTTTTTATTTCCTCAGGAAGTGGGGTGCACTACCAATGATAATAAACTTCCAAGAAGGGCACAAGATGCCCAGATGAGAACAATAAGGGTGAGACATGATGACCTCTCTCATGATGTGGCCTAATATGGGGGATTCTCTTCTCTTATGTGATTATTCCCATGGATAGGGTTGTTATATTCTTTATTGATGATGTGGATAGGGAATGACATATATATATATATTGGATTAGAAATTTTATGCTCATATTTGTGACTATGTTATCATTATTAATTATTCATGCATCGATGATCATATTATCAAAGGTATGTTATCTCTATTATTCTTATAATGACAATGGGACACATTTCCATTCTATATGAACTAACACAACCCATCTAGGTCCCACTTGGATTGGTGGTAAGTTGAGGGCACCACCTGAAACCCACCTCTGAAGACCAGTAGCTAGTAACTAGCACTAAGTAGGTGTATCACACACATAGTTGGTCTTTTCCTAATATACCTAGGCACACACACATCTCAATACACACTCGAGTAATAAATAATAGTAATAAATTAAGAAATAAATGAACTCATAACATCTAAAACCCCATAATAGAGTATAAAAGTTCATAAAAATAGATAAGGTAAAATAAAAGACTATCAACCAAAAAATATGACCAACCGAAAAATGGTATGAAGACTATCCCGGTACGCTACCTCTGGAGTTTGGCCATGGTCCAGCGACACTGCCACTAAGAACTACTATGCACCACCCACACCTAGTCCACATAGATCACCTTTGAACTGTCTATGTTATTTATAAGACCTGACATATATATTAAAATCCTTTTAAGGTGTGAGTGTATACATACTCATTAGGATTCCTAATATCACTAAAGAAATAAATCAAAAAAAATAAGAGTAGGGTATAAACAGAAACCAACATGGGTAAAAAATAAATATCCTATATATTCTCACATAAGGGACCTGAGTCCCAAAGTAAGGTATTTTCCTTCATAGCCATAGGAATTAATCACTAACCCTTATATTTCCATTTTTTCTAAAAAACCAAGATAACCTTGCATACACTATAGTTAAGGATCCCATAACCCTAGTTGTATGTGTAATTCTAACTCTAGTGGAGGATCCTTCTCCTAAACTAATCTCCTTAAATAAGGGAAATACTAACTCCACAAATAGAAGATCTCGTACCCATATAAGTGGGTAAATAGTGTCCTAATATGATATATAGGTAAAAGATCTCATAGCCATGTCCCATAGGGTAAATTACCTACCCTGCCAGTGGATGGGTAAAGGAAACTATATCTTGAAGTATCTCTACTTCAATAAAGGGTTTTCTATCTCTAAGAAAACAGATAATATAAACTAAGCCTCTATCCTAAGGTATGCAAACCTGAAGAGGGAAATCTAGATCTCTCTTCCACACTCCACACTCCACATCTTTGTCTTCAACAGTAGGTCCACCATCACATTATATATAGAAAAACACACAATATGGTATACTCAAACATCAAAAACTGAGTTTGAACAATAATATATAGATCGTTGTGGGGTCTAGAATAGTTATACAGTGTGTATCTTGGGTCACACAAAATGTATCCATAAATATTGTCCTGATCGTACCCATGTAAGCTCCCAACCTTACTTGAACGTATATCATTGTTTAAATTTTGGTTTAACTCCCTTAAAATGGTTAATGAAATTTTTCCTAGAAATATAAGGAGATTTTGAGGCTACATGGGAGTTTATGATGCGAAATTGGAGGAAAATATTTCATCTAGTGTAGGTTTCATGTTGGATGAACGGTTGGTGCTAACCGAGCTCTAGAACCATGTTACCTGGAGAGGGGTGGTGCATGGTTGTTAAAACAGTGAATGAAGGGGGGAAACCATATTGGCTAAACATAACCACCCTGAATAGCTACCACATGGGTTTTCAAACATTGTGGGATTCCCATGAGACCATGTGACCCATGACCCCATTGGACAGAGGGTGGCACATGGTTGGCACATGGCTTGTCCAACTGTGTAGCCAAACTGTGAACACCATTAAAAAGGGGAATTATCAAAAAATTTCCCATTTGTATTTATTAAAAATCACTTTATTTTATACCCATTTCACCCTACATTATCTGGGGATATGAACCATTTTTTCCTAAAATCCCAATACATTATTCTCCTTTGATTCTTGGTCGTTTTAAGTGTAATTGGGTGAAAATTGATGATTTGGGTGATTCTAACACTCCACATACCTTTATTTTATAGAAGATGTATTTAATAATCATTATAATTATTATGAATCCCTAAAACCTAGTTTTTAGTAGATTCTATGTTGGGGTTTTGAAGGTTATTTTATTTTGAATCAAAGTCCAAGGTTAAGAAAGCATTCACCAACACTCTAGGTAGGTGCTCCACAAGTTATATTCCACTGTATTGATGCTTGATTTATGTGTATTTGGTTTTGTCCTTGGTGTTGTTATGTTTTTTCAATTTTTTCACCATGGTAATAAATGTTAAATGGGTTAATTTAATGATTAATTACACCACTCATAATCCTCATGGGATCCATTGAGGTTAATTTGTCCAGGAGAAAGGATAATCATGGGGTATGCCTCCCCATAAACTTGAAATTTAGTGGTTGAAGGTTAAATAGAAGGTTTTATGTGATTAAATGAATTATAATTATTATCATCATATAAAAAGGGTATTATGAAATGAAACCAATGGTTGTTCTGTTTTTTTGTTAATATGACTTAAGGGAGGAGTTAGGTCAAGATTCAATGTGTAAAATGAGTTATGGAATGTAAACAGTCAACATTTTAAATGTTGTAAGAAGCATGTGCACATGAATAAGTGGTATGTGTGGGTGATTGGATTGAGTCTCCACTCCATGGTTTGTAAAACACTGAGCCTCTAGGCCCCACCCCTATAATATCATTGGTTAGGTAGTCTAACTGAGGCTTTCTTCCCTTAATGAATTTAAGTGTTATAATTACCTAGAATAAGACTCCAAGGTAAGGTTTATGATTACCTAGACTAAGGCTCCAAGGTAAATATTATGATTACCTGGAATGAGGATCCAAGGTAAGGTTTATGTTTACCTGGACTAAGGCTCCAAGATAAGTTTATATATATATTGTTTATGAAATAATTGTCCCCGTGATGTTGGGAAATTTAACTCCCCCCCTGTGCATTGTGTGGTTGATTATCATAGGTCGAAGTATGTTTTATATACATGGGTAACACATTGAACTAATGATGAAAGTGGTTGATCGGTATATACCAAATTATGTTCGATAAATATAGATAACAAAAAGAACAAGTGATGAAAATGGATAATGTAAACTTGTTAATGAATAGACCCAGGTTTATCCCTTTTTCTATCTTATTGGACCATATTTATACATATAATTTTTTTATAGAATAGATATTTTTTAGACACCATTTTTGATGGCCTAATAAGTCATACTCACACCTTTCTTGATTCTTCATTGGGTACTAGAGAAAATTTCATGGTTGCAGGTCAGGATAATGCAAAAGGACCTATGCTATAGGGTTGATTTGGGGCTTGAGGATGTGCATGGATGAGATAACTAGACCTCATGGTGGGACATATTTTTTATATTGTCATATTATATTTATTTTCAGTTTTTGATTATATTTGGCACTTTAGACATGACATGGAATGTTTACTCTTTGGTTGTGGGCATGTACCCTTATTTGGGAAATGAATGTGTGATGCATGTTTATATATTTATATTGTTTCTTTTATTACTTATTATATTTAATGTTTATTACCTTGATAAAGATGGTATAGTCTCCCCACATGTTTCATTTTACCATCGCTGCTTGTTGGAAGCCTCTAGAATACGGGGAGACACACCTAAGCTCATGTAACAAACCATCTCAAGGAACCGATTATAGTGGATCATGGGTTGGACCATTACAAAGTGGTATCAATGGGGTTTTATTTTATATTGTTTAAATTGTTTAGGTAAGATATATAGGATACTAGGTGGTGTTTGGACTTGGAAATGGGATAGTGCACGGGAGTATCTAACCCATGTATGGAGAGAAACCTGGGTTCCCGTAGTGGGATTCATGCTCTAGATACTCAAAATTATAATTGAATGTTATTTCACCATTGGTTGATGCACTTGATTTGCGATGTTATTATTTTATGTTATTTTAATCATGGTCCATAAGGGCATGATTTTTTTCATAGATGCAACATCTTATAAATTTAGGTATATATGTTATATGTATCATGTTAGCCACGCATGAGGAAAACATGTTGTGGTCAGGTATGGGAATGGGAAATGAATTTTTATTCTATTGTGATTTTGAGGAAAAGTTCCTAATAAAGATTTTATAACTATATAAATAATTGAAAGAAGTTTTTTAATTGTTAAAAGTAGTTCCAAATTAGAATCTGTATCTATTTAAATAATTGAAGGATGATAACAAGAAGGGTTTAATATAATGTTTAAAATGAATTAAATTTCAAATTTTGGTCGCCTTATGTTAGCCATGACCCATTATAAGGATAGTTCAAGGTAGTGATAGAGATGTGATTATGTCTATTGTGATAGCATATGAATATTAGGTTGTTTATGGATTTTAGTGTAATTTCTTATATGTTGGTTTTTACCATTGATATTTATTTTAAAGGTTTTTTTTATGTAAATGTTTTTAAATATGAATTCAAATAAGCAGGGACATTCAAAATTTTGGGTAAAAGGATGTTTTAAAAAGTAAATTCTTGGGTTTAAAAAGGGTAAATTTAATCATAGAATAATTTTTAATGATGAAACTTATGGGGACCCTATTAGTGAGTATCCCTTATTTTGTTTACCTGGTCTTTTTATGGATGGTTTGGGTAGCGAGAGTTCCCTGGTATGAGACCTTTGTTATGGATCATGAGGCCTTCATTGTTTTTTATTTGTGCATAGAGAATTGTCCCATGTTATTCTTTCTATAGTGTTGTGACCTTGATGTTTTTAGGTTTGTTGATAATGTGGAAGTGGTATCCTTTCTGAGTTGTGATCATGCAGGTTGTATGTTAGATTTTAAAAATTGGATTCTTGGTTTTTGGTTCCATTAGTGGTACTTATTTTATTAGGGGTTTGTAGCCTAATGTAAATGGTCACTTGGAGAATTATATGAAGAGTGTTTAAAAATTGGGGAAGGGGTGTTGCCCATGGGTGGTGATTTTTGTGGTTTGATGTGTATGGATTAAAGGGAGAACTATTGTCCCATTTTAGATGTGACTCTAGTTAAGTGAGTAGATATTGTTTGATCTTTTATGGTGACTTGTGAGAGAGGTTGGATGAGTTGTTAACTCATTTAGTTTCAAAAGGAAAAGTATGATTTTCTAGTATTTTGGTTGTGGAAATGAAGTGTGACTCCTTGTGTGGTTATAGCCTAGTGGGTTGGGTAGAAAATTCAGTGGTTTGGGAGATCAAGGGTGACCCCAAGGGAGGTTAGCTTAGTTTTATGGGTTCTTTGTAAGGTAAATATGGATGGATGCTTTGGATATGCAATCTATGCATGGTGTGTGCCGTCAAATTTTGGAAAAAGTTCATATTTATGCCTTGGTTTTTTCTTAGGGAAGCAATCCAGTTCTTATGGTTGGTTATAGTGTCTATTTTAAAATAGGAAGGGTTGTTTTGATGTTTGACCAATATACTTTGATGATGATCAATTAGGGACTTCATGTTGAGTTTGGGTGGAAAATATAAGGGTGAACAAAGCATGGATGGACGATTCGATTATAGAAGTGACACTTGGAGTGATGGGTGTTCATATGGTTGATAACTTTATGTGAAAGGGTTGGATTTTTGTATAATAACACTGAAAATTCCTCTAGTATGATGGGGTTGATGGACCAAGAGGAATGGTTAGTTGTTTAAGTTGGTGTATGGGCCTATCTCTAGTGAAGTGTGGCTCATGTGATCTAGAGTTGGGTTCAGAGAGTGATCACAAGAATGTGTGTTCCCTCAGAATTTCGGATGAGGTCCATATGTGGGCATGTGCTAGAGATGAATAATTTAATTTGGGATAGTTGAACATGTGGCTCAAGATAAGAACCTATTATTTTCTATGTGATCAAAATGGGAAGATCTGGTTATGCGTGAGACTATTTAGTTTTTGACCAATGTGATGAATCGTTCTGTTTTTTGTTAGTCCTAAGGCCCATTCTTCAAAAACTTGAGTGGGGTGATGAAAGTATTTCTAAGGGGAAATGTTGGGTCATGCCATCTTGGAAAAGGTACATTAAGAATTGGTGGGTATTGGTTGGAAATCCCACATGATAGATAGTGATTCATTGATAATGAAATTATTTTGGGTAAGAAATCTTGGGAATTTTTACAGGTCATGGTATCCTCATAGTGGGAAGTGATATCAGTGGTGAATCAGATATGGTGGTAATCATCAATGACACCTTGGTGTACTTATATAATTGAGATGATCATTCCTAACATCTCGACATTAATTTAGGTTCACCATGAGATTAGTGGATATAAGACAAGTTACATAAAGGTTTTTCTTTTGTTCAAGTGGATAACTCTTAGAGATTTCCATCATGTAGTAGCATGAGAGAAGCCACGTAGTGGGAGGTGCACCATCACCAGTTGTGATCAGGGTCCTCAAGATGGACCAGATGTTATTGAATGCCACGAATGTCGTTTTTAGTAGTCGGGGGTAGGTGGGGGTTGATGTTTTGTTTTTTAACTTAGGTAATATATGGTTGGTTGTGTCTAATACCTATTTTGGTATTATTTAACTGGGGACCTTTTTGGTTGGAGTTGCTTGATTGAAGCAGTAATGAAAATGCTCTTAAGGTGGGAAGTGGTATGTCAGTCATAGATATGTGTAACAAAACATGGGTTGGATTTGGAGTCATTTTGATTCCAATAAAAAACCTATGAGATGCATGTTTTTATTCCTACGCAAAGTCAAGGTGGAACTTCAATGTGGAGTTTGACCAAGCCAAGCATTGTCTTCGAGCTCAAGGTGTTTCTAAAAGTGATCTGAGTTTTTCATGTCAAAGGATGTGATGTGTGTGATGAGACACAACAATGGTTCATGGGAAATGGAGTTTTATTGTTATAACCTCCTTGATAATCAATAATATAATCTAGAAGTTCTGTTTGGATGATTTTTAAATGTCCTAAAATCTTAAAGCGTCATGGCCAAGTAAAGTGGTGATATGTGAATTGTAAAAGTTGGGCATTTCTGGAATGAGTCGGATGGAGATGGTTCGACTCGACTGGGTAAAAGGAATGCATGCGGTGAGTTTTAAGCCCCATATTTTTTATGTTATGTAATGATAGGTGTGTCTTGGGAATGAAATATAACTTTCAGGAGTTACAAACTATCCTTATTTCTTTTACAGATGGTGGATGCATGTCCATTCTGAGTGTTTTTTATTGAAATGATGGATGTGAATGTTGATTGATGTTTTTGTGGAAGTTTGGGAATATTAACTTATTAGACACATCAGTTTTTTAGGGAATTTTAATCTTGGGAACTAGTGGTTATTTTCTTATGATGAAAGTTCCAACCACCGAAAGGGTGGAAGTTGTGAGTTAAAACTTATAATGGGGAGCACCACAGTGAGTGAGTGGTCAATTGATGATGTAACTAGTGTTTCAAACGGTATGGGCTTGGTCAAAATCCTTATTTGTTTTTAGTTGGAAATGAGTGTTGGATTGAGTTTAAAATGGTTGAGTGCCTTGAGATGAAGGTTATTCTTGAGTTTTGTTTTGGGTGTTCAGGTATGAAACGGGGTCATTGGGACTTGATTTGTGCACCGACATGAGTCAAGGGATGTGGTTGGTTAATAATATGTTTATTTGGGTGATTTCGTGTTTGATTAATCATTGGTTTTGGAATCTAGGATAGTTTGGTAACATGGTATGTTGGGTTCTTTTCTCATGAGGGGAGAATCAAACTAGAGAGGTACCAGTTGGCTCTCCTAGGGTGGCAGTGCTTGTTTTGACCCCATTTTGTATAGTATTTTCAGTGGTGTTACCCATACATTTCACTTTTTTGTTGACATTATTGATGTTGATCTTGAGGATAATGCATCCTTTGTGGAGAATCCATTTCATTTTATAGTCCACAGTGAGAAAATGTTTCAAAGTAATACTATTCTATTGATTTTAGTGTTTTGGAAATATGGTAGTGTTCGAAAGGAAAATTGGGAGAGGGAGACAGATATGTGGGCCTAGTGGACTGACCTTTTTACCCTGAATGCTCAGTGATTCTAGGGAATACATATTGACAATGAGCCATTATAATGTGGGGAGGTTATAAGATCCCAACCTTTCATAGAGGTATGTATTTGTTTAAATTTTGATTTAACTACATTAAAATGGTTAATGAAATATTCCCCAAGAATATAATGATCTCTAGGAGTATCTTAGGGGTTCGAGACATTAAAGATGAGGAATATTTTCCAACTAGTGTAGGTTGCATAGTTGGAACACACTTAGTGCAAGTAATGCAATAGAACCATGCACCCTAGAGAGCATTGGTTCATAGTTGGTAAAACCATGCATAAAGGGGGGCCAAATTAGGTGGACTCAGACAAAGACATCTTACACAGCCACTACATTTTTTTCAACCCATGTAGGATTCCCAAGAGATTGTGTGACCCAAAACCCTATTGGAAAGTGGGTGGAACATGGTTCACTCAATTGTTTAAACAAATCGTGCACCCCATTAAAAATGTGGATTTACTCTTTTTCCCCTCAGGATTTATGAAACATCACCCAATTTTCTTCCCATTTTACTATACATAACATTTTTTAAACTATTCTTCTCCAAGATCCCAAAAAGTGATTCTCCTTCAATTCTTGTCTATTTTGAGTATATTTATGTGATAATCGAAGATCTGGGTGAGTATATAACTTTTCTTACCTCTATTTTCTAAAAGAGGTCTTTAATAATTATAATTCTCTCTTTTAATCCCTAAAAACATGTTTTATAGTGGATTATAATATAGGGGTTTTAAGGTTGTTTGAGTTTTAATCAAAGGCCAATGTTAAGAGAGTGTTCATCGATAAACTCATGGTAGGTGGTCCATAAGTTATACCCCATAGTATTAATGCTTGGTTTATGTGAATTTGGTTTTGTACTTGGTTCTGTTATGTTTTCTATTTGGTATCCTTGGTAATAAATGTTAAATGGGTTTATTCAGTGATGAATTGAACCCCTCACGATCTTTGTGGGAATTTTTAAAGCTAATTTGATCAAGATATCGGACACTCATAGGGTGTGCCTCCCCCTTGAACTTGAAATTGAGTGGTTAAAGGATAAATTAAAGGGTATATAAGATAGAACCAATTATTATTATGATTTTAATGTAAATAAGGGATTATGAAATGAAACCAAAGGTAGTTGTGTTTATTTTGTTAATATGAATTAGGTGGTGTTTGGTCAAGAATGAATGTTTTAAATGGGTTATGGAATGTAAATAGTGACAGTGTTAAATGGTGGAAGAATCATTTGCACATGAATAAGTGGTATGTGTGGGGGGTTAGACAAATGATCCACTCTATAGGTCATGTTAGACTGAGGCTCTAGTCCCCACCCCTATATTTCATGGTTATTAGAGTCGAACTAAGGCTTTATTTCCCTAATGAATGAAATTGGTACAATTACCTGGACTGAGGATCCAATGTAAGGTTTATGATTACCTAGACTAAGGCTCCAAGATATGGTTTATGATTACCTAAACCGAGGATCCAAGGTAAGATGATATATATATATATATATATATATATATATATATATATTGAAATGACAATCTGTGTGATGTAGGGAAACTTGACCCCCCCCCCCCCCCATACGTTTTGTGGTTAATTGGCATAGTCCGATGTATGTTTGATAAAAATGGGTAATTCATGGAAATAATGATGAAAGTATCCAATCAGAATATTCAAAAGTATGTTTGATAAATATAGATAACATAAGGAACTAATGATGAAAATGGAAAATATACACCAGTTAATGAATGGACAATAGTTTATCCCATTGTTTATCTTATTGTACCATACTGCTTCATACACTATTTTGTTAGACATAATATTTTTTTTAAAACCTTTTGTGGTGGCCTACTAAGTTATACTCACACCCTTATTAGGCCAATGTTGGATACCTGGGAAGACTTCATGTATGTAGGTTAGGGCAAGGGAAAATTCCCTATGCTAGAGGCTTGATTTAGGGATCGAGGATGTTCATGGATGGGGGAACTAGACCAAGTTATAGGACCCATTTTGGGGATTATCATATTGTATTTATTTTGTATTTTCTTTTACACTTGGAACTGTAGTCATGGCATGGCATATTTACTATTTTGTTTTGGTCATGTACCTAGTTTTAGGAAATGAATGCATGAAGGATGTTTATCTATTTACATTGTTTTCTGTTTTTATTATATCCACTATGGATTACTTATATATGAAGGGTATAGTCTCCCAACATGTCTCATTAGACCCTCACTTCTTATCGGTACCCTCTAGTGTACGGGGAGATGTGTTTGAGGTAACGTGACAAACCAACTTAGGGGACCTGTTATAGTGGCTCTTGGGTCGCAGATCTATATCCATGGCACCCCATATAGAATGTGAGGAACCAAATACAGTGTTTAGGGTAGTGTATATGGTGTGTGGGGGTTGGGGTGGTACTCTTAATGTACCATAGTCTCTATGTAATGTTCCATAGAGGACACATGGTGTATAGACTCAACACACATGGTGTGTGATACCACTCAGTATTTTGGGTGTGTACTCCTTGTACACATTAAGTTAGATGGACCTATAAATTCTCCACCTAATATCATTCTCCTAGGTTTTTTGAAATCCCCTACACCCTCCTACTCATTGAGGTTTATCAATCACCTCATCATCCATGTGTATCTCATGCTCTCTAGCACCATCCATTTAGTTGATTCATCAAGTGAGTTGTTATACACTCCTTATAGGATTTTGAATTCCATGACCATTGTCCTACTTTACATGATGTCTAGGATATTCCACATGGTGGGTGATAATTTTATCAATATAAAACCCTAGTCTTTTCAAAACCTATGTTAAACAGTCTGTGTTCTTCCAAACTACATGTTGTGTAATAAAGGTTTTATTCACAAATAAAATCTTCTCCAAAAAGCATCCCCATGGATATCATATCTCTCTTCATCTTCACCAGAAACCATACTTGATTCATTAACCAAGTTTTCCAAGGTATTTTCACTATCGAATATCATATTTTGGTCACTAATCACCAAAATAAAGTTCTATGTTGTATTTTCATCTTTCTGTGCCCTGTCACTTGAGAGATAAATTGATCTTATAATCTCTCTCTATTCTACCACTGATTTAACTCCACCATCACATTATAAACCTATAAATAAAATGCATAACATCAGTCGATGTCATTAATTGTAATATCATAAGGAAATTAGTTCATATAATTTTTTTAATAACTATTCAAAAACAATGTTGGTGATGAACATATGAAGAATGGTGGGAGGAATCAAAGAAAAAAATACGAAATAATTTACAACGATCAACCAAAATGTGGAAATATATCATGGGGAAAAAATAAAAGAATCAATGTGATAATAAAAATTCCAAGAATAAATTATCATAATTCATAATTTTGGGAGAAATCATAAGTTGAAAGGGTTATGTGATATATGGAAATGGATTCAACTTAGGAGATATTAATCCATGTTCACAATAATAATCAATAATGGGGAAAATCTAACAATAATAAAGGCCATACCTTGGAGTTAGATTTATCATTGGGAAAGATCTCATCATGCCAAAATAATTGATGTATATTGATGTGTTCGTCATCGATCCTTGATCCCAAGTTTGTCTTCCAATTCATTTAACCATGTGGGTTTCCTCTAATCTCTTAGGATTATGTAGATGGCCCTAGAAATTCATATAAACATTGTTTATAAAGAGCCTCTACTTTTTCAAACTATTAAATGATGATTAAATAAATTATCTATTTATTCATTTTTAATTTTCATGCAATTTTCACACCATCACGAGGTCTGAAAAAAACAAAAACTAGGTTGTTCCTAGGGAAAAAACTATATTTTAGATCCAACCATGGACCCAATTTCATTATTATAGACTCCATTCAAGATATACAATATTATTTATAAAAAATAACATGTTGAATCATATTTATATTATTTTATTTACTAAATATCAAGGTTATAGCAACACCCAATATCCACACTAGAAATCCAAATAAGTTCTTGGATATAACCATTAATATTAAAAAGGTCCCAGTATGAACACTTGAGTCATTACACCCCAAACCTTTGAAGATTTTCACCCCAAAAAGTAACAACCTACTCAATAAGGGGGTACTAATCCCACATATGGTTCTCATACTCCCATGATCTTCTAAATATTAATATGTTGCTAAAGAACATTAACTAAGGGATTAGCTAATCTATTATGAATATTCTCCTACCAACCCTCAATCTCCATCAAATAATATAAGAAGGTGTCTCCATCCAAAATATTCAACTTGCCCCAGTTAATAAAGTGTGATAGATCATGCATGTATCTTCTTAATTGAATAACATGGAAGATGTCATGAACCCACTCCAACTATGGTGGTAAGGAAGGGTTATAATAAATCTTACCTACTATCCACATAATCTAGAAAAGACTGATGAATTTAGGAGAGAGATTCCCACCCTAGCCAAATATTCATAGCTTAATCCAAGACAAGACCTTCATGAACACATGTTCTCCATCCTATAACTCAAAGAGTCTCTATAAACAATCTGTATATGATTTAAGACTACTTTTTGTGGTCTTCATCCACTCCAATATGATCTGTACCTACTATATCATCACTTTAACAAACTCGATCTCTATAAGTACTAAATTTCCAATATATATCTATCGTAAGGGTTTTCTACATAGTATCCAATAAAAGGGGTCGAATAGAATAATTCCTATGTTAGAGTGATATTTATCACTATATTAAAATTATACTATGGGTAAATCATTATCCCAAATTTAGAAAAATTACAAAATGAAATATCATGACATGTCTTCGAGGACCTGGATAGTTTTCTCGGTCTTGTTATCCTTCTAGAGGTGGAATGTCATTCTCATATGTGACTAGGATTTGAAATCATCAAGAAATACCTTCCATAAATGGGACATGAAATGAGAATCATTTTCCTAAATAATAATCAAGGGTACTCTATTGATCTAGATGATCTCTTATACATACAAGAATCCAAATATTTCCACCAAACTCTTCTCTCTCAGGGAAAGGATATGGTCCGACTTGGTAATTCAGTTTATGATAACCCAATATCATTATAACCCTCCATTTCCTATAGAATAACCATTGAAAAATTGGTAGATATTCGATCCCACTTCCATTATAAAACCTCTAAAGGTAAGGTAAAACATTTCAGAACCTGATTCTATATTGTTACATACTTATAAGTAAGTCATATCAAAACGAACTTAGTAACACTCCTCTTCATCCCTATCCACCAAAAGTGACACCAAATATATCAGTATAAATTTTTCAGTAAGGTTTGTACTACTAAGTTATATGTATAGAACTCCCTCAACACCTACTCACATAGTATGACTAGCACCACCATTCTTCCTCAAAATAGAATGACATGTTCTCTACCATTTTAGATTCCATTAAAAGTTATATCTTGTGAATATATGGCCATGAAATACCTCACAATAAAAGTCTCCAATATATGAATACCTCATATGATTGAGGAGTGGAGGGGCCATGACCATCAATTAAGGATATGTTATTAATATATGGTCCACTCAGGATAAATATAATAAGGAAATCTACTTTGAAGCCTCTCTTAACAACTATGAATGGGATTTCTAAATAAGGGCATTATCACCCATAATTCTTTTTTCCTAGAGTATAGACTATATCCAAGTAATATTTATTTATAAACTCTATCCATCACACCAGTATCAGGTTGATATCTATCTTAGTAAATATATACTTGAGACTATTTTTTTAATACACAATAAATCACTCACTAATAAGGTAGTGTTCCCCAGTATTCAGGATGAACGCCACTATAGCCAGCACCAAATCACAGGTCATGTAATTATACTTATGGGGTATCAATTGGAATGGTTCATAAGTAATCACTCAATACATCAATATCAAGACATATTCATGACCATATTTTGAGGTGTTGTAGAACACAATATACTCAACTCCCTCCTTTGGTAGTATTATAATGGGAGATCTAGTCAATATCATTTAAAACTAATCAAAGGAGTTCTAAAATTTCTCTAACCAGAAAAATGGATGACCCTTATAGGTCAAAGTAAAAAAAGTATTCAGAATATTAGATAAATATATCACAAATATCTAATAATACTCAGTTATCCTAAGGAAATTTTACACCTCAAACACACACTTGGGTGTATCTCAATAAAGAACTTTCTTGATATTTACCAAGTTCACCACCACTCCTTATAAAATAAAAAGACCCTATAATTGTACCACTATATTCTATAAATAAAACTTATATATCCCATATATCTTATTCTCCCTATGTACATTTATAAACATCCTTAAATACTTTACATGCATGGCCATTAATGTTGAGTAAACAAGTATGTCATCAATGAATTCCAACATTGTAGTAACCTATATATTTTTTTCTAATGAATAAAATTTATATTATATCCATAATAATTTCTATTATTCTAACCTTATAAATAATTTTACTAATTTACAATACAAGAAAATGGTTTTTTGTTTTGAAATAAAATATTTTTTATTCTAACTATATTGTTTCCCATTATTGAAAACTAAAATTTATAAAATTTAAATTTTTTATTTGAAAAATGAATATAATTTTTTGATCCAGAGTATCAAAATTATTTTACAATTATTTTTTTATTTTTCTAAAAGTTTATATTTTTTGGTGATTAGTTGAAAATATCATGTTCTCAAATATCATAACTTATCATTTGATTAATTATTCATAATATACCCTTCTATTTTATATTATTTTGAATGTAAAATAACTCTATTTTTATTAATAGACTAATATATTTCATTAAAATTAGAAATATACTTCATTTTGGTGAAAACTCTTTTTTACAGTTAAAATGTATCTTCCTAAAAACAATTTTTCTTTATGTTATGCATACTTATATTAAAATAAATTTTTAACAAGCTTATAAATTTTATCTTTTAAATTGGTTCTCATGTTTTGAAAAATAATTCTTAAATATGGTAATAAGTTCAATATAATTTTTTGTCACAAAAATAAGTTACTATGGTAAACTTTAGTCACCATAGTGATGGTTAAAATAAGGTAGAATGATTACAAACTAAGTGATAAGCAAAAAAAATTATTCATTTTATTGTTTGAGTGTAATATTGATCATCCTAACTCTATATAATAAATTTTCATATTTTTATACTTTATTTGAGTATTAAATTTATTATATATTAAGAAAACAAGTATTTACAAGAGTTTCACTGCTCTCACTAATAAAAGGATCCCATCACCACCTCACTTATCTAAACACTATGGTCACCTTAGATCAACCAATCCCTCAAAATATCCTTCCCCAATTCTATTTCCAAAATTTTAGATGTTTTTTCACACTAAAAGAACAATCTGATAAGGCTTAAGGTGAATCCTAATGGAGGATATCCAAGGAATAGGTGAATGTCTTAACCAAGTTCTTTCAAGTTTTATTCTTCTTCCACCAACTAAAAATCTATTATATCCGTAATAATATAATGAAATTTGTATAATTATTATAATTATATGTTATTATGTTGATGTAAAATACATTATTTATACTCCTCTCATCCCTTCAAAAATGAAAACATCACCCATGTTAGGTGTGAACTATCGCCTCCATGAATGGCGTATTTTATTTTTCATCACCTTCTTACATGTTTGTTTCTAAAAATAAATTTAATGAATTAATATGATATTTATAATATTATTAATATTTTATAAATATAAATTGGAAATTATGTAAAAATTATTAATAATAAATTCTCATTGTAAGATTTAACTTCCTAGAATGAGCATAACAAGATACTTTATAAGTAATAACTTCTCACAGTTATTTTTAATTTAACTTTTTCATCAAAATATTATTTAATATAATTTATCACTTTAATAAATGTTTTTTAAATCATTAATCTTATGAAAATTTGATATTTTTACTATAAAATAATTTATTCTTACTCATTCAGTCATTATAACATGTTCTTATGTGGGCCAGTTTTACCACCAACATGAATGATGATATAACATTTGTGTCACAGATGATTAAGAATAAATAAATAATAAAAAAATTATGTGATAATTATAAATTTAATATGTTTTTATCATTATTGCATTCTTAAATATCTATCATAACAATGTAATTAAAATTGAACAATCATAGTTATTTTTACACCATCAAAAGAGATTTTATCAAGGAAGATTCATGTAAAAGTAAATATTTCATAACATCTTGAACTCATTTGTTTCTAAAATTATATAAACCATATACCTTGAAAAATTTAGTTTTATGGAACTATTTTAAGAGTAATTCTTTTTGTTATTAGGTTACCAAATCTATTTTATATATTATTAACTAAAAATCATAAAATGACCAACATGAACTACACTAATTTAATAAATAAATGAAATATGATTGTAAAAAAAATAAAATGAATAATAATAAAGAAATATACATGGAAAATGATCTCTATAAAGTAAATAATTAAAATAATTTTATTATTCTTGATGTTAGTAGTCGTAAAAATCAATTTTAGATTTGAGGTAAGGTTTTTTTCTTTTAAACGTTATTTTAAATGTATTGAAGCTTTTCCTGAATGTATTTTTTCTCTATGTAAAAATTATGTAAAGAAGTCTCTTTCTATCACATAAAATTTTTCTTAAAGTCATTTTATATTTTTGTTGACTTTTTTTCAAATGTTTAACAAATAATATTTTTAAGGTTTTCTATATGAGTCATTTTTTGAAATTTTTTATAAAGATGTGAATGTTTTTTCTGGAATTTATCACATGACCTCATTTTTAAATATCATGTATATTATTTGTTATAAATCTTCATTTTAAATATTTAATGGTTTTAAAATGTAATTTTTTCTTTTTTATTTGAATTTTTCTAAAATTTCCCATTTTTCTATTAATTTTCATTTTTATATGAATTTTTAATTTTAATGGATTATCAAATAAAAGGATATTTGCTTTTATTTATATGGGATGACTGTATTTTGATTACCCTTAAGTGTACAAATGAAATTTTTTATAAGTATTACAATGATGGTGTAAGATCCTATGTGTTTTATTAATGTTATAGTTCATGGAAATTATATGTGAAGATTGGTGGGTATGATATATTTTCCTAATTAATTGGGTAATGATGTCAAAGTTAAATAGATATAAGTTACTAATATGAAGATATTAGATTTATCAAATTAGTTTATTAAACTAATAAAAATAAATGCAAATTAATTGGGAAGGTTATTACATTGTAATGGAGATTGTAAGTGTTCTTGTAAGACTGATATGAATATAATGTTACAAGATGAATTCATGGTTTTTTATTATTTATATGATTTTTAATGGAATTTTTTTATTTAATTAGATAAGTAAATGATTTCATGATTGAAGAAATATCTATGATTCTTTAAGGGTTAATGTTTTGTTTTAATGGAAAATCATTTTCATGACTTCTCATATTTTCCTATGTAACCTTCATGATTGTGTTTCTTCCTTTATGATTTATTATGATATGTTTTAGAAAAACGTTTGGGAAATGAAGTCAATTTTATGAGTAAGTAAGTGATTATTTGATATCAAAGTTTATTATGTAAAAAAAGTAAACTTTATCATGGGTTTTCATGTTTTTTAATGATTAGTGGGTTTTATTTATTTTTATATTCCATACTAAGCTTTAATTTCTCATTACACTTTTCCAAATGATTTTATTGGATTTTAAATTGAGAAAAAACTCTATAAAGGTAAATATTTTAGTAATAAAGACTAGTATTTAATGAAGTAAGTGTGTCATGAATGAATCATGAGTGTTAATTTAATAACTTATTTTTATGGGGGGAAATATACACTATGTAGAAGATATTATTTTTTTAATGTAATGGTTTCCCAAATTGTCTGAAACTCTAACCTAAATTATCATGGGAATATAGGGAAGTGAAAAGATTCTAAAAATCATGTAATTAAGGATTTATTATGTATATTCTGGTATAGATGGTATCATAGTAGGTTTTAGATAACTTTATGGATTCGGATGTTTATAAGAAAATATAATATAGTGATGTTAATTTATGGTCATATCATCATGAGAGGTTTTTTATTACAATAAGTGTTACCATATTTCTTTATATAATCTATTTATATTTTAGAATTGTTTTCCAGAGAAGAAAATGGATGAATTAATTGGTAAGAATCAATAGAAATATATTATTTTGAATTAGTAACCTGAAATGCTTAGAGTTTTAGCCAGGAAATTTTTGGATATGTTAACTCAATTAATGTAGTCTATAAATGATCGAACCTATGTGACATATTTTCAAAATTCTTTATATATAAACCTATAAATAGTAGATCATTTCATAAAACAGAAACCTCTAGTTTTTGGTGGATCCTTAGACCCTAAGGTAGCATAAGTATGCAGCAATTATTTGGAGAATAAATTTGATGTTTTTGGTTTCTCAAAGAATTAGAAGGTAACTCTTTATATTTATCATCTTAAAGTTGAACTCGATTATTAGTGGACTTTGAAAAATAATATCATGGGGAATAAAGATATTGATACCATTGGATTGATTTTATTTAAATATATATTTCTTCAAAAAAATCTTAGAGTTCTTATATGTAGGATAGAAAGGTAGTTTCTAATGTTAAAGTAGAAGTAAGAGGACTTTGTTGTTGTTTATCAAGAAACTTTTATAATATTGGATAGGTGTTCATAGTGTAACATACCATATTTTTTGGGTACATCCCTCCTTGAGTTTTTTGTTGAACCTATTTTTTTGGTTTTTCCTTATCTTTAAAACTTGGTAGCTAAGTCTTATTTAGATATAAAGAGCATTAGTTATATAAAATGACATAAATTTTTGTTATGTATGTTTTTTTAATTAGTATAGTCAGGGTACATGTGTTAAAAAGGGATTATGAGTTTTTTCCCTGATTTTGGAAGGCTTTGTAGGTGGTTTGAGTGCTTTTATAGAATCAAGTATAAAAGCTTTCTATAGGGAATTTTCACACTATGTAAATGGGTTATATTATGTATAACTTCTTCCATGAAGAAGCATTGAAATATGTACAGAACATGAACTGGTTTATGGCAATAACTGGTTACACACCATGAATCCACTTTACATGATGTGTAATTTTTGTGCAAGGGTTAATTAACCAAAGTGGACATGAATTTATTCATAACTATTAAATAATAAATAAATTATGTTAAATAGGGTTACAATCCATGTATTTCTCTCAATTAGCAGTTTTAAGTTTGTCGTGTGCTTATAATTTTCATTTGTCTCGCATGAAGAATATCCTCCTTGGAAACCTAAGGCACACCAAGTGATTCTAGATACTTTTCCTTCATTTTAGATATGTCGTTAAATTTATTGATTCATAATTCTTCTTAATATATTATATTCTTTCTTTCTTGTTGGAATTTTCAATTAGAAGCATTGTGTTGATCACCGATTTAAAGGTAGGGGTCTAAAACCTAACCCTACGACCTGTTTAAATTTCATGTATATGAAATAGTGTAATTATGCCGATGTAATGTGTGAGTTAATTAATTGATTGATTTAATATTTCTAAATCATGAATTGGATTATTTATTGGATCCATTTTAACTCAATTGATGATGTGACTAGGCTTGCGGCTACCCATCGGGTGAGAAAACCCTCGAAGGATAATGAATTGGATAATCACATAAATTGTGTTTAGAATTATATGAGAACCCATGTGATTTATTTATATAGAATCAAATTAGTAATGGATTTTTTAAATAGAATTGGATTTCAATAATTTGATATATAAATGAAAGATTAACTGAAAAAATGGTAATTTTCATAATTAAAAATTGATGCTTATGATGTGATATGGTTATATCCTTTCTATTATGACTTGTTGTGTTTGATACTAAACTTATTATATATTATTCTATTCTTAGAAGTTGAAATTCTTATATAGTGGTATTTACCTAATTTTATGTTTTAATTCTTATATAGTAGGCTTGACTCGGTTTAATTCTCAAATGATAATATATAAGGATTTTCCTGGAGGCTGAAATGTTTATATAGCGGGTTTATCCCGGTTTATGTTGAAATTATTATATATTGGTTTTTTCCCATAATTTGAAATTCTTATATAGATGTATTTTCATAGTTATGTGATTATTCCATGGGTATATGTTCATGTTTGTCCTAGTTGTACTATATTATCAGAGTCATTAAGAAATAGTGATGAAACGTGTTGATTTATGCATTGTATTAATTGATTAATTAATACACATGCTAAATCACTTTATTGCATGAACTTATTATTAGGCTGGTTATGTTTAGACATGGTGGTTTTGACCTACTAATTTTTACTCACACCCTAATCTAGTCACTGTTTGGTATCTGATAATTTTACATGGATACTGGTTTGTATAAGGGAAATGGATATTGTTATTGATTATTGCCTACTGAATGGGATGGGGATTTTATATGGGGATAACATGGGGTTTAGTAATAGGGTATTTTGAGTTCATTTGTTTCATTTGATTCTCTTTTTTCATTTTTACATTTAGATACATTTCATCCATTCATTACATGATTCATTATTTATGGTTTATTTATTATTATTTCATTTCCTGGTAGTATGTTGCACTGTTCCTCATATTTCTATTACTATAATATTAATTGATATTGATTATTTCCACTATGTTTTAACGCTATACCAGGGGTTATAGTCTACCCACTATATTCATCTCTCTCTCATTGCTAGTAAATGACCTCTGGTGTGTGGGGAGGTGTGCTTGAGGTCTTATAACCAAACCGATTTGGCGATGTGAGAGAGATATAGATCAGGGAACACTACAAAGTTGTATCAGATCATGTGCGTTTTTTTATTGATTTGCTATTTGATAAATGTATAAAGTATACTATTATTTTTTACACTTATTAATGGGCTTGTGCATGGGAGTATCGGACCCATGTATGAGGGAAAATCTGAGTACCCAGGGATGGGATTGTTTTTCATGATGTTTTCTTATTATAGTTGATGTTATTTCACCCAGGGTAACTCACATGTTTTTTGATGTTATTTATCCTTAATATTTATCCTCATGGTCTCTCATGTCATGAGATGAGTATTCATTCATTATGATAGTAACATAGGGATATAGATTGACATGCATTGTTCGTGATAGGGATATATTTATTTCTTGTGCTATACTTTCCTATATGAAATATGAACTGAGATACATGTTATATTTTATAAATAAAAATAAATGAACTGTTATGTCATGATAAAACACTTTTAATACATGTTTAGAGAGACCATGAGCCATTGATTCTTGTTTTTCACCTTTTGAGGTTAAATTTGTTTTTAGCTAGTGTTCTAAGGTGTGTGTTTTTATTACATAGAGAATGTCTCCTCATTGTCTTTGAGTTGAGTGTTGGAAGAGTATAAATTAGCACACTAATAACACAGCTAATCCAAATATTCCAATATATCTTAAGTATCATATGGTTGTACAACTTTGATACAGCTTCTGGAGGGGTATGAGATCTATGGAAAGAGAGACTGTTCACATATTGCCTTTTAAGTCTAAGCTAAAAAGAGAGTTTCAGCTAAATAATACACCTATAGTCATTGGGTAGGTACGACCATAGGAATCCATGTTTTGGATTGAATTATTCAAAATTATCTTTAATCACCTTGAGACACATTCATATATGAGTTTGAAACTTGATGAAAATATTCTTTATAGACCTACCAAACTTGGTGGACATTATGGAGCAAGATGGGTAGTAAGAGGATTTATCTTCAATGGAATTTTAGGTAATGTTCTTGACACAAAAATGTTTCATTTAATAACATGAGTATAATTAAAATGAGACCGTTGGGTTTTGACTATTATATGACCATTGGTCAATATGACCGCTGGAAACTAAACGTTTTGATTATTGTCTCTAAATACTATTAATCTTGGTTAATAATTATATAAAGAAGATTCGATGGCCTCACCCAGTAGTCTTGGACTGATCGAACCCCATCTAACAGAACTTGGGAAGGAGGTAGCACCACTGGGCTTTGCTCTGGACCAAACCCAAGCCGAACTTCATCGTGTGAAGCTAGAACAGAATTGACTTTGCGAGAAGTTCAAACTGATAGAAATTACTACTCGTGCGATGTTGTTCGAGCCTCCCTTGGATTCTCTCACCTTATCATACCTTACACTTAGTTCCTATGCTAGTGTGATAAGAGGCTATATAAGGAGACTGTAACTGCCTTGTGTAATCCTTTGTTTTAAATAAAAATTGGGATTTCTTCCTATGATGATGTTTATGACTTTTCAAATGTCCGGATAAATTTAGTATGCATATTTTTTGGTGAATTTTTGAGAAAGGATATTTTAAAAAATGTTTATGTAAACCTTAAATAATTTAAAATGTGTAATGATTTTAAAAAAATGGTCTTATACAATTATGTTCAGTATGAAATTTAGGGTCTAATAAGATCAACTTAATTTTTTATGAATAGTAAATTATGAATAGTGATTTTATGCTTAGGATTAGTAATGTGACCAAATGGATTAGTAATCTCACTTAAATAAAGTATTAATATAATCTCGGCACATTGATTAAGTAATGTGATTCAATAAAATGGTTAAATAACGGTTTCATAAATTATTATTCAAGTATTAGTTTTTTTGGGTGAATAGTATTTTTAATTAAAAATTAAATTAAAAATAATTAGAAAATTATTTTTATAAAATGGATTTCATTTTTGAACTCAGAGCATCGATATTATGTTAAGGTAAATTTTGGGGTTTTTTCTGAAAAAATGAATTTTCGGTGAATAGTGTATTTATTTAAAAATAAAATTTAAAATATTTAGAAAATTATTTTTATAAAATAGAGTTCATTTTTGAAATCAGAGCATTAATATTTGGTTAATGTGAAAGTTTGGGATTTTTCTGAGAAAGTTGAATTTTCAGTGAATAGTAAAAATACAGTTTTAGGGTTTCGGTATGTTTAATGACATCATAACTGTGTCATGATGATGTCATAAGATATTTTAAGGGATGGTCGACTAAATAGGATGAATTATTGTGTGGGGGTCCACATTTGGCCTAACTATATGGGAAGTAACATGGGAGGGCCCATGCTTTTGATAAACCACTTTTGAGGTGTCCCTTGGCCATTAATTCCTTGTCCCCTCACTTTCCCTATAAATACCAAGCAATCCTCTCATACTTTCGACTCCCCACTCTCCCCCAATGAAGTTCCGGTATCATTACCTCCCACGGAGTCCTCCCAAGGTTCCCCCAAGCCCTCAAGGTCCAAACCTTTGTGTTTTAAGAGTTATGTTTTAAGGTAAGGGATCCAACCTCGCTCTTTCTTTTCAAGTAATCTCTTTTATGTAATTTCTTTTATTCTCCATGTTCTTATGTTGGAGGATGTTCTTCTATATTCATATTACTACCCTTTTCATGTTCATATGATGAGAGACCCCCTCTTTCTCTCATCAATTCGTTTTAAGAATGTTTAAGTGGCGTCGTTAGGCTGCCAAATGTTTAAGGGATTCTTTCACCCTTCACATTTTTCAAGTTCTATTTTCATGTCAAGTCTTTCAAGTTACTATTTATTATATTGGGGTATGATATCTATATCTATCATACTGATATTTTATGATCATATGATGAGAGACCCTATTTGATCTCTTCAATTCATTTTTATAGAATTTTAAGTGGCGTTGTTAGGCCGTCGAAATATTTGTAACAGATACTTTCACCCTTCTCATTTTCAAGTTCTATTTTCTTATCAAGTCTTTCAAGATCCTTTTTATTATGTTGGGGTATGATATCAATATCTATAATACTTAACTTTTATGATCATATGATGAGAGACCCCATTTGATCTCTTCAATTCAGTATTTTGATGTTTTAAGTGGCGCTGTTAGGCTGCCGAATTTTTGAGTGGTTCTTTCACCCTTCTCGTTTTGAAGTTCTACTTTCATGTCAAGTCTTTCAAGTTCCTTTTTATTATGTTGGGGTATGATATTTATATCTATAATACTGATCTTTTATGTTAATATTATGAGAGACCCTATTTGATCTCGTCAATTCATTTTTTGAATTTTAAGTGACGCCGTTAGGCTGCCGAATTTTTATAAGAGAAATCTTATTTTTTTTCTTCCTTACATGTTCTTCATTTCATATGGTAAAACTTTGAAATTTCATTACCATGTTCATATATCCTTCGTATTCTGTCCCTTTACTGTTTTATGGGTCATTTATGATTGTTTGACCCATGTCCCCTCTGTTTTCAATGTTTTCTAAAACCTCGTAACATAGTCGTTATGCTGCAGAATTTCAGTCTCAAAATGTATCTCTCTTTTTCTAAAGTTCTTTTATTTTTTAAGTGAATACTCAGAGCACTTTCTTCTAAAGGGGTATTCACATATATTCCAAAATGTTCTATTTTAAATTCTGGTTTTACATACATGAGACCCACCTTCCTTTTCTATGGGTTTTAAAGTGACATAAAGATCATGTCTTTAAAGCAGTTTTAAAACATTATGATTATGAAATGAAACCCATTTATTTTATGCTATATGGGTTATTTATGAAATTTTTTATGATGATATATGTGTCTCACATGATAATAAAGGAAAATTTAAGGGTGCTCCCTGATAGCGCTCCAATGCATTGGGTAATGATGTAACCACTAGAGATTACAATTTTCACGATATCTTGGTGAATACCCTTTGTAATTTTCAAATGACACCTTGGGGATGGACCTTGGTGATATTTTCATGATTGTATATGTTAAATGATGTAGCCACATCTTAATGTTATGAAAAATGCTATTTTTATTATGATATTCCACATTATTTCTTTCTCATGCCTTAAAGTTATTTTTCATGACATAGTTGATGTATCTCCAGTTCACATGTTAAATGTTTCCCTTATTTCCCTTACTGAGCCTTCTGCTCACCCTTTCATTTGATGTATGTCCCCAGGTTATGAGATGCAGTAATGAACCTAGGATGAACATGAGGATAATCCTTTCAAGTGTTTAAAAATAATGTTTTATGTTTTCATGTTTTATGTTCCTGGTTTCTAAGACACTAAACCTTAAAGATCCTAAGTTTTGTAAAATGTAATGAAAGTTTATGTGATAAAAAGGCGGGATTCTATATTCGGTATCAAAGGATGGTTTAGTTATTTGTGGAAATTTGGATATGAAAACTTTAGTAAGAACCCTATAGAAAAGTTTAAATATAAGAAATCTTCCTGGTATTTTGTTGAGTATTGAGTATGGGGTTGCTAAGAAAATACATCCCTGTCTGGATATGAGCAGGTAGAGGCGGCTCTGGCATAGATGTACATAGGGGTAAAACTCGAAAATACCGCTTTGAGCTAGACTCAAACGGGAACTGGAACACGACAACGGGCCTTGCTGCACTCTTGGTTACGACACTCCCGGGGGATATGATTTGGTAAATTCATAAGCTTAGTATGAACCATTGTTAAAGGAACAAAGATAAAATAAAATAAAGATTCACATAAGAATATATGATCATAGATAACCTAGATGGGAAACTAGGGGATCACAAGTTAGGGTATAATTTTCTTCTACAAGTTATCCTTATATGCTTTAAGTTCCTTTTCATGATTATTGGCTAAGTATTTAAGCCCCTAATTGTACTCTATTTTCTTAGTTAATGGCGGGAAATGGAAGAACATGTCCCAGCAACCAATGAGATAGTAAATGTGACTATTTCCATATTAATATGACAGAGATGATTAGGGGATTAAAAGATGATTATTATTTTGGAAGACGTTCACTATTTTGGGGACCCTATATGATCGAGGTAAATAGATTACTATAGTATTTTCATTGAGGAGTAAGGTTGACTTATATTTTGAATAATCGATGAATTTAGGGTGAACTTATGGTAATATAGGTTACTTATGGAAATAATTAACCTATCTTGGGTAAAATATGTTTAGCTTAGTTACTTTTGTTATAAGGTGTCAGGAGTGGTTTATGTTGTTTGGAGATGAACGATGAAGTTTATTTTGGAAGACTATGTTATCAAGTATTTGGGTTTCAATCTTAGTTTGGGTTATTTTGAGGAATTTTAAGGACAGTTATTTACGGAATGGTCTATGATGAACTCTGGGTAGTACCGTGGAACTTTTAAGATTTAAAAGTATTTTCCCTTCCTATGGGATTCTTACTTTTTGAAGAGTTTTTTTATCTTACCCTTTCTTTTTTTTGGGATAATGTTTAAAGATAGAAAAAATTGATAGTTAATCTTTTTTGGATTACGTGATTCTATAGAAGATGATTCTTGTGCTTTTGATGAGACCAAGTGTTTTTGAATTCTCATCATTTGAAGAAAAGATTAGTTTTGGTAGAGACTTATTAAAGGATGAAACTCAACTTGAAGGTAGGTATATTTTCTTATGTTTCTGTTCTATGTAGAAAATGAATTCCTCAAAAATATGAAAAGGAACATAAAACAAAAACATTGTTGGTTTACGTTTCCTACTAGGTAATCAAAGACCGTTTGCACACACCATAAGTTTGTGATTTTCTTATGGTTAAATTTCTCCTAATCATGTTTTCTATCACTCTCCCTCAGAACTTGACCCTTTGTTTTCTCCTCCATGTCCAAGCTTTCCTACATGGAATCCTAGTGTGGGTTAACTCGATTGACCTTTGTACTTCCCTTTCTTTCTTTTAAAGTAATAGTTTTACTGACTCCTTTTCTGATGTGGTACATTCAATGAAATTTCAAAACCCAATTTTAAAAATTGCAAGGACACAATTTCTTAAGGGGGGGAAGATTGTAATGACCCGAAATTTTGAATAAATATTGTTTCCTAATTTTATGTATTATTTTATTTTTATACTCAACAAAAATGTTTCATTTAATAACATGAGTATAATTAAAATGAGACCGTTGGGTTTTGACTATTATATGACCATTGGTCAATATGACCGATGGAAACTAAACGTTTTGATTATTGTCTCTAAATACAATTAATCTTGGTTAATAATTATAGAAAGAAGATTCGATGGCCTCACCCAGTAGTCTTGGACTGATCGAAGCCCATCTAACAGAACTTGGGAAGGAGGTAGAACCACTGGGCTTTGCTTTGGACCAAACCCAAGCCGAACTTCATCGTGTAAAGCTAGAATGGAATCGACTTTGCGAGAAGTTCAAACCAATAGAAATTACTACTCGTGTGATGTTGGTCGAGCCTCCCTCGGATTCTCTCACCTTAGCACACCTTACACTTAGGTCATATGCTGGTGTGATAAGGGGCTATGTAAGGAGACCATAACTGCCTTATGTAATCCTTTTTTTAAATAAAAATTGGGATTTCTTCCTATGATGATGTTTATGACTTTTCAAATGTCTGGATAAATATAGTATGCATATTTTTTGGTGAATTTTAGAGAAAGTATATTTTAAAAAATGTTTATGTAAACCTTAAATAATTAAAAATGTGCAATGATTTTCAAAAAATGGTCTTCTACAATTATGTTCAGTATGAAATTTAGGGTCTAATAATATCAACTTAATTTTTGATGAATAGTAAATTATGAATAGTTATTTTATGCTTAGGATTAGTAATGTGACTAAATGGATTATTAATCTCACTTAAATAAAGTATTAATATAATCTAGGCACATTGATTAAGTAATGTGATTCAATAAAATTGTTAAATAACGGTTTCATAAATTATTATTCAAGGATTAGTTTTTTTTGGGTGAATAGTGTTTTTTAATTAAAAATTAAATTAAAAATATTTAGAAAATTATTTTTATAAAATGGATTTCTTTTTTGAACTCAGAGCATCGATATTATGTTAAGGTAAATTTTGGGGTTTTTTTTCTGAAAAAAATGAGTTTTCGGTGAATAGTGTATTTATTTAAAAATAAAATTTAAAATATTTAGAAAATTATTTTTATAAAATTGAGTTCATTTTTGAAATCATAGCATTGATATTTGGTTAATGTGACATTTTGAGATTTTTCTGAGAAAGTTGAATTTTTAGTGAATAGTAAAAATACAGTTTCAGGGTTTCGGTATGTTTAATGACATCATAACTGTGTCATGATGATGTCATAAGATATTTTAAGGGATGGTCGACTAAATAGGATGAATTATTGTGTGGGGTTCCCCATTTGGCCTAACTCTATGGGAAGTAACATGGGAGGGCCCATGCTTTTGAGAAAACCACTTTTGAGGTGTTCCTTGGCCATTAATGCCTTGTCCCCTCACTTTCCCTATAAATACCAAGAAAACATCTCATCCTTTAGACTCCCCACTCTCCCCCAACGAAGTTATGGTCTCATTACCTCAAAAGGAGTCCTCCCAAGGTGCCCCCAAGACCTCAAGGTCCAAACCTTTGAGTTTTAAGAATTACGTTTTAAGGTAAGGGATCCAACCTCTCTCTTTCTTTTCAAGTAATCTCTTTTATGTCATTTATTTTATGCTCCATGTTCTTATGTTGGAGTATGTTCTTATATATTCATATTACTGCAATTTTCATGTTCATATGATGAGAGACCCCCTCTTACTCTCATCAATTCGTTTGAAGAATGTTTAAGTGGTGCTGTTAGGCTGCCAAATTTTTAAGGGATTCTTTCACCCTTCTCATTTTTCAAGTTCTATTTTCATGTCAAGTCTTTCAATTTACTCTTTATTATGTTGGGGTATGATATCTATATCTATCATACTGATCTTTTATGATCATATGATGAGAGACCCTATTTGATCTCGTCAATTCATTTTTATAGAAGTTTAAGTGGCGCCGTTAGGCCGCCGAAAGTTTTGTAACAGATACTTTCACCCTTCTCATTTTCAAGTTCTATTTTCTTGTCAAGTCTTTCAAGTTCCTTTTTATTATGTTGGGGTATGATCTAAATATCTATCATACTGATCTTTTATTATCATATGATGAGAGACCCCATTTGATCTCTTCAATTCAGTATTTTGAAGTTTTAAGTGGCGTCGTTAGGCTGCCGAATTTTTAAGTGGTTCTTTCACCCTTCTCGTTTTGAAGTTCTACATTCATGTCAAGTCTTTCAAGTAGCTTTTTATTATGTTGGGGTATGATATCTATATCTATCATACTGATCTTTTATGTTAATATGATGAGATACCCTATTTGATCTCGTCAATTCATTTTTTGAAGTTTAAGTGACGTTGTTAGGCTGCCGAATTTTCATAAGAGAAATCTTATTTTTGTCTTCCATTCATGTTCTTAATTTCATATGGTACATCTTTCAAATTTCATTACCATGTTCATATATCCTTAATATTCTGTCCCTCTACTATTTTATGGGTCATTTATGATTGTTTGACCCATGTCCCCTCTCTTTTCAAGGTTTTCTAAAACCTCATAACATAGCCGTTATGCTGCAGAATTTCCGTCTCAAAATGTATCTCTCTTTTTCTAAAGTTCTTTTATTTTCTTAAGTGAATAATCAGAGCTATTTATTCTAAAGGGGTATTCACATATATTCCAAAATGTTCTATTTTAAATTCTGGGATTTACATACATGAGACCCACCTTCTTTTTCTGTGGGTTTTAAAGTGACATAAAGATCATGTCTTTAAAGCAGTTTTAAAACGTTATGATTATGAAATGAAACCCATTTATTTTATGCTATATGGGTTATTTATGAAATTTTTTATGATGATATATGTGGATCACATGATAATAAAGGAATATTTAAGGGTCCGTCCTGATAGCGCTCCAATGCATTGGGTAATGATGTAACCACTAGAGATTACAATTTTCACGATATCATGGTGAATAACCTTGGTAATTTTTAAATGAAACCTTGGGGATGGACCTTGGTGATATGTTCATGATTGTCTATGTTAAATTATGTAGCCACATCTTAATGTTATGAAAAATGCTATTTTTATTATGATATTCCACATGATTTCTTTCTCATGCCTTAAAGTTCTTTTTCATGACATAGTTGATGTATCTCAAGTTCACATGTTAAATGTTTCCCTTCTTTCCCTTACTGGGCCTTATGCTCACCCTTTCATTTGATGTATGTCCCCATGTTATGAGATGCAGTAATGAACCTAGGATGAACATGAGGAGAAGCCTTTCAAGTGTTTAAGAAGAATGTTTTATGTTTTCATGTTTTATGTTCCTGGTTTCCAAGACACTAAACCTTAAAGATCCTCGGTTTTGTAAAATGTAATGAAAGTTTATGTGATAAAAAGGTGGGATTCTATAATGTTAGTGATGGAACCCTCTATATTCTTTGCAGACCTGCAGTGCTTTACACCTGCTTTATTTGCTGATGAGATCTCCATGGTGAGTTGTTTTTAGAATGGTATTATATATGAGATCAGGTTGTAGTTTAACTTCATTCTCTTGAGTATATTTTTTGATGTGATGAATCATAAAGTTATCATGGATAGAAATATAAGAGGCATCGAGTATCGGCTAAGCTATTTTAACAGGGTGAACTAGCATCTCTTCTTCTAGTGGAAAGAAGTGTCATTAAGATAGTTTTCTCCAGGGTCGCAGTGGGAAGAGTAGTCCAGGAAGTGGGATTCCATCTTAAGACTGTGTTCTATTATAGTTCTATCAATTTGTAATGTTATAACACAATTGGCCTCATTTTGTTTACCATGTATTGGAGTTCCATTGTTATGGAAGGTTGGGTAATCTTTAGAAATTTTATATAAACATCTTATAGAAGAGTAGTGGAAGGTGATCAAAACAGGTAACAGAGTTTGGGAAGGAATTAGCTACGCCACAATAAATAGGAATTTGAAGTTCCATTGGATATTCTAGGTTATTAAATAGATGTGGTTCGTGAGGGAAGTAATGGAATTACCAGGTAGAGGGAATAGCTCAAGGGAGTCAATTTGGATCCCAGATGTGTTCTCTAGAGATTGTTGGGTATCATTTCTTTTGGAAACTGTTTATTCTATAAATGATAGGTTTCAATTTGATTCTTAGAATGAATTAGTTAAGTCTATAACAAGATCATATCAATTGTTTCCATATGAGATTTACCTTTCTATCTTCTGAAGGGCATAGTTATTCTCACCAAGATGAGTGGGATATTTTAGTTGGTCATACAGGACTAGTTTAGTGCATATTGGATTGTCTCATGGATTAGATAAAAATCCTTGTTCTAGATGATGGAGTAATTCAATAGGATACTTTTCCTCTAATTGTATATTTTTTATAGGGTGTATTTCTGAATGAGTTGTATGGATTACCAGCCAAGAAAGTGATCGAGTTCATGAATGACTTTGTGCCAATAGAAGAACTAGTTTTTATCCTTCCTTATAGAATGGCACAAGTGGAGATTCAAGAGTTGAAGGTTCAATAAGATGATCAAGAATACAAAGGTTTCACATAACCTTGTACATCTTCATGGGGTTATCTATTTATTTTCACCAATAAGGATTATGATATTTTCTCTTATGTGTGGATTATTGGTGGTTGAACCAGATGATGGTCAAGAACCAGTATCCCCTTCTATGCATCGATGATCTCTTTGACTGGAAGATAGGTGTTATGATATTCTCAATGATAGACTTGAGATCAGAATACCATTAGCTGATGGTGAGAGCATCAAACATGCCTTGTACTACTTTTAGGAGAAATTATGGCTTGTATGAGTTCCAAGTGAAGTCATTTTCTTTGACAATTGTACAAGTGGTATTCATTGCCTTGATGAATCAGACCTTTTATCCTTTTGTAGATAATTTTGATGTAATTTTTTTCAAATAAATCTTAGTGTACTCTCAATGTATAAATGATCATTCGAAACATCTTAACACCATCTTGAGTACTTTAATAGATCATCATAATTAAAGTTAGCTAGCCATATGTATTGTCTAGATTGATAAAGTACACTTATTGGGCCATTTCATCTCAAAGGAATGATTGTCAGTGATCCCAAATAAGGTTGTAGACATTGTTTCTAGGGATATACATAATAATATATTTGATATTTATATTTTTCTAGTTTTATTAGGTCATTATCGGTGGTTTATTCCGGAATTATACCATCTAAAAGCACCGTCGTCTAGGATGACCAAGAAAGTAACGAGGTTTGTTTGGTCGAATTCTTACAAGAGATATTTATGGGATCTAAAAGTAAATCGGAATTTAGTACCTATACCAACACTACATATTACAAGTAAATCATATACTATGTACATTGATGCATCTAGAGTTTCACTCGGAGCAGTTCTGATGCAGGAGGATCGAGTGGTTGTTTATGGATACAGACAGTTGCAAGCGAATGAAAGGAATTGTCCTACTCAAGATCTAGAGTTATTTCTGGTGTTAAATTCCTTAAGATACTATATACACTATAATTTTGGAAATAGTTTCATGGTCTACATAGACCATAAGATCCTTAGTTACAACTTCTCTCAGTGGTATCTGAACCTTCGACAAAGGATGTCGTTTGGCTACCTATAATATCTCAAATCCAAGTTGGATTATACATCCGACAAGGACAATGTTGTTGCTGATTCCTTGAACTGGAATTCACAGATAGAGGAAATGCGGGAGTCTTGTGATGAATGGAGTATGATGAAACTCTTTTCATACATTCATCTAGATGTTCAGGAGTCTCGGGGACTTGTATATTTGACTTCGACATCATTCATACCTATACTTGTAGTCCATATCTAGAAAAAAGAGTTATCTAAGCCATAGGGATTATTTCCCATAGATATCTTATGTGGTGGGAAGACACAATTATGATGGTATCTTGGTATTACCAATTATCTTATTAAATTTATAATTATGGGTTCGAAAAGACTTTCATGAGGATTTTACGAGATAGTTTTAAGATGCTAAATAGGAGATATATCCTGGTTCGATAAAGATGTATCATGATATCTATATATACTATTGGTGGTAAGGAATTAAGAAGGAGATAGTAGGAATTTTGGTGAGATGTTTTAACTTTCATCAGGTTAAAGGCAAGCATTATAGGCCTATTGGGTTTTTGCAGCCTCTGCCCATTCTTGAGTTGAAATGGGTTGATGTCACTATGGGTTTCATGATAGGATTACCTAGGACACATCGCATGAATTATGTTGTATGGGTGAATGTGGATCGAGTGATGAAGGTAGCTTAATTTTTCCTTATTAGGTAGACCTTCACTATAGATTATTTGGGTAGTATCTACATGTATAATATTATTTAGTTTTAGAGTTTTCTTATAAGTATCATTTCTAATAGAGATCCTTATTTCATTTCACAATTCTATTAGGGTATTTGAAAGGCTTTGAGATCAAAGGTTATTCTTAGTATGACTTATCATCCATAGACTAATATCTAATTTGAGTGAACTATTTAGATTTTGGAAGATATGTTGGGATCTTATGTTTTGGATATCATTGGTTCTTAGTAGCAGAATATGGCACACATAGAGTTTTTATAAAATAAAATATTTCCAGAATCGATCCAAATGGAACCTTTTGAGGCTTTGTATGCAATTTTTTTTCATTATCCTCTTTATTGGTTAGAGACAGATGAGTCAGTTCTTGTTGGGCCTAGTCTCGTGTTGGAGATGTCTAATTAGGTTCAACTAGTCAATAGGTGGTTAGTGGCCACACAGAGCCAGGAGAAATTATATTCTTACCATCGGAGATTAAATCTATAGTTTTAGTTTGGTCATCATGTTTTCTATCAGGAGTCTCCTAGGTTTGGGAAATTCCATATCAGAAAATAAGGAAATTTGGTACCCAATTTTGTTGGTCCATTTGAGATAGTGGAAAGGGTCGGTCAAGTGATGTGCTGATTATCCCTTCCACAGTTCTATAGTAATAATCATTTTGTGTTTGATGTGTCATAGCTTCAGAGATATTATCTAAACTTGTACCATGTGGTAGACATCGAGGACGTTGATCTTTGTGTAGATGCATCTTTTGAGTATCATCTAATATGAATTTAATACTATAGTAATAAGTATCTTTAGGGTAGTATTATACCTCTAGTTTAAGTGTAGTGGCATAATGGGCATGTTCAAGAGGAGACCTGGGAGAGGGAGTCTGATGTGCGAGTATAGTGGCCAGACTTGTTCACTAAGACTCAAGAGTGATGCTTTGATCAGGTCAAGGATGATATGTTATATAATAGAGAGGTTGTAAGAATCCATATTTTTCCAAGTACATCCCACTTTGAGTATTTCATTAAACCTATTTTGTTGGGTATTCATTTTCTTTAAACCTTGGTGGTTGAGTCTTGTTTGGAGACTAAAATCCTTTTTTGGTTGAAATGACCTAAATATTAAGGATGTATATTTTTTGAATTAATAGAGTCTATGTAAATATTTTTAAAATGAACTTACAAGGGTTTTATATATGTTTGGAAGAATTAAGAGGTGGTTTAGGATCTTTTTAAAGATTTGTGATGAAAGCTGTTTGTATGGAATTTAGAAATTTTGTAAATGGGTTACAAAACATGTAACTTCCGCCAAGAAGATGTCGTGAAATGATAACAGACCATAAAACGGTTCATAATGTGAACTAGTTACACACTATGAATCTATATTACATAAAGTGAAATGTTCATGAAAGGGTTAATTCACCTAAGGTGACATGAATTTCGATGTAACTCTTAAATAATAAGTATGCAATGTAAATGAGGGTTACACGCTATGTATTTCTCACAATCATCAGTTTTAAGTGTATTGTGCCTTTAGAATTTTCATTCATCTCATCTACATCCTATCCTCCCTTGAAACCTAAGGCGATCAGAGTGATTTTGGATACATTTCCCCAATTCTAGATGTCTTGTTCTAGGGATTGATTCTCAATTCTCCTTTCGATCTCTTCCACCTTCATTCTTTTTGGTGTTTTCTATTAGAAGCATTGTATTGATCACCAGTTAAAGGTACGTGGTCTAATACCTAAACATGTGGTATATTTAAATGTAAAGTATATAAAATATTGTGATTGTGTAGATGTAACACATGCTATAATTAACTAATTTATTGAATAATGGTAAGTCATGAATTTGATTATTAATTGGATCCCTTTTGATTCAATTAATGATGTGGCCTAGATTGTGGCTACCCATTGGGTGAGAAAACCCTTGAATGATAATAAATTGACTAATGGATAAAATTTTGTTTATAATGATATGATAACCCATGTTATTTATTGATATAAAACCACATTGGTATTGGATTTTTTTATCAAAATGTTTGGGGATAATTTGACATATAAATGAAAGAGTAATTGAAATAAAAATGGTAATTTTCATAATTAACCATGGTGGTTTATGATGTGATATGGTGATATCCTTGAATTTGTTACTTATTGTGTTTGATGTTAAAATGATTATATATAGGATTATTCTCAAAGACTGAAATTATTGTATAGTGGGATTCGCCTAGTTTGACGTTGAAATTCTTATATTGGGATATTAGACTAATTTGATGTTGAAATGACTATATATAAGGATTTTCTCAGAGGCTGAAATGCTTATATAGAAGGCTTATCCCAGTTGATGTTGAGATGATTCTATATAGGTATATTCCTAGTGGATGAAATTTTAATACTAATGTATTTTCCAAGTTATGTGATTATTCTATAAGTATATGGTTATGGTTGTCATGGTTGTGTTACATGCTCATATACATTTCATCATGGTACCAAAGTAGGTTGATTTATGTATTATATTAATTGATTAATTAATAAAATTCTATATTTCCTTTATTGAATGCACTTATTATTAGGATGGTTATGTTTATACATGGTAGTGTCGACCTACTAAGTTTTACTCACACCATATTCTGTCTATTTTTTGGTGCCCAAGAAGATTATATGGATGTAGGTTTGGACTAGGGCGGGAGACCTTGATATTGATTGTTCATTGCTGGATGGTCGAGATATTGGACATGAGACCGACATAGGGTTCAGTGCCAGAGTATCTTGAGTGAATTTTTGTCAGTTTATTCTTTTATTTATTTTGTTTTTAGTATGACATCTAGATTCATTTCAATCTATCATTACATGATACATTATTATTGGTTTATTGATTTTTCTTTTGTTTCCTTGTTGTATATTGAACTATTATTCCTATTTATATTATATATATATTTATTGATATTGATTATTTTCCAATGTTTTTTAACTCTCTACCAAGGGGTATAGTCTCCACACTATATTCATCTCACCCCCACTACTTGGCGGCAACCTCTAGCATACGGGGAGGGTCACTTGAGGTCTTGTAATCAACCTAATTTTTCTATGTGAGATAGTTCTAGATCAGTGGAAGTTACACACATAAATTTATTTTAGACCATGAAATTAAAATTCACATATTTTACATAAGATTGAAAACATTCTTATGAAGGGATTTTGTAACTCGTGATTTTCAAAGTTATTAGTAAATTTTATGATGTTCTAAAAAAATTAGATGGGGTATGTTAACTTTTTTTGACTTCATAAAAATATAAATAAGAAGAGTTCAAGGTGGAAATAAATGGGTAAATAGTCCACAAGGACATATGAAGGTAAGATATATAAAGTTTATTTTTTGTAATAAATTTAGTAAGAATAATTTTGGGGAGTGTTTGATGAGATTAAGGAAATGATATTGGTGCGGTTAAATTGTACATTTAACTTGTTAGAGTAATGAAATGAGAAATTCTAATAGTGTTACCAATATTGGTAAGTAGACAATGAATCATTTTAATTGTAATGATATATGAAATTGTATAAATATGTGTCTCAAAACAGTTATGAATGGTTTAAATCATCAATATCATAAGTTGAAAGGTTTGACAATGTCATTATCTATTACTATAATAAATATTGGTACATCAAATAAATAGGTGATAGGTACATTACTTATTTACACAAATTATGCTAATGTATTATTTAATTATGGATATTTAAACCCTATTATTTTTTATAAATGTAGTGGTAAAATGGAAATATCACATCAATAAATATAAACAAATATTGGGGTAAAAACTCATGGTTTAGGTATTAAATAAACAAATATTGATAGAAATATTTCAATAGTTTTCTATGGAATTCTATTTCCTAAAAATATTTTTGTCATAAACATATTAGATTTTGATGTTATTTTGCGTACAGATTTGATTTAGTTTTGTGATTCTATGATGGATTGTGAAACTAAATAAGTCATATTCAATTTTCATAAAGACATTCAATTTGTAAATAAGAATTATTTTATACCAGTGGTAACATTTAAAAAATATAATAAATTGAAAAAAATGGTTGATAAAGTTATCTTAAAATTTTCATGAAATATAGGGGAATTATTCATATAAGTTATGTGCCTCCAATAAATGATTTTTTGGATCTATTTCTTGATGATATACCATGTGTTATTCCTATTTGGAAGGTAAGATTCACCATTGAATTGGTTCTTGATACTAATTCAATTTCAAATACTCTGTATTGAATAGGATTAGTGTAGTTGTTGGAATTGAAAAGAAAAATAGAAGAATTATTTGATAAGGGTACCATCAACACAGGAACTTCACCTTATGGTGAACCTATTTTATTTTTTAATAAAAAATATTGTTTTATGAGGATTTTTATTTACTATAGAGAATTAAATAACATTAGTATTAAGAAAAAGAATTTGTTAACTCATATAGATGACTTGTTTGATTTTATCTAAAGAGATTTGTATTTTTTGAAGATTGACCTAGGGTATAGAAATCTTCAATTCACGGTAATGGAAGAAGACATTTTGTGGAATTTTTTTTGAAACATATATATTTTTTATGAGTTTGTGGTTATTCCCTTTGGGTTAAGAAATACACCCACTGTATTTATGTATCTAATAAATATATTTTATTTCATGAGTATTTGTAGAAACATTTGGTAGTATCCATTGATGATATTCATGTATATTTTAAAATTTATGAGAATCATAAGAAAATTCTAATCATTATTTCATAGACCCTTACAGAAATGATGTAGTTTTAAAAATTTAGTAAATGTGAATTTTTGTTATATCATATTTCTTTCCTTGGGAATATTATAACTAAAAATAGCATAATAGTTTGTCCTACTAAAACTAAATTGGTATAATAATGTAAATTACCTACTTATATCTCTAATATTCAATGTTTACTTGGACTAGTGAGTTATTACCGATGGTTTTTTGGAAAATTTTCTCAGTTAGATAAACCACTGACCAAGTTAACTAAACAGGGAGTTATATTATTTTTTAATGTAATTTGATAACTGTTTTTATGAATTAAAAATATTATTGTTTAATGATCCTATTATTCCCTTACCATAAAAAATATAGAATATTTTATTTATAATGATGCTTCATTAGAGGGTCTTGGTTGTGTTTTGATGAAAAATGATCAGCTAATTCCCTATTCATCATGGAAACGGAAACACCATGAGTAAAATTATAAAATTAATAATCTAAAACATGTGGTTTTCATTTCTTCTTTAAAAATTTAGAGGCATAATTTATATGAACATAAATATGATATATATATATATATATCTGTGTGTGTGTGTGGATCATAAAAATTTAAAGTATATATTTACTAAAAAGGGGTTGGAAATGAAGAAGTTAATATGGATGGAACTAATAAGGAACCTGGTTTTACAATTCATTATCATATATTTAATGAAAATAAGGTATAATATGCATTGATTCAAACAAATAATACATTATTAACCATTCTATGCTTAGAATATGGCCATGTAGTTAGTGATTTAATGAAACTTGAACTAAAATTTGTGTATCTAAAACCTCATTTTCTTTTGGTTCATGTATCAGTGGAATAATGATTTTTGGAAATAATTAAATATTCTCAAAAATAATATCATGGTTTAAAAATAAATATAGAACTTGTTATAGAAGGAAATATTCCTTAGTTAAATAGTGAAAAATAAGGTGTTATAAGATCTTAAAATAGGTTATGTGTATCAGGATACTCTCAAATAAAAAAGAAATTATTGAGTGATGATAACATCTCTTGTAACACTTTGATATTTTATGAAATATTATTTTCAAATAAATTTAATCTATTTGATATCTTGTGTTCTGCACAACACCGAGTTTAAATGAACCATGATATTCTATTAAAATATTATTACTTAAAGTGAAATTTATTGCATAGTAGTTGTATTGGTTTATATGAATAGTAATAAATAAATTATGAAAAATATATATTTTACATATGACTAAAATTAATTTATTTATAATTTATTAATTAGAAATGAAAATAGAAATCATATGAAAGTAAAATAGATATTTTCAGAAAAACAATTTTTATGTTCATAAGGTACTATTATCTTAATAAATTAAATTATTAAATTTTTTTTTGATTTATTTTAATGAAATATATTTATATATTATCATTAATAAAAAACATTTAACTTTCATTTAATATTTTTCTAGGAATGAGTAAGAATAAACTATTATTTGTGCTTAAAAATGTATTTTTCTAAAAAATGATTGTCATCGTGTGTTGTGCACTTATTTTAAAATTAAATATAGAAACTTATAAAAATATAATTTGATAAAATGGATTCCATATTTTTAATCAAGAGGTTAAATTTTTTTAAATATACCTCTTATTTTTTGTTAATATGAATAGTAATCGTGGTAAATTTTTTCACCTCGGTAAAGGGTAAATCAGATTATTCTAGGTTAAAAATAAGTTATAAGGGAATAAGTTTTCATTATAATTATTATTAGATGAATTTAATTATACCCTTACCTTCTTATTCTCAAAATGGAGTTTTTTAATGGACACTTTCCCAATAAAATGACCTATATGATATTTAAATCAAATAAAGTTTGAAAAATCACTCTCTTAGTTTTAAATATCTATTATGTGTCCACATGGGGTCAAAAGTAAGTTATGAATAAATATAAGTTTATTTTTTGAGATTAATAAATTTATAGCCATTATATAAATTTATTTATAATTTTTATTAACTATATAATGACCTTAAATTTTTATGCAACATTGATGTTGTATTTCTCAAATTATTAAAAAAATAAAATAAATGATTTCATAAATCTTAAAAGTAATATAATTTGAATGGGTTAAGGTGAAAAATGAACTTTTAATATTATCATTACATAAAGGTGTTATTTTAAATATTTATATTCAAATTAAAACTTTTTATTTATGTATTTTAAGTCAAATTAGATGATTAGTGTCAAAATGGGAAATACGGAAATTTTATGAAAATAATATATTAGAAAATTACTTAAAAATCATAAAAATATTAAAAAATGAAAATTGGATAATATATGGTATAAATTTTTTATAAATATTCCATTTATATGTCATTTGGAACCATTTTAATCTTTTAAGAAATTCTAAGGGTTCCCCTCCCCTCAATGATAAAAGGTAACCCCTACTTTATCTTCTCCAAACCACTTTGAGACCTATAATCTTGAAAATAACTCTTCCAAGTTCTCTTATAAACTCCCATATCCACATTATAGAGGCCTTTTATTTTCAAAAGACCAACCCTATAGCCCTTAAGAGGAGATCTAAGGGAGTTGTTTCAAAGAATAGGTAACCACCTTAATCGATCACTTTTTTTTAATTTTTTTTACCTAATATAAGAATATTATATTATTAAAATTTTAATAATTTTTTTACTCTAAATATACTTATGTTTTATTATTATTTTTAAACTACCTTTATTCACCCTCTTTTCATCAAATTGGATGTGAAAATATTTCTCGTGTGTACGTATGACAACCGTCTCCACATGGAGATACAATTTATTTATCATGATCCTATTTTAGGTTGGGTATTATGATGGTTTTAATGTTTATATATAATACTTATGAAATAATTATACATCAAGAATAATAATATAATATGTACCTTCTTATCTTCCATAGCATTGGAAAACGACATCATTGATCATGCATACGTGTGGACTACCACATCCACATAGTGATGTGATTCGTTTTTTATTTATGTTTTATTTGGTTATTAATAAGGATAGATTTAATGAATATATATATGGTATATATGGTATAATAATTATTCTTTAAATGTTTTCTATTATTTATCTTTTTTCATTCCTTCCATAAAAAAATTGAAACAATGATCATGGGTACGTACATCCTACCATCTCCATGAACGATGTAATTCATTTTTCTATCTATATATTTTATGAATGACTATAAAAATTTATTTAATTAATATATATATATATATGATATTTATATGATTATTAAAATTATATAGATTATGTAACCATGATCAAAATATAATGACCAAAACTAACGAACCAAAACATAAATGAAGAAGATATCATTCATAACAGTAATTTTAATATAGTGTCTGAAAACGGATGATAAAATGTTATAATTAAATAATATTTGTTATAATAAATATGATTATGGTTTTAAATATATGTATAACAAATCTATATTTCATATACAAAAGGTTCAATTCATGCAAAGGAAGTTGGATTTATAGTAATGGGTTTTCAACTGTCTTTTATTTCAGTGGGACACATGGCATATACACCACAAACTACTTTTTTGTAGTGTATATACTACCCATGAATGTATTTTAAGATTATTATAATGAAAATTATTGGATATACATATCCATCTATGTTTATTTATTTCATGAGTATTAGGATTTAAAACTTTCGAAAGTGGTGAGGGGTTATTGTTATAATCTCATTTTTTATCATGATTTTTTATGATTACATTTTCAATAATGAAATATTATGATTTTCCTCTAAATAAAATCATTTATTTTATTATCCTCTAGTTATTTTTTAAAATACATGTTTTCTATTAATTTTCTATAACTTAAGAAAAAAATATACCAAAAATGTGTTTTTAAAGAAAATCAACTTCATTCTCTCTCTGTTCAAAAAAAACCTTTTCTTTCATATCTATGTTTTATAAAAAGTTTTTAAAGAAGGTTTTTTCTATTTCAATGTGATTTGTAAAAGTAATTTTTTACCATTTTTTACTTTTTAAAAAATATTAAAAGAAATCTTCATATTTTTTTTCTAAATGAGGTATTTGTTTACTTTTTTATAAAAGTATGAATGGAATTTCCCACCATCATAATTGATTAATGATTTGTAAAATTCCTTAACAAGTTTCCATGATAGTATTTAGAGAAAATGTTTTCCATAAATTTTTTGAAATTTCTTAATTTTAAAGGAGTTATTTCAAAATGGAAAATAAATTTTTCTCAAGAATTATTTAGTGATCTTTTAATGGTATTTTTATTCATAGAAGAAAAAAACCATGATTTAAATTATTCTTTATTGGGGATATAATCCATGGATTCTGCCATTATTATTTCTATGTATGGTTTATTATTATGATTATAATATGTTTATGAAACCCAATACTTTTCCATAAGTTATGATATGATGAAATGATGAAATTTTTATTAAATCCATTCCTTTTCACATGTTATATTATAATGACATGTTTCGAAAACCTATTTTATTTTACGTGTTCCTATATGATAAATATTTTATGTTCTTATGGAATACATATTTATGATATTAATCATGTGATTGGTGGGTCCTATATCTCCCTCCAATTCATTGGGTAAATATTAATATCTTAAGAGATAAATATGACTAAAATGGGGAGTGAGACCAGATTAGTAAGGGAATCTTTCAGCTATAATATTCTTTGGAATGAAACTTTCCTTATATGATAGTTTAGGGATTAAACCCAATAAAATATTATATTCTTTTTAATGTTAGTTTCCTACTAATGAAATGATTTTCTATTCTTATTTTTATTCAAAATTCCATGTTTTATGAAAATGTTATGCTTCCATAGCTTATTTTCTTTGATAACTTTATGATTTATGCCTTATGAACTACCATAATTTATTCCATGACTCAAGATTATTATTTATGATGTGAATGGTATGATTTTAAAATTTTTATCTCATGTTATCATACCCTTTAAGTTCATGTTATTCCCAAGTGATCATTGGTATATCACTTATTTATACTTATTGATCATCTAAGATCAGCCTTTCTTATGTTTCCTTTCCCCAAGTTATTAAGTATGATATTTCTAAGAAGGGTTCTAGTTATGATAAACTTATTGGGAGATGATTTACACCTTTTATGAACCAATTATTTATGATTACATGTTTCCAAAGGCACTAGACCTATACGATTTTGTTGTGGATTATTTTGTTATGAAATAAATATTCATCTACTAAGATGTGATATCTATGTGTGAAAATTATGGGTCACTGTAGTTGGCATCATGGTAAGGTTTATTTAACCTTTGGAAACTAATATTTGATTTCTTTAGTGGGAACCTTGGGGATATTTCTTAATATAGGATAACATCTGAATGTTTTGATAATGATAATGCATAACCAAGGTTAAACCTAAGGTTTCATGGAATGAAATTTCATGATTTATACATATAGTGAATGATTTTTCATAATTATGTGGTTTTATACTATGACTATTCTTTCTCACAATATGATTTTTGGTTATAGTTAAGGTTTTGAATCCATAGGAATCATGTTAATGTTGAATACGATAGATAATCCAACTATTTTCCACTTGAGAAACCAAATATTATGAGACAAAGAATATAAAATATTATTGTTATGAACACACAAATTTATCAACATATAAATCACACTTAGATTCAAAATGATAAAATAAGGGAATAATGGTCTTTTGAGTCCTTAATGGGAAAACTTATACCTTATTTTAGTTGGTTTGTGGGTCCACTAGTTTCTGGGAAATCGATCAGTTCTGTTGAAAATATATTTTCAATTCTACCATATTCAAGACATGATAAATTCATTCTATATGTTTATAATTTATAATACTAAGCATATCAATTGTTGAATCTTATTAGTAGCATGAGGCAATAGGAATAAATTGAATCCTTATATTGGGATGAGTTTAAGATATTTTTTTTCAATATGTAATTTCCTTATATTATTCATTCAAAAATGAAGAATAAATTCCTTGATCTTATACAAATGAATGATGAATCTATTGGTACATATGAGGAAATTTTTTTGAGACTTTTAATTTATGCTTCGGGAATTATCATCCAACCAAAAAGTGTGTTTGATTTATTATTCAATGGATTAAAACAAAGTATATAAATGGAGTAATCAATAAGGTACTTCAGTATCTATGAATAAATTATTCTATGTTCCATAAATGTGGAGATATATATTGGAGTTACCCATAAATCACATGGTTATGATGAAAAAAAGAAAGATGGACTTCAATGGAAATTCTAAAAACTACGGAGAGAAGAAGATACAATTTTCTTTATGTTCAAATTGTGGAAATAAACATTGAGGAAAGTTTCTTAAGGGAACTGGAAAATGTTTCAAGTATAGAAAGGAACTTTATTGGGCAATCAACTATTTAAGTGATGGGAATAAGTTAGCTAATGATTTGAATAGAGAAAAATCATTGTAGAATATACCACCCATACTAATGTGTTTTAAATGCAAGGAGTATGGCCATTATTCCAACCGGTTCCCAAATCTAAAATTTAGTGACCATGATTGACATAAATATCCTCTTAGGCCCAGATAATTGGAAATATCATGTGATCACTATTTCTGATGAGGCGTACAAAAACAATGTGGTTAACGGTGCATTTAATATCTCTTCTAGAACTGTCAATGTCTTATTTTTTTCTTGATATACCCACTCTTTTAAATAAAAATAATTTTATAAGGGTATCACTAAACCACCACAACCATTATATGTTGAGTTAGTAGTAAAAACCTTGATTGGTATGATGATTTAATCTCAATTTTATGATTCTTCTCTAGTTGAAGTTTTTTGGAATGTTCTTCTGGTAAATATATTTATTTTACCTTTGGTTGAGTTTAATATTATTATAGAAATCAAATTTATTTCTTTATATAAATCCCAAATCAATATCCAAGGAAAGGAATTCATGCTTGATATTTTGAACTAACTAATGATCATCTGTCAGTGTGGTGATAAATATGAACTTATGATAGAAATCACATCTACTATATGGGTCCTAGTTCCTATTCAAAATGAATGGTTATCTCAGACGGTTGGGTATAAACTCAACATAAAAGATATTCCTATTTGTGGGAATTATTTATATCTTTTTAGAATAATTTTTTAGTCTTTGACCTAATTGAGAAGTTCAGTTATTGATGGAACTCATACTTGGTTCTAGAACTATTTCAAAGAATCCATATAAAATGGCCCTAATTGAGTTGTAAGAACTGAAGAAGAAATTATAATAGAATATTGACAAGGAATTCATTCATCCAAGTGTTTCACCATGGGGCCCACCATTACATTCTGTTAATAAGAAATATGTATTAATGGTAATTTTCATTGATTATCAAGAAAATAATAAAAATGCTATCAGTAATAAGTATCATATATCCCATATTGATTACTTGTTTGATAAATGATACAAAGTTCAATAATTTTATATGATTGAGATTTTTTCTATATATCGTCAATTGATATTCAATAAGAAAGATATTTCCAAGATAGTATTTTGTACAAGGTATGAACACTATGAATTTATATTCATTCCATTTGGTATTACCAATACCCCCACTATTATTATGTATTTAATTGATAGAGTCTATATATTACCTTGATTGATTTTTGATAGTCTTTGTAGATTATATTCTTATATATTCAAAGATAATGGAAGTATATGAAGATCACTTGATAATTGTACTGAAGATTTCGAGGAAGAAGAATATTCATGAAAATTTTACCAATTGTGAATTATTACCTCATAAAGTTTCATTATTGGGTTATATAATCTGAAGTGAGGGTATATTAGTAGATCCTTCAAAGATAGAATTTATTGAACATTGGTCGAGCCAACCACTATGACTGAGATCCATAGTTCTCTCAGTTTGACTGGAAATTATCGGTTCCTTGTGGATAATATCCCATATCTATATAATCTACTCACCAAGTTAAATGAGAAGGGAGTTAAGTTCCTTTGGATAGATTAATGTGAAGAAAAATTCAATGAACTCAAGAGAAGGTTAGTTGTTGTAGTTTTTCTAACTTTACCCTATAGTTGAGAAGGGTTTATAATATATATTTATGAATCAAGTAAATGAATCAAACATGTTCTTATGTAAAATGATAAGGTGATAGGTTAGGCCTCATACCAATTGATGGTTCATAAGAAAGATTTATCAACTGATGATTTAGAGTTAGCTACAGTAATTTTTTCAATAAATATATAGAGGATTTATCTTTAAAGATAATGGTGTGATATATATATATATATATATATATTATAAAAGTTTAAAGTGTATTTTCAAATATAAATAGTTTAATATGAGATAGAGAATATGGTTTTAGCTAATTAAATATTATGATTGCTCCATACATTACCACCCTAGGAAAGAGAATATTATAGCAGATACTCTGATTCAAAAGGATCATGCTAGATTATTTATGATGTGGATCACAAAATATCCAATATTTATGGATTTTTCAAAGTTTTAATCTTGAAATATTGAAGGAATGGTATAAATCACATCTTTCTCAAATGAGTGTTCAACCATTATCCCAGTTAAGATTAAAAGTCATATAAGTAAAATATGGAATAGTAAAAGAATGTGAGAAATGTTCTTAAGTTTATCCTTGATTATGATGGGATGATAAGGTTTAGTAATATTCTATGTGTTCCATCCATACCATATTTTAAGAGGGAACTATTTTAGGAATCTCATAGCTTATTATTCTCCATTCATCATAGAAGTACAATGATATATAGAGATCAGAAAGACTATTTTGGGTTGGATAGTATGAAGATACATGTTTTTTGTTTGTATCTTGATCCTTTCAATTTCATAAAGTTGAGGGTGTGAGAAAAATTTATAATATGATGTTACAACTATTAACCATAAAAATATGGAAATGTTAAACTATCACCATATATTTTCTCATTGGAATCCCCAAAACAAAAAAATGGTATAACAGTCACTAGGTCATATTTTACTGACTTACAATGTAATCATATTTCATTTCTATTAGATAATATTTATCACTAGTTTATCTTTCTATATTTTAAATTATGTAAATGGTAAGGTTTCATAGAGTACCACATTCTATTGTATCTGATCAGGATTCAAGGTTTACCTTGAAGTTCTGGTGAAATATTCATTAGGCTCTAGATAAAGTTGAGCTTTAGTATGGTGTATCATCCTCAAACAATTATTCTGTATGAGAGAATAGTTCAAACCCTAAAGGATATGTTTAGATCATATTATATGTATTTCAAAGGTGTTGTGGATCAACACCTTCCTCTATTTTAGTTTTCTAACAATAATAGCATTCACTCAAGAATTTAGATGGATCCTTATAAATCCATCTATATAAATAAGTGTAGAAATCCCACATGTTTGGATAATATTGAAGAAAAAATCTATTTGGACCTAATATATCTAGGGAAATGATAAGTAAATTCAGATCCATTCAGCATCATGTTAAGACAACTCTGATTCAACATAAAAGTTATGCTAATAATCATCGGTGAGACGTAGAATTTAAAGTTGGTGATAAAGTTTTTTAATAATGTATCCATGGAAGAAGGTTATGAGATATGTAAAGAATTTAAAGTTGAACCCTAGGTATATTTTCCCTTTCAAGATTATTTATCGAGTAGGGATGGTAGTTTATCTCTTAGCACTTCCACCGAACCTATCTCAAGTTCATGATATATTCCATGTATTTCTCCTGAGAAAGTATATACCAGATCTATCACATGTACTAAACTCATAGTTCATATGAATATATCATGATATTTATTATAAGTAATAACAATTTTAAATCTTAAATCATAGAGATAAATTAATATAAAACAAGACTAGTCATCTTGTGAAAGTTTATTGGAGAAATCACAAATTCAAAGAAGCTAGATGGAACTTAAGGATGTAATTAAATAAACATATCATCATTTTATTATATAAGAGTGATGAATTTAAAGGTTGAAATTCATTTTTAGGGGGATAAAATGTAATACCCTTATATTTTATGAAATATTTTTTTCAAATAAATTTAATTTCTTCGATATCATGTGTTACACACAACACCGTGTTTAAACGAACTACGGAATACTATTACAACGTATAATTTAAAGTGATTGTTATCACCTGACTATTTGATTTTAAGTTATGAATATGAATGAGTAGATTATAAAAACAATATGGCCTTTATATGACTGAAATGAATTTATTTTTTATCAATTAAGTATAAATGAAAATAAAAATCAATTAAATGTAAAAGAGATATTTTCTAAAAAAACATTTTTATGTGAATAATGTACTTTTACCTTGATAATTAAATTATTCACTGCTAGTGAATGGTTTCATAAATTATATTTATTATATATATTATATTTAGTTAAATATTTTAACATTAATTTAATATTTTTGTAGACATGGGATAAAAATAAACCAATTTTTATGCTTAAAATGTATTTTTCTAAAAAAACATTTTTTGTCACATGTTGCATGCTTATTTTAATATTAATTTATTAAAAAAATTAATTTTGAATTTGAAAATTTTAGTTCTATATTTTTAATTATTATATTAAGATTTGGTAAATATGTCCCTTTTATTTTAGATCAATGTGAATAGTAATCGTGGTAAAATTATCACCTATGTAAAGATTAAACTGGGTTAAGCTAGGTTAAAATTTTGTGATAAGGCCATAATTTTTCATCCTATCTATTTTTAGATGAATTTAATTATACCCTTACTACCTTAGTCTCTAAACTGAGTTTTTTAAGGGGTACTTGTCCCTAAAAATGACTTATATTATATTTAAATCAAAGAAAGATACAAAATGCCACTCTCTTAGTTATAAATATATCTTATGTGTTCGCGTAGGGAAAAACAAGTTATGAATGAATATAATTGTCTATTTTTAGATTAATAAAATTATATTCAATCTATAAATTTATTCTTAATTTTTATTTATTTTTTATGACCTTAAATACTTATGCAACACCGATGTAGTATTTCGCCAATTAAAAAAATATAATAACATATTTCAAAATATTAAAAGTAATTTAATTTGAGTGATTTAAGGTGTTTCATGATTTTTTTAGATTATTTGGAAATAAAATTATTTTTTTAAATAACTATATTTTAATTCCAAGTTTTTCTTTATGTCTTTTAAGACAAATTAAATGTATAGTGTCGAAATTGGAAATAATGATATCTTATAAAAATAATATTTAATTAAATTGCATTAAAATAGAAAAATTATTACAAATGATATAATGGATAATATAAGGTATAAAATTTCATCCATTTCCCATTTATAGTCCATTTTGAACCATTTTTATTCATAATTACTTTAATATATTTTCATCTTTTAATAAATTCTGAGGTTCCCCTTCCCCTCAATTATAAAAGGGAATACATGCTTTCTCTTATTCATACCACATTGATCTTTATAGATTGATCAAAATATATCAAGTCATATTATCCATTCCACTATCCATATTATATAGATTTTTTCATTCCAAAAGTCCAACCCCATATCCCTTAAGAGAAGATATAAAGGATTTATTTCAAAGAAGAGGTCATGACCTTAATCGATCACTTTCTTTTTAATTATTATATAAACTCTAATATTTTTTTATATTATTCATAAAATAATAAATTATGTATAATAAATATACTTAAATGTTGTTGTTATTATTATACCACATTTATTCACCCTCTTTCTATCAAATTTGTGGTGAAAATATTGCTTATGCATATGTACGACTTATCATCTCCACAAAGTGATACAATTCATTTATCATCATCATATTTTATGGATGGTTATTATGTTGGGTTTGAATTATATATATGATAATTATGAAATAATTATAGTTCTGGAATTATAATATCATATCTACCATTTAACCATCCAAATTGTTGGAAAACGATAACATCGATCGTGCATATGTATGCACTACAACCTTCACAAAGCGATGTGGTTATTTTTTCATTTATGTTTTATTTGGATGGTAATAAGGGTATATTTAATGAAAATATATGATATATATGATATAATAATTATTCAATAAATTTTATTTATTATTTACCTTTCTTTCATTCCATCCTTCAAAAAATGGAAATAGCTTTCATGCGTACGTACGACATCTCATATCCATGAATGATGTAATTCAATTTTATATCTATATAATTTATGAATGACACAAAAAATGTATGTAATGATTATATATGATATTTATATAATTATTAAATTTCTTCTGAATATGTAACCATGATCAAAATATGAGGACTTGAACTACCAAAAAAATATACATGAAAAACGAAGCAGATATCACCTGGAAGAGTAATTTTAATAAAGTGTTAACAAATGGGTGATAAAATATTATAATTAAATAATATATATTATTATATATATGATTATGATTCTATAATATATTTATAACAAATATATATTAATTATATATGAGTTTCTAACACATACGAAGGAAATCAGACCTAAGGTAAGGGATTTTCATCTCACTTTTATTTCAGTGTGGGCACATGTCATATTCACCACTTCTTTCTTTTGTGTGGTGTTTATACTGACCTTGAATATATCTTTGGATTATTATAATTATAATTTTTTGATATAAATATCCATATAATTTTACTTATTTCAATGGGAATGTTATTTGAAAGTTACCAAAGTAGTAAGGGTTTTGTTACAATCTCATTGCTTATCATGATTGTTCATTATTATGTTTTTGATGATAAAATATAATGATTTAACTCTAAGAAAACTCATTAATTTTATTTTACTTTGGTTATTTATTTAAAATAAATACTTTTTATTCATTTTCTTCACTTTAATTACTCAATAGACCTAAAATATTTTTTTAAGAAAATTTGACTTCATTTCTCTCTTTGGTCAAAAATATCATTGTCTTCCCTTTCCATGTTTTATATAAATGTTTTTAAAAATGGTTTTTAATATTTTAATACTATTTCCAAAGTAATTTTTATCCATTTTTGACTTTTTACAAAAAAAATTAAAATTAACCTTATTTTTATTTTATGAACAATGTACTTTTTTTCTTTTTTATGAAAGTTTTAAAGGAATGATTTTTAGCTGATACATCAGTAATGGAATTTTATTCCATCATAACCACTCAATGGTTTGAAACTTCCTTTAAAATTTTCCTTATTTATTTTAAAATAAAATTTTATCTATAATATTTTTTAAATTTTTGAATTTTAAAGAAGTGATTTCAAAAATAGAAATGATATGTTCATCAAGAATATTTTAATGATATTTTAATGGTATTTATATTCATAAAGGAAAAAAACCCTTGACTTCACTTATGATTTACTAGGTATATAATCTAATAATTCCATCCTTATTATTTCTATATATATTTTATGTTTATGATGAATATATTTTTATTAAACTAATTTAGTTTCTATCGATTATTCTATGATGAAATGATGAAATGTTTATGAAACTCACTCCTTTTCCACATGTTATGTTATGATGACATGTTAATGAAAATAATTTATTTTCATGGGTTCTTATATGATGAATGTTTTATAACCTTATGGAAAACCTATTAATAATTTTCATTATGTGATGGATGGGATCCATATCTCCCTCTAATGGATTGGGTAAATATTGATATCTCATGAGATAAATGAGACTATAATGGGGAGTGAAACCAATTCAGTAAGGGACTTTTCTCATTATTATAGTATTGAGAGTAAAGATTAATTACTATTATGGTTTGGGGAGTGAACTCAATACAATATAATGTTCTTATGAATTATCCTTTACTACTAAGGAAATGATTTACTATTCTTATGTATATTCCACAATTTCATGTATCATGCTAATGTAATGCTTCCATAGATTTTATTATCTGATTCCTTTATGATTCATGTCTTATGAATTTCTAATATTTTTTTTGTGACTCAATATTATGATTTATAATATGAAGGATGTTATTTTCAAATGTTATAATCATATTCTCATACCATTATGTCCATGTTATTCTCAGGTTATCATTGGTATCTTCTTGTATACACTTACTCAGCATCTGAGCTTTCCCTTTTTTAAGATTCTCTTCCCTAGGTTAGGATGTATGATTTTTCTTATAAGGGTGTTAGTTATGATAAACTTAGTGGGATATGCTGTTCAAATTTTATGAACAATCTATTTATGTTTCTATGTTTCCAATGGAACCATAACTATATAATTATGGTGTGGATCATTATGTTATGTAATGAATATTCATATAATAAGATATGATATATATATATGAGAAACATGGGTAACAATATATCTCCATTTTATATTCATCTGGGTATAAATAATATGTATAGAAAGCTTTGAGAATATTATTTTTTGGAACGAATGAAGAAATATATTGATACTTATACTTTGAAATGTTTAATTTTTCAATAGGTTAAAGCTGAACGACAATAGCCAGAGGGAATTATTCAGCTATTTTCAACTCTAGAATGGAAATGGTAACATATATCTTTTGATTTCATATTTTGATTTCCAAATAAATATTTATTTAATGATTAAATATGGGTTCTTATTTACTATTTAAAAAAATTTTCTCATTTTCTTCTTATTCAAGATGATATGTTTTTGGATTATCTTTATCAAATTTATGTTTAATAGATAGTAAATTTAAATGGATTTCCTCTATATATTATATATGATCATGATAAAAAATATATATATATATATCAAATTTTTTGAAGGGAATTTATAATTTTTTGGAACTGGATTAAGTTTTGGGGTATCTTTGTACTCTAACTCTAATGGATAATCGGATCGTACAATTAAAACTTTAGAGGTTATTCTCTAGGATTTCTCATTGGATTATCATAGATGATGGTATCATCATTAATTAGTGTTATTTTCTAATAAGAACAATTTTCATAAAGTATACACATAGAAGTATTTGAGGAATTATACGGAAGGTAATGTCAGACTCTAGCATGTTGGGTTGAATTTCGTGAGAGAAAATTGTGAGGACCTAAATTGGTAGATGATATGGTTGAAAATGTAAAGATGGCTCAGTACTATATGAGGTAATATTAGATAAAGAATAAGTGTTATGCCGATAACCAAAGAAAATATATTTTATTTAAGGTAAGAGACCATGTTTTTTTTAAAATATCTATATGGAATGGTGTGATACATTTTAGGAATAAAGAAAAATTAATCCCATGGTTTGTTAATCCATATGAAATTCTAGAGAGAGAGAGATCAATTTATTACCAATTATCCATACTGAAAAGTTTATCTTGGATACATGATGTGTTTTTTTTATATTATTAAGGAATTATGTACATAATTCATCTCATTTATTATGCTATAAGGTGGTACAGTTAATGGATAATCATTTTTATGAGGAAAAGTTCGTTTGGGTTCATAATAACAGAAAGTAAGTGCTGTGAAATAAATTAACTCACCTAGAAAAATTTTGTGTAAAATCATATGATTAAAAAATAATCATGTGAACATGAAAGTGCTATGGGAGAGAAATATCCCCATATGTTAGGAAATTAGTAAAATTATGATGATGCAATTTCATTAAGGGGGGAGAATGTGACGACCTGGGTAATCCTTATAATGAATAAAATTTATATTTTATTCTTATTGATAGTATTTATTATAACCTTGGATATAATTTTATATAGCGATGGAACAAGAATATGGTTTTTCAATTGGAAAAGAATTAGTTTTATTCAAACTAAAATTTTGTTTATGTATTATATGGATTTATTAAAAAGATAAATTTCTAAATATTAGAATTTAAATTTTATAAAATCAATTTCATTTTTTGATTCTTATTATAAAAATTATCTTACGGTGAAGTTTTTTTATTTCTATAAAGGGTTGATTTTTATGTGAATAATAGAAAATATCATGTTCTCAAATAATGTAACTTTTCCTTTAATTAAGTATTCACAAGGTAACATTTACATTTATCATATTTTAAAAGTCACATAATTCTCATTTTTTATTCATAAACTAATAAATTTCATGAGAATAAATCTTATACATTATTTTGGTGACAATTTATTTTTATGAAAAATATATTTTTCTAAAAAAATTCATTACGTTATTTTAACTTATATTAAAATTAATTTTTTATAAATTTATAAATTAAAACATGAAAATTTATTTTAATATTTTTAATCATAAGGTTCAAATTTAACTTAAATTCCATTTTTTTCATAAAAATAAGTTTCCATGGTTAGAGTTAGTCATTACGGAAAATTTTGAAATAATGTAAATTGGATAAAAACTAAGTAATAAGGCCCCAAAATATTATCATTAATTAATTGTTTGAGTGTATTCCCAACATAATTATAAAAATATTCAAAAAATCTATTTTAGTTCCAATTTATTTGAGTATGAATTTTATTATATATTAATAAAACAAGTATTTTCAAGAGTGCTAATCCTATCACTTATATAAGGATCCCTTCATCATCTCACTTATACACACACTTTGATCACCTTATCTTGACTGATTCATGGAAAACTCCTTACCCAACTATATCTCCAATTTCATATAGGTTAACTTCTCCAAAAAAATACCAATCTAATAAAGATTAAGGAGAGTCTAAAAGGAGAATATCTGATGGAGAGGTAATAGTCATAACTGAGTTATTTCACATTTCCTTCCTCTTACACCTCAAAAAAAAATATTATAACCATAATAATATAATTAAATCAGTTTAATTGATATAATTAAATGTTATTATGTACATGGAACAACTATTATCTCTTTTCCTTCCCTCCCTTGGAAAATAAAAACATCACCCATGTTATGTGCAGGATACTGCCTCCATGAATGAAGCATTTCATTTTTCATCACTTCCTTACAAAGATATAAATAAAAATGAATGAACATGAATGAACATGATATTTATAACATGATTAAGGTTATATAAAAATATATTTTCCATTATATAAAATATATTAATAATAATTATTCATCATGATATTTAACCTCTTAAAACGAGCATACTGAGAAATTTAGTAATTAATAACTTCTTACCATTCTCATGCATTTATCTTATTTATAGAATCCCACATTTTTATTACATAACATTTATTACATTGTTCAAAAAAAGGATATTTTAATGTTTAGCTTCATAGAAAAAAAAATATATATAATACATGAAAACATAAAACATTATTTTAATCCACTTGAAAGGATTCATAAAAGGTCCATGCCAAGTATAATTATTTCATCTCATAACCAAGGGATATATATCCAAGGAAAGGGTTCACGTAATTTTTAGTAAGGGGAAGAAATGAAAAATAGTTTACATACGATCTTGAGTAAATTCAAAAAGAATATGAATAATATGATAACGCGAAAAAAAGAGGACATGAGGTATATCATAAATAAAACAACATGAATCATAGCTTAGAAATTTGGATATAAAATTTATTTTAGTAATTTATTATCACATCATCAAGTTTTTTCACTGTGGTTTCAAAAAAATTGCAAGGTTTATTCACCAAGGTATTGTAAAACATATCATCTGTAGAGATTATCTTCTTTACACAAATAATTGGATCATTAGAAGGGAAAACCATTAATATGCATTAATTAATGTGATCCAAAAAGATCAAGATAAAAAAAAATCATAAATAACCCGTGGAGAATTAAAGAAACTGGTTTTATATAAAAATCATGGTGATTTAAAAAAGAAGCGTTTAAAGGCAAGATCTTTATGTCAATATTAACCCACTAAAAAGGAAGGTGGGTTTCATGTATGTTAATCCCAAAATAAAAATATATAATTTTGAAATATAGGTGAATAACCCTAGAAAATAAAGAGGTTTGGTTGTTCAAAAAAGAAAATAAGATAATTTCTTGAGATAAAGGGAGAAATTTTGAGAAGAAAATTTGGCTGCGTAATGGGTATGAACCATGGTTTTAGAAAACATTAAAAAGAGTGGGGAAAAGGGTCTAACATTCATAAAATAATCTTAATACATAAAATTGATATAATAAAATTGATATAAGAACATAGTATGTAAATTTTACGGACACACCACATAAAAGGGGAACATTAAAGGAAAAGAGAAGTTGAGATTTCCTTTACCTGAAGAGTAACTCCTAAAACTCAAATATTAGGACCTTGGGGGCTTGAGGACACCTTGGGAGGATTCCTCGAGAGGTAAAACTATCATATATTCTTAAGGGATAAATTAGGAATTAAATATAATATAGAAATGGGTAGATATTCGTAAATATTTTGAGGGATTTTTTTACTAGTTTCCTTGGACAAGTTAGTAGTGGTAATTTTAAAACCATGGTATTTTTTTATTGATTTCCTTGGACAACTCAGTAGTGGTATTTGAAAAACCATGGGATTTAACATGGTATTTTCCCATGGTGTTGGCCAATTAGGACACATAATATTTTATTTTAATCCAAAATATTCTACCATCATTTTATATTACTTCGTACATCATTATGATATCATTAAACATACAGAAAAACTCAAACTATATTTTTACTATTCATAAAAAAAAAATATTTTATAAAATTATCATAAATTTACCCTAACCTAATTTTGATGTGATGATTTTAAAAATAATTATTGTTTAATCATAATAATTCTCTAAGTATGATAAATTTAACTTTTAAATTTAAAAATACTTATTTATTAAAAATAATAGCTGATAGAAAACTTATAGTAAAATGCATAGTAAATTTTTTACACTTGAAAAATATATTTTATCATTTAAATTTAAATAATAGTTTTTTAATAATAATATTTAATTAAAATAATTATTATTCGTAATATCTTAGTTCATTATAAATATTTACACCATCTCTAAAAAGTATAATTTCTATCTGAAAAATCAATCTATCAAATTCATCATATTTTTAAGAAAAACTATTCTCAAAACAGAAATGATGGAATAAACATTTTATTTATACCATGGGATTAAACATTAAGTAACTAAGGCCTTGACACATAACACCTTATAACACCCACATATGACCTAAGGGTGAGGTGTGTGATGGTGATAGATTCTTGTAGTGTCTCAAATAACAACACCATAGTGGTAATTTCTACTAACTAGAACTACTCCCATAGGTGATTTCATTTAATCCTCACTTGTTTAAGCTCAGCTTGGTCTTGGTCAAGATTGAAGCCCAAGACACTACCTCCCTCCCATGTTCTAATAAATGGAATTCATACAGCATGACTCTACTAGATAAGGCCATCGACTCTTCTTTCTAAATTAATTAACCATTATCATTTCTATTTATAACACTAACTATAAAATTAAAATTATTATTAAGAGTATTGTTTCAAATGGTCATATTGAACAACTTTCATATAATGGTTAAAACCCAATGGTCACATTTTAAAATATTCTCACATAATTAGTATAGAGATATTGTTGTTTTATGTATAATATAATATAACACACATTTTCAGAATCAATTATCATTTAAAAAGTTTGGGTCGTTACATTATCCCCACTTTAAGAAATTTCATCCTAAAATTTCATCTCATTCCCTCAATTGAGAAAATTCATGGGTACTTATGCCTCATTGTTTCCTCTGGTCTACACATGGCTATTAATATTTTTATTCCCTCCATGAAACTTTAATGAGGTGGGTAGTATTATTGCATAGAACCTTGTCTCTACGGTCCAAGACCTCCACCGGCTGCTCCTTATAAGAGAGGTCATGTTATAGTTTTCCTACTTCATGATTTAGTACATGTGAAGGGTTGGCTATGTACTTCCTCAAGAGAGACACATGGAATACATCATGAAATTCAGCTAGATTTGGAGGAAGTGCAATTCTATATGAAAATGCTCCTATTAATTCAAGGATTTCATAGTGGGTAATGTACATGAGGTTGATATTCCATTTTGTCCAAAGATGAATGACACTCTACCAAAGTGAAATTCAATGGAATACTTTGTCACCAACATCAAACTCCAAGTCCCTTTGACGGTTTTCATCATAGCTCCTCTACCGAATCTATGGATATTTTATGTGTTATTGGATGGAATGAACCTTTTATGTCATCTCTTAAACAAGATCAAACCCAAAAAGATTTATCTCTCTAGCTTCGCCCCAACAAGTAGGAGTTCTACATTTCTTCCCATATAAAGATTCATTGGGTTCCATTTGAATACTTGAATGGAAGTTTTTTTGTATGAGAACTCAACTAATGGAAGATATTGATCCCATCCACCTTTAAATTCCATAAATCATGTTCTCATCATTTCATTAGGTGTATCAATAGTCCTTTTATATTTTCCATCAATTTGGGGTTGGTAGAACGTACTGAAATTAAATTCAGTACTCAATACTTGTTGAAGACTTCTCCATAATTTTGACGTGAACCTTTGATCAATATTAGAAGTGATAGAAAGTAGAATTCCATGCATCCGCCCCACTTCCTTTACATAAATCATGGAAATTTGTTTAAGAGATAAATATTCTTGAATAGAGATAAAATGGGTAGTCTTGGTGTGACGTTCCACTATAACCCATATCACATGGTTTCCTTTGGATTTTTTTGGGAGACTAATGACAAATTCCATAGTGATATTGTCCCACTTCCGTACTGGTATGGGTAGTGGTTGTAAAACCCCTTTAAGAAGTTGTATCTCTGCCTTCACTTTTTGACACACTATGAACCATGTAGTGTAGTCAACAATCTAAATTTTCATGTTATCTTACCAATAATTATCAAGATGATACCTATACATTTTTCATGTTTCCATGATGTATAGAGTAAGTAGAGATATGAGCTTCATCCATCATCTCCTTCTTTTTTTCTGTAATAGATAAAACACATAGTCTTGTATGAAATTTTAGTACACCATCTTGAACATTATTGAACTCAAGAAAATTCCCAAAAATCATAGTATCTGTCTTGTTTTTCAATAATCAATCATCTCTTTGATATTTCGTGAACTTTTATAGTAATTATGTTTGAGAAATCATTTGGGAGAGAGTTGATGATGTCCATTCCTTTACAATTCCTGTGTCTAGTTTTACTAAGTCATTGATCAAATGATCTCCTTGAATCATGATCATTTCTATAAAAATAGGTTATTTCCTACTTAATGCGTCAACAACTTTTTTTTATCTTCCAATGTTATAATGAATTGAACAATCATAGTCTTTAAGAAGTTCCAACCATATCCTATGTCTCAAGTTCAATTCATTTTGTGAGAAAGTATACTTCAAACTTTGGTGGTCTGTGTATATATAAAATTTCTCCATATAAAGATAGTTCATTCATATCTTTAGAGAAAAAAACAAACACATCCAATTTTAGGTCATGCATAGGATATTTCTAATCATGAGAATTCAACTGTGGAGATGCATACTCAATCACCTTATCATTTTTCATAAAGATTCACCCAATCCCTTCCAGATATGCATAACTAAAAATAAATAATCCTTCTCTAATAGAGGGTAGAGTTAACATAGGTGCAGTAAAAAATCTCTTATTCATCTCTTGGAAACTATCTTCACGCTCCTTTTTTCGTATGAACTTGACCCATTTTCAAGTTATCATGGTTTTTGGATTAGAAATTCATGAACTTTTTTTCAAAACCCTCATATAATATCTCCCTAATCCAAGGAAACTATGAATATCAGTTACTATTGTAGGATGAGGCCACTAATCCACAACCTTTTTCTTGGTAGGATTAATTGAGATTTCTTTATTGGTTACATTGTTCCCCAAGAAATCAACTTGTTATAACCAAAAATCACATTTTCTTGATTTCTAAATATCCTCTCCCTCATTAGAGTTTTCAATCTAACCCTTGGGTGATTCTCATGCTCCTCATGAATTTTGGAATATATCAGAATATAATCAATTAAAACTACCACAAATTTATCAAGTTATTCATTAATACTCTATACATAAAATCCATAAAAATAGTATTATAATTATTCAGGCCTAATAGAATAACAAAAAACTGATAATTCCCATATCTTGATCAGAAGGCAGCATTTGGAATATCTTCTTTCTTCACCCTTAGTTGATGATAACCAAATTGAAGATCAATATTGGAGAAGAATTAAGCCCCATGAAGCTTGTTAAATAAGTCATCAATTTCTAGAAGAGTGTACTTGTTCTTCAATATGATCCCATTAATTTCTCTATAATAAACTCATAACCGCATTGATCCAACCTTATTATTCACAAATATAACTGGTGCACCACAAAGAGACACACATGGCCAGATAAACCCCTTCTCTAAAAGATCTTGGAGTTGTTTGTTTAATTACTCTAGATCCTAATTTTCTATTCTATATGGTGGATTTGATATCGTCTTGGATCCAAGAATGAGTTTAATATATAACTCTACATATTTTTCTGGGGGATTTTCAGGTAACTCCTCATAAAATAAATTGATGTATTATTGAATTATGGTTACATTATCTATTCATATACTTTAATTTCCTCCTTCAACTTCACTGATCATCTCTATAAAGAAGGCTATGGGTGGTGCTTCTAGACAATGATTAGTTTGAGATATCTCTCCTTTGAAAACAACTACAAGTTTCTTATTCAATAATAATAAGATTTCCTTGATTTATTAGTTGATATTATCATTATAATTTGAGATCCATTTCATCCCTACTATAATATCAAATTCCAACATGGGAATGACTACTATATTTGCGATGATATTGTGCTCTACAAATTGAATACTCTAGTTTCTATACATTTTTTATGCTTGGATAATCCCTACAGAAGTATTGATTGATAAATATACTTCTAGCAGTTCATGGATAGATTCTATATTCATTTCAAACATAGAGGAAATAAAGGAATGTGTAGAACCATAATCAAACTAAGAACATTCTAGATTTGATAGAACAACAAGAGTACCTACAACCACATCATTTGGATCTTCAACCTCAGCCATCGTGATATAAAAAGTATGAACTTTCTCTCTTGGACTTTGTTGAGATTTGTGGTGATTCCCCTAAATTAACTTCAGATTTGAACAGTGATTAACAAAGTGTCCAAGCTATCCATACTTAAAGAATTGGGCTTCAGGAAGGGATTGTGTCATCTTCTCTTTTTCATTAGTGTTGAGAAGTTTCGGCTTCACCTCACTACGATAGTTCTGAGAAATATGTCCATATATTCAACAATTGTAACATTTCTCGGTCCCAAGATAGTAGTTCCCCAAATGCTTCTTCCCACATTTGTTTCATGTGGAAATTTTCACTTGATTTCCTCTACTTCCTAGATCAAATATCCTCCCTAAGTTTGGATCTCGTGATCTCTTATTTTCATTTGATCTATGGGACTACTTCATCTCTCTAAACTCTAGTTCAACTTCTATATCACTTCTCATGATCTCCTCATAGTTTTCATAGTCTCTATTGGATAAATTCTTCCATATGAGAGGTATTAGTCCACTAAATAATCTATCAACCTTAATATTAGGATCTATAAAAAACCCCTAGATTTAATAGGAATGTCTTGTGAAGTTCATCTCATAGCTTCCCACATATTCATTTTCCTTCTTCTTTGGCTTTAGGAATTCCTTCTCGATTTTCAATGATATTGAATAGGGGAAATATTTTTTAAAATTTTATTCTAAACTCTTCTAACTATATTGCATTAATCTCTCCTCTAGGATTTGTTTTTTTAACCAGTTTTTACCACTGATCATCTTCTGCCTCTAAGTGGTACACAACCTGTGTTACTATCTCTTGTTCTGAATAATGGAATACAAATAGATTTATTATATAAAGATTATCCATTATTTAGAAATCAATGGTTCGGTAGATGCACTAAATGAAGTTGTTCGTTCATGCATAAAGGAATAAACATAAAGGTGTTCCCTTAGAGTTGAATATGGTATCTCATCTTAATTCAAGTTATTTTTCATAACTTGAGTCATGAGATTCATCATTCCCATGAAGTTTTACATTCTATCTTCCATCATAAGGCTATCATCACCTGGTCTGTTGTGCTCACTATTTATGCAGTTTCTTATATTTTGCAACATTTTATAAAATAATAAAACCTTAGTGAGAAACATGTTTCATTTAATAATATTATAATTCTAATGGAATTTCATGTCTTAAAAATCATGGTTAAATTTTTTATTCATTAAAAAAATCACATTTTAAATAAATCCTCCATCATGGTTCATAAAAATCTTGGGATTAATTAAACATATCCCCCAGGATTCTGAGACCAGGAGTATAAGAATGCCAGTTTTCATGTACCAAGTTATGCTGATTCAGCCCCAATGCACCTTATCACAGTTGTTACCCCAAGGTACATATGTGTCAGGACCACATCCACTTTTTTACATCGAGACAAGGATTCCTTTTCTTGGAAACCACTTACTTAATGTTTCACCAAAATACCAGGATATTTTTCCTATATTTAAAAATTTCTATTGTGTTATTCCTAAAGTTATCAAATCCTACTTCCAAAAAAAAACTAAACCGTACATTGATACAAACTATGGAATCCTGCCTTTTTATTACATAACTTTTATTACATTGTATAAAATATAGGATATTTTAATGCTTAGTTTCTTGGAAAAAAATACCCAATACATGAAAACATAAAAAATTATTCTATTCCACTTGAAAGGATTCATCAAAGGTTCATCCTAAGTACAATTACTATATCTCATAACTTGGGGACATACATAAAAGGTATGGGTGAGCATAACTCCAAGTAAGGGAAAGTAAGGGAAAAAAGTTTACTTGTGATCTCGAGTAAATTCAAAAAGAATATGAAGAATATCATTATGCCTTAAAAAATAGTATGTGAGGAATATCATAAATAAAATAACATGAATCATAACTTTTAAATGTGTCTAAAACATTTATTTTGGACATTCATAAGCATATCATCGAGGTTTTTCACTGATGCGTTATAAAAATTACCAATGTTATTCACCAAGGTATCGTAAAACATGTCATCTCTAGAGATTAAATTCTTTACCATATGAATTGGAGCCTTAACAGGGTGCATCCTTCATATTTATTAATTAATTTGAGACACATAAATCATAATAAAAAATTTTGTAAATAACACAAGGAGAATCAAATAAACGGGTTTCGTATAAAAAACATAGTGTTTTAGAAAAAGTGCTTAAAGATAATATCTTTATGTCATTATTAGCAAACAAAAAAGTAAGTTGGGTTTCATGTATGTAAATTATATAATACAATTTTTTTTATATTTAGGTTAATACCCATGGAAAATAAAGAGGTTTGGGTATTTTCAATGGAAAATAAGAGAACTTCTTCAGAAAAATAGAGAAATTTTGAGAAGAAAATCCAGCAACATAACAAGTATGAAACATGGCTTTAGAAAACATTAAAAAGAGATGGAAAAAAGGTATTCCATTTATACAAGACTCTTAATTTAGAAAAGAGATAGAATAAAATGAACATAAGAACATAATATATATATTTTAATGACATACCACATAAAAAGGAACTTGAAAGGAAAAGAGAAGATGGTATTTCCTTTCCCTTGAAAAGTAACTCCTAAAACCCAAAGATTGGGACCTTGGGGGATTGATTATACCTTGGGATGAATCATTGGGAGGTAAAACTATCAAATATTTATATAGGATAAATTTAGAATTAAATATAAAGGAGAAATGGGTGGGTATGTATAGTAAAAGTGTGGGATTTTTTTATTTATTTCCTTGGACACCTCGATAGTGGTATTTTCAAAACCATGGGATTTCCAATTGTATTTTCACCCTAAAAACAATTATACATGATTATTTCAAAATGATGTTTATTTTTTCATAATAATTTTATAATTATCAAGAATTTAACTTTAAAATATAAAAAACTATATTTATTAAAAAAATAGTTGATAGAAAATTCATAGTAAAATTTATAACACTTGAAAAATAATATTTTATCAATTAAATTTAAATACGATTATTTTAAAAAGAATATTTATTTAAAAAAATATTATTCATAATATATTTTTTTTATTATAAATATTTATATCTTTTCTAAGAAAATATAATTTCTCTCTGAAAAATCAATTTATCAAACTCATCATATTTTTAAGAAAAAAATTATCAAAATGGAATTGATGGAATAAAAAAAATATACAAATGGGTTAAGAAATAATTAACAAAGGACTTTAAACATAACCCCTTATAACACCCTCATACAACCTAAGGGTGAGGTGTGTGATGGTGATAGGTTCTTGGGGTGGCTTGGATAATATCACTTGAGTAGTGATTTCCACTAACTTGAACTTCTCCCATAGATGATTTTATCAAGCCTATATTATTTAATCTCATCTTGGGCTTGGTCAAGATTGAAGCTCAAATATGTTACATCCCTCCGAAGTTCTAACAAATGGTCTATATAGGGAACGAATGTATTGGATGAGGCCATCAAATCTTATTTCTACAATAATTAACCATTATCACTTCTATTTATAACACTAACTATAATGTTAAAACTATTATTAAGATTATTATATTTTATGGTAATATCTCACAATGGTCATATTGACCAATATTAATATAACAGTTTAAACCTAATGGTCACATTTGAAAATATACTCGCTTCATTATTAGAGAGATATAGTTTTGTATGTATAATATAATATATCACACATTTTCTAAACCAATAGTCATTTAAAAATTTAGGTTTGTTACATTGTTAGTATACCACTTCTTAAATATGAATTTTAACTTTAATAAAATTATTTTTTATTCAATAATATTCCAAAAAATTGATATTATTACTATAAAATAATATATTATTACCTATTCTCTATTTATAACATTCTCTTGTTTGGGTCGATTTTACCACTTGTATGAACAATGTTATAATGTATATATCAAAAATGTTTAAAAAAACATAACCACTTGTAATAGTATGTAAGAATAATAAATTTAAAATGTTTTAAATATTATATAATGGTGAAATTTGCATTATAAAAATGTAACTAAATGTGAGAAATTGTGGTTGTTTTTAAACTATAAAAAATATTATCAAGAAAGATTCATAGAAAAGTAACTATTTAAAAACCTATTGTGCTCATTTGTTTTCGAAATGATATTAACAATATACCTTAAAAAATATATAACTAATGGAATTGTTGGAAAAAATGAATTTATTGTTTTACAATGATAATAAATCTATTTTGGAGATTATGAATCGAATGACCCCAAAATAACCAATGTGAACTATAATTATTTAGTAAATAAATGAAACTTGATAATAAATAAAATAATAATAATAATAATAAATTCATAAAAATGAAAAATTTTATGAATTAATTAAAAAAATATAATATAATATTGATATTTAAGAGGGTAGAAGTCATATGAAGCAACTCATAACTCAAAGTAAGGTATTTTTCTTATAAACGTTATTTTTAAATGTCTTAATGTTTTTCTATAAACTCTTTTAACTACATATATATATTATTTTGAGAAATTTGTTCTCTAAGATTTAATTATTTCTTAAACTAATTTTCTATTGACATTACATTCCTTTAAAAATTTAAAAGTAATTTTTTTTCTTTTTCTGCATGGTTCATATTTAATTTTATTTATAAAGGTGTGAAAATAATATTTTTTAACATTTACCTCAGGAATAAATTTTTACATCATCATGACCATAATACACTATATAGATTCCTTTTTAAGTTTACCTAGTTTTCATAAGAAAATTTAATTTGCATTTTTTGTTAATTTTTCATTTTAAAGAGTTTTCAATGAAAGGGATATTTCCTTTCATTTATATGGTATATCTTTATGTGCTTGTGATATTGGATTAAAATGAGTGTTTTATGAATTTTATTGTTAAATTTAAATCCAATATGTGTTTTATTCATGTCATAGTTCTTGTAAATTATATATAATAAATATTGGGTCTAATATAACCCTCTAATTCAATAGGTAATGATAAAGGAGTTAGCTGGATATAATTTAATCATATAAAGATATTAGAATTATCCATTTAGGTGGTTCTATTGAGAAAATATGTTTTAATTAACAAATTATGTTATTCCATTACAAAGGTGATTATAAGGGTGTTTGTAAGAGTTATATGAAAATAATGTCACAAGATTCTTTCATGGTTTTTCTATGATGGAAATGAGTTTTAATGGAAATATTTTAATCTCACGAGATAATTAAATGATTTCATTATTGAATAAATTTTTATAATCTTTTAATGGTGAAATTACTATTTTCAAGGAAATATTTTTTTCATGAGTACTCACATTTTCCAAAGGAACAATCATGACTAAGTTTTTTCATTTATGATTTCTTGTGAGATGTTTTATGAAAAAATTTTATAATTGAAGTTAATTTCATGAGTAAGTTATTATTTTAGTTTAATGTTTATTATGTAAAAAAAATAATACATTCTCATAGGTTTTATTGTTTTTAATAGACTAGTAAGTTTCCATTATTTTTATATCCCTTACTGAGATTTATTTTTTCATACCATTTTTTGAAATGATTTTATAGGATTTAAGGATGAGTATGAACTCCAGAAAGTTTAATATTTCACTTATAGAGACTAATCTTAAATTAATTGAATGTGTCATTAATAAAATAGGAGTGTCGATTTAAGAACCTATTATGTGAGAAAAAATGTGAACTATGTGGAAATGTACTCTATTTAATGTAATGGTTTTCCCAATTCTAAAAAACTATAAACCTAAAATTTTATGGGGATATAGAAAAATTAAATCCTTTTTATAAGTCATTTAATTGTAGAATTATTATGTATAGACTATTATAACCAAAAAATGATCTATTAAATTATGTAATATATGATTAATGCACCCTATAAATACCATCAAAGTGTTTTACATATCAAGGTGAATTAGTATGAACCCATGATGACCATAGAGATATCATAATGTAATTTTCAGTATGTCATCCCCAAGTACTCATAGATGGTGATAGTCCTATCGAAGATCAAACTTTGAGAACCATGTTTTTTCTTTCTGTTAATCAAAGAGATCATTGATTGTTGAAAAAGGGTATTTTTTTTCTTGACTATTACCTAATTTAAGAAATTATAGATAATTTGTAATCTTCTATTTCCATCTAATTTCTTATTTAACAATACTAGAGAAGTCTTGGGGGACATATTGGGTATAATAAATCCCTTCCTCTTAAAATCCTTAAATTGCACCCTCACTTGTCAAATCTCAATATCATTTAATCGATATATTGTAGAAGATATTTAAATAGTACCAGAGTACATGTAAATTTAGAAATAAATCTCTCGATGAGGTGGTAGAGTAGATAAATCCTTAGAGAAAATAATTAAATACTCCTCCACTACCACTTGAATTCAAATGCCTATTGAGTCTACTACATCAAGGGTCAATCTATCCAATTGATGTGAAATAAGTAGAAACATCTTTAATATGATCCCAAATCATCCTATAAAAATATAATTCTCACAGATAATGGAAAATATATATTAATCCATCCATATTCATTTTACTCTCCAACAGAAATTATCAATCTGTGTATGGGCTACGATTAGCCAATCTATACCAAGAAAAATGTCATGTAGCCCCATCATAGTCATTGAGATATCTCATGTAAATATCTCCCCTCCATGAGTTATGTCACACTTTTGGAAGATGAGTGTGATTATATAATCTCCAAAAATAGGTATCTATATCATTAAGGGTGGGGATATAGGCTTTATTGGAATCTCTAGTTCTTGAATAAAATACAAGGAAACAAAATAATGGACCAAACCTTTGTATACAAAAATTGATGCTATGGTGAAAAAGAATTGGATCATACTTTGAATTATATCATGATTTGTCTAGTCGTATCCCTCCATCACCTAATGGTATTCTCGTACCTAACCAACTTCTATTTGAATCTAATGTAGACCACATAGAGGTAGTGGTATTAGTATTAGTTCGTAACATTAACTACCTCCAACGACTCATCTGGATTCTCTGCCAGAACCTCCTCTTTGGGGTTATCCCTAACCACAACTAGAAGATACCAAGGTGTGTCTATGACTCTACATAATAGGTTCCTTAATTGTATATCTATATGTTATTATATGGTGGTTTGGGTATTCCCTCACCGTAATACCCTAAAACTCATAGGTGTAGCATCATCTATCATCCATCTAACTTGATCCCCTCAAGGATCCCTATAATATTGAACCCTGTGTTTCATCACAATGACATGGATGCCTCTTGTTCCATGATCTTTAAGCCTATCACCTACAAGATGTAGTTAATGAATCTTCCCCATAATGAATTATAACTCTATCTATGACCTAGTAATTCTCTACTAAGAAATTATCTACTATTAGGGCTCTCCCTAGCACCCTATCATGGATGGTTATGCATAGATGAACCACACCAGCTTGAATCTCTTAGATAATCCCACACTATAACTTATGTACCTAGAATAAACCATCATGAAACATGTATAGGTATTATCATGTGAGGTTGTTAAACTTGGTTTTATACTAATAAATAGATATTCTCCAATGTTGGAACTTAAGGATCTTCTGAATACGCATTGAACATAATTTCTTGATATAATAATCCTCCTGAAAAAGTATCTTGAAATTAATCCACAGAAGATTCACCTCCCAGTGAGTCTAAGAAACCAATCACTACCAACATCCTATTGTTTCATAAAAAATACTAGCTTTTAAGACTACCATCTAGTCGAGGGGGTTTTGAACAAGGTAAAACACACATACCACTAATTCTAACAAATACTCCTTCCCTTTTGGATTTATCTCACCCTAAAACCTAGGAATAGCCTACCTCTAGAAATCATGTACTGCATTTAGCCTAGGAATATTTTAATCCTACCCCAATGGAACTAATTACTACTCAATATTACATGGATTTTCTACATAAACTACTAAAGGTAGGTCTACTCACTATACAATGGGGGGAAGCACTGCTCACTATCTGTTTATAGGAAACACTTCATGCACTAGCCCCTGAACTAAGAACTCATCACTATGATCCAACATTGAAATCCTCACTAGCTACCTATGGGGAACTATTATATATTTTGACATGTTTTACTGTGGTAAAAATAGAATATCTCATGGTATGACTCAAGAAGGACATGAAAATCCCAAACTAATTCCTATATATTTCATATACCATTTTTTCCCTTCTATTAGTGCCTTCATTTTCCAAGTGGATAAGTAAGTTATCAAAGAATAAATTTATAGATATATGGGACACCTCACCATTATTGGGTTACTTAGATTGAAATATGAACTTGAGGTACCTCAACATTATTTCCCTAATTCCCAAACCAATCGTCACAATGCATATATCATCAAACTCCATGCATACAACAACTTGCTATAATATAACTCTTACATGACTTGACCCATTGAATACTCACATGGACTAGTAGAAATATGAGAGTTCCACACTAATCCCACCTCCAATAGGCTAGGGGATAGTGACTAGCACTGAGTAGGCATATCATGCACATGGGAGGCCATAGTCTAATGTACCTTCACACCACACACACCTCTATACACACCAAATTAATGCATGACAGTGATAACTAGAGTAATAAATTCATTAATTACCTCTAAGAATCCCTAATAGAGTATGATAGTTTATAACCAATAATAGATATGCTAAAATACAATCCTATCAAATAGAAACTAGTTCCAACCTAATAATATGTAAGAAGACTATATGTTAATGAAACCTCAAAAGTTTCACAATGGTCTAGCTAACACCGTTATAGATACTTACTATACACCACTTGCACCTAGTCTACCTAGATCACCATCTAACCACCTATATTCTATATAATATATGGAATGTGCAATTAGATCCCATGAAGGGTTCATTATATACATACCTAGTAGGACACCATGAAATAATCAAAGAAATAAAACATCAAATAATGAGAATTTTTTAGACAATAATCAAGAGCAGAAAAAAGAATAACCTATATATGCTTATAGAAGGGTCTCGTGTCTCAAATTAAGCTCTCAACCTTAACATCCATAATAATTCTGCACTAAACCTTAGATCTCAATTTCAGTCTAAACAACCTTGCTAACCTATCATACACTACATTATAGGATCCTAAACCACTAGTGGTGAGGGGAATAGTGACCCTATTGGAGGATCCTACATCCCACCTAATCTCTTTAAACATGGGGAATATAGACTCTAATGAATAAGGATCCAACACTTGTATAATTAGGGGAATAAAAACCCTATAAAATATAGAGGAAGAGGATATCATTCCCTAATCACATGGGAGAAATTACAAACTCTACATATGGATAGTGAGAGGAAATTATATCTTAACATATCACTATTTCTGGGGAGGGTTTTCCATCTTCGAGAAAAACCATAATTTGAGCCTGGTCTCCATCCTCAAGAATATAAAAATTAATATGCCAATAAAACTATATTCACTATACACCAAACCTTTTTCTTCAAAGGTAGATCCACCATCAGGTTATATGTGGAAAGACAACCAATATGTACTACTCTCACATCCTAAACTATGTTTGGGCAAGAATACTATACTAATGGGTTGGTATGGAAGGTGTCACTTCATGAACCATGAGACACATGGAATATAGCCATAAATATTGAAATGTTCAGGAATTGGAACTCCACATGTAATTTAAGGATCCACCTACATAGTTTATAGGTTAGTGTATATGGAGTTTGGGGCCTGGGGTGGTACTCACCATGTACCATAGTCTATGTGTCATGTTCCACTGAGGACACATGGCTTGTGGTCTCAAAACAAATGGAATGTGATACCTATCAGGTTCCAATACATTTAATCCCTATATATGTCATGTTAATCAGATAAGGATTAAACAACATATGGAATAGTATACATAGTTTGTGACACTTTTCTTAGCCTAAAATCCTAGCGGTCACAGCACCTGAATTACACAGTGTGTGTTTTCCCAACAACACACCATATAGTTGGGATTTTCCAAAAACCAATCTTCATAATAAAGATTTACAATGATCACTTAATCTATAGTCTTTTTTACCAAAAATTATGCTTGATGTGTTGACCATGACTTACAATGTATTTCAACCTCTAAAGGTTGGATTCTAGCCACCATTCACCGGAATAAACTTCCAAATTGCATTTTCATTGTCACATACACCATCACTCTAGATATAACCCAATCCTACATTTCTTCTCTATAATAACATTTAATAGACTCCAACATCACTTTTTTATCCTCCAAATCCAATTCACAACATTGATCTATATAACCGATTGTAATTTTACAATGAAATCAGGTTGCAAAATTATTAGAATCACCCAGGAAAAATCAAATAATGGTGATAAACATGTATTGAACAGTGATGAGAATCCAATAAATCAAAAGATTAAATAATTTATGATGGTTAGGTTTGATTCATCCATTGATCATGGGGAATAAATAAAATAACTAATGGTTTAATAACAATACCAATACCAATTTATCATAATTCACAATTTCAGGAGAAATAGTAACTTGATAGGGCCATGTGATATCCAAACATAGATCTATTTTAGTATATATTGATCCATATATACAATAATCATAAATAATTTTGAATATAAAAATACAAAAAAATCACTACCACAAAATCAAACCAATCGCTAGGGAAGATCATGATATACTATCTTCCTTAATGTATAATGATGTGTTCATCATCAATCCCCAATCCCAAGTCCATCTCTTAATGCTTTCCACTATGAATTTCTCCTCCAATCTCCTAGGGTTATATATATAACCCTGGAGATTTATCTAAATAGGGTTTTTATATTTATCCTCTACTAGGTCAAGTTATTAAATCAAAATTAAATAAATAAATAATTTAATCATTTTTAATTCTCTTTTGATTATACACCATCGTAGGGTCTAGAGAAAATGAATCATTGGTCACACCTAGGGTAAAACCTTCATTATGGATGCACCTATATACCCATTTTTCATATCTTAGACTTCATTAAAGTTATATATAATTATTTATAATAATGATCTCAATAAATAAATAAAATATTTATGTTATTTTATTTACTCAATGTCAAGGTTCCAAAAAAACTCAATATCCACACCAACACCACAAATAAATTCTATAGTATCTCAATTAATATTTAATGGGTTCAAGTATAAAAATAAGATTCATTTTAGTATTGGTCTCTATACTTTTATTGGATTTTATATACATTGATGATTACTAGGATGTGATTCCCAGTTGATTTTTTTGTGATCTATTCTAATACACATCAGAATTGGACAAAGTAGGAATGATCTTGACCAATTGATTTTTTAATACATATGTGAAACGTTTTTTATTAATATAATTTTCTATTTACTTATATTTATAAGTATATCACTCTATAAATTCACTTTCTTACATTGGATATGTTTAAAAAAACCATTAGTAGTGGCCTACAAATTTTTACTCACACCCTTATCAGAAATCCCAATACCGGAGAAAAATTTGTGGTTCATGATACATATAAGGGTAAGGGTATTTCTATCTATGGATGTAATATGGAGATTCTTAGAAGTTGGTATAATAGACTGGGTACAAGGAACTTGACATAAACTAATCTTTAAAATTATTTATTTAGATAATAATTTAACTTCTTATATTCCTAAAGATATGTTAGGTTTATATTTTTATATAATTAGTTCATCACCTTTAAAAAAATACATCAAAAAGTTGATACTTACTTTTAGTATCCATTTTTTTCCATAAAACAAAACTTTTAATATATAAAAAGGGTTATTTTCATTGAATATATTCCAAAGTTTAATCATTAACTCGTCCTTGTCTTTACTCATTCTTAAAACCCTATAAAAACATTTAAAATGTGGGATGCTCCAAAAAATATCAGTGAGGGACATAAAAATAAAAAAAGTAAACCCATTAATCAATGAATACTCATTAAAATTTTCCATTTTCAAAATAAACTTCAAACTCAAAATAAAAATTTTCTTAAACAAGAAATCAACTTATTTACTCAAATATTGTTATAAAACATTTCATAAGAAATATTAAAGGAAAAAATAAAATTCAGAAAGTTTTCTTTTCAATCATGAAAAAATCATGACAACTATTTCACAAATTTATACATTTGAACATTAATAAGTTGCATATACTTCCCTTTAAACTTAATCTTATTAGCTTACCTTATGAAATCATATAATTTTCATAAAAAACTATATAAAGTATAGATAAATCGTTTAGGTAACTTGGGAATAATTTTTATATAACTCTGAAAAATGGAATAAACTATCCAGTAAATTCTAATAATCTCTTAGGAGAATCCAAACCTATTAACTATGTCCCTTTACCTGGGGAATTTGAAACCTATATTGGGCTTACCTATCATCATTAGATATATCAATATCACCCATAATCATGAATATATTAGAATCACTCATAATTAAAAATAATTACCAAGAACAATAACATAATCATAACACATGAAATATTTATTTTCTATTATCATACTCATAAAACAATTCCTTTCACTAATAAAGCATTTCTCGATATTAAAATATTCATTCCATTTAAACCATTTTTTAAAAATACCCCAAACAAAGGAATGGAGGGTTATTCTTTGAATAAACCATAAAATTTTGTAAATGAATCCAAATACTAAATAACTATTATGGTAGTGGTAAAAACCATTGACATTGTATACACTAAAATAAAGCATTCCCTTTTCCTTTTTTGTAAATTTTTTTGTTTAAAATAAATAAATATATTCATTTTGAAAACTATTTGAATAAAGTAAAAATTTACTTAAAATTTTCTTTATAATTAATTTATTTATAAATAAATACATCTATAAAATAATCATTAGAATATAGACATGGAAGAAAATTATTTATAAAATTAATCTTTAAAACATTAAAAATATTGTTTTTAAGGTAATGTGACCCTTACATAGAGTCAAATTCATAACAAACATTCTTTATCATACTAAATAATAAAATTATTTAAATTATTTAAATTATTAAAAAACTTTTTAAATTTTATTATTCAATTATTTTATTTATTACCATGTTATATATTATTACTTAGTCAATTGGGTTATTGTCAGATGTTTTGATGATATTCGGCTCATATATCCAAAATGACATTGTTAAGTTAACTATGGACAAAGAGGAAATTATTATATAATATCTAGAATAATAAACATGTAATATTTACCATTTTTATACCTTAATTATAATCTTAAAATTCACAATGAAATATGGTTATAAAAAATGAATTATGTTGCATTCATGGAGACAGTAGGTCATATATACGCATGAGTAACATTTTCATATTTCAAAGAGTATGAGGGAAAGAAACTAAGAATAATTTTATCTTTATAAAATAATTATTATATCATAAATATAATATTATATATTTAAATAAATTTTTATATATAATCTAAATGATGTTTTTATGAAAAATCCATCACATCGCTTCACGGAGGTCGTAATCCACACATACGCATGAACAACATTATCAATTTTCAATGGATGGAATGGTGAACTAATTGTCAGGACATGTTAAATTTTTTATGATTATAAGGTTTATTTATAGTCTATGGTATACCCTAGTTCATCTCTAAAGGAGTTTTGGTCGCTTATATTGTGTATTTTTAATAAAGATTACTAAAAGATGAGGGGGATTATTAAAATATTTTTAAGAAAATAACATTACTTAAAGAGTTTAAAAGTTGAAAAACCAAGTTTATTTTGAAACATATGAGACAAAGGGTTAATATTTATTTCACTACACACATTTAATGTTCATGGTTCATAGATATTCATTTAGGTTGGGAGTAATTGTTTGGTTGAAATTAATTGGAATCCTGATTAATTCCTAATCTATTATTTCAATGCTAAAAGAACCAAAAATTGGTGTGACAATCATATTATCAAGGTATAGAGCTTATACATGTAATAATATCTTAAAAAGAAGATTTAAATCAAAAGAATGTGGGTATGAAAATGATTCTTGTTTTGTTCAATCGGAACAACACAATTCACGCACTCAAAACCTCACACTGGTCGCTTAGAAATTAAGAGCATAACATTCACATGTGTCCCAAAAAGAATTAAAATATTTAATAATGTAAGTTACATGAAATTAAATGTTTAAAAACCCAAATTACTCCAAACCAGTAGCTAATATATGTGTCACAACTCCCTTGACATGTGTGTAGCTCCCTCACAATGAACGCCCACCATTTAGCTTGACATCAGGAGGAGGAGGAAGCTTGGGTGGAAATACTTTTTCATTATTAATATCCCTATGAGGATAGTGGCCACCATAACCTCTAAGATTATTATAGGAATACTATGGAACTCCAAATTGGCAGAAATTTACTCCTTGGACGAACTTGCAAATAAGGATCCTAAGCTTCCATTTAATATGCAAACTGGAAGGTGGTTTTGGGCACACAGATTGGGTAAAACCACTTGTCCCATGGTTTTAGACAACATTAAAGTATAATATATTTTTGAAAAAAACTATAAACATTTTACCCACCTCTTTAATGTCTCCACCAAAAGTTTGGAACTATTTTTACAACTAGATCCTGATATACAGACAGATCACAACACACCACTTTTGACTTCATACAGATTCGGTGTGTTGTACATATCTGGTCGGTTGGGCAAACAGATGGTCAAATGAGGCTTGGGTTACTTCATGTTAAATATAGACCAATGAATTTTAGACTATTAAAAAATATTTCATCCCATTTGGATGCATGGTTAAGTAGAAATATGCGGTTTAGTAAACTGGTGTGCTTGGATCCTATGCAGCTTGGCCCATTTTTCTTGGACTTCATCATGGGCCCTCTAACTCACCTCCACCTTCAATGAAATTATAAAAAGAGGTAAAATTTCCCATTTTAAAAGTGAAAAACACAAAATAATGGTATAAAACATGAAGTGTAATTTTTTATTATTTTTATAATTTTCAAAACAAAACTAGTTTAACACTGTGGTGTGAGGGTGGAAATGAAACAGTGAATCGTGGGGTGATCACACCCCCACACCTAAACAATTTCACTCCTGGGGAAAGTAATATTTCCAAAAATTAGGCATGTATATATTTTTAAATTCATAAATATTTAACATTCAATTAAAATTTAATTCCTGATAGAAATGTGATCAAAGAAAAAATGACACCGAGGAGTTATTCTTAGTGATCAAAGAAAAAGATGTCTCAAAAATTATATCAGCACGAAATTAAAGGAGTTAAATGATTAAAAATTTATAAAATAGTTCAAAAGATAACAAGTTCACTAATTCCCCATGTGTGTGTGACAACCATTTCATTTTATTATTTTCACTTTCTGTTGAGTAAATATAAGTTATTTTAAAAATATTCTACTTATATGATCTTTTCCACCAAACCTGACCTATATCCTTTGAAATAAAATTCCAAGACAAAATCACTTAAGAATTCCTAGAAATCAAACCATAAGCTCCCAACCTAGATATCCTCATATGTTTCACATTTCATCACTCCCATCATTTATTATTTTTTTCAAAAGTTTCACTTGGAACAAATCTCACACTCTTCTCCCAACCCATGTTTTGTCTCCTCGCAATACTAATTGTAATAGTTATAACAAGATAAAAGGTAGAGTAAGGGTGGTTTTTGGCCTTCCCAATATAAAACCCTTTTTTATGAGGGTGTACAACATTCGGATAATAGGTACACATGCATAGGTCAATCTGGTAAAATAATGAGATGGATCTGATAAGGAACTAATGTATGGAAAAATGATTTCAGAAAGTAGAGAAAAATAAACCTAACTTATATTTACCTTTTATTACATAAAAATTTTCACACTTTATGGTTTGGTGAAAAGTTGTGTGGAGAATTTAAGTGACGAAAATTTCTCTTAAACAATTCACAAAAAAGGGAACCATTCTTCTCAAAGGTTTCAAAATGATAAAACCAATTATATCATCGACAAAAAACTAAATTTCAATAGATAGTCACACCACAATATTGAATTCTTGATAAAATGCACATTTCATCAAAATAAATTAAATTCTAAAACAACATGAAATACTAAAATTCCACACGCATTTTCAATAACTTCCAAGATTAAATCGACATTGTTTTACATGATAAAGTGGAAATAAAAAAGTAATATTCTATTACAAAGGTTAGTGATAGGGAAAGGTGGGAATGTAAAAATACAATTTGGAAAGATAAAAAGAGAAAAAGATTAATGATGATAAAAATTACTAACTAACCTAGGAATATACCCATCCCCCACACCTAAAGTGTGCAGTGTCCTTACTATAATAAAAAAATAATTTGGGAAGGAAGGATAAAACATGGTGAGTTTCATTCATAGATTTATTATTGAACTTGGATTTCCTCTATTGATGACTCCGGAATGGATTCATGGAAGTGCTTTATCCTCTAGACATTGATAGTGAATGTTTTCTTATTTTTATCATGTTGAACCTATACAACACCAAATAGAGAGATATTAGTAACAATGTATGGTCCATACTAGCAGGAATGAAGCATACATGGATGCAACTTTAGAATTAAATTATAGAGGAGTACCTTCTTCCAAATGTGGAACTAACGATGAAGGATGAGACGGTCGTGGTAAGCCTTGGTATGATCCTTATAAATCTTAGAGTTTTAATATTCATCTCTTCTCATTTCCTCCATCTCTTGAATCTGTAACTTCCATTGAGAACCAGCACCAAAAAAATTATAATTTCATTTTATGATGGCCTAGTTGGCCTATTACTCAATTTCAATTGGTAGGTGAAAATTATTTCCAAACACTAGCCGATATGGTGACATGACAATGGGAATTTTGAATGCAATACGGTAGGACCATAAGGAATCATCAAGTCTAAGACTCCAATCTTTTCTACTAGGTTGAAACGTTTTTTCTAGAAACTATTTTACCTCCCTATTTGACACCTCATCTTGACCATTGGTCTGTGGGTGATATGCAGAAGACACTCTATGCCCGACCCCATACTGATGAAAAATAGATTGCATTGTTCAGTTGCAGAAATGAGATCCCTGGTCACTGATGGTAAACTTAGGTAAGCCAAACCTACATAAAATTAGGGTTCTCAAAAATTCCACAAATACCTTTGAATAATCAATACTTGTAGATTGTGCCTCTACCCATTTTGAAACATAATCCACAGCAAAAAGAATGTGCAGGTTGCCAAATGAGTTAGGGAATGGTCCCATAAATTCAATGCCCAAACATTGAAAATTTCAAGAAAGATCAAGGGTTTTTGTGGCATCTCATTTATTTTATATACATTACCAATTCTTTGATGGTGTGGACAAGATTTACAAAATTCATGGGAATCCCAAAACAATGTGGGCCAAAATAGGCCAGAATCAAGGACCTTGTGAGTAGTCCATTGGGGACCAAAGTGTCCCCCACAAGTGAGAGTGTGGAAAAACCTAAGGATTGAGTGAAAATCTCTATCTGGAATACAAAACCTGAGGACTTGATCACTAAAAGTGCGCCAAAGGAATGGGTCATCCCAAATGTACCAATGGGACTCATGTTTTAGATGTTTGGCCTGGTTTTTGTTGAAATCAGTAGGAATGCAAGATTCAACCAAATAATTTACCATTTCAGCATACCAAGGAATTGAATCTTGCACTAGGTATAGTTTCTCATTATAAAACATGACATTTATGGGAATATATGGGGATGAGTCAATGTCTATGGATGGTTGAATCCTATCGATATGGTCAGCCACCACATTCTCTGCTCCTTTTTTATCCCTAATTTTTAAATTGAATTCATGAAGGAGGAGAATCCAACGAATGAGATGTGGTTTGGATTTAGATTCCTTAAGAAGATACCAAAGGGCTACATGGTTTGAGAACACAATGAATTTTGACCATAAAAGATATGACCTGAATTTATCTAAGGAAAACACAATGGAAAGAAATTATTTTCAGTTGTGGTGTAGTTTTCTTGGGCAGGGTCCAAAGTACATGAGGCATAGGCAATGACATGTGGAGCTCTCTCGACCCTTTGTGATAAGACTGCCCCAACTGCATAGTTAGAGGAATCACACATGATCTCAAATAGTAAATCCCACAGAGGAGGTTGGATTATCGGGGGTGACGTGCGACTCCATTTTAACTTATTAAAATATTCCTCACATTATTTATCAAAAATACATTTCTTTTCTTTTTAGAGTAATCGAGAGAGTGGGAGTGAAATCTTACTAAAGTCACGAATGAAACAACAGTAAAATCCAGCATGAACTAGGAAAAACCTCACATCCCATACATTATTAGGGAATGGTAAGGAAGAAATGACATCCACTTTTGATTTATCTACTTGGATACCATCGCCAGAAATGATATTCCTTGAAACTATACCTTTTCGCACCCTGAAATGGAATTTCTCATAATTTAATATGATATTATTTTCAATACAGAGACATAGAATTGAACCTAAACTACTTAAACATTCACAAAAATAGGATCCATACTTAGTGAAATCATCCATGAAAACTACTATTCAATTCTGCAAGTAATCCAAAAAAAATACTAACCACGCATCGCTAGAAAGTACATAGAGCATTGCACAGACAAAATGGAATCCTCATATATGCAAATATGTTGAAGGCGGAAGTGAATTTTATCTTTTCCTGGTTCTCTTGGGAAATATGGATCTGAAAGTATCCAAAATAACCATCAAGGAAACAATATTGGGACTTACCCGCTAGCCTCTCTAGAATTTGATCAATGAATGGAAAGGGGAAATAGTCCTTCCTAGTGTTTTGATTTAGTTGGATATAGTCTATGCAGACACACCAACTATTCTACACATGAGTTGTAACCAATTCATTTTTTTCATTTATCATTACTATAAGACCAGTTTTTTTAGGAACTACTTGAATGGGGATGACCCATTGGCTATCAAAGATGGGGTAAATTATTCTAGCAGGAAATAATTTTTTTACTTCCTTTTTCACAACTTCTATGAGGTTTGGGTTTAGTTGAATTTGTTCCTACCTCGCTATTTTAGCCTCATAATTTAATAAAATATGATGTGTGCAAATTTATGGGATAATACTTGTAATTTCAGCAAGTGCCTATCCAAAAGCTTGTTTATACTCCCTTAAAAGTTCAAGCAGTATCAATTCATGATCAGGAGGGAGTGAACTAGAAATGATTATGGGTAACTTGTTTCCATTATCAAGATCTTAATATATTGAAATCTTGAGGCGTTTGTTTCAGTTCTAATTCAAGTGTATTTTGGATTGATAGGAGTGTTTGTGAAATTGAGAGGTCTCTAATATCATCTAACTACTCAATGGTATCATCCTCAGATAAGGAATGAGCTTTTACAAGCTTAACAGTATCATTGATGGTCATGTGATCCTTAGTGATCAAGAAATAATCAATTAATAAACATGCATGAAATTTTTCTAATCCACTATAATAATCATTGCATGACTTATTTCCTAGAATTTCAATCAATGAATAAAAAACGGAAATGGGATTGGCGGAAAGAAAATTTGTTTTTTCAGGGGTAGACAGTACATCAATTGAATTAATAGAGATAGAGGAATTTTATTCTGAGAGGTGCTTCATGGCATCAAGTATATTGAAATAGACTATGTCACAGCCAAATTCCATAGATAATGTTCCATTATGGAAATTAATTATGGTTTTGGAAGTTTTCAAGAAGGTTCTACCCAATATAATTTGGGCATTTCCATTCATCTGGTCGTCTTCCATTTTTAGAACATAAAAATCAGTAGGAAAAATTAAATTTTGAACATCACAAGAATATACTCTAACACACCATAAGGGTGTGTGGTACTCCGGTTTTCTAGTTGAACAACAATTTCAGTGGTATTCAGTTCCCCGACCAGCAATATTGAGTAAATGGAGTGTGGAATCACATTTATAAAAACACCTAAATCAAGAATGGCATTGGAAAATTAATACTCCCCTATGGTTCATGGAATCAAGAATGTCCCAGGATTATTTCACTTGGTGGGGAGTGATGGCTCTATCAAGTCTGATACATTCCTCCACAATATCACATTTTCATCTCCAAGAAGTCGCCTTTGGTGTGTACCCATATCCTTCGGAAATTTTTCGTATCTTGGAATTTGTTTCGAAACATCAAACAAGAGTATTTTTACCTGCATTTTTCTGAAAGTTTCCAATATTTCCTTGTCTAGTTAAGTTTCCTTTTTTTTCCTAGGTTGGGTGTCCCTTTGGGGAAATGGAATAGAAATGGTTTGACTTGGAGACTCATTGATATACACACTCTTTCCTTTAGAAGGGCTTCTCTCAAGACATGTTTTTTCAACATTTGGAACATATTTAATGGTTGGGAAGGAGGTTTCCTCAGGAGGGGTGACTCTAATAGAGGAATCATTTGACTTTCTAGTTGTTTTACATTCCTAAGGGTGATGGTACTAACATTTCCTTTAACTCTTGGGTTGACTAATGGTTGATATGGTTGTTTACCTGACCCATGACTTTGAATTTCCACCACAGAGTTAGATAGTTGGCCTAATTGGGATTTGAGGTCTTGTATGGATGCTTGGATGTTTTACTAGAATTGGAGATTTTTGGAAAACATTTGTTTCATCATATATTCTAAGCTAGGATTAGGTTTTAGAGGGGGTTGTTAGAAATTCCTTTGGGTGGTTGAGGATTTCTCTATGGTGGTGGTGGATGATTAATATGACTATGTTGGTTCCATGGTTGTTGTGGTTGGTTTGAATACCCCCCTTTCCTATAGTCTTGGTTTTCATTCCACCCATGATTGGATGGATAGTATGGTTCTTGCCTAAAGGGTTGGTTATAGGGGTGACCTGGAAATATTATCTCACAACTCTCAAAAGATTCTCTCAATTGGGGGCATTGGTCAGAGTAGTGGGTGTCAGAAGAACATACACCACAATATATGGGAGGAGGAGATTGGGATTTTCCTTGAAAAAGAGGGAGTTGTCAAAAAAGGGTACTTACCTCTTCAAACTTTGTGTCCACCTTCCTCTAAAATTCAGTACTTTTCACCTCATGGACACCTCGAATGTGTACACTAGACTATGAACCGAACTATTGAGTGTTTTGCACCATGTTTTCAATTAGGGTCCTTGTAGCGATTGGGGTTTTATCAACTAGCACACCACCAGTAGCAGCATCAATCTTAATTTGTTCAATAATAATTAAACCTTCATAAAAATACTAAATTAAAAGTTGATCACTTATTTTGTGGTGTGGATAGCTTAAAAATAACCTTTTAAAGTGTTCTTAATATTTATGTAATGTTTCCCCTTATGATTACCTTATACCATAGATTTGTTTCTTTATAGTTGCAGTTCGAGAGGATGAGAAATATTTTTCATGAAAAAGGCATTTCATGTCTGCCCAACCTCTAATTGGTGAATTAACATAGTAAATCTAGTCTTTTGCAGTGTCTTCCAATGAAAATGGAAGTGATTTTATATTTACTTGTTCTTCATCCACATTAGTATGTTTTAATTTTGAACAAACAGTGTGAAATTATTTTAAATACTTAGGTGGATCTTCTCCTACTATTCCATGGAATCTTGGCAATAAGTTCATTAGATCGGATTTTAGTTCAAAATTAGGTGCCTCGCCTTTTATTTGAATATATGTGGGTTGGATATCGATATCAAGTGAGGTTAGTTATTTTAGTTTTCAATTGTTTTCAGACATGTTATAAAGTTTTATTTTAGCTTTTATGCCTTCTCAAGAAGGATAAGTAGAAGGATCAAGAGGAGTGTCGATGTTTTGTGTGTCCTCCTTCAAAGGGTCCTCTTCTGTGCCTCGGTGTCGCTGACGTATGTACCTATGTGGTTCAGGTTTGAATGGTGGTAGGTCTCCAAAACTATAATGTATCTTTCACAGAACCTATAGAATAAATAAATCATAACACAAAAATATAGGTAAAGTTATAAGATAAAACAAATAAATATTCACAAAATTTACAAAAATATTATAAAAAAACACACACTAAAAATCAAAGCGCTCCCCAACAACAGTGCCAAAATTTGAATGTTTTGTTATGACACATAAAATTTATTATGATTTTAAGGTTGATTTATAGTCTAGTGTAGACTCTATGTCATCTCTCAAGTATCATCGGTAACTTATAGTGTGTATTTCTAATAAAGATTACTAAAAGAGGAGGGTTATTTTGAAAACAGTTTTAAGAAAATAACTTAACTTAAAGAGTTAAATAGTTGAAATACCAAGTATATTTTGAAAAATATGAGACAAAGGGATAATTTTTATTTCACTACACACATTTAAAGTTCATTTTTCATAAATATTCATTTAGGTTCACAGTAATTCTTTGGTTGAAATTAATTGGAATCCCGATTAATTCCTAATATTTTATTTCAATGCTTAATGAACATAGCATTGACATAAAAATCTTATTATAAATGTACAGAGATTATTAATGGAATAATATCTTCCAAATAATTTTTAAATATCTATAAGGTGGGTATTAAAATGATTACTGTACTTTCCAATCGTAACAACACAAGTCACAAACCCAAAACCTCACACCAATCGGTTAGAAATTAAGATCATAACATTCACATGTATCAAAACAAGAATTAAAATATGAAATAATGTAAGGTATATGGAATTAAATGCTTAAAAACCAAAATCACTCCAAACCATTATCTGATATATTTGTTTTAACTCCCTTGACATGTGTGTATCTCCCTCACAATGAACGCCCACCGTGTAGCTCGACATCGGGAGGAGGATAAAGCTCGGGTGGAACTCCTTCTTCATTATTGATACCCCTATGAGGATAGGGGACTCCAAAACATCTAGGATGATTATAGCACTCCTATGGAACTTAAAATTGGCATCACTTAATTCCTTGGCCGAATTTTCAAATGTGAATCTCAAGCTTCCATTTTATAGGCAAAGTGCAAGGTGGTTTTGGGCACACTGATTGTATAAAACCAATTGGCCCATTGTTTTAGACCACTTGAAAGTCAAATATAGATTTTTATAAAAGTATAAAAATGTTTCCCCACATCTTTAATGTCACCACCGAAATTTTTCACCATTTTGACAACTAGAGCCTGAGATATGGACATATCATAGCACACCACTTTTGACTTTGTGTAGATTTGGTATGCTGGACAAATCAGGTAGGTATGGCCACCAGATGGAAGAATAAGGCTTGGGTTCCTCAAAATTAAATGTATCCCAATGAATTTTGGGCCATTCCACAAAATATCATCCTGTTTGGAAGCACAGTTAAGTATCAATATACAGTTTAGTAAACTGGTGTGCTTAGATCCTACGCAGCTTGGTCCATTTTTCATGGACTTCATCATGGGCCCTCCAAATCACCTCCACCTTCAATGAAATTATCTAAAAAAGTAACATTTACCTTTTTAACAGTGAAAAATAAAAAATAATGGAATAAAAAATGAAGTTAAATTTGTTATTATTTTTATAATTTTCAATACAAAACTAGTTTAACATAGTGGTGTAAGGGTGAAAATGAAACAGTGAATCACGGTGCGATCAAATGGTAAGAAAATATATGATATATTATCTTTAAGAAATGATAAATATTTAATGAATATAATATATATTATTTAAATCCATAATTATAAACATTAATGAGTGGTAGTGATGGAAAATGAATTACACCGGTTTGTGAGGCAGTATTCCACCTTACACACGAAAAAATAGTTTTATTTCCAATTTGACAGAAGATGAGATGTATATTGGTAATTACATTAACATAATAACATATAATTATATTTAAGACAATTATATTATTATTTCTTCATATTTGAATTATATTTTAAGGAATTAAAACAATAAATAAAATGAAAATTATCGGTTAAGAACTATACCTCTTCTTCGAACAACCTCTTTAGGTTTAGGCCTAAAGCCTTACTAGGTTATATTTTTGACCAAACTAGAGAATCTAGGACATGTGGAGGGATTTTAGGAAGTTGTTTTTTCTATTTAATGGCCTAACTAAAATCCTCTTTATGTTTCGATATGATCGGATATGGGGTGTCCTTTTATAAGTGGGGGAAATGACATACATAGAATTTTTTAAAATATTAAAACATATTAAAATCTTCATCAAGAAATATGGATCCAAAGTGGAAGATTTAAGAATATTATATGATTTAAGATCAAAATATTTATATATATATATATAATTGAATTTATACTAATTTTTTAGGTTATTTTAATTCTTATCTCTTTAGTTTAACCACCTAGTAAACCAGTTTTAAAGAAAATCAAAGCAAATTTTTTTATTTCTTTTTTTACTCATTAATAACAAAAAATCAGTTAATTTTATTAAATAATATTAATTATATTTATTCCAAAAATTTAGTAAATTTTATGAAAATCAATTTACAGAAGTTGAAGAATTTAATTTAAAATAAAACCCATAAAACGTGACAGAAAATGGTTTTTCTAAAAAAGCATTTTTAAGTATAAAAATTTTGTTATACCAAATTCAAGTATAATGTTGATTGAAATAAATTTTATTAGATAATTATTTAAAAAAATTAACTAATTAAATTTTAAAACTAATCCAAAATATAATATGATTTTTTAAATACTTGAAAAGAAAAAAAAATTTCATTAAAAAAACATTATTTTTCACTATTCATTAAAAAATAAAACTTTTCAAAAAATTTACAAAAGTTCATCCAAATTTAATTTTAACATTTTGAATTCAAAAATTAATTTAATTTATTCAAATTAAAATTCTATAATTTAGATACCAATCTTTTAAATAAAACCATATAATGCATGAAAACCCAATTTGGTTAGAAATAAAGCTTTTTCTTTTTAAATAAAAAATTAATTAACATTATTATAATGAATGTGACTCAATTAATATTAATAATACCTGAAAATTATTTATTATAAAATTATCTAGGTTGTTACACCGATCATAGACATGGGACTGATTTTTCTATCATCTCCAGTCTTTTTTTGTTATTGGGACTCTAGTATACTATTTTTTTCAAGGAATATTGTATTTATATTAATATGATTTAATAAAATTTTATATCATCTTATGTTACAAAATGGGAAATTTTATTACTATATATATCATTTAGGTTTGATGTATTTCTTTATTCTTCTTTTATTTATGTGATGTCGGTTATTATATAACTTCTACTATGATTTATAGTTATGTATACCCAAGAATGTATGGTCTCCCCACTCTATGTATAGTGCCTCACAATTGGTTAACATCTAGTAGTATACAAGGATGTAGGCATGATGTATGTGGCACCAAGTTTAGTCACGGTAGAGGTGAACTAGATTAGGGATTATATAAAAACCATTATAAATAATTCATGTGATGTTATTATTTATTTCATTATGTATAATTTTATCTAAAATAGTTTTATCATTGTTTATATTTTCCTTCAATGACACTCTAGGTTGTGTTGAGTCATAAGAGTGTCTCTCCTCATTATTTTTATTAATAGAAGTAAATTATTACCCCTCTTCTTATAAGTGATATAATTTATTTCCTAATGGAATTGATTCCATTGATTGATTCTCCATTTAACGTGGGCCTATAATGAATATACTCTTATTCCTTATTTTCCTAAAATCAACAAATTTGTGACTAAATTTATAATAATAAAAATAATATATATAAAAATAGTCTCTTCTTTGAGTTGCATGACATGTTTTCATCTTCATTTGTTAACTTCTCAGTGATTATCCCCAATGGAAAATTCTTGATTTTTCACAATAAGTCATATTGTGATCTAATTAATACAAAATTGTCACTTCATAAGTAGAAATATATTGTCAAATTTTACTCACATGTTCACTACCACTAAATAGATCCTATTCTTTTTAATAAACCTTTATGATTGAGAGTTATTACCAACCTTTTACTTTCCTTTATCATTTTTTCCCTAGATTTGGATGATTATCCTTCATATCAACTTTAAATTTTCCCATTTTATTGGATATTTGTTAACTAAATAACTATTAAAAATCATTATTTATCATTTATATCTTTCCATGACTTTTCCATGCATATATTTACAAAAATAAAGTTACCTTTTAGAACCTCCATATTTTAATTTAGTTTTAAACTTTTTCTTCAATGTAACCACTTCTTCCTCAAGATATTCAATTTTATTTTCTAACTTTTCCATAAAAGTGTAAGGTCATTAATTACCTCAGATTAAACCTATATCTTTATTTAAAAATTTATAACTTCTCTAGGTGTTTCTAGTGAAACTTTTTGATCTTCCAAACCCTTCTCTAACAGGGTAATTTTTCCATTTAATTGTTCAATATACTAAAAAATATGTAACACCTCGTCATGGATCACTCTTTGAATAGTAACTATATTGAACCATCGCATAACCACAGGAAATCCCCCATGCATTCCAGAGTCTTTAGAATAGTAGTGTGGGCTTTTAGTTGGTATAGTGATGGGACTTTACACTCGTATCAGAGTGAGTAATAGCAGTGGGGATAACTAAATAAAAAATTAATAGGGTATAGTAAAAAAGAACATGTGGTACCAAAATGAGATGCAGAATACAAACTCGAATGTTCATGATCTTATAAATTAAATACACTAATTATTTACAAATACCTCTTCCAAATATCATGATTATCCAATTTATCTTTCTCAATCAAGTAATATCAAGCCTTAGCTCAACCTAAATCTATAACCAAAAAAGGCTACTTATGTACCCTAGTGTAATGGAGGCATAAGTAAGGTGTTTGTACATAACTTAGTAGAAAACCACCAACGCGGTGAAAAATATAACTATAAATTTAGTGGTATTTTCATGTGACATGATGGGGTAGAATCAGTAACTAAATAGCGGGAAAAACTAGTTAATTAATTAAACCATCATCAATCCTTAGGTACATGAGCCCGATCAAGCATACCCACTTCATCCAGTGTCAATGTATCTCAGAAAACATTGCAATGATCATAGATCCATATAAATATTATATCCTTGGGTGTAACCAAATCATCCCTCAAACTCAAGCTCAAGATTTAAACAACACAGAATGAATGGTTCAATATCTAGAACTCAGACATCCTAGGCATCTCTTTGGACTCCAATGTAATGAATTTTTTTAAGCCAATAATAAAAAATCCCTAGTTTTCACTAAACCTAAGGTCATTCATCATATAACCATGCTAAATGGATGGATCCTTGGAATCTTGGGCCTCCTGATCAAGAACAAGTAATGTCATAATGCTCGAATGGCAGAATCTTGCTGCTGATAAATGCATCTCATCATCTTAAAAAATAATCATTACAATAATCCTGAACACCTAAATGGATGGATCCTAGAAAGTTTTAGGCATCCTAGGGAAATGTGCTTCCCCGGGCATCCCATATACACCTAAGGTCAAATCTTAGCATCCTAATAATTTTTCATGTGGCTCAATAACCAAAAACCAATTCTTATTAGAAATCCACGACAATTTCATAATGCCCAATTTGGATCCCAATTAGTACCTATAATCATTCATATAGGCATCATATAATTAAATAAAACATAAAAAACCTAGGGTAGGTCAAGTGAAAAATTCCATTATAATTATCCATCTCCCCATGAGTTTACGTGTTCAGTATGGGTTCTAAGGTGACAACTACTACTGTATCTACTAAATTCGATGACTCACCCACTTAGGTTCATTCGTTCATCGGGGTACCTACTAGATTCCACTAGGTTACATCAAAGGAAGGCACCATAATAGTTCTCCTCATTCATAGTCCATTCACTCATGCCTAATCCATCTTGAAGAGCCAATCGTATCAAAGGTATCTCGAAGGTTCTTATTTAGTCTACATGGGTCTTCCCACTTGAGACACTCCAAACCTCTAAAAGGAGGTGGTCAGGGATCCTTCATGGGGACACTAATTCATGTTTTCCTCAATCGCATCCATCAAGGGTCTGAATATCATAGTGCATACCAAACATCTCATGGCCATGGATATCACTGGTCAAGGTTATCAAAGTAGTTCATTTGGATTACATGGACTTGGATCTTCATAACCATACCATAAGGCCTTTTATTTTAATTAGAAACTTCAATTGAATTTAATAATTCAATTAAATTAATCAAGTAGTTCAACACTCTCTAGGATTTGATGATTCATCACACAATTGATAGCCAATTATCATTAATCTATATGGAAATTAATGAGCATTGCCTACCTTTTATAGAGATTTTCCAGTAGTCTTTATCTTAGAATCTCCCACCTAGGCACATATAAGATTTTTAAATACTAACCATTCTCCATCATCCATCACCCATATTCTTAGGAACCTAACTCATTCCAAACAATCCATATTAATAAATTATAATTTAATTATAATTAATAAAACTAATTCACATTTAAATCCAAATTTAATTTAATTTTTAAAAATAAAAAAAATAGTAATCATCATATTCATGCCGAAACCATGACCAGAAATCTATGGGAGGTATACAGTGGGCACCCAACATAATTCTAGGTAGAATCACTAACAAACATCATTGACTCCATCATTTAACAAATTCAATTATTAATAATAAACCATTAAAAACTCACCACAACCATTTACATCATAAAAACGTCGACTAAAAATTTGTAGATGGAATCTTGAGATACCCTCATATAAGGCTACATGAAATCCCCTTGAGAAATGGATGATTCCACCGTACTTTTGTCAAATCGGTACCAAATCCCTATATATGAGAAATGAAAATTCAAACGTTTGAAGGAGAAATAATTTAAAGGCCAATGGATGTAGAGACTCACCATAAAACTTTGTAAATTTCCTCCCAAAGATAAGGGGGAATAGAATAGGGAAACGGGGAGAGGTGGTTAGGTCACATGTGAGGAGGAGGTGGAGAGAAAGGGGTTTTCCCCTCAAAATATCATATGGGAAAAAGAGTAATTTTTTCTCTTTAATGAGTCATGAAGATTGGCTGCATAGTTTACTAAACCATGTGTTAATCATGTGGTAAGAAATTAACATAAGAATTCCAATCACATGGATGGTCCAAAAGGTTTACCAAACCATGCATTAACCATGTGGATCAGAACTACCTCAATCTGCAATATTTCACATGATTTTTCTGCAATCATGGGCCAATCATTCCCTAAGCCCCGGGTCCAAACTATCTCGCAAGGCTTCCTATAACTTTATCTTGGTTTTCCTTAGACTATTTACCAACCATGAAAATAGACCATGTGTAATATAAATAAAATTGGAACTCCCCCTATGTAAGGGTACATGCATGGTTTTCTTTAAACCATTTGACCATAACCATGAACCCTAGGCAGACTCCTCCAAAAACATTACCTGAACCTCCTGAGACTCACCCAAGCACCCGAGACAACTTTCAAGCCTCAAACCATGTCAAAAAATAATACATTAAGATATATAAACTCTCATAATTATATTATAAAGCTCAAATCAAAATCCGACCCATCCACCAATCTAAAATTATGAATTCCTTCAGGAATTTTCAACCCGTGTGGACATGGGATCTTAAAATCTCCCCAAGAAAACACTTCCCATCCCCAATAAGTCTCATAGAGCATTCCATCACGATTCCTTAGCTACTCGGGTCACTAAAGCATGTTTATATGACCATATTATATCCTTTAATGTGCAACATACTTCCAAAGTGAAACTTTAAATATAAGGTAATCAACTCATTAAAATATGATTCAATGCTCAAATTCATTATTAAAAACCCAAAGATGGTTCTACCAACATCTTTATATCTTTACACACCCACATGTCAATGTTTTATTTCTTATCCACCCTATGGTGCACCCCATCAAAAAAATTTAGCTCACAATGACCAAATATGGTGTTACGGTACATGCAACATCAAAATTGACTATCAAAAAATGCTCTTAGTGGTCCACCAACCATCTTGGAATGGTTTATAACATACCACACCCAAACATACTCAAGAATAATATTCAAACATTGGTAATAATTATCACTTCTGAATCCAAATTTAGAATTAATGTGCGTCCACCATCCAAACCCAACATGAGCACACCGTATTTTTTATAAAAAAAAACTCATCCAATTCCTAAAACATTCATGTCATATCCAGAATGGTACATCCTATGTGGTTTCAAACTCAACACATCTAATTTCATGAAAAAACACCAGTCATTCCTCCATTGGTCAACTCTTCTAAAAAACACTTGGCCTCCACCATCGACACTCTATCCTTTTATCTGGTCATACTACCTTAAATCCTAGATGCATAACAAGATCATCCAAATACATCCCTATAATCTTTAACCTGACTTCTTCTGTGACTACTCAATCGAATCCCAAATTGAGAAAATTCATCATTGTGCTCCATACAAAAGCACCAACACATTTCCTAATCTAATTCACACTAGGGCTTACTCAATAATCCTAAGAATGACACCAACACTTTAACTGTATCCAACATCACAATTGAATCTCAATATGGTATTCTCATGGTACCAAATAAATTGGATCTACTTTCTTACCGATATCCAAAATTCATTATGATTTTTTAATGAATGATTATTTTCATCCAAAATCCCTTTTGTGTGAGGTTCATATTACACACATATAAAATCATACTCCTCTCTATAAGATAATCCTTTTAATCACTTAGAAAGATTGGATTCTAAATCCTCATGGCCCATACTCTATCAATTGTTAAACCCAATGAATGGACATGGATGAAACACTCACCCCCAAGTGCTATCTCAATAGGTTCAACCAACATGTGTGTGTGTCTCCTCCCGATCCATGTTCAAATAATTTCTATAAAATATATTATCCCTCAACTTGCACATGGTCAATACTGATTCCAATTTAAACAATATTGTATGTGACCAATGCATGCACTACCTTGATATCAACAACAAATTAAATTCATATGCTCAAAAACCTCCCAACCATAGAAAACGCAACTCACGGTCATATGATTTATATTTCCAAACTAGGTTGACCATGCTCAATTTCATGTTAACTCGTCTATCCAACTATATGATTAGTTACAATCCAATGCCATTATATGTCATGAGTATCGACCTGTTCTCCCTCAACATACTAAAAAGAATCTATAATAATAGATTCAGGCACCCAAATGGTACTTCCCTTCAAATATAATCTCAACCCATAGCTCTAGTACACAAGTGTATTTTTCCAAAAAAAATAGTATGGCATCTTTAAGGTCTCTAGATCTCCCACCTACCCTAAAGTTCAAGTCTCAAATATGGGTCAAAACCCACAACATACTACATCCAACAGAATCAACCATGTCAGAACGGATATATCTATATTGTTAGATACATAATAGGCATCTCATACACAATCCTCATCCCATTGGGCACTGATTCACATTGATCATCCAACTACAAGACAACTCCCTTGATAATCATGATCTCAACTCAATGGTTGACCCTTTCCGTAGACAACAACATCATCCTTGATGATATATAATTAGGGAAACATAGCCATTGTATCAATTAAGTAAAATATCATTCGAAACTATATAGTAAAACACCATATAGGTTTTTACAAACATATTAATTAATCAAACCAAGATGAATAACCCACAAGGGGTTTCCTACTAAGGCATAAGATGCCTAAATTGACCTACTAGGGTCTCTCTATGTTTTGTATACCAAGGTACTGCATTTTCATAATCATAAGAATATCATTGTAGATCCACATGACTTCTCATCATAATGAAATACATATACAAGTCAGTCCAACTCATTATAATTTCACAAAGTAGAATTATAGAAAAACCCTGTATGGGAAATCATTAAAACTTTAAACAACTGAGCCTATCATCAGTGATAAAACCACACATGCATGTATACATTTCATGTGGATCATATGTGCCTAATCATGATACATGAGACACCACTTGATCCACTCAAGGTGGAAATCATATATAATTGTAACATTGCAAACTAAGGATAGAAATCCCAAAACCATAGTAACATAGGCTTCCTACCAGTAAATTGTTTCATGTTACATCATCCTGGTATCCATAAAAGGCTCTAACACATTCTAATATCTCATTGATGATATATCTTAATTAGAAATAATAGATAAAAAATACAACTTTGATACCACTTTGTAATGCCCAGCTCGGTTCACTCTATAAATAGTAACCAGAACAGGACACCACATGATATCAGACACACTCCCTCATAAACCAGTGTCTACCAACTAGAATTAAGGGTCTAATGTGTCATTTTTAGGGGACTATACCCCAATATTACAGTGATAAATAGAACAGTGATTCAATAAATAACAAATTACATAGGGAATAGGGAAAAGAACATGTGATAACAAAATGAGAAGCATTATACAAACTCAAAATCTCATAATCACTTAAAATAAAGACAAAAAGGTCTATTATTTTCTCATCACAATATCTTGATTTTCAAATATATCCAAATCAATCATGAAATATCGAGACTCATCTCAACCTGAACCTACAACCATTGAAGGATGCTCCGGTACCTAAGTGTAGTGGTAGCTCGATCAATGTGTGAGTACATAACATAGTATGGAACCACCAAAATTGTCCCATACATAACTGAAAATTTAGTGGCATGTTCACGTTACCGGATTAAGTAGAAGAAATAAATGAATGGTAGGAAACTAAATTAAATAATCATCAATCCTTAGTTCTGTAATCCTAATTGACCATACCTTCTTTTGCTAGTGTTGGGGAATAGAGACCCTTATTTTTATAACATATTTATTACATTATTTTAAAGATAAAAACATAAAATAGTTACAGAACTAGGATCCAAAGTTTTGGTTTATTGGTAAAAGTAGTACCATACATAATTTTTACATTATAAAACAAAAAAATATATTTAATTCTTTCTTCTATAGCTTCTTATTATCCCTTGTTCTCTCCTTAGTCCAAGTATTCTCCTAAGGATATACATAAAAAGAATGGGTAAGATAAAATCTTTGTAAGTTGATGAATAAGAGAGAAGAAACAATGATGGCCTTAAATATAAAAAAAGGATCATAATCATAATCACGAGAGGAATTATTAGATAAAATCATGGAATGTGGAAATGTATAAAAATAAAATATCACATCTTAGTGGTCAAATACCACACATAGTTGTGAAAAAATATAGCATCATGTTCCCACAAATTTCAAATTATCTCATGATATTTATCATATAACCCAATTAATTGGATCACTATATAATTCTAGGTCCACCCATCACGTCATAATATTTACATGCACTATATAATTTTGGGTGCACCCACTGTATCATAACATTTACATGATCATGCATTCCAAATAGAATGTATATAAATATTGGACATAAAGTAACCAATGGAAAGGAATGGGTTTAAACATTCATAAACTTCGGAGCTTTAAAAAAAGGAATAAGATGCTTGGTATCAGTCTTGATTAAAGAAGAAACAATCTCATGATAATTAAAAGATGTGTTCTTTTATAAAGAAGAGTTTTTTTGGAATAATCTTTTCATTTTTCATAAAACCATATTGAATGCATGTATATCCCAGAAAATAAACTTAAAGGAAAAAAATAAATGATATTTATAGAAAATTAAAGGAACCTCCATAATAAAAATGGTGTGAAAGATAGGAAACCCAAAAAAAATAGTTGGGTTCGAGAATCCCCTTATCTTATGTCTAAATTATTTATTCAATTGAATATCATATATAATCAAATTAAATTCAGTAATTATCTAATAAAAAACCTTGTATACGTTAATTTTATTCATTTTAGTTTTATTAAGTACATTTATGTTCTTTTTCATGAGTTATAGGGTTCAATTTCAACGTTCGGGAGTTTTCATTTCCTTGATTTTCATGATTTGTACGCTTTTATATGAGTATAGAAGTTTATGTAAAATGGGAATGATTCTATAATATTAAAATTATATTTTATTAATGAAAAAACATAAGATTAAATTATCTTATATACTATCTGGTTATATAGTATGATGATGAATCATTAGATAAATATTTAATGAAAATTATTTAATTAATTTTGGTTGTTTTATGACCATTATGAGCTTAAATCATTTTATTTAACATCATGATTATATATTGGTTCAATAACATTTTATAACTTATAATATATATAATAAAATCATATTTAACCATAATAGAGGTTTTATGTCCATCCTTGAATCCGGTAGTGAAAAATAAAAACACATCATCCACGGTGGTGGTAATTCGATACAACACGGAAGATATTTTTAGGTTTAGAAAAATGGGAAAAGGGAAGAGACTTGAAGATGAATTATTAAATTAACATAATAACCTAACAGAATATAAAAAATATTATAGTTATTATGACTCTTAGATATGTGGACGTTAGGATAGTATAAGAAAATAAATGAAATTGAAAATAAATTAAAAGGAAAATAAAGAGGGTTTTACCTCTTGAATTTATCCTCCTTGAGAATATCCTTAGGGGAAAGGGTTTGATATTTTGATAAGAATAAGCTATCCTAGACATCGGGGAGTTCTTGGGAAGATTATTGGGAATAACTTGTATAAGTCTCAAATATTGGCACATGTGAGGAGAAGAGGTGGTGAGGGTGCTATTTAAAGGGGAGGAGAGGGGTATTTTCTCCTTATTTTATTCATTAGTTTATTATTTTGGCTCAAGAATATTAATAAATTTATTCTTATCATAAAATGTATTAAAATAAAAAAATTATAGTTATAGATTTTGGGCTTACATTATACTTGTATCATATATGACTCAATGATTCATGTATTTAGCTTTAATCATAAATTATCGTATTTTACTATTCACAAAAAAATTCAAGTATTTTAGAAAAAAATAAAAAATTCACCCTGATCTTTTTTCTATGTGTAGAACTCAAAAATAAACTCAATTTTATGAAAATATTTCTATAAATATGAGGAATTTAATTTTTAAATAAAATCATCATTTACTTGGAAAATACTAATTTTAAAATTATAACTCCTTTTATAACACTTTGAAAAATTAATCAATGTCTCAAAAATTTATCTTATATTCATAAGACAAAAATAATAATTTATTATTTAATTCTTTGAAAATAAATTTTAATTTAAATAATAATATTAATTATAAAATTATGAATAAACATTTATATTGTATAAAAATATCAACACTTAATCAATAATTTTAAAAAAATTTATTTACTTATACTGTGATATAATTATATCATATTGTCATTTATAATGTGCCAAAATTTTATTTATACTTTTATAGATAATGATACTATTATGTTCTCTCATTTACTATAACAAATTGTCACAATACTTTTCCATAGGTCATGTTACTATTCTATGAGGGTATATTCATTAATTTCTAGAAATATCTCTTATTTTATTCATTTGTAATTTATAAAGTTTTTATTGTGTTCTCTATGTGATTTTATTTTATTTATACTATATGAAATAATTTTAATAATGGAATTTCCATTGAAATAGTTTTGGTTCATTACATTCTTCCCACCTTATGAATTTTCACCCTCAAAATTGTATTTTACATACTATAGAGAAAACAAGTGAGGGTACATCTCCTTCATTGCTTCCTCCAGTTCCTATGTTTCTTCTTCATACTTATGGTTCCACTATAGTAATTTTAACATGTGAGTAGTCTTGTTTCATATGACATTATCTCTATGGTCCAATATCTTTACTGGTTTCTCCTTATAAGAGATATCATTTTCCAACTATACCACCTCAAGATTCAGTACATGTGAGGAATTTGATATGTACTTCCTGAGAAGGGATATTTGGAATACATTTTGTACTTGAGGCATAGTTGGTGGAAGTTTCATTCGATAGGCCATATCTCTAAGATACTCATAGATCTCTAAGGGACCGATGTACCTGGGACTCAACTTTCCTTTCTTCACAAATCTCACGATCCTATTCTATAGAGATATGTGGAGGAATACCATGTCTCTAAACATAAACTCTAGTACTTTTCGATGATTTTCTGCATAATACTTATGAAAACTTTGGGCATCCATGATGTGATGATAAATGGGTTTCACCTTTTCGACCATTTTATTGATCATTTTAGGTCCTAACAGCTAAAGTTCACCGACTTTATCCAAGAACATCGGTGTTCTGCATCATTTCCCATAAATGGGTTAATATAAAACCATTTGGATACTCAATTGGAAACTTTTGTGGTATGAGAACTCAGCTAGAGGCAGATGTTGGTCCCATCCTACCTTGATGTCCATAGAACATGCCCTCAACATGTATTCTAGTTTCTGAATAGTCCACTCAGATTATCCATCAATTTGAGGATGATAATCCATACATTAATCCATCTCAGTGTTTAGAGAATGTTGGAGACCTTTCAATAACATTGAGGTGAATATCATATCTTTATCGTATATAATAGATAGTGGTACTCAATAAATCCTTACCAATTATCTAATGTATATTGGTGAAAATTTATCCAAGGATAAGAACTTTCAAATTTTTATAAAGTGAGTTGTTTTTTAAGATGATCCACAAAACCCATATAGCATTTTTTTTCCTATGGATGTCTTTGGGAAGTACAGTGATAAACTCTATGGTGATGTTTTCCCATCTCCATGTTAGTTTGGGTAATGGTTTCACCCTTACAATTTTTTTTATCCTTTACTTGTTGACATACCAGTCATTTTTATGTATAATTAGTGATCCCTTTCTTCATATTGTTCCATGAATAGTGCACTCAGAGATCTCAATATATCTTTGTGATAACTGGGTGAATAGATAAGTTTGAACTATGTTTTTCATTCAGAAGTTCCTTCTTTATATCTTTATATAATGGTTCACATAATCATGATCCAAATCATACAACTCTTTCCTCATCAATGTTAAACTCTAAGGATTTCCCTTTTCTTATAGCATCCACCTTTTTCTGAATTTCCACATCATTTCTTTGAGCATCCTTTATTTTCCCCATGAGGGATGGTTGATAAATAATTTGAGAAAGGATTGATGTTTTTCCTTCCTTAATGATTCTCATGTCTATCCTTTTCAAATCAAATAAGATTTGAACCTTCCCAATTCTCATCATTGATAATTTTAGAGGATCTTTTCTACTTAGAGAATCTACCACTTTATTCACTTTTCCAGGATGGTTGTGGATTAAGCAGTCATAATACTTGATAAGATTTAACCATTTTTTGGAACATATTAAGCTCTTTCTGTGTGAATATATATTTTTTTCTCTTATGATCAGTATATATTTCACACTTATCCCCATAGAGATAATGTCTCCATATTTCCAATGAAAATATCATAGCCTCCAACTCCAGATCATGTGTGGGATAATTTTGATCATGAATTTTCAACTTCCTTGAGGCATAGACTATAAATTTATCATTTTGTTATCAGTACAACACCTAAGACCTTATTTTAAGCATTTTTTTATACTACAAATAGTTCCCCACTTCTCGGAAGTGTGAGTATGGGAATAGTGATAAGGATCTTTTTTAACTCTATGAAGTAGTCTTCACATTCACTTATCTAGTAAAAACATTTCTCCCCTTTGAGTTATCTTGGTTAGTGGGTTTTAAAATAATGATAATTTTTTCACAAATCACTGTTAATACCCATCTAAACCAAGGAAACTATGGATCACTATTACGGATGTTTTCCTGGTCCACTCTTTGATTGCCTTTATCTTCAAAGGGTCCATAGATATTCCCTTGATGGTGATAGCATACCCCAATAATTGTACTTCCTCCATATATAACTCACATTTCTTGTAATTTTCATAATGTTTATCCCTACTCCAATTCCTTAGCACAGTATTCAAATCCTCTTCATGTTCCTCCTTTCTATTGGAGTATATTAGAATATCATTGATAAATACTACCATAAATTTGTCAAGGTAATATCTAAACAATCTATTCATTTAGTCCATGAATATTTTTGTATTGTTAGAGATTCCAAATGGAATCATTATGAACTCATGGTATCCATAACTTGTTCAAAACGTAGCCTTGGGAATATCTACCTTCCACACCTTTAATTGGTGATATCCCAACCAAAGGTCCACCTTAGTGAAATACATGGCCCCACATAGTTGATCAAACAAGTCATCTATACATGGAATGGGATACTTGTTCTTTATCTTGATTTTTTTGAGATCATGATAATTAATGAAAAGGTGCATTGATCCACCCTTCTTCTTGATGAAGAGGACTGGTTCACGCCATGGTGAAGCACTCAGGTGTGTAAAACCCTTGTCCATATTCTCTAGTAACGGCTTATTTAGTTCCCCCAACTCAATGGTGGTCATTCTATAAGGTGTCTTTGATATATGCTGAGATCTAAGAATAAGTTCAATTGAGAACTCAACCTCTCAGTCATAAGGAAGACTAGAAAATTATCCAGGGAACACATTAGTGTAGTCCCTCAAAATGGGCATGTATCTGATCATAATTCTCTCCTTTTTCTAAATCATTTGAGTTGGATATACTTTCTAAAAAGGAAATAATATCCATACATGAGATAATGGATCTAAAAAAGATTCAACATCCTCTTTACACTTGTATACAATTGTAGGATACTTTTTTATGTAAATAGTGATCTCCCTTTCCCGAAAGTTAATGTTGGATTGTATAAATATAGCCAATCCATTCCCAAAACAGCATCAAACTCTACAAAAGGAAGTAAGATAAGATTTTATGGGAGGTTAATTCCAAAAACATTAACTAATGAGGAGTTATATACTCTGGAAGAAATAATTTCCCCATTTACTATTCTCATAGGTAACTCAACCTCTATATTTTGATGTGGTGTTTGAATATTTCTACTAAACTTGAAAGATATGAAAGAATGTGTAAAAATAGAATCAAATAGTACTTTCTCTATTCGTGAATGAATAACCAGTGTAACTATAACCATGTCATTTTTATGATCCACCTAAGCAGTAGTGATTTCATAAGTCTTCCCTTTCTCCTTTTGATATGGTGTCTGATGATGCTGATTACCCTAGAGAACTCAAGGTTTAGTACATTGGATTGCATAGTGCCCTTGCTCCCTAGAATTTAATAATTGGACCATGGGTGGTGCTCTCCTTTATTCCACCATATTCTCATAATTTCTTATATCTATTCTACATTCATGAGCTTGGTGGACTTCTCTCCCACACTTATATAATTTCCCTATCCCTTTGAGGAAATTCTCATGATGCTTCTTACCACATTTTGACATGTGGTTGGTTGAGTTATCTTTCCACAATTTTTATTATATCATCCATCTTGAAACTCTATATTTCATTTATTATCACCATATTCATGGTCTTATTCAATGAACTCTATCTACACTTTGATAGAACATTGAAAAAATTCTTCATAACTCTCAAAGTCTCAAATTTATAGAGCCTTTTGAAAGTGTGGTTTTAAAACACTAAAGAATCCATCTATTTTTCTATAATTATTGATAACAAAACTCGAGGTGTACCTCTGAAGCCTGGTGAAATTTTCTTCATAGTCTATGATATATTCTCCTTCATTTTTCTTTATCTCTATGAGTTATCTCTCTATCTTTGTATGAATATTTCTATACAAGTACTCATTAAGAAACAATATCTTAAATTCTTCTCAGTCTATCTATTCAATTTATTCCTTCAGGTTGGTGTTCTTAATCAACACCCACCACTACTTAGCTACTCCATCTAAATGATAAATGTCCAAAGTCACCTTATCCATATTAGAACAATGAAGCATAGAAAAGAACTTCTCTATCAAGGTAACCCACTATTCCAAGATAAGTTGATTGGAATATCCACTAAAGGTTGGTGGTCGTTGCCTCATAAAAAACTCGATATCTAGTTTCTCCCTCTTAGGTGAGGTAGATGTTACAAATTCTTCAGGTTATTATTTATAGCTAGAGAAATATGGGTAAGTATCACCATGAAATTTTGAACTCTACCTCCCAAGGCATTTGGGAATTCATTCGGTAAATCGTTTCATTGTCCCTCACATTGGTTGTGATCCTAGTTTCTCTTGGTTCATATCATTTTCTAAAATAGAAAAGGTTATAACAAAACCTAATTAAGAAATTCATGATTAAATAATTTATTATTTTGTGAAATTAAGTCTAAAGGCATGTCTTGTGGGATGCCTATGTTTAGAATTTTCTAAAAAAATCTTATTTGGTGCTTATAGGTAATTGGTCTCATACTAAGGGTTTTCACTAACATCCTCTAATCCTAATTCCTAAATTAACTAAACCATGATCTGATACCAAAAATAGTGAACCTACGTTTTCTTATATAGATATTAAATCATTTTAAAGATAAAAAACATAAAATCATTACACAACCTGGATCCAAAGGTTTATTTTATTGGGAAAATTATGACCATTCATAACTTTTACATAATAAAACCTAAACATTTATTTAATTCCCTCTTCTCTTAGTTCTTATTTTCCCTTGTGTTCTACTTAGTATAAGTATTCACCTGAGGATATACATAAAAATAATGGGTGATCTAAAATCCTAGTAATAGTATGAATAAGAGACAAAAAACATGGATGATAAAAAATATAACAAAAGGATCATAATCATAATCATGAAAGGAAACATTAGATAATTTCATGAAATGTGGAAATTCATAAAAACGAATCATCATGTCTTAGTGTCCAAATACCACACATAGTTGTGAACAAATCCAGCATCATGGCCACAAATATTTCACTTTATATCTATAGATTAATCACATTACCCAATTCATTGGAGTTCTATATAATTCCAAGTTCACCCATCACATCATAACATTTACATGTGCTCTATAATTCTGAGTGTACCTGTCACATAATAATATTTACATTATCATGGATGCCACAAAGAACATATATTAATATTGGAAATAAAGTAACCCATGGAAAGAAATTGGTTTAATACATTCATAAACTTTGGATATCCCAAAAAAAGGAATAATATTCTTGGTATCAATCTTGATTGAAGAATAAACATTCTCATGAAAATTAAAAGATGTTTTTATAAAGAAGAGTTCTTTTGGAAAAATCATTATATTTATCATAAAACCAAATTGGAAACATATATATCCCAAAAAATAAAATTTAAGGAAAAAATAAATGATATTTATTGAAAAATAAAGGAACTTATATACTGAAAATAGATTGAAATAGAGAAAACCCAAAGAAACATAGTTGGGTTTGAGAATCCATATACCATATGTCTAAATGCTTTCTTCTGATTAATATCCTAGAAAATAAAATAAAATTAATTAATTATAAAATTGAAAACCCTTTATACATGAAATTGATTCACTATAGTTTTATTAAGTTCATTTATGGGATTTTTGATGATTTATAGTGTTCAATTTCATTGTTTAGGAGTGTTTTTTCCTTGGTTTTCATGATCGATTCTCTTGTATATGGGTATTGAAGTTTATATAAAATAGGAATGATTATATAGAATTGAAATTATATGATATTAATTAATATAAAGGATATTAAATGATATTATGTATCATTTGGTTTTATGGTATGATTATGAATCATTAGATAAATAGTTAATGAAAATGATTTAATTAATTTTGGAAGTTTTATAACCATTATAAGATAATATCATTATATTTTACATCATGATTATATATTGGTAACAGAACATTTTATAACTTACAATATGTATAATAAAATATTATTTAACCATAATTATGGTTTTATGGCCATCCTTGAAGGTGTTAGTGAAAAATTAAAATGTATCGTCCACGGTGGTGGTAAATAGACGTACCACGAACGATATTTTCATGTTTAGAAAAAAGGAAAAAAGGGAAGAGAGTTGAATATTAATTATTCTATTAACATAATAACATAATAGTATTTAAAAAATAATGTATTTATAATACCTCTTGTATATGTGTAGGTGAGGAGAGTATAATAAAATAAAATAAATAGAAAAGTAATTAAAATGAAAATAAAGAGGATTTACCTCTTGAATTTATCCTCATTGAGAACCTCTTTAGAGAAAAGTGTTTTGTATTTTTATGAGACCAAGAGTTATTGTACTTGGGTGAGGGGACTTTTAATATTATTTTGCCTAAATTGGACAAGTCTTAAAGCTTGGAAGGTGTCAGTTGAAGAGGTGGTGAGGGGTGGTATTTATAAGGGAGGAGAGGGGTGTTTTCTCATTATTTTATACATTAGTTTATTATTTTGGATCAAGAATTTGAATAGTTTGAGAATTACCACTAAATATATTAAAATTAATGAAGGAGAGTTTGATATTTTGGTCTTACATAAGCCTTACATCATCTATGACTCAATAATTCATGTATTTAGCTTTTATCGTAAATATCATATTTTATTATTCACCAAGAATTCAAATATTTTAGAAAAATCCCAAAAAATCACCTAAATAATTTTTCAATGTGTAGAATTAAAAAATTAACACCATTTTTTGAAAATATTTTTCTAAATATGATAAATTTAATTTTTAATTAAAATCATCATTTACCAGAAAAATATTGATTTTAAAATTATAATTGTTTTTCTAACACTTTGAACAATTAAGAAAGGACTCATAAAATTATCTTATAATCATAATACAATAAAATGTCATTTATGATGAAATTTTATGAAAATAAATTTCCTTTTAAATATTTTTATTAATTTTCAAATTATAAATAAACATTTTAATTGTATAAAAATAAAAACACTTAGTCAATAATTCTTACAATATTTATTTACTTATACTATGATATAATTATATCATATTTTAATTTATAAGATACCTAAATTTTATTTATAATTTCATAGATGTGGTTACTATTCAATTAGCCAGATTACTCTTCCTAATGGTCATAATATTATTCCCATGGTCATGTTATTATTCCTTTAGGATAGGTTCCTTAATTTCTATAAATACCTCTTATTTCATTGATTTTTCATTTATAAAGTTTTCATTATGTTCTCTATGTGATTTATACTATATGATATAATTATAAGAAGGGAATTTACATTGATAAAAAATTTGGTTCATTACACAAGGTGTCCCTGAGCATGTTGTGATGAATGTACCATCATATAAATACTAGATCCAAGGTTGTAAACTAGGAATTCCTCATTATCAACCTCAAGTAGCCAATAATGTAGCATGAATGGATCAATTGCTAGATACTAAGAATCCTAGTAATTTATCCAAACTCCAATATAATGAATGCATCAATGCTGATACCCAGGAATCTCAGGTAGCCATAGACCTAAAGTTCATCCTCTATATCACTATTCCAAGTGGTTAGATCCCAGGTATCATGGAAAACATGATCATGAACATGTAATGTAAGAATTATTTACTAGATGAATCTGAGAGATGACCTAGGAGTCTCATTATCATAAAATAAATAGTTATCAAAATATTCCCCAAGCTTGAACGGATAGATCCTAGACATGATAGGAATCCTCATGACTCATATTGTCTAAGATGTCCCATATATACCCAAGGTTGAATACTGACATCCTGAACATTCTTCATGAGGATCAAAAGTCAGATCCCAAGTCATACTGGGATTCCATGGGAAATGCATCATGTCCAAAACCATATCATATAGATATCACATGAGACCCCAAACTAGATCCTAGTAAGCACCTTTGGGTATCACCATAATCACTATCATATCATATAAGGCTCATAAGACAGATCCCATGAATTACCTTTAATAATCCACATAAGGATTATATAATTAAATAAAACATAAATAAAAATCCTTTGGATGGATGAGAACCTAAACCCATTATTATTATCCATAGTCCTGTGATATCACATGTTTGATATATATGGGTTCTAATTTTAAACCTCCTATCATCTCTACACAATCCCATAACACACCCATTCAGGTTTGATTAGTCATCAGGGTACATACTAAGGTCACATGGGTCACACTAGAGGTGAGGCCCCCTACTGGTTGCCCTTTTCCATAGTTAAGTAACTCAGGACTAACCTATCTCAATGATCAAATCATATCCAAGGTCTCTCGATGGTTCATACATGGCCTACTTGGGTCATTCCACTTGATTCATTCCACGCCTCTATAAGGAGGCAGTTGAGGATCTTTCATAAGTCCATGAATTCATACTCACCTTAGTGACACCCCTTTAGGGTATCAATGTCATAGGGTATACCAAATAGATCACAACCATGACTATCAGTGACTAAGGTGATTAAGGTAGTGTACATGGACAACATGGTCTTTTAATTTCATCCCTCTATTCTATGATTGTATATTTTAATTAAAACTTCAATTTAATTTAATTTAGTTAATTTAATAAAGAAGTATAATTCCCTCTAAGATGTGATGGTGCATCACACAGATCATAACTAACCCACATTAATCTATAGGAAATATATCGAGAACCTCCTAATTTTTTTAGTTTCCCCAGTCATATATAACCTGAAAATTCCCATCAAGGATTTTCCATTCTTTTTTATGATTTTTCGTGCTTCATTATGCATCACTCACATTCTTGGTCACCTAACTCATTATAAATAGTTCATGTTAATTAATTTTAATTTCATTTTAATTAATTAAACCAATTTAAATTTTATAAACAATTTTATTTGCTTTTGAATAATCACTAAAAATGCACTAATCATTATCGTCACTCTGACACCATGGACGGAAACCAATAGGAGATCTATAGTACACCCTCTGAACCATTCTCGGTATAATTCCTAACAAACATCACTGCTAACTTTATTAAACCAATTTAGTTTTTTATGGAAAACAATTGAAAAATAAATACAATGATGTACCTCATCAAAATTCCAAGAAACCATGAAAAGATGACCTCTCAGAATTTCATCATCCTTGGTTTCATGAAATCCCCTTGAGAAATGGATTATTCCATCATGCTCTAGTAGAATCCTTACCAAATAATTAACTATGGATACTAAAAATTAAAAAAAAATTAATAATAAATAATATTAATTCCAATATAAAAAGGAATCCACCTTAAAAAATTGGAAATATCCACCCAAAACACCCCAAGATAAGGGGGGAAGAGGTAAATGGAGAGATACGGTTGGTCCATACATGAGGATAAGTGGAAGAGAAAGTAGGGATACCCATTAAAATTTCATAGGGTAAAAATATTAATTTTCCACATCTAATAAGCCAAAAAATTACCTCATTTCTTACTAAAACATGTACCAACTTTATAGTATCCTTTTCCCATAATAATTCCTCTTACACTGTTGGTCCACACAATTTACCAAACTGTGCACCAACCATGCGCCAAGCCCCAGGTCCAAACCACCTCACATGGTTTCCACTAAAATTTTTATTATTTTTCAAAAACCATGAACCAACTATTCACATATATTGTGTACTACACAAATGTAATTGTAACTCTCCCTATGTAAGGGTACCACCATGGTTTTATCTAAACTATGTGGTGATAACTATGAAACTAGGTAATATTCCTCCAAAAACTCTAAATTCATCACATAAAGCTCCAAAGACTCTCCCAAGCACTCAAGAAACCTCATGGGCCTCAAACCATTTCCCCTAACATCCCTTTAAGAGGTAACAACCCTTATAATTACATTTTGTAGTTTGTTGTAAAATCCATCCCATCCACCAATCAAAAAATTAAAATTCCTTCTAGATTTTTTAACATGTATGGACACATGATCATATAGAATAATATTTTAATGAATCACTAATTTTCTTGTTCTTATTTCTTTTCATATCCAAATCCTCAAGTATAGCTTGAAGGTCTACTTTGTGATCCACCACACTTTACAGCTAATTTGTTTCTTTGTTTTCATATTGTTCTTTATCCTCTATCACAATCATTGTATCCTCTTAGTTTAAATTGAAATTTTTTAACCCTCTTCAATACAAACAATTGTGTTTTATTTTTATTTAAAAATCAATATTTTCTATTTAGTATTTCTTCAAAATGATTTTCTAGAATTATTATTATTTATAGGATGAAATTTTTATTATTATTTTTGTGAGTAATCAATCGCTCTATCTTTACTTTCAACCCTCCTGGGTCACCACACAATTATATTCCCCACCTTTCCATGAATGAAGAAATCCAATAGAAAAATACCCTCAAATATTCATTTTTCTCATTTGAATTTTCTTATAATGAGTGATAGGTTTTCATAACTCACATATTCTTCTCCTTCTTTACCTTGATTTATATCAAGTTTTTTTATAGTCTTAAAAGAAATTTCATTAGATAATTGAATCACCATCCCTTCCAATTCTACATGAATATCTAAAGTAATTATTGGCGCCAAAATATTGGATGACAAAGGAAGAAGGAAAAGAAGCCCACGCGTTGGCCCGCGAAGCGCAGCCGCAGAGCGCACCCCAGCAAACGTGGCCGCCACAAAGCTCCCGAGGCGGTAACACTTCGCGAATGGCCTGACGTTCGCGAGCCCACTGCGAAGCAAAGGAGGCAGTAATGCTCCGCGAACAGCCTGACGTTTGCATGCCTACCACGAAGCTCCTGAGGCAGTAACGCTCCGCGAATGACCTGACGTTCACGAGCCCACCACGAAGCACCCGCCGCCCCTTCGCGCCGCGTGAGCTCTGCTTCACTGCGCCCCTTTTCTATAAATACTGGGATCCCCCTGAGTCCATAAAGGAGGATGATCCGACCTTTCAGCTTCTCAACTCTCAAATCGCGAAGCACCCTTCACCCCTGGGAAGCATGAGCTCTGCGAGGTACTTCTACTTCGCGAGATGCTTTCGCCTTGTCTCGTCTTGATCCCCTCTTCCTAGACGGATGCCCTTCATGAAGCCTAAGGGAATTCGCGAAGGAAAGGGATTCCCAAGGGAACCCGGGCAGCCGCGGAGCGTTTATGTTTCGCGAAACACCCATCCTATACTAGTGATCCACATGCCAAGGCGGGGTCATTGTACATCGCGAAGGACATTTCCCCACAGCACCTTGCTTCGCGAGGCACCTCTGCTTCACGAGGAAGTGCTCCGCAAATACTATTCCACTTCACGAAGCACCTCCCATTCACACCCCTACCCCATGCTATGGCTAAGTCACTCCACTTCGTGAAGCATACTCCTTTTCTTGGGAATTCCTCTTCCCGTGTGACCCTCCAAGTTTGCATGATGTGATTTCAAAGTCCCATGGACAACACCACCCGTAGTGTTGCTTTTCCTAATGTTTATTCGCATAGGCACACTAATGGCTATTGCTTCTTCGCATAGCCACTCTAATGTGGACCCCTTGATGGTTCACTCTACGACCCCCCTTTACCATGGCCTTGCTAGTACCTTCCCTCCCCTAAGGAGCAGAGGGTACCAGTCATGTATGTCCTAGGGGTGCGGAGTAAACCCACCTCGTTTGAGCTGTATGAAGTTAAACTACCAAGCACCTCGTCCCCAACACAAAACGTTAAACCGTGATCAGACCCCGTGTCTCGCACGTGGGGTCCCCCCCCCCCCCAGCTCGGACATTCTTTACGCCGCTCGTCTCCATGGGAATGGAATCACCCTCACAAGGGATGATATCCTTCTTCTCGGAGTAGTGTATGTCCACGAAAGAAGGGAAACCACCCTGGTATAAGCCCACAAGCCTCTCTTGCAGAAGGTAGCACCCATGCACCTCCGTACTTCCCCACTACCAAGGCCAGTGGAGGGAGAGATAGGGAATGAGGCACCTTCCATATTTTGTCCCAAATCCCTCTCCCATTGTGCTTTGTCACACTTCGGTCCTCCATCCTGGAGTAAGTCCCAACACCATCGGCCACCCAATGCGTAAGCCCCTCTTCATTTCCCACGGACGCATCCTTCACTATGTGATCGCCAGGTCCCTGCAAACTCTTGTTTCTCACACCGAGCATGACTCATGTGGGCTTAGAGTGAGCACTGACCCTGACCCCCACCACTCGGTCATTTATTCACTTCGAGTTCCTCCCTCGTCCAGCATGACATTAAACTGTATTCCCCCATCCAGCATGACATTAAACTGTATACCGAACTATGAGGACTTTGATCCATGTCAAGGCATGGTACGTAGGATTCCTCATGAGGTTCAAGCCCACCACCAGTGGACCCCCCGGGTTCACCTTCACATCAGCTCGCCGACAAAACCCTACCCGAACTATGAGTACTTTGATCCATGCCAAGGCATGGTACGTAGGAATCCTCCATGAGGTTCAAGCCCACCGCCCGTAGTTTATTCACTTCAGGGTTTATCCTCGCCCCACATTACGTTAAACTGAATCCTAGTCCAGCGGTAATCTGTTGTCACCTCACCAGAACTACGTGGACTTTGATCCATGCCAAGGCATGGTACGTAGGAAGCCTCATGAGGTTCAAGCCCCCCCCCCCCACCAGTGGACCCCCCGGGTTCACTTCCACGTCGGTTCACAGACAAAACCCAACTTGAACTATGGATTCTTTGATCCTTGTCAAGGCATGGTACATAAGAAGCCTCCCTGAGGTTCAAGCCCATCACCCGTTGATTATCTTGACCTCCTTCACGTCGGTTCACCAACACCCGGGCAACCTAGTTTGTAAGCCCCACACCATCTGGACCAAGGTCTCTTTTCTTTCACATCGGTCCACCGACACCCACCATTCATGCCCGAACTACGAGGACTTTGATCCATATTAAGGTATGGTACGTAGGAAGACTCCATGAGGTTCAAGCTCGTCACCCGGTCATTATGACCCCATTCATGTGGGTTCACCCCATCCCGAATGACGTTAAACTGTGTCTCACATCCCATCTGAACTACGAGGACTTTGATTCGTGTCAAGGCGCGGTACGTAGGAAGCCTTCCTGAGGCTCAAGCCCAACTTTACTGTCACCCTTGCGATGGTCCCATTTCATTCCCCCCCTACTTCATCCACCCACCCATCCATCATCCACCCTGATTCTTACCCAGGCCGCCACATCCCGGGGGGATCATGCCACTCTACTCCCCTCCACAGTGTCCGGGAAGCCGCCCACGAGCTGATCCCGAAATCGACACCCCTTCAAGGGAAATTCATCAATCTGATCCACTCCAGCTAGTGTTTTGATCAGGCCGATCCGTCTCCGTTGGACATTAAACTCGCGGCCTACCTCGTGATAAAAATGAGATGCCTGAGGAAAACCTCAAATGGCACGCCTTTGGCGTAACCATCTCCACTGGATGTTAAACATGTGGCATACCCTGTGTCAAACATGGGAAGCTGAAGAAAACCTCAGATACATGCCTATGGCATATGATTCCATGCGCTCGATGTGGGATGCCTCGGGCTTCTACGCCCTCGAGAAGCCCTATGACAAGGGACGAAAGACAGACATGCCAATTCCCCAGCGTTCAAACATGCTAATGATGCCTCGATGTGACTACTCCCCCGACTGAAGGTTGCTGCCCTGAACGGACCCTTTGGAATGTCCTGATAGAAGCAGTGTAATTAACTCGCGTCCATGAAAACATGGCACTGGGAAGAGTTTCATGAACAACGTATTAAATCTATGAGGGAGACCTGGACTAGGTGATGAGTTCTGAGGAGGAATCCACAGAAGGAATAACCGACATCCCATCACCCTGGTTTTGATCAAGGAGAAAACGTCCCTGAACAAGGAACGGATGCCGCCCGCCTTTGGAAAGTGGGAATGCGGGGCAAAAGTTGTCGTCCTCCGCAGATGGATGTGTGTGCCCCAACGTAAAAGTGTCGGAAAAAGAAATGGTGAACCTGACGTGAAACTCTTATCCTCAATGTGGAGATTAGTAGCATTCGAGACACCAGTAGATTGATGTGTCACCGGATCCAGATATCCGACGCCAGGTCCCGCCAAGAAAATAGCGGACCTGGCGTGAAACTCACCGAAAGTTGGGGTAGTAAAATGTGGGGCATTCCGTTTTTTAACATTGTCGGCGTGGATCCATCTTACCATACACGAAAGACGGAATAACGCTGGGGCACTGGTTGTCAAATTGTTTTCCTCGCAGTGCTAACGAGTTGACCTCCCTACTTCACAGGAACCAGGTTGCTACTATGGAGACATGAACACCGCCCGCTCACCTACGCAGGGGCGGGGGCAATACCAGGACATCCGCTCTGTGTGGCTCCACTTCCTTCGCAACAGCCTCTACATCCGTGAATACGGGACGCCCACTTCCCCTCTCCCAGTCAGAGATCATCCAACGAAGGGTTATCAACAACCTCGTACGCAGGTATGAGGTGGAAGGGGTCATCCCAACTCGGGATATGGACCACCTAGACCTGGAGGCATCCAGGCCCCACTGTCAATGCCACCCTCAAAGGCCGCACAGGGATCCCCTGCTCCCCACCCCAATGTTCAATCATTTCGGGAGCCTGTCCCTGGAACGCCTCAACGACTCCTCACCTTACGCTGATGAGGCGTGTGATGTTTGGCTCAGCCCGGTCAGAGTCCCAATCCAAGGGATCCTGGAAAGGGCTCCCATCCGTCCGCGTCAGCGCCTCCGCCCAGCTTCACCAGAAGAGCAGGTAGGTTATGCCCCTGCACCACCTACGCCAGCTCGTCTGACCCGACGTCAGTGCCGGGCCCGAGCTGAGGATGCTCGTCAAGGTGTGTAGACATCAACAGCTATTATGGATTGAGCCACCGCCGACATGCATCATGGAGTCCCCGAATACACTGAGCATGGGCACTCCTTCACCCGACCAGGATCGAGGCCTCATCCGCCCCATGGCCAGGCTGGGTTGACTCTCGGGGTTGCAGGCCCAAGCGATGATTGTCGCGAACCAATCCGTGGTAATGTCACTCCATATGGAGGTATTCTCCATACCACCATTCCATAGAGTGTGGGCCTCCCCCGCTCTGAAGATCATCATGGGGGTATGCCTCGTGCCACTCCCATCCCGAATGAAGACCTTCCCAGTGGCAGTGACGCTCGGCGCGGAAGCCTCTCCCGCACCCACCATACAGGGAATGGAGTTCCTCCTCCTCCCCCCGACCGTCGATGTGAAGGCATCGCCCATCCGGTCCTTCTCCGACGTGGGGGTCCTCCCTACGTCCTCTTTGCAACTGGAAAAGGTCCTCCTTGCCCCGGCAACCCGAGGAGTGAAGGTCAGCCTCGCTCCACCCACATCAAGCATGGAGTTCCTCCCCGTGCTCCTTCCAGTTCCAATAGAGGTTCTGCCCACATGGGTGTTGTCCATGGGGGTCCTCCCCATGTACCCTTCGACATTTTCCCTGGTTCCCCTCGCACCCCGGCTATCTCAAGCAGGAGTCCTCCCTGCCATGGCGTCGACGCCGCTCCGAGACTACATGTCAAGGACCAACTTTGTCCCGAAGAGCCACCCAGGGGCAGAAGAGCGGGTCGTCACCGCCACAAGAATAGTCCTGGGGAGGCCCAGGTGGAGATCAAACTGGCCCGTGTCTCATATTCTGAAGCGGAGTGCGACTCAGCGATGTAACCTTCCCCCCGCTCCTTCGCGTCAAGGACTGGGGTAGGAACCAGGCGCGTCAGCCTCATTCTCCCAGAATCTGTGGTCCACCGGATCTTCGCCTCCCTCCGCAAGTACATCCAGGAGGAAGAAATTGTGGAAATTATGCAGGTCCTGACCGCGCAATCACCACCGTCATCACCAGAAGCTCCCTCTACCTCTACCAGAGATCATAGAGAGCTGTTTTGGGGACCAATGATGGTAGAGAAATGGCGTGACCCATCGCTGGTGGTCGTAATTCCTGCGCCAGAGGCTGTGGCTATCATCCCATCATATCGTGATATTGTGCTCAGGTCACCTCACTCTTCAGAGGATGGACTGGAATTCGGCGGCCTGTCAGCTCATTCGCCATATTATCCGCCGCCCAATTTACTATCCCAGCGGTCCGTCTCGGTACCGCTACCGGTCCCTCATCCATCTCTAGTTGATGAGTGGGAAAATATGGGGTCAAACCCTGAGTTTGAGCCCAGGAGCTTCTGGAACATTCTCATAGCGGATCACTTCCCAGAAACGTTCTGGCCGAAGGCAGTGCAGAACTTTTGCACGCCGGAATCCTTTACCCCAGAGGAAGTAGGGTGCTTTCGCCGAACCCTATGGGCGACACACTTTCGCCTTCATTATGAGCAGGTAGTGTGCCCTAGGAGCTGAGAGCACTTCAAAGAAATCGACGAGCAATGCCACCTGATCGATTTGGTTGCACTCCCTGTGGCCCAGCACCCTGAGTCGCCAGGCCGCCAGAGCACCCTTCAACGGAAATGCGTTCAGAGTCTCAAAGTACTCCACATAATCATAAGGAAAGCTACCCCCATGTGCAAGTCCATGGATAGGGACAGTATGCTTCCCTCCTCTTCACTCCTGTCTGACGGTAGTCTGATTCATTATGCGACATTGAGGACATTCCCCCAAGGAGGGTCGTGGTCCACATGGATGACGTAGTAAACAAGGAGGAAGAGCTTGAATTCCTCAATGGAGACCTACCCCCTGAGGGTGTACCACCACTGCTGGACCCATCAGGGAGGGTTACCTGTTAGTAGAGAAACCTTCTAGGCCTCCCTATACCCATCGATTTGTTGGTAATCAGTCGAAATTCCGGTAAGGGTAAGGAGCATGTTGAAACCGTCAAGCACTCCGACTCATCTGCCTCTGTAAAGAAGACGGACGAAGATCCCGAGAAGGCCGCGTTACGCCAACATCTTGCTGAGCAGAAGACGCTGGTTGACGAACTCCTGGCCCAGCGCGCTACAGAGCGGCCACCCGACTACGGTAATCCCATGCCGGGGCAGCAGGGGTAGGGACAATTTCCCCTCGGTGAGATGCCTCCAAGAAAACCGGATCATGCTACTCCTGCAGATAGGGCAGAAGCCGGAACTCACGGCAATAGGACACAATACGTCTCTCCAAACCTTCCGAAACGATGGGGAAATCTGAGGAATCCAGCCTGAGTCCCCCCAGCCGCCACACAGGTCGTTCCACCAGTCGCTCCACGGGCTGCTGAAGCCATCAACCATGTCGTAGAACCCGACAATGCACTTGTGATTAGGGATCCCTATTAAGACAGGGACCCCCACCCAGATGATCTTATAGCAGCACTCATCGCCCGCCTCGATGCATTGGAAACATGGCAGGTGGCAGTCCCACCGAATGGCAATCCATATCCCACGTGGGTGGATGATATGCCCGCACCCCCGGGTTTTGGGAACCCCACTTTTTCACCCTTCAACGGGATCGGGGACCCTCTGAAGCACTTGGCCCACTTTTCTTACAGGTGTGGCCCCATGCTGGGGACCCCGGCCCATCAAGAAGCCACCAAGATCTGATGTTTCATACAGACATTGGAGGGGCCCACATTCGTCTGGTACAGCCAGCTCCCTATCGGATCGGTGACCGGCTGGGAGGTTCTCTGCTAGAATTTCCTATACCAGTTCAGCTCCACCACACAAAAGACTAGCATCGCAGACCTCTTCAACTGCAAATAAAGGCCTGACGAGCAAGTCGCGGACTTCATCGCCTGGTGGAAGGGACTTACATACTCCCTTGACATGTCACTGACTCAGGAGAAATTATTAACGATGTGTGTAGGGAACGTCAAAACGGAGCTAGTTTCTTCCTTGATCACCCAGAACTACCCTGGAGGGTTCTGGGATTTCTCAGATAAGGCTCAGCGCCTTAAGGAGGCTCTGCAATAGGCTAGTCAGGCACGTTTGCTGCCCCCTGTGATCCCAGCCAAGAGGGCTGCCAGAGCCGAACCCGCCATGGTGGCCCAAATAGAAGCCCCCAGGCAGCTGGAATTACTGCCAGCGGCACCGGCCCCACAACCCCGCAGAGGTCCTCCGCCTCAAGCACAGGCTTCTGCCCAGCAGCGACCGCCTCAGAACCGACAGGTTCCCCTGCGCAATGCACCACCACTGCCTAGGCGAGACAATCAGGCACCGCCTCTTCGGCAGGCCCCTCCGGTCCCTCGTCAGGGCCAGGCTCCCAGGGCCCCCTATCCAGAAAGAAGGCACCAGACTTACTCGTTCAATGAGAATCAGGTCCCCGGTTACTTATGAAGTGCTATAGAGCAAGGGATTGGTCACTTACCCGAGTGCAGAAGGTCGGCAGAGGCGAATCTCAGCGATCGCCCCAACTACTATCCCTATCATCAGATTCTGGGGCACACCCTCGAGAAATGCTATGTGTTTAAAGACTGGCTTCAAGACCAAGTCGACAACAACATAGTCAGATTGGGCTCATCACTAACACAAGTACCAGGTGTATTTGTAGGGTCATAGATCGGTAGAGACAGCGAAGGCGAGTGGTAGTAGGTTCCCAGCCGTGGGTCCCAGAAATACGATGAATGGATGGCTCGAAAAACCATCGCACGTTCCCATGGTATCATTCGGGCATGCCTGAAACAGCTGGATCCTTCGGAGGAAGTAGCCAGTATCTATGCATCGTCATCACAGCTGACCTCTTCCCAAAAGGGTAAGCAGCGGCGGCGCAAGAAGAAGCAATGCGCTCCACCTATATCATCATCATCCTGCACTATTGGCGACTTTATGCCCCCTGAAATGGGGATTCCTCCCAGAGTCCACCCAGTGGTGGATGACTCATCGAGCGATAGCCAGGGGTATGCTTCGGTTAATACTGTGGAGCTGGTAAATCCCTATGTGGATCCCGACAAGTGGGAACGCCAGGCGAACCTCCCCAATGTCCCTAGCTAACGCCAACGTCAGCAGAACCGCAACCACACAGGTCATCGAGGCACGTCAGTGGATGCTTTCAGTCAATCCATGCACGCTACTGAAACCAGATAGCAGGCTCAGCGCAGAGCTCAGCATGCGCAATCTCATCTGATGCCCTCAGATCTACCCCCATCGCCATTTGTGTTACTAGATAAGGCAGAGCTGCCTCGTTCGTATCGCGGTCAGTCTTTCCCGGCTGTAGGCCAATCTTCGTTGTCCTATTCTAATCAGGTGGCTACTCTTCAGGCTTCAACTAGTAGGCAGTGGGATGTAACCAGTACTAACCAGCCACCGGTTCAACCGGCAGGACCCGCTATGCCTCCAACTGTAGAGCGACCTCCTGTAGGCAGAAGCTCGCGTCTGGCACGAAAGTACGATTTCCTGAAGCACCTGGCCGGCATTCCAGCAAGGCTTTCTATCCTTGAGGCTCTTTGCCTATCTTTTGAAATGCGCGAAGCACTTGCTGAGTCCCTAAGGATCCACCTTCAGTTCGAGACGGAGGTAGCAGCTAAGGAAGCCTTCCACGCTGAGACAATTGAGAACGCCAAATTCCAAGCGGTTATCTCGTTCTCCGGTGAAAATGAAGACCCTCCCATACAGGGGAATATTCGCCCACTGTACGTCACTGGCCAGTTTAATGGCATGGAAGTCCACCACTGCCTCGTTGACATGGGTTCTAGGATCAACCTAATCCCGAATCGGACACTACGAAAGCTGGGTTTGTAGGAAGATGATTTAACTCCCTCCGACCTCAGAATCCAAGGATACGACAAGAACGAGCAATCCCCAGTCAGCAAGATCCGCCTGAAGACCCAGTTCGGTGGCCTAATTTCTAGCACCGAGTTCATGGTTGTCTCTCAGGACACCGCTTACAACGCATTGATGGGAATGCCATGGCTCCATCTGCATGTAGCGGTCCCTTCGTTGTATCACCAATGCCTCAAATACTCCCTCAATGGTCGAGTAGGCGTGCTCCAAGTAGATGCGTCTCCTTTCTCCTCTTGTGAAGCCCGCTATCTGGACGCTGACTATGACCAGATCAGGGATAAGAAAATCCTAGAAAGTGAGGATGAACCCGCCCCGGTCACAAGTGATCCCTGGGCAAGCATGGATGACGCCTAAATCTTCCCGATCCACCGATTGGAGGCCACGACCCCCGACATGGGGCAATGTTTTGTTGTTTCAAGTACGAAAGGAAGGAATGTTCCCATGTCCAAGCGACGGCAGAAAATCACCTCGTACTCCTACACCAACCAGGCTCAGGTGATCCCGGAACCTCCTACCCCTGTGCGATATTGGAATGTTAGGCTTATGGCGACGGCGGTACATCATACATGTCTCTTATACTGGGCTGGAATCAACCGACTCAGGCCGACGTGTCACCACTTCTTTGATGTCATCAAACGTGGTCCCTTAGTCCAAAGGCCAGATGGGATAGGATCGAATGCCTTCATTGTTATGGTCTCAGTGGCGCATGGGTCTCCTGATATGATGACCACTGCTACCCAAGCTAGCACCAGCTACCCATCAGGGTTTGATAGATCAGAAGCAGCTCCCCTTATAAGAAATCCCTCCACGGGTGGAGAGGAAGACCTAGAAGATGCTCCCCCCACCTTTGAGGAAGGTGTCTCTACCACGATTGATGAATTGGTACAGGTGAACCATGGTAGTGAGGCAGATCTGAGACCCACATTGATCAGTGTAGCCATGTCCCTCGAGGAGCAGTGGCGGTACGTAGACTTTCTCAAACAACACCGTGATGTGTTTGCTTGGAGTTACGGCGAGATGCCAGGACTAGATCCTCAAGTAGTCGTTCACCGCCTGGGCCTCCCGTCAAACCATCGTGGGTTTAAGCAGCCTCCCAGAAAGATGCATCCTTCTCACGGTGCCATGGTTGAGGCTGAGGTTGATAAGCTTATCAAATCCAACTTCATCAAGGAAGTCTAATACCCCAAGTGGATTTCCAACATTGTGCTAGTCAGGAAGAAGAACGGGCAGATCAGAGTCTGCATAGACTTTCGCGATCTCAATCACCACTACCCAAAGAATGATTTTCCCCTTCCGGTGACCGAGTTATTGATTGATTCCACAGCCGGGTTCCAAGCCCTCTCCTTCATGGATGGGTATTCTGGGTACAACCAGATCCGGATGGCCCCAAAGGATGAGGATTACACTGCCTTCAGGGCTCCCCAAGGTACTTTTTGTTACCAGGTTATGCCCTTCGGCCTGAAAAATGCAGGTTCCACTTATCAGCGGGCCATGCATCGCATGTTCAAGACGATTCTCGGGACGTTATTGGAATGCTACGTGGATGATATAGTGGTCAAATCTCGCCATCTCCAGGACCATCTCAAAGACCTTGAGAAAGTGTTCGGTTTCCTCCATTCCCGCCACCTGAAGATGAACCCGTTAAAGTGTGCCTTCAGGGTCACCTCTGGGAAGTTTCTTGTCTTTGTTGTTAGATACTGGGGCATTGAGATTGACCCAGAGAAGATCAGGTCCATCAGACAAATGCCTCCCCCGATAAATATTCAGGAACTTCGAGGTCACCAAGGCCACTTAGCCTATATAGGCCGATTCATCGTGAATTTGGCCGGCAAGTGTAAGCCCTTTTCCCAGCTCATGAATAAAGGTGCCGCCTACGAATGGGATGAAGAGTGTAGGACTGCCTTTGAGGAAATCAAGCAGTATATGCTCCAACCTCCGGTTCTGATGCCACCCGTCTCCAGAAAGCCACTGGTCCTTTACGTGACCGTCGTGGAACGATCCCTCGGCGCACTTCTCTCCCAGAAGAATAACGAGGGTACGGAGAATAGTATATACTATCTCATCTGCATGCTTCATGATACGGAGATCAAATACCCCCTATCAAAAAGAGTTTTTCGACGCTCATGTTTTCCGTACAGAAGTTGTGGCATTACCTGCAGCACCATGAGGTACATTTGGTCTCTCGGGTAGACCCACTGAAGTACATCCTGAACCGCCCCATGTTGACCAGCCGACTAGCGTGGTGGGTGGTGATCCTTTAGCAGTTCACATCAGGTTCATGCCTCAGAATGCCATCAAGGGACAGGCATTGGCAGACTTCTTAGCTGCTCATCCAACCTCCACAGATCAATCCCTGGACCCGGATTTTCCTGATGAGACGATCCTCTCAGTAGATCATGTCATCTCATGCTGGAAAATGCACTTCAACGGTGCCTCCCAAAGCCCCACCGGTAGGAGGCTCAACGATCCTAAGCTCAACAGAGTGGGTCTGGGTATCGTCTTCATCACCCCGGTGCAAGCCGTCATGCCATACTCATTCCTGTTGTCAGAAGGCTATACCAACAACAAGGTAGAGTACCAGGCTCTCATCACCGGCCTTGAGTTGGCCCTTGAGATCGATGTGCCCCATCTACATGTGAAAAGAGATTCTGAGCTGGTCATAAAGCAGGTCAATGGAAACTATGTCGTTAGAAAGCTATAGCTTGTTCCATTGCTGGAGTGCACCCTCCGTCTAATGGCCTAGTTCCCTTCTTGACCAGAGGTTACCCATGTCCCTCGGTCACAGAACAGTCAAGCAGATGCTCTGTCTTGCTTAGCCGCATCGCTCGCAAAACCCGAGAAAGATGATTTGATCAGACATGTGTCACACCGGAGATTCATTGCCCCCATCACCCCAGAGGACTATGATGGCTTGCAGGTAAGTCATCTCACCATCGTACCTTCTACGTCAGGGGTCCCAGGTTTGTCAGACGTAGTGGTTGAGTCCACTCTCGACTGGAGGGCACCTTTTGTCGAGTATCTCCAAAATGGTTGCCTCCCCGATGATCGGGCCCATTGTGAGAGAATCCAACGTATTGCGCTGCAATTTACCCTCCAGAGCGGTCCCAGTCTTGAGAAGATCCTCTATAAGTGGAGCTTCGATGGAATTCTCCTCCGTTGCATTCATGGAGTCGAGATTTCTCAGGTTATGCAAGAGGTTCACGCTGGTTCCTGTGGTGCCCACCAAGCTGGGCCAAAGCTATCCCATCAAATCCGGAGGTTGGGGTACTTCTGTACCTCTATGATCCATGATTGTATTTAGTTTTCCAAGAGATTCTACTTGTTCCAAGTTCAATCTAACTTCCTGCATCAGCCACCAGAGTCTCTCCACTCCACCATGTATTATTGACCATTTGCGGTGTGGGGACTCGATGTCGTGGGTCCATATCCACCGGCAACAGGTCGCCGGTGTAGGTTCATCCTAACTGCTACAGATTTATTCTCCAAGTGAGCAGAGGCAGTTCCACTCAAAGAGGTCAAGGCCCGTTCCATCATCGACTTTGTGAGCTCCAATATCATCCACCAGTTTGGGGTCCCTCACGTTGTCCTCACCGATAACGGCACCAACTTCCGAGCGGCCGATCTGAAGAAGTTATATGCCAAGTACAATATCCATTCGAACCATACCTCTCGCTATCATGCACAGGAAAATGGACAGATCGAGGAATTCAAAAAAACCCTCTCTAACATTTTGCAAAATATGGTTGGTTAGAACAAGAAAAGCTGGCTGGACAAGCTCCCCAACGCCCTCTGGGCTTATCAGACGAAGACTCACAATTCCACTCAGGTTACCCCATATTCCTTGGTATATGGGGCTGAGGCCATCCTACCCATTGAGATCCAGCTTCCATAATTACGCACTGCGGTCTATGACCAGCATGCTCCAGATATGGTGGATGAAATCCATCTAGCTGAATTGGAAGCACTGGACGAGAACAGGCTTCGTGCCCTGCACAATCTGGAAAGGCATCAGAATAAGATATCCAGATCCTTCAACAAGAATGTTTGCCTTAGCTCTTTTTTGTAGGGAGACCTAGTGTTGGCCCTTCGAGCGCCAATGATCCCTGGTAGGAAACTGCCCAAGCTAGAGCCCAAATGGGAAGGACCTTATATCATCCATAAGGTTTACCCAAACAGGGCATACTCCTTGGTGACCACAGATGGTGAGCACGTAACTCCTCCCACCAATGACAAGTTCCTCAAGAAGTACTTTTCCTAAGCATCCTTGGTCTAGCACGACCTTAAACTGTACGGTCCCGCACGACCCTAAACTACAACATCGTCCTGCAAGACGATAAATTGCAAAATGGTCCGAGCTCTATGACCTTAAACTAAGATCTCCCACGTCCTTACTGTAAGACATTAAACTGAAAGTCGGTCAGCCCTCCCTGACCGAGGCACAGCCTCAGGCCCCTTGGCCTCTACGGGCCCCTGGCCCCCATCCTTACTGTAAGACGTTAAACTGCAATCCGGTCAGCCCTCCCTGACCGAGGCTCAGCCTCAAGCCCCTTTGCCTTCGTCGACTCGTTCTCTCTTATGGGATTGTACGGTGTGGTGCAGGACACATCCTCATTCATGTCAGGTTACCCTTCGTACCATACGTATCCCCAAATGAGATGCATCTCGTCTAGCATGACATTAAACTGTGCTTTCAAGAACTACGTGCATCTTGATTCCCATCCTCATGGGATACGTAGGAACGCTCAGACGTCCCGTCTTGAGCCCAGCCCCAAGCTCTTCTCTTTCACTATCCCCCCTTGGGTATAGTTTTCTTGGAGGATCCTTGCATGAAGAGGAGTAGGCTTTCGTATCCCTGCTTATACAAGGATTATAAGGGTCGCACCACGTGCCCACTCCTGTTCTTCTATTCTCCCACGTCCTTACCGCACGATGTTAAACTGCATGGCCTCCAAGAACTACATATGGCTTAATTCCCATCCTAATGGAATACGTAGGAACGCCTGGACATTTCGTCTGTTGGCCCAGCCCAAAATCCAAAATCTTACCCTCGGGTCAATACATATGGTAGGGTGCACACTTTTTCCCTAACTCACGTCGATCAAGCCTCGACCTGGATGCACGTCCCCCTTGGATATGTTCGCCTCTTTCGTGGATGGGTACACCTATGCTCCACCCACTCCTTGATTGGGATTCCATCACTTTCCTCACCTAGAGGGACCCTCAAGAACGGCCTGGATACCATGCCCAAGGGATCTCTTACCGATATTGGCTAACACCCCTGAGGGTTTCCGAGCAACAAGCCAATACAAGTACCGCGTTGCGAATTTGGTCAACGGTCAACACTCATTTGTTGCTCCCAAATCAGGTCACCATAAGGACACTGTGTTTCGAACATGGTCAACAATGTCCTGGATCTTCGGGTCCACCCCGAGATGTCCCAAACATCGAGTGCAGTGATTTGTTCTGCCCCATCCCGAAGTGACAAAGTTCCCTCCGGGTGGTGCCAGCGGTCGGGCCCATGGCCCCGACTCTCTTATAAGGGATATACGGTGGGGTGAAGTATTGCGTCCTCATTCACACCGGGTTAATTTCCATGTTGTGCATATCCCCAGATGAGATACAGTTATCTCTCTCTCCGTCCTCATGTAAGACGTTAAACTACAAACTGGTCAGGCCTTCCTGACTAATGCCTAACCTTAGGCCCCTTGGCCTTCTCGGGCCCTAGACCAAGTTATTACCCGGAGTTTATGGTGTGGTGAGGGATTATATCCACATTCACGTCGTTTTGTTCGTCATACCACACACCTCCACCGTCTAGGGGTTCCTATTCCCCGACCATCGTCCTTACTGCAAGACGTTAAACTGTGAGTAGGACAGACCTTCCTGACCAGAACCCAACTATCAGACCCCGTGGCCTTTTCGGGCCCCCTGGCCCAGGTGCATTCCTATGAGATTGTGTGGAGTGGTGTGGGGTTATCTCCTTATTATTCGCTATGCTGCACACGCCCTCGATAGGGTATCCGGCCCCTTGGGTATCTTCTAGAACTATGTGTGGCTTGATTCCCATCCTTATGGGATACGTAGGATCACCTGAATGTCTAAGCTTTTGGTCCAGCCCCACCAATCTAAAATATTCATCCCACCATGGCCCCTTGGACTACCCTTTCTCTAAAAGGGGAGTATATGGTGTGGTGTGGGATTATGTCCCCATTCATGATGATCTTGTAATGACCACGCCATGTACCACTCCCTCTCGAGCTGTTTCGTCGACCCTCTTCGGCGGTTCATCAATGTGCCTATAGGTACTCTAGTTTATTACCTGGAATGCCGGACTTTACTCGGACACGTCCACACCCACTTTTCAGGATTTTTGTATGCCTCCATCAGGGCTTCCATCATCTTTCACACCTGGAGGGACCCCCAAGAATGGCATGGATACCATGCCCAAGGTCTCTCCTAACGTTACGGGCCAACGCCCCCGAGGGTTTCAGACAACAAATCGATAAAAATCCCGCGTTGCGAATATGGTCAGCGGTTGATGCTCGTTTGTTGTTCCCACCCCAAGCTAACGCGCTATGGAGACTGTTTTCTGCCGTGGTTAACGGTTATCCTCTATCACCACGCCAACCCCATTAAGCCCAAAATTTCGGTTACACGATTCACGTCCTTCTCCATTCTCATCGCGTCCAAGTGAAGTTTCAAAATTCTTGGTACTATTCCTTCGTGTACGTCTGCACGTTGGGGGAACAAAGTTGTGTCAAAGGTGTCCTTTTGGGCTCTTCACCAACTTCCCTTGATGGATGTTTCGGGTATTGTGATAGGGATCTTCCCCCCTTGTTTCCCACGCCAAGTTTAACTCGCGTGGGCTTAGGGATAGGGTCGAGGTCTGCGCTTACCTGGAAAGTTGTCATCCACCCCTGGTCCGAGCTCTAATACCATAAACTAAGATCTCCTTGGAACTACGTTCATCTTGATTACCATCCTCATGGGATACGTAGGACTGCCTGAATGTCTCGTTTTCGGGTCCAGTTCATTTGGGAGCTAGTCTCTCCCCCGTTACCTTTCACCTCTATGTGGGCCCCTCGGCCTGAGGTTCCTCTCTCAGGACTACATACGGTATAATGTGGGATTATGTCCTCATTCACGTCGATTATGCCGCACAACACCACACAAATTCCCCGCCTAGCATCATCTCTGCTACATCTGTGCTGCATGACATTAAAATGTGTGCTTGGTCCTATCACATGACCCTAAACTATGACATTATCGTCCTGGTCACACGACGAAAAACGGAACTGCATTGTGATGACCTCGTTATAGAGGACATCACGTTGGGTATTGGTCACGTGCCATGCCATTTTTCAACACCTATCACGGCTTGATTCTTGTGGAAACACCAGGGCCTGCTACCCTAGGCCTGTCGCTTCACAAAAAAAAACCACTCACCTTAAAGGACAAAAAAGATTTATCAAATTCCGCTTCTTTTAGTGCAAGGGTCGCGCCCGCACTTTCCTTTTTCCCTGGCACTGGTACCTTACCGTGCCACCCTTTCAGAACTACGTATGGCTTGATTCTCATCCTCATGAGATACGTAGGAGTGCCCGGGCACTTCCCCACAGGCCCAGCCTAACCTTCATGTTCGGTCCCTCGAATCGAGCATTTCCCTAGAGAAAACATGGTAAGTAGGGCTTAGGTCCTCATTCATGTTGGGTTTTGTAACCACCTTTCCATGTGTCCCCTTCTCCCCTTACCCATTCATGGTTTGAGTTCTAAGACGTTAAACTAAGAATCTCTCAAAAACTATGTACAGCTTGATCCCCATCCTCATGGGGTATGTAGGAATGCCTTTGAATTTTTCTTTAGGCCCAACTCAACTCTCGTTTATGGTCCCTCAACTTAAAACTGTCCGAGAAGAACATGGTGGTCAGAACCCCCGGTTCCCATTCACGTCAGGTGTCTGAGTTACCCCACCATGTGCCTCCTCTGTTTCCTCTCACCTGTGGTCCAAATTATACGACCCTAAACTAAGATCTACCTATGGTAAAGGACTCTGCTCCCTCTATCTAATACGTATCGTTGTCGTATTCAGATGTGTTTTGACAAAGAGCCCGAAGTGTGGGATTTTCATGGGGACATTCCCCTCATCCTGTGACCTAGCTTCATGAGCTCGCTATTTGGATCCTCATACTCTTCCATATCCAAAAGGACCCTCATACAACATGGATTCTAGGCTTAAGGGCTCTCTATGGATGCTGGACCTAAGGGCCCTCCAATCGTTTCGGGCCAACGTCCCTACGACCTCTGACAACATTTGTGACATGGTTCCGTGTTTCGAACATGGTCAACGGTCAACCCTCATTTGTCTGTCCCCATTCTAGGCTAACACGATATGGGTGCTATGTTTTCGCCATGGTTAACGGTTATCCTCTATCGTCACACCGCCATCATTGTGATCCAAATTTCGAGCGTCATGATTCACACATTTCCACTTCCTCATGTTCAAGTGGAATTCCAACATGCTCAGATCTATCTCTTCATGAATCTAGGTGCGCCACATGGTCATGTTAGTATTAAGGGACTAGTATTCACCGAGCATCCCCTCACCCTAACCTGCCCCCTTTCTATTTTTGGAAAGTCCCACCACTACTTCTTGTTTCCCACACCGAGCATGACTCATGTGGGCTTAGTAGTTGTGGGAGGATGTGTACCAACACGGACAGGCTTCTCATCGTCCTGCATGACATTAAATTGCGCTTTCAAAACTATGTATGGCTTGATTCCCATCCTCATGGGATACGTAGAGACACCCTGTTATTTCGCCTAGGGTCTAGCCCATAGGAATCATTAATCCTATTCTTCCCCTTTTCGGCCCCCTTTCCGGACCCCTCGTAGAGGACCATGTAACTATGATTCTACCCTGGACAAGTTTAGGATTCCCCAAGATCCCATTGGGAGGCAACATACCCCCTTTCCAGAGAGGACCTGTCCTAAAGAAGGAAGGATCCGCAATCAAAATGATGCGCTCATCTGGTGTACTCCCACCATGGTGGTGTAGTTACATGAGTGTTGGATTCTATTCGGACAAACCATCACTCCATATTCCACGCTTTGTGTGCCCCTTATTCGGACCCTCGTCCCCTTTCATGTCTAAGGGGACCCCCTAACGGCCCGGTCTCATGCTGCATCGGCTCACCTAATGTCCTGGGATAACATCCCGGAAGACTGGTCATGTTTGGAAGGACCCCCAAACAGTATGGGTGCTAGACCTAGGGTCCGCCTACTCTCCTGGGCCAACGTCCCGAAGGATTGATCAACAACATTTGTGACATGGTCCCATGTTTTGAACATGGTCAATGGTCGACCCTCATTTGTTGTCCCCATATCAGGCTAATGCAGTAAGGATAGCATTTCTCTGCCACGGTTAACGTTTGTCCCTTATTGTCACGACATCCCACTGTGTTTCGAATCTTGGGCATCGTGATCCACACTTTCCTTTTCCATCTGTTCGGACCAATTTCAGTGCCCCTGGCATTGCACCATTTGTGCATAAGATCACGCTAAAGAAATGGTAATTCGGCTGTTCTGAGAACCTCCTTCTCCGGCCAGGCCTCTCCCATATTTCGGAAATCCGGACTGGTTATCCAAACCCCGGATGCCCGAAGCTTGTTTTCCACTCCCATGTTGGGTGGGATGATGAGGCAACTATCTCCTGTTTCTCACATCGGTCTTGAACCACGTGAGCTTGGGGAATTGTCACCGGACGTCCCGCAAACATTGTAGGGATGTAATGAACCGATGCAACTAGTGGAAATCGTGCATGCTATGGAATTCAAAAGAAGAAAAATTGAAGCACAAAAGTACCATTAAAAGGTTTTTAATTTGTTACAGTACCTGGGGGTCGACTCCCCCCATGGATGGGTTGACCCTGTCAAAAGAGCATTGTAGCTCCGCCACCCTTCGACTTATGGCATCCAGGAATTACTGCCACTGACTCAGCTCCCGCTCCTCCTCAGCAGCGGTGGGGCGCAGTTCGTCAGCCTTGGCCCTGGCCCTCTCTATGCCAGCCTGAATGGCATCCCTCTTTCTAGAAGCCTGAATCATATGTTCTTCTCCCTCTGCTAGCTGGGCCTTCAATCATGAGATCAGCTCAGATTGTGTATTAAGAGAGGCTGAGTGCTCATCCACCCGGGCATGCAGCTGTTGGACTTCACTTTCAGCCACCTAGAGCTTATTGATGTTTGTCGCCTTCCTCTGTTGTCAGCCCATGCTGAGCCCGCGATCATACTCTCGGATCTTCTCGGCCATGAGATAGTAGATTAGTGCATGAGGAAGTTGGGCATCCACTCCCCCAGTGCAGAGTTCGCGTAGCCGCGAGTGAAGTCTATCCATTTCGTTCAGCCATAGCGCTTGGGGGGTGTCCTTGATGAAGCGCGTGATTATCTTCCACAATCGGCAGCGGACTATGCTGTTGTCTTCTTCATCGAAGGTTGTTTCATCACAGTCTGCGTGATTGGCAGGCTCATATGTAGGATACACCTGCAGGAAGTCCTCGGTAGGATCTGCATCTGGCATTGAATCCGATGCGATATCTGGCGCCGGAGCAGGCGTGGAGAGACTTGGGTCAGCCAGTTGATCCTCTTCATCGGAGTCCACCTCAATAACCTCGGGCATGGACCTGCTGGTGGTCCCTCTAATGATGGTGTGTGTTGCAGCTCGGGGAGATGGGGGAACTATCTCCACCATCACCGGCATTCCCCTAGGAGGGATGCCACCAGACATCCCGACCAGCCTTGCCGCAGCAGCCCATGCCAGTCGGAGAACTGTACGACAGAGAGGGACATAAACATTAGTTGGTGCAATCTACATGTGACAGCAATGAATCCAGTAGAGGAGACTTACGGAGATCGAACTCCTGGTGTTTCTCTTGAGTCAATGTTGATGGGACCCCAGGGTGTGGCCCTCCATATACTGTTGGAAGGACTAGAGATCCTGGAGGAGCCGCCTCGGGTGCTATGGCCCCACCAGACAAATAATTGGACGCAGCCATAGGCGCGGATTCTGAAGGTCCTACATCGTCACCCACCAAGGGGTGAGATAAAGGCCTGCGTACAAGTTCCTCATATATGGTTCAAACATCGGTGAGAAATACGTGATGGCCCGAGAATGGACCATAAGGAAATAAGTTCGGAATTCTACCTTGAGAGCCTCTGTGAAATCATCAGAATCTGAGTCTTGGTCTCTGACTTCACCCTCCTCCAATGGGCTCCCTCCGCCAGCCTCATCTTCCCGAGAGGAGTCCTCTGATTCTTCCAGCAGGGGGAAGCGCTCCCTCAGATCGGTAGCTGACAAATGTGGGGGAACCGTCCGATCCAGCAGTACCCACACCCGGTCTGTCATTGGGCATGGGACACCAATGAAGTGAACGTAGTCCTTCAGCTCATCCAATTATTGCTCCTCCTCTACCGGAGACGCCATGAAACCAGCCCGGACTGATCCTATGCCCGGTAACTCCATCCTGAGGTGATTCAAGTGCGCCCACATCTTGGGTGGACTGAGGAATTGCTGGTTGACATCCCAAATGTCCCAGGCCTCCGGGAAGACGGCATCCTCTTCCATGTCGATATGACGCAGCCACTTCTCCGGAGCCTGGGTTGATATCCTATGAAATCCCCTCAGTGGCCACCCCTCCGGATGGCCCTGCTCTTCCAAAATCACCAGATCCACCGCTGTTGCCACACCCTCAGCTGGTGCGGGTCTCACCGCCACGACAGCCCCGCCACCGGGAGAGGCCCTTTCTTCCCTCCGGCCCCGACCTCGGGATAGGGGAGGCCCGCCGTCACCAAATCGAATGGTTGGCTGCCTCATCATCTCCCCCGGATAAGCGGCCTCCCAACTGATGGCATACTCCCTCACCAATCAAAAAGCGGCTGTGGATGGAGGCAATGCAATTCGCATCTTCCCGTCTTCCCATGTGAACATGAGCCATAGCTGCCTCATCGCACACGAGTGCTCCTCGTGACGCACCTCCCAGTAGACCTGCGGGTTCAGCCACTGGAGGCACCAGAACTACCTCGCAAACCGATGCGGGGTGTACGGTTCATAGAGCGGCTCACGATCCACTCGTTCCACCAAAAAACCGCCTCGAAAGGCCATGAGATAAGACTAGTTCTCTTCCATCCCCTGCCTATCGTCCGTGATTACCCCCGTCAACAATGGAAATGGGTGGAAGATGAACTCATCCGCCCTTCACACCCGATTTAGCACCATCGGTACGGTTAGTTTGAATGGGAAGCTCCCGGATGCATTCAAAATGGAAGGGCGGAAGTTTGATCCCGACGGCGAGATAGGGTTTGGATACTCATAAATACCCCTGATGTGCGTCGCAATCCACCCATATAGAAGGTGGAAGGGCCCGCATATCCTTGGTGGCTTCTTTCCCTTGCTAACGTGCCGCAACATCCTGTACAACTTGGCGAGCATTGGAACCCCTAGATTGACCCACTACCCCATGGCCAGCATAGACGCCATGATGAATGAGCTGGGTCGCACCCCCAAGATGGTATCTCTCACCGGTAGGATCCAACCACAGATAAGGGCCGCAATGAACGCCGCCAGCCTGACTATCAGCTGTTGTTCAGTGCTGACACTGAAACCACAAGTCTTCCATTGGTTGTCCTCCAAGACCTGCCAATACTAGTGCTCCTTGCCCCGTTGAGCTGACTTCGGACAAGTTCGAGGCCTCTGAGGGAACTCTCAATTATCTAGGAAGTTCAGGAACCGCTCGAACCACTTCTTAAAGCGGACATCCCTTACTATCTCCTTGTCCTATCCAGGGACCAGTGCCATCAGCGCCGACGCCAGTCACGGCATCTGCTCTGTATCCTCCCACGCGCTCATGACGGGGAGGAACTCATCATACATGGCCCCCAAGATCGAAACCCCCGAAATCTAGTGGACATCCCACAGGATGATGCCCACCTCCCCAAGGTGCAGGTGAAAAGTATTGGTCCTAGACGACCATCTGCTCAGCAGCTCCGGCATCAGCTGTTTCGGTTGGTAAATGTGGAATTGGGAGGCCCATACTGCCTCCTAAAAACCCACTCTCCTCAGCTCGGCCCCAAACTCCTCGCATGAGGTGCCTACCCAGTAGGCCCATGCCCAGTCATTGGTGAAGTTTCCACCCTAGTGCAGGTCCCACTCATCGGACCACCCCTTCGTCGAATCCTACAAAGTCGCCTTCAGCATAGTGCGGTACAGAGGAGGGGATGTCTCCGGTTGCAGTGGCTCCCTATCAATATTGTTCACATGGTTGTAGAGATAGTCGGCGGTGACGGGTGTGAAGTCCTCCCGTGCATGACCATCGGCTCCCCTGAACCACTGGTGCTGGCATGGCGTGCTCCTGAACCAGCAAGCTGGTTCGTCCCTACTTGCCTCAGGGATGAAGACATCATCCCTCAGCCCGAAGCCATACAAAGGCAGCCTCTTGCACTGCGGGTAGTTCTTCTGAATCTCTGATAGCAGTTTTGTCAAATAATTACGGTTCGAGTGACTTCAGACCATCTCTCCAAGGTCCAGACAGTTAGCCATCTCATCCCTCCAAGCGGCGTCTTCAAGCACCCCCCAACATAGCTTCACTATGGGCCATTTCGATTGCGGAACTCGAAAAAAAATTCAGGTCAGGTCACGAAGGTTGCTCGTGAAGAGCTCTCACGAAGCTCGGACGCAAAACCAAGTAGCGGAGCCTGGCCTAGGCTGACAAAAAGATGTTCGTTGGGCGCGGTCGCGGAGTCGGAGACTCGCGGTTTTCCGCAAAGATCGATTCGCGGAGAGCAGACGCGGAGTACACGGAGCTTCGTGAAGTCGAGAGCGCAAAAGGACAAAAGTTGCGAGAAGACAAAAGAGAGGTCAGCCCCCTATTTATAGGCAGTGACCTCGAAGCTTCGCGGCACATCCCGCCCACGTGGAGCATCGCGGTGCGTCTGGACAGCACGGCCGCTGGCCGCCCCGCGCGCCCTCTTCGCGGGGCCGCTTCGCGAACCACCGATAATTTTGGCTATTTGCCCTCAGACTTTGACCCTTCATCCCTCCGCGGCTCCAAGTCTGAGGGGGGGCATTTTTTGGCGCCAAAATATTGGACAACAAAGGATGAAGGAAAAGAAGCTCATGCGCTGCCCCGCGAAGCACAGTCGTGAAGCGCACCCAAGCAAACGCGGCCACCGCGAAGCTCCCGAGGCGGTAATGCTCTGCGAACGGCCTGACGTTCGTGAGCCCGCCGCGAAGCAAAGGAGGAGGTAACGCTCTGTTAATGGCCTAACATTCAAGAGCCTTCCACGAAGCTCCGGAGGTGGTAACACTCCACGAACGGCCTGACGTTCGCGAGCCCGCCGTGAAGCTCCTGAGGCGGTAACGCTCCATGAACGGTCTGGCGTTCGCGAGCCCACCGTGAATCACCCACCGCCCCTTTGCTCCGCATGAGCTCTGCTTTGTGGCGCCCCTTTCCTATAAATACTGGGCTCCCCCTAAGTTCAGAAAGGAGGATGATCCGACCTTTCGGCTTCTCAGTTCCCGAATCGCGAAGCACCCTTCGCCCCCGGGAATCATGAGCTCTGCGAGGTACTTCTACTTCGTAAGATGCCTTCACCTTGTCTCGTCTTGAGCCCCTCTTCCGAGATGGATTCCCTTTGCGAAGCCTAAGGGCATTCGAGAAGGAAGGGGATTCCCAAGGGAACCCGGTCAGCTGCGGAGTGTTTATGCTTCGCGAAACACCCATCCTATACTAGTGATCCACATGCCAAGGCGGGGTCACTGTACATCACGAAGGACACCGCTTCACAGCACCTTGCTTCGCGAGGCACCTCTGCTTCGCGAGGCAGTGCTCCGCGAATACTATTCCACTTTTCGAAGCACCTCCCATTCACACCCCTTCCCCATGCTAAGTCCAAGGCACTCCACTTCACAAAGTATACTCATTTGCTTGGAAATTCCTCTTCCCGTGCGACCCTCCAGGTTTGCACGATGTGATTTCAAAGTCCCATTGACAACACCATAGTGTTGCTTCGCCTAATGCTGCTTCACATAGGCACGATAACGGCTATTTATTCTTTGCATAGCCATGGTAACATGGACCCCTCGATGGTTTGCTCTGCGACCCCCCTTTACCATGGCCTTGCCTGTACCTTCCCTCCCCCAAGGAGCAGAGGGTACCGGTCATGTAAGTCCTAGGGGTGCGGAGTAAACCCAACTCGTCTGAGCTGCAGGACGTTAAACTGCCAAGCACCTCATCCTCAATACATGATGTTAAAATGTGATCAGACCTCGTGCCTCGCATGTGGGGTCCCCCCGGGCTCGGACATTCTTTATGTCGCTCGCCTCCACAGGAATGGAATCACCCTCACAAGGGATGATATCCTCCTTCTCGGAGTAGCGTATGTCCACGGGAGAAGGGAAACCACCCTGGTATAAGCCCCCAAGCCACTCTTACGGAAGGTAGCACCCATGCACCTCCGTACTTCCCCACTGCCAAGGCCAGTGGAGGGCGCGATAGGGAACGAGGCACCTTCCATCTTTGGTCCCAAATCCCTCTCCCATCATGCTTTGTCGCACTTCGGGCCTCCATCCTGGAGTAAGTCCCAGCACCGTGGGCTGCCCAATGTGTAATCCCCTCTTCGTTTCCCACAGACGCATCCTTCCCGACGTGATCGTCAGGTCCCTGCAACCTCTTGTTTCTCACACCGAGTATGACTCACGTGGGCTTAGAGTGAGTACCAACCCTGACCCCCACCACTTGGTCATTTATTCACGTCGAGTTCCACCCTCGTCTAGCATGAAGTTAAACTATATGCCCTCATCCAGCATAACGTTAAACTGTATCCCAAACTACGTGGACTTTGATCCATGTCAAGGCATGGTACATAGGAAGCCTCATGAGGTTCAAGCCCACCACTAGTGGACCCCTCGGGTTCACCTTCACGTCGGCTTGCCGACAAAACGCTACCCGAACTACGAGAACTTTGATTCATGCCAAGGCATGGTACGTAGGAAGCCTCCATGAGGTTCAAGACCACCACCCATCGTTTATTCACGTCAGGGTTTATCCTCGTCCTGCATGACGTTAAACTGCATCCTAGTCCAGCAGTAACCCGTTGTGACCTCACCTGAACTACGTGGACTTTGATCCGTGCCAAGTCATGGTACGTAGGAAGCCTCATGAGGTTCAATCCCCCCCCCACCAGTGGACCCCCAGGGTTCACTTCCACATCGGTTCACCGACAAAACCCAACCTGAACTACAGGCTCTTTGATCCATGTCAAGGAATGGTACGTAGGAATTCTCCCTAAGGTTCAAGCCCATCACCCATTGTTCATTCTGACCTCCTTCACGTCAGTTCACCAACACCCGGGCAACCTAGTGTGTAATCCCCACACCATCTAGACCAAGGTGTCTTTTCTTTCACATCGGTCCACCGACACCCACCATTCACGTCCGAACTATGAGGACTTTGATCCATATTAAGGTATGGTACGTAGGAAGCCTCCATGAGGTTCGAGCCCATCACCCGGTCATTCCGACCCCATTCACGTCGGTTCACCCCGTCCTGCATGACGTTAAATTGTGTCCCACATCCCATATGAACTACGAGGACTTTGATCCGTGTCAAGGCACGGTACGTAGGAAGCCTTCCTGAGGCTCAAGCCCAACTTTAACGTCGCCCTTGTGATGGTCCCATTTCATTCCCCCCTACTTCATCCATCCACCCATGAATCATCCACCCTAATTCTTACCCGGGCTGCCACATCCCGGTGGGATCATGCCACTCTACTCCCCTCCACAGCATCCGGGAAGCCGCCCACGAGCTGATCCCGATATCGACACCCCTTCAAGGGGAATTCATCAATCTGATCCACTACATCTAGTGTTTTGATCAGGCCGATCCATATCCGTTAGACGTTAAACTCGTGGCTTACCTTGTGATAAACATGAGATGCCTGAGGAAAACCTCGGATGGAACGCCTTTTGTGTAACTGTCTCCACTGGACATTAAACCTGCGGCATACCCTGTGTTAAACATGGGAAGCTGAGGAAAACCTCAGATACATGCCTATGGAATATGATTCCTCGTGCTCGATGTGGGATGCCTCGGGCTTCCGCTCCCTCGAGAAGCCCTATGACAAGGTACAAAATATAGACATGCCAATTCCCCAGTGTTCAGACACACTACTGATGCCTCGACGTGACTACTCCCCCGACTGAAGGTTTCTTCTCTGAACGGACCCTTTGGAATGTCCTAACAGAAGTAGTGTAATTAACTGGCATCCATGAAAACATGGAACTGGGAAGATTTTCACGAACAACGTATTAAATCTATGAGGGAGACCCGGACTAGGTGACGAGTTCTGAGGAGGAATCCATGGAAGGAAGAACCGACATCCCATCATCCCATTTTTGATCAAGGAGAAAACGTCCCTAAACAAGGAACGGATGTCGCCCGCCTTTGGAAAGCGGGAATACGGGGCAACAACTGTGCGTCCTCCACAGACAAATGTGCGCGCCCCGACGTAAAAGCGTCATAAATAGTAATTAAACAACATTGTAGATCATCTAGTAAGAGTAATTCCATGATTATTTCTTCAAGTTATATATCTTTAACTTATACAAGGGTAGAAATATTCTTAGGATATTATTAATTATATCAATATCCTTTATCTCTTTAACAAGTTGATAAATGGATAAAATAATCTCAATGATTTTTTTAAAATAACCATCAATTTTTTGGGTTCATATTTAAATAGTAATATTAATTGTTTAATACTTAAAAATTTACTTATTTTCACTTTTTGTCTCCTTTATAAATATTGGATAACTTTTCATATCACTTTCATATATATTTTATTTCATAAATCTATTGATAATTCATTTTATGAATTTGCATCAGTTTGAAGATTTTTATTTTCTATTTAATTCAATGAAATTGTTGTAGGGTCACTCACTTGTATTCCATGAATTAAAATAGAAAAACATAAATCCAAAGATATCATTAATGTGATATCATGTGGTTCTTCAAGATCTGGTAATTTTATTCATTAAGGAGAATAAATATCTCTCCATTAATAAAATTATCTATACAAAGACATTATCATAATGGATTCAATAAAGAAATAAACTTGTGACTCTAATGCCAATTATTGTAACCAAAATGAATGAAAAACCATAGGAGTGGGGCAATTAGGGTGATAATTATTTTTCATCAAATGGATATTATTTTAATTTTAGTAACAGAAAATTGAACCTATAAAAACTATTCAATCATACATAATGTCCAAATATGAAAATTAAATGTGATAACATAAATATTTTTCTTCATTCTCCAAAAAGAGATATATCAAAGCAATATGCACGAATTATGGTTCAATGTATCAAGGAAATCACTAATCACTATTTTGATTACAATGTTTCGGTAAGTATAACATCAAAACTAAGGGAAACTTCCTCCTTATACGTATCCACACACTATTTCATGATAGTGTTTCAAGAAATTTCAATAAGTCACTTAATATAAACATAATAGAATATTAAAAAAATAATGATGAAGTTATTTATCATTAAATTAAATTCCTTTCAATGAAATCTAAATCTTAAATAGAATTCTCTGTAATAAAAACTCTATTAAGGAAATCACCATATTTTTAGAAGTCTATTTTTTTAATGTGTTATGTTTTTTCACTTAATATGTCATGTATCCTATTTAATCTCTCAAAATTATTAACCCATGATAATATTCGTTCAAATTACAACAGTCATGACATGATTATCCTTCAAATATTTTCTTTTATAGTTTAATTATAAACCATTATCCAATAAAATTTTTCATGTATTTAAAATATACTAAAACTGCCAAATTTTCTATTATTTTCAAAATCACAGTGTAACACCACTTGTTATAGTATAACAAACTTCTATTACTTTTATTCTTAAAAATCATGGCCTGATTTTAATTTTAATATGAAAATTAATTGTGATAATATCTTTTGATATTATCCAAAAAAATAAATTACTATATTTCAATAATTGTAATTTTGAAACCTCCAATCCTGCACCATATTATGATACCCAGTTATATTATATCTTTTAATCTATAAGTAAAATCCCTAAAAACATATTCATCAAATTTTTTTCCTATATACACCATGAGTTAACATTATAGTATGATTTCTATCCATAATTGAATACTCTCTATTACATATTCATATTATTGTATATATTCTATGGTGTAATGACATGTCTCGTACAAACTTTCTAGCCTTAAATGAATCATGACATAGCACACATGAATTGTGGCATGATTTATTCCCAATTATAATTTATTATTCATTATGGAATGAATTTTTGGCATGTACCTTCATCCATAATGTTTAGTTCTCCATATTCTTTCATCCTCAATCCTCATTACAATATAGTACTTAAAATTTATAGTTTATTATTTAATCCATCATTCATTGAAATTATTTAAAAACTATTATGATATGCCCAATTATTTAATAATGTACTTTTATTCCTTCAATACTAATGTTTCCCTAAACCTCATTCAAACACCACCAAACTTATCCCATGCCTCGCCAATGATATTAATATACCAATGTAATGTATGTTTAAAAAACAAAACAAATTATGGGAACAATTTAACAATTTCCTCTTTTAAATCATTATTATACTCTTCAATAACCTTGGTTCAAATTTCCTTTAAATGGGTAATTTATTCCATTTTTGAGATGATAAACCATTGTGGATAGACCTCATCCCATGACCTAATGAAGAAAATATTTGGGTGTCAGAGTTCAATCTAATTATTATCTCAGGTGTATTCCTAGTCAATTTAACCCATAAAATTACTTATGTAATAAAAAATCATATTATTCATGTTGTGAGATGGTTATACACATTAAAACTAAACCATGTTAAATTAAACATTTTCATTATGGTCCATACCCCTAACTTAGTTGGTGAGAAATCAAGATTCACATCCAAGATATATGAGGCTGGATTTATAAAAATTATAAATTTATGATTTAATGTAGTATTATTATAATTGGTTCTATAGTAAAAACCATTAATAAGAAATGTAGTGGGTATTTTAGAATGAACTATAATAGGGAATATTTCAGAATTGTACCTGTGTTTCTTCCTTTCCATATCTCTTTCAAGAAGTACCCCAAGATAATATTTGGGTGAATTTTAAGAAGACATTTGTACCATCCTAAATAATACATTATGTTAAGAGAACACATTGGGGGTCTTCAAGGAAACCCTCAAATTTCAAGGCTTGGGGATCAATCGTAAATATAGGTCCTTTAAATTATTTAGTGGATATGATCCAACTAGACACTATTGGGGCCTCTAGGATATCCATCAAATGTTTAGACCTCTATTCCACCCTAAAATATAATATTTTAGCTCACCCTATAATATAAATATTTTTAGGCTTCCCTAAGAACTTTGGGTGAAAATCTAAAAAAATTTGTTCTTCATGTGTGAGTCTTTTTTTGTGATATATATAAAAAATTGGTATGTTAATATGATTATTCATGTCGTGGATTTTTTAATATAATAAAAATGTATCTAATGATTTATTTAATGGAAGTTGGATTTTTAAAAAGTGCCAATTCACAATCTCTTTGTATATATTTCTCAAATATAGAACCCTTAATTTGGTATGATAGATTCAATAACATTAAAGATGAGTAAATATTGATTTATTTTGATTTTTTTATCATGATTTTTATTTTTAAAATTAATATAAATATATATTTCTCTGTATGTTTGTTTTCAACATATTAAAAATTATTTGGAAATAAATAATAACTGGATTTTAAAACATGACATAATATATTTACTTTTATCTTATAAGTTTAATCAAATGTGATGATGTTATGAAATACTATGATAATTATGGATGTCATAATTTTAATGGGTGTCAATTCTCATTGGATTCAGTCTCATGGATACAAATTCCCATGGATATTAAATTATCATGCACAATATCATGTCATAAATTCTAACAGTTAGATCATTCTGGGATAATAGGGATCAGTTGGGAAAATTTATTTTATCACAAGTAGTATATATATATGTCAATAAGATAATGTAAATAAATAATTTTCACCTAAATATTTTCCATTTATATTTTTTCTATTTATTCTGGATTTCTATTATGATTATACTTCTATTCCCATACTCCATCATTGCAAATATTATTGATACTTTTATTCATCTATTATAAAATATTTCAATTTTGAAATACCTCATGCTTTTAATTGGAGTTTTGATCCTATTTTCCAATATATTATTGGTATGGGCATAATAAAAGATAAATAATGGCCCCTAATCATCTAAAAAGGTTCATATTGATGGGTAAGTATTACTTTTAATGATGAATATTGATAGTTCTATTTTCCATCCTATTTTAATCATTGAAAAAATAAATATATTTATCCTGGATTTTGGATAAAATGACCTAGGTTGAATGATAAAAGTGTAAAATAATGTTTTTATATAAGATTATTCCAAAGTATTTCATTTTCATTAACCCTTGATGAGTAATCATTAATCTTCAGCAAATGAAATGAATCTATTCCCTGGTTATAAAGTAATTATTTTTGAGATTATGATAAAAAAACACCGTCAAGGTCGAAGAAAATATAATAATTAAGGTAGCCTCATATTAAAAGAAATGAGAAAAATGCACCACCAAAAGTGGTAAAATGATTAGAAACTGCATAAATATTTATATATATATATAACTATGCGTAAGTTTTTGTGAGTGATAATGGATAATTGTTGACACACCTAAGAGGGGGTGAATTAGGGGTGGTAAACTTTTAGTAAATTCAATTTTATTCATTTAACCTTTTAATCCTTTTAGAATTTGAACCACTATTTTTGATTAAAACAGATAGATCTATTTTTTCAAATGTAATGAACATATATATCATGAATATAATGAAAAAAAATTGAATAAGTTTTGTTATAAGGTTCATTCCCTCCAAGTAATCTTACTCCTTGTTTTTCTTAGGTTTTTCAATTCATAGATTTACCCTAATGACTCTTATCATAAATATTATAGTGGTTCATTAATGTATCATCCTAAAACTGGTCACACCATATTATACAAGTGTGTTTAGTCATTATATTATATAATTGAACATTCTATGCATCGAAAATATTATTTATACTTGCATCAAACTAGTTTTTCACAAACTCCAACCACTTGAAGTATATCACTAATTCTATCCATGTATGTCACTACATCTAAAAAATTGATTTTCTTCCTATAATAAAAATATTATTTAAATGAATTTATATTATTGATAATAAATAATGTAACTCAAGTATTTCTTTTATTTTCTACTCCCAGTTCTTATTCAGAAACTTCTCACTAGAAACTCTCATCTTAATCATCTCAAGAACACATCCCAACTATACCTTACCTAGAAATTGTACAATAAAAATCATAGATTATCTGAATATTTCTTGAAAATATAACACTAAAACTCTAGGACTTTTCTTACTCACTACATGTAGATCTTTTAAGGTTTTTTCTACTTCTTCTTCTCTTCTTTCTCATTTTTCTTCAACTAACTAGTTCTACCGAGTTAGTAGTTGGATTACTCTTATATTTATATTCTTATTCATCAAAACCCAATTGATATTTATCTCAAAACTAGTTCAACTTCTCATTTATTCTTTACTATAGTATGAAATAGATTCTCCATATTTGTTTTATTCCATGAGATTCATTTATCACTCTCAGCTAATTCACTATAGCATGCCCACATATAGAATTATCTTTAATTTTTTATTTTTATTTTATTTTTCTATAATTTTATAAGTGGATATTCTTATTTTCATAGGGAATTATTAAATCTAAACTAATAGAAATATTTATGAGGAAATTTGAAAGGAAAAACAACATGAACTTTTCCACCCTGTAATCTTATATCTATTATTTTTCACCTATTATCTATTGTACAAAAATCAGCACTACCCCTCACTTATTTTATTTTCATTTCAAAAACTCATTCAAATATTTATCTCTTCTTATCTAAAGTGGGATTCAACTCATTCTTATCAAAATATCTCACCAAAAACAATACTTAAAACATCCATTATGGCTATAGAAAAACGTATATCATATAAATCTTACTTCTTAATATCTTCCTTATTGTAGCATAATAGTTCTCAATAAGACCCATACTAACTCAAAATTAATTCCATACCCTCTAGTAGAAACTTAATACCTACTTTTCTTTATCATACAGTAAAATTAAAATTTTTCATTTTGACATTTAAAACACGATATCACAACACAAGAATCATTACATTCATATTTCAATATTTTTTATCTATAATTTTCTCATTTCATATTTAATTAATTTATTTTAAAATAATACTTACTAGAACTTATTCTCACTTGAATATTATTATTTGAAGTTAGTAAATTATATCATCTAATTTCTTCTTTAATTTAAATCACCAAAACTAAATTTCAAATGTTCTAATTTGAAATTAAAAATATAAATAATTATGATGTCCTCATCTTCCATCTCACTCAGTCTTCATAAAATCATTCTTGTATCATATATTATGAAACCATAATTATGTTTTATAATTAAATTAATGGATTTGGAATAATTATAATTTACTTCCTCTTCAGAATCATTTATTATGGAAACTCCATTTTCATCCAATAGAATTCCTATAATTCAAATAAGTATAAAGACTTATGATGATAGGTAAGTCATACATCGGCTCTAGAAAAACCCTATGCTCAGCTAGATAGAAGTTATATGTGATAAATCAAAGTCATATACTAGGGGATTTAAAGTATTATAATCAAAAATTAATACATTTGAATTCTCACACTGGGGACTTCCAAAGTCATACTCCATCTCAAAACAAGCATGCCTAAGTGTCATCCCTTCCAAAAAAATCAATACTTGAAATTGATAGTCACATAAAAATCAACATCATTCCTTTAAATGCATTCAAAATGGTCATATCCCTAATCATTACAGGTTAATTGGAATTGTTATAAGAAAATCCAAACACAAAAACTTTTCCATTCATAGTATAAGAAAAATACAAAACTCATCATAATTGAATAAAGTTAGTCAATGTAGACTAAATCCATTATTTTAGAAAAGAATTAATATTTTACCTTATGTATTAATCATTCAAACAAATAGACAGAATAAAAAAATGAAAAAGGATAAACATAGATAAAAAAAGAAAACCAAAGGTATAATTTGACAAAAATGAAACTAATTTAAGGTTTTATACCTGGAAAAAAATTAAAATGACAGTTGAAAGAAGAGAATAAGTATTTAGAACTCATCAATTTTATGTTCATGAAAAATGGTATTAAAATTGGGAGTGAGGAGATATTTATGTGGTTAGGGAAGAAAACTGGAGGTCTCCCACTCATAGGCTTCGATCTGGGTGGGAGTAAAGTAGAAGGATGGAGGTCGTGTAGTTAGGAGGATTGGGAAGGATATACCAATGGTTTTTTAAAACTATTGGTATAACCTTACTCTATACCAATAGTTTTAAATAACCATTGTTATAGCCTAAGGTATACCATTAGTTTTACTATAATCATTGGTATACTCATAGAACAAACACACTACACCAACTGTTTGTGTAAACCGTCGATATTTGGGGGCCTATACTAATGATTTTTTCAAACCGTTGGTATAGATCTGTTGGTATAGGTCTATTTTCTAGTAGCGAGTCTTACACCCTTAAAAAAATTAATATGCCAGAATCAACAAGTCATACACTGGCTATGTAGTCTTATGAAATTTTAATTCATACATAATTTCAAAATATTATAAATTTTTATTTTATTATAGAAATTATAGACTTCATCAATTGACATTAGATATTCTTTAAATAAACTATATTCTTTATAAACCTCTTCAAAACACTTTAAGTTAACTTAAATTAATTCTATATATTATAAAAATAATCTAAAAAACCTATACCTTATTTCCATGGAATATTTCTACATGTTAATACTGAAGAAATAGTATTTAAATATACTTCATTTATTTTTTAATTCATCCATAAAAATTCATTATCCAAGTTAATTTAATCACTAATTTTATAATATAACATGTTTGATAACACTAAGATTGTTTATCCACTATATAGCTTCCTCCAACCACTGATCCTTTTTAAACCATTTTCAATACATCTTATAAAAGTAGTATAGCATGAATAGACCATTATTCAACTTCTCCATTATCAGAAATTATCTTTGTCATACAAACAAGATCCCAATTTTCTTATGTGTGGGGATTATCATGTAGTAGCTAGCTCTTCAATTATCCATAAGTTTATGGGTATCTCACTTTATGTGTAGTGGTTGGATACTCACTCAATAACCCATCTTCACCTTTTTATAATTACTATAAAAAGAATCTTGGAAAAAAAATAAAACATTAGCCTATAAGGAACCTCAATATTCTCCATTGGATTTGTTATCTATTTCATATACCATAATACACTCTAAAAGTAAATGTAATTATTTTCCCCTAAATTGACAGTAAATATAAATGGAGGAAAATTATTCTCCCCCTTATTAACACTATGAGTACTAGGGAAGGTTTCTCATTTCCAACTAACTCTTCTAATTTTAATAAAAAAATCTTCTCCCCATTTGTTCTCTTCATCTTATTGAGAGAGCAGACTACTTTCACATGAGATAAGAGTGTCCTATAAAATTATATGCACAATGTGTAATAAACTAAACAACTCTAAGTATACTTGGTTTAGATTGGTATTGAAAAAAATGTGTGAATTGAGAAAAAAAATCCAAATATAAATCACAATGTGATTCCAACTCAACCTTTCACGTATTCAAGTGATAATAAAACAGATCTATAAATAAATATTTAAAAAAGAACTCAGTTTAATAAACACATAAATATTTTTCAAGTGAAAGGTATTTACTTTAAATATTTTGTTAGATTATAACTCATACTTGATGACCATAATCAATACAAGTTAAAATAATATCGAGAGAAAGAAAGTTAAACAATAATATTTATTTTTTGTAGGGGTTGTCCCAATTCAATATTTACCCAAAAAATGATAATTTCTAGTAGCCTACGCCTTTTAGATATTCTAAAATAGATCCGCCTTGATGTATTCTCTAAAATCATATTTATTATATTAATTGATAATGTATATAATGGATAATTATTCCATGTTTTATAAGCATTATATCTTTTAACATTTCTCCCTTTTTAATATTCACTTTTGATTCCCTTTTCTATGAAATAGAGCAAACAAAATATTGGTATAAGATATACTTCCATCAGCACTTAAATGTAATAAAGGGGGATAATAAATTTTTATCAACCCAAAAACTCCTTTATTTAAAGCTCTAATGTGTTTGGATCTCTTCATGATTTCTTCACTCATTATTTTACAAGTCTATCAATTTTTTGTTAACACGGGTTTCTCTCCATCTTTGGATTTATTTATAGTTATAATAGGATTTTTCAATTCAAAAAATAATTCAATTTAATTCTTGTTTTATTTATACATTATTTTATCCTCTTCCAATGGATCAGACCTTGTAACTTGAAAATATTTTGGTACACACTTAGAATTCTTTTTCAATGTGAACTCCTTCCATCAAGTAATAGATTTAGAACTTGAATCCACTAGTGCTTTCTCTCTGATTTTCATTTTTCTATTAAAAATAGTCATGAATTTGGTATCCATGTGTACCAAAAAGTTTCACTTTACACACACCTATTTATTAGTGTTTAGGTTACCCTTTTTGGGAAGTATTTCATACTCTTCTTTTGGTTTTTCAACTAATATTCCAATCCTACTCTCTATCTCTATCTCTCTCTTGGAATAACTCATTTTTTGTTGATTTTAATTTGATCCCTTATTTATTGAATTATATATATATATATATATTTAAATAGTCCATATATGGAATAACTTTCAATATTATAGTAATATATACCTTGTCTTGATATTTACATCGAATTTCTTTTCTGACTTCATGGGAGTAGTCTTTTTTTATTCTATCCCAAGGAAGACTTGTCAACTTTTCAAACCTTCTTATTTCTATATTGTGATCTTATTTTCATGTCATGATGATACTTGTTATTGGTAGATACATACCACCAATCATCATAAGTGTGACCATATTTTTTGGATCTCTAAAAAAAATCCTCCAGACAACTAAATATATTATTAAGAGATAGATTTCAATTTTTTGTGAGGCTTACTTTTTTATAGTAGGTTTTTTATGAACTTCATATCCACTACCCCTTGAATAAGTCCTTATAATACATTTTTATATTGAAAAGATATTCAAAAACAACGTAAATTTTTTTATAAACATCTAGAATCACCAAAAATACCTAATAAACCACTTTATTTTTCTTGTAGGTGTAATATTTCCATGTTTTTTTATTTTCTATTTTTGGGTCAAAACCCCAAATTTTTTGGGCTCAATTTTGGGGATACACTTATATAATATACTCACATAAACCCTTGATACAATAGTGGTTTTTTTTAATTTTTAGTTATCCTTATTTGTATATTTTTTTAATTTAAATCTATAGAAATTGTTGTGATAGAATTCATATAACCAAATTCAATTGATTATAGGATACCTTTCACTATAAGTCAGAGGTTGATGCTTCTATAAATGACATAAATAACTATTTACCATTTATATGGGTCCATTTCTAGGAAACAAAAATCTTATAAACTTTATTGGAATCTCTTTTCATCTTAGTAAATTGGGAATACCAAGATTGTGTAGCTTCTAAATTTTTCAATTTCACTTACATATCAAGGAACTTCATGTGGGGAGTATACTTATTAGCCTCAACTTAAATAAATATTTATTTTAATTTTATTTTAATACTTACAAATTTATCTGCATTCATCTTACTATTTTCTTGGAAGGTTTTTTCAATACCCTTATCTCTTTTAGATTTAATCTCCAATTAAGCATTCTTGATGCCTAGATCAGTTTTATATGACTCTTCTAATACATGGGTATTTTCCTCAATGATTTTTTTAAGTTTATATATATCATCATGATTAGATTTTAATGTATTATTTTTATTAATTTATATATTTTTCTCTTTATATCTAAACTCTTTTATGGGAGAGTTTCATTTTTTCAATTGTCCAGCTAATGAGCTTTACATTAATTAAAAATCATCCAATAACTATGATTTATCATCATATAGATCCTATATTACTTCAAATAAATGTATGAAAACTTCACCTAGTATTTTATATATGTATTCAAGAACCTCAATTTAGAGGTATTCAATATATTTTACAAGGCCATACTTATCAAAACATTTACTGTATTTATTAAATGAATTAACGTAATATATTTTATACAACACTCGCCATTCTGACTACCATAAGTTAATGGTGATTCCTTATTCACTTTAGATTATTTTTATTATTTCTTTTACTTTTTATTTTTATTGTTTCTAATATTTTTTTATAGAAACATCCACATTTTCTATAAAAATAATAGAAACTCTTTATTAAAACTGAGAATATTACTTTTAAAATATGTACTTCATAAAATATTCTGATAAAAACACCTTGAACTTATAGATAGTAGATATTTGACACCCTATACACATTATTCTAAATCTGATGCTATAAACATGTACTTTACATACTTTATTTGATAATATCTATAAAATCCTTGATATAACTATCCATACTTATGAAATAAAAAAAAGTTTAATATCTTACATCTAAATGGTCTTTTTAGGTTTAGAGATTTAGGGAGTTAGGAAACATCATAAAATAATAAATACCATATTCTATGTATAAAATGGTGATTTTTTCCAATATATAAAAATTATTAATCTATAAATAGTTTTCAACATCTCTCATAATTTCTTTTACATGTTCTACCCTTCTAAGCTTGTCATGTGTACTAATTTTCTTCACAACCTATGTAAATGGAAACATAAGAAGAGTGATCTCAAATTATTAGTAAGGGAAACATATAAATAAATAAATCATGTCATAAACATGGAATAGATATTATGATAGGAATAGATAAACATCATAAATCCATAGTCAACTTGAAGCTGGGAACATTCTATATCCATGAAAATAAATTAAAATAATGATATCAATAATAATGATCTCATACGAATGGAATAAATAATATCAAACATCAAAAAACTAATTTCAAGGCCTTATTACAAGGCGCTTTACTTTTCCTAAAGACCAAAGTCAAGATATCTGGAGAAATTAGGAAGGCATACACTAAATACCCAAACTTATTTCGTTGTATATTACCTTTAAATGAATTAAGGGTCTATATAATTTTGGTTCGCACCTGCCAACTAACAAATTCTAATGGATTCAACATAATATTCATCAATAAATTTTAAACCATTACCTAAGGAACCTCTCACTAAATAAAACTATATTATATGTATAATGAGAAACAAAGAAATAAAAGAAATAATAAACTTGTGTTAGTAGTCAATTTTTATCAATAATTTCAATACTTTACCCATGTCAATATAAGGGATAACCTAATCATAACCCATCTAGAGAAATAAGTTGGATAGTCAAATAGTACATAGTTAATTTTCCATTAATTGTCCATATTTGAATGAAAAAATATGGAATGCCCATATATGTATCCATGTAAATAGAATAAAAAAATCTAGGTGAAAAAAAATCTAATATGAATTATATAAAATGTTATTTTCACACTTTATAGAGATATGAGTATATGACTAAGTTAATATTGGAATGACATGATAATAATCCATCTAATGAAAGATAGTGAATGATTTCAAAAGAACATATCCCAATAGGTGAGAAAAATATGCCAATGGGTTTATGTGATAGGAATGTATATCCCAAGAAATAATGATAAAATACTAAATAATACAATAAAAGGGTATAATGTACCAAAATATGAAATAATTTCAAGATAATGATCATAAATTAATGAACGAAAGTTGAGTTACCAAAAATGAATACTATTGGGGATATAAAATAATTAATAGCCACTTGAATAAGGGAATGTGATTTTTATAGTAAATCTAATTAAATAAAAATAGTATGATAAAAATATATCCATTGGGATTAAATACACCATATAAAGAAAACATGGTGTGTAAAATGGATTATGTATCAAAGAATCAGAATTGAGACCAAGAAAACCATTACGGCTATAGAATATTTTGAATTAAAACCCCTTGAAATAGAGAGATTTCATTTGAACTTCAAATGACATGATTAAAATATAAATATTAATATGATAACTCAAATAGGAAATATATACCCCACATAAATGAAATTAGGTTCAAAAATTCAATTCTTATCTTAATGAAGGAAAATTTAGATAAAAACTATTACAACCTTTGGAACAGTAGAACAAAAATATTATGAGAAGGTTAATATGAAAAAATACATTGAATATCATGAAATATAATAAGATAATGGAATAAATATTAAAATTTGGTGGTAATTATGTCATATAAATGAAACTATGGTGTATAACATAAATATGTCTCAATGAAAGGAAATTGAGACTAAAACCCTTACCTTATTTAATTGCATAGTTTACCACACCTTAACCCCCTATAAAACAAACATGTCTAAATTAAAATAATATTTTAGGACCTTAAATATAAATATTACCCTTTTTTAATCCTTATTATAATTTTTTATCAGGATTACATTAATTAGTTATAATGTATTATGAACATCAGGGGTTAATAACTTTAATCGTTTTGTACATGTTTAATAATTTTGATATCATTGACCATAATTTGATACCAAGTGTATTATTGATATATAATTCAACTTTATATAATATATATAATTTATATTTATTTAAAATTTTCTTATTTAATTCCATATGTTTTTTCATTAAGTTATGTAAAACTAAATTTATAGCGTCTTATTTTGGTAATTTTTGTTGTTAGGGATCATTTATTAATAAAAAATAATATACCTTATATATATTTTAAGAAACAATAAAGTGATACTTATTTGTTTATTAAAATATAATAATTTCATTATTTATTTGTCCTTTAATGTATTTTAAATCATTTTTCATATAGTTTTTCAAACTGAACCAAACTTAAATACACTTAAACTCGATGGGTGAGTATCATTAAGGAGGTGTTTATTTTGGCGTAATATCATTAAAATAGAAGAAAAATGATATTAATTGTATTTTTTTTATTTTTTAATCATATTTTAATATGATTTTATAAATAATTAAATTCTAGAAGAAAAATGAAATAATGATTCTTCGACGAGGTGGTAGTCTACACATAGGCATGATTGTCATTCGTTTGATTTTATAAGTGGACAAAAATGAGTAAAGGAGGTTTGTAAAATTAATATAAAAAATATTAGTATACCAATGATACTAAAGTGATCATATAATTATGGTGATATTATATTTGGAATAGTAATATTAAGAATAAAACTTAAGAAGGAGATAATATGTGCGTTAAAGACTTCGTCTTTTCTTAGCATACTCCTTAGAATTGAAGGGATTAGGATAACTTAGTGCGACCCGGGGATTTAAGAAGTTGGATTTCATATGGTGGGATAAAAATATAAGATTTTAGAAGATTAATTATAAGTTGAATTACATCTTTAAAGGGTGTAGTGGTATCCTTTTATAAGAGAAGAAAAGTGGCACTTTTGGAAACACTCATCATTTTTCAATAATGTCATTATACTATTCCAAAATCAATGGCTCCAAAGTTTTGAAATAATTTTTTTTAGTTTTATTATTGTTTATAAATACTCAAGCAAGGATTTAAATATATGTTTTAAACATGGTGTAGGGTCTTTACCATTATGTTTTTACATTTTACTCCTTTATTTTTAAATTAGGTATCTAGTTTTTAATAAATTAATTTTATAATTTATTAAAAAAAAATAACCCATAAAAACAAATTTGGGGTTTAGGGAACTAAATTTACCCTCTATTATTAAAATTAAATTTCTCAAATTTATAAAATTATATTTTAAATTAAAATGCATAATGTGTAAAAACAGTTTTGATATAAAAATGATATTTTTACCATTATGGATTCTTAATACTATTTAGTATTTGTTACCAATAAAATGAGTGTTAATATATAAAATATTTTTATACATAATATTTGATTTATTATTTAAATAAGTTCAATTTAATTGATTCGATAGAAATTCCTTGATATTAATAAAATAATAATCTTAAAATAATTGTTTCACCACTATTGTGGTAATTGAAATTAATCCTAATAATCTATATTTTATACCTAAAAATTAAATTGGTAATTTTTAATAACATGAACATTATTATCTCAAATATAATAATAATTTTTATAAAATTAATTTTATATGTGTAGGGAAAATAATTCTAGCATTAGCGCATGTAATGTGTAAAAACCTATTTTTAATATAAGTGTTTTTTAAAGCTTAAAGTTTATGTATAAGAACAAATAATCAATTATAATAGTTATAATTATATTGAAAATATTATAATTGTTCAAATAGTATTTATTTGATACTAAGATAAATTCAAATCCTAATTTCCCCATGTGTAAATTTAAATAAAGAAATAGATGAAAAATAGTTTTTTATAAAATATTTCATGGTTTTATAAAATGATATTGATGGGTTTTATAAATTTAAAATAGTATTTTTAAATTATTTATTTTAAATTAAAAATATGTATTGTATATGTAAAAATGGTTTCAAAAACTTATTAGTTAAAAATCAGTAATTTTCACCATTCACCTAAAATCAAATTTTTTTAGAAAAAAATCTTAAAAAGTATTACTAAGATAATTTTGATATGGTGAATAAAATAAATGAGGTTTATTTTATCTAATTAAAATTAAAATATTTAAAATTTTATCTTTTAATGGAAATGAAAAATTTAAAGAAAACTATTTTTATTTCAAATTCCCCTTTTCAATATTAACTTATATTAACTATTTTCTTCTAATAGTGATGATTTTTAATTGATTACAATATTAGGTTAATTACTAATGATATAATAATATGTTGTGGTTTATTTAAATAAATTTTTATGTGAAGGGTAATGTAACATCCTGCCCCTACTCATGGGATTAGGAAGTGATAGGTGTGATGTTGGCCTTTCATGAAATCCCTAAGACGCTAAAGGCAGGAAATAAATGTCAAGGGATTTATAAAAATTAGGGGATGATTTTCTCTTTAAAGATAAAAAACCAAACAAATATAAATATAAACAAGAAAACCTATATATAATTAATGAGTACATAAATAAAATCCATCACAAACCAAAACTGAAAGTCAAAATCAGAGTACAGGATGAATCAATGGGACATAAAAAAAAAGGAACCACGAGATGATAAAACCCAAAGACACCAAAGACACTAACAAACAACTCCCAATCTACTCCAAGCTCCAAATACACATTCCAAGAACAAGGTATCAAGAAGAATCACTAAAGAACTCGGATACATTTCCTTTAAGTATGTCTTGATATATTACATCTGAAAATGCACCATAGTGCCCAAGCAAGGGGTGAGTTTAAAACTCAATAGAATTTCCCCCAATGACTTCTCAAATAATTCCACTAGGATATAACTTGTTATTATATTTATATAAAATATTATAAAAAAATTAATGTAGTTTATACCAAATCTAAAATAGTCTTCAATAGAAATAAATCAAACAAGCCTTTAAATTCATTTATCAAATTCTATTAGGAATAATCGTTACTCACATCCACACATACACACATGCATGTAAACCATTTACCTCCCCAAACTCATGAGTGGTGAGACATCCTTTTAACAAGCCATTACGTGGTGAACCATTTTTATGGGAGAAAATTCATGCCCTTATCCATCCATTTTTGACAGGGGAAACATCATGCCCTTATTTATCCTAAATAAACATGAACACACACCCACCATGTATGCCAAAATACTTGAAAAAATATTTCAAAAACCTTTTCATTCTTTAAAACCATCTCAACAAACATTTTGCACGAATCAAAACTAAACCATTATATTAAAATCATCAACCAAAATCACTTTCCACAAAACCCAAAAAAATACACAATTTCCATAAAAACATCACTAAAGTGGTTTCCATCAAATCACACAAGGGTTTCGAAACATTTTAAATAAATTAAATCAATTTGAAACCAAACCTTCATGTTTTAATCAAAAGGATTCGAGATAAAAGAAACTTACCTCTCAAAATTTTGTGAAAACGAAGAATGGAACAACAAATTCAAAAACCCATCTTGAAACTCCTAGATTCAACCTTATATATTGTTCCCTTCAACCAAAAAAATCATATATCATAAAGACTGATATTATATAGAATAATATATCCCGAATGTGTTATATATATTAATCCAATAGAGTGAGAATCCTTTAATATAATAAGAATGATGATGAATCAGTACTTACTTGTGAGTCTAGATCTTAAACGGGCTTCAGATTTCCTAAACCATTATCCCGGATCAAAGTGAATCACATTTTAATCCATGGGATGAATATAATTCCATGTTATGGGATCATTAGGTGAAAAAATAGACTTAAAAAATTGATTCAAATTAGATCCATGATTTTTAGATCTGAAATTTCATTATACATGGTTAGGGAGAATAGTTATGAAAATCATTCCATAAACATGCATGATATATTTCCTGAATCAATACCTCACATATTTGGCATGCATGGTTAAAAAAACTATGTGTCAACCATGCTATTCCCCTTATTCCAGCTTTTCACAGTTACTCCTGGGAATCTACATGGTTTATCCAAACCATGTGTGAACTGTGTGCCTTCCTAGTTACAATTGGTTTCCCTTACATGGTTTCTTAGAGGTGTTTCATGGTTTCTACTAACCATTCTCAAACTTTACACCTCTAGAAAAAACCACCAAAACAAGACAAAACTCCTCCAAACCTCCTGAAACTTAACCTGAACATTATATATTCTTAAAATACATAAATAAAGGGTTGTGTAACTAAAACCAAGGGTGATACATTCTCAATACCATTGGTCTTTCTATCCCTGGAATGTATAAAACTCATGTTTCCATGGAAGAGTTCAGGACATTTCTCCAACAGTTCCTTTTCACACACCCACTTTTCTTTACAAATCAAACAATGTTTCCATAAAACCCATACTAGACCAATGAATTTCCCATGAAAGAATTTCTCCTACCCATCCATAATTTGTAACAGTAAATAAAATAATATATAATTTTTCTCTAGGTCAGTGTGATCCCATCGAATCACATTGTCAGGATCTGGTTGATACTTCTTCAATTGAGATACATGAATCACATTATACACTAAACTGAACCTTGGTGGAAATCCAACTGATATTCCACCTCACCAACCAATTCAATTATCTCAAAAGGGACTATAAAATGAAGAGATAACTTTAACTTCTTATCAAAATGTTAATTCCCAATAATTATATAGATTCTCGAGAACACATGATCACTCACCTTGAATGACAACGACAATCTATGATGTTCTTCATAGGATTTCTGAAAAATCTAATCCATCTCCATTATCTTTATGATCAATTGAATATTTTTCATTATCTATTTCTCAAGGCTTGGTCTAACCAGTTAATTATAACATTTTTCCACCTAAAAAATTAGAATAATAAGTACACTCATATAATGCTTCAAAAGGATTCATATTTATAGATTCTGGATAACTATTATTTTGCGAGAACTCCACTAACAGTATGTGGTCCTTCTATGAGCCATGGAAATCTATAATTAAATCCCTAAGAATATAATCTAATGTTTGTGCCATCCTCTTATATTTTTCATCCATTTGAAGATGATATATTGTTTCATAGTCAACTGAGTCCCAAGATATTTCTTGAAGGACTTCAAAAAATGAGGTGTAGACCTAGGGTATCAATTAGATACAATTGAGACTGGAATTCTATGCCTCTTTAAAAATTATTTGATATAGATTTTGGAAAATTCCTCCACCATATGAGATTCATGAATTGGGATAAAATGAGATGACTTCATGATATGATCCATAATTATCCATATGGCATCATATTTACAAACCATCCTTATGAGACCTATCACAAGATCTATATTTATATGCTCCCATTTCCAAATGAAAATAGGTAAAGACTGTAACATTACCACTAGTTGATGGTCCTCCGCCTTGACCTATTAATAGGTGACGCATCTTAAAACAAACTCCACCACTACCATTTTTATGTACCTCCCAAAATCTTTATTTCATTTCTATATAAATCTTTTAAATGCCTAGTTGAAAAGACCATTTTTAATGATGGTAAGTGTTAATTGTTTTTTCCAGAGAAACCAAATATACCATGATCTAATATCTAAACTACAAAACTGAACTCACATATAGCTTCCATCCCTCATTGGTCTCCCCACTATTGAGTTTTTCCCACATAGAAAAATATTCAAAATTGGATATTTGAGCCTCTTTCATGGGTTGAACCATATTAAGGGAAAATGAAACAAGGAAGAAAATTTCAACATCACCCCAGTCGGTACAATCTAGGTACATGTTTTCTATAACTAATCTAAAGCTTCTATAACTAACTGCTTATACAACTTCCTGCTCAATGAATCCTTCACCAAATTTTCTTTACCCAATATATACATCAGGTCAAAGTTGAACATTTTAAGGTATTACATCCATATTATTTTCCTTAGATTCAAATATCATTGTAATAAAATGTGTTTTAATCTCTTATAGTCTATAAACACCATAAATTTCTCACTAGAGGGATAATTATATCAAGCCCTCAAATCATGGACTAGCATAGCTAATTCCAAATCATTTGTCATGTAGTTATTCACATGAAACTATAAATTACATGATCTATAAGCAACAACATTATCTCCCTACATGAGAACACACCCCAACCCATATCTTGAAGCATCACAATACACCATGTAGCCTTATCCAAATTATGGAGTGGAACGGATAGGTTCTTATGTAAGTCTAACCTTAAGTACTTGAAAGGATTTATGAAATTATTCATCCCACTGTAAAGGAATGTTTTTTGTGTCAAAGAAGTCATTGGTAATTCGAAAAGGGAAAATTCACATATAAAACATGTGTATTATCCTATCAATCCAAAAAAACTACATATCTCAAAGATATTATTTAGTGGTTTATAATAGATAAAAACTTATGTATTTTACATATCTATAAAAATCCCTTTTTCAGAAGTGACATGGCTAAGGAAACATACGTATTATATCTAGAAATCACACTTCTAAAACTTTCAATACTAATGATGCTCTCAAAAAATACCCAACATTATTTCCAAGTGTTTCTCATGATTTTCCTTTGTCCTAGAATACACCAGTATATTAGCCACAAACACCACCATAATGTAATAAAGATACCTTTGAAATATATAATTCATAAATTCTATAAAGATGTATGATGAATTCATAAGACCAAAAGACATAACAATGAACTCATAATGGACATATCTACTTCTGAAAGTCATTTTTGAAATATATTCTTTTTGAACCCACAATTATTCATATCCTTAATGTAAATCTATTTTAGAGAACAACTGGGATCCCCTCAATTGGTCAAAAAATAATCAATGCATGGAATAGGATACTTATTATTTATCATAACTTATTTAATCTTATGATAATCTACAAAAAATCCGAAGATTTGCATATGCCTTCTTCACAAAGAGAATTGGTGTTACCCACAAAGACATACTCGGTTGGATGAAACCTTTACATTCCATATCTTACAATTGATCCTTTAATTCCATCGATTCTTTTGGTTCCATATGATAATATGGAAGGGAAATAGGATTTTTCCTTAGTAATAGATCAATTGTAAACTCCATTTCCTTTTTGGGTGAAAACCTTATGAATTTTTATGGTAAATTGTCAGGAAACTAATCCACTATGGTTGGAAAATCTCTACTCCTGATCTTATCTACCAATTCCAAATAACTTTTTTGTAAACTAGTAATATATTTCTCCAAATAGTGGTATCAATGGTCCTTATATACTTGAATCCACTACCCAATATCCTTAAAAGATATTTATAACACCATTAAATGATTTGAAACTCGCTTATTTTGTATAAAAATCTATATGGGCATCAATTTTTGTTAGACAGACCATTATAAGAATAAATTCATAGACATCCATATCTATCATAAAAAAATCCCATTAAAACTCAGTCCCATTTATTTTTATCAAACATTCTGAACATTTCAAAGCTTGACATTCTCATTGTCCCAAATGTGTTTGGAGTTCCAAAAAAGAAGGCATCATCTCAACATGTGAACCCAGAATATCAATAGCACAAGAAATAATAAATGAATGGGATGTGCTAGTATCAAACAAAGATTAAATAAGGGTATAATTAAAAATAATCTTACCTATCACCATTAAAAGTCATGATTGATCATCCATGATCACTTTATCAGGTTCATATAATTTATTACTTGCTTCACATTTCTCTTTGTTACCTTTTTGATATTTCACTGGTTGAGGAGTCATGGTGTTCCTAGAATAACCATGGATTTCTTAGTTCTTCCAATGAGATACACTCTTCTTCACTCGTCCCAAAGAATCATACAATGCCTAAGAATCATGTGATGTGTCCCAAGCACCTAACCTTGGAGCACAATGACAATAGAATTCAAGATGTTCCATCTTGTTGCAGTTATTACATGCTCTAGGTGGTGTCATACAATCTATCTTGATATGATCTAAGTAATCACATTGGAAACATCCCTTATTATTTTTGGGTATTGGAGGTGAGTTAACTAATCAAATGGTTTGAGTCTAAGGTACCCCATCTCCTTGAGAATAGGTTTCACTCTTACTATTTCTCTTAGTGTTAGAGTTCCCACTTGTTCTCAGGAAGACAGTCATATTTCCTCCACTTAGATTTCCAATAGTGTCTTCTATTTTTATTATCTATCTATTCAAAATCTTCGTAAAATTCATAATATAGAAGAAAGATAGAAAATAAATAGTATTTGGTTACAATACCAACTCAATAATTTAAAAATACTAAAGGATTCTTTGGACCAACTGTTGGTTTACTTGTGGATCAGGTGCAACCAAATTCTCAGTAGCCACTTTTGGTTGATTTATATTATGTGTACTTGGTTCCATTACCTATAAAAAAATGAATCTCATTTAGTCTCATATTCTATAAACTGAAGGCTTATCAATTTCAAATTTACCACATCACACATATCATAAAAAGGGTTTAAAAATTTCAATAATTTTTTCTTTCAAACCATTTTTTAAAATTCTATCATGATTTTTGAAAATCAAACCATTTTGAAATATTTTTAAAAATAAACACTTTTCATCACATCATAAATAATTTACCCAAAATGAATTATAAAATACTATTAGTAAGACATTATTGTCAATCCATTACATGAATCTCCCATTGGTTGAACCCATGATGATGAGATAACAACTCCTAAAAGTGTCTCAAAACACTCGTTCACTCAAAATTCTTGGTAACTTGAAGTTCAAAAAAATAATTTAGCTACACCTTTTTATGACTTAAATTTAAAGTTCCTACAATCCTAATCCTTTATAACATCCCAAATAATGGACTAAATAACTAATACCCTTTATAACTAAAGGACTAAACAATTTGATACAATTTGTGACATCCCACCCCTCCTCAATGGATTGATAATTTAGGGGTGTGGTAATGGGATTATGTGACATCCCCAAGACACCAAAGTCTAGAAATTAATTACAAGGGCTTAAAAACTATTGTGAGACAATTATCCCTTTGATGATAAACAATAAAGATAATCATAAACAACCAAACCTATATATGATGCATGAGTACAGAAATAAAAGCCAAAAAAAACAAACCAAATGTCAATATCATAGTACAAGTGGAATCAATGTGACATAACCAAAGGAACCCAGAGATAAAAAACTCCAAAGATACCAAATAAACCAACAAAAATATCCTAAACTTATCCAAGCTCTAATTCCACATGCATGGATAAAGGTATCAAGAAGCATCACTAAAGAATTGGGATACCTTTCCTTTACATATGTCTTGATATATAACATCTGAAAATGAATCATGGTTCCCAAGAATAAGGTTAGTAGAAAACTTAGTAGGATTTCTCTTATGACTTCCCAACTCATTCCACAATTATAGAACATTTTAACACATTTATATAAAACATTTTAAAATAATTTAAATTGGATTGTAACAAATGAAAAATAGTTTTCCATAGAAATCAATCAAACAAGTCTTTAAATCCATTTATCAAATTCTATTTGGTATACCCATTACACTCATCAACATATACACATATGCATGTCAACCATGGACCTCTATATACTCACAAATGGTGAGTCACCCTTTCACCTAGAAATCACTTGGTGAACCATTTTTATGGGGGAACATCATGCCATTATCCCTACCATTTTGAATGGGGAAACTCCGCACCATTTTTGTCCCAAATACACATTAAAACACACCAACCATATATTCCAAAACATTTCAAAAACATTTAATTATTTAAAACCATTTTAAAAAACATTTTTCTCCCACAAAAACTAAACCATCATTTTAAAACCATCATTTTTAATTCATGAACCAAAATCACTTCAACAAAACCGAACCAATTTTCATAATTTCTAAGATAACAACGCTAAAGATTTTTTCATCAAATAATACAAGGATTTAATAATAATTTTAATAAATTAAAGGAATTTGAAACTAATGCTTCATGTTTTAGTCAAGAGGATTCAAGAGATAATCCACTTACCTCTCAAAAAATAGCGATAAAAAAGAACATAACAACAACTTCAAAATACCATCTTGAAACTCCTAGATCCAACCTTAGATCTTGTTCCCTTAAAAAATCATATCTCATCAATATTGATATTAAAAATTATAAATCCATCCCAAATGGATTCTATATATGAATCTAAGAGATCGTGAGAGAAACCTTGAATCTAAGAAGAATGATAAAGAACAAGCACTTAACAATGAATCTAGATCTCAAATAGGCTTTAGATCACCTAAACCTTTCTCCCAAATCAAAGGGAATCACCTATTAAGCCTTGAGAGGAAGTGGAATTTTTTTATGGGGGTATTGGGGGAAAACAAGGCTTAAAAAATAATTCAAATTATACCCATGATTTTTGGATCTAGAATTTCATGGTCTGTGATTAGGGAATATGATTAGAAAAACTATGTGATAACTATACATGAGATACTACCTCAAGAAACTCCTTGAATTGTTTTATTTCATGGTTAGAAAAAAATTCAACTGTTCTATTCCTCTCAGCAAAGCATTGCAAAGATTCTCCTGGTAATCCACACAGTTTGGCCAAATTGTACACTAATAGTATAACTACCCAGTGACCACTTGTTTCCCTTGCACATTTTTCTAGAGGTTTCGTATGGTTTTTACAAACTATTTGCAAAATATATACCTCTAAAAAATCCTCCCAATCATGCCAAAACTCCTCCAAACCTCCTAGAACTTAACCAGAACATTATATATACATAAAATTCAAAAATAAAGAGTTAAGTACCTAAAATCAGGGGTTCTACCGGTAATTTATCAAATACATTGACTTATTTAAACATAATAAGGATTTTTGGGTGTTACATTCTCCCCCATTAATTTAATTATGTCCTCAAAATTTGACTCATTGGATCAGAGTAATTTTTATAGGGAATGTAAAATTAAACATACACCACTAGATGATCGTGGATTTATTTAGGATGTGGAATGTGATTTATTTATATGAAAAATAATTGTAATATCTTTATAAGGAGATATAAACCTTTACTATTTTCACATAGAATTCCACTAAGGGATATAGATCTAGATCTATATGGAATAAATTCCCAAAACCTTGAATATGATTTATATGATAATCATACCATAATGATTTTTTATTTATTACTCAATATCCAGTAGTTTTTTGAAAATTTATATGACATAGTACGTTAAAAAATATATAGTGAAAAATCGCTATATGATTCATTAGTAGTATTTTCATTGGATTTTCCTTATTCTCATGGTTTTTGGTGAATATTTCCCTCATTGTCCCTTGGATTAGGACATTGTGTCTCATAATTCCCAACTCTCTTGAAATTGAAGAAATTTTTTTAGCTTCCTAATTTCCCTTACACTTGTGAGTTTAATAACCTTTATCTTCACAATTATAGAATTTAACTATACCTTTAATGAAATTTTATCTATGTTTTTTCCTAAATTTTTTACATATTTGAAATTAGATCGTATTTCCTTCCTCATATTCATCATTTGATCTTTCATGCGACTCTATATTTCTATTCCTTTGTGTGTTTGGAACTTTTACTATGTTCACATTTTTAATCATATTTTATGATAGTTTGTTTGGCATAATAATATGTTTTCTCACACCAACTCCCACTTTGATGGGTTATCTGTTAAGGTAATCTTCTCAATATCTCTAACACACATGGTTCCTTCTAATTACATCCATTTATATAACTAAAATATTTAACATTAGTAAAAATAATTATAAGGGAATTATTATAAATAACCATAAGAATATTTAACCACAAAATATCTCACATTATAAAACTATTATGATAAACTATAGTACTTATAGCTTAACTTGTATTATACTTGGTTCAATCTCTATCACTCTCATTTTAACATATATCATTATTGGTTCAACCTAGGTTACTTTGGGTTGGGTGATCTCATATTTATTAACCTAATCCTTAAAATAGAGATTCAAAATTACCATGAAAATTCTTAAAATATTATAAACCCAATAATAATTGAAATCTATGATCTCAAAATATAACTTCTCCTTACTCAAACAACATTAGTCTTTCTTACAATCATATACCCAAGTATGTATATACCCTAATCATATACTCTCAATAACACACCTTTCCCAAAACCTATTTGAATCTCTAGGACATTAAACTACTATTAGATTATATATTCTTATAAAAAGTAAATCTTCTTGTAACCCTAAAATGGTATTAACCACTAGTTCATACACAAGTCACTCTATATCATAATATAAAAATGAGATAAAATTATCTAAAAATATCATGAATCAATTATTAATTACCAGGTTACCAATAATATCTAACTTACTTATTAAAAATCAATCCACCCTTTATTATCTCAATGTCATGTGTATATTAAACATAAGAGTTATCAATACCTAAATAATTTGTTCTCAAATAATTATCCCAAAAAAAAATTTGTTATAAAAAAAATTTCAAGGTTATTAATACCATTTAATAAATTTCACCATATCATTAAATTAAAAATACTGAATAATAATCCTTATATGTTTTACATAATCCTCATATATTTTAGATTATACCAGAATATCATTTATAAATATCACTCACTTATGAAATTAGCTATGATTTTCAAGAAAATATCAAACTCACTACCTTAAGTAAGACTAGAAAAATCACATTTTCTATCATAACTAGAATATAATAAAAATATGAACCATTTAAGTATTCTCCCTTATTTGTTTATAAGAAATAATGGTTTCTATATACATACCATTATCATCTTCATATTCATGCTTATTTTTCAACCAAATACTAAAACCAAATTGGTTATTATAATATTTGATATATAAATATGAAAATATCAATCTAAATATTTCTACCCTTATGAAACCCTTTATTAATATTTTTTACTTTTGGAATAACCAATGAATCCCTTATTCAATCGTTCTTTATTCATGGAAAATTTTATATTAGTTTCTATAATCTAATTAGTTAACATTATTCTTAAATATTTCCTAATGGTTTGGAAAGATAATTTGATTTACCAAGGAATATCCCTTGGGAGTGTCATTTCCAGTTGTTCAATCTTAGGCCCACTCATCATGCATCCAAGTGATGATTGATTCAATGGTCAACCATACATTTTGGGGTTGATAATACCTAGTTGAATTTTTGCCACATCTTCATCCACTTTCCAATATGAAGAGAGGTATTTTTTCTAGGAAAAATCATATAATAACTATTTAAAAATAACATCCATATGTTATCTGATACTTATAATTATTCTAGGGGTTTTCACTAAAGTTTTTTTATATTTATCCCCAAATAAATTTTTTATTATTTCCTTAACATTAAATCATATACTTATCCCAAAGGTTTATTTATACCTTTGAAATTATTATCAACCTTGACGTATAAAATATCCTAAAAAATATCCTAATCTACAAAGTCTTTTAAACATTTCCTTTGATACAAATTGTGATACCATGGAACTATGCTTCTATATTTTATGTTATAAACATGTACTTTACAAAATTTATTTGATATTATCTGTAAAATCCTAGATATAACCTTCCACAATTACAAATTCAAAAAAATATTGAATATATTACATCTAAAATATCTTTTTAGGTTTTTAGATTTATAGAATTAGGACACATCACAAACTAATAAATCATATGTTATATATATCAAATAAAATGTTTTCCAATATATATGAAACTAATTAATCCATAATGAGTATTAAACATATCCCATAATTTCATTCAAATTTTTTATACTTCTAATAATGTTGTGTGTACTAATTTTAATTAGAACATAGGAAAATGGATTCATAAGGAGCGGCCTCTAACACTCAATAAGGAAAACATATAACTAATTAAATCATGGAAATAACATGGAATAAATATTATTACAAGAATAGATAAAAAACATAAATCTATTGATTCATATATGGGAAATGTATTTCGGTCCCCACTCCTGAACTGATCATGTCCAATGCATTCACCATACGATTCATCAATACCCTTCATACATTTCTCTAAGGAACTTATTACTTAATAAAACATGGATAACTATATAATAAGAAATATTTAAATCAAATACATAATCACACCATATTAAAGGTCAATAATCATAAATAATTTCAATAAGTTCTATATATTAATAAAATGCGAAACCTGGTCATAACCCATCTAGAGAAAGAATTTGGATGACTAAACAATACATAGTTGACTTTCCAATAATCGTCTGTATTAGAATAACAAAATACAAAATTCCAATTCATTTCCATATGTTAATAGAATAAAATAATTTTTAGGTGAACATAATCTAATAAAAATTATATAAAATTTGATATTCATAACATATAGATAAATTTGTATATAGATAAGTTAATATTTTAATAATATTATCATAATCCATCTAGAGAAAGAAAGTGTATGGATTTAGAAAAATTTTTCCCAAGAGGTGATAAACATTTATCAAAGGGGTTATGTGGTAGGAATTTATATCCCAGAAAAAAATTATATAATACCACATAATACAATAAAAGGTTATAATATACCCAACTTATATGAAATAAGTTCAATGGAAAGATCATAACTCAATGAATGAAAGTTGAGTTACCAAAAATCCTTACCACTGGGTAAACAACTGAATAAATTACCACCAGAATAATAAAAAGTGATTTGAATAATAAATCCAATGTAATAAAAATATTATGAGAGATGTATATATGGGTATTGAATACACCATACAAAGAAAATATGGTGAAAAAAAATTATTATGTCTCAAAGGATCAAAATTAATACCAAGAAAACCCATACAACATTAGAAACATTCAAATAAAAGTCAACTGAAAGAGAGGGATTGAAGATGAACTTAAAATATTATGATTATAAAATAATTTATGATATGATATATCAAATAAGAAATATAAAGACCACATAAATGAAATTAGGTGTATAAATACAATACTTAGCTCAATGAAAGGAAATTGTAATGGAATCCCTTACAAACTTTGGAACATTGGAACCAAAGTCCCATGATAAATATAACATGAAATGGGAAATTTAATATCATTAAATATAATAAAAAAAATTTATAAATATTATAATGGTATGTTAAGTATATCACAAAAAATAAAATTGGTGTATAATAGAAAAATGTCTCAATGAAATAAAATTGAGAGAGAAGCCCTTACCATGTTTGCTTACTTAATTGATCACACACTAGCCTACTATCAAACAGACATAAATAAATTAGTATCCTATTTTGGAACCTTACTCTTAAATATTACCCTTTTATAATATTTATTCAAAAATATATCATGATTATGTTAATTAGTTATAATGTATTATGACCATCTGGTGTTAATAGCTTTAACAACTTTACACATGTTTAATACCACTGATATCATTACCCATCATTTGATAATAAGTTAATTCTTGATATGTCATTAGATATTATATAATATATAACTTATATTGATTTAATGTTTTCTTATTTCATTCCATTTTTATTTTAGTTATTTTATGTGAAAACTAAATTGATAACGACTTATTTCATTAATTTTGGTGGTCAGTGATGATTTATTAATAATAAATTATATAACTTATATAAATTTTCCAAAAACATAAATGTCTCATTATTTTTTTATTAACCTATAATATTATTATTATTTATTTTCTTACAGTAATAAATGATTATATTTTGTATCATTGTTCATATATGTGCTTAAACTGACCCGAACTTGAGCATGCTTTAACTCAATGAGTGATTATGGTTAAGGAGATGATTATTTTGAAAAAGTATCATTATAAAAGAAACTTGATGATGTTTTTTTTTATTAATTTGAATAATATCTGAAATATTTTGAATAAATACATATAAACTAGAAGAAAATGAAATAACGATTCTTCGTTGAGGCAGTAGTTTGTGGACACACACAATTGATGTTCCTTTGATTTTATGAGTGAAATTAAATGAGTAAATATGGGTTATAAAATTAATATAAAAAACATGTTATTATAATAATTATACTAAATTAATCATATCATTAGGGAGATAAGATATTAATAAGATTATGATTAAGAAGAAAACTTAAGAATGAAATAATACTTACATTGGACATTTGATCATTCCATTGAATACTCCTTAGAATTGAAGGGAATTGGATAACATAGTGTGACTATGGGATTTAGTAATATAGAATGGGTTTTTATGTGATAAAATAAAAAAAATTAAATGAGTAATTTGAAGGTGTATTGTAACTTTGAAGTGTATAAGTGGTATCCTTTTATAAGAGAAGAAAATGAGCACTTTTAGAAACACTCGTTATTTTTAAATAATACCAAGATACTATTCCGAGGTAAGGGCTCTAAAGTTTCAAAATAATAGAATTTGGGGTGAATTTAGGTCAATAAAGATTCAAAAAAGTATTTATAAACATTTTTTAAACATGTTATAGTGTTTTTACATTATTTGTTTACATTTTAGTCTATTACTATTAAACTAGGTAACTAGTTTTTAATGAAATGAGTTTATGCTATATTAAAATTTTAAAATAACTTATATAACCAAATTTTGTTTTTATGGAACAAATTTTACCACTTTTTCATAAAATTAAATTTCTAAAAATTATAAAATTAATTTTTAAATTAACACAGATAATGTGTAAAAAACTATTTCAGTAAAAAAATGGAATTTTGATAATTATGGATTATTAATATTATTTAGTATTTATTAATAATTAAATGAGAGTTAATATATTTATTTATGTGTTTATAAAAGGGTTTCAATTTAATTAATTCAATATAAATTCTTTAATATTAATAAAATAATAATTTTAAAATAATTGGATCACCATTGTCATGGTAATTAACATTCATCCTAATAATCAATATTTTTTATGTAAAAATGAGATTAGACATATTAAAAATATAAAAAGTTATTATATAAAATATAATAATATTTTTATCAAATTAATTATCTATGTGTATGGAAATTTATCTTAACTTCATCATAAGTAATGTGTAAATACCCTCTTTTAAGAAAAGTGTATTTTAAAACATAAAGTTTATGTATAGGAAAGAATTATCAATGATATTGATCCTAATGATATTAAGAAGATTATTATTGTTCAAAAAATAGTTATGTGACATTAAGTTAAATCCATATCCAAATTTCCTCATGTGTAAATTTAATTAAAGAAATGGATGAAAAATAGATTTTCATAAAATATTACTCAATTTTCTAAAATTATGTTCATAAGTTTTATAAATTAAAAATAATATTTTTTAAAATTATTTATTTTAATTTAAATATATATTTTTTTATAAAAAACATGGTTTAAAATACTTCTAAGTCAAAAATCATTATTTTTCACTATATACCTAAAAGTGAGTTCTTTTAGAAAAAAATCCTTAACTAATTTTGATAGGATAGATTCAAAAATGGGGTTTATTTTATCAAATTGAAATTATAAAATATTCAAATATTTCATTTAATGGGAAATTAAAAAAATAAAGAAAATTTATTTTATTGAAACCACCCCTTTTCAACATTAACTGATATAAACTATTTATCTTATAAAGGTAATTATTTTTAATTGATTACTACATTAAGTTGATAGAAAATGTTATTCTAATATGTTGAGGATCATTTACATTGGGTGTTGTGTGAAAGAAAAGCTATCAAACACATTGACTTATTTAAAGGTAATTAGGATTTTGGGTTTCCACATTCTCCCATCATAAATAAATTATATCCTCACAATTTTACTCATACACTACTGGAAAACTAACCTATACCAACAGTTTGGAACCGTTGGTATAGACCACCAAACCGTTGGTATAGCCTATACCAACGGTTTGGAGAACTGTAGGAAAGTAAGCCATTGGGATAGGTCTATACCAATTGTTTTTGGAAAACCATTGGTATAGACCTATACCAACGGTTTTGAAAACCGTTGGTATATGTAATATAAAAATCTATACCAACAGTTCCATAAAACCATTGGTATATGTATTTCCAAAAAAAACATTCGCTGGGATTTGATCCCAAAACCTCTAGTTTATCATTGAACGACCTAACCACTAACCTAAGATGACTTTTGTGAACATAATTTCATAAATACATATATGTATTATCATAATTAATTTAAATTTTGATTTATAGAATGTTCTGGTTAAGAGGATCTGATAAAAAATAAAAGGACTTATACCAACAGTTGTCAAAATTGTTGGTATAGGTCTATACCAACGGTTTTGACAACCGTTGGTATATGTTCCTGGGTACTTGGGAGTGATGTTGATATTCTGGCCAAACCGCTGGAAAAAGTGGCCACAAATTGGACCTTTGCCAACGGTTTGGCCAAACCGTTGGGAAAGCCTACCCTTTCCCAACGGTTTTGGAAAACCGTTGGGAAAAGTGGCCACAAAGTGGGATTTCCCAACGGTTTGGCCAAACCGTTGGGAAAGGGGGTATATAAGTGTTGGGAAAGGTCACATTTCCAGTAGTGATAAATTCAAAATAATTTCTATAGGGAACTTATAATTAATCATACACTTCTATATGATCATGGTTTTATTTATGATGTGCAATGAGATTTATATATGTAAATAATCATTGTAATAACTTTTTAAAGAGAGTTAAACCTTTCCTAATTTCAAACACAATTATAATAAGGTATTTGGATATATAACCATAAGTAATAACTTCCCAAAAACCCTGAATATGATTTATATAATAATAATACCACTACGGGTTTTTATTTATAACATAATATCTAGTAGTTAGTAAAAAATTAAATGACATTGGAAACTAAATATCATGAGGGAAAAATATTTATTTGATTCATTATTAGTAGTTTTATAGAATTTTCCATGTTCATATTGTTGTTGGTGACTATTTCCCTCATTTTCCCATGGGTTATTACATTGATTTGTATAATTCCTAACTCTCTTTAAATTAGTGAAACAAATTTTTGTAGCTTCTTTTTTCCCTTACACTTGTGAGTCTCATAAACTTCACCTTCACATTTATATACTCTACATATCCCTTTAAGAAAATTTCCCCAATGCATCATCCCATATTTTTGACATATAGAAAATTTGATCTTATTTCTTTCACTATCTGCATCACTTGATCTTTCATGATCCTACATCTTCCTCTTCCTTGGTGTGTTTAGGACTTTGACTATGTTCAAATTGTTAATCATATTTTTGTGATAACTATTTTAGCATAATCACAAGGTTACTCACTCTAACTCTCATTATGATGGGTTGTACATTGAGGAAATTTCCACATTGCCACTTACACCCATGGTTCCTTTTAGTTCTATCCATTAATAAAAACATAGTTAACATGATTGATGATAATTATAATTGAATTATCATAAATAACCATAAGAAAATTTAACCTCAATATGTCTCTCTTTATAAAAATATCATTTTAGCATATACTTATTACAACTCATCTTGTATTAGGATCGGTTTAAACTATATCACTCTCAATTTAACATATATCATTATTTTTTCAACTTAGGTTAATGTGAGTTGGGTTTTCTCATATTTATTAAATTAATCTATAAAATATATATCCCAAATTAACATAAAATTCCTTAAAATATTCTAAACTCAATAATCATTGAAATTTAGGCTCCCAAAATCCAACTTATCCTTCATAAAAAAACATTAGTAATTATTAAATTCATATACCCAATTATTTATATAACTTAATCATATAATATAAATAACATACATTTCCAAAAGCCTATATGAATATCTATAACATTAAACCACAATGAGATTATATATTCCTCCAAAAAGTAACTGTATCTTTAACCATCAGATGGTATTAACCACTATTTCATAGACTAGTCACTATATATTACAATCCCAAAAATGTGATGAAATTATCCAAAAAATATCTTGAATCAATTATCAATCCCAAGGATATCAATACTATCTAAGTTACTTCTTAAAAAAACACCCTTTATTATCTCATTATCATGTGTATATTAAAATTGAGAGTTATTCATACCTCAAACATGTGTTCTTAAATAGTTATCCCAAAACTATAACCTTTTTATAAAATCACTTTTCAAGGTTATTAATACTATTTAATTTATGTCACCATACCTTCTACATAAAACTAATGAACAATAATAATTATATTTTCACATAATAGTGATAATATTTAGAATATACCAGAATATCATTGATAAATATCACTCACTAATTAAAATATCAAAGAGTTTCAAGAAAATATCAATCTCACTACCTTAGGTAAGACTGGGAAGATTACATTTCCCTCATAACATGAATATAATAATATTCCCAACCATTTATTTATGCTCTCTTAATTGGTTATAAGTCACAGTGGTTTCTACAAACATACATTTCTCATCTTCATATTCATAATCTCATTTCAACAAAATACTAAAACCAAAAATTTTAGGATAATATTCAAAACAAAAATATGAAAACATAAATATGAAATAAAATCCCTTATAAAAAAATTATTTTTAACATATGATAATTTTAGATCATCTTATGACTTCATTGTTTAATATTTAGTTATTATTCGTCGTATTTCTATTAGTTTCTCTAACCAAATTAGTTAACACCATTCATAAATCATATATAATGGTTCATATAGAGAATATGATTTAATAAAGAATATTCCCCAATATTGTCTCAATATGTGTGTAGTATTAGGCACACTCATCGTGAATCAGAGTGGTCATTGAGTTAATGTACACCCAATCCCTTTCAAGGTGATTACTGCTATGCATATTTGTGCCACAGATTCATCTAATTTCCAAAATATATACATGGAAGTATTATTGGTAAAAACAATATAATAAATGCTTTACCAAGGCATATGGATTTTATCCAATGCTTATAATTATTCTTAGTGTTTTTACTGAAGGTTTTTTATCCTGATCCCAAAATAAAATTTACATTATTACCTTAAAATTAAATCATATATGTATCCCAAAGGGTTATCTATGCCTTTAAAATTATAATCAATCTTAACTTATCAACCCTTAAATTGTCTTCAACAAGCATCCTAGTCTCTAAAATCTTCTAAACCATTCCTTTAATACCAACTGTAATGCCTCAGATCCACACTACCATATCCAGTGTCATAAATATGTACATTACATGCTTCCGTTGATACGAAATGTAAAATCCTAGATATAACCATCCACAATTAAAAAAATATTTAATATATTTCATTGGAAGGGTATATTTAGGTTTAGAGCTTTATACAATTAAGACACATCATAAACTAATAAATATCATGTTATATATACCAAACAGACATTTTTTCAAATATATAAAAAACTACTTAATCCATAATGAGTCTTCAACATATATCATAATTTATTTGTAACATGTTATACTTATAAACAAGTCACATGTACTATATTTCTTCATAACCTAGGTAAATGGAAACATAATAATGGGTGATCTTAAATGCTTAGTAACAGTAACATATAACTAAATAAATCATGGCATAAACATGGCATTAATATTTTGGTAGAAATAGATAAGCAACATAAAGTAACAATCAACTAGAAACTATAATCATGTTATATCCATGAAAATAAATAGAAAAATTTATTTCAATAATACCATTCTCATACTATTGGAATTCTTAATGTAAGCAATCAAATAAAATTCTTGTCAAGGTCTTATGTAATGACACTTTACTTGTCATAAAGACCATAGTCAAGACATCTTGTTGAATTTTCTAGGCATTCCCCAAATACACAAATATATTTTTCTTCATGAGACATACCAATTCATCAAGGTTATATATAATTTCAGTCCCAACCCATCATATAATTTGTTCAATTTATGAAACATAAGAATAATCAAGACCTTTCATATTATTCCCTCATGAACTTATTACTTAATAAACTTGGTTATCTATATAATGAGAAATAAGAAAATAAAATACATAATAAACCTATGTTATTATTCAATAATAATCAATACTTTCAATACTTTATCCATGTTAATAAAATTTTTAACATGATAACAACCCGTTTGAATAAATAAGTTGGATGGTCAAATAAAACATATTCAACTTGCTTATAATCATCTGTATTTGAATAAAAATGTACAGAACAACAATATATTTCCTTATATTAATATAATAACATATATTATATGTGAAAATATTCTAATCTTAATTATATAAAATTTTATGTTCACACCATATAGATAAATGGGTATATAGCTAAGTTAATACTGGATTAAAATGATCATAATCCATCCACATAAAGAAAGTGGATGGTTTCAAAAGAACATATCCCAATAGGTGATAAACATTTTTCAAGGGTTTTATGTGGTAGGAAATTATATGTTATAAAACCTTGAGATAAAAAAAATAAAAAATAAAATGTAAGAATTTACCTAGTTTATATAAAATAAGTTCAAGATAATGATCATAACTCCATGAATGAAAATTGAGTTAACAAAAATCCTTACTATTGTGGAAATAAGTAGATAAATGTCCATATGAATAAGGGAATGAAATTTGTAAATTAAATAAAATTAAATATAAATAGTATGATAAAAATATATACATGGTTCATAAATTCATCATAAAAATAAAATATGGTTTATAAAATGTATTAGGTCTCAAAGAATCGGAATTAAGACCAATAAATCCCTTACAGTTTTAGAAACTTTTGAATCAAAACATATTGAAAGAGAGGGTATAAAATTGAACATAAAATACAATGATTAAAATATAATTCATGATATTATATCTCAAATAGGTAATATATACACCACATTAATTAAATTAGGTTTATAAATACAATATGTTTCTTAATGAATAGAAATTGAGAAGAAAACTCTTATAACATTTAGAACATCGGAAACAAAATCCCAGGAGAAAGTTAACATGAAAAGGTAAATTTAATATCATGAAATTTAATATAATAATTATATAAATATTATAATGTGGTGGTAAGTAAACCATACATAATAAAAATTGGTGTATAATATAAACATGTCTCAATGAAAGGAAAATGAGAATAAAACCCTTACATTGTTCCCTTGATCACTATATCACACTCTAAACTAATTTAAAATAAAAATAAATAACTTAATATCTTATTTCATAACCTTAATAATAAATATTACCCTTTTATAATCCTTATTATAAATTGTTATCAATATTTCAATCATTATTTATAGCATATTATGACCATCAGGTGTTAATAATTTTAACTGATTTTTGCATGTTTAATAATTTTGATATCATTTCCTATAAATTTATACCATTTCAGTTATTTATATATCATTAAATATTATATAATATATAACCTATATTGATTTAAAATGTTATTATTTTATTCCATATGTGTTTTTTCCACGTTATATGAAAACTAAATTGATAACAATATATTTTGATAATTTTGGTAGTCGAAGATGATTTATTAATAATAAATTATATACATTATATGAATTTACAAAAACCATAAAATGATCCTTAATTATTTATAAACTGATAATAATATCTATTTTTAGTTTAATATTGTCATCCAAGGTTGGGTTTTAAATCATTTTTCTTGTAAGTGGTTAAACCGACCAAAATTTGAACACACCTTAACTCAATGGGTTAGTATAATAAAGGTGATGTTTCTTTTGACATAATATCATTATAAAAGAAAAATAATTATATATATTTTATTTTTTTATGATGTTGAAAAGTATTTTAATATTTTTTTAATAAATAATTAAAAACTAGAATAAAAATAAAGAACAATTCTTCGTCGAGGCGGTAGTCTGCGCACGTGCACGATTGGCATTCCTTTGATTTTATAAGTTGATACAAATGAGTAAATAAGGGTTTCACAATTAATATAAAAACATATCAGTATAAAATGATACTAAATTCATAAAATCATTGTGATTATAATATATTTTTAAGATTAATATTAAGAAGAAAACTTAATAATAAGATAATACTTACATTAGAGACTTGATCATTCCTTGGAATACTTCATGGAATAGAAGGGAATAGACTAAATTAGTGTGAGTAAGGGATTTATTAATTTTTAGTAAGATTTTGTGGGAGAAAAATATCATATTTTAAAGGAGATATGTTAATCTTAAGTGTAACATTTAAGGGTTAAAGTGGTATCCTTTTATACGAGAAGAAAGGAGACCTTTTGGAAACACTCATCATCTTTCAATAATTCCACGACACTATTCCAAAGTTAATGGATCAAAAGTTTCAAAATAATGGTTTTTAGGGTGTCTTTAGGTCTATAATTTTTCAAAAAAGTATTTCCAAACATTTTTTAAACAATTTATCAGTTTTTTACCATCATATTGTTATATTTTATACTTTTACTTTTAAACCTAGTAACTAGTTTTCAACTATGTGATTTTATGATTTATTAAAAATACAAAATAACAAAAATAACCAAATTTGGATTTTTTTTGAACTAAATTTATCCTCTATTTAATGAAGTTAAATTTCTAAAAATTATAAAATTAACTTTTAAATTAAAACATATAATGTCTAGAAAAATTGTTTAGTATAAAAATGATACTTTGACCATTAAGGATTCTTAATCTAATTTATTATTGAATAAAAATTAAATTAATGTTAATATATTTATTTATGTGTTTATATGATTTATTATATTAATTATTTAAATTATTTCAATTTAATTTATTTGATTGAAATTTCGTGATATTAATAAAATAATAATTTTAAATTAATTGTTTCACCATTATTGTGATAATTATGATTAACCCTAATAATCAATATTTTATAACTAAAAATAAAATTGGACATGTTAAATAATATTAAAATTATTATCTCAAATATGAGAACCATTTTATCAAAATATCTTTCTATATTTATGGAAGTTAATATTAATGTTAGCATATATAATGCTTAAAAATCCATTTTTAAGAAAAGTATATTTTAAAGCATAAAGATTATATATAGGAAAATTTTATCAACATAATTGATTCTAGATTTATTAATAATATTATTATTTTTTCAAATAATATTTATGTAACATTAAGATAAATCTTAATCCTAATTTTCTCATGAGTAAATTTAATTAAAGAAACAGATGAAAAAAAAGATTTTCATGAAATATTACTTAATTTTTTAAAGTGATATTCATGAGTTTTATAAATTGAAAATATTATTTTTAAATGATTTAATTTAAATTAAAATATATATTTCATATCAAAAAATATTTCAACAAATTCAAAGTCAAAAATCAATATTTTTCATTATTTTCCTAAAAACCAGTTACATCGGGTGTTGTGTTTATTGAAAACATTGAATTATTTAAAGGCAATTAGGATTTCAGAGTGTTACAAGATCCAATTGGATTAAAAATATAAAAATATTATATTGATTGTGAGTTTCAATGGATTGGTTCATACACACCTGGGAGTGGGGATGAATTAGGGTGTGCTAGTTTTTAATAATTACTAATTTCTCCTTTTAACCTTTTAACCCCTTTGGAATTTGAACTTATTTTTTTGGTTAAGATAGATGTATTAATCTTTTTTAACATATAATACACCTATATAAAATTAAATTAAGGTATTAAATGATTACAAGTGTTTTTTATTGGGTCTGGTCCCTCCTGGGAATCCTACTCATTATTGTTCTGGGGATGTCCAAGTCGCAAGTTCTCCACAATAAATTTTATCATTGATATTATAGTTGTTCATCCAAATGTCATCCTTAAACTGGTCAAACCATGTTACACAAGTTTTTGTGTTCACTATATTACATAATTGACCATTCTACACACCCCATGTATTTTTTCTACTGTAATTCCACTAGTTCTTCACAAACTCCAACCACTTGAAGTAAATCAACAATTTTGTCTATGGATGTCATTACATCCATGAAAATTGATCTACTTCCTCTACTACATAGATTCGTTTATTAAATTTGTATCTTCAATAGAAAATAATGTGACTTATCTCTCTTATTTTCTACTTTCTCTCAATTCTTATTTAGAAACTTCTCATTAGTAACTCTCAACTCAATATTCTGAAGAACACAACACTATAAGATCTTACCTAGAGAGTATAAAATAAATATCACAGCTTCTCTAAATAATTCTTGGAGATATAACTAAAAATATAGGTCTATTATTTCTCAAATCATGCATGTCCTTTAAGGTATATTTATACCTTTTCTTCTTCTCTTCAATCTCAAACTGCTCCAACTCACTCATTCTACCCTAGAAGTGGTCGAATTCTTCTTCTCTTTCTCTTCTTCTTCTTTGAAACCTGGTTGAATTTTTTTTGTTACAAGTTTTGATTGTAATTTATTCTTCACTATAGCATGTATTAGATTCCCCTTCTTCTTTTTCTTCTTCAATAGTCCTTCATAGCTCTCAGTTAACTCAATATAGTACTCCCACATACAAAAATGTCTTTTATGTTTTATTTGTATTATAATTTTTCAAAACTATACTGGTGGATCACTATATTTTTGTAGGGTATTTCCAAATTTCAATAAATATAATTATTTAAGAATTTGTTTTTGAGAAAAAAATAGATTCATAGCCACACCACATGATCTCATATCTTTTAGTTTTTAACTGCTTTCTTCAGAAATATGACAACACTACCCCATCACTTATTTTCTTCTAATTTTTAACTATTTACTAAATATGACTCTATTAATTTATAAAAAAAATTGTATTTCTTATTATCAAAATATTTCACTAACTACTACACTTTTGACATTTACCATGGCAATATAAAAATGTACAGTAGTTGCAGATTGCATCTTGGAAGATTCCATCTTACTGAATGAGAGTTTTCATGAAGAACTATATAGACTTAGGCTTGAGTCTGTACACTCTAGAAAAAAAATAAAAACCTCCTTTAATATATTTTAAATAATTAATAAAAAATAATTTTGGTATTTAATACACTGAATCAAAGTACATGCGTCATCACATTCATATTTCTAGATTTATTTATCTAGAACTTACCCATTTTAGGATTAATTAATTTCTCTAAAAATAATCCAGCCTTGATCCTATTCTCAATAGATTTAATATATTATTCTCACTTAAATATTCTCATCTTAAGTTCAACACGTGAATAATATGATTTCTTAATTAATTTAGATCACCAAAATTGAATTTAAAATTTTTTCATTTGAAATTCACAATATAAAGTGAAATAATATCCTCGACTTTCATATAACTTCACCTTCTTTAAAATCATTCATATATCATGAATTAAGAAAGAGTAATTATTTTTTTACATAAAAAATGGATTTGGTATCATCATAATTTATTTCCTCTTCATTATTTTTAACTATGTAAAATCTATTTTCAACCAATAGAATTCCCATAAGTATGCACATTATAAAGTCTTACACAGATAAAAATTCATAATTGTGACCTATAAAGGTAATATTCCCAGCCAAACATAAGTCATACGTATAGACTAAAATCCTTATGTGATAGCTCAAAGTAACACATTGGGGTCGCTGAAGTCCTCATAATAAATTTCATATGCTGGAAGTTTCATGTGGAGGACTTATAAATTCAGACATTAGGGATTTCAAGGTCATATGTCAGCTTAAATTTTCATGTTGGGACATGAAAAGTATTACACCCTTAAAAAAAGTAATTATAACACTAACATATCATTATAGAGATTTATTTTATTTATTTTTTGTTACCTTGGGTCATTCTGATTCCTAGTGCTTTTTAGAACATAAATATGTATTTTTAAAGGTTTTTGGGGTGTAGCATGGTTTTCCAACATGGTTAGTAGTAATTGTGGGGTGATCATTGCGAGGGAGTTTTCATGGTGATAGATCATTTTTTCATAGCTTCCATATAGTTTTAAAAATGGTGTGGATCACCCCATGAAATTGTGTGAGTTCCCTTGGCCTAGGTAGTGGTCAATGTGTTATTGATGCATGGTTTGGAAAACTATGTGGAAAAATTTTGAGGATTTACAAGGTATTTAAATTTTGGGATTCTTCCAAAATTACCCTTTCCAATTAAAAGTTTTTTTACCCATTTTTCCCCCATTCAAATCAATTAACCTTTGGGAGCCCAAGTAGGACCTCCAACCTCCTCCTTCGATTCTTGGATATCCTTTTGTGTTTTTCAAGCGATTCCAAGGTATTTCTTCCTCTCTTTCTCCTCTTATATTCTTTATACCTTATTTTCTAGGTTTTTTATTTCTATAAGAACCCTATATTGTACTAAAGTATAGGTATTGGGTTTAGGATGGTTCTAATCTAGGTCCTTGGTCTCTTATGGATTGTATTGGAGGTCGCTTTTCTTATTTGGGTGGTCTTAATTAAAGGTTTCACATTTTTCTTGGTTTATGATTCTCCTAAGTAGGTGATTCTATGAAATTATTTAATTTTTGAATTAAAAGTGTGCTAGTGATTTATAAATTTGTTTTAATTAAAAGTATTAATATATTTGATATCCATGTGATGATTTAAATCCATTTCAATCTATTTTGGGCTAAGAATAAAGCTTTTATCCTTAAATTCAATGTTTTTACATTTGAAATGGAATTTGTTGGGCTAATATTATGTGAAATTCCTATGGGTATTTAAAAAAATTAATAGTGTGTGTTTTATTTTAATCCAATTTTGGTTTTCAATGAGTGAAAATGATGTTTCAAAGTGGAAATTTTTTTAAAGTGATGTGTTGAACTCAAGATGGTTAAAAAATGGGTTCTTCAGTGAATTTCAAGAGTTTATTGAAATGGTTTAGTTATATACCCCTTTATGAAAAAATGCCTTAATAGGTATTTGATGGGAATGGAAGTTTTTTCGATTTTTTTTTGGATTTCAAATAAGAAGACACGTTTTTAAAGAGTATATTTGCATTTTTTTAAAAGGGTTCTAAGATTTATACTAATTTTAAAGAGTGAATAAAGTGGTTTTTTGTGAAGTTTGAATGGTTTTGGCATAACAATACATGTTTTATGTTAAATTCATGTTTCAAACATTATCTTTAAAATGTTTTATCTAAAATAAACCATTTGATTTCCCCCTTTAACTATTTAACCCTTATGTTGGATGATTATCGCTATGTGATTTGTGTCTCTCCCATTATGTGAGAATATTCTTATTTATGTCATGGGTGCATGGGATATATAGGTTTATTCACTATGATGGAATTGGGTGTGAGGGGTAGTCATTTATTTTTGGCTTGCATGTTAATCCTAACTTTCATATTATTTGCCTCACTTATTTATTATTCATGGGAACCCAATACTAAGTGGGAGATCATTTTTATATTATGCTAGTTGGTTCGCACACCACTAGTGGACCTCTAGTTGTGATAGGTAAAAAGGGATATGAGGGTTGATTCATCATAATGAGTCTTATGTGGGAAAGTTGAATGACTTGTGGTTTGGACTTCAGCATATGTTAGTAGTTGGTCTATGAGTGGGAAAATATTAAAATATTCGATGATTCTCACATTGGGGGTCTTTGGTAGAGTGCATAACACATTAAATTCCTTAATCAATTAGTTATTTTAGGGATTTTGATCTAGTGCTTGACTTTATCATTTCACCATTCTTATATTGATGTGTTGATGAAATATTAATTATATTTATTATATTCCAAATGAAATTGTGGTACTTTATTTGTTATTCTTTGTCACGACCCGACCTACTGAGGTTTAACCCATGACTACCCCAGGCCCACCTCCAATAGGCCAGGGTATGGCAACCAACGTCGAGTATGAATATCCAAAAAATGGGAGGAATTCTCCTAAAGTACATATATACATGCACACATCTCCAAGCCCACACAATGAAGAAATATAAAACAAATGAAACAAATGCATGCATATATCTAAGATCCCACAACAGAATACAATAGAAATGTACTACAAGAAGATAATGGGGCCAAATACAAGACCAACCAAAATAGTAAAGAGTCTAACCTACTCCAAGGGTGAGGACTAAATTAAAATGAAATATCCTAATAAACACCTCGGTTTGAAAATATCTATCTACACTCCACCTGCTCTCTATCCTCCCAATATACCATCAAAACGGTCATCGTCTACATAATACATGACACGTGCGGGCAAAGCCCATGTAGGGGTGAGTATAACAATACCCAATTGAACACCCCAAAAACACTAAACATGAAGCACTAAGTATAGTCATCTCAATGAAATATATAACAATAAATGTATAACAAAAACAACCATATATACTTGGGAAAGACACCATGCCACTAGGTGGTCATAACCAACTATCAGCCATAGGATTCTTCTCAATGAAACACCCATTCTATGAGAAACCACTCCATGAGCTATGCTATCAACAGAAACACTCGATAAATAGGACAAGGTCATTGGGCCATTCCCAAGAAAGCTCATTGTTCTAAGAAGACCCTAATACTAAAATATAGGCCATTCCCAAGAAAGCTCATTGTTCTAAGAAGACCCTAATACTAAAATATGGGTCATTCACAAAACTTATAGGGGGGTTCAAAACCCCAATATATATCAACCTGCTATGTAAGGGATCATATGAAAACAATACCACAAACCCTATCGATGTGTCTTTCTAGATGTAGGATCAACACCCTTCTCAAGGAGGTCATGTAGATTCCACAAACCCCACCTAGGGAACAAAGATAATAGAGGATAGAACTCCAGTCTCATGGAATGACACCAAAAACCTATCTAATACTTGTCCTCTAGAAATGATCACAATCCTTTGGTGTGGATGTAATGTCTCATTGTACCCTTGACAGAATGGACCAAGGGAACACAGTCAACCCGTATTAATCCAAACAAAGGAAACGAAGAGTTGCAAACACTCTTGAGGGTAATTACATGGCGTGTCTAGCTATCCCCAAGTTTTATCATGTGGTAAATCACCACATGGTATGTAAGTATCAAAATACATGGAATTTATAAGAATTACATATCATGTGGAGACACATGACACCCTGCCCATTTCTCCTGGTCATGTCTGTATCCTTGGACTGCCTGTGTACCAACCCGTGTGTAGCTAGTCATGTCCATGTACCCTACAAGGTACACACCATTCCTCACATAGGGTTCACACAAAGTGTGACTGAGTCACATGGCATGAGAAACATATATGTAGATGGAACCCTAATGTCGCATCCAGGGGGCCACATGATGTGTTATCCCAAAATACATTCTGTGTTGCTCAAGATTTTATAGATTCATCTGGATCTCTTCAGCAATGTCTCGTGCTTCTTTAGAGCCTCTTCCATAGCCAAAACCTATAGATCATGGGTTGGTTGAGACTTTCTATCATCACCATCCAGAATCTAGATTCAAAACTGCTCATAAAATGATCTATTAAGAAAAACCCATCACCACACATCCAAACTGAGAAGAACTGGAACCATAAATCCGTATGTTCCACTCCTGATCATCCACTATAATTATTGCACCTCGACCACACCATCAATCATGAACCACACTCACATTATCAATCTGTTTCACCAAATAATGTTCATGCAATGATCAAATACTAGGTATTTAGTCGAACCACGGACGAAAATAAATACTTGCGAAGAACGTGTAAAGGATGGGGGAAGGAATCCAAAAGCCAAAAAATGTGAGGAAATAACCTCATCCTTTGTTCATTCAGCCTTAATTAATTGTTATAGAATGAGAAAAATGAAGAGGGAAAAATAAAAAAGCAATTCCATCAATTTAATTCAACTGATGATACACATATCAATTTTATTTGTAGAATTGATCCACATTAATCTGGGATTAAGAAATGGGATGTAAATCACAAAAAACATCCTACGTAGAGTTTGGATTGATCATTGATAAAGAACAACTATGTGTTTTCATCTTTGATGATATCCATGAACTTTGTTGGTGTAATGATCCATGATCTGATCCTGATCTATCATTGTTCTCCAAGAACACTCTCCTACAATGGATTTTAGGTCTCTAGGGTTTAGATAACAATGCTGCAAAAAAATACATATATGTATATTTAAAGAGGAATATGGTCACTTTAGTTAAAATAATAAAAAAAATTAATTTTTTAATTTATTTACACTTGTGAAAACTTTTTCAAAAACGGTCCACTCCAACAAATATTATGTTGTTCCTAGGGTAAAAACCATATTCTGAACTCAATGGTGCCCTTAGATTTTTGATTTGGGAACCTGTTTAGGATTTATTCCACTTTTTTAGGAAAAATACATGCACATTATATTTAATATATTAATATATTTCAAAAATTTATTCTAGAAACATTGGGCCTCATAATCACATGTCATATCAGTGTCTGGTCTCAAAAATAATCCACATAATATCCAAAAAAATATACAAAAAAAGAGTCCTTACAATCTCCCCACCTTAGTTCTTTTAATCCCAAAAATAGAAAAATCTACTCAAAAAGATGAGGGTATTGGGATCACATCTAGGTCTCCTGTTCTCAGGTTCTCTCTTGAAGATTCGCATGCTTCCACCAAAGGTGCACAAGGGTAATTTATCACCAATGAAGGGTCATCTCCTTCCGATCCTCGATCTCCATTGGGTACTCAGAAAAGGTAGGTTCATCCTAGATGTCCATCTTTCCCCAGTTGATAGGGTGCTATGGGATATGGATATATCTCCATAGTTGTGACATGTTGAAGAATTCGTGTACTTAGTCCAACTTTAGTGGTAGAGCTAAGCGGTATTCCACCTCACCAACTCTACACAGTATCTAGAATGGACCAATGAATCTTAGAGATAACCTCATATCGAGGCCAAATATCCTTAATACATATTTAGTTTAGAACCTTAAAAACACATGGTCACCCTCCTCGAACTCAAAAGGCATCCATCGTCGGTCTACATAAGTCTTATAATGGCTCTGTACAGTTCTCATCCTCTCCTGGATGATCAAACCTTTTCTATAGTAGCTCGCACCAACTCTGGTCCCATGAGTGTTAAATCACTTAAATCAGTCCAACAAAGTTGTGACCTAAAGGTTTTCTCATAAAAATCCTTGAATGGTGTTATACCAATGGTGGAATGGTATATATTTTTGTATGAAAACTCCACCAAGGGTAGATGATCCTCCCAACTATAGCCAAAGTCCAACATGAAATCTTGAAGCATTTCCTCCAAGACCCAAATAGTTTGATCTATCTGGCCTTCAATTTGTGGGAGAAACACTATGCTCAAATATAACTGAGTCCCAAAGTCCTCATGTAATACTCTTAATAACCTATATATGAAATGAGTATCACATTCAAAGATAGTCATCAAGGGGGCTCAATGGTGTTAGACTATCTCTTGCATGTAGAGTCATCCCAAGCTCTCTACTGGGCTCTGCTCTTAAATAGCTCGAAAGTGGGATGACTTGGTGAGATGATCTATGATCACCCAAATGAAATTGTGTCCCCTATAATTTTGTGACAAGACCATCATTAATTACAAGGATATCTCATCCCCCTTCCACTTTGGAACCTCAAGGTGTTGAGTTAAACCAACTAGATCTGGGTGCTCTGCCTTCACCTGCTAACAAGTGAGGTATCAAGATATAAACCCTACAACTCACTTATTCAAGCCTAAACACCAAAACTAAAGTCGTAGGTCCTGATAAATCTTTTCCATGCCTAGATATACCAAAAAATGGTATGTATGAAATACCTTCATCAACTCCTCCTGAAAAGTCAAAGGTAACATCATCCATCCATGAAAAGGGATAGTGTGCTCCCCACCTTTAGAATATTCATTAGGAGAATGTATAGTGGATATCTGAGTATGTAAGGTCTCATAGTCAGTATCTAAACACTGATAATCCCTGAAACACTATAAAATTCATGGTTTTACAGCCATTGACTAAAGATATTAATCACCATACTTGTCCATGAAGTACAGCTGTAACAAGGATAATTGCTCTAACCCCTTAGTCGATAACTAAGAAAAATATCTCATACTAAGATCATCTTCCACCACATACCCATTCCTATGAGTATAGACAGTCTCAAAGTCATAGTATTGGAAGAACATTGTAAATAACCTCTATTTTAAGTTAAGATCCTTCTAAGAGAATATATACTTGAGACTCTTATGGTCATAGTAAATGATAAACCACTCACTTGTCAGGTAGTGTCGCCACAACTTTAGTGTGAAGACTACCACTGCTAACTCAAGATCATGGTTCATGTAGTTCAACTCATGTGGTCTCAACCGATGTGAACCAATGCCAATAACCACCTGCCTCTTCATCAGAACATAACCAAGTCTGGTCTTTGATGTATTGTATAACACTATATACTCAACATCCTCCTTTGGAAATCTCAACATGGTATCACTTTTCAACCTCTTCCCCAGCTTTTGAAATCACTACTATAACATTTCCATCCACAAAAAATGATTCCCTTTCTAGGTCAAAACTATCAAGGGTGCTTTCTCTCTGTAGAAATAGGGTAAAAACCTATCATAGCACCCTTAAAACCCAACTAAATTCCATAAATCTGTAACATTATTGGGAAGATCCCAATCAATAACTACCTCAACCTTTTCTGGGTCCACTACTACTCTAGCCTTTGAGATTAATTGTCCTAGAAAGTGGAAATATCAAATTCAAAACGAACACTTTAAGATATTCGCATAAATATGGTGCTCTCAAAGTGTGTCAATGACTATCCTCAAGTGTCTAATGTGCTCCTCCTCAGGCACCAAATACACTAGGATGTCATCAATGAATACTACTATGAAACAGTATAAGAAAGGCTGAAAGATTTAGTTGATGAGTCCCATGAACACTTTTGAGGAATTATTTATTCCAAACAGTATCACTAATTACTCATAGTGACTTTAGTGACATCGGAATTCCATCTTGGATATATCCTCAGCTCATACTTGTAGCTGGTGATAGGCTAATCTAAGGTCAATCTTTGAGAACCATTATACCCCACTCAACTGATCAAAGAGGTTTTCAATCCACATTAGTGGATACTTATTCTTCACAATAACCTAATTCAAGCTTTGTTAATCTACACATAACCTCAAACTCCCAACTAACTTCTTGGAGAACAACACTGAGGTGACCAGGGGGAAACGCTGGGTCTCACAATGCCCTTCTCTTGAAATTCCTCCAACTGCACCCTTAGCTATCGAAGATATGTGGGAGCCATCACATATAATGGTACATATATTATTTTCATCCTAAGATGAAAGTCAATAAAGATGTTTAGATCTCAGTGGGGAGGTAAACCAGGTACTTCCTCAGGAAATAAGTCCTCATATTCCACCACCACTATAGAAAACTGATATCCCAAAGCATCAACTACTCCAAGGGTCATTCTACCAAATTGGTGAGTAATCAGATGCACTCTTCTATGCCTGAGCTCATCCTACTCTACCAAAGTTTCCTTTTAATCCATAAAAACCTCAATTTTCACTATAGATACACCACTTCCTCCCTTGGATGATTTGATCCACTGTGAGTGCCCTGCACAGTTGGCCTTGTGTCTTGGGATCGCCTCCAAAAGTGTCTAACATGCTTGGATCCCTATAACTTCCATTGGATTCCTACTTCTGAGTTATCAGTTACTGGGTGCCCACTACCAGCATCCAATGTTGGTGTCTGTTCTTCCAGAAATCTCTCCACTACCAAGGATCTCTTAATCATGCTAGCATAGTTAGGAATACAATGGGTACCACTAAAGCCTCGATGTATCAATATAATACTTTCTCAATGGTCCAATCTTTAAAGAACTAATCTTGAACCATATCCAAGGAGTAACACGATAGATCAGTAAATCACACTGAGTAATCTTCTATGGTCAAACTATCCTACTACAGATGTATAATCTCTTGTATGAGTATTGATCATAACATGGTCAGATAAAACACCTCCCTAAAGAGATGCTCAAAGTATGACAATGATAGAGTTTTTTCATCATAATACTAAGTTACTAAGCTCCAATATCTCCTAGTAGATCCCTAAAGAAGACTCACTGTGAGGACCACAATATGATCTATAGGCATCCTCACAAGGCATAAAATGCGAGTGACTTGATCTAGCTAGTCCTCGTCCACCTGGGGTTCTATCTCACTCTGAAACCTAGTAGTTTGCTGCCTCTAAAACTCGTGAAAGTAACTCAACCTATGTGTATCCTTAGCTAGTACTTACAGCACTATACATAGATCAATGGGTGGTGGTATACCAGGTGGACCACCCAAATGTGTTATCTTTGGTACAAGACTCTATACCTATGCCTAATTATTAGGTGGATCATCCTCAAGATCACATAGTGGAATCCAAGCTGGCTATCTACATGGAGGAATCCTGAATTAAAAGAAGATGTACCATAGTCAAAAGAGTATATATAGGGATATTACTCAAGAAGAAAATGAAAAAAACAACCATTCCAATATGATTCATGTACCAAAAATTTTGTAGGAAATCAATGTTCATATGTATGGATTCGAAAGGTAGGTGATCAGAGTCCTAGGGTATGGATGCATCGACAGTCACCCCAACACTAGAGACCTTGGCCTATAAGATTAACTCAAAATACTAAACACTATTTCCACAAACCAATCTCAAAAAATATGTTCTAAAGGTATAAACTCACTTTGATACCACTTTTTCATGACCCAGCCTATTGAGGTCTGACCCGTGACTACCCTAAGCCTACCTCTAATAGGCCAGGGGCTGGCGACGAGCACCAAGTAGGCATATCCAATAAATGTGATGAATTATTCTAAAGTACTTGTACACATTCACACATATCCAAAGCCACAAAAATGATAAAATTAAAAAAAAACCAATGCATGCATGTATCTAATATCCCACAACATAGTATGATAGTAAAGTATTAAAAGTGGGAAAAGGGTCCAAATACAAGCACAACCAAAACTGTAAAGAGTCCAACCTGCTCCAAGGGAGAAGAATAAATTCAAATTCAAGCTCCCAGTAAAAACCTCAGTCTAACAATCTCAATCAATTCCCCACCCACTCCAAGTCCTCCTAAGATACCGTTAAAAGGATCTTCATCTACATATGACATGACATGTGTAGGAAAATCCCATGCAGGGGTGAGTATAACAATGCCTAGTAGGAGACCCCAAAAACAATAAAAATGAGGAACCAAGTATAGTAAACTCAATAAAATATACAGAAATAAATTTATAATATAAAAATATATATATATACTCAGGAAAGACACCACACCCCCAGGTGGTCATAACCAACTTCCTACCACAGGATTCTGCTTAAAGCAATGCCCGTTATAGGAGAACCCACTCCACGGGCCATGCTATCATTGGATATACTCAAGGAAGAGGTCTAGATCATTGGGTCCCACCCATAAAAGATCATCGGTCTGAGAATACCCTGACACTTATATATGGGGTCATTTCTAGAAGAACTAGGGGACACCAGAAACCCAATCTAGATCAATTCTCTATGTATGGTGTCGTATTACAATTATAACATAAACACGATCAATAAGTACTACTATATGGAGGATCAATTCCCTACTCAGGGAGGTCATGTTGGTTTTACAAACCCCACCTAGGGAACAAAGATGATAGAGGATCACACTCCAGTCTCATAGAGGGACACCACAACCCTATCTGAGACTTGGCTTATATAGCGGATCACAATCTACTTGTTTGGATGAAATTTTTCATTGTACTATCAAGGTAATGGACCAAGGGAACACACTAAACCTATACCGGTATAAACTAAGGAAATGAATGGGTAAAACACTCTTGAAGGGGGGTACATGACATGCACAAGGGGTATACAGTGTGTCCATAAATCCCAAAGTATGCTCATGTGGTAAATCCTCAAAAGGAATGTAATTATCAAAATACATGGTGTGTGGAAGAATTATATAACATGTAAAGAAACATAAAACCCTGCCCATGCCTCCTAGCCATGTTTGTGTCCATGTTTTACCTATGTACCAACATGTGTATAGGTGGTCATGTCCGTGTCCGAGTACATAGTGTTCCATAGGCTATGTACTCCTTGTTTCTATGTACCCTTTGAGGTATACACTGATCCACATAGAGTGGTCACACGGTGTGTGACCAAGTCACATGATGTGTAAAACTTAACTCTATACAAAACTCTAGCACTACAGACAGGGTCCCACAAGACTTATAATCCCAAAACACACTTTGTATTGCTAAGGATTTTATAGATCTATTAAGATCACTTCCGCGTCATCTTTCACTTCTCTGGAGATATTGACCTTGTCAAAACCTATAGATCTAGGGTTAGTCATGACTTTCCATCATCACCAGCCATAATTCGAGTTCCTGACTACTCAAAAAACGATTTGTCAAGAAAAAATCATCATTGTGCATCCAATCCAAGAAGAATTGGAACTAAAAATCTTCTTGTTCTACTCTTGATCATCCATCATCATCATTACACCATGAACACACCATCGATTATGAACCACACCCGTATTATTGATCTGTTTCACCAAATAAATATCGTACAATGATCGAATACCAAGTATTTCATCGAACCATGACCCAAAATAAACGCCTTCAATGAACGTGCAAAGAATGGGGGAAAAATCCAAAAGACAAAAAATGTGAGGAATTAACCACTCCATTTATTTTTCAACCTTGATTAATTATCGTAGAAGGATATAAATGAATAGGGATAAATTAAAATGAACAAATAAACAATTCCATCAATTTAATTCTACCAACGATGTGCATATCAATTATTTTTGTAGAATTGATCAGTGTTCATCTGGGATTAGGAAAAGGAATGGAAATAAAAAATAAAACGTCCTACCTGAATTTTGGATTGATTGATAAAGAATAAAAGTTTTAGGTGGTCATCATTTATGAGATCCAAAACATCTATTGGTGCAATAATCTATAATATGATCATCATCCATCATTATTTTTTAATAACACTCTCCTTTAGTGGTTTTATTTCTCCATTGTTTAGCAGAAAACCCTGAGACAAAATTCATAGTTGTATATTTAAAGAGGGAGTTGGTCTATTAATTGAAAATTATAAAACAAACTAATTATTTTATTTATTTTATTTATTTATTCCGGTGATGACTTTTTCACAAACGGACTTTTCTGAAAAATATTGTGTCATTCCTAGGGTAAAATCTATATTCTAAACTCAACAGTTTCCTCATATTTCTAATATGGTCCCCCATTCAGTAGTTATTCCAATTTTTCATAAAACCTGTGCGTGCATGATATTCAATTTATTAATATATTTCAAACATTTACTACAGGAACACTACGTCTTAAAATCACACATTATCTCAGATCTTGGTCTCAAAAATAATTCGTATAATCTCTAAAAAAACATATGTAAAATTTGATTCATTACATGCTTGAATCATGTGTGTTGGGTTGTTTCCTTTGTACATGAGTTTTCAAATATGTTTAGAAAACCTATTTTAAATTTAATGACTCTTTTGTGGGTTTTTAAAGGGGATTTCAAAATGGATGTTTTGGTTTAAAGTGGGCTTCGAAAAATTAATTTTTTTAAGGTGATAGTTTTCATTTAAATAAAAAAATGGGTTATTTTAAAAAAATGTCAATAGGTGTGTGGTTTTTGAAACATCTTGGGCTGGAATAAATTTTTTTAAAGCATGTTTTTTTGGTATAATAAAACAAAATAGAACATTTTAAAAAGTGATTATGGATTTTTTTTGGTTTTTTAATAAGTTATAACTGAAAATCTAACTTTATTGTTCTATTTTGACAAAAGGATCTGTGAATTACCTTATGAAATGAATCGCATAGTCTTTATGGGTGGAAAACTACTAGGCATCTTAGCTCATGCCTATGTATTTTAGGTTCTAGGTTTCTATCTTGATATGTTTTTTGTTTCTTGAGGCTGAAGTGGTGTGATTTGGTTGATGATGAGAAACTAAAGGCTTCATGGTGATGGTTTTGGGATCAGTTTGATTTAGTTTCTGTTTTATTTTTATTTTTTTAGTGTTATAAAATCCAATAAGGAAACCATTGAATCTATTTTTAGTTATTTTTAATATAGATATTTATTCCATGTTGTATCATGCAATTTATGGATGATTTTTATATTTATACAATTGGTTGTGACATTTTTGGCATGTTCATTTGTTTTCGTTTCTTATATGTATGATGATTCATAGAAATACAATGTAAGGATGGTCCATGTTGGACTCTAAATGGTTATTTCACTCTATTTTATCTCTACTTTAGGTTTAAATCATTATCAAAGGGTAGGCACTAGTTTCCAGCCTATGGGGATCGAAAATTCCCTTTAGGGATTATAGAGGATTGTCTCAAAAGTTGGTTTTAATGGAACCCTGTGATGGTTCTCTATAAATTAGTATCATAGATTTTGGGTTCATTAATAATAGACTATGATTCTTGAATATACTTTCATTATTTGAGGATTCTTAGGTAGAAATCTGATTAAGGTTGTTGAGGCTTTAGAAGTAAGGGTGGGGGTGTCAAGCTAGCACTTTCTGATCCTAAACCTCAAGATTCTAAAGGAAGTTGGATTTTTAATAGTTAATTTGAGTACATTTTTTAGTTTTTTCTGATTTATTTTGATATAGATTAAAATTTTGTATCCCCTTTGATTATACAACTGATATTGGGGGGGAATTCCTTAGTTTTGGGGTAAAAATTGAGGATAACGTAAGATGCATGGTCAGCTCACATAGCTTGGGAAACAACATGGTTCCCATGTGGTTAATTTTTTCCCCTTTATAGAGTGTGTTTTACAGTTGATACACATTTTCCCAAATAGTTTAACCAAACCATTCACAACCCTATTTATTCCCCTTTTGATCTGATTTGACTTCTTAGGATTTCAGATTTCTCATAAAGTGGTTCTCATATGTTGGAGGAGGATTGAGGAGTAATTTGATGCTTTTCTAGATATGGTTATTATAATCTTTTCTTGAAGGTTGTATGGTTCTTTGATTTCACTTGGTTTTAGAGCCTTATTTTGAAAATAAAAGAAGATTGTGAAATTTTTATTTTCAAAACTTGGTTTTATGAATTTTTATTAAGAGGGTTTTTTCTTTGTTTTTATGATTTTTTTTAAAATAGTTGTTTCCCATGAGGTGTTTGGAAAATATTTTAATGGGAAAATTTCATATTTTGAATATACTTCTTTTTTTAAGAATATCGTGCCTTGTCCAAATACCAAAGCATTATTTATTGAATACATAAAAGGGACTACAATAGATGATAAGAGGGAAGTTTTTTACAATCTTTATCAAAAAGCTTAAACAGATCAGAAGGCAGGGTTTCCAAACAATTTAATTCTTGGTTGATACCCTTATTGGAAAGGAAATCCGTTATAATATTATATTCATGGTAAAATTGTGTGGTGATGTAGTGCATCCCCATCAGCAAGTCAAGACACATCATCCATCGAGTGGTCAGAGGCCATGCAAGATGTGTCATGCCATTCCAAATGGCTTGGACAATGGTAGTTGAGTCACTTTCAATCCAGATATTCGTCTATCCTTTCATAATGGAAAAAGTGACAGTATGTATGACACCCATCATCTCTGCTTCTAAAGCTGAGGCAATACCACAGCCAGTAAAAAAGCATCCAAGGCATTGTCCATGAGAGTCTCTGAAGATCGTTCCACAACCTGTAGGACCTGGATTTTCTTTTGAAGCACCATAAACATTAACTTTGATCTATAATGGCATCGGAGATTGCTAGAATACCTCAAAAGTGTGCGTGGGTGGTTGATAGAGGCCCTTAATCTGAAGTTTTCAAAGAATTTAAAAGTCTCCAATAGATTTGTTGCAATAAGCTTTCTGAATTGACGCGGCCTCATGAGCCGCAATAAGAACCCGATATTTACCTGCATTTAAAATTTAATGAGAGTATATTGAAATGTAAATCATTTCTATCATACCATATCACATGGAGCATCTCAACAACAGCAGTTAGGAAAATGTTTTTAATTTTTTGAGAGTAATCAAGAGCCACACATCCTTTTAATTTCAAGATGATAGAGTCATCAGAAAACCATCTTCAATTAAAAATGTCAAAAATGAAATTCCATAATGCAGAAGAAGTGGCACAAGATAGAAATAGATGATTGATATCTTCCCTATGTTGATTGCATAGTTGACATTTAGAGCATAATTGAATGCTGAAAGATTAGAGACAAACTTCAGTGGGAATTCTGTTATGAAAAATATGCCAAAGAAGAATGAGTCTTATGGGTTTTATCCAAGGATTTTTAAACTAGTTAAGCCAATCCAAATTATTTTTGATTCTAGAGTAATTGTGATTATAATAATTTTTTGATTCAAGAATTCCATTGTGATTAGGTTCTCAAACAATGAATTCATCAGAATTGGAGTAAGGGTAGTTATTAATAATATGATAAATAGTGGCAGGGAGATCATTTCTGTGGGATTGAAGAACATCCTTTTTAGAGAAATTTGTATTTTCAGGAGGAGATTTGGGGGGAATTATAGAAATTATAGGAGTACCAGTCCAATTATCCATCTAGAAATTAATATTAGAATCAGCATTGACCATCCATTTAGAATTTTCCATAATATTGTTGAAAGATCATTTTATGGATGGCCAAATCGAGGAGGCAATATAATTAGCATTCCTTTTTTGAAGTTTATAGAGGAACCTTTGTTTAAGTAAATTAATAGCATCATAGTTGAGATTGATAAGCCTCCAAGTGAGTCTAGCCTAAAGCGTGTCATTAAAAAGATTTATGTTTTTGATGCCCATGCCACCTTTGTCAATTGGTTTACAATAAGTGTTCCAAGTAATAGTGGCAAGTTTTATTTCAAGTATACTTTCCATCCAGACAAAAAAAATTATGTATGAGTTGATTTTCTTTAAAATGTCATCAGGCCACTTGTAAATCATCAAGGAGTAAACCATTTTAGATGCAATGGTTGATTTAAGAAGACATATTCTTCTCACCATGGAAAGAGATTTTTCTTTCCAAGAAGAAATTTGTTTATTGATTTGATCCACAATATTGGTAAAATAGGAGGATTTTGGCCTACCCCAAAATATTGGGACTCTCAGATAGGTGAAGGGAAAAAAACCTTCCTTAATAGCAAGATTGCTAATAGTGAGGTATTTTCTATGCAAAGAGAAATTTTTTCCAAATAAAATAGAAGATTTATTCCAACATATGGCTTGACCAGAGATTTATTCATAGTATGACATAGTATCTTTGAGAACCTAGATATTTTTTTTACCTCCATGCAATAATAAGGTAATGTCATCAGCATACATGAGATGGGTAGGGACATTGAGGTTCCTGGCGGCCTGAATAGGTTTAAGTTTATTCTGGTGGACAAGATGAGTAATCAATCTGCTGAGATGGTCTTCAGCAATTACAAAGAGAATTGCTGAAAGGGGGTCTCCCTATCTGACTTCTTTTGTGCACTTAAATTATCCCTTAAGAGAGCCATTGATTAGAATGGAAATAGAGGCATACTTAAATAAAGTCTTTATTGTATTGATGAAGGTCTCATTGATGAAAAATTTTTGAATAACTTTAAATATAAAATTCCAATCCATCGTGTTAAAGGATTTTTTAATTTCAAGATTAATATCAAAATTTCCACTACTAGTAACTTTGTTAAGAACTTTAGTGCATTCAGAAGCAAGACAAATGCAGTCTTGGAAGGTTCTACCCTTAATAAAACCAAATTGGTTCCAAGAGACAATTCAGTTACATATAGGAGCAATTTGATTTGCTATGATCTTAGATATCCTTAATCAGTCACCATCTTAGATATCCTAAATCAGAATATGTTTTCTTTTTACAATGATCAAGGACTGATGGAAGCATTGAGGTGTTTGGAAGATATTAAGGTGATCCTTAATTCTCTTGTGACACTTAAAGCTTCTTGGCTGAGATTTGTCATTATATTTCCTATTGGTTTTTTCTGAGTTTGGTGGGAATATATGGAACCAACCTAGTTGAATAAAGGTATATCTTGGGATATTTTCATAATGGTGATTATCTAGTGGTTATTTTATGAAATTTTGAAAGTGGACAGAGTTCTTGTGCTTTTGATCCTTCATCGGGGTGGATGATCAATAAATGAGTATGTCAATAACTTCTCAAAGTTGGTCATATTTTATCTAAAGTTGGTCATTGCTGATTCTAAAAATGATAATTTCTTTAGAGGCAGTCTTCACCAAGATTTTGGTCTATCTATACTTGCATCTGTCCTAATGTATTTTCAAAAAGTGTTCAACATGGCCATTCAGGTGGAAGATGATAGTCTAGGAAACATTAGTGGGTGAGACCATGGTTTCATATTATAGGAATGAGTTTAACCTAGTTAGTGAGGTTCATAATCAGGATGTGTTAGGGATAGAAGCACAGGGTTCTTCTCAAGGGAAGAAAATATCTTAAATGTGATTCTATTATGGGGATCTAGGGCATTCTAAGGCCACCTGTTTGAACTCACCTAGATTTTTCCTATGTTGTGGTCATTTAGATTATCTTCAGAATCTTTGTAATTTGAGTTTTTTGAAGATTCCTTATGTTTAATCATTTTTTGTATGGGTTGTTTTGGGAGATTTCATTTGATGGTTGTTTTTTGGTTCGAGATTTTTTTGCTTGATCATAGTTGTTTGGAATATTTTTTATGGTTCCTTATTGATATGTTTCTCATAGATTTATTTAATATCATTTATTTTCATTCCTTATTATTTTATGGAATATCCCTTGTGGATTAATATTGTGTTTTTTATATAGTTTTCCTCACACTTTTGTGGTTAACTATGAGTGATGTTTTTTATACCTCATCATTTAGGAGAACCTTTATTGAAATTTTTTTGAACCCTTTCTTTGTTAATCCTTTAGGTGATTTTTTTGGACATAAGAAAGACCTTGGGTGAAATATTTGATAACTCGAGTGAGTGTTTCTCTAGTTGATATTTTGTCTTAGTTGGTGTTTGGCTTTGGTTTTTTGGGATCCCCCATATGAGGGTGATTCGGTTTTTCACCCTTGGATATTCATATGTGTTGTGTTAAGAGTTGAGAGCTCATGCTGTTCTTTTAAGGTTTCTTATGGGTTTTTCTTCATTCATATTGGAAGTTATTTTGGTTTGAGAGTGAGATTATATCATGGTTACATAGTTTTTTTGACATTATTTCTCTCAAAATTTTTCTTTGGTTCCACCTTGTTAGAGGAATTATAAATAGTGGGGAGACCATGCCAGGTCTCCCTTGCTTCTTATAACTTCTTGTTTGAGGTTTTGTTTCAATTTTTCTTAGAGATTTTAGGAAATTGTATGGATGATCAGTTTAATCATTATTGAGGATCTCAGTGATTGGCTTTGAGGTCGGATCAAGTGATGGTTTCTTAGGTTAGGTCCACATGGGATCCTTTATTTTTATTTCTCTTTCTCTTTTTTTACCATGAGATTGTTGTAAGAAGAAAGTTTCATGGAAGAGAGAATTATGAAACCCACATGTTAATGTGAAGACTAATTTGTTTTATTTTATATTATCTTGGGTCTTCTAAGATCTAGTGATTTTTGGGCTAGAATGTTATATTTTTTAAGGTTTAATAGGTGTAGCATAGTTTTTGCATATCATTAGTAGTAATTGTGTGGTTCCCATTAATAGGAGGATTTCATAGTGGTAGAACTATTTTACATGAATTCCACATAATTTTTCAAACCATGTAGAGAAACCCCTGAAACCATGTGAGTTCCCTTGGCCTAGGTAGTGATGAATGCATGGTTTGAACATGGTTTAGAAAACCATGTTCCCAAACTATGAAACTTTTATAGGTGTTAAAAATTTGGGATTTTTTCAAAAATGATCCCTTTGAATTAAAAGGGTTTTCACCCCTTTCTTCCACCATTCACAACAGTCGACCCTTAGGAGCCAAAGGAGGACCTCCAACCTCTATATTCTCAATTATTGGCTCTCCTTTAATGTTTTTAAAGAAATTTCAATGTATTTATTCCTCTCTTTCTCCTCTACCGTCATTGTTTCCTTCATTACTAGGTTTATTATTTCTCCTGGAATTTAAGTTCTTTATGTAATCTAGGGAATGGGTTCAGGGTGGTTCTAAACTAAGTATTTGATCTCTTATGGATTATAGAGGAGGTATTATTTCTTATCTGGGTGGTCATTATTAAAGGTAGAACATTTTTCCTTGTTTATTATAAAATCAAGTAGTTGTTTCTATAAAAAAAATTTGAATTCAAAAATATTCTTGTGCTTTATAAATTATTTTTAATTAAAGTGTGAATACATGTGATATGTATGTAATTATTAAAACCTTTTCATGTGTTTTGATCTTGGAATAAAGGTTTTATCTTAAAAATTATGTGTTTTCATGTTTCAAATAGATTTTTTATGTGATAAGCTTATATGAAATGATTATGGGGATTTTTGAAATGTTTTTAATGGTGTGTGTTATATTTTAATCTAATTTTAGTTTTTAATGAGTGAAAATGATTTTTAAAATTAGAAATTGTTTTAAATTGAGGTGTTGATCTCAAAATATTTTATAAAGGGGTTATTTGGTGAATTTTAAGATTGTATTAAAATGGCTGTGTTGTATACCCCATTATAAAAAAAATGCCTTAGTGGATCTTTTAAATGTATTTGATGGAAATGGAAGTCCTTTGGCCTAATTTTTGGATTTCAAAGAGGAAGACTCGTGTTTAAAAGGTGTATTTGAAATGTTTTAAAAGGGTTTTGATATCTCTATCAATTTTAAAGAATGATTTATGTTCTCTATTTTGTGAATTGTGAAAGGTATCGGAGTTATGGTACATGTTTTAATGTTAAAGGATTGTTTTTAACTTTGGTTTTAAAATGGTTGATATAAAAGGCACCTCTTGATTTTCCATTTAACTATTTAACCCTTGTGTGGGTTGATTATCACTATGTGATTCTTGTTTCTCCCCTTTTTTAGGAATATTATTTTTTATATCGTGGATGCATGGAATATATGGGGATATTCATTGTGAGGGTTTTTGAGGTGAGGGATAGTCATTTCTTCTTTTTTTCATGTTAATCTTAGCTTTCATATTCTTCACCTCACTTATTTATTGGTCATAGGAACTTGGGTAATAAGTGGTAGATCATTTATATTATGCTAGTTGTTTACATTATATTAGTTTACCTCCAATCATGCTAATAATAAAGGGTTGTGATGGGTGTTCCATCATAATGAGTCTTTTGTGGGATAGTTGGATGACTTTTGGTTTGGAATTTGACAAAGTTGGAATTTGGTCTGTGAGTGAGAAACTCTTATAAGATTGGATATGTCAGACATTAGGGATATAGGGTAAATTTCATGGAAAATTTTATTGCTTGATTGTATTTTGATATCATATATTTTGATCTAGTACTTGATTGTATCATTTCCCCATGCTTATAATGATATGGAACCCATCTCTTTATTATATTTTTTATATGTCTTGTGAGATTGTGGTACATTATTTGTTATTCTTAGCCCATATGTGTTGTCTTGTTTCCTTTGGAAAATTAGTTTTTAAAGATTTTTATAAAACATGTTTTGAATTTAAAGAATATTGTGTGAGTTTTTAAGTGGGTTTAAAAAAGCATGTTTTGTTTTAAAGACGTATTCATCTGGTTAAATGTTTTTAATGTGACGGTTTTCCTTTAAACAAAAAAAATAAGTTTTTTTAAGAAGTGTTAATGGTGGTGTGCTTTATTAAATGTCTTGTACTGGTGGAAATGTTTCAATTCATGTGTTTTCAGTTTAAGAAAAAAATTCTAACATTTTCAAATGTGATTATGGATTTTTTTTGTCTTTTCATAAGTTATATTTGAAAATAATAATTTCTAATTATATTTTCAAAATATAATTTATGAATTTCCTTATAAAATGAATTGAGTTTCAACCTACTATAATTTCTATATCATGCCTATGTATTTTAATTTCTTAGTTTCTAGCTAGATCTGGTTAGTGTTTCTTGAGGCCAGCATGGGGTGAGTCAGGTGGTGGTGAGAAATTGGAGGTTGCATGGAGATAGTTCTAGGATAATCTTGAGTTGGTTCTAGTCTCATTTTTAGTTGGGTTGTATTGTTTAATTTTTGTTTTGTGTTGTATTGGACAAATATTCCAACCTTGTATCTGCTTTCAATTGTTTTTTATATATTTATTCCATATTTTATCATACTATTTATGGATGATGTCTATATTTATGAAAATGGGTTGAATTGGTGTTATTGGTTATGACCAATTTTTCATGTTCAATTATTTTGGCTACATTTATGTTCGATTGTGAATATATGTCCAATGTAAGGATGGTCCATGTCGGACTCTCAGTTGGTGTAATATCCCGACTCGAGAGCCACTAAAACGATGCCTCAAGCTAGTGGGTCCCAAAACCTTAAGAGAACCTCCTTGTATACCAGATGTTCTTAGATATAATCAGTAGGCCACCACCAACAGTGTCTATAATAATCCAATCATTGTATATAGCATAGTAGTTTTAAGGTATAACAGGTAATAAAAGATGTTGAAAACTAAATACTAGTCAGCTCAGGTACTTGTTGGATACCTTGAAGAATCTACCAGCATTGGCATAGGTCTGGATAAGTTTGATATCAATTTATCATGTACATCCATTTATAATTAAATATACATAATATTTATATATGTATATATTCTATATATGTGAGTAAATATATATCCATATATATAGATACTAGGTGCTAGCTGAACTTGGAGAGTAACTTAGGCATCCATGCATAGTCAAACGAAATAAAGGATCCAACAAGGGTATTATCCTTGTATCTCATGAGAATGTGAGACATCATTCTCATCACTAAAGATTGTGGGGGGAGTCATCATTCTCGACACACAATGAAAGGAACATGAAATTTTATTCCCATCATCCAAATAAATGGTGTGATATGTCATTCCCAACACCCAATTTAAGGGTGTGTGAAATTCTATGCTCAAAAGTCCCTTAACCATTGTATAATGACCAATAACCATGGACTAATAATAATAATAATGATAATAAGGTATTTCCATTTAAATAATTTAAATCCATTTATCCCAACAAACCATGGGTCTCACTAATTAAAAAATCATTATCAATTTATAACACAATACGTACCCATTTCACTCACTTCCATTTAATTAAATTTAACCATTTACCTTTTTAAAATAAATAATGAAATTATATTTAAAGTTAAATAAAACCAAATTAAGTGGTGGGTTAGTCAATCAATATTTATATTAATGATGGTATTTAATTCAACACACCCAAATGGGTGGCAACCAATGAGGTAGTCATCCTCTAATAATTTATTAAGGTTATAAGGGAGTATCATAAAATGTTTTAATTGTTCTAGAAAAATAAAACATTTTAAGTAGATTAATGAAAATTTATGGCATGCAGCACAAAGTAAAATTATATAAAAACATGTAAATTTTTAGGTAAAATTTTTATACCACTAACCTTAGGTCTGTGGATGACCACTAACCCAATATCTACCTATGAATTGAAGAAGAACATAAGAAATAAAAAGAATAGATAAATTCCTTGAAAATATATCATATTATATTTCACCAAAATAGCACAAAATATAGAGAGATAAATGATGGAAAGAAATAATATGAGATGAGATTTTACCTATAGATATCCAACATAACTGAAAATGGTCTGATTGGATTCGGGACAGAGGATAATGATGAAAACCTATGAAAGGGAGTAGATAAGCTCTCCCATGTGGTTCTTATTGTGTGATAGAAGATAGGAGGGGGTATATCAAGCATACCCAATGCATTTACATGGGGTGTAAATGTTACACACCATTTAAATATTAGGTTTTCCCCCTCTTGGGGAAAACCATCTCACAATGTGTAAGGGGTCTTTCCAGCCTATTTCATGCCATGTATTATAAATATATGTTTTATATTTGGCTTTTATACAACCTTATATCTATGATAATTTATTCCCAGAAGAAAACCAACTGGCCTAAGGTCCCGATCACTAGGTTTCAAGCCAGTGAATAGAACCCAATGATTATTTTTCCAAAATTAAAAAGAAGTGTAGCTCGCTGAGGAGATGGTTCATTACAGCCTCCCATACTTAAAGAGACTCATCCCCAAGTTTCCCCTATATGGGTGGTAAAACATTATCTTATAAAATTTTCTTCCATTAAGTAAATACATCAACTTCCTACCCTCAGGTCTCATCCTATACTAATCCATGCTACCACATAACCTGTATTAAATGAACTAACCTACCTCAAAAAACCTTCATGATTTGATCAATGATGTGCACTAGGTATTCCTTAAATGAAGAATACACATCTAACTTAACCTACTTAGGATATAAATCATGTTTCAGGTCTTGATAATACCGATGAAGATGAGATGGGTGAAAGTTATTGTTCATAGACTAATATATTTGAGTAAGTGTTATCATGTAATCTAGTGGTCTGATTCTCTCCAAAACCTAAAAGGGTATGATGAATCAAGGAGAAAGCTTAACCTAACACCAAATCCATAAATGGCCCAACCTGGGTGAACCATTCTAGAAAACCCAATTCCCAACCTCAAACTTGAGAGGTCATCAATGAAGGTTGGAATATGACTTCTTCTTGGACTGAGCTGTCAACATGCACTTCCTAATCAACTGGACTTTCTCTGAAGTCCCCTGAACAAGATGTAGCCTAAGTAAATTTTACTCTCCTACCTCTAACTAGCACAGAGGTGATCATCATTTCATAGTATATAAGTCCTTATAAGGAGCCATCAGGATGGTATCTTGAAAGATATTATTGTAAGTGAACTCAACTAAGGGTATATGTTTCTCCCAAGAAACCCCAAACTTAAGGACACAGGATCTGAGCATGTCCTCTAACACTTTAATCATGAATTATATCTTTACATTGGTATAAGGGTGATAGGTTATACTTATAAGCACATTTATACCCAAGTCCATCTATAACCCTTTCTAGAAACATGAAATGAAATTATCATCCCTATAATATACGATAGAATGTGGGACTCTAAAAAGACATACGACCACCCTGATGTATAGCCTCCCTAGATCATATATTGATAAGTTATCTCAACTTTTTACGAAATGTGAGATATCCATTATTTGATCAACAACTACCCAAACTGTATCGTTGCCTCAAAGTGATATGATAAAACCTATCATGAATTCCATGGTGACATCATCCCACTTCCACTTGGGAATGGACAATGGCTGTAAAAGTCCCTCTGGTCACTATTGTACCACTTTTACCTAGTGACAGGTGGAACACCAAGTAAAAAATCTAGATATCTCTCGTTTCATACTAGTCCACCAATATTGGTGACATAAGTCTTGATACATCATGATGGTTCTATGATGCACATCCCACATCAAGACATGGTATTCCTACATCAACTACCCTAGGATGTATTCTAGAACCCAGACACCCCATGTATTCATAAGATCTCATCCTTATCCACTATCCAACCAGGTGAAAAATCCTAATATAAAACACTTTCCCTTGGGATTAGACCCTCTCTTCTAGTTGGTAGTCTCTAGAATACAGGAAGGCGTGCTTGAGGCCATGTGAACCACCAACTCTGGACACTATTTTTAGTGGATCCTAGTTCAGGAAATTATAATTGATTTTCTACCATATTTTATCTCTATTTTAGGATACAATTATTCCCAAATGGATTCTTATGATTCCTAGGAATTATTTTCCATCCTGCAGGGATCAAGAACACCCTTTAAGACTTTTGGAATATTGGTTTGGGATTTGGGTTTGATGGAACCCTAGGTCGGTTCACTACTGGAATATGTTGAACTCACCAATTCATACACTCACCATGAAGTTTTATGAAATTGAAAGTCCTATGTAATTTCTAATATTTTTTCATTTTTCTATTTTCTTTTATAAATTCTAAACTTCTTCGAATTACTTTATAGCTTCTTAAAATCAACTCCATCACATCTCAACCTCTTTAAAACAACTTATATTATCCTTATTTAATTTCATGGATTATCAAAATAATATAAATATCCTCTAGATCGTATCAAAGGAACATTGTAACATTTAAATACTCAAGATATATTATTTAAATAGAATCTAATTACTCATTATTTAATGCTTCAAAATACTTCATTTAGGTGAATTTAATCACTAATTTTAGTATTCAACATGCTTTTTAACACTATGATGGTTTCTCTACTGATAAATCTAGATTACTCTAACCATTAATCCTTTTTAAACCTTTTTAAATAAATATTATTTAATCTAAATAATAAAAATATTCTATTAGTCAGATTCCCCTATCTTATCTCTTCCATTAAAACTATTTTAAAAATGACTTATCGCACTATAGCACTTTTCTTTGGCTAAAAATCCATCTCACCAATCATGTGATGTGATGGGATGCTCATATAGTATCCAAATATTCCATTACAAATGAATTCATGGGAATCTCACTTCATGTCACTCCACCCATCTTCACCTTTGTGTAATTATATTGACAAGAATATTGGAAACAAATACATTAAATATAACTTTGGCAAATATAGAACTTCAATATATATGGGAAATTAATATTTTTTGTGAGGTATGAAATGAAACTGATCATATAGCTTTGTTATGAAAAGACTAATTATCATACCCTAAAGTGAATGAAAATATTGAATTATATATTCATGTCATTGGACTTGAAAACATTATAAAACACACTCCCAAATGTGAATGTAAATATATAAGATTTAAAAAAAAATCAAGTTATGGGTGATTATTTTATTTTAAGATTATCATTATAACTTATTTTTTTATAAGAAAAATAAATATTAATAACATCCACCAGAAGTTTCTTGATGAAAAATAGTGAATTATGATTTATTAATTAAATATTAATGAAATGATGATAATTTATATCAGTCATATACCAAAATATATTTTTTGAAATTTGTGAAATATTGTATCCTTAATGGATGATATAAAAATAATTTCTTTTAAGATTTCATTAAGGAACATTTTTATTCATTAATTTATTCTCTTATGATGTTGATATCAAGAAAATAATAATTTAATATTTATTGTGTCCTTATACATTAAACAAATAATCTCATTTAATTCACATGATATCATCCCCTAAAGTAGTTATTATTTTGAGTAATTAATTTTAACTACCCAAAGAAGTTAAATGGTGATCATCATAATAAATAAAATTAGTTTTTTTACAAATCATTTGGTCAAAGTATGAAAAATGAAATTAATTATTTTATTTCATTACTCAAAGTGAATGAAATTATTCATGAAAAAAATTATAACCCACCATGAGTATTGATAAATAAAAAAAATCTATCAAATGATCTTTGATCCATTCCTTGAATTGAATGTGTTTGTATAAATCATTTTATGAATTATAATTTTGAGCATAATGGGTGATGTTTTTTAATCATAGATATCCTTCCATGTAATTTCTTATAAATACATGTAAATGATTTAAAATATTTAAGGTATTATCTCCCAATTCAATGTATTTTAGAATCATTTAAAACATAGCATCAAAGCTAAATAACTTATGTTATGTGATGGGCCTAGATCATTGCAATTCTATTATATAATCATTCATTGATTATAAATCAAGCATCATAAGTGGAAATAATAATAATAATAATTAATGTGATAATTTTTGTTTTTATAACATATCATGAATGTGGAAAATATTTATAGTGAACTAGGTTTAACATACATGGATATTACAACATTTTAGATGAATATTCATCACATTACAAAAATAGATGCCCAATGACTGTAATAGTTTAGTTTATTTAGAAACTTGGAAACATGATATTTTATCTTGGTGAAATTTCTTCAATATCTCCCTCAAAGATATTCCCCTTTATCACTCTTACTTAAAACCTTTCTTCAAAACCAAGGTAAAGGAAACATAAGAAAGGGGTGAGCTCATATGATCAGTAATGGTAAATATGGGAGATATATAAGAATAGAATGAGAATAAGGGTATGAGAAAATGATTGTATCATTAGAAGATCATACCCTACATATAAAATATAATAAACATGAATCATGTTATAAATATTGTAACTTCATAAGACATGAATCATAAGATAATCAATAGCATAATCTATCAAAGTAAACATAGGAATAGGACATGGAATTTTTGGCATAAACATAAGAATATAAAATCATTCCCTAAAAGTTAAGTCTTATTTACAAAACATATAAGGGAACTTCATGGGGGATGAACCTACTAGTCAGGACACACCATCATCCCAGTTTCATCCCTTTATTTATAGTATATTAGTTTATTCTTTCTTCCCATAGTGGATCAAGCTCGTCGACTTATTCCCATAATTATCTTATGAGATATAAATCATTATACAATACATTGTAGGGAGATATAGGTCCCACCATTCATATAAACTATAATAATTTCACTCAGTGCTATCTGGGTCACCTCATTGTATAATCTATAACGGGCTTACCCGACGCTATCTGGGTCACCCCATCATATAAGATGTAACATGATTTCCCGATGCTATCTCGGTCACCCCATAATGTAAGTTGTAAGGGGTTGTCATGATGTTATCTAGACCACCCCATTGTATAAGATTTAATGGGATTACCTAGTGCTATTTGGACCACCCCATCGTATAAGATTTAATAGGCTTACCCGACACTATCTCAGACACCCCATCGTATAACCCATATTCATGAACCAAAACATGAATAAATCACAAATCTCTTTCATATCATAATAAAAACACATTAAAATAATTATTATTTCATAAATTGATTAAACCATGGAAAAGAAATGGGTTTCATGTCAATCTCCTTGAAATTTGATTATCCCATGGAAAAGAAATTGGTTTCATAACAATCTCATTGAAATATGTTTTACCCATTGAAAAGAAACGGGTTCCATAAACATTATACCACCAAAACATAAACCATTTAGAGAAATAATATGAATGGTATCCCTGGATCTCATCCCCAGTAAATCATAAATTATATAAAAGTATGTTATCTTAGAAAGATAAGGATTTTGAAATATCACATGGAACATTTCTTAAGGAAAATAAGTTTTCTTTGGAAATCACTCTTTGAAACATGGAACATTTTCAAAATAATTTTTCTAAACCAATTTGAAAAATATATAAATAAATATTTTAAAAATAATTAAAAAATCTTGAAAAAATATCATTTCTTCTTTGAAATTTTTTTTTTTAATCATAAAACATTTTGGAGACGTTCATCTTTTATAATGACCTTGAAAACTTATAAAGGAAGCCTTAAAAATCATTTAAAACACTTTTTAAACAAAAAAAATTAAACCCCTCCAATTTAAAAAAATGAATTTACAAAATATTAGGAAAAAAAATTATTTAAAAATATCCTTGTAAACTTTAAAAGTAATCTTCAATGAAATTACGGTCATGACAGTGGGTAAATCCATACATGCCAAACATTTATTTTTCACGATGAAATGGTTAGAAACGTGACTTGACCATAAAATGAAAAGAATATTCCTTTTAAAATAATTTTTTTATTAAAAAGTTAAAAATGGTTTAAAATGTATTTAAAAAAATAAAAAAAAAAATTGAAAACATTTATATAAAATATAGTTTTGGGGGGAAATTTATTTCCGACCGAAGAGAGAAATAAAGTCAGATTTTCATAAAAAAAATTCTTAATTATCTTAAGTACCAAAGAGTGGAAAATAGTAATATTTAATAAATTTATCATGAATATTAATAAGAGAATAAAATTCATAAAAATTATAGATAAATGGATTCTAATATTTCAAAAATGTTAGTGTAATCATAAACAATCCCGATAAACAATGAGATTGTAGAAATAAATTATTACCACTTTGGTAACATTAAATCACAATCCCCATAAAATAATAACATTGCATGAAACTTAAAATATCATAAAAATAATTATATTCATGATATAACATTTCAAATGGTAGTATATACACCTTGTCAAAGAATATAGTTTTCTAACATAACAAGTTTCTCAAAGTAAGAAAATTGAGACAAAATTACCTTACCGATTTGGTAACTTTTTAACTGTAAAGACCATGAAATAGAGATCATAAAATGGATATGTAAATAAAAATAAATTAAATGATAAGAATAATATAATACATTCATGTGAGTTATATACACCACACAAAATAAATGAGTGGTGAATATGGAATAAGTCTCACATAAATAAAAGTGAGACTAGAAATCCTCTCACTACTTAAGTAAATTTTGAGTCATGATTCACATGAAAGATTAATATCAATTAAAACTTTTAATATAATGGAATAAATTAAATTAATTAAATAACATGTCATATGGAAATATCCACACCATTCAAAAATAATAATTAGTGAATATAGCATATATCTCACAGAAATAAAAGTGAGATGAGAAAACCCTTACCTTAAGTCTTGACTTTATTCATAAACGTTCAAACCACCTATATAATAAATATAATTTTATTATAAATCTACAACATAATCATATTATTATATCTAATACCATATATGATTTTATTATGACATTATATTACCCATTTATTAACAATTCCGTGTTAATGTTACATTTCGGGTAATATCCGCTTTGTTTTTTGTATATGTTTTGACAAGTTATTCTTGTTCCTCATACTTAGATCATGAATTAATAATTTAAAGAATGTAAAAAAATGAGAAAAATATAATATATATTCATTATATAAATATTTATTATAATCTATAAATTATATATATATATATATTAAATTGAATATACTTTTCATGGAGATGATAGGATGTACGTATGCATGAACGTTGTTTCCATTTTCTTATCGTATTGAAAGAAAAAAAGTAAAAAATATATGTGTGTGTGTATTATTATTTAATTATAATTATTATTTAATAAATATCATATATATTTACTAAACCCATCCTTAATATATTTCATGAAAAATGTGAATTAATCGCATTGCTTTCATGAGCTGGTAGTCCACTTGTCCAAAATTGAAGTTATCATATTTAAAAAAAATAGAAATAATGAAGTTATATTTTACATAATAATAAAAGAATAATAAAAACATCATAAATATCATAAATATAATATAAAAACAATATTCTCATCATAATTCTCAACCATGAGATGTGGTAAAGGAAAAATGAAGGATATTGTTTCATGAGGTGTTAGTTCGCCATACAAATGAATGGTAAGTTCATTACCCATTTGATGGAAGTGTGTGTGGGTGTAGGTATAAACCTTAGAATAAAAAATCTCATTATATTTAGGATATTGAGTTTATTATATAATCATTTAATAATAATAATTTTAAGGTTGGATAATGAAAATAAAACAAAAGAGCTTGTGTACAGAAGACTAAATCTTTTAAAGAATTGGCATATACTCGAGTGAGTATATTAATATGTGATGAAAAATTAATCAAAGGATCCAGAAGAGAAAATATATGTTTAATGGGTGGTAAAAAAGTTTTAAAAACAATTATTTTCCCCTAAACCTTGAAAAATCAATTGATTTTTAAAGGTATTTATGAAAATGGATATTATATTGAGACTGTGGATAAAAGAGATATTCAATTCTTTAATATCTAAAAAGTATTTATAATAGACCAAAATTTATTTGAAATAATTTTTCAAGGTTTCATTTTGATTTTTACTACGTAGAACCAAATCAAATATGGTAAACTATAAGCTTGATGATCCAGATACATTCATTATATGACATTATTATTTGGGTAATATAGGTTTTATTATGATGAAAAATATGGTAAAGGTATATAAGAACATTAATTTATCATTAGAAATCCATTGAGTGGGAATCATTAATTTCATTAATGGAAGTATGTCTAATAAATTTTTGTTCATGAAATAGTTTTTTATTTTCTTCCTCGTGCTATAGAAGTTAAAATAACATCATTATTAAAACTTGATCCTCAATCAAATAAAAATAATCTAGATGTTCAAGAGGACTTCCAATTTATAAAATTCAGTAAATCAATTGTATAATTAATTAAATGATTTAAAATGGGTAAAAAAATCATGCATACCCACTATAAGTTCACTAACTATAATAGACACACTCTAAGGATATTTTAATGGTCCAAATAACAATTCTTCTAATACATTCCTAAACTATGGTTTAACACTTCTTCAAAAGGACAAGAATCCTCATCATATTAAAGGAAATTAACTCATATTGGTTGAGAAATAGGAAAATAAAAAATTGTGTGATCATGAAATTATTCAAGAAATCTATGTGTCTGAAATACATAATCATGATTATTTTATCCTCAAAATTCCATGTGGGTTTGGAATGGAGTTTTTGTGTGTTGTTGGAGCAAACCTTACATAAGATACATACACCCACATCCCTTTTGGGTGGTTTCCAATGGGGTTTATTCATGGAACCGGAAACACCCAATGGTTTTATATCCGTAATGACTCAGGGTCCTTATTTATAGAGGTAGGTGATCATTGGGACACTTGGAAAATGATACATCACATTGGTCAAAAGGATGGGATTTTGGGTTGTCATGCCCTTTGGGAAGAATTATTACCTACTCGAGGGCTCTCTTGTATATTTAATATTTGTTCATGAATCCTTCATTTATTCCCAAGTATGAATTGGGTCACCCTTGAATTAATAATTGATTATGAGCATGAATGGTATTTAGAATCATCTATGTGTGTTAGATGTTATTCATTGTTGGAGATATCTATATGTATCAGAGGTTCTCCGTCAATGGTACTCTCTTATTATAAGGCCCCAGCCTTAAACCTTACTTAATCTTGAGTTATTACAAGATTACACATTGAGGATCTTTTCAGGTTTAGAGTTTGAGAGAATTAGATCATGAAACTTGCATTACATTCCACATTTAAAAAAAGTGGTTACATAAAAGACAGTATTCATTCTTCCCATCAACGGAAACATATTTAAAATAAAACATGGATTCTTTCTTGACACATCCTTGACACTATCATCACATCATGTACCCTTCCATTAACCTGTGAAAGACATTTCAAAAACTTGGGATGAGCATAAAAAGCTCAGTAAGGGATATAAAAATATGGAAAGGAAACATGAGTACATGTATACATAAGAATGAAAACTGTTAGTTTTTCAAACATCAAGTAAACCATGTATACTCTATCAAAGTAATACCTTCACCTTCATGAAGTAGTAAAAACTATTCACGGAATAAATTATCATTACTTACCCTTTTGTAACCAAAGTATTACCATAAAACCCACATAAAGAACACATAACATATATAAAGGTAACTTGGGACATAAACATACTTAAGTGGAATAACCATACGGTCGACTTCCACACATATCACTTAATGGAATAGTCATACGGCCAATTTCCATACATACTTAATGGAATAGCCATACGGCCAAATTCCATACCCAATGCATTGGAGGTTATAACGTAACTACCCGTCCTGGTATTCACGGCACCACCGGTCATATGGTTTATAACGTAACCACCCGTTAAAATGTCCAAGTACCAATATAAAATCATAAAACATAAAACCAATATAAAGGAATGATAACATTTACACATTTCAATCACAATATATCATAAATATATTGACATAATAGAATCCTTTATCAAAACCATTTTCAATACCAAAATACATAAAAGAGTATATGGTATTTATTTTATTTTAAAAACATTACGGCTTGTTGGGGAAGCCAAAGACCAAATAATACTCGCGGCGGCGGAAAAGGTCGTTGTCACCACGTACGTTAAAAAAACATTCCTTTTTGTCATTTAGTAAAACACTTCGTAGAAAAAGATTCCTTTTGTATAAAAGTAAAAGTCAAAGGGGTTTATACACAATATAAAAGAAAGTTGTGTATAAAACGAAATATGCCTCAATGAAAGGAGATTGAGACGAAGTCCCTTACAAAGATCATTTTTAAAATAATATATATATATTATGTGTATTCACTATAAGTACACATAAATAAAGTAAAAAATAAAAGATAGGACATAATAATATCATGACATAATTTGAAAGTAGGAGATCAACCCAAAGAATGGTAATTGGGTTAAGAAGTTCCCTTACAAAGACGGTATCCTTGGTTTATGGATAAATCAATTACATAATTATGTGTGACAAACGAATACACCAAATATAAGTGGATATTAAGTGTAAAATAATCAAAGGTCATTCACACATATTCAAAGGATGGCATATTCAATAACTACATGTTGAACCCAAAGAAATCGAAATTGGATTAAGAAGTTCCCTTGACAGCCTAACGGCATCACATCAAAATGAGTTGATGAGAGATAAAAAGTGTATCTCATCACTTGGACATAAAATTTTCATCAATAAGGATATATGAGAACATATCCCAACATAATAATATGTAAATTAAAAGACCCAACAAAAGAAGTCTTTTAAAAAAAGGAGGGTGAAAGGTTCCCTTACCGACTTGGGTATTTTTCCAAACATACGACCTGTGAAAGAAGGACAATACATCATTGATGTAAATACTCATAAATTAAGGAGTATTACACAATGAGTAAAATAATGGTCAGTACATACACCACTCAAAGTAAATTGTGGCAAATGTAGTATAAATCTCACAGGAATAAAAGTGAGATGAAAAATCACTTACGAAAACTCGGCAGCCTAACGGCGCCAATTAAAACTTCCAAAAATGGATTGATGAGATAAAATAGGGTATCTCATCACATTACAACAAAATTTACAGCAAGAGGAATATTAAATAACATCCCCCATCATAACAAATAGGAGCTTAAAAGAAGTGACATAAAGGGTAGTACTTAAAAAGAAAGAGAGAGGTTAGATCTCTTACGAAAATTCGGCAGCCTAACGGCGCCACTCAAAACTCCCAAAATGGATTGATGAGAGAGAATAGGGTCTCTCATCACATGAACATAAAAAATTAAAGTATGAGTAATATAAAAGAATATCCAAATAACAAGAAATATGATCTTTAAAAGTAATGACATAAAAGAATGTACTTAAAAAGAAAGAGAGGTGTAGGATCCCTTACCTCGGGTCCGACTTGACTCGATCATTCTTTAACGTCCTGAATAATAAACTTGAGTTAATCTCTACTTTCTTAAGAACATTTTTCAAGTTCATTATTCCTTTTATACCATGTTATGAACATCATGTAATCATTTAAGTTAATAATGTTCATTTTGTCGGTATTTGGTTCTTAAGTCAAAAATAGACTTCTTACACTTACATGTTGTTAATTTGGTCAAAGGTTCGTTATATCCAGAATGATATTAATGATTTGGATAAAATATATATCATATATATTCATCATATACATGTATTTATAATATTAAATCACATTTAGAGGTAAGAAATGAAATGCACCGTTCATGGAGACGGTAAGCCGTACGTACGCATGAACGCTACTTCCATTTCTATTTTGTATTTTCTGGAATGGAATCATAATGATATAATAGTATATTATAATTCCAGTATATTAACATATATAATATCATTAACTTTATCCTTTACACATCCCACATATGGTATTAACGAATCAAATCACTTTCAGGGGGCGGTAGTCCGCACTTCCTAAAATGAAGATATCGTGTTTACCCATAATGGAAACAATAATGGTATGCCATAAATGAAAAAATACAGAAGCTTAAGGAAAGAATAAACATATTATATATCATATATAAAAATAGTTACATCATAATGGCCACCTTTGAAGGTGTTAAATGAGTATTGAACAATCATCGTTTCAGGAGGCAGAATTTCGCCATCCACGGAAACCGTATGTTCTTTAACCATTTGATGTATTTGTGTGAGAGTGTAGCTCGAATAAATCTTATAACAACATCCTAGTATATTGAAGATACTGGTTTTGTTACAAAATAAGTAAATAAAAAGAGTTTAGGGGGTTGGAGAAGCAAAATAAAACAAATGAACATGAGAGAATGAATTACCTTTAAAAGTGTAACTCCTTTTGATTTGAGCCTAAAGGCTTCCTTTGAAAGGATTCCGCCCAAAGGGAATCCTCTAGGATGAGGAGAGGGATGTGGAGAGAGTAAATGGTCAGGGGATAGCCGATCCAAAGTCTTGAGGAGTGTGTGAAATGAGGTAGAGGTGGGGGCCTTTTATAAGAGGAGAGGAGGGGCACTTTTGGAAATCATGAAACTATTATTTTATTTTCAAAAGTGTTTCGAATTTCTAAGGTCCCACATTGATATAATTTTAAGATAAGATGATAAGGCTTCGAAATATTTCCATCCAATAGGTTTTGTACATGTATAGGTTTTAGATATTACATTATTGTTCCATTTTATTTAAATCGTTAAATAATGAGGTCATCGCTGCATCATCATGATGTCATAAATAATTTAATTTATTTAAAGTCTAAAAATTATAAAAAAAAATACTATGATGTAGGAAATCTTTTTATCTTTCTACTTCATATTTATAATAAAAAATATGATTAGTATAACCCCTTCTAAAAATTGTTTTAGTAAAAAACTTTATGTTAGTGTCATTTTCACCTTTATTTAAAAAAAAGGCATTAAAGTCATTATCTCACCCAACTGGCTCCATGGGGTCCCCTAAATCGACCCATGGGTTTTATTGGTCGGCCATGACACAACCAATAGGGTTAGGACATGTGTCAAGCTCATCTCATTTTATTAAAGCATTATTTTTACCTTAAACTACACTAATTACCACTAATCGCGATTAAAAACTTAATAAGTTACTATTCACCAAAAAAATATTTTTATCCCATTGAACCAAATTTTACTTCCTAATGACAACCATGTATGTTGGATTTTTGAAAATCAAAACACAATGATGGCAAAATTTAATTTAAACGGAAAATCAGTTTTTATAAGTACCACTTAGTGGTTTCACTATTCATCAAAAATTGAAGTTTTTCAGAAAATTACCAAAAATTCACCCTAAGATATATTCGATATTATGAATTCAAAAATGAAGTCTATTTTACAAAATTAAAAACATATAAGTCACATTAATTAATTTAATAATTAATTCCCGCTATCAGAGCAAATAGCGTGTTTTTATGAAATAATAAGTATCAAAAGATTGACATTCGTTTAAGTCCGATTTCAAAGTGAAATTAATTCCAACGACCACTATTGGATTTAATGGTAAAAATATTTTCTAATTTCACTTTAAAAAAAATTCAAATGATAATCTAATCATATAAATAAATTAGATTAAAAAGAGGTTTTGAATTAAAATACAACATTTTACACTATTCATTAAAAAATGAACTTTAACGGAAAAATACCAAAAATTTACACAAAGTAAAATTTGATGTCCCGATTCTAAAGAAGAGTTTTATTTGGTCCAAAATAATTTATAAGAGTGATCAAAACTATATTTAATGACAGTTCGCCATCAGATGGCGATAAGTCAACCTTTAGTGAAAATTAGGGTATAAAAGCCTAAAATTGAATTCTTTCCGTATTTTAAGCCTTTGGATAAATGTAAAAACATTTAAAAAACATATATAATCATATTTTAGTTATTTCTATCCATTCCCGCCAATACAACGGCTACATGTTAACTGCCATTTAAAATAATATTATTTTATTATTAGAGTGCAACGTAAGATTCCCAAGAAACTTGTTGTTGTGTATTGGGTACGCCATCGAGCATAGCGTCCCCTTTAAAGTCATATTAATATTTTATTCACAAATATGGATAAATATGAAAATGTAATATTCTTTATTTACCTGGGGTGTTACATCCTTCCCCCCTTTTGGGAATTGCGTCCTCGCAATTTTAAAATTGAGCTTGGTAACATCCTTGAAAGTCCCACATCGGAACAAGAGTCGGTAGAACAAACACTTTAAAATAAAGGAAGATAAGTACAAAGGTCACCCGAGTTAACCCATACTAGGATTCCAAGTATGAAAATATGGACATGGAGGAAAAAACAAAGGGTCATGTTCTGATTAAGAGTGATAGAAAACATGTTTAGGAGAAATTTAACCATGAGAAAATCACAAACTTGTGATGGGTTAAACGGTATTCGATTCCCCAGTAGGAAAAGTTAATAGACACCATTTTTGTTTTAAGATACTTTTTATTGGGGAATTTATTCATAAGGAAACATAATCACTTATCATGTTGACTTTCAACTTTTACTAGATTCCTTAATCAAACTCATATTTTTTTCCAAAAGACGAGTTTTTAGGGAGACTTGTTCGCATTAAGAGTACTATAATCAACTTATAGAGAATAAACTAATCCACCAAAGAGAACTATATACTTCCCATGTCATTAGGCTTTAACAAAAACCAAAACCAAAAAGGTTTGTACAAGTTCAGATAATCCAAAAAAAATAACCCTTTAAAAAGAAAATCTATGCTTAATCTCCAAAATTTGTCCAACAAAACCCAAAGTTCAACAAGGACCATCCGATAAACAATTTGTCCATAAAATTCTTCAAAGTAAACCAATATAAGATTGAAACCCAAATATTTTAAGGATTTAGTCACATAGTCTTCCAAGTTAAATCGTAACATTTATCTCCAAACAACATTAGTTGCTCCTAAAGTCTCATATTGAAAAGTAATTAACCTATTCACATATCCTCCATGATAGGTTAATCATTTTCATAAATATCCCAGAATCAACTTACTCTTAATTCATAAAATCATATAACTAAAAAGAATCAATCAAAATAACCAGGGACTTCACATAGTCTAGTGGTAGGAGATAAATACTAGTCGCACTTTGGTTGTGGGTTCGATTCCCACAGCTTTGTCCGACGCGATGGGTAGTCACACGGTCTGCGTGTTGTCCTTTTTCCAAAACTATATAATTCTTAAAACATTTCCCAAAATGAGATAAAATCTTCAAAGATGATCATAACATATTTTAACCTTAATTTTATCTCATGACTTTCACTTTCCATCATAACATATAATAACCCATAATTTCCTCAAAAGTAAGGATCATATAAACTCTAATGGTTACCTTTATAATTATTACCTGAACTTCCACATCGATTGGTCATCTCGTAAATGATGCATTACAGAACATACCAAGGTCCAAGTGGATGATCATGACTCCTTGATAGTTGGTTTAGAACAACCATGAGTTTCCTCATTGAATACCCCATTTCATCCAGTCTCTTAATCAGAGAACCACCACAGTTTCCTTCAAACCTATTGTCACTTTGGTGCCTGCTAGATCCATCCATTCACTAAAAACAGAAAGGTCAGTGTGAGTATATCAACAAAACCATCATGTACTAATGAGGAAGATAAACACTAATATATACTTACTCATTTACTTTATCAAAAACTAGGACTCTTTCTGAAATCCTAACCATTATGGTAATGTCACTTATGCTTAAAGAATACCCTAACCTCTAAAGTTATCTAAACCTCCCTTTGATACCAACTATAAGGCCCCATCCTTAAACCTTACTTAATCTTGAGTTATTAAAAGATTACACATTGAGGATCTTTTCAGGTTTAGAGTTTTAGAGAATTAGATCATGAAACTTGCATTACATTCCACATTTAAACAATGTAGTTACGTAAAAGACAGTATTCATTCTTCCCATCAACGGAAACATATTTAAAATAAAACATGGATTCTTTCTTGACACATCCTTGACACTATCATCACATCATGTACCCTTCCCTTAACCTGTGAAAGACATTTCAAAAACTTGGGATGAGCATAAAAAGCTCAGTAAGGGATATAAAAATATGGAAAGGAAACATGAGTACATGTATACATAAGAATGAAAACTGTTAGTTTTTCAAAAATCAAGTAAACCATGTATACTCTATCAAAGTAATACCTTCACCTTCATGAAGTAGTAAAAACTCTTCACGGAATAAAGTATCATTACTTACCTTTTTGTAACCAAAGGATTACCATAAAACCCACATAAAGAACACATAACATATATAAAGGTAACTTGGGACATAAACATACATAAGTGGAATAACCATACGGTCGACTTCCACACATATCACTTAATGGAATAGCAATACGTCCAATTTCCATACATACTTAACGGAATAGCCATACGACCGACTTCCATACCCAATGCATTGGAGGTTATAATGTAACCACCCGTCCTGGTATTCACAGCACCACCCGTCATATGGTTTATAACGTAAACACCCGTTAAAATGTCCAAGTACCAATATAAAATCATAAAACATAAAACCAATATAAAGGAATGATAACATTTCCACATTTCAATCACAATATATCATAAATATATTGACATAATAGAATCTTTTATCAAAACCATTTTCAATACCAAAATACATAAAAGAGTATATGGTATTTATATTATTTTAAAAACATTATGGCTTATTGAGGAAGCCAAAGACCAAATAATACTCGCGGCGGCGGAAAAGGTCGTTGTCACCGCGTACGTTAAAAAAACATTCCTTTTTGTCATTTAGTAAAACTCTTTATAGAAAAAGATTCCTTTTGTATAAAAGTAAAAGTCAAAGGGGTTTATACACCGTATAAAAGAATGTTGTGTATAAAATGAAATATGTCTCAATAAAAGGAGATTGAGACGAAGTCCCCTACAAAGATCATTTTTAAAATAAAATAGATCTATTATGTGTATTCACTATAAGTACACATAAATAAAGTACAAATACAATATAGGACATAATAATATCATGACATAATTTGAAAGTAGGAGATTAACCCAAAGAATGGTAATTGGGTTAAGAAGTTCCCTTACAAAGACGGTATCCTTGGTTTATGGATAAATCAATTACATAATTATGTGTGACAAACAAATACACCAAATATAAGCGGATATTAAGTGTAAAATAATCAAAGGTCATTCACACATATTCAAAGGATGTCATATTCAATAACTACATGTCGAACCCAAAGAAATCGAAATTGGATTAAGAAGCTCCCTTGACAGCCTAACGGCGTCACATCAAAATGAGTTGATGAGAGATAAAAAGTGTATCTCATCACTTGGACATAAAATTTTCATCAATAAGGATATATGAGAACATATCCCAACATAATAATATGTAAATTAAAAGACCCAACAAAAGAAGTCTTTTAAAAAAAAGGAGGGTGAAAGGTTCCCTTACCGACTTGGGTATCTTTCAAAACATACGACCCATGAAAGAAGGATAATACATCATTGATGTAAATACTCATAAATGAAGGAGTATTACACAATGAGTAAAATAATGGTCAGTACATACACCACTCAAAGGAAATTGTGGCAAATGTAGTATAAATCTCACGGGAATAAAAGTGAGATGAAAAATCACTTACGAAAACTCGGCAGCCTAACGGCGCCACTTAAAACTTCCAAAAATGGATTTATGAGATCAAATAGGGTATCTCATCACATTAAAATACAATTTACAGCAAGAGGAATATGAAATAACACCCCCCATCATAACAAATAGAATATTAAAAGAAGTGACATAAAGGTGAGTACTTAAAAAGAAAGAGAGAGGTTAGATCTCTTACGAAAATTCGGCAGCCTAACGGCGCCACTCAAAACTCCCAAAATGGATTGATGAGATAGAATAGGGTCTCTCATCACATGAACATAAAAATTAAATTAAGATTAATATAAAATAATATACAAATAACAAGAAATATGATCTTTAAAAGTAATGACATAAAAGAATGTACTTAAAAAGAAAGAGAGGTGTAGGATCCCTTACCTCGGGTCCGAATTGACTCGATCATTCTTTAACGTCCTGAATAATAAACTTGAGTTAATCTCTACTTTCTTAAGAACATTTTTTAAGTTAATTATTCCTTTTATACCATTTTATGAACATCATGTAATCATTTAAGTTAATAATGTTCATTTTGTCGGTATTTGGTTCTTAAGTCAAAAATAGACTTCTTACACTTACATGTTGTTAATTTGGTCAAAGGTTCGTTATATCCAGAATTATATTAATGATTTGGATAAAATATATATCATATATATTCATCATATACATGTATTTATAATATTACATAACATTTAGAGGTAAGAAATGAAATGCACCGTTCATGGAGACGGTAAGCCGTACGTACGCATGAACGCTACTTCCATTTATATTTCGTATTTTCTGGAATGGAATCATAATGATATAATAGTATATTATAATTCCAGTATATTAAAATATATAATATCATTAACTTTATCCTTTACACATCCCACATATGGTATTAAGGAATCAAATCACTTTCAGGGGGCGGTAGTCCGCACTTCCTAAAATGAAGATATCGTGTTTACCCATAATGGAAACAATAATGGTATGCCATAAATGAAAAAATACAGAAGCTTAAGGAAATAATAAACATATTATATATCATATATAAAAATAGTGACATCATAATGGCCACCTTTGAAGGTGTTAAATGAGTATTGAACAATCATCGTTTCGGGAGGCAGAATTTCACCATCCACGGAAACCGTATGTTCTTTAAACATTTGATATATTTGTGTGAGAGTTTAGCTCGAATAAATCTTATAACAACATCCTAGTATATTGAAGATACTGGTTTTGTTACAAAATAAGTAAATAAAAAGATTTTAGGGGGTTGGAGAAGCAAAATAAAACAAATGAACATGAGAGAATGAATTACCTTTAAAAGTGTAACTCCTTTTGATTTGAGCCTAAAGTCTTCCTTTGAAAGGATTATTCCCAAAGGGAATCCTATAAAATGAGGATAGGGATGTGGATAGAGTAAATGGGCAGGGGATGGCCGAGCCAAAGGCTTGAGGAGTGTGTGAAATGAGGTAGAGGTGGGGGCCTTTTATAAGAGGAGAGGAGGGGCACTTTTGGAAATCATGAAACTATTATTTTATTTTCAAAAGTGTTTCGAATTTCTAAGGTCCCACATTGATATAATTATAAGATAAGATGATAAGTCTTCGAAATATTTCCATACAATAGGTTTTGGACATCTGTAGGATTTAGATATTACATTATCTTTCCATTTTATTTAAATCATTAAATAATGAGGTCATCGCTGCATCATCATGATGACATAAATAATTTAATTTATTTAAAGTCCAAAAATTATAAAAAAAATACTATGATGTAGGAAATCTTTTTATCTTTCTAATTAATATTTATAATCAAAAATATGATTAGTATAACCCCTTATAAAAATTCTTTTAGTAAAACAATTTATGTTAGTGTCATTTTCACCTTTATTTAAAAAAAAGGCATTAAAGTCATTATCTCACCCAAGTGGCTCCATGGGGTCCCCTAAATCGACCCATGGGTTGTCTTGGTCGGCCATGACACAACCAATAGTGTTATGACATGTTTCAAGCTCATCTCATTTTATTAAAGCATTATTTTTACCTTAAACTACACTAATTACCACTAATCGCGATTAAAAACTTAATAAGTTACTATTCACCAAAAAATTATTTTTATCCCATTGAACCACATTTTACTTCCTAATGAAAACCATGTATATCAGATTTTTGAAAATAAAAACACAATGATGGCAAAATTTCATTTAAACGGAAAATCAGTTTTTATAAGTACCACTTAGTGGTTTCACGATTCATCAAAAATTGAAGTTTTTCAGAAAATTACCAAAAATTAACCCTAAGATATATTCGATATTACGAATTCAAAAATGAAGACTATTTTACAAAATTAAAAACATATAAGTCACATTAATTAATTTAATAATTAATTCCCGTTATCAGAGAAAATAGCGTGTTTTTATGGAATAATAAGTATCAAAAGATTGACACTCGTTTAAGTCTGATTTCAAAGTGAAATTAATTCCAACGACCACTATTGGATTTAATGGTAAAAAATATTTTCTAATTTCACTTTAAAAACAATTCAAATGATAATCTAATCATATAAATAAATTAGATTAAAAAGAGGTTTTGAATTAAAATACAACATTTTAAACTACTCATTAAAAAATGAACTTTATCGGAAAAATACCAAAAATTTACACAAAGTAAAATTTTATGTCCCGATTCTAAATAAGAGTTTTATTTGGTCCAAAAGAATGTATAAGAGTGATCAAAACTATATTTAATGACAGTTCGCCATTAGAAGGCGATAAGTGAACCTTTAGTGAAAATTAGGGTATAAAAGCCTAAAATTGAATTCTTTCCGTATTTTAAGCCTTTGGATAAATGTAAAAACATTTAAAAAACATATATAATAATATTTTAGTTATTTCTATCCATTCCCGCCAATACAACGGCTACATGTTAACTACCATTTAAAATAATATTATTTTATTATTAGAGTGCAACGTAAGATTCCCAAGAAACTTGTTGTTGCGTATTGGGTACGCCATCGAGCATAGCGTCCCCTTTAAAGTCATATTAATATTTTATTCACAAATATGGATAAATATGAAAATGTCATATTATTTATTTACCTGGAGTGTTACACTTATTTACTAATCAGATATTCTTTTATTTTTATTATTACGATTCTAGTTTTGATCCATGAAATGAGGTGATATGGTTTGTATTGTCATCCAAGAAGATGGGATTTGTTTTTATTTCAGGATCATACCCATGAAATGGGATTCCTATATATCCTTGTGAAATGAATTAGAACTCACATATTTTGGTTCCACTTAATGGGACACATCATATTTTTTAAGGTCATGTGATAAGGACCAAACTATTTAGTTTAGCGTCATGTGGAAAGGATGTCTGGGAGAAATAGTTCTAGTCAAAGTTTGGTTTGGGACTTATGCTAATGTGGACCATGTAATCTATAAGGAATATGGGATCCCGGGTTGGATAATCCCCTACTGGGAATGATTCCCAGATATAATTAGTCTTTATTCAGGTCGTTTGGTTTGGACCTACGGGAGGCTTCCTACCTATCATATATGGATGTGAGTAAAATCCCACATAGTTTATTTGTGAGGGGAATGAACCTATGGAGGTCCTATTAAGGTTTGTATCATAGGGTAATATGATCTTTTGAGAGGATTAAGTTAGGGATTATTACTAAAGAGGATTCCCAAAAGGTTGGGTTTTGGGGTTTACATCGTACAGGGGGATTCCCTTTATTATTGAATGGTAACATAATTGGGGCTTATACCAAATAGGAGGCCCATGGTTAGTTAAGGATTAAACTTGGAATGATTCCCAAATGTTGGGGATCATTTGAATTTCATGGTCCCCACTAACATATAAGCCCATGTGATTCATTCTTGATGTGAGAAATAAGATGAAGTGGAAGATCTAACAAACCATGTGATCCTTCTCCTATTGATGGAAGAGACTGGGGAGACTAGAGAAGAAGAAAGGGATTTTGAATTCCCATTCCCTCTTTTCATTGTATCTTAGATAGTCACATCTAACTACATATGTGGTTACAACCCACAAGCAGGAGAATTAGCAAGGAATAAATCTTGAGACGTCCTACAAGATAGGACAGAGGATTACTTCAAGAGGGATGCTCTAGTTCTGGTTCTTGGGGAAGAAAGAATCATAATCCACTATGCCTCAAAGGGAAAGGTAAGTGTGATACTATCCCTCCCTACTAGAAATGGAGGTCAATAGTCTTAGATACAATAAGGGAATGACATGGTGTTATCCCTCGTATCCAATACTGGGATGTCACTTGCACTACCCCAGGTTTTGGGTCCTCGTGACTAAAGGAATGCATATCCAAATGCACCATGAGGACCCTACCTATTAGGTAGGATAAGTACGAGACACCTCTAACCATGGGAATGAATATGGGAGACACACTAGTGTGACTCTTACTATGATATTTCAAGTCTGGAGGAATAGGTGGAGGTTTCACTTTGGTCCCCCTTAGATGATGGAAACAAAGGAAGAGGATCCCTACCATTGGTGGTTTAAAAGAAGGCTCAAAAGGAGGCTCGCACGGGTCCTGGCTTGGTGAGTAAAGGTACTTCACATAGGGACTGGGATGAGCTATAATTTATTACCATAGGGGGGTAGGACTACGTGAGATAGATATTCCATGATCAATGGACCACATGGGAAACAACACTTGGGGGAGTCCTTATCCCAGACACCATGGGTCTCCTCAGGTGTCTCTGTAAGGGTCTCATGTAGGTCCCGGGTTAAGGAAGGGACCTTCACACAAGTGGTTGTAAACTAGGGGAAAGGGGGTGTCACACAGTTGTCTTGTGTTTCAGACCCTGGAGGAACTTTTATCTCACTATCCCCCTTGATTTACTCTTCTCTTTGGTTTTGGAGAACTGCCTAATGTATTTTTTAGGACCTAGGAAAAGAGGCTCTATGGCTTGAGCTTGGGGGATTCTTCTGATTTCCTATTTGTGAAAATAAGGATCCCTAGAGTCCTATTTATAGGAAAATAGGATACCCTGGTCAAAGGAGGTTTCCCTTTTAGGTATTTTTCTAAGGTACCTAACATAGGTACCTATCATAGGTGTGACCAACCTTTAAATGTCTTGAAAGGGGTTGCACAAGAATTTTGATGCATAGGGGTGTGCATGCAGGACACCTTGGAAAAATTCCTTTGATTCTTATTAGGGATCTTCATCTCCCTAATATACTTTAGGTACTCTTCATAATATTTTTTTCCCATATGAAAAAATGTAGTGTTAACAAAATCCCCCCTTCTGAATTGGATCTAATTGAAAGAAGAGGGTATAGTCCTGAGGTAAAGGGAGGGAAAGATTTTGGGGGTGTTTCAGTTTGGTGCCATAGGATGATCATGGAAGTAAGCGGCATAGGCTTGGTGCGTAGGTCTAGTGCACACATATGTAGCATGGTTTTGATGTTCAATCCAGTGGTTTCTATAAATACCACTGAAACTTCATAAAAATATTCCTTCTGCACTCGTTCTTCCTACTCTCATCACATAGATCCATTATCTAGTTGTGTCATGATGGCTATTTGGATAGGTCCTTTGGTGAGTTTCCTTGCATAACCCTAATGTAAACCCATTTTAAATAGGAGTCTATGTAGAATAGTCTAATCGAGGGGCTTGTGTTGGAATAAATAGTTTACGGGGCTATGAAAAGGACCAGATCGAGAGTCATGTGTAAAGGACATTATCGAGGGGCCTGCATAAAGGATTTCCTTTTCCAAAATTTTGAATTTTTTATCATTAAATATTTTTACTTAAATGAAAAATATTGATGTATTCTTGTAGGTTTTCAATGGCTCCTATGATGGATTCTCACGAATAATATGATGCATGTACCTCAGAATTGATCAAAGATATTGTTCTAGATTACTATGAAATGTTTGAATCCACACACCCAGATTTGAAAAATCATTTGATGCAGTATAAGATTGAATATTCATGAAGAGACTATCTTCCCTTGTTTGATCATGGGATTCTAAGGGATTATCTCATCCTAAAGGATTAAATTTATTTCCCAAAGTATTGGTTTTTGGAACATATCAATTGTCTTACCACTAACATATCCTCAAATGGAATCTACATCAAGGAAGGAATAGTTCCCACTACTTTTTTCATGAATCGTAGTCACTGTGCTCTGAATCTAAAGCCACATACCATAGAGTCTAATCCCCACTATTATGTCTCAACTTTACATGCTGCATAGATAGACCAGTCACAAGGTTAGGACGGGGCTAGGATTTCCACTCTAGATGGGGAGTCAAACATGGATGGATGTGGGCATACTGGGTACACCAGACTTGAGTAGAATTCAAAGAAATGCAAGATATCATCATTTACGAAGCTGTTTGGATAGGGAAAACTTAAATTTACAAGAACCCATAAATCATCCCTGATCTGCTGAGCAAGTGGATACCTTTAACAAATTCCTTCCATCTGATTCATGGTGAAGTTGGTATTATCCCATGGGATGTATACAAAATTTATAGATCCCTAATTCTCAAGGATATTTAAGATAAGTTCATCCCATTAAAGAAAACATGATATGATGCTAAAATAACACTACCCTTGGGCCATGAGATTTTTAATGTGTCTCGGAAAGTAAAGAAAAAATATCATCTCCCCAAGGGTAACATCTATCCTAGAACATGGACTAAGTCTTTCCTCAAGTTAGAATGTGAAGGTCCCACTTTCCAGCGCCCTATAGGATTACCCATTTTAGAGAATTAGGGTGCTCTTGGATCATTATGGTCTACACTAGAGAAGGTCTAGTATACCCATTTGGGTTATATGGTCAATCCTAAAGTTTCTATGAAGAATCGTATGGTCAAAATCCTCTCAAATTGGATGTGTATCTACCTACCTTTTTTCCAAAAAAACCAATAGTGTCATGATATTGGGGGGATTTTCTTATATAATCCAGATTAGAATAAGGGATCTATATAGGATTTCTTTCCCATGGCCTGGTGAAAATTTACTGATTTTTTCTACATGTATTCAATGGGAAGGCCCAATTTAGAATTAAAGATCCATTTCAAGTGTGGTGTGGTGGATTACAACACACTTCATTCCTTATGTTATAATGAGTGTAGTTATAGTACATGAGGGTTGATTTCTCCCATTTTTTCAATATATCTCTATAATTTAGACTTTAATCCTGAAGTATGATGAATTTATGAGGATGTTGAATGTATCAGAATACTTCAACTTCTTCTTATATGGTGATCCACTAACTAGGACATTCACCAATAAAATAAAGGATGATGATTAAAAAAGGGAAAACATGATGCAATTCAAAGATAGTTTATTGGCAGATCATATCAACAATGAGATAAAATATGAATCATATGTTCCATATAGATTTTCCCCCAATTCAAATGTCTACAATGGTCAAGTGACTTTTCTCCAACACATGTTTGGATTGAGAAACACATGAAGGTAGCCTGAAAGTTTTGGATCTTAATATCCATAGAGGTATACAAAATGTTAATCATGAGGCCTCCATCGAATGTATCAATTAGGTTGGAGCCTGGGTGTGTCAGTTCATAAATCTCTTAATACCCTCATGGGGTACTAAAAAATTAATTTACCAAGTTGTGGCCATGAAAACTACTAGTCGTGGCATGTGTGATAGAAATGTTTGAATCGAAGGTGATGATTATGAAGCTCTCAAGTCTTCGATGTGATCTTGGGTAAAGACCACAGAATAGGGTAGGGTTGATAAAATCACATCTTCTGGGCCAAGGAGGTTCAATTTCCATCTTCAAGAGGAGAATCAGGTTCTCTTCACCCATTATTATATTTTAATGGAGATGCCTAAAAAGGATTCTAATTCAAAAGGTGTCAGGTCTTCCTCATAACCAGACACATTAGATCCAAATTATGTGAGATACTTATATATCCAATATTTCTAGAGAATATATCATGACATTAAAGATTCATGGGTATTTCTCCAAGATGTATTCTGCATCCTAGAGATGGAAAACATCTAAGCACCCTACACTCTTCACCTTGATAATGATTTGGATGAGGTGGGAAAATATATTCAATATTTGGATACATTGATATACACAACTAGTGATCAAATCTTAACCACATAGTGAGTGTCTGGAAAGTTGGTCCAAATAAAGCGTGATGGGGTAGCTGGTCACACTGAAGAGGAAGGGAATGACTATATCAATATTAATGATGTGCCTCTTTCTTCACCCTTCTCTTTTACTCTTTTATCCTCAATTATTAATTTTAGGGGGGATCTTTCATGCAGTTAAAAGGAAAAGAAGAAGAAAAAGAACCCGTTGAAATGGAACTTGAGTCACTGAGGTATGGTCCCATAGACACCCCCGTCAGGATAGTGGATGATCCTCCTGGATCCCTAGAACTATCCATAGGTCAGTGGATGATGGTGGAGGAAATGGTGGGGGAACTCCTCAACCACAACTTCAAGTGTCTATTACTAAGGGGAATGATACCCATAATCATCCCATGAGAGGAAGTGAAAGAGGGCGGTAAATTCAACCCAGTGTATGCATGGTAGTAAGTCTCTATGCTATCATTTAATCAAATGGATTTATATACATACTCCTTTGACTTTTATCTTCTTTTACATAATCTGCATCACTTTACTCCCTAAAGGGGTCTATCACTGGTCCTTCAAGGATCAAGGGGGACACTCTGGTGGAGGAATAGACTCATGCTAATAAATTCATCCACTTGATAGGTGAAGTTTCAAGAGATTCTGTCGCATCTTACCCCATTCATGTAGAGAGGGTAAAGGGCCATAGTAATGTTATATGAACACCCTAAGGTGTCATTTGTTATTTTTTACTTTTTTCATGATATTTAAGATTTTTTTCTTACACAAGAGGACCTTGAATCATTCAATGTTAGTCCCATTGTCACTTTGGAAGGGGATTACAGAGATATTAGGTGGTGTGATTACGGTTTTGGTGCTAAATGTGACTCTATAGGGTTAGATGATGTCAAGAATTCCAAGGATTTGGCAGAGAGAATTGATAGCAGAGCCAATTTGGTTCGTGAGACTAACATCTCAGATACCCCTATTGGTAAGGATATTGTGATATGTGAGGGAATATATAATAAAATAATAGCTGAATTAATGTAACTTGAGGATAGGTTTAACATAAATAATATCCCCACCTCTCTTGAGGAATTTTATGAATTTAATCAGTTTTGTATGGATGTGAGTTTTCTCTTTCCTTCATTATTTTTCTTAAATACAATTGGTCCTTCTTCATTTGATATCTCGCATTAGAGCTCGACTAGTTCAGCTTTTTCTGCAAAAAAATGTGGCCAAGGAAATTCATGAAAAAGGAATCCAAATTCATCTTGCTCCAATAACTGAGGAAGGGAAAACTGATAATTTTCTGGGGGGGGTTCCTAAGATCCCCTGATCTCAGTTTTTGAGAAAACTCAGAAGGATGATCCTCATTTGTAGGTCATTACTTTGATAATTGAGGATAGGAGTAATGGGGAGGTATCAATCACAATAGTAGACCCAACAACATGTGAGTTATATGAACTGCTTTGGTTACATCACTACCTTTGATGTATGTTAACCTCATGATCTTGATGAGAGGTGTCTCCTTTTATTTAGTGTCATAGACTTCGGCGGCCGAGTATAAGAGGGGGGGCCTCTATGCCAATTCTACAAAAACTGGGAGGAGGAACTGAGCTTATCTTAGAGGTATAGGAACAAGGTGACTCATTGAGTGTACTAATCCCAAAATACATCTCTACCTCCAAGAGTGGCTCTGAGTATGACTTTGAGATATAGCATTCCCTTCACACCACACACTGTATTTTCAAGAGGGACATCTGGAAGATAGTCTCTGAGACACCTCTTGTTGATCTACCTTCATAACTTCACTGATTTTCACTCAAATTTTCCAGGTTGGGATATGCGGGATTTGATTACTATGTGATCCATAATGCTATGAAGTTAATTATTTAGCATCAAGATGATGATAAAATATTATAACAATTCAAGGTGTAGCTAGGATACTAATTTGAGTATCTCAAAGATTCTGTATCCTAATCTAAGATTAGATATACTAAGAAGGTGGAGGAGTATCAATATTTACTTGATAAGAAATATGTATAAATGGTGAACCTTTAAGAATAATTAAATTCCATGAAGTAAGAGATATTCCAACTCCATCAATCCTTGGCAGGGTCCTTATCACAAAGAATAGATTTTATTATCATGGAGCAAGAGAATCTTCATAACATTTAGGAGGATAATTCTAAAAAATTGGTAGAGTTTTAGAAAACCATAGACAATGCTCAAGAAACAACCCAAAAACTTAAGGTCTATGTTGAGTATAATTTGTAAAAATTTACAGAGAGTCTCCATAATGTGGAAGTTCTCCTAGGCCTTGGAACATAAATGAAAAGTACTCTTGTTTCTGATCACTTGTTCTTGTATTCCTATCCATAATGTAATTTTAATATAAATTTTAAAAACACTCATTTGATTAAAAATCATCGCACTATAATTACAATGATAAGGGTGAGGGAGTGCTCTAATTTTTTCCTAATCCATGTTTCCTAGTAAGCATAGTTCAACTGTTTCTTGGGTCAAATGTAAAACCCTATAAACTTCATTTATTTTATGTCATTACCCTGATTTTTTTCTATGTCTTTCATGAGAAGACTTAGATAGATACACTTGAATTTTACTTAGTCCTCCCTTTGTAGGTTTTTTAGCCTAATAATTTTTGTGGATTTTATCTTTTCATTGCTCAATTCTTACATAAACCATATAGAACACAGGTTTAGAGAGATGAGACTATACTCAACATTTTTATAGAGTTCCCTCTGTTTGTTTCCAACCTAGTGATTGTTGTGTCTTTTTTTGTGTAAATTTTAATGTCATGAAATCTAGAATAATGTTATTAGTACTTTAGGTCGAACATATTTGACCATAAGTTTTGAAATGATGACCTAAACAAATCTTGTGGTCCATTAATGTTCTACCATTATTTAGATACCTGAAGGAGAATTTTGAGTCAAAATCTTGTGAACTCAAAATCTAAAACATGATACAAGATAAGTATGTGAGGAATGGCCATGGAATAGGTTTGAAAAAAAAAATTGGAATAATATTTTTAAGGATTATGGTAATAGATGAGGTCTCTCTTGAGTATTAATGTACTACTAGTTGAAAAACATGTTTTGTGGGAAACTTTATGAAAATCCAACTAGGGTGCGTTACTGTATAGTCAAACTATGGAATCCTCTGTCTGATATGCCTTTTATTTGGGTGAATTATGAAAATCCAACTAGGACATGTTACTGTATATTCAAAAAAGGATTTATTAGGAATTATTACATTCTGTTATTAATGGTATAAGGGAGTTTATGGAGATTCAAATTTCTCAAAACAATGATTATTGTTTTTACAAGGGAAGACATTTGAGAATTAAAGGAATATCTGTATTGGTAGTGGCCACGAATAGAAAAATGATCCTACAAGAATTTGGATCATGTGAAATAGGGTACATTTTGTTAAGTGACTAATGTCAGGGGGGATGCCCCTTTCTAATAGGGTTTAAATAATCATTCAGTTTAATTTCACGCGACCAGGACATGGATCATGTAATTTAACATATTATAGTGAGGAAATTGTCATATAGTTTAACATATTGTGATTAAGACGTTATTCTTTGGAGTTTAGTGTCATACAATAAGGACATTGGGGGATACAATTTAAGGTACTTTGGATCTGACCAAAAAGATTATTTATTCTCCATTTAATTATAATCCATCTCAGAATGTTCTATCATTTTTAGGTAAAAAAGTTCCTAAATATGGGAGTATAATTTCATGTTAAATTTACCCAAGAATGGGAGAATATTTTTTCTATGTAGGTCTAATAAAAATTCGGAAATAATGGTGCATGTAGTTTCTCTTTTTTTTATTGAGTTTGAGCCCAAATCATAGAATCCAGGCATCACTACATATCTCGTTTGAATTAGAATCAATCCATAAGTAGTTCTGGAAAAACATGCAGTTCAATATCTTTTTTTCAGAAACTATTGTGCATTTTAACAACCATGAAATTAGTAAGATATAATGTCCTTAGTTTCATGTAATACGACTAGGACTATATTATTATGGAAATGATGAGTAGTATGAGGCCTACCAGACCATGATTGTTCTGGAATTCTTTGAACATGAGGGAGGAAATTGTAAACTATGTTCTTTGGAGTTCTCGAGTTAGTATAAATGATTTGGGAAAAATATTTTAGGGATTACTATAGACTGAGTTCAAATCATGTGTTCTATAATAATTTTTTTAGGGATTACGGAGACAAAAGAGGCTTCTCTCGATGATAAAGTGTGTCATTGGTTGACAAACCCATTTTGTGGGTGAAATTATGCAAATCCAAAAGGGTGTGTTATTTCATAGTAAAATAGTGGAATCCTCTAGATAATAGGCCCTTTATGTGGGAAAATTTATGCAAATAGAATTGGGGAATGTTACTGTATAGTTAGAAAAAGGATTCCACATGTATCATACATTCCATCACCTTTAGTAGGAGGAAGATTATAGAGATCTAAAAGTGTCCAAGATTAGGAGTATGACATGTGGAATGGATACGTATAATCATAAAGGAATAATTTGGACCAATATGTTTTGTAAAGTGTAGATTCCCTTACATCGATCTGACTCGTATACTAGAGGGGACATCTCTATTTCCTTGGGGGACCCCCTAATAAGGAGATCTGAATTAAGAGCTCCTACATAGATCTTTGTTTGTATACGAGAGATGGGGTATTTTTATATTCCCCATGGTTGGGACTAGGACATAAGGTCTAGGCATCACTACATGTCTCATTGCTATGAAAATCAATTCACATGTAGTTATTAGGGAACCATGTAGTTTAAATTCATGTGAAAAGGACATCAGGCTTTTAGTTTAATTTCATGTGGTAAGGATGATGGTGACTCAATGTGAAAAGGTAATATTATAGATGGACAAGGGAATAGAACCAGGGTGTCATTATATATCTCATGGGAATGAGAATCAATCCATACATAGTTTTTAAGGAAATATTTTCCATACTAATAGAATTCCTGTGTAGAGAAAGGGGTTTTTTAGTATGTTATCATGCATAGAGTGAGAACCCATATTGTATCCTCTTATGTACATTTGAATCATACATAAGAGAGTAGGGTAATTTCCTAAATTATGGCTGGACTAGGATGTAGTATCTAGGCATCACTACGTAACTCTTGGGAACTAGAATCAAACCATGCATAGATATTAAGGAACTATTCATTTTAAATTGATGTGGTGAAAGAAATCTAATGTACATTTTAAGGTCATGAAACTAGAATCATGATAACCCTGATTCGAATTGATATTCCTTACTTATGCATGGAAATTTTCTGTACCAAAATTTTTAATCCCACGTGAGGTATTCTCAGTGTGAGAAGCAAGGAGTGGAAAAGGTTTCTTCCACCATATAAAGGTGATACAAACGAAGTATGGGGGAATATAAATTTTGTGTTGGCTGGGAAAGAATGTAAGATCTAGGAATCACTACATATCTCATTTTTATGAGAATCAAGAAACATGTAGTTCTTTAAATAGTTACCCATATCAACTAGGTTTTTATGTAGGGAAAAGGGACTTTTTATTTTCTATAATGGTGTCTATTCCCAGGAAATATAGTCTAGAGGTCACTACGTATCTCATTGGGATGAAAATCAAGCCACTCATGGTTATGAAAAGGTTTATTATGAAGGTAATACATGTACATAGATGGATAATTTTCATTGTGACTAGGCCTAGGATTGGGATCCAAGCATCACTATGTGTCTCCTAGGAATGAGAATCAAGCCATATGTTGTTCTTGAATAAACTTTGTGGTGGGATACTAGCACAGAAAATGGTGATCCGCTCAAAAACTGATCAAAATGCTATATAGTTTTACTTCATACAATAGGATCATGAACCATGCGGAATTACATCATGTGGTTAGGGAATTGTTATAATTTTTAACTTTTATTGAATACGATGTTGGTCTATATAATTTAAAGTATTATATTTTCGACTTTATGATTTTGTGCAGTTTAACATCTTGATACTAGAAAGATATGGTTTTCCTTTTAAGGTTGTGCATACATGACCATGATGGTACGAAGTTTAATGTCATAAAACCTAGAAATTGGTGTCATGCATTTTATCGCCATGTGATGTGGATGACATGTCACACTTTTTAAGGTTATGAAAAAAAAGGATGACTATACACCTTAATGTCATGCAGCTAAGACATATTTCTCTTTTTTAACATGAAGTAATTATTCAAAAACCTTACATTGGTTGGGGCTATAATGAGTTCTCTTTTCATTGATATCAAGGAATAGGATCCGTTAGAGTAGACATTTTGTATAGAATAAGGCTCATCCAACTTTGATTCAAGATTTGGAGGCCTTTTCCTAGTATCATTGGGGTCCTGAGGACCAACAGCATTTCCCCCTCAATGAATTACCAGAGGCAGACTTTATTATTAAAGGATCATACAACCTTGTTTTGTTCAACTTCTAAATGATTTATGGTGTGAAATATTTTCTCATCAAGTTGATATAATTTATTCAATTGTTTCTAGGACTGCTCATCCACGGATATTCGATCAAAAATGGAAATGAAGAGTGATGGAAATTGGAATTCAATGGGATGGATTGCATCTATCCCATATACCAATCAGTATGGGGTGGCCTGTGTGATGGTTCAAGTCATATTTTGATAACCCCACAAAGAATTTAGAAGCTTATACATCCAAGAATTTTTATCTTTATCTACCATTTTTTGGATCATATTTGATACGATCTTGTTGAAGGCCTCTATATATCCATTAGCTGCTTCATGATAGTGGCGTGAATGGTTGGATTTGATATTATACTCCTAATACAGCTTTTACACCTCAGTAAAATATAAATTGGTTTCATTTTCTATCGGTATTTTATGAGGGACACTAAATATAGTACCGATGTTGGATTTTATGAAGATGTCGATTCTTTTGGACCTAACTTCATTGAGGGGAATTACCTCAACCCATTTGAAGAATAAATTAGTATAATTTAAGATTTATTTGAACTGCTTGGCCAAAGATGGAGGGTATGGCCACATAACATCCATTCCCCATATATAAAATGACCAGGATTATTTGGATGCATATAGAAAATATGGGGGTTTATGGATGAATTTGGTATGAACTTTTTAGGGATGACATTTCTTGGAGTGAGATCTTACGTTATAGTGGGCTAGTAGTACCCAATCCTTCAAATTTGATGAGAGAGCTTGCACCCTGATTGGTGGAAACCACATGCTCCCAAGTGTACTTATTTTATGGTGGATGTAGTCTCTTCTCCGTCAACACATCTAAGAAGGACTCTATCAAAGCCTCATTTATAGAGGACATTTTGGTGATTTGATCCATCATAAAGAGTGAAGTTGGTTATTCGCCATCAGATTTTCTATTTCCAAGATTTATCATATGGGATTATTCCATTTTTAAGGTAGTATATGATGGGAATCATATACCCAGTGGTATGACCATATGCTTCAGGGACAAGTTTGATGTCACGACCCGACCCTACCTGGGCTCGAGCCGCAACTACCCCAAGCTCGCCTCCATAGGCCAGGGGCTGGCGACCAGTGCCAAAGGCTAAACAACTCGGTGAGGCCTTTGCCTAAGTACCTGTACACACACACGCAGCACACTCAATGAAAAAGTGAAGAGTAAAAGGGGAAGGTAAAGTACCAACTACTATAAATAAACGACATATTGCATCGACCTCTAAATAGTACAAAGCAAGTGCTGAAAGTAAACTGAAAAGAAAAAGGTCAAAACACGCGCCCAACCAGAAAAGTGCCCAAACCCGGCAATAGGTAAACAAAAGTAAAACAGCTGGGAGAGTCTCACACCTAGAACCCAACTACGACCACCGCACGTGGTCCAAGCTCCCGATCTCCTAAGCTCCTCTGATGTCACGACCAACCTGTCTGTCGTCTGCAAGGGCACACCAAGTGCGGGCAAACCCCAAGAAGGTGTGAGTATAAAAATACTCAGTAGGATGCCCCGAAGGATCAAGGGAGAAAAAAAGGAGGTACTGAAGAGGTGAATAGTAGATCGAACAGGGAAAAGTAAATCATTACAACCGAGAGTACAATAAAGAGTACAGCTCAACCCAACAAGAGGAAGGAAGTAGACTCGTCCAAACACAAGGATCTAGAAACGGTGAGAAGATGAACTTCTCATAGAATCTTCGCTACCTATAGCAGGAGAGTAGACTCATCCAACCATGAGAATCTAGACATAGAAATCACGTGGCATACCCAGCGCGTCTTCGCCTCTCTTGGAAGGAGAGTAACCAAAACCCAAGAAGTGGGTACTGAAACAAGGAATACATATATATAACCATATGCTCAATCAAGAAGCCCGAACAAGATCGTAAGGGGATCTACATCCCGTATCTCATACCAATAAATTGAGTAGCAAACAGTCCAATAAGTAAACACCATCGATGCCCATCATCCCGCACGTCTGCCCCGAACTGCAAGTCAAGGGGCTCAAATCACCGCACCTTGACACTATCCACTTTGGGCGGCACTAACTCGCCCTCATGGTTTTAGGTCATGTCACAAGGAAAAGTCTCGGTGCAGAAATCACCCCTCGTACTTGAGAGTTATGGGGAAAGGTCAAACCACAACTTGTCACTACCCCACAGTTGAGAGGTCTCCTCAAAGTTGACAGGCGACCCCCTGCCCAGCCCCGCTGGAGGGTAATCCCTGGAAGTTGATGGGTTCCCACTTAAGGGAGACCCAACAAAAGTCGACGGGTGCCACACTGCTCAGTCCCGTAAAAGGGTAATCCACTGGAGGGAGACCCAGCTAAAGTCATCAATGAGTCCTAATAACCAGTCTTGTAAAAGGGTACTCCACTTGAGAGAGGCTCAGAACCGTCATCGGAGACCACTTCCCAGCCCAGCTGGAGGTAAACCCGGCATCGGGGACCACTTCCCAGAACCGCTGGAGGTAAACCTGGAACCACTCTTTCCATCCCTGTTGGATGGTACTGCTCAGTGAACACCACTATACTGGCCATCCCTGCTGGATGGTAACCCACTGGCCATCCCTGCTAGATGGTGCCGCTCAGTGAACACCGTTGTACTGGTCATCCCTGCTGGACGGTAACCCATTGGCCAGGCCTGCTGGAAACAACCTATGGGGTAGAGTATCGGTGCCCGCATAGTGTTTTGGTCACACCTAATCAACAAGTACTCTATCAGGGAACATGAAGCAACTCTGCCGACCAAACCATCAAGAACAGAACCAGGGGAAAACCACTCAACCCTACTGCTCGAAATCATCGTGAATAGGACCAGGGGGAAACTCAACCCTTCTAGTCAACAAACGAGAACAAACCCAGGGGAAAACTCAACCCTGGTGATCCACAAATGAGAACAGAACCAGGGGAACTCAACCCTGCTGGTCAATAAAAGAGAATAGAACCAGGGGAAAAATCAACCCAACTGGTCAACAAACGAGAATAGAAATAGAGGAAAACTCAACCCTAGTGGTCAACAATCGAGAATAGAGGGACCCTCTACATCACGAGAGGTCAAAGGTACGTAAAACAGAACACGACACGCACATGGGGCCCACACGACGTGTGGCCCCAACTCAACCCCCAACCAAGCGCACAAACGTTCTCAGGTACAAACATCCACCATTGCGATCGCACCATTGCGATCCCCTCGGGAAAACACGTCAAATTGACTGCTCACTTGAGTGGAACAGATATCCGGAGAAAAAGATGCATTTCACCGTATCACACACGAGCGGTGCTTCATGGGACCCGCATTCTGGTCCCAAAGTGCTGCCAACGGATCGCACCATTGCGATTCTCTCAGAAAAGTACACAAGATGGACTATTCACTTGTCCAAAACGGACACCCGGTGAAGGAGATAGAATTCACCGCCAATGCCCAAAATGACTCTCATGGGGCCCGCACTATCGTGCTGAATTAAAGTGGGCAGATTGTGCCATTGCAATGACCTTGTAAAAACACTCAGAATCGACTACTCGTACACCCCGAATGGATGTCTGATGAAAAAGTTGGAAAAATTTGTGTGCAGCTCGAAAGACGGGTCATGGGGCCCACGCCTCAACTCCGGCTTTGACGCCCAAAACCACACGGGAAAACTCCAACTCAACGCCAGGGTCACAACGCCACTGACAGCGCTCAAAACGGACTTCGGATGCGTCCCTGCTGCTCAAAACATGAACCCCCGAAAAAAAAAATGTCAATCCGCTTAAAGGTGTGTCGTGCCTCCAAGGCCCCTCGTTTCGGGAATTAAAAACCCCTGAAACCATCTCAAAAAGCCAGTCTCGATTCAAGAATGTCGCGGCTGTAGACAGTGCCCAAATCGGACGCCCTGCGGATTATTTATTATTTATAAATCATTTTTCATAATAATAATAATAATATTATTATTATTATTATTATTATTATTATTATAAACCTTTTTTTATCTTCTTTTTTTTTAACTAGACTGGCCATCCTGGCTGGTCCTCTTCCGCACGCTACCCAGCAGCACCGAACCCGAGCGGGTCCGATTATCTCCAAATAGACCGGCCATTCGGCCGGTCCTCGTTGACACGCCCACAGGACCCGCGCGGCGTGGGTCCTAGCTCCCTCTGCACACCTGAGACCGGCCTCGGGTGCCCTTCGACTGTGACGGCCGACAGACGTCGGCTCGCCCTGCTGCCGACCGCCCTCACCGAGCGCCAGTTGCACCTCCGCGCTCGCCCGGCCGCCAAACCCCGGCCACCTTCTCCCTGAGGATCCCGCTAGAGCTGAGCCTCCGCCAAGGCCGCCCGCTGAGAAGTCGCTCGCACCGCTGCCTCCGCTGACGCCCAGACTGCCCTGCTCCGAGCCGCCACCGCCTAAGCCGAAGTCGCCCGCCGGAAAACCTCCAAAACCCACATTCTTCATCGAACGACTGCGGATGCCTCAAGGCTCGGATTTTAAATACGAAAGATGCGTCGAAAAGCTCAGAAAGTATACTTCACAAATATGGGATTATATCAAAGATCAGACAGCAAAACAACGCCTTAACTCAACTGGAGACAATGGTTTGGAAATTAAAAATGCAAAACAAAAATCTCCTACCTCTTTGGGCGTAGCCCGGAGCTTCGTCGCACGTGCCTCTACTGAACCCGCCGCTCGATGCCGCCTTGATAGAGGAGGGAGGAGGAGGAGGAGAGGAGGTTGAGGGTGAGGGGGGTTTCTTCAGGGGATGCAAAGGGAGGGGAGGAGGATAAGGGGGAAGATATGGGTTATATAAAAAAATTAATTAAAACATTTAATTAATTTAAACCCCCATGATGACCCGCATCCGAAACCTCTGGCGCGGTCAAGATTAAGCTTACCCTAGGGTAAACACCACCTCCCTATCACAACGGCAGTCTCAAAATTTTAATCTGAGTCTCTGTTCAAAAGTTATAAGATTTAACGTCCGAAGACGCTAAATTATGAAAACGCCTCTAGCGGCATTTTTCACAGAAGGCTTGCGCCTGCAAAAGTTACACCCCTTATAGGGTAAATGGCACGCTCCGGACTCAACGGTGCCCTCAGTTTTCCAATCCGATTAACCATTTAAGATATATTTGGGTTTAACCATTAAAAGAATAAATTAATTATTTTAATTATCCGTTTAACGCTCCGTTAATGAGCGAGGGGTCCCAAAGTCCCGCGCCGACATGATTTATGTCGTTCCTAGGGTAAAAACACCATTTAGGACTCATCCGTACACTCAGATTTCTGATCCGGATCACCATTTAGGAGTTATCCCATTTATTTGGTTTGCCCAGTGTGAACACACTGAAAATTTAATTCCGGCCACACCGGGGCTCGGAATCGCACGCCGTCTGAAGGCGCTCCTCTGGAATAACATCAAGAATATTCCAAAGTATTTTATAGAAAAAAATGAGTTCTTAAATCATTCCATACTTCAATATTTTCGTCCCCAAAAAGCAAAATCAGGGAACAACTCCGGGTACTAAGCCCACACCTGGCTCTCCCGTACCCAGAAGAACTCTTGCACAGTCCCGCGTCACCGCACACAGACCAAAGTATTTGATCAGTTCACGCGAGGTCTACCCTTTCCGATAATGTGCATAGGATAACACACACTTATTCTTGGGTGAGTCACGCGGGAGACTCCATGCACCCAAACCATCCTTTGGAGTTAGGGAAAAGTGGTAGGGAACCTCGCCATCCCTTTGCACGGTCTCAAATAGCCCAAAGGCTCTCGACGGTAGCTCACCTCCCCGACTGAACCCTTACATCACACGCCATGACTGGAATCACCGTTTAGACCTAGGACAAAGCCAGGTGATTCCCTCCTTCAAAATATACATATGGTGGAACACCCAAGGATATCTGATCACACAAGGTTTCATAGTCTATGTCTCACAAACAAGACTCTCTTACACGCTCAGAGAGTGAAGGAGTCAACACCATCGACTAAAGAGAAAGGTCCCACGTCTTTTACCTTACCAACACAGTGTTACACCGATGCCCCGTGCCACCCTGGTAACCCCTCAAACAAGGAGCAGGGAGAAAATAATTTCACACATAGAGCCTAACAATTATACTGAAAAAAGTAGAAGAGATGTAGAGCATACTTCTTACTACCTCACGCTCTACAGGATTGTAGACATCCAAAGCTCGCGGTTGTCCGTGGTCCCAACTGTCAGCTCTCGGAGCCTAACGTGGACTGCCTGGTGGTGATGGGAAGACCTTGTAAGGTCATCCTCCACTTCTAGCTCCTCCCGCTCCTCTTCCATCACCACCTCTCTAGGCGCTACTCTGATCACGATGTTGCCTCTATCATGGTGGTGCACCTGCTGCCTGCCCGATATTCTCAGCGTGCCGGGTAGGGCAGTCTCGTGTCAAGTGACCTCGACCATCATAAGCATAGCACCAGCGCTTTTTGGGCTGCACTGGTGCCCTCCGGTGCCACTATGGTGTATGACCACACCCCTGAGTAAGGTTATCGAAAAGCCACCTGCATCGAGGTTCTATCACCTGACGCCCGCTAGCTGCGACAGACGTCTCGACTCTATCGAGCCTGCTGCCCCCACCAACTGTAGAATGTGATAGGAATCTTTCTGTCACCAGCGTCTGCTCTAGCACCCCGACATAAGTGGGAATGCACAAGGGTACTATGACCGAATGAATCTCTCTGCGGAGACCCTGCTCAAACTTCCGCACTCAGAAGTTTCCTTCATGGACCAAGTTCAGGTAAAAATGTGCTCAGTCTGTGAAACTAACCGCGTAATCAGCCACCATCATCCCTCCCTACTGAAACTGCAGAAGCTCATGAATCTGAACGGAGCGTAAGCAGGAGGGGAAAAACTCATCATGAAACAAAAACAGAAAGTCGCCCCATGAAAGCGATGACTTGTTAAGAAACTGAGTCACCAGACTCCACCAACGTCAAGCTGCTCCGTGGAAAAGGCTGGCGGCCAAAGCCACCATAAGATCTGTCGGCGTCTACAAAAGCCTGAAAATGCGAACCACCATCTCCAGCCAAACCTCTTCTGCCTGAGGGTATAGCTCACCATTGAACCTCAGTGGTCTCTATCGTTGGAACTTAGGGTGTGCGCTCAACCTGCGCTCAAACTTCGTCTACTCTACAGGAGCTGTCCGCTGCTCACCAGGTGGGGGTGCTACTACAGGCCCACCTGGAGAAAGGGGATCGCATGATGGGTCCTGTAATGAGACCTCATAGCTCACAAGGTCGTCTTCACGAACCAAAGATGGTATCCTAGATGGTCATATTCGCGGAGACATCCTGAATATTATCAAGGAGTGCTGCAATCAGATGAGCATATAGGTATATCACAACAACAACAATGGGGAGATGACTTAGCAAGGACAGTCAAAGACTCAATCCTATGTGATGTACAAACCAATTTCCGTGCAATGAGTGTCTTAGTATGCCGAGTCAACAAGCAGGTTATCAGGGTCCTGGTGAATGGATACGTCGGCCGCTGACCATCACTGGACTCCCTGGCCTGAGAGCCGCTCTCAAGACACATTAACACTGTTGCCCTAAATCCCAACCAATTCCTTTTTAGGGACGTCCGAACAACGTCCCAAGGAATGGACCACCTCTGATACCGCTTTTTCATGACCCGAACCTACCCGGTCTCGAGCCGCAACTACCCCAAGCCCACCTCTATAGGCCAGGGGATGGCGACCAACGCCGAAGGCTAAACAACTCAGGGAGGCCTTTGCCTAAGTACATGTACACACACACAGCACACTCAATGAAAAAGTGCAGAGTAAAAGGGGAAGGTAAAGTAAAAACTGCTATAAATAAACCACAGAGTGAATCGAACTATAAATAGTACAAAGCAAGTGTTGAAAGTAAACTGAAAAGAAAAGGGGAAAAACATTCTCCCAACCAGAAAAGTGCCACAACCCGGCAATAGGTAAACAAAAGTAAAATAGCTGGGAGATTCCCACACCTGGAACCTGACTACGACCATCGCACACGGTCCAAGATCCCAATCTCCTAAGCTCCTCTGACGTCACGACCAACCTTTCCATCATCTGCAAGGGCAAACCAAGTGTGGGCAACGCCCAAGCTGGGGTGAGTATAAAAATACTCAGTAGGATGCCCCGAAGGCTCGAGGGAGCAACAAAGGAGGTACTGAAGGGGTGATCAATAGATCGAACAGGGAAAAGTAAAGTTGTACAACCAAAAGTGCAGTAAAGAGTACAGATCAACCCAACAAGAGGAAGGAAGTAGACTCGTCCAAACACAAGGAGCTAGAAATGATGAGAAGATGAACTTCTCGTCGAATCTTCACTACCTATAGCAGGAGAGTAGACTCGTCCAACCACAAGAATCTAGACACAAAAATCACGTGGCATACCCCGCGCGTCTTCGTCTCTCATGGAAGGAGAGTAACCAAAACCCAAGAAGTGGGTACTAGAACATGGTATACATATATATAACCATATGCTCAATCAAGAAGCCCGAACAAGATCATAAGGGTATCTCCATCCTGTAGCTTAGCCCAAGAAAGTGAGTATCCAACAGTCCCAGAAGTAAACACCATCGATTCCCAACATCCTGCACATCTACCCCGAACTTCAAGTCAAGGGGCTCAAATCACCGAACCTTGACACTATTCGCTTTGGGCAGCACTGACTCGCCCGCACGGTTTTAGGCCGCGTCACAAGGACACATCTCGGTGGGGAAAGCGCCCCTCATACTTGAGAGTTCTAGGGGAACGTCAAACCGCACCTCGTCAATACCCCGCAGTCGAGAGGTCTCCTCAAAGTCGAAAGGTGACCCCCTGCCCAGCCCCGCTGGAGGGTAATCCCTAGAAGTCGATGGGTTCCCACTGGAGGGAGACCCGGAGAAATTCGACAGGTACCACACTACCTGGTCCCATAAAAGGGTAATCCACTAGAGGGAAACCCGGATAAAGTCATTGATGAGTCCCAATGCCCAGTCCCGTAAAAGGGTACTCCACTGGAGGGAGGCTCGGAACCATCATCGGGGACCACTTCCCAGCCCAGCTGGAGGTAAACCCAGCATCGGGGACCACTTCCCAGTCCCGCTGGAGGTAAACCCGGAACCACTCTAGCCATCCCTACTGGATGGTACTGCTCAGTGAACACTGCTGTACAGGCCATCCCTGCTGGATGGTAACCCACTGGTCATCCCTACTAGATGGTACCGCTTGGTGAACACTACTGTACTGGTCATCCCTACTGGATGGTAACCCACTGGCCAGCCCTTCTGAAAACAACCTCCTGGGAAGAGGATCCGTGCCCGCATAGTGTGTTGGTCACACTGAATCCACAAGAACTCTACCAGGGAACACGAAGGAACTCTGCCGACCAAACCATCTACAACAGAACCAGGGGAAAACCACTCAACCTTGCTGGTTGAAACCATCATGAACAGGACCATGGGGAAACTCAACCCTTCTGGTCAACAAACGAGAACAAACCTAGGGGAAAACTCAACCTTGATGATCCACAAACGAGAACAGAACCAGAAGAACTCATCCCTGCTGGTCAACAATCGAGTACATAGGGACCCTCTACGTCGCGAGAGGTAAAAGGTATGTAAAGAAGAACACGACACACACATGGGGCCTACACGATGTGTTGCCCCAACTCAACCCCCAACCAAGCGCACAAACGTTCTCAGGTACAAACATCCACATGTACCTCCCAGCATTCTCGCATACTCCTAGAGTATGCCACGTCTCTAGCCTAAAGGCTAACATGCACACGGCACCCAACGTCAATGCGAAGGTCGTAAATGTAACAACTCAAACTTTCCACCTCATCGGCCCAGGCATGGCCAACTACATATCTTCAAGCATTTACTTCACTCACACGGGAGTGCACGCGATTGCACGCCAAGGGTTCCTTGTAAACACCATGGAAGGAACCACCATGGGTACATCTTTCATGCATCCACATTTAAAAGAGGTCTTGAAAGAGACTCTGTACATCCAAATGGATTGTACCATTGTAATCCTCATGGAAAAACAAGCAAGATAGACTACTCACTCGCCTCAAATGGATATCTGATGTAAAAGTCATCTGACACCGCTTTACTCCTGAACGGCGTCCCGTGGTCTCGATCCTCGGCCCTGAAAACAGTTGGGCGTATCGCACCATTGTGATCCCCTCGAGAAAACACGTCAAATTGACTTCTCACTTGAGTGGAACAGATATCTAGAGAAAAAGATGCATTTCATCGTACCGCACACGAGCGATGCATCATGGGACCCGCCTCCCGGTCCCAAAGTGCTGCCAACGGATCGCACCATTGCAATCCTCTAGGAAAAGTACACAAGATGGACTATTCACTTGTCCAAAATGGACACCCGGTGAAGGAGATAGAAATCATCGTCAATGCCCAAAACAGCCCTCGTGGGTCCCTCACCAGTGTGCTGAATTAAAGAGAGCAGATTACCATTGCAATGCCCTCAGAAAAACACTCGGAATCAAATGCTCGCACGCCCCGAACGGATGTCTCATGAAAAATTTGCAAAAAGCTGTGTGCAGCTCGAAAGATGGGCCGTGGGGCCGACGCCTCAACTCTGGATTCGACGCCCAAAACCATAGGGGAAAACTTCGGCTCAACTCCAGGGTCACAACGCCGCTGACGGTGCTCAAAATGGACGTCTTATGCGTCTGCGCCGCTCAAAACACGAACCCCCAGAAAAAAAGTCAATCCGCTTAAAGGCGTGTTGACATGTTCCTGTCCTGGGGTGTGGCAAAACAAATATTACCTAAGTAAAAATGAAGTAGATTGGTTATCCTAGGTTGTATCTAGAGAGGAGTGCACAACAATTAAGCTGTCACCTTAAAATAAGATCTAGAAGTGTGGTTGTTTTTCTGAATTTGATTGATTTTTGAAAAGGAAAGAAAGAAACTAAACAAAGGAAGGAAATTTAAGAAAAATATTGAGAACAAATTAACAAATCAAGTGATTTAAATTATTATATAAGAAGGGTGATTAGGTCAGGGTCGGTTCTCCATTTGTAATTCTATCATAGTTTCAATTTATCCAATTCTCTTCTACTAAATCAATAAAAGTGAGATTCCTCAATCAATTCATCTCACTCCTTGGGTGAAATAGAAATAGTAAGAATAAAGCTCAACAAAATCTTATATTGGTCTAATATTCTTCCAATATGTGATAGAGTTGTATCTAATACCCCCAATTAGCTTAGGTAATTCCCAATCGGGATTTGTTTATCCCAAACAATCAAGAATATGAACTAACCCTCTCACACGTATCGACGATCGCCAAGCACTTAACCACTAAGCCCTGATCTATTACATCGTGTATAGACCAGAACCTAGTGGAGGGAGAAATTGATCATTTACCATAGAAATAGAAATAATAGAATCTAAAATCAAAATACAATCGTACATGATAAGAAAAACCGTTATAAGAAATTGAAATTGATTTCGCAGAAGAGAGAAAGGATTTTAAAACATATAGTGCATGAAATCAAGGGTTAAAAAATATAAAACCTCCCCTTCCCCAATCACACAGAAGTTTACCCCACCATGGTAAGGTTAATTGTGACTAAGGGGAAAGAAGAACACATTACAAGACTAAGAAGTGTAAAACAAAGAAAAGAAAGAACAGAAATTTGATCCTCCAGAATCTTTCCTCCAGAATTTTGCCTCTGTTCTGCCCACTATCCGGCCAAAACTCTCAAAGGTCCCTTCTTATAGAATGTTTCAAATGAAGTTTTATATATACCCTCAAAATTTTAGAGTCATTTTATAGGTTTAAAGAAATATATGACCGAAGCAATGACAATTACTTTTCTGGCCGCCAAACACTGTTTCACCCACTCCACTTGGACACGCCAAAAGGATGCATTAATGAGCTCAATAATTTATGAAATTTAATTTCAACCGTAATTTGGAAGTCTTATGTCGATACCAGCTGGAAGAACCTCATTATAAGGTCTTATGAAGGATATATTCCATATTTAATGCAGTGGGGTCCATTCTTCCTTCCAAACTGATTTCTCCACTTGATTGAATTTTCTGTACCATTGGGTTTCGAATTGGGTCTTGGTACAGAAGGAACATTTGAAGCCCACAAGCATAGGAACCCTAAAAAAAGTATTATCTTCAATTGGACCCATATTATAAAAGTTATTCCTGAAAAACAGAAGCTATATAAAACTGCCAATTTTACAGAATTACCCCATTTTCACATTTATGCCCAAAATACACCAAAAACACATAAATGATGCAAATACACTCACATTGAATAATTGGGAGGGATTAAATCATTGAAAAACATATAAATAATAATGAAAATATTAACTCTATCAATTCCCCCACACTTATCACTTGGACTCCTGGACAAGTCAGAATCAAAATAAAATCAAAGTAAATTCAAAACACATATCCATGAGATCCACCAATTTGAAAACAAGAAACAAAATATATCATGCCTCATAAAAATCTATTATTTCATGCTCTTAATTTAAGATCATTCAATATATTTACTCTTCATTTCTCATCCCATGCACACAAAACACTTACCTAACTTCATTATCTCTCATCACACAAATGTTCCATTTTTTAGCAATGTCTTTCTCATCCAAACTCATACAAGGGTCACCATAGGCTTGATAAATTCCTACATCTCCACCCGATGTGAGTAAAAGACATATGTTTTTCATGAGGGATTGTCAAGGTTATTCTGTGGCTTTAGGTTGGTAGGATTTAGATGTAAATAATCTGAGGCTTAATGTAGAGGGCTTGGCTCTTTTTGAAGCAAAATTGCATTACTCTAATTTTCACAAAAGTATGGTCTTATCTTCACTCCCCTTAGTAGAAAATAAACTACTTCTCCATGAAATATCAAGGAATGTTCTCATATTTCATCATTTCAGCAGAAAACATTTCAATCTTCTCAAATATAATATTTCTTGAAAGCTCTAGAAAAGGCACTGCTTCCTTTTTACATTAGAAGTTCCAGAAAGGCACAGCTTCTCTCATCATGAAAGCTCCAGAAAAGGCACAGCTTTCAGCAGAATGATTTTTTTTTTGCAGAAATAACATCTCTTCAACATTTTTTCACCCAAAGTATCCCGAAAAAGGTAGTAAAATACAAGACATCTTCCCCCCACACTTACGTTCAAATAGATCATACAATTTCACTTCAAGAGCAGGTTGGATAGGGAATATTGGCTTGTAATGTGGCTAACCTAATAGGATGTTCATGGCTTCTATGGGCTACAAGGATTAAATGTTCAAGGTAGGACATTATGAAAGGGATTATCTTGAAAATGGGTCTTTCAAACCAAATAAATGCCTCAATCATTTAAAACACAAGTACCTCAAACCCTCAAGTTTTGATAGGAATAAAACAAATTCTGGTTAAATCAAGCATGATTTGGTTCTCTCAAGAAGTGAGGTGAATGTAAACAATATGAAAATAATAGGTTTAGAAGAATCATAGGAATTTTATTTCAAATATAAAGACAGTGATATGTGGCATGGGATTCAAAAAACAGAGTTTTTTTCATGAAATTCCCAAAGAATTGAACTTGAAACAATGTGATTTTCAGCATTCATTTAAGTTCAGTTTCAAGGAATAAATTATTTCACTCATGGATATGGGTTTCAAAAATATCAATGATAATCATTTAAGCTCAAAAGTTTCAAAAACACACAAAAATTGAAAAATAATCACACAAAATTTTAAACACACACATGTTTTTTTAAAACAAATAGGAAAACAAACAATACATAAAAATCCTACACTACAAAGGTTCCCTCCTCCACACTTAAATGATGCAGTGTCCACAATGCATTCAAATGTATTTAAAATGTAAGAATATTGGAAATTTAATGACAAAAATCATGAAAATATAAAGGAGATGTATGACCTGATGGATTTTATTGATAAACAGGTTGGAGAAGTGTGATCTCCTCCATTGGCTCTAATGACATGGTCCCAAGGAATTTCTTCAATATGTGCCCATTAACAGTGAATGGATCCTTCGCTCCATCCTTCAGAATCTGCACAGCACCAAAAGGATATACATGAGTAACTATAAATGTACCTTCCCACCTATAATGAAGTTTACCTGGCATCATCTAGAGTCTTGAATTGAATAACAACACTTTGTCTCCTGGATGAAAGTCCCTTGGTTGGATCAGTTTGTCATGAGCTGCTCTTGTTCTCTCTTTGTAAATCCTGGAATTTTCACATTCTTCCCTTCAAATTTCTTCCAACTCATGTAACTGCAATCTTCTCTCTTTCCCAGCACTTTCAAGATCCAGATTCATCTTCCTCACAGCCCAGTATGCCTTATGTTCCAATTCCACAAGTAGGTGATAACTTTTCCCATAAATCAACCTATATGGACTCATTCCAATTGGGGTTTTGTAGGCTGTCCTGTAATCCCATAATGTGTCTTCTAACCTTTGGATCCAATCCTTCCTATTTGGATTAACAGTCTTTTCCAAAATTCCTTTGATTTCCCTATTGGACACTTCAGCTTGCCCATTAGTCTGTGGATGATAGGTAGTTGATGTTTTATGATGCACCCCATACATTTTCAACAAAGCCGCCATTATCCAATTACAAAAGTGAGTCCCTTGATCACTAATGATGGATCTGGGAACTCCAAACCTACAAAATATGTTAGCCCTAACAAAATCACAAACAACTTTAGCATCGTCAGTTCTGGTGGATTTTGCTTCCACCCATTTGGAAACATAATCAACGGAAAGCATAATATAAGAATTTCCAAATGACATTTGGAAAGGGTGCATAAAATCTATCCCCCAAACTTCAAATATTTCACAAAAATTAAGTGTCTTTTGGGGAATTTCTTGTCTCTTTGAAATATTTCCTGTAAATTGACATTTTTCACACTGTTTGAAAAATTCATGAGAATCTTTGAAAAGTGTTGGCCAATAAAGTCCAGATTCTAAAACCTTCCTCACTATCCATTGAGGTCCAAAGTGGCCTCCACAATCAAATGTGTGACAAAACCTAAATATTGATTCAATTTCATTTTTAAGCAAACATCTTCCTATCATTTGTTCATTGCAAATCTTCCATAGAAATGGATCATCCCAGATGTAATATCTAGATTCAGCTTTCAATTTGTGAATTTGGTGATAATTTAAATGAGATGGGACCTGAGATGTTATCAGATAATTGACCATGTTAGCATACCAAGGTACTTCTCCTTCAATCAAGTACAACTACTCTCCTGGAAGGAAATCATTTAGTGGTTCAGTGTCTGGAATTTCAACTTCAACGGTGTTGGGTAGTCTACTTAAGTAATCAGCCACATGGTTCTCAGATCCCTTCTTATCTTTGATTTCTATGTTGAACTCTTATAGTAGTAGCATCCATCTCACTAGCCTTGGTTTTTCGTCATCATTCTTCATCAAGTACCTAAGAGCTGCATGATCAGAAAACACAATGACTTTAGTTCCAAGCAGATACGATCTAAATCTTTCTAAAGCAAAAACAACTACTAAAAACTCTTTTTCTGTTATTGTGTAGTTGAATTGGGCCACATCTAAGGTTTTAGAGGAATATGCAATGACTTGTGTCCTGCCCTCAATTTGATGATAAAGGAAAACTCCAACTTCTTGGTTTGAAGCATCACAAAGTAGCTCAAATGGTTCTTCCCAATTTGGTGGTTGCATCACTGGTGGTGTAATCAATCTCTTCTTCGACTCATCAAATGCTTCCCTACGTGAACCGTTGAAATCAAAATCAGCATCTTTAAAAATTAATATAGAGAGAGGGAGAGAAATCTTACTGAAATCTTTTATAAACCTCTTGTAGAATCTTGCATGTCCTAAAAATGATCTAACATGTTTCACAGAAGTTGGGTAAGGCAAAGAATTTATCACTTTAATTTTTTATTTATCAACTTCAATGCCTTTATATGAAATGACATGCCCAAGGACAATTCCTCTCTCAACCATAAAATGACAATTTTCAAAATTCAAAACAAGGTTCTTTTCAATGCAAGTTTTCAAAACTTTTTCCAGATTTTTCAAACAATGGTCAAACTAATTTCCAAAAACTGTGAAATCATCCAAGAAAACCTCCAAGAAATATTCAATGTGATCAGAAAATATACTTACCATACACCTATGAAATGTACCCGGGGCATTACACAATCCAAATGGCATCCTTTTGTATGAAAAAGTACCTAAAGGACAAGTAAAGGTAGTCTTCTCTTGATCCTCGGGAGCAATGGGTACCTGAAAATAACCTGAAAATCCATCCAAAAAGCAATAATGAGTTCTCCCTTCCAACCTCTCCAGCATCTGGTCAATGAAATCGATAGGGAAATGATCTTTTCAAGTGACCTAATTCAACTTCCTAAAATCTATGCATACTCTCCAGCTATTCTGAATTCGCACAGGGATTAATTCATTCTTTTAATTCCTCACAATGGTTAGGCCAGTTTTCTTTGGGACTGCATGGATGAGGATAACCCATTGTGAATCTGATATGGGATAGATGATAACATCTTCTAATAACTTCTCAATCTATTTTTTCACAACCTCCATCAGGGTAGGGTTCAGCCTCCTTTGGGGTTGTCTGATAGGTTTGGAATCTCCCTCAAGAAAAATTCGATGTGAGAAAATTTTTGGGTTTATTCCTGGGATATCACCTAAGATCCACCCTATTGCTTGGGCATTCTATCTCAAAAGATTAATCAATTATTTTTCATGAGTTTTAGATAGATTATTAGCAATTATTACTGGTAATTTCTCTCCCTCCATAAGGTAAACATGTTTTAGATCAGTGGGGAGTGGTTTTAAATCTAGATCAGGAGGATGCTCAAGGGATGAAACTAAATTGAGGTTCTCCAATTCCAATGGTTTTAAATCCTGCACACAAAAAATCATATCATCTTCATCATCATTTAAAAAATTATCAAAGAAATCAGATTTTACCTCTTCTTCCAACAGGAAATCAGAATCTCCAAATGTTTGGGAATCGATATGTTTAGTGATATCTTTAATGAAAAAATTCTCTCCTAATGATAAATATTCATGAAACATACATTATTCTTCAATTGGTTCTATGACATCTTCATGGGAGAGTGAGAAGAGTGAATGATCATCTGATGGGTGCCTCATGGATTCAAAAATATTGAAGTGGATGGTGTTGTCTCCAAACTCTATGGTAAGTGTCCCTTCATGGACATTGATAATGGTTTTGGCTGTCTTCAAGAAAGGTCTCCCAAAAATTATGGGTGAGTGTGATGGGATCCTATCATCTTCCATATTCAACACATAAAATTCAGCAGGGAATAAAAGATCTTTGACTTTTACTAGAACATCCTCCAGAACTCTTGCTGGGAAAACTATTGATCTGTTTGCAAGCTGGACCACCACTCTTGTAGGCTTCAAGTCTCCCATCTGCAAAGAAGTATATACTGAGTGAGGAAATAAATTAATTGATTCACCTAAATTGCACAAATCATTATATAAATTTAATGAACTAGTGGTGCATGGAATTGAAAACATCCCTAGATCTTGACATTTGGTTGGCAATTGTGGTGTGATAAGGGCAGAGAAACTTCTTCCCAAATTTATCCTCTCATTACCTTGAAGTCTCCTTTTCTTGGTGAAAAGATCCTTCAAAAACATAGCATACTTTGGAATTTTTTGAGTGCTTCAAGTAGAGGTATGTTGATTTCCACTTTCTAGAAGGTTTCCAGAATTTCTTTTTGCAGTGCTTATTCTTGTAACCTCTTTGATTCAATCATCCTTGATGGAAATGGTGGTGGTATATCTTTCTTCTCCCTTTGTTTACTTTGAAATGGTGTTTATTTTTTCTTCTTCCTTGGTCTATCCTTCTCCCCCTCTTCTTTCTTATCTTCTTCCCGATGAATTTTCATAGAATTATAATCATTTCTAACTTCATTCTCACCCATATCAGTTTTTCTTATTTCAGGTTCAATGGTGGATAGTGGTTGGAGTTATTTTCCACTTCTTGTAGTTATAATACTAACATTCTCTTTTGGGTTTGGGATTGTTTGAGAAGGGAGTTTACCTGGATTTTTGGTTAGAAATTCCATGGGACTTTCAAACTTATTGGACAAATCTTTAACGGTGTAATTCAGCCCCTCAAACTCAGATTTTTGTTGCTGGATTTGAATTGGAGGTTGTGCACTGGTGGATGGTTTCTCATAGGGTCTTTGGAGATTGGTTGGTTTTTAGTATGAAGGCTGGTTATAAGATTGCTTTTGCTGAAATGGTGGAGGGTTCTGGAAGTGATTCTGGAATGGGGGTTGGTTTTGAAACTGATTTTGGTACTGGGGCCTAGCTTGATTCTACTGATTTCCAAATCCATATTGGACTTGGTTAGGCTCTCTACATCCTTGATTTTTCTGTAACTTCCTTGGTTGAAAGTCGATTGTACAACTTTCCATTCCCTGTATTTTAGCATATTGGTCAGTAAAATGATTAGGTGATGAGCATAAACCACATACCTTAGTTGGCGCTTGTTGGTCACTAACTTGCTTCAAGTCCATCTGCCTCACCATACTAGTTAGCTCTTGAATCTTAGTTTCTAATAAGGGTGATGGATGAGAAGTACGTACCTCATGAATACCTCTTGTTCCAATACCTCTTGTTCCAAATTGCTGCGAGTTTTGGGAAATCTTTTCAATCAAGCCCTTGGCTTCTTCTGGTGACTTGTCAATCATGGCACCTCCAGATGATGCATCAAGAAGGTTTCTGTCATTGTCCAGTAGTCCTTGATAGAAGAAGACAAGAAAGTGATGTTCCTCAATGTATTGATGCGGACAGCTAGCACATAGCTTCTTAAATCTCTCCCAGTACTCGTAAAGGGTTTCTCCATATGATTGTCGTATGGCGTAGATTTACTTCTGAATGGATGTGCTTCTAGATGTGGGGAAGAATCTTTGCATGAAACATCTTACCAGGTCATTCCAGTCATGTACATATCCTTTTTGTAGGTCGTACAACCATTCTTTAGCATCTCCATCTAATGAAAACAAAAATTTCTTCCACTTAACCTGCTCCTCAGTAATTCCACGGGGTCTGAAAGTTGAGCACGCATGTGTGAACTCTTTAATGTGTTTGTTTGGATCTTCACCTGCCAAACCATGAAACTTTGGAATCAAAGGAATCATGTTAGGTTTCATTTCAAAATCATTTTGTAACACTTTCATGGAAAGTTGATTGTTTTGATTAAGGAATTGTGGTGCACAGAGGTCTCTAAGAGTTAGGTGTTGATTTTCAGCCATGATGACAGGCTCAGAGTGAACACTTGAAGTTTCACTTGAGTCTGCTAGGAGAACTTCCTAAAATTCAAATTCCAAATTAATGTTTCTAAGTCTATTCAATAAGGTTCTTTCAATTTCATGATCTATGGGTAAAGGTTCAATTTGTGAGGTTTTATTCATGCAATTTTGAAGAGAAAATATGAAAAGATAAAGGAAAGAAAATAAAAAAAATGTTGGCACTACCTCCCAGGCAACGGCGCCAAGTTTTGACACGTTCCTGTCGTGGGGTGTGGCAAAAACAAATATTACCTAAGTTAAAATGAAGTAGAGTGGTTATCCTAGGTTGTCCCCAGAGAGGAGTTCACAACAATTAAGTTGTCACCTTAAAATAAGATCAAGAAGTGTGGTTGTTTTTATGAATTTGATTGATTTTTGAAAAGGAAATAAAGAAACTAAACAAAGGAAGGAAATTTAATAAAAATATTGAGAAAAACTTAACAAATAAAGTGATTGAAACTATTATATAAGAAGGGTGATTAGGTCAGGGTCGGTTCTCCATTTTTAATTCTATCATAGTTTCGATTTATCCAATTCTCTTCTGCTAAATCGATAAAAGTGAGATTCCTCAATCAATTCATCTCACTCCTTTAGTGAAATAGAAATAGTAAGAATAAACCTCAAAAAAATCTTATCTTGGTCTACTCTCTTTCCAATATGTGATAGAGTTTTATCTAATACCCCCAATTAGCTTAGGCAATTCCCAATCGGGCTTTGTTTATCCCAAACAATCAAGAATATGAACTACCCCTCTCACACATACCGACGATCGCCAAGCACTTAACCACTAAGCTCTGATCTATTCCATCATTTATAGACCAAAACCTGGTGGAGGAAGATATTGATCATTTACCAAAGCAATAGAAATAACAGAATCTAAAATCAAAATATAATCGTACATGATAATAAAAACCGTTATAAGAAATTGAAATCGATTTCACAGAAGAGAGAAAGGATTTTAAAACATATAGTGCATGAACTCAAGGGTTACAAAATGGAAAACCTCCCCTTCCCCAATCACACAGAAGTTTACCACACCATGGTAAGGGTAATTGTGACTAAGGGGAAAGAAGAACACATTACAAGACTAAGAAGTGTAAAACAAAGAAAAGAAAGAACAGAAATTTGATCCTCCAGAATCTGTCCTTTAGAAGTTTTACTCTGTTCTTCCCACCAGCCGACCGAAACTCTCAGAGGTAACTTATTATAGAATGTTTCAAATGAAGTTGTTTATCTACCCTAAAAATTTTAGAGTCATTGGACATGTGTAAAGAAAGATATGGCCGAATCAATGACAATTATTTTTCTGGCCGCCAAACACTGTTTCACCCACTCCACTTGGACACGCCAAAAGGATGAATTAATGAGCTCAATAATTTATGAAATTTAATGTGAACCGTCCTTTTGAATTCCTCTGTCGACACCAGCTAGAAGTACCTCATTATAAGGTCGGATAAAGGAGATATTCTATATTTAATGCAGTGGGGTCCATTCTGTCTGCCAAACTGATTTCTCCACTTGATTGAATTTTCTGTACCATTGGGTTTTGAATTGGGTATTGGTCCAGAAGGAACATTTGAATACCACAAGCATAGGAATTCTAAAAAAAAGTATTCACTTCAATTGGACCCATATTATAAAATTTATGCATGAAAAAACAGAAGTTATATAAAACTGCCAATTTTACAGAATTATCTCATTTTCACATTTAAGCCCAAAATACACCAAAAACACATAAATGATGCAAATACACTCACATTGAATAATTGGGAGGGATTAAATCATTGAAAAACATATAAATAATAATGAAAATATTAACTCTATCATGTGTCGTGCCTCCGAGGCCCCTCGTTTTGGGAATTAAAAACCGCTGAAACCATCTCAAAAAGCCAGTCTTGATTCAAGAATGTTGTGGTTGCAGACAGTGCCCAAATCGAATGCCCTGCAGATGATTTATTATTTATAAATCATTTTTCATAATAATAATAATAATAATATAATTATTATTATTATAAACCTTTTTTTATCTTCTTTTTTTTAAAACTAGACCGGCCATCCTGGACGGTCCTCTTCCGCACGCTGCCCAGCAGCACCGGACCCGAGCGGGTCCAGTTTTCTCCAAACAGACCGGCCATTCGGCCGGTCTTCATCTCCCAATATGACCCACAGTGTGCGGGTACTTGTCTCCCAACAGACCAACCATTCGGCCAATCCTCATTGACACGCCTGTAGGACCCATGCGGCGCGGGTCCTGGCTCCCTCTACACGCCCGAGACCGGCCTCAGGCACCCTTCAACCGCGATGGCCGCCAGACGCCAACTCGCCCTGCTACCGACCACCCTCACCGAGCGCCATCTGCGCCTCCGCGCTCGCCCGGCCTCCTGACCCCGGCCACCTCCGTCCTGAGGAGCCCGCTCGAGCCGAGCCTTCACCAAGGCTGCTCGCTGAGAAGCCGCCCGCGTCGCCGCCTCCGCTGACGCCCGGACCGCCCTGCTCCGATCCGCCACCGCCTGAGCCGAAGCTGCCCGCTAGAAAACCTCAAAAACCCTCATTCTTCGTCAGACAACTGCGGACGCCTCAAGGCTCGGATTTTGAATCTGAAAGATGTGTCGAAAATATCAGAAATTATAATTCACAAATATGGAATTTTCTTGAAGATCAGACAGAAAAAAGACGCCTTAACTGAACTTTAAATAAGGGTTCAGAAATTAAAAACGCAAAACAAAAATCTCCTACCTCTTTGGGAGTAGCCCGGAGCTTCGCCGCACGTGCCGCTACCACACCCGCTGCTCGATGCAGCCTTGATCGAGTAGGGAGGAGGAGGAGGAGAGGAGGTTGAGGGTGAGGGGGGTTTCACCAGGGAATGAAAAGGGAGGGGAGGAGGAGAAGGGGGAAGAGATGGGTTATATAAAAAAATTAATTAAAACATTTAGTTAATTTAAACCCCCATAATGACCTGCATCTGAAACCTATGGCGCAGTCAAGATTAAGCTTCCCATAGGGTAAACACCACCTCCTGAGCATAACAGTGGTCTCGAAATTTTAATCTGAGGCTCTGTTCTAAAGTTATAATATTTAACATCTGAAGCCGCTAAATTACGAAAACGCCCCTAGCGGTATTTTTCACAGAAGTCCCATGCCCGCGAAAGTTACACCCCTTATAAGGTAAACGGCATGCTCTAGACTCAATGGTGCCCTCGGTTTTCCAATCTGAGCAATCATTTAAGAGATAATTCGGTTTAACCATTAAACGAATAAATTAAATATTTTAATTATCCGCTTAACATTCTGTTAACGGACGAGGGGTCCCAAGGTCCCGTGCCGACATGATTTATGTCGTTCCTAGGGTAAAAACCCCATTTCGTAGCCATTCGTACACTCAGATTTCTGATCTGAATCACCATTTAGGAGTTATCCCATTTATTTGGCGTGCGCAGTGTGGACGCACTAAAAATTTAATTCTGGCCACACCGGGGCTCAGAATCGCATGCCGTCTAAAGGTGATGCTCTGGAATGACATCAAGAATATTCAAAAGTCTTTTATAGTAGAAACTGGGTTCTTACATTTGATTTCATCAATCTATTCTATTATGACTTGAACAAAAGGAGAGACCATTTGGCGATTTGTAATGTTGATGACCATTTCATCCTGATTTGGATCTTATGAATCCATAGTTTTATTTTATAATGCATCTACCTATCCATTCTATGATAATGGGATGTGCATCAATGTTAGATATAAGGGTAATTCCACCATTAACCCTCATTCATGGTCAAGTAGGGGGATTAGATCTTATTTTTTATTAAATAATTCTTCTTGATCTGTTTGATTACCAACTATGGGTCACCCTTTACCTCTTGTTAGCCCACTGATATTTAAATAACTTGTTCTAGGACTACAATGAGGGCCTGGTATTCTACCACATTATTTGTGTAACCTTATAACAACATGAAGGAGTAAGTAAAGACTTCTTTTTCTGGAGAGATAAGCATGATCCCTAAACTGACTTTATTAAGCTTCAGGTATTCCATTATCTTCTCTATTGGACTTCTGTAGGATACTTCAAAATACATTTCCCACACTTAGGGAAATATTGAATAGAAAATATCTCTTCATCTGAAAATTTGGTATTTAACGATGTTGATTATACATATTGGTGTTATTTAATAAAATCTTCCAAAGCCTAATCCTTCATTAATTTCTAAGTCATGGACTATATATCAAGATACTACAAGATTAATACCCACCATGCCAAACATTATATCAATATAATATGGATGAGGACCAAATGAACCTCATGGTGTATAAATTAGTGCCTTATTTTCTGAACTAAAAATATTAATGCTAGAAATATTTTCTTAATATCTAAATAATGAGTCTCTACATTGATCATGGTTCGAATGAGATAATAAAGATTTTTTCATTCCCAACATCGCTCTTTTGTTCGAGGAAAGTTCCTAGTGATCCCTCTAGTGTCATTACGTATAGGATGAGTGGATTTCCCTCAATAGGTGGAATTAACAATGGAGGTCAGAAAAGATACTTCTGGAGGTTTTCAAATGCTTCATATCAGTCACTAGTATGTGACCCCTTTTTTGAATAACCTGGTGAAGGGAAAACATTTCCCTGTGAGGTTTTCTATAAAGCACCAGATTTAATCCAAGTTTCCTTGAATTCCTCTTGACTCTTAAGGATTTTGAGGAGGTGACATGCTAAGGATAGCCTTTTTTTTCTTAGTGTTAACCTCGATGCCACAATATTGTACAATGAAGCTGAGAAATTTTATTGAGGTAACACCGAAAGAACATTTAAAGGGGTTCATATTTAAACTATGATTTCAATTTTTTTAAGATAGTCTCGAGATCATTCATGTGGTTATATTTTTGTCAGTTCATAACCACCAGATCTTCAATGTAGCACTCAACAAATTTTTCCAGGAACGGTTTGAATATTTGATTCATGGAACATTGGTATGTGGTGCTGACATCCTTCAATCCAAAGGGCATTACCTGATAGTAAAATAATTCTTAGGGGGGCTGAAGGTGGTTAAGTATTCATATTATTGGGCCATATTAATTTGGTTGTACCATGAATATCCATACATGAAGGATAGTTCTTGATAATCGGTCATTTAATCAATCAATATCTCTATGATTGGGATGGGGAAATAATTTTTTGAACAATGCCAATTGAGATATTTGAAGTCAGTGTAGTCTCTAATTTTTCTATTCTTCTATTTCACTGGGATTATGATGTTCAAAAAAATTGTATACTGAACTTCTCGGATGAAGTCGTCCTTGAAGAACTTTTCCACTTTAGCCTCAATTTAGGAGGTTTGAGTTGGGTGTGTCCTTTTGGATATCTTTTTGTATCCCTAATGGTCTTATGGAAACCCCAAGTGATGGGTGTCCACCTAAATATCGAGGCTTGGAATATCTATGTAATTATAGGTGAACACATACAGATGTTGCTTATAAAAGGAGGTATATAACTATTTTTCTTCATAATTCATGGTTTCACTGATCAAAGTGGGTCATGGATATGCATTAATATATAGATTTACTTCTTTGAATTCATCAATAGTGGTAGAGAAGCCTTCCTAAAATGATAGAGGGATATCCTTGATATCTTCCTCCTCTTCCTCTTCCTCATGATTTACCTCTTCTTAATTTTCTTGGGAAGTAGGTGATAAACAAGATTTCTCAGAGTTAGGGTAGGAGTCTACATTTAGAACTTGAGAAAGTGAAGTAACTACTTCCAACCTGACTGATGATGTAGGGTCCCGTTGAGGCTATGAAGGGGATAGAGAATGAGATTTCAATCTAATTGATGGGAAGTATATAATTTGTATTGAGCTACTTGAAAGTATTATCCAGGATCATCTCCAGACCATTTCGGGCATTAATTCGAGTAACATCGTCGGACATGAGTTGTTTTCCTTCCCTTGGGTAGAATATAGCATCAATGTATTCTGATTCATGGGATTTAAATGGGTCTTTATCACCATAAAATGTCCTAATTTTACCATTTATTAAATATTTGAGTCATTGGTGGTATGACAAGGGAATATCTGCATGCTAATATAAAAAAGGTCTTCTTAGCAGAATGTTGAAGGTCATATCTTGCTAAAAAATCATGAATTATGAGTTACATGTGATATCCCTAAACTGATTTCTGAGTTTTATTTCACCAAGAGTATTTTTCTCATTATTGTTATGACCCTATACCATTAGAGAAGAGGGGGGAAAGTGAGACTCATTGTAAACTAGCTGACAGAGTGTTCAGACTGGAATGAGGTTGACTCCCAAGACATTGTTAATGAAGGATCATCGAATACCAATGTTATTTATCTTTTTGGAAACATAAAAAGGTCTGATGTGTCCCTGTATGATTGAGTCTTGTTCCCAGTCTATAAAATAGATGATCATGTGTCATTCTATCGTATCATTATCTACATGATATACTTCTACATTAACAACTTCAACTTCAAATTCTTGAGGGCTTTACAAGTCCCCTATGAGTGCTTCCCATAGGTCTTTTGATTGACTCAAGGAACCCAAGATTGACAACTTGGATGACACCAGGGATAACTATTTTAGGATTTCATAATTTTGGTCTAAATGTACACCTATAGTGACCCTAACTTTTCATACATTAACATTACATCTCCTTTTCAAAATACTTAAAACCTAATATAAACATATTCCCAAAGACCATACTAGTCTAGTGCCTTTGGATACATGAAAACATAAAAAATGATACATAGGTGAGCTACATTATCTCCCACTTGGTTCTTCTTGAATAGCACCCTTCTTAGACACATAAAACATAATAAATATCTTTATAAAATGGGGAAGGAAACATACAAATGGGTTAGAAAAAATTATCAGTAAGGGTAAATAAGGGAGTTATATAGGCATAATCATGAGCATAAGGGTATGATAACAAGATCATGAAAATAGAAGATCATACACTTCATATTAAAGATCATATACATGAATCATGGCATAAATATTGGTTGTTCATAATTCATGAATCATAAGAAAATAAATAACATAATACATAAAATCATAACAAAGGAATAAAACGTGGAATTATGGAAGAAACATAATCATATAATATGATTTCTATGGTATCCAAGGCATAAATTCCAAGACTATATTTTTAGTATGGGTTCACTCCCCATACCATATTGGTAGTCATGGTTCACTTTCATGACCATCTTAGTAGTCAATGTTCATTCCCAAGACTATATTAGTCTATCTCATGAGATATAAATCTTTACCCAATGCATTAGAGGGAGATATAGGTCCCACCCAAATCATAATAAAATCATGCATACATATGCCACAAGATCATAAATAATCAAAGAATAACCCATGAAATGAAATGGGTATTATAGAAATGTAATCACATCATAACCTATGGAAAAAATATAGTTTAATAATCATTTAATCATAAACATGACCTCTAAAAAGAAGCATGTTTCAAAAGCATATAACCCATGAATGAGATACGGGTTTCATAAACATAATTACATTAAAACATAATCCATTTATAGAAATAATATGAATGTAAATATTGAATAATTTTCCCAAAAAGGAATGAGTAACACCAAAAAATGTCCTCTTATATGGGAAATAATTTTGAAATATCTTTTAAAAAAATTTATTGAGGAAAATATCCTTTCTGTATTGAAAAAAAAATTTTAAAACATAAAACCTTTTTCTTTAAAAATTGATTTGAAAACTTATAAAGTAAGATTTTAAAACAATAAAACATTTTTAAAATACCTTTTCTTTGAAAATTATCATCCGGTATCATTTGAAAAGATTTTTGAAAACATGGTTTTTGAAATAAAACAGATTTCCGACCGAAGAGAGAAATACAACCATATTTTCTTAAAAAAATCTTAATTATCTTAAGTAACAAATAGTGTAAAAAATAATACTAATACAAGGATATATCTTGAATAAATAGAGTATAAGGAAACTAATGAGTGTTCTTGATATATTGATCATAATATTTCATCAAAGAAGCATAATCATTAACAATCTCTAAAAGTAATGAGATTGTTTCAATAAACTCTTATCACTTGGTAACTTGGGATCATACTCTCCTTGAAAGAAAAAAAAATTGAATGAATTTTAAAATATCATTAAAATAATGAGTTTCAGGATATAACATGCCAAATTTAATTATCTACACCTCTAAAAAGAATGTAGGTGCATAAAAAAGTGTCTCAAAGAAGGTAAATTAAGACAAAAATTTCTTACCAATTTTTGTAGCTTTTGAAAGATTAACCCATTAAATAAAGATCATAGAATGGATATATATATACCCATAAATTTAATTATAAGAAACATTTAATATATCCATGGGAAGTATACACACCACACAAAAGGAATGGGTGGGGAATAAAGCATGTATCTCAAGGAAATAAAAAAGGTGAGATGAAATCCCCATACATTGTGTCTTGACTCTCTTCATAATCATTCAGACCACCTATATAATAAATATAAATTTACTATACATAATTTAAATAACCATATTATTATATTTAATACCATAAATTTTTTAATCATGACCTTATATTACCCTCTTTTTAACAATCCTATATTAAGGTTTCACTTCGGGTAATATTCGCTTTGTTCTTTGCATGTGTCTTAATTTGTTATATATTTAGTCCTTATACTAATACCATGATTTATATAATTTAAACCATGATATAAATATCATGTTTATTCAATGTTTTTTTATTATAATAATCTATAAAATGTAGAAGTAAAAAATGGAATACACCGTTCATGGAGACAGTAAGTCGTGCGTACGCATGAATATTGTTTCTGTTTTTATTATCGTATTGAAAGAAAGAAGGTAAATGAAATATGTGTATATATGTGTATATATATCCTTATTAAATTATAATTATAGTATCATATATATCATATAATTTCACTAAACCCATCCTTAATACATTTCATGTACGTTGTTAATGAATCACATCGCTTAAAGGGGTGGTAGTCCACACTTCCTCAAACGAAATTATTGTATTTACACCAAATGAAAAGTAAAAAGATATGTTTTGTAAAATGAATACATAAGGTTAAAGAAATAATAAATATTATATATGAAATATATAAATATATTTTTCATCATAATTTCTACCGTGAGAGGCATTAAAGGAAATATGAACAATCATCATTTTGTGAGGCGGTAGTTCGACATACACATAAAGAGTATGTTCATTACCCATTAGATGGAAGTGTGTGTAAGTGTAGGTTAAACCATTAGTATAAAAATATAATTCTATATTTAAGATACTATTTTTTTATACAATAATGGAATAATGAGAGTGTATGGGGTGGATAATGAAAATTAAATAAAGGAGCTTGAGAGAATATGTTATCTCTTAATCGGGTAACTCCTTTTGGTTTGTGCCAAAAGGCTTCTTTGAATTACTTTATGACCAAGGGGAAGATTATAGTAGGAATATAGTGATTTTTTTAGGTTATTTTTCAGATATTGGCCAAACATAATTGGTTTAAGAAGTGTGAAGAATAGGGATAGGTGGTGGCCTTTTATAATGAAGGAGGAGTGCGACTCTTGTAAATATTTGAAGAGAGAATTCCACCCGCATTTTTCATGTTTCAAGTGGATCCAATAATTATCCAAAGTTGAGAAAAGGGAGAAAAGGGTAGAAATGTGGCTATAAAATTGATTTTTGAAAATTTTATAGGTCATTTTGGGCCTTAATGTTATTGTTTAGTCACTTATTAATCTTAATTTAACCTTAATCATTATAATTAATTTTAATCACTTTCACTAATATTTTTGGTCAAAAACTAAGTTGACCTTATTATATATAATAAATTATGATGATTCAAAATATTTAATAGATTTTTAAAAATTATAATCACATAAGTGGAAAAAATTAATTTAAAACTAATCCCACAGTTGGGTCGACAATGCGGGTTTTTAAAGTAAAAAACATTCAAAGTTTTGCTAAGTTTTTACACCCAAGTTCAATGTGGAATTGATCCCAATGACCTAAATTGTAATAATTGATATAAATATTATATAATTAAACTTTGAAACCAATTTAAAATATAATTTAATCTTATACATAAATTAGATGAAAAGGCAGCTTTGAATTATAATCCGATATTTTCACTATTCATCCAAAAATGAAGGTTCTCAGAAAAATCCCAAAAAATTATCCCTAAGATAATTTTTACATTATAAATACAAAAATAAGGTTTATTTTATCAAATTAAATTTCTAAATTTGTCTAAAATTAATTTTATTGCTTTCTATATAAGGTCATGAAAATTAGTTTATTTGAGAAAATATTATAAATAAACCTAAAAGGACTTTACCAAAAAATTATATCTTTTATTGTTAATGTGTTTTATTTTTATAAAAAAAATATAAAAAATATTTGAAAACTAGTTATTACTATTAATATAACTATTTTTAATGTCTAGGTTATAATTATCTCATTTAAATAATTATAATAGTAAAATGATGTTTCATAAAAACATCAGTGTTGTGTGTAATGTATGCCAAGTTGATGTTGTGTGTAATGTATAATGAGTCAATGTTCCATGTAACATAAAAAGAGTCAATGTTCCATGTATCATATGTCAATATGGTTCCATATTACAATTCGGTGGTGTATAAAAAGAATGTTTGACTTAGTTTATTATAAGACATAAATGAAAATTTAATTTATTTGAGAAAAAACGATTCATAAAAACTTGGAGTGATACATTCTACACCCTTAAAATGAATTTCTCCCTTTAAATTCATCACTCGAGTAAAAAAAATGAGGATACTTCTACTTCATCATATCCTCAATTTCCCACATAGCTTCCTCTAATGGGTGATTTCTACACAAAACATTGACCAGGTGAGTGGTCTTGTTTCATAAAAAAATTCTCTATACGATCCATAATTTCATCATGTTTCTCCTCGTAAGAAAGATCTTGCTCCATAATTATGACCTCTGAGTTAAATACATGTGAAGTTTTAGGTATGTACTTCCTTAGGAGAGATACATGGAACACATCATAGACATAAGGAATATTTTGAGGAAGTTCCACGCAATAAGTTACTATTCTGATATGATCAATAATCTCAAAAGGATTGATATACCGAGGGCTCAGTTTCCATTTATTCTTGAATATCATAAAAATATTCCATGGTGAGATTCATACAAACACATTTTCACTAACTTCAAATTCTAGATCACACTGATGGTTATCATTATAACTTTTCAGTCAACTTTGAGATGCCTTGATATGTTGTTGAATAGTTCAAACCTTCTCAACTATTTATTTAGTGATCTTAGGTTCCAGTAGATTTATTTCTCCAACCTCATCCCAGCACATTGGAGTTTTACATTTCTTCCCATTGAGGGCTTCATAAGGTTCCATCTGAATGCTTGAGTGAAATATATTATTGTATGAAAACTCAACTAGAGAATAGTGTTGATCCCAACCACCTTTTAAATCTATATAACAAGATTTCCACATATCCTCTAGGGTTTGAATTGTTATTTCAGACTGATCATCCATCTGAGGATGATAAGCAGTGCTGAAACCCAATTCCTTATCAAGTGCTTGCTGAAGACTTCATCAGAACTTTGAGGTGAACCCCAGATCTCGATCTGATACAATATAATATTGTACTCCATGCAACCTTACCACTTCCTTAATGTATATATTAGAAATTTGATCTATAGAGATGTCTTCTCTGATAGAGATAAAGTGTGTTGACATAATAAGGTGATCGACTACTACCCATATAACATTAAACCCTTTAGAGGTTTTGGGTAACCCAATGAAAAAATCCATAGTGATGTTCTCCCATTTCCATTCTGGTATGGGTAATGGATGAAACATCACCATTGACTTTTGACTTTCAACCTTAACTTGTTGGCATACCAAGCACCGAGATACAAACTCCATGATATCTCTCTTCATTCCATTCCACCAGAAGTATTTTTTTCAATTCCCTATACATCTTCATACTTTCAGAATGAATAGAGAATGAAGAACTATGATCTTACTCTAATATCTCCTTCTTCAAATCTTGTATATAAGGAACAAATTCATGGTTATTGAACCTTATCATTCCATCCTGATCAATGTTAAACTCAGGAACATTTTTAACTTTCTTTTTCAGCTCTACATCTTCCTTCTATTCCTCTTTAATACTCACTTGGATAGAGGGTTGAATATTAATTTTAGAATGATAGTATTTTTACCCTTCCTTAGGTATTTCTAGATCTATCCTTTACAAATCTAGAAATGTTTGATCTTTTGTGATCTTCATCATGGATAAGCTAGCATGATCCTTTTGACTCAAAGCATCTGCCACCTTGTTCTCTTTTCTAGGGTGGTAATGTATTGAGAAGTCATAATACTTTATCAAATCTAACCATATTCTCTTGATCATGTTCAAATTATTCTATGTTAATATGTATTTCATACTTTTATGATCAGTATATATATCACACTTTTCTCCATGAAGATAATTCCTACATATTTTTAATGCAAAAATTAATATTTCTAACTCAAAAAAATGAGTTGGGTAATTTTCTCCATAAATCATTAAATGTCATGAGGCATAGGCTACAACCATGTTGTTTAGCATAATAAAACATCCCAATCCATTCTTGGATAAATCAATTTATATTTAAAACCCTTATACACTATAGGGTAATGTAATTATAGGTGCACTAACTAACCTTATCTTTCGTTCCTTGAAAATTTCCTCACATTCTTTTGTCCAGACGAACTTGAAATCCTTCTAAGTTAACTTGGTCAGAGGATAAGATATTTATGAGAAATTCTCCACAAACCTTCAATAATATATATATATATATAAACTAAGAAATATGTGGATCTCAGTCATCATGGTTGGTCTATTACAACATTCAATATCCTCTATCTTTGATGGATATACTTCTATAATATATCTTGAGATTATGTAACCCAAAAATGAAATTTTTTGCAGAAAAAAAAATCACACTTTATAAATTTTTCATATAGCTTCTCCTTCCTTAGGGTATTTAGTACTATTCTCAAGTGATCTCCATGATCTTGTTTACCCATTGAATAGATAATGATATCATCTATAAAGACTAACAGAAACTAATCTAGATAACCACTAAAGACTCTATTCATTAAATCTATGAAGATAACAGGGGAATTTGTAAGACCAAAAGGCATAACTATATATTCATAGTTTCCATACCTTGCATGGAATGTTTTATTGGGTATATCCACTTTCTTAACCCTCAATTCATGATATCCAGAACAAAGGTCAGTCTTAGTAAAGTATTGAGCTTCGCGCAGTTAATCAAATAAGCCATCAATACCAGGAATATGGTACTTTTTCTTGATTGTGATCTTATTTAACTATCGATAATCAATGAAAATTCATATTAATCCATATTTATTTTTCACAAAAAGAATTGGTGCACCCCAAGGTGACACACTTGGTCGAATGAATCCCTTATCAAGGTTTCCTTATAGTTGCTTCTTCAATTCTTGCAACTCAATCAAGGCCATTTTATAAGGATCCTTTGAAATTGGTGTTGAACCAGGTATGAAATATATTGAGTAATCAACTTCACATTTTGGTGGAATTCTAGGAAACTCTTCTGGAAATACATCCACAAAATCCTGATCAATAGGTATATCATATATATTTATTTTCTCCCTAACCATTTGAGATAAACAACCCTTTTTAATGGGAATTAGAACCCATACACTAGATGTAATCTCCACAGGAAGTTCAAACTTATCATCACATTGATGGATTGTTATAGGAGGGTTTGAAATTTCAAAAGTAACTTCTATTCATTGAAAATTGATTTTGGATTTATGTAGAGAAATATAATCCATGCCTAATATGATATCAAATTCAACCAAAGGAAGAATGAAAAGATTTGCAAGAAGCACATTCCCACAAAATTCAACTAGAGAGGAATCATATACTTGAGATGCAATATCGTACCATTAGGGGTTTTAACAGCTAATTCCACATCTAATTGTTTTAGTAGAATATTAACAACTGTAGAAAATTATTTAGATATTAAATATTGGGTAGATCTAGAATCAAATATGACATTATTGGTACTAGAGTGGATGGTAGGTTTACCTTTCATAATGTTGTTATCACATCCCTCGTTAGAAATAGTGATTGCATGAGATTTATCCTTGTCCCTCGACTTAAGAGGTTTTTGGGGTCAATCATCATCACCATCCCTTAGGTTTGGGTATTGTTAGCATAATTCCAATTCTGCTTACACTTGTATAACTAAATCATTACAGGTTCATTTTATGCCATTTTTTCACCATTCACAATGTTAGATAACTTCTTCCCATCACTTCAGCAATCAAATTCCCAATCAACTTCCTTTACACACTTAAAACATTTATTAAACCCCTTAAGGAAATTTCCTCCATGATTCTTCTCACACTTATAGAATAAAGGGAATCTTATCGTCTTCTCTTTATGGTTTTTAGATTTTCCTTTAAACTTAATCTTCCTATTATTTCCAAAACTATTAGATTAATATGTGACTCCAACATCCATTTCAACATTGATTACACAACTCACAATCAATTAATAACAACTAAAGTCTCTTATGGCCAATTACATTCTAAGACTTGGCTTTAAGACATTAAAAAACCTATCAAATTTACTTTCAGGTTGGATGATAATTCATGAATCATACCTCAAAATTCTTATAAAATTAACCTTTTAGGTACCAATAGATCCATCACCCCTTTAATTCAACTCAAGAAACTCTTTCTCCATCTTAGTACGAAGAATCTGAGGAATGTACTTATTGAAAAAAAGTTATTGAACTCATCCTAATCCATGAATTCAATCTCATCTTTCTGCCTTGTATTCTTGATTAGAGTCCACCACTGGTCTGTTTCTCATTATAACTAATAAACATCCATAATTACTTTCTCATGCTCTAAACACTAGAGAATATAGAATATATTTTCATTAATACTAATCCATTGTTTAGCAATAATTTTATTAGAAGACCCTTTGAAAGAAGGTGGAAGTTTCCTTATGAAATACTCAATAGAATTGTGTTCCTTCTTTTACTCATTTTGAAGTACATAATCATTCATAGCTTGAAAAATTGTGTGAGTATAGAAATGAGGTTTTTAATTCTATATCCCATATCATTTAGTTTCTTGGGAGGATAATTCTTTCATTTTCTATCAAAATCACCATTAAAGTGGTTCCTTCAGGTTCCATCCATTGACTAAAACAAAAAATAATAGAGTGAGAAACATTCATCATATCTAGGTACCATATTATCATGAAAATTCACTTATATGATGTATAAATTATAAAACCTTCCTTAATTTATGACACCTTAGGTTTATCCTAGGTTAATCGTAGACAAAGTCTATTTAAATCCTTCAAGATGGCTTGTGAATAGTTTGTGAACTCCAAAAGCATATCCCTAGGAATGCCAAACCATGTGTGCAGCAAGGCCCATTTTTATGTACCAGATTACCTCAAGTCAAGCCCGGAATATCTTTTTGGAGTTATTACCCTTAGGTGCATCTATTCTAGATTCATGTCCACTTGTAGTATCTAGACAAGTATGTATTTCTAGGAAACCATTCACTCTATCCTTTTCCAAAATTCTAGGACATTTTTCGATACTTTTCATTATCCTTAGAATTATCCCTATACATGTACTTGGGGTTATCAATAAGGTTTTCTCATCCTATCTTCCAAAGGATAAATAAAACTTTTCTATGATACCAACTATAATAACCCTCACTTTTAATACATTAACATTACATCAATATTTTAGAATACTTAAAACACAATATATACAGACTCCCAACGACCGTACTAGTCTAGTGCCTTAATAAACATGGAAACTTAAACACTAATACATAAGTGAGCTAAATTATTTCTCACTAGGTTCTTATTGACTATAAAAATTCTTATAAACATCAAACATAATACAAATCTTCATAACATGGGGAATGTATCATAAAAAGGGGTGATACCGAATGCTCAGTAAGGGTAAACAAGGGAGATATGTAAGCATAATCATGAGCATAAGGGTATGAGAACATGATCTTGAAAATATAATATCATACCCTTCATATCAAATATCATATACCTGAATCAAAGAATAAATATTGGCAGTTCATAAGACATAAATCATAAGGAAATAAAGAACATAATCCATGAAAGCATAACATATGAATAAAATAGGGAATTGTGGTAGGCACATAAGCATATAATATAATTTTCATAGTATCCAAGGCATTACTTAGAAATATCAATAGTATGGGTTTACTCCCCATACCATCTTGGTAATCATGGTTCAATCCCATGGCCATATTAGTAGTCAAGTTTAATTCTCAATACCATCATAGTCTATCTCAGGAGATATAAATCCTTACCCAATTAATTTGAGGGAGATATTGATCTCACCCATCTCATAATGAAATCATACATACTTGTGAAACAAGATCATAAACAATAATATCATAACCCATGAAATGAAATGGGTATTATAAACATGTAATCATATCATAACCTATGGAAAAAAGATAGGTTTCATAATCATTTCATCATAAACATATCCCATGAAAGGAATCAAGTTTCAAAATCATATAACCCATGAAATAGAAATTGGTTTCATAAAGATCATTCCTTTAAAACATAATCCATTAAAAATAATAATTTGAATGGAAACATTGAGTAATTTACCTATAAAGTAATTATTAACACCAACGTATGTCATCTTGGATTGTAAATAATTTTTAAATATCTTTTAAAAATATTTCTTGAGTAAAATATCCTTTCTTTATTGAAAATCACTTTTTAAAACATAAAACATTTTTGAAAACACTTTTATTTGAAAATATCTTTGAAAAATTATAAATTAATATTTAAAAATAATAAAACATTTTTAAAATCCATTTTCCTTGAAAATTATCCTCAGGGATCATTTGAAACCATCTTAGAAAACATGGTTTTTGAAATAAAATAGATTTCTGACCAAAGAGAGCAATACGACCAGGTTTTCTTAAAAAAAATTATTAATTATATTAAATTCCAAAGAGTAAAAAAAATGGTAAAAATACATGGATATATCTTGAAAAATAATATTATAAGTAAACTAATGAGTGTTATTGAGATATAGATCATAATTTTTCATTCAAGAAGCATAATCATTAATAATCCCAAAAAGCAATGAGATTATTTCAATAAACTCTTATCACTTGGTAACTTGGGATCATACTATAAATGTAATAAAATTAAATTAAATTAAGTTTAAAATATCATGAAAATAATAAGTTTCATTATATGACATTTCAAATTGAAGTACGTACACCTCAAAAAAAATATAGGTGCATAAAAAACATGTGTCTTAAAGAATGAAAATTGAGACAAAATTGTCTTATCGATTTGGTAGATTTTGAAACATTAACCCCATGAAATAAAGATCATAGAATGGATATGTAAATACCCATAAATTTAATTATAATAATCATTTAATACATCCATGGGAAGTATACACACCACACAAAAGGAATCGGTGGTGAATAAAGCATATATCTCATGAAAATAAAAAAAATGTGAGATGAATTCCCCTTACCTTGTGTCTTAACTCTCGTCATACACATTTAAACCACCTGTATAATAAATATAAATTTAGTATACATCATTTAAATAACCATATTATTATATCTAATACTATATATGTCCATATCACTACCATATATTAACCTCTTGTTAACAATGCTATGTTAAGGTTTCACTTTAGGTAATATCTGTTTTGTTCTTCGCATGTGTCTTAATTTGTTATATATTTGGTCATTATACTTATATCATGATTTTAAGAATTTAAAACCTGATATAATTATCATTTATATTTATTATTTTTTTATTATAATCTTTTATATAATATATAAGTACAAAATGGAATACACCATTCATGGAGATGGTAAGTTTTATGTACGCATGAACGTTGTTTCTGTTTTTATTATCATATTGAAAGAAATGAGGTCAATGTAATATATGTATATATATGTATATGTATAATTATTATATTAGCATTATTAAATCATATATATCATATAATTTCACTAAAAGCATTCTTAATACATTCTATATAGTGTGGGAATGAATCACATCGCTTTGAGCGGGCGGTAGTCAACACTTCCTCAAACGAAATTATCATATTTACACAAAATGGAAACTAAAAAATATATATGTTATAAAATGAATACAAAAGATTAAATACATTATAAATATAATATATGACATATATAAATATATTTTCCATCATAAATTCCACCATGAGAGGCGGTAAAGGAAAGATAAACTATCATCATTTAGTGAGGTGGTAATTCGTCATACACATAAACAGTATGTTCATTACACATTAGATGGAAGTGTGTGTAGGTGTAGGTAGAAAAATTAGAATAAAAAAATACTAGTATATTTAATATACTGGTATTGTTAAACAAGCATGTAATAAAGATATTTTAGGTGGTGGATAAATAAAATAAAAGAAAGGATCTTGAGAGAATATGTTACCTCTTAATCAGGTAACTCCTTTTGTTTTGTGCCCAAAGTCTTACTTGGATTGATTTATTACCAAGTGTAGGATTGTAGGAGTAATAGAGGCATGTTTGAAAGTTTATTGGGTATATATTTTCTAAACCTAACTGGTATAGGTGTGAATAAGAGGTACAGTTGGTGGCCTTTTATAATGAAGGAGGAGTGTCCCTCTTGTAAATATTTGAAGATATAATTCCACCCGAGTTTTTCATGTTGCAATTGGATCCAATAATGATCCAAAGTAGATAAAAAGTATTATAGGGTCTAAATATTTCAATACAATTTATTTTTTACAATTTTATTGGTCTTTTTGGGTCTTAATGTTATGGTTTAGTCCCTTATTAAGCTTAATTTAACCATAATCATTATAAATAATTTTAACCGCTTTCACTAATATTTTTGGTGAAAAAATAAGTTGAACATATAAGAAAAAATAAATTATTTTTATTCCAAATATTGAATCCATTTTTAAAAATTATAATCACATAATTGGAAGAAATTAATTTAAAATTAATCTTCAACAATGCTGGTTTTTAAAGTAAAAAACATTCAAAATTTTGCAATGTTTTTATACCCAAGCAAAGTGAAATTTATCCCAATGACCTAAATTTTACTAATTGATAAAAAATTATCTAATATAATTTTGAGACCAATTTAAAATATAATTTAACCTTATAAATATATTATATGAAAAGTAGTTTTGAATTAAAATCCGGTATTTTTCACTACCCATCCAAAAATGAAGTTTCTTAGAAAAATCCCAAAAATTCACCCTAAGATAATTTTGACATTATAAATTAAAACATGAAGTTTATTTTATAAAATTAAATTTCTAAATTTGTTTCAAATTAATTTTATTTATTTTTATAGAAGGACATGAAAAGTAGTTTATTTGAGAAAATAGTATTTGTAAACATATAAGAACTTTACCAAAAATTATATCTTTCGTTATCAATATGTTTTATTTATATAAAAAAATTATAAAAAGTATTTTAAAAGTATTTATTACAATTAATATTACTAATTTTAACAGCTAGGTTATAATATCTCATTTAAATAATTATAATAGTAAAATGATGTTTTGTAGAAACATCAGTGTTGTGTGTAACGTACACCAGGTTAGTATTTCATGTAACATAGACCATGTTGGTGTTGTGTCTAACATATTCCAAGTCAACGTTCCATGTATCATATGCCAATTTGGTTTTGTACTTCAAGTTGGTTTCATGTGAAAGGAATGTTTGGCTTAGTGCATTGCAAGACATAAATGAAAATTTAATTTATTCAAGAGAAAAAAGGTCCATAAAAACTCAGTGTGTTACAGAACCTTCTAAAATGAGGATTCTATTTCATAGGAACTTTAGGAACTGAAGTACTGGATATGGACATATCATCCTTTGGAGTAGGAGTTGAAGGTTCTTTTTCCCTTGGTGAATTAGGTCAACTAGGTCTACCTGCATGTGGAGGTTGATTAGGTGATAGAATGCCCTCTATTTGATCTTACAAGGTGATCATGTTAAGGAAAACCTTGACATGTGGGGGTAACTTTCTTTCTTTTGTTGATCTATTTTTAGATCTCTCCCATGTGTTTTGGCTACGTAAATGATTCGAGTAGGGACGCAGTTAGAGTAGTGAATCCTAGCACAACCACGTCTTCCCTTGTATCCTCAACTCTGACAGCCTCTTCCCCTAGTTATATAATCAACTATAGGGAATGCAGGTTCATAGTCATACTCATCATTTGAAAAGGTATCCATTAAGTGAATAAAAATAATTGAGTTGAAGATCAACTCCTTGTCTGATTAATATTTTTTCTGGTAGGTCGACTCTTATTGTACCATTTGGTAGGGAGGTGTTCATGCTTCTAGGATTGTAGGCATGATGTATGTTAAATTTAATTCCAACTTTGGCCTTAGTGTAGGTTTATCTTCCTACATTTTCTTCATTTTCTTCCTAACATTTCATTTTTTTGAAGACTGACCATCGGAGGACAGTGATATTAAAGGATTTGGCTATGTCATAGTGGAATTAGTCGAAGGAACAATTGGTTGTTTCAACTATGATCAAAGGATAACATGAGTTTGGTTGATCATATTCCTAAACATCTAGTCACTAAACTTATGTGTACCCCTTCTATTAACTTTATGTCATTCATTTTCTTCCTCTGGATTGGTAGTATAAATACATGATACTTGCATGGGTGGATTTCCCAATTTCACTTTCTCTAATTTCACCATATTTTGTAAGATGTATTTGAAGAGAAAAAATCCAGGATATTTTTTCCAACTCTCAATGGAAAGGGAATTAGTTTTTGAGATCTTAATCACCAACCTAGTTGGGAATTTTGGGATTTGGCAACTTGATCAAGTTGTTCTCCAATGCTGAGATTAAGTATCCAAGGACTTGGTCATTTTGAAAAGAATAAATTTGATTCTTCCTCTCCTCAAATTATTTTAATCTCTTATCACTTTGATCATTATGATGATGTGGGAATTGGTGTTGATGCTCAAGAGGTGGAACCGTATGATATGGTTTAGGATTTTGAGTGGGATTCGGTGTAGTGGCATGCATAGGTGTAATAGTGGAAACCTCTACTTTCCCCATTCTCTTTCCTTAATCTCATGTAATTACTCGGGACTTTTCCTTGGTCCATGAGATGGAGTCCTATACTCTTTGATAGATCACAAAAAGGTGTCGAAACCCTCTTGTGTATTTCATAAGTATGAGTGGTGTGTGCAATTCATCATGAATATTCTCTATACAGATGGAAAATAAGTATTCTCGATATAGTTTTAGGTTTAAGGAGTATGTCAACCCCTTCCACCTAGAAATGAAATCTGAAACCCTCTCATTCTTCTATTGTTTTCAATTTGAGAGGTTGAGGACTGTTTTATTCTGTAATTTCAAGATGAATTAGAATATAAACTTTCAACATAGATCTTCCAACCCTGTAATTGATCGAGTTGAAAAACCAGTGTACCATACAAAGTTTGGTCCCTATAGTGATTGTAAGAAGCACATGAGTTTCAATACCTTCTGTTGTCTAGGGGTCCCCGTCATGGGATCCCAACAAGACACAAAATGTGTCAGATGCTACTCTGGGTCCCTAGATCCACTGAAAATTGGGGATGTAGGGTTTCCAAAGTTTAGAAGGGGAAGAGTCAGATCAACTCATTTGGGGTAAACATTATTTTTCAGTTGTACTAGTTCACACCTCTCCTCCATAGATTCCAATCGATCCATTAGATATTCAATAGTATTGATGATCTCCTAAGTAATATCTAGATGAGTAGGAATTAGGATGAGGGCAGTAACAGGTAAGGCCAACTACGACGGCCCTACTGGTATCTTTCATCAGTAACTTATAAAGGAATGTCTGTAAGGATGTTCCTGGACCTGTTTAAGTTGCATTCCCAATAGAGGTAAATCATAATCTTCTACTATAGGATCCATGTATATTTGTTTTTGGTACCCCAAGTTGAGTGAATGTTTCAGATCTGTTTTAGTTGCTGCAATGAACCCTCTTTGTTGGTGTGTGCTAGCTAGGAATATTAGTCAAGGATCTGATTTTAGAACATATCTAGTAGGAATGTTTCCTTGGATTAATTATTCATTGATTCTTCTCAATTCCTTTATCTCTCCCTCCATTTAAGTGAATCATTTCTCAATCATAAGGGATTCACCCTCTCCAAGAGGTGGGTGAAGCATAGCTTTATGATCATCCTTTTCTTTAGTGGATACTATATGAGGAGGTAATGATATAGTGCCTAAGGGAATGCCCAAATTTATGGAAAGCCTCTGATTTCATGTATGCACATCTTCTTAAATTGTTTTGGTGTGTACCATGTTAGGAACCAAAAATTCCTCCTCCATTTTCTCTATATTGGTATTGTGTTCTAAAGGGTTTGTCTGTGTAGTTTTAATAAAATTCACTAATGTGTAATGTATTTTAGGAATTTCATTAGTGTATTTTTTAGACTGCCTTTGTTTACACCCTCCATGAGTCCTTGTATTCTCCTTCACTGGTTCCCTAGGAACATTTTATGGACAATAATATGAAGGTAATCTCCATATAGTTCATTTATACATGTCCATGATCAGGATACTGGATCATGGGATGGGATGAACTAGTACGATTCATTCTATATTATTTCCCCTCATTTTTAGAAGAATAAATTTTGTTAATGAATAGGTTGTTGGCGTAAAAAATCCTTCGTCCCTGAGGTTCGGGGCTGTTCCTATTCCACTTTCACAACTCTTCAAGCTTGGTTTTTTGACCTTGAATTTTTTGTTAAAAAATCCCCTAACCCTGCAGGTTTGGGTTTCTTCTAGATTTTCGTGGTAATTATTGTCACAAATTCCTTCTTAGTTTTATGAAGTCGTGTTTAAACATGGGTTGGGTGCATCATTTGGGTTACACCAAAACCACTTTCTTCCAAAGATCATTATTCTATATGTGACATTTGCACTATTTGATGACTGACTTCCCTAAAGTGGGAGGCCTGCTCAATATTATCAGATGCCTGACATAGAAATATTTTAATAGACTGCACTCTTCTGGCCCGACGTCGATGAGAGTTTTTCAAGGATTGTTTTTGTTGATCATATCATAGGTTGTGAGAAAAGTCTTTTTTTTGAAGTCTGACTAAGTCTATAACATTTCATGATTCCATCTTTGGCAGGATTTTCTGATTAGGGATCATGGTAAAATGAAACACACCATGTTCATCCCATCCTCTGATATGAATTCTGAATGTGTTATATACGATCAGATGATTCAATTATTTAAACCTTCTTAGGCATGCATGAAAAATGGATCCTTTATGTTTCCCCAATTTTGGATGTCACACAACTAGGAGAGTCACCAAGTCAATTTGATGTTGCATCCCTTCTATTACCTTAATTTTATGTTAATAATTTTCATAGGGTAATACCTTTTCTTTTAAGTGATGAATATTCTTCCATATATTGAGAAGATATCATACAGACAATATTCTAAAAACACCTATGGAATACTATATTGAGGGGTGTCTAAAGGAAAAAACATGATGGGTATGTCCTTTTTAGCCATATGTTTCCTCATGTTTATCATGTCTTATTCATCTTTTTTTAGAGGTTCCTCAACCTGGTCTAACCAAAGTGGACACTTATTTTCTACTTTATTATAAATGTAAAGATTTATAGGGACTTCCTATGTCATACTAGAAGGAAAATGACCCAAGGGTGGTTTGTAGAATGACCATCACCTTGGGATGTCTTTTGGATGAGAAATTATTTCACTTGTTAATGAAAAGGCATCATACATGACTGGCCATATTTTCCCAAGTGCATCACGATAGGAGGGATTTCTCATCATTAAATCACCAAGGGGAAGAACCCTTTGATGGAATGAAACACTACTGTAGAGATAACATTCATAGTGAATTCCATCATGGGGATGACTACCATGGTGGATTACAGTAAAGGGAAAACCCTCTTTCTCATTGATATTTTTTCCACACAGAGGGTTGTTGCGACTCTCATCAGGAGATGGGTTCTCAACATTGATCAGATTATGAACATGAATCAAGCATTCATAATGAAGTTTCTAGGGAGGAACTTTTGAATTACTACTATTTTTCCTATAATTCAGTAATGAGAGAATATAAACATGAGATACCACATATAAGCATTTGATAAATTCATGAACTTCATCACTAAGAAAATAGGGATCATATATCGGCTCTTCATTTTCCATTTGTCATTTGTGAGGCTTTTTTTTATGCATTCTTTCAAGCGATTAGAGATACTAACTATAGAAAGTTTTTTTCAGGTATGAGGGATTATTTTACTAGATTCTTTTTTATTGCCATAATTTTCTAATAGGATTCTAAAATTTCATTAGGTGTTTGTGCCTTCCTTTGATTGGCCATTGAAATAGGTCGATTACCTCATATTGGAATGAGTGTATATTCCTGATCCGGTTTTCCAAATATCCCCATAGAATTCCCCCCCAAAACCTCATAGATGAGAGAAGATGTTTTTATTCACTTTGGGGGATATTATAACAAGTCACCCTAAGGGATGGAGTTGTGTATCCACCCCTCTTCCACTATTTTCACTGTTATGATATCCCGGTAAGTCTGTAGGATGTCCGAAGGGATTTCTATCTACCCTTTTACTATTGTCAGGATATGCTTGGTGACTTCAGTGACTGGAATGGAAATATATACCCATTCCATGTCTGGATGAAGGGTATGTTCCTACTCTTATCGTCTATTCATTGCCATTGGATACTGACAGTACTTAGGTGTAGGGGAAAAGATTTGGGATTTCACCCTATTTTTTATCAAGACATCCCGACTAACTTCTCTAGATGCTACCAGATCAGGTCACTGGAAGGCTTGATAAATGTAGTAAGGTGTGTGTTCCTACTCACGGTTTTCCACCAAACCTGACTAGTATACTTCTTTGAACACTTCTAGACGAGGCTTCTAGTAGGATTGTTTAATGTGGTCAGGTGTTTTTACCTACTCATGGTTTGCCACCGACTTTGACTGGCGGGCTTTCTGGGAAAGGATGGGTGTTTTTTTCTACTCATATTTTTTCACCAAATTTTATTGGTGGGATTATTTTAAGGGTAAAGAGGTATAGAACTATTTTCTATTGATCGGTTGCTTCCCCCAGTGGGCTATTTTTTATGCTCAGATCTGGATGACATGGGCCAGACTGTCGAGGATCTCACCCTCATCATCCAGAGGGTTCACTGCAACACGACATTAAAAATGGTGACTATTGGAATAAACCCCTCATAATGACCCATGTGTCTTATGGATGAGTTATTCTATGGCCTATTGATCCACCTCCCTAAGATAATGGATGTATTGATTGTTTTGTTTCATAGATAAGCTCTTGAAACGGTTAGAGACAGTGATGGGTGTCATCTACTTCTGGGATGTCGGTCATCATTGAGTGGATGACTTGTGGGGCTCTACAACATGGGGGTGTGTTGGGAATCCTCCAGGGTTAGGATGGTATCATTCTAATGACACTCTCAAACTAGTGCATTCGAGACCCAATGTTGAAGATTATGGGCCAGCGATGGCATCCTTTTCTTGGATGAGGACCCATCATGAACATCCACATAGTACATTTGTGAGAGTTGGTGTGATTTCATTTGGATTAAAGGGAGTTATTTTTGAAAGTGACAGGAATATAGATGAAAAAAACAAGAAAACCCTATCAAAGAAGCATGTCATTGAATGAGAACTAAAACAATTGATTATATTGTTTGTCACTCTTTCATTTTAAGAGAAAAAGGGGCCTAACAGGTGGGTGAAACCATCATCTTGATTAAGGATTCATGTTGGGTTCACCATTTTTGTTTTATCCCTAAAATTCCATGTGGGTTTGTAATGGAGTTTTTTTGTGTTTTTGGAATAAACTTTAGATCAGACACATACACCCATATCCCTTTCGGGCAGTTTCCAATGGAGTTTATTCATAGAACTGAAAACACCCAATGGTTTTATATTTGTGATGACTCAAGGGCCTACTTTCCAAAGTCAGATGCTTTTTGGGACACATAGCTAATGATACTTAAGAACTCGCATTGTTTGAGAGGATGGGAGGTCAGACTCATCACACCCTTTTAGGGGTAATTATTTCCTACACTAGGAATCTCTTATATATTTAAGATATGTTCATGAATCCTTCATTAATTCCCAATTATGATGTGGGTCACCCTTGAATTAAAAATAAATTATGAGAATTCATGGTATTTAGAATCATCTTTGTGTATCTTAGGTTCTTCATCGATGGAGACATCTGAGGTTCTCCATCAATGATACCCTCTTATGTACTGATTAGATATTCATTTTTCATTATTATTATGATGCTAGTTTTGAGACACACGGTGGGGTGCTCTGGAGTTTATAATCATCTAGGGAGATTAGAGTTGTTTTGATTTCGGTATCATACCCGTGAAATGGTATTCCTACATATCCTTGTTAAATGAATCTGAACCCATGTATTTTGGTGCCACTTAATGAGACATGTCATACCTTTTAAGGTCATGTGATAAGGACTAAACCATACAGTTTATCATCATGATGTAATGATTTCTAGGAAAAAGGTTCCTAGTCAAATTTTAGTGTGGGACTTATACTAAAGTGTCCCGGGAAACCTGTAAGGAATATGTGCTCCCATATTTGATAAGACTCTATAGGAATATGGCCTAGATAGAATTAGGTTTGATTCAGGGAGTTCATTTTGGACACCAGAGAGTCTTCCAACAAATCTCATTTTGATGAGAATAAAATTCCACATAGTTTTTTTGTGAGGGATTAGGCATATGGATTCCCTCTAAAGGTTTGTCTCATAGAGGAATGTGTCCCTTTAAGAGGAATAAGTTAGGTCTTATTCCTAAGTAGTATGCCCAAGAGGTTGGGTTTTTTGGGCTTACATCATATGGGGGATTCCCTTTATAGTTTTATAGAAACATAATTAGGTATTATACTAAATAGGAGTCCCATGGTTGGTTGGATCTTACACTTGGAATGATGCCCAAAGGTTGGGGATCATGTGGATGTCATGATCACCGCCATACTCTAAGCCCATGTGAGTCATGATTGTTGTGAGAAATAAGAGGAACCACAAGATATAGAAAACCATTTGATCCTTATCCTACCTATGGAATAGGTTGGATCAATGGGAGAAGAATAAAGGGCATCAGCATGCCCATTTTCTCCCATCATTGTATCCCGAATAGTCACATATGACTACCTGTGTGGATACAGCCCATAGGCATGGATAATGAGGAAGGAATTAAGTAGTAGAGGTCTTAAAATAAAGGTTAGGGGTTTACTCTAGGAGGGGTTCCCTAGTCCTGGTTCCTGGGTAAGAAAAGAGGATAAGCCATTACACCTCAAAGGGAAATGAAAGTGTGATCCTCTCCCTCCCCAATGGAACCAGATGTCCTTGATCTTAGAGATAGAGATGGAATTACATGGTCCCATCCCTCATATCTGATATCGAGAGATCCCTTGAACCACACCCAGGGTTGAGGTCTTTGTGACCGAAGGAATTCACATCCACATGCACCCCGAGGACCCAACCCATCAGGTAGGACAAGTGTGGGAAACCTCTGATTGAAGGAATGTATATCCATATGGGAGACACATTGGTGTGCCTCTTAACATGATTTTAAATGTCTATAGGCTTCGGTGGAGGTTTCACTTTGCTCCCCCTAAGATGAGGAAAACAAAGGAAGGGGATACCTTCCATTGGTGGCTTGGAAGAGGGATTAAAAATAGGATTGTGTATGTCATGGATTTGTGAGAAAAGGTGGTTCACACCAGGCCTGAGAGGAGCAGGAAATGATTCTCGCAAGAGGGATAGGTCGGCATGAGATAAATATTCCTTGGGAAATGGACCACCTAGGAAACAAAACATGGGAGAGGCCTTATCCTAGGAACCACAGGTCTCCTCATGTGTCCTTAGAAGGCTCTCACATAGGTCATGAGTTAGGGAAGGGACCTTCGTGTAGGTGGTTGTCAACTTGGGTAAAGGGGTTTTCATATAGTTTTCATATGTTTTAGACCATTTAGGAAATTTTATTTCACTATTCCCCTTGATTAACACTTCTCTTGGGTTTTGGAGAGCTACTTGAGATATTTTTTAGGGCTTGGGCGAAGGGGATGCATGAACAGATCTTAGGGGATTCTTATGATTTTTCATTTATGAAAATGAGGAGCCCTAGAGTCCTATTTATAGAAAAATAGGGGACCCTAGTCAATAGTGCTTTCCCTCATTGGTACGTGGCACAGTTACCTAGTGCAGGTACCTAGTGTAGGTGTGGATGTCCTTTCAGTGTCACACAGGGGGTTACGTGACCCTTTTTATACGTAGGAGTGTGCACGCATTCTAGCTTGGGAAAATTCCTCTGATTATTCTTGGGGATCTTCATCTCCCTAACATACTTGAGGAAATCTTCATAATATTTTCATACCATATAGAAAACTGAAGTGTCAACAAAGATCAAGAAAAAAATCCCTAATAATATATTTGAAACGAGTGGTGACCATGAGTTATTTATTATTAAGGAAATTTTTTATATAAAAACTAGTTATAGTATCAATTTTTTTTATATATTTATATGAAATAAAAGATATTTAATATATATATATATATATGAGTTCACTCATCTGCCTTATGAACCATGTAATTTTTTTATGAAATTTTCATCTATCAAATTATCACATGTATTATTATTTTTTGGTTAATATATGTTATAGATTTTATATGTTGATTAAAATAAACATATAGAACCACATACCTTATATAAAATGGTCCAAAAAACCATTTATAAGAAATTAATATCACTTATATATCCAATTCAATCATAAAATATTAAAATTTATAATTTATTAATTTATCGTACACACCATAATGCTAGTTTAACTTATTATATGAAACCATTATTCATCATGAGTATAAAATAATAAATAATTTCCCTCTAAAGAGAAAAAGGAATATATTAAATCAAAAACAAAATGTCACTTTATATATTGTTCCAAAATTAACATTGGTACAAGGTAAAATATTAGATCTTAATTTTTTTGATGACATATTTTAATTTTTGAATGCTTTTTAAACTCGGTGATAATAATGGATTTTGAGAGATATTAACATCAAAATAATTTTTTTTTAAATGAATTAATATGTGTTGTGTTTAGATTATGAAATTTTGGATTTGTTATCCAAACTATAAGGAAAATTAAATACAAATTATATTATTATAAAGTTTTTCTTCCATATAATTATATATATATATAAAGATTATTTCCAATTAATTTTATAATTATTTATTTTTATGGTAATACTGACTGCAATATTTATATTTGAATCACTAAAGGGTTGAAAATTCTTGAAGCATATTCAAGATTATGAAAGCTTTATCCAATCATATAAATTTTTATATGAGTTGAATTGAATATAGCATATCTAATATAACCATTATAATATATGTTCACATCAGAAAGAATATAAAATTTAATTTATCATCCCATAGTTTATATAAATTGATCATAAAATTTATCCAAATTTTTTGAATAATATAAAAACTATTAGATTTTTCAAACAAAATATAATTTTTTATCATAAAAACATAATAAATGTCCTTCTATTTTGAATTAATCATCCAAAAGATGAAATATAAATTTCTGTAAATATTTTACTTATACATTAAAATAACCTTAAGGACTAATTTTATTAATATTGAAGCACAGGTTTTATAAAATATTATTTTAATTAAATTTTATAGATGAGGTTATATATATTCATGAAATATATTTAAAATATAGTATATTCACATGTAAGTACCATAACCAGTAGTTCAAAATTAATCAAAGGATCTAGAAGATAAAATATATGATTAATGTGTGGTATGAAATTTTTAATAAACAATGTTTTTTCTACTAATCCTCAACAAATTCTATTGAGTTTTAGAAATATTCCTAAAAATGGATATCGTATTGATAATGTGGATAAAACAGATTTTTAATTTCTATGTATATAACCATAATTCATAATATAAAAAAATTGGGATAATCTTTCATGATTTCATTTCGATTTGTACTATGTATAATTAAATCAAATATTCTAAAAAAAGTTTACAAATCTAGATAAATTCATTTCATGACATGATCATTTAGTTCATATATGAATAATTATGATGAAAGTTTTTTATAAATCTATATAATATAATTAATTTATCCATACACATAAATTGGTGGAGAATCGTGAATTTAATTAATGGGCATATGTCTACTAATTTTTTTAATGAAGTAATTCTTCATTAAATTCATGATGTTATAGAAATTAAAACTATAGCTTTACTAAATATTTATATTTATATAAATAAAATTAAACCAAAAGTTTATAAAGACTATTAATTTGAAAAAAATAAAATAAATTCCTAATTGATTTAATGATTTAAAATAAGTAACAAAAATTCTATATTCCTGCTAAAAATGCACCAACTATGATAGATATCCCTTAAGAAGAATATAATAATACAAACAAAAATGATTTTAATTCACTCCTAAAATATGGGTGTCATATTTGTTCAAAGGATAATAATCCTCATCATGTAAAATGAAATAAACTCATGTTGTTTGAGAAAATGAAAATAAAAATTTTATAGATCACGACATTCTTTAAGAATTTAATGTACCTAAAGTACATGGTCATGATCTGGAAAAAATATCTACTATAGGATACTGCAATTGAGTAGTTATTTTAATTTATCTACCATTAAGGTAAATTACTTATATCATCACCAACTATATTTATAGTAAATTTATAATGTTTATATAGAATATCAATTATGGAATATATATATATATATATATGGGTGTACCAAACAAGAATGTGAACCATATGAATGTTTTATAAAAAATGAATCCATGAAATGGTCAAATCTATTATTATTTATTGTTAAATAAATATCACTTATTTTTTATGTTTATTAGAATAAAAATTAATCATCACATGCCTTATATAAAATGGACTATAAGATCCATTTATAAGAATCTCACTACACTAATAAGAATTACTCAGTTATAAAGTGTTTAAAATTAATAGTTTGATATATTTATTATACATATAAAAAATGTGTTTGAAATTATTATATAAAATCATGATTCATCATGAGTACAAAACAATAAATAATGTTTCCCCCATAGAAAAAAATATATATATTAAATAATTAATAATATTTTTTTTCTTATATTTCTATGAAGTGGTTTTGATATGATATAAATTATGAGATCTCGTTAATTTTTATTGATGAAATATTTCAATTTTTAATTCTATAAAAATAGATGATAGCAATTTATTTTGAGAGATGATGAATTCAAAATAATTCATATAAAATAATGGAATAAATTTGTATTATGTTCAACTTATGTAGTTTTGGATTGGTTATCAAAACTACAAAGACTATTGATTAGAAATTTTATTATTATATAATTGTTCTTATGTATAAATTCAGATATTTATAAAATTATATTATGTCCAATTTGAAGATTTTAGGGAACAATGGAAGTAGTTGGGCCCATGTACAATAAAGTATTTCAGCAGTTTCTTCAGATAATTCCTCTGAACATGATGAACACAACACCAAAATATTCATAGATTGGATATTTTGACATAAAATTTATAATTAATTTAAAATGATAATTACCTCATTTGGATAATTATTTCTTTATTTATGAATTTGGTTAACCTTATTATCATATTATTCTTACAGTGAATAATAAAAAGTGAAATCCCTCTATAGGTATCCAAATGGGCTCCACGAATCTCAAAATTTCATCATTTGTATCTGGGGTGTTAATATAGGGGAAAAAATATCTTTCATCATTCATCATTGATCTTGTCAATAATACTTTGATATTGAAATATTCTTTCTTTTTATCTCAGTATTTATAGGGAGGATGATGATGGTTATCACTTATACTTAAGAGGGTTCTAGATATGTTCTCTTTGAGGTTTTGAGATAATTAGATGGGAGAACCCATTGTGCACATACTTCAATGTTTCACCTTTAAAATGATATGATTTAGTTTATATACGTAGGGTTACACAACTTAGTAATTTCACAAAGTCTATTTAATATTTTTTATCCTAAATAAAACCCATGTTAGATAATAATAACATTATTATTATTATTATTATCACTATAATTATTAAATTCTATGACATACCCCAACCCATAGATATTTAAATATCATTTTTTAAATAAATTAGTCAATATTTATTTAAATGTATCAAGTAAAATATATCATTTAAATCGGGCCCTTAACTCATCATGTCAATTCACCTTGACATTTATCGAACTTTTGAATAATAAATATTTATTTAAATAAATAAATATCTATATATTATTCTTTTAACAACTAAATAAATATTATATTCACTATCTGGTGAATAAATATTTATTTTAATATTCATGTAACTAAATATATATTTATTTAATAAATAAATAATTATTTACTACCATATGAAGGATAAAAAAGAGATAATGTTATTAAGATAACCCTTACCATTACCCACCTCTCAATTCTCATCAATGGAACCCCAATTGGATACTTTAATCCCTAAATAGGTATTAAAAAGGTGATCTCATATCCCCTATCTTATATATTTTATCCAATGAATCCTTCATCCAAGGAATTAATAACCTTTTTACTGGGGTAAAAATGGACCCTTTAATTTCCACCACTTAAAATTTTATCCATATATATCACCTTTCTTATGTTCATAATATTCTTTTATTTACCAAAGGTGATGTAATATCTCTTAAAAATATGATTTGATTTCCCAAAAAACTTTAGTATTATCCTAGCCTTTTAGTGAACCATTCTAAAAGTAAATTTATTGTGGGCCAGTGGTGCCCCATTAGTTGAGTCAATATTATCATAAGTCTTACTCACATGAATAATGCCTTACTTCCTATATCTTACTTAGGATTCCCCTTGTTAAATGGTAAATCAATATTTTCCCATTTCTAAATGTTTATTGACAAGTTTGATAATAAAATTGACATATATAAGAGTAACCTTGTCTCCATGGGAGATAATATTCAGTTCATCACTCGTGTTCTCTCTAGATTTTTTTACTATGTTCTGGATATCCTTCCACTACCTAAATCTTTGTTTAACATCTAGGATAAAAATATGAATAATTTCTTATGAGTTGACTCCAATTTTGGATCCAAAATACATTAGGTTTCTTAGAAAAATTATTCTATCATAATCAGAAAAATGGAATAGTTGTTAGATATATTGAATATATTTCAAAATCTTATATGATTAAGTTTTGGGATAGTCTAAAAAAATGGATTATATTCAGGATACCTTCATGATAAGTAGATACATCTTTTATCATTCCAAAAACCTTTCCCCTTTCTAGAAAGAAATTGTTTTAGCCTGAGATAATCCTATACTCAATCAAGTTGTATGTCATCCACCCACAATTCAAAAGGAATTTACTAATATTTTTAATGTTATATTCCAATAAAAAACTATTAATTCTTCTTTTAATACTATCTAGAACAAAAAAAAAATAAAAATTTCCTTGATCACTTAGAGAGTGTTTGATAAGGACATTCCAACTGATGGAATTTTAAGAATTTTGTACATTAACCTTACTTCTAGGTGTAATTTCTATCATAATATAGAATAAAGAATATATCATATATTTTTTCATTATGATCATAGGTACATTGTTTGGTATCACCTTTCTAAACATGTTGGCCTTCACATTCATTACAATGACTCTATTAATTTGGTTACTTTCTACAGTCAATGGTGGACTCACTATACCATGAAATATTGGAGAGTGGTATCTTATTTACTTCTTATTACCATCATTAGGCATAATTAGAAAACCTAAAATAAAATTATGTATCATAATTATAAATATAGTCTTGATTTTTTATTAACTAGTATTTATTTTCATTTGAATTTGATATTAATACTTTAAAATCTAACTGATACCTTGAAAATTTGGACCTCACTTCCATTAATATATGATCATTTTCTTCTATGAATCCTAATTTCACAATGGTGAGTTAGACTCCCCTTAAAAAAGCCTCCTGAAAATCAATATTGATGCTTCTTTTTTAATTTGTTTCTTCTTGTATTTCTTTCATTTTTAACAATTAGTAGGGTGTTTTTATTACTAAAAATAAAGTTTTCCCTTGAACTATGTTGTAAGTAAATTATTTTTCTTGCCTCCATATCACCTGATGGGACAAAAAAATATTCCTCAAACTGGACTATAGATATAGATTCCCAAATCCTAGTTTTGATGCTTCAAAAAAAACTTATAGACCTTGTTTAGATTAGATATTTATTACAAAAAAATATGGAAGGATTTAGATGATTATCACTTGGTTGGTCTCTTCATTATAACTTGGTAAGTAAACTTGGTGGTCGACTCTTGGGAGAATCACTATATTTCATTTGGTGTTAATAGCATATTTGATACCTTATATGTCATTCCATGGTAAACTAGGGGATTAATCAACCTTAAAAACACTCATTTCCCTTAATTTTCTTGATTCTATAAGAAATATGTTTGTGACCTCCCTTAATTGTTAGATTGGGTAAAATATGTGCATAATCAATCATATATGAATCTCCCATGACCTTCATTATACTTCTAGGTTTTTATTTTATTTTGTTTCTTGGTTGTTCCTTATTGTACAACTTATGTGTTCTTTCATGTTGTTATATTGGACCTTTTGGTGTTCATAATGCCCTAGAATGTGGCCCACCCCATTTATGTATCTCTCCATCATGTAACCATGGTTTTTTACACTTATAGATAAATGATATATTGAATAAAATTGATAATTATTCCTATGCACCATTCTATGAATAGTGATCTTACCCAAAAAAACAAGAGATAAATAAATATTATATTTGAAAACTGGAAAATAATATTTATTTAATATTAAACTCACATATATTATAAATTAAACAATTTTTTATTAAATTTATGGCATAATAAAAACATGAAAAACTATTAAACCACAATTCAGGAATAATATTTATTCTAACTATTAAATTCAAGTAGAATTTAATCAAGATTCTGTATGTACTTAGTCCATGGCCCTATAGGACCTATTTATCATGGGTATCGGGTAGTCTTCCTTAAATTCTGAGATTTGTATCTAAGAACATGTCATGGAACCCATAGATAAATAATTTAATGTCCCAAATACAACAACATCATATAAATGCTTACTATGTAATATGATCTCTTTGTCTTGATATCTCATCAAGTAGATTTCATAGTTGTTTTATTAACCTATATACATGAATTATCTTTATTTAAATACCTGAAATTATCTTTTTTATGATTAATCATAGACATATATTTAATCATATTGAATCATTTTAATAAATGATCGAGATATATTGTCTTTTATAAATCAGAATGTATAAATCCTTTATTATTGTATCTATTAATGTCATATCACTTATGATGCACCCAACATATCCTAAATTTTAATGAGAATATATCATTAAATATTTCATAAATATGTCAAATTACACAATTAAGGATATACATTAATAATAATATCAAGTTTGATAAGCAATACACATGTCTACAGATAGGAATATCAATGACAAACATAACATTTTGAATTCATATTCATGGGTATATCATCAAAAGAAGTAGTCTCAAGGTCTTATGAGACCTCAACACTTAATAATAAAATATAATATGTGCCCCATCATATATATTTCATCCATACCATAAGAAATGTGTTTTATAATACTATCTTATCACTTAAAGGTTCCCATTATAGTAGGGAACTGTTATAAAGTTTTAGTGCAACAAATATTTTATGAGAATTTTCACATTAATTTTATAAATAATAATAATCATCATGTTATAAGATATTTATTAATATTATTATATTTTAATATATAGGTAATCAAAAGTAAAAATTCAGTTGGTTCTTGGGCACCTACTTCAATTGACTCTCTCTTTCACTAGATCCAATTACTAAATAACTAGTTTTCCTCAATTAATAAACATACTTTTGTTGATACATAGATGTAGTTTTTATGCCAACCATGTTTCTATAGTGTTCTGGTTACTATGACTTCACCCTTTTAAGAAAATACCTCAAGAGGTGATATCATTGATTATTAACATTTTTCCATTTTCCAAACCTGGCATCTTTGTTAAAACCATATCCTGTAACAAAAAACAGTCCTAAACTACTTATTAATCTATATCAGAAGTCACAACATAAATGGTCTATATAGATATAGAAACCACTAGATATAATAGGTTTTACTTTCATATTACCTTAGCCTTATTGACATACTATATCAATATGATCTTAAGGAAGACTATTTTTGTATCCCCTTTATAACTAGTATTCCCAACATCTCTAGTAACTAGGAAATCATCCATTTTAATATTCTCAAGTACTAACATATGGTTTCAACTATAAGTATAAGTATTTTTCCTAGTTATGTTTGTTATTTTTCCCCTTTTATTTACAGATAAGATATATCAAACCTCAGTATATATCATGGAATTTGAAATAGATTCAAAAATAATCCTAGGAATATATTATTTTATTCTTCAAAAAACATATTTATATTCTTTTACACATCAACTTAGGGAGATTTTATGCCATGTGACAAAGTCAAAAAATTAGTCTTGAATTCTTTTAAATTTTATTTTCCAACACATTTTCAAAGTATGTGTTTTAACTAGATTTAAACAACCCAATAGATCTAACGTTTTAGATCTTGTTTCCTAGATTCTGTGTTGTTACTTTAATTCATTCGTATAGATATTATTTTCTTCATTATTAATACTATAAAACTTAATATATATTTTTCATATTTTATTAATATATCTGACTTAGAAAACTATAGTTCTTTCACTAACCACTTGATTACACCTAAAACACATTTTTTCTAAATGAATATTCTATAATCCCTATGCTTGATATAATCCATAAGTTTATTTGTATAAATTTTATACCTTATTTTCTTTCATTTGTGTCACTAACCATTTTTTGTGTCATATAGACATATTACTCATGGATTCCATCAAAAAAGGTGGTTTTGACATCCAATAGACCAATATAATGATCATAAAATGTTTATATGATAAGTATAATTTTAGATGATTTTATCATGGAAATTCATGTAAGGTTTTATCATGGAATATGTCTAGACATCACCTGAAACCTTCAATAACCAACCAAGACTTATCAGTACCATCTTACACCATCCATGTCTTATTTCTTATTAAATACCCATTAATAGATTTATATCAATTGAAGAAACTTCCAAAATTAAAAAGTAGATTTTGGTATATAGAATCCATCTTAGAATTCATATAATCATATCAACATTTTCATGTTTACATTTACTACTTCCTATAGGGTTATTTATTCTTATCAAATAATATATCACTAATATTAGTGAATATAAATTCACCTCCTTGTTTTTGTATTTCTTACATAGTATGTGTCTCTATAATAACTCCTCTAATTGAGAATATTGAATTATAGTGTTCATATTCCAACTCATGTGCATATAGAACTTAACCTCATTAAAGTAAAGTTTCCACCCATTATCTTAAAATAATAGTACCTCCCACTTATAGAAACATAATTATAATTGACTAACAACTTTCTATCTTAGGGATATAATTATCCTAAGTAGTTATAAGATAATTAAATGAGATTAACTTAGTGTTTTACTTTATCTGTTCTTAAATTTAAACCCATATTTTAACAAATATTTCTCAAAAAACACTTTAAGCTGTGATGTAGTGGATTTATTTTATACTATAACTTATTTTTCACCATGAATCAATATGGTTGGAATATGTTTAGTTGTTACATTACTATTTGAAAAAAAATTCTGTAAAGGAATCATGAAATATTTTTAATACATATAATACTTATCATTGATCCTCCTTATACCGCTACCATATATTTGATTGATATAAGGTAATCTGAGTTCAGGTGTACCTTTACTCTATATTTAAATGATCAATGAATAATTGGTTAAGATATTCTGCTATAAGAACGTCGGGAGGATCTTATATCTTTTACCTAGTGTATTCATTTCTTCACTAATAATTTCTAAAATTTAATAAAGGAATATCATGATGTAAATTAATTTACCACTATATTCCCTTTAGAATAGTTCATATGATCTTTCAAAGCTAAATATAAAATATTTTATGGCTTACCTTTATTCCTAATTTTTTTTTCTTGAACCATAATAATTAAGTACATCAAGATACCTAAGAGTCATATCTATTAATATTTTAAACACCTGCCTAGTTATATACCTAAAATATCCTTTTAGTTTTACTTAACTAAGAATCATATTGCCTCAAATGGGTGTAATTCTTATATTTTATATTCATCATTCATTATCGACATTGAATATCTATGATTCAAGTAGCATTGAACTATTATCTAATAATAAAATACCATAAAAAATTCATTTAAAACATGAAATAATGTCTCATTATGTTTGAATGTACATTGAGATAAATGTTTTTGTAACAGTCGATAAAAAATAATAGTTTGACTAAAATAAATCCACTTGGAAATATGAAGTCATGTGCTTCTCTTTACAAGCCTAGGAATCTCTCTTTCTTAAATACTTAGAGAATTTACCTCACTTAATATAATATTTATTAACATATTGGGTTCCTTTATTTGAATATAAATATGTGAGTTTCATATTGTATTTAATACTTAATAATTAAAACATAAATATTGCATTCAATGATGAATATACCTATAGTAAAAGTATTTGCTCGCTTATTTTTTAACTCATTACAGTTCCTCTTCTATTGAAATTTATTTCTACATGATAACCAAATAAATTATTTTCACTACACTACCTTTAAATATTTTGTTTCTTTGAAGTATGATATAAAGGAACCATTTACTTTGAACTATTTATGGCCTTTTAAACCTAATATTTAACTTTATTCAACATAAGGTGAAAGGATATATATCCCCACAAACACTTATCTACTTGTAGAAGCATAATTAAAATATTCATGTGTGTCTAATCCATATTATTAATCCTGTAATTCTTGATGAATATATAAAATATGGGTGGTAAAGATAATAACATAATATTAATGGATAATTTCTTATCCAAATAGAAGCCTAACTTCACCCACTTATCATAACATAAGATTAATGGATAATTTATCATTAAAATGTATGACTAACTTCACTAATTGATTAATATACTTTGGAATTTTTAAATTAATGTCACTAGTTAAGTACTCATATACCATTTTATACTAGTATAGTGTCAAAAAAATCTCATTTATCTCAAGCCTCTCCTTCTCTTTTTCTAGTTAAAATAGATGATTTTTCATGTTGTGAGCATCCATATACTTATGTTTCATAATTAAATATCTATACATAACTAAAATAATTATGAAATGGTTATGATAATAATTCTCCATGTATCACCTTTTGGAATACTTTTCACCTTCACTCACTCAGTGAGGTGGTTGAATAAGAATAAGAGATTTTGTAATATAGAAAAAACCACTCAGGTAAATTTATACTGGTGAATAAATGGTCTATTTCCATAAATAATTATAGTGTTCTTGTGGTTTCACTTTCCATTTTCTATATTAAATGAACTTATATTTTTTTTCTTATCTTGATTTATAGGTGTGTCATAATAAATTTTAATTTATTATTATCCCACTATTTTATCAAATTCCAATATCCCTCACTGTTTATTTAGAATATCCTATCATGTGGATATTCTAGAACAAAGGATTTGTATCCCCATACTCATAACTCAGACAAGGTCCTGGTTGAATTACTCTAAGTTATTTATGTAGGTAGTCTTTCCAACTATAATAAATCATGGTTCCTTAATCTTTTGAGTAGAATCCCCAATCCTGAAGTCCTAAATTTGTATTTCCTTAACATCTTCCTCTAGGTTACACCATGTCTTACTAGGGAAACTACTATTGATTTTAACTTGGTAAACTCAACCCAAAACATTCATTAGAACTCCCTATTAAAAGAAAGTATCCCAATGTGGTCCAGACAAAAACTTTGATATATGGTTGCATTTTAAGTCAAGTAATGGAAGGAATTGTCTAGATTAATATTTTCATGAGGAATTTTGTTTATCTTATGCATAAATATTATTTATTTTATCCTTTTGGGTATTGGTAAAAATTTTGTGTATTTTATGTAATTAATTAACTATGTCAGATAAAATAATTTATGTATAATACATTTATTTTATTTTATCTTAGCATGATTATTATATTATTTACTTTATGTGGTCATGTTTTAATATCAAACATTCTTCAAAAATAAATAAATAACCATTCACTAGAAAAAAAAACATATGGTTTGATAATGATATTTAACTACATATTAGTTTATTGAGTGGTTGAAAAACCAACCCTTGACCCTAGGGGAATAATTAATTGAGCTGGGATTAGATCGATTTGTAGCATTCCAAATTTAACAAGTGTATCTCCTTGGATGATTTCACCATGGCTTAGTCTAGAACTATCACCTATCATTTAGATATCTTTCCTTTACATATTATTACACACTCACAGGTGAGGGGAACTAGGGGTTTAGGGTTACATAAAAGAAACTCTGGAATCACCAGACCATATATAATAAGAAAGGACGGATGATATAAATATAAATATATTTAATTTAATAATAAATTTTTCATAAAAACCATGAAATAAATAATTACATTAAATATAAAATCAAAACATACATAGTTTGGTCAAAATCATAATCATCCATGCATGAAACAACTACTACTAGCATTCATTTGAATTTGTTCTTTATTAAGATGAATTCCTAAAACTAATAAATTAATTATCTTATTAATTCATTAATTTATTTATCTTAATTAAAATTATAAATAATCCTTGAGATTCTCATACAATACAATTTTAAATAAATTAAATAATTATATAACATGTACTAGAGGAGGAATGACATGTACCATTTTGCTTCTACTTAAGCCCATTTCTAGAATTAAATAGTTATATAGAATATAATTTCACACAACATAGCATATGATAAATTCTATGTATGGTCCATATCATGTATTATCTACTTACAAGACAGGTGTGTCTATATAGTGTGTCATGATATACATGGTTTTTTGTTCCATGTTTCAAGTCGTGTATTCTTCCTAACAAGTATTACCACATGGTATGCCTATATATATGCAGTGTGTGCCACTTTTTATTCCATTAAATTACATGGAATTTATTACAATGATACAAGGTTTGTATCTATTGAATAACATGGAAAATAATTAATGATTCATTTAATATCTCACATGACTCATTGAAATCATTTAGTGTGTAATCTGTGTGGAAAACTCTATCACATGGCATGTACAACCAATTAAATATCTTATAGCTTAGTTTTACTTTAATTAATATTTCTTTTTTGTGTGTTATACTCACATGATATGCTTAGACCATCATGCACCTTATGTGGTTTAGCCCAAAATTCTATGGAATGTACAACTAGCTACATAGTGTGTGATTCATTACTGGCCACCCACACTGCATGCCTACAGACTCAGCGTGTATCTCACATGGGTTTTTATGTGTTACATAGTACGTAAATCCAGATATACACTATGTACAACAAGTAATATCATGTCTTTTTGATGGCATTTAATAAACAGTGTGTATTAATTACATGTAATGTACTTTGACCACACAACTTCTGCAATTTATAATGGTAAAACTATGTGGGATTACATGACATGTATGACACCTACCCACCATATAGTCCTTATCATGATACATTCCAGTTGGCAGTCAATGCATATAATGTAATGACACCATGTGATAAACCCCACATGATGTTGTTTGATTTATGGGGATCATCCTAGTTTAGATATCCATGGGTATATAATGTGTATGTTTCATTACATGTTGTGTAATTGTGTCTCTTGGCCAGTATCCTCATCACCTCTAGATAAGATCTTTGAGTGCTCCTTATATGTTCTTGGATTATTCATGGACATATGAAACTGAATGATCATATTATGTTGACTTTTGGATTAAGGAATAAAATACTAGATATGAAAAAAAATCAAATGTGTAATTGATCAACAAATAGTAAATAATTATAAATTAATATGTGATTGCAATTATTAGTGATCCATTTGAGGGAAAAAGGATTAAGGTTTAAAAGGATAAAGACCCTAAATAAAAGGCCCTACTTTTTTTCCAATCTCTTAGGGTTGTGTCCCGGTCACTTTGCCTAGGTTCATATGAGTGTGCCCAATATTTCATGTCCAGGTAGGCCTACATGAACATCCTTAGAACCAAGGATTTTTCACTCAAGCCACAGGTGAGAACCACATTGGAATAATGACTCCATGTTCCCAGGCACTCATTTTTTCTTATAAATAGACCCCTTATCCATTCACCTAGGTATAAAATTCCTTCCTTGTAGAATCTATAGAGACACATGGATCCCCTGTTTCCCATGTCTCCATAACACCCCTCATATAGATTATAGCACTTAAAATATAAAGGGATTAACTTAAGGGAATGTTAGTTGGGTCATCAAAGGGTGAAAACCTTCATGAAAGAACAATTTTCCCCTAGTACTCTTATGTTGGGGTGAAGGACCCACCTCATCAACCACACAAGGGAACAATTATCCTAAGGGTTTCTATGATAACCCTTAACCACTAAGGTGAATATATGACCAAGTAAACCTACTAGGGTAACCCTTATCCCAAGGTCTTTCACATAAGTGACCATTTTCCCAAGTCCTTTAATGTGGATAACCCTTTACTCAAGTCCTTTCACATGGGAGACCCTGTTTCCAAGGCCTTTCACATGGGTTACCCTTCACCTAAGGACTTTCACCTGGGTGGCCCTTCACCCAAGGCCTTTCACCTGGGAGACCCTTCAGCCAAGGCCTTTCACCTGGGTGACCCATCACCTAAGTATTTTCATGTGGGTGGCCCTTCACCCAAGGCCATTCACCAGGGGGACCCTTCACCCAATGTATTTCACTAGGTAAGCCCTTTACCCAAGGATCCTCATTGGTGAAAAGTATATCTAGTGATCCCTCGCTTGAGTTAATCTACACCTGGTCCTCCACTAGGGTAAACCATCATCTCTTTCTTCCATACCAAGGTTCCATAATCACCCTAGATTTAATGATATAGTATCCCTTTATTTGAGTATTTTACCTAGGTGTCCAATTATCAGGGCCTCCTCCAAAGACACCATACATGCATGATTAGTCCATTAGGAACACTAAAGTGCCCCTCCTTCAATCTTGTATTCTCTAGATCAAAGGAACCACATACCTTTCCTACCTAATTGATGGGGTACTCAAGATATGAATCCCCTTGATAATGAGAGTCTTAATATTAAGTGTAGTGGTGAGAGTCCCCCTAAATCATGAAGCTCAACTTGGTTGGACAAGGTTAAAGATCAATAAACACGGTTTCTTAGTGGACACCTGATTCAAATTAAACATGCATGAGAGATGGGTCTTCCTTATAGGTGTAAGTCCAAACTTCAAGCTTAGTGATGGATTCCTTATCCACCAAAGAATTAATTCTCCCCAAAGGGAATCCATGATGTGTAAGCCCCAATTCGTCTTTATAAAGCCCTGTAATCTATAAAACCCCTCCTCAAAGGGATATATTCCTCATGAGATATATTTCATTTAAAAAATATAATCCTCTAGAAATATGTACAAGGGAAACTCCATATGAATATACCTCATTCAATCATCTATTGTCACACATTTCATGACATAGATATCTCTATTGCATGATGTTAAACTATATAACAAACATCTTAGTCACACAATGTAAAATTCTATTACAACATCCTTACCACATAATGTTAAAATTCATGGTATTTTTAACCACATGACCTTAAACTATGAATCTCAAACTATATGTTATTTGATTCATGTTAATCATGATATGCGGGATGCCTCTTTAGGTTTCAAACCCAACAGCATCTCCCAAATCTATATTCATAAGGACATGTTCTTCATGAATCTATTTATATCCTCTGTTATCATTATATACTCCCTATAAGCTCTGACATCCTTTCACTTGGTACATATCCCCTATGAATCCATCTTCCTAGGGACATATTCTTCATGAATTCACCAACATTCTCCTTTACTAGGCTATATTGCTTGTAATCTTGGGCTTCCTTTCACAAGGTATATATTCCCTATGAATATATATTCGTGGGATCATATTCCCCATGAAATCAATTACATCATCCTTCATTGGGATATATTCCCTATAGGATCAAATTTCATTTCACTAGATTCATATTCCCTATGAATCCATCTTTGTGAGGTCATATTCCTCATGAAATCACCCATGTCTTTCCTCATCGGTCCATATTCCCCATGAGATAATTTTTCATTTCACCAAGGATATATTCTCAATAAAACATCCTCATTATGTCATATTTCTTATAAGTCTATATCTTTCTCATAGGACCATATTCCCAAGGTACCAATCAACCATCTTATTGGTTCATACTCCTAATGAATCTATCCTTAACTTATAGGGTCATATTCCCTTCAAGTAATCACCAAATCCATCATCATTGGACCATATCCCTTTTGATTTCAACCAATAAGGTCCACTAATTCATAATCCTCACATCAATTATTATTAACTTTATTTCATCTAATCATCCATTTTGGGTGTTGTTAAACATCTTGGTGATGGTCTTTACCACATGGACTTAAATGGTGAAATATGTCCCATTGAGTAGCATCAAACTATGTAGGTTATGATTTCCTTTATAAGTATTTATAGCCCAAATACCAACACCACTGACACAAACTACCTTCTTGGGTGGTGATAAACTCAAGAACACCTAGCTATATGGATTTAAATTATAGTACCCTAGGATTAAGTGTCACTTAGTGAAAAGAATAAAAATCAATAATCTCAGATACATAAAAATGTTCACATCAATTCATGTTGATAACCAATCATAAACCCAAGGGTAACCAGACCCACATTGGTATTTGGGAAGGATTCATTAATATATATTAAATCTATAAGAGAGTTCCATGGTAGGAAAAATATCCCCATAAAAAGATGTGGATGAACCTCATATCCCATCCTCTTAACCAATGTTCATCCCATGATGTTGCTAGAAAATTCCCAGAAACCACCTAACTTTTGAAATCAGGTTTACACCAACCCAAAACATTGTGGAAGAGTCAAATCAAATGTTTCCATTAGAAAAGAAATAGTGGGAATAAAAGTGGTGACCAAGATGTGAATACCTTAACTATGAAAGTGATTGGTTGACCATACACCTATTGGGGATACTACACTGATTAGTGTTCTTTTTTGGGTTGTTCTTATGTGTAAGGTACCCTTATCAAAATAACCTTTGATCCAAAAGTGATGGAATCTTCATTAACAAAACATTCTTACACTTTAGATACTATAAAAGCTACAACTGCAATATCTGGAAACCTAAAATCACCCACCCAATGCCTCAAGTTACAAGTGTTTAATTTGTTGGTGTGGGACTATTGTTAACACAACACCATTCCAATCTTGGAGACTATATATAAGAACCTCCACATACTGAATCCCCATATATCATCCCTTGTGGAAATTCTAGTGTCTCTCATCGCCACTTTCTACCAATTATGGATCTTATCTATAAAATAAAAAAATCAGTAGCCCTATCTTGGGGAGGTTAATTAAGAGGTCAATTGTGACCTCACTACTACAAATAAGTCTCTTATAACTATTCTTAGTACTAACCACAACCACTTAAAATGTTTTTTGGTCCTAGTTCCTCTTAGATAAATTGATGAGGCTACCCAAGAGATCCCATTCCCAGACAATCAATCCCAAGAAATATACAGGAGGTATCACTAAGGATATAAGACCTGAGGATTCCAGGAATAGGCTAATATCCATGTTCCCAAGATGGGATTTTTCAACACAAGCTAATGGAAGAGTGGGTTCATATCTCTTCTCAAACCAATCAATCCCACCAGTGCACTCTCGAGTAATCAGAAGCATGATATAATATCTTTTAAATGACCAGGGGAAGGCCAATATTCTAGTATTTACATATTAAATCCACCAACATACCACAATAGATATGGGAGGACTGTAATGGGAATATATCTCCACTCCCACTAAAGTGTGGTCCTATATTACCATTCCAATTACCGAATCCCATTAGTATATCTTGGAAAAATTAATTGAAAAGATTATATTCCTAACTATTCTCTATACATTTGTCAGTACATCATGAATGTGTCAATAAAAGTTGATAGTCAATATATTCTAGTGATCACCCAAGAGCAATCTTATATCCCTGGTCCTTTCAATATTGAATATGTTTATCGACATATCTTGATATGTACTTGAGAGAAGTATCATATCCCTACTCACCTTTAGGAGTATCATTAGTATATTTAGAAAGAAACATAGGGGTGGGATAATATCCCCACATCGATTCAAGTGGATAGTCAATTTTTTATGAAATAGGCTTAGAATCAGGCAGACATCCCTACTCCACTTCAGGCCATGGAAGACCGATGATACATCTCAACAGCTATCAAATGCTGGAATATATTCTCACCTGGTCTGAAGAAACCCATTGTTATATTATAATATAAAATAAATTTCATTCACATAACCTTGTACAATGTATAGTATCTCATTATCCAGCTCTGCCAATGACATCAAAGTCACCCAAAAATACCTCTATATAAGAAGGACATCAATCTTCCCCAAAAAAATAATTCAAAAGGATGTCTATCCAAAGTCAAATAATGGAAAAAGAGTGGTTTCATATCCCTAAATTGATCAGTGATAATGTTATTAAGTATATAAAACACCTATCTATTGTGGATAAAGATTCTCTTGACACATCACCAAAAAGTGAGAGTAGATTCATCCATAGAGGTCCTCCTTGTGATATTTTATATAGTTGCTTTGTATTACATCACTAGAATACATGCCACAAGTTTCCCCTATATGGTGACACAAAGATCAATCATGATAAATATTCTCATGATTCCATCTATGAAAATCCTCCTTATAGTGAGAAGGTCAATATGCAAGAGGGTCCTCCCCTTTCCCACTCATTGATTGGTGACTATAAAGCTCCTCCCTATGGAAGCCAAGTTCATATCCAAGAAGTTCCTCCCCAAAGATATTGTTTATCATGATAATAATTTCCTCCCCTTTTCAAATCCTCTTTGAGGAAACCCTCATACCAAATTTCACTTGAGTTATTGACATCAATTAAACCCGTAACCCCAAATCATGTTTGTGATATTTCATCTACATCAATATGTGGTTAGGGGAAAAGGTCATGATCTAAACCTCCATTTCCCCATGAAAACACCATATTAAACAAAGGGACTTCAAGAAACTCTCCCCTTACCAATAAAACACCTATAAAACAACCATTGTGGTTAGATTAAGTGGAAGAATATTTCTCCTATAGATAATTAGTATGACATGGAAAAGTGGAAATAATTGGATAAGGATGACCTCTCAATCATGTTATACCCATTTTCACTCCCTAATATGACATACTAGTGTTTTAAAGGAGGACTAAATATCTATATTATGACAAAAATTATGGGATTATATCATTAGCTAAAGGCCAAACATCTGCCTTATCAAAAGTATGACAACCATCTCCTTAAAATGAACAATTTTTGTTGTATGATTGAAATTTTCACTTTCTTAGTAGCTTAAAATCCAATATCAGAGAAATAATGCAAGAAACTATGGAATTATGGTCTTCACAGCCTAAAGGGACTTTGGTAGATGATTTTTTATACCACATACAGTATGGATATATAGAGATGGGGTAATATAGATCATTTCATTTTACCCTATTCCCAGGTCAATAGATTCTCCCAAAGAGGGAATCCTACATTTTTAATTCCATATGAGATGTTTCAGAGCCAAATATTTCACATGTCATTTAGTACATATAAGAAAATTTTACTAACTCTAAGGAAAAAGTGGTATAGATGAATTTATTGGGCCATAGATAAGTTTCTTCTCCATGACTCCAAAAAAAATCAATCATTTCAGTTAAGAAAGAAAATGTACTCAATAAATGGATAGTCCTCAAAGATAGGCAGTTCATATTCTAAACATCCATTACTCTCTGCCTATGCTAAGTAAATTTATGCTAATTAAATAAGAATATATTGGAAAATTATGTGGTATCCATATAAGAATGTCTACAGTTCATAGTATAGCAACCCATACTTTTCTAACATAGATATCACATCTTAATAGATTAATATTCATTACATAACATAATGATCTATTCCAAAATCATATTGGTCTATTTACTTCGATAACATAGACACATAAACAACTAGTTCATAAAAATATCCCATTAAGTTCTTCATAACTATCACCCTTCTTATAGATATCATTCCTAAAACCTTTATTCATAACTTAGAGTAATAAAACATAATAAAGGGTCATCTTATATGCTCGGTAAGGGTAATCAAAAAATATATCAATGATCACTTGATCATAACATTAACATAAGGTTATGATAAAATGAGAATAATATTATAAAATAATACCCTTCCTATCATAGATCATAATATTAAGTCATGGAATAAATCTTGGAAGTTTATAAGACATTAATCATAAAGTAATCAAAGAACATGGCCTATAAGAGCATAACATTAGCATGAGACATAATTTTGTGGCATACAAATAAGCATAGAAAATAATTTTTTTAGTATTCAAGGATCATTTCCAAGACTATCATAGTGTAATGGGTTTAGTCCCTAAACTATCATAGCAGTCGAGGTTCACTCCCAAGACTATCATAGTGGACAAAGTCCCTTACCAAAAAGGGTCCACTCTCCACTATAGTCCTATTTATCTCATGAGATATCTATATTTATCCAATTCATTGGAGAGATATATCGGTCCCACAAATAATTGGTTATAATGTGATCACCATCCTTGGTTATAATGTGATCACCATCCTTGGTAACAATATAACCATCATCTTTGGTTATAACTTAACCATCATCCTTTGTTATAACATAATCGCTATACTTGGTTATAAAGTAACCACCTTCACATAATGAAATACATACATATAGGTGCCATGATATCATAAAACATTCATCAAATCATCACATTATAACCCATGAAAATAAAAGGAGTTTCATAAACATTTAATCAATTCACTATAACATAACCCATAGAAAACAAATGGGTTTCACAAAGATTTCATCATAGCATAACCAATGGAAAAGAAAAGAGTTTCATAAAAATCTTATCATCATAAACATAAACCATCTAGATAAAGATTAAGAATTGTATCATTAGATCATATCCCTAGTAGATCATAATTAATATCTAAGGATGTTATCATATATGAAAATCCATTTAAAATATCATTGAAATATTTCTTGAGGAAAATAACGTTTAAATTTTGAAAATCACTTTTTAAAATACAAATATTTCCAAAATATTGTGGAAAAAAATTATTTTAAAATAACCTTGGAAAATTTTAAAGTAAGCTTAAAAACCTTGAGTGGTTATGATGGTGGCATATTTCGTTCATTCCATATAATATAAAATAAAAAATTCCTTTCACATTTTTTTATAAAATTTAAATGTACCACATTTTGAAAATGAAAAGAATATTCATTTAAAAAAAATTTGTAAAAATTAAAAAAACTGATAAAAAATATCATTAAAAATCATAGGCTATAATAGTAAAACCCTTCTTTAAAACATTTTTAGAAAACAAGGATATGGAATAAAATGTTTTTCGACTGAAGAGTGATATAAAGTCATTTTTCCTTAAAAACGAATTTTTAGTATATTAGTTACATAATAAGAAAACATTTAATCTTAATAAATATCTAGATAATAAAAAATAATTATTTTATAAGATTTATATCATAATATTCCATCATCATAATCATAATCATAAGAAAACCTGATAAACAATGATATTATAACATAAAACTCTTACCGCTTTGGTAATTTTAAAATTACAAACCACATGAAAGAAATACCTTATATGGATATTAATATCCCATAATTTTCATGATAATAATCATAAAATAAATTAATGTTAAGTATAAACACCACAAAATATAAACAAGCGGTGTTTAAGGCATGTGTCCCGCAAAAATAAAAGTGAGACAAAAATCTCTTACCATAGGTACGACTTCCTTCATATGCATTGAAAAATACTATATAATAAATATATATTTATTATAAATATATTATATAATAATTTTAATATGTATCATACCATATATTATTTACTTATAACCTTTTATCAACTGTTTTTTAAAAATTCTTGATTAAAATCACTATTTTGGGTGATATCTACTTCATTTTTCATGTATGTATTGGTTCAGTAGTTTTGGACCTTATAATTTGATCATGGTTCCATAATATTCAGAATTTTAATAATGATATAAATATTATATATATTCATTTTATACATTTTATACATTTTTATATTCATTCCTAAAATTATAGGTAAAAAATGAATTACATCGTTCATGGAGATGGTAGGTCGTACGTACGCATGAATGTTATTTTCATTTTTCAATGGAAGGAATGAAAGAAAGAAAAGTATCCATTCAACTTTAAATAATCATTATTATATTATATAAAACATATAAATTCATCAAATACATACTTTTTACCATCCATGTATAATAGAAATGAAAAAGGTATCACACCGTAATGTGGAGGTGGTGGTCTACATGTACACACGAGCGACATTATCATTTCCCAAAAATTTGGAAGTTAATTAGGTATATATGATATTATTATTATATAAGTATAATTATTTCATAATTATTATATATAAAAATTAATCCCATCAAAATACCCATCCATAAAATTTGGTGATGGAAAATTAATTGTATCGCTAAGTGGAGATGATAATTTGTACGCACGCATGAGCGATACTTTCAATTATTATTTGATTAAAAGATGATGAATAAATGTGGTTTAATAATAATAATAAAATTTAAATATAATTCGAATATTTAATTTAATATTTTATGAATAATATAATAGATTTATATGAGTAAAAAGGATAACTAAAAAGAAAGTGATTGGTAAAGGCGAGTACCTCTTCTTTGAAACAACTCCTTTAGATCACCTATTAAGGTCTCTAGGGTTGGTATTTTTGGAATACCATAACCACTATAATATGGATATGTAATTTTATAATATAAATTGATATATTTTTGTTGATATAGAAAGATAAATGTGGTGTGAATAAGAGAAAGGAGGGGTGCCCTTTTATAATAGAGGGGAGGGGCACTCTTGGAATTTCTTAAAATATTAAATTAATATAAATTAATTTTGATATCCATATGGATACATATTGATAATATTATAATATAATATTAATATTAGTCTAACTAATCTCATCCAATAAAAGTTTGATAAGTTTGGATCACATTTTTACCCTTATCTTTTTTGTTTTAACCCTTTTGATGATTACCCCTTTAAGGATTAATAACGTTACAATAAAATGAAAAAAAAATACCCATAAATAAACCATGATTGATTTTTATAATCATAAACAATTAATTTTTAAATATATAATATTTATATGAATTTTATATCATTTAATAAAATATTATTTATTATAAAATGGCATTAATGTCATTTTTAAAACTATTCATTTAACTTGACATTAAATGCATCAATAAAATGGGGGAATTATAATATAATAATTTAAAAAAATCATAATATTTCATATATATATAATTTTTGGAAAACATTAACTCACTCAAATTATATTTCTTTTAATATTTTTAAAATCATTATATATATTTTTTTTATTAATTTGAGAAATACTACATTAGTGTTGTATAAGAATTTTAGGTCATTATATAATTTATAAAAATTAGAAACAAACTTTTATCATGAAAATGAATTCATTAATATTAAATATATACTTATATTTGTTCATAACTGGCTATTTTCCCTGTGTACACATAAGATATATTAAAAACTAAGAGAGTGTCATTTTGTAACTTTCTATGATTTAAATATTATATAAGTCATTTTAATGGAAATTTATTGAATAAAAAACTATATTTAAGTCCAAAGGTGATAAGGGTGGTATTAAATTCATCCAATAATAATTAATATGAAAATTATAGCCTTATCACTTATTTATAACCTATATTAACCCGATTTACCCTTTACCCAGGTGATAAATTTGACCACAATTACTAGTCATATTGACCAAAAATAAAAGGGGTATATTAACCAAATTTGAACCAAATGATTAAAAATATGGAACATATTTTATTAAATTCAATACCTATAAGTAGTATAAACTAATTTTAAAATAAGCATGCAACGTGTGATGAAAACCTCTTTTTAGAAAAATAAAATTTAAAACATAAAACTTTTTTATTCTTATCTCTTGCCTAGAAAAATATTAAATGAATGTTAAAACATTTAATTGAATATATAATATATAAATTTAATTAAAATAATTCACAAAAATTTATTTATTTAATTTATTAAGATAAAACTAAATTATGCACACAAAAACAGTTTTTAAGAAATATATTTCATTTTTCTTTCAAATGATTTTTATTTCCATTTATAATAAATTGATAACCAATGAATTAATTTTATAAATATGTAATAATAATTTTTCAATAATTTAGTTATTAATTATCATACCTTCAAATCCAACATCTAGTAAATAACTATCACTTTAAATAATAAAATTTAATATTATATTGTAGTTTATTTAAACTTAGTGTTATGTGAATGAAAACTATTGAAGAAATAAAATTTATTTGAAAAAACAATATTTCAAAAAATCTTAGGGCATTAAATTATATAACCAAATGAATTTAAACTTTGAAATTGATCACTCTAATATAAAATAATGATGATATATTTGTTTCATTGCATCCTCAGGTTCCCATGTAGCTTCTTAGAATTTGTGATTTCTCCAGAGAACTTTCACTATGTGAGTAGTCTTGTCCTATATCCCTTTATCTCTGTAGTACAAGATTTCGACTAGTTTTTCCTTATAAAAATATCATTTTCTAGTGTTATGACCTATGATATAAGTATATATTAGGTATCGGGTATGTACTTCCTCATAAGATATACATGAAACACATCATGGACTTGGTAGAGGTTTGATAGAAGCACCACGCAATAAAAACCATCCCTATTCAAAAGGGCCAATATACCTATGGATTACATTTCCTTTATTCCTGAATGTCATAACCTTATTCCATATATAAATTCATATAAACACCTTCTCACCAACTTTAAATCACATTGAATATTATCATCATTAATTTTCTGTCGAATTTGTACTGCATTGATGTATTATTTAATGGATCTAAATTTCTCTTCCATTTCTTCAACTAGATCAGGTCCCAATATATTTATTTCTCAAAATTCATCTCATAAAATTTTATTTCTACACTTCCTTCCATAAAGGTATTCATAATTATCCATATGAATCTTGAGTGAAATCTATTATTATAAGAAAACTCGACTATAGGAAGGTGTTGATCCCAACTACCCTTGAAACCCATTGAACAAGACCTCAATATATCCTCTAGGGTTTGAATTATCTTTTCTGAATGATAACATGTGTAAGGATTATATTCCCTATTAAAAATCAAATTTTTATATAGATCTTACTGAATAATTTTCTAGAACTTTGTGGTAAACCTCATATCTCGATCTGGTATAATAGAATTAGTACTCTATGCAACCTTACCACTTCCTTAATGTATATTCTTGAAATATGAACAAGAGATAAGTATTATATAATAAAAATGAAATTTACTGAATTTTTAATTTGATCAACAACAAACCAAATATCATTTTTTCCTTTATATATTTTTGGGAGTCTAAAGAAAAAATCCATGGTGATGTTTTCCCATTTCCATTAGGGTATGGATAATGGTTGTAGCATCCCCATAGACTTTTTTATCTCATCCTTAACTTGATGAAATACCAAGAATTGAGATGAATACTCAAAAATAACTCTATTCATGTTTTTCCACAAACTATATCTTTCACATAGGCCAGTGGTAGGCATTATACCCTTGTCACCCTTCGCTTATGGGTTCGATCCCCATGGTCTTTCTGAATGTGATAGGTCATCGACCGGTATGTGGGTTATCATTTTTTCAAAACAATATTAATATAATTTATATAAAATTCCCAAATTTAAATAACCCTAATTACCTCAAAATAAAATATAATATAAACCCTATAGGTTACTAATAACCTTAATCTTATTTCCATAAAATGTAATGTAATTCCTCCTCAAATAAATTTCTCACTAAAAACATATACAAAACCAAAGGGCTATATTTCCATAAATGTATCCCAAAATATCCTTAATCTTTATAAAATCCCATAAAAAACCTAAATATGGTTTTATAAAACTACGAACTTATGATCATCCTTAAACTAATAAACCCATTATGGTATCCTTAACTCTTAATTTAATCTCACATGGAGACATGTATGATTCCAAAAGATAATTCATTCTTTATTCCTTAAATAAACCCTTAACTTAGATAAAAACAATTCTATTAGAATATCAGGCTCATAATTACACCAATATAATATCAAATGTGATTCAATTATTCTAGAATCCATGTACATGTATATATTCAATGATCTTAATCACATCAAATTTCACTAAATTATAAACAATAAGATTTTTATAAGACTTATTCATACAAACTCCTACCTGAAATTACAAGATCTATAATGGAGGATAAGTGTTCCCTAATTATTATTATTTACTTTAGCTATTGTGATTGAATTGTGTTTCCCTTTTCCCATTGACTTCAAAGGTGGTTGTGGATTATTATCCTCATTATCCCTTGGATTAGGGAATTTATTCACATAATTCCCAAACTCCATACATTTATAGCACTAGAGTGTGAGTGGTGAATTCTATGGATCTTTCTCTCTATTCATATAATTATCTATTTTCCTCATTAATTTGGAATTATATTACCTAGTGACCTTACTTTCCATACATGAAACGTTCACTAGTTCCCTTAAGAAAAATTACCCCATGTTTCTTTCCACACTTTGAGCATAAAGGAAGGCTCTTCTTCCTCTCTCCATGGTTTTTATAATTTTATTTGAATTAAATATTTCTTTTCTTATAAAAACCTTGATATTGATAGGTAAATTAAATCACAATTTCCACCTTGATGGAATATTATATGATTTATTCATAGATTCTGAAGTCCCTTATGGATAATTCCCATCGAATATGTGGTTTTAATCCACTGAAGAATTGATCAACCTTACTATTAGGTTGAATGATAATTATATAAGTTTACATTGCAAGTATTGTAAATTTTTCCTCATAGTTACCAAAGGATTTATCATCTTTCTGATTTAGCTCAAGGAATTACTTCTCCATTTTCATGCAAAAAATATGAGGAAAGTAATTATTGAAAAAATAGGCTCATAAACTCATACCACTTGATGGAGTCAATTTATTTCTATGGACACATGTTCTTGATAAGAGTCTACCATTAACCTTCTTTAACTTCCAAATGATAAATTTCTAGGACAAATTTTTCATGTTCTATGTATTGGAGAATATAAAATATCTTTTCAATGTTACTGGTCAATTTTTCCACAACTAGTATATTAGTGGCGCCACTAAAATAAGGTGGATTTTTCAACATGAAGGACTCAAAAAAATTTGTTCCCTTATTTTCATGTTTTTAATTTTAGTATTATTTATAGCCTAGGAATGTTTTGTGAGAATAAAAATGATATTTTTCATTCCATCTCCCATAACATTTGGTTTCTTGAGAGAGCAATCATTTTATTGTCTATTTTATTCAGCATTAACATGATTCCTTCAGATTCCATCCATTTACTAAAACTAAAAGTCATAGTGTGATCAATAATAATCATAGTGTAAAATCACTTAATCGTGAAAAATTGATTATAGGATGTCCAAATCATTACACTTTCTTATATGAAACCTTAGTTTTAACCTATTTCATTCATGATCATTACCAAAACTTTATGATTTTATCCTATATTTATACTTATCCCCAAGGTTATCACTAATGGTATCTCATCCTCATTTCCAAATATTAATTAAACCTTTATCTAATAAAAACTATAGTGGACCATACTTTTCATATATAGATATCGCATCTTAACAGATGAATATTAATTAAATAACATAATGATCTATTCTATAATAGTATAGGTCTAGTGCCTTTGGAAACTTGGACACATAAACAAATGGTTCATAATATTCTCCCATTAAGTTCTTCATAACTAGAAACCTTCTTATATATATCATTCTTAAAACCTTTATTCATAACCTAGGGAAAGGAAACATAAGAAAGGATGTTCTTAGATTCTCATTAAGGGTAAAAATGGAGATAACAAAGATCAATTGATAATAACATGAACATAAGTGTATAAAAACATGATAATAACATTTTAAAATCATACCCTACCAATCATAGATCATAATATTGAGTTATGGAAAAAATATTTGTAATTCATAAGATATGAATCATAAAGGAATCAAATAATGTGAGCTATAAGAGTATAAAAATGGCACGATACATAAGTTTTTGGCATACAGATAAGAATATAAAATCATGTCCTCATTATTCAAGGTTTATTTCAAATACTATCATAGTGGAATGGCTTTACTCCCTAAACTGTCTTATGAGTCAAGGTGCGCTCTCAAGACTATCATAGTAGAAAAAGTGCCTTACTTAACTATGTTAACTACCCATTACATCCCTATTTATTTCATGATGTATCAATATTTATAAAATTAATCTAAGGGGGATATTATTCCCACTCATACTTAGTTATAATATGACCACCTTTCTTAGTTATAACATAACCATCGTCCTTGGTTATAACATAACCACCATCCTTGGTTATAATGTAACCACAATATCATAAGGAAACCCATAAATATGTGTTACAAAATATCATAAACTATTCATAAAATCATAATCCATGTAAATAAAAAAAATTTATAAACATTTCATAAATTCACTATAACATAGCCCATAGAAAATAAATGGGTCTCACAAACATTTCATCATAGCATAACCCATTAAAAAGAAATGGGTTTTATAAAAATCTTATCATCATAAAAATAAACCATATAGAGAAATATTAAGAATGGAATTATTGGATAATATCCCCAATAAATCATAATTAACATCAAAGAATGTTATCATATATAAAAATTCCTTTAAAATATCACTGAAATATTTATTGAGTAAAATAAAATTTCTATTTTTAAAATAAATTTTAAAAAAAAATATTTATAAAATATTATGTAAACAAATTCTTCTAAAAGAACCTTCTAAACTTGTAAAGTAATCTTCAAAACCTTGAGTGGTTATTAGGGTGGTAAATTCCAATCATTTCTTGTAAATTAAAATAAAACCTTCCTTTCATATTTTTTTAGAAAAAGTAAAAAAGTACCTAGTTTGTAAAATGATAAGAAGATCTGTTTTAAACCATTTTTGTAAAAAATTTAACATGGGTAAAAAAAATTAAAAATTAATAGGATAATAGTAAAACCCTTATTTAAAATATTCTTTGAAAACATGTATATGGAAGAAAAAAACTGACTAAAGAGAGAAATAAAGCCATGTTTCCTTAAAAACACATTTTTGGTATATTGAGTAATTAAAATGAGAAAAATGAAATTAAGAAATATATTGTCAGGAAATAGTCATAGGATAATAAATTTTATGAGTTTATTGAGAGTTATATAATAAAATTTCATCATTAGGAATATAATCATAAACAATCCCGATAAACAATGAGATTGTAATATAAAACTCTTACCACTTTGGTAAATTTTGAATCATAATCACCTTGAAAGAAATAAACTTATATGGATATGTATAACCCATAATTTCTATGATAATAATCATAAAATATATTCATAAGCAGTACATATACCACAGAAAAGAAACAAGTGGTGTATAAAGCATGTGTCCCATGGAAATAAAAGTGAGATGAAAATCCCCTACCTTAGGTTTGAATTTCTTCATACGTGTTGGAACCTATTATATAATAAATATATATTTATTATAAATATATTAAATAAATATTATCAAATTTATCATACCATATATTATTTACTTATAACCTTTTATCACTCATTTTTAACAATTATTTATTAAAATCACTCCTCCCGGTGATATCTGCTTCATTTTTCATGTATATTTTGGTTTGGTATTTTTGGTCATTGTACATTGATCATGGTTCAATCATATAAAACAATTTAATAATTATATAAATATAATATATATTTACTATATACTATTTAGATTCATTAATAAAATTATAGGTATAGAAAACATTTTACAACGTTCATGGATACGGTAGGTTGTAGGTACGCATAAACCATGTTTTCATTTATCGAAGAATGGAATGAAAAAGGGTAAATATTAATTCACCTTTAAAAAATAATTATTATATCATATAAATCATATAAATTCATTAAATCCAACCTTTTTTCCATCCATGTAAAATAAAAATGAAAAAAAAAATCACATTCCAATAAAGAGGTGGTAGTCCACATGTACGTAAGAACGAAGTTGTCATTTTCCAATGATTTGGAAGAAAATAAGTTAGATATGAAATTATAATTAAATAAGTATAATTATATCATAGTTATTATATATAAACATTAAATCAATCATAATACCCATCTATAAAATATAGTGTTGTAAAATGAATTGCATCACTACGTGGAGACGGTAAGTCGTACGTACGCACGAGTGATACTTTCACTTCTCATTTGATAAAAATATGGTGATTAAAGGTTTTTTAATAATCATAATAACATTTAATTATATTTTGGATTCTGAATTTATTATATTATTAATAATATAATATATTTATATAAGTAAAAATAATAATTAAAAATAATGTGATTGGTTAAGGCGAATACCTCTTCATTGAAATGACTCCTTTAGATCTCCTTTTAAGGGTTCTAAAGTTGGTATTTTTGGAATACCATAACCTCTATAATTTTTATAGGGAAGTTTATAAGAGTTTTTGGAAAAGGTTTTTCAATATATAAGGATCGATTTTGTGTGAAGAAAATAAAAGGAGAGGTGCCCTTTTATAATTGAGCGGAGGGGAACTCTTGGAATTTCTTATAATATTAAATTAATATAAATTAATTTTTATATAAAAATGACTCAAAATTGATAATATTTTAATTAATCTTATCAAATAAAATTTTTACAAGTTTGGATCACATTTTTACCCATATCCTTTTTTAACCCTTTGTTAACTCTTTTGATAATTAACATAATATTAAAATTTTCAACCCTTTAAGGGTAAATAACAATACTATAAAATGAAAAATGACCCATAAATGGACCATTTTTTGTTTTTAAAGCCATATCTATTTCATTTGAACAAATATAATATTTTTCTTAATTTTATATCATTGAAAAAATATTATTTTTTATAAAATATCATTAATGTCATTTTTAACACTATTAATTTAATTTGACTTTAGACGCATTAATAAAAAGATAAATTTTAATTTTAATTTCACACATTGACTCACTCAAATTATATTACTTTTAATATTTTTAAAATGATTTTATATATTTTTTTATTAATTGAAGAAATATTCTATTAGTGTTGCATAATAATTTTAGATAATTATATAATTAATAAATTTTATAAATAAATTTTAATCGTAAAAATAATTTTATAATCTAAAAATACACATTTATATTCATTTATAACTTTATTTTTTCCCTATGTTGACTTATAAGAGATATTTAAAAATAAGGTAGTGACATTTTGTAACTTTTTTTATTTAAATATTATATAAGTTGTTTTCAAGGAAAATTGACTATTAAACAACTAAATTTCGTTCTTAAGTTGATAAGGTTCTAATTAACTTAGTAAAATAAGAATTGATGTTAAATAATATGGCCTTATAAATTATTTTTTTCCTACATTAACCTGATTTACCCATTACTAAGGTGAATTTTTTTACCATGATTACAATTCATATTGACCAAAAATAAAAAGTATTATTTAAAAATTTTGAAACTCATGATTAAAAATATGAAATCCATTTTAAAAATTTAATACCTATGAGTAGAAGAAATTAATTTTAAAATAATCATGCAACATGCAATGACAATCGCTTTTTAGAAAAATATATTTTAAGCATAAAACGCAGCTTATTTTTATCCCTTGCCTAGAAAAATATTAAATGAATATTAAAAAATTTAATTAAATATATAATATATAAATTTAGTTAAAATATTTCAAAAAACATGATTTATTTAATTTATTAAGATACAACTACATTGCACACACAAAAACATTTTTTCAGAAAAAATATTTTTTTTTCTTGCAAATGATTTTAATTTTCATTTATAATCAACTGATAACCAATTAATTAATTTTATATATATGTTATGATACATTTTTCATAATTTATTGAGTCATATTCATACCCACTAATCCACTATCTGTGTAATAACTTTCATTTTAAATAATAATATTTTCATAGTATATCGTGGTTCGTTTAAACTTAGTGTAGCGTATAACACTAACTATCTAATAAGTTAAATTTATTTGAAAAAAAATGTTTCATAAAATATTTGTTTTTACACATAGGTATGGAGGAATTTTTACCACTAACCCTAGGATTATCAAATCCTTAATGTATTAAGGATTTTCTGGTGTTGAAATCAGGTGAACCATGTATCTTAGGGTGGTTGAATTTTTATCACATCTGCCAAGGAAGTTGATTTTTATAATATGGGTGGTGACCTCCAATAGATAACACCCCCATCATTCATATCATTATATAGAATACCCCTATAATTCGGGGAATTCCATATATGGATGGTTAGGGACTCCCTCGGGATCACCACCCATAAATCGTTTCTATGGGAGCATACAGCGAAGAAGAATAAACCCTACAAAGGTCATCATCCAAAATAGCCCTCTAAGGGAGGGGATATATAGTTAGATATCAACGTGAATTTTGAATAGGGTATTAGGAATAAATATTCACTCTATTACTCAGATTATGATGAAATTATTCCCACTAGCTGATATGAATCAGTGAATGTGGTTGATGCCAGTCTAATAGAGGATTCAGGTTGAGACATAGATGTCAATTCATGTGATAATGAAATATTTTCTCAAGATATGGTTTACACTAAAACACTTGAGGAAATAATTTTTTCCCTAAATTAGATGAAGAACCAAAACTTAATAGTTCCAAATTTCAATTTTTCACTCCCTTGATGCACTTAATCTAAATATAAAAGGGAAGGTCATGGATATATCCCACTCGTCACCTAAATAGGTAAAATTCCTATCCAATAAAGAGAAGTTGAAAAAAATATGAGATATATATAGACAACTTGAAATGATTCAATGATGTGTTAATCAAGGGAAATATTCCCACTGATTACAATCATTATGAATATGTGAATGTTTCTCTTCCTACTCACTAGGATGGGGTTACTCAGACCACAAGAGTATATTTTGGCCACCAAGTTGGCTTTAAATCCATGTAACTAGTTTACTTGAACCTGGTGGTTTATAAAGACTATGAGTTTTATCCATTATGATAGAAACTTCCCTTATTTTATTAATGTCACCTAGGTCCAGCTCAAACAAGGAGTCAACATCCAATATATATAGGGCGGTCAGATAAATCTTCACCTACTACCTAAATTCGTGTCTTAGCCTAGATAGTATTTCCTCTAGAACTCATCAACTCCATTGAGTCTCTCACTACTCAAATGGAATCCATGGAAGGACAGTACACACCAATATAGCATAATAAAAAACTATACCCTGAGTGGGTGGATTCCACTCCTATTATGCCCAAATTTTAGAATCCAACCTTCCTAAGTTTCAATCAAATGGGAGATCCATAGCATTATTTGACACATTTTGTTTCCAAATGCAGCCTAATTATGGGCACACTTGATCAGTAGGGGTAGAAAACATGTATTATTTATGTGGATTCTATAGGGACCAGCATTCATCTGGTACAATAGCTTTCCAACCTAGTCCATCATGGGTTGGGATTATCTTCATTGTTATTTCCTCTAGCAATTAATCTTTACACTAAGGAAGATGATGGTTATTATCCTATTGAATTGGAATCGGTGTGAAAATGAGAGGGTCTTCAGATTCACCTCCAAATGGAAAGACCAAATATAATCACTCAATATAAAACTCAGGTTAGAGAATCTACTTTAAAAATCTCTATGATGAGTTATTGACACTACTAGTATCATTTAAGTGCCTAGGTGGATTTTGAGAGTTTCCAGACATAGAATAACATATAGAGGATTATATATGGTGAACAAAGTCCAAATATATTCATAATCCTACTACCTAGAGTAAAAGGTATAAAAAAGAAGAAGTTATAACTATCATTCTTAAACCAGCATTGATAACTATCATGGTGCCTAGGAAAGACTTGTATCTCCTAGAACCTCTTATAGAGAAACAAATATTAGGAAAACCTCTTCTATCTGAAGGTGGTAAAGGAGTAAGGTCGTCCATGAAATGAGGACCAAATAAACATAACCTAATCTTTCTTAAATAAGTAGGTTCCTAGATATTTCATAATATACATGGAAAGTAATCTATTTAATCAATATGAGGCTAGAAAACCTAATGAATTTGGACTCAGTGATCATCCAAAATATTTCCCTTTATAACAAATGTTAATCCACAATATTTAGGGTTACTTAATAATAAAGTACATCCTCTAGAAAATGGTCAATTCTAGATAGGTGATGTTTGTAAAACCTCTAGCACAGGTGGATTATAGTTCCACTACCCGATCAGAGGAATAAGATGACTAGCAGGAAGTCCCAGCCAATCATGAAAAAAAAATTATGACTGTATGACTCAAAAGGCTATTGATTAGACTCATTCTATCCTCATAGAATAGCTCAATCAACCAGTTTAGGCCCCAAAACCTTTTCACCTTATAAATTATCACCCAATAATCCATACTCTAGATCCATGTATAATCAATGAAATCAAAATAGGGTGAAATAATGGGAGCTTCAAATGTTTACCAAAACATCCCAAACTCTTAGGTATTTTTTGCCTCTATCATCCATAGCTCAAGAACCACCCCATAAAATGGAACCCTTATCAAATTAAGAGTCATATTTTAGATCTATTAATTTTATTAACTTGTAAAATACCTTCTCTCATGAAGAATATGCATTTGAACCTAAAATACCTAAAAAATCTAGAATAGTGAGTGGGATTCTATACAAGCTGATAAAATAGGGGGAGATGTAACCATGTAAGATATTGATATATAATAACCATCTCTATCAAAGCTATATATGTAGATGAAACTTGGGAGAAAGTAATTTATTAATCAAAAAAGGAAAATAGTGATACCCATGAATCCTCTAGTGTCAATTAAAATCAATTTGTCTTAATAAATCATTTTGTAAGGTTCATAATTGCCTCATAAACACATGTATATGGGTAGGCCATCTCAACCTAACCCATTGGTGACAAGAATACCTTTTTCCTCAATTAAGAACTATATATGTCAGCACCAAAAACCTCATCCTTCAAACCCCGGTTTAAGGAACAACCCTGCATTGGGAAGTGTCAACCCTTGGTGAAAAAGTATGGTATCAAGAAGAATTTGGTTTTACCCCAAATAAAATTTCAATATTAGACACACTTTACCTCTTTAAAGAGGTTAGGTAAGAACTTGTTGAGGCCCTTTAAATCCTCATAGAATTTGAATCTGATTATTATATAGCCAAGGTTTATCATATAGATATTTCCTCAATGGAATGTCACATCAGTACTTTATTAATAGAGAATAATAGGGAGGCCTTCATCTAGGGACACATCATAACACTATACATTTTAGGAAAACTTGATGATTCTATAATTCTTTAATCTCTTATTGATAATATTTTTGAGATCAATATTATCCTAGATCAGACTCTATGATGATTCTGTTATATTTAGGATTACATGTTCCCCTCAAATTGTATCATTAAAGGGTAGGAAAAAAATGAGCAAAATCCTCTTGGAATGATCAAACTCAAAAACCATTTCATATATCGCACATCAAACTTTGAATTCATAATAGCTTTTCAAGACATGATATTTAATGTCATGTTGGGAAGGTAATGGCTTCATAGGAATGCATTGGTTCCATCATCATACCATCAATGACTAAAGTACCCTATCAATGGAAATATCAGAATACTATATAGTGACGGTGCCCCTTTTAAATATTTTGAATCATAATATATTAAATTAGGAATATACAAGATAAAATGAAAATATCCAATCATAGGTGATGACTTTTATTTCGTTGCTTCCAATAGTTTTGGAGATACTCTAGCAAGCCCCTAGAGCCTTCTTAGTGGGGATTATATATTACCCATAAAACTGATCAAGGACACAAACACAACTCCAGAGAACTTCTAGGTCCTAAGGACTTTGTTTTCCCCTATCAATATGGTGGTAGTTACACCTGTTAAGGAAAATGTTCCATATTGTGACTATGTTTATCCATGGGAAAGAACACTACAAGTGGAGATATCCTCACCAAAAATAATCCTTCTTTGCCTTCAGAATCCATAGATTTCTATACATCATCATCAGGATCAAAGGATACCTCTAAATCATTGATGTAAATAAATAATTCTCTCATATCATCCAATGAACCTTAGGATGCTGCTACCTTCTTTACCCTCAAAAATAGTTGAGAGGAAGAAGAATATATCAAAAATTATCTTGATGATAATTTAGTTTCACCGACACCCTCCCAACGCATGGATGCCTTCTTATCACTCGAAGAGATGAATATGTCCTCACACCATGTTCTATATATAAAAGTACCTCTTCATCTTCCATACCCAAAAATATTTAGGTAGAGGTGTAGGAAGAAGATGGCCTTAGAAATTCCCCTACAGTATTTGAGGAAGGTGTCCCTACAACCATCAATGAGATCAAGAAAGTGAATCTTAGTGTATAGGGTCATATAGGAACCCTATTCATCAATGTATCCATGGACACAAGGGATAAGGAGGAGTATATTTTCATCCTAAAATTGAATTAGGATGTGTTCTCCTGAAACTAAACCAAAATTTCCTGATTAAATTCCAAGGTGGACACCCATTACCTAGGTTTTCTAGATAACCAACATAGATACAAGCACACATTAAGAAGAGTGAATCTAACACTTACTTCCAAATTATAAGCTGAATTTGAAAATATCATAAAATCTAATTTCATATGAAAATTTTAATATCCAAATTGATTTAAAAACATAATACCTGCCAAGAAAGAAAAGGGTCAAATATAAAACTATATTGAATTCAGGGACCTTAGTAGACACTTCCTAAAAGATGAATTCTTGACCCCAATCATAGAATTACTAATCATTATGATAGATGGATTTGAATCCATCTCCTTCATAGATGGGTAATCAAGTTATAATCAATTTAGATGAACCTGGATGATGAATAAAACATTATTTTGGGGAACCCTAGAGGATTTGTTTCTATAAAACAATTTCATTTGGATTGAGCAATGCTAGTTCTATATATCAATGTGCTAAAAATAAAATCTTCAAATACTTATTGGGGATAATATGGAGTGTTACATGGGTTTCCTAGCATTAAAATATCGATAGCATTTTAACTATATATTTTTCCATGAAATCACTTTTGGAAAGATTTCAAAACATAAGCTAAAAATGAATCTGCTAATGAGAACTTTTGGGGTAACATTAGGAAAATTTCTCAGCTTCATGGTGCACCATCATGGAAATAAATTTGATCCTGAAAATTCCAAGGAAATTATTAATATTACTCAACCATGGAACCTTAAGGAATTGATAAGGATTTAATGTAATATTTCCTATATCATGTTCTTCATCACTAATCACATCTCTAAATGATTACCCTTCACTTAATTAAAGAATAAAGGTATATCTTACCAATGGGATGAGGACTATTAGATATCCTTTCATATCCTCAAGAAGTACCTCCTTAACCTGCTAGTCATGATGCCATTAGTTGAATAGAATCTAATCATCTTGTGTGTAGTGACTCTAAAGAATTATCTTTGTACTCTCCCAACTCATAAAAATGAGGTAAAGATAATAGTTTGTATTATCTCTTCAAAAACATGTTGGATACCAAGTCTTGGTTTTCTAATATCAATAATAATTATTTTGAATTTATCTTTGTGAAATGGAAGTGGAGAAACTATCTAAAAAATAATGGGAACTATTTAGTCTCTTGTGTTGATCTTCTTAAGTATACCCTCAACTACCCAATACTGACTAGATGCATGGAGTGATGGGTAGTCATCCTATAACAGTTTGATATTTGGCCTATGCCTTAAAAGAAAATAAAGGGTTAGTAAATAGTGAAATTTATTATGGAAAAATAGACTCCTAGGAGTAGGAAATTTAGTATATATCTCCCTCATAATGAAGTCTTCTCTATATATAATACAACCCAAGAAAATAATATATACATTAATGGTGATACTTTAATTCTGGTAGGCATGTGAATGGAAAATGAAAAAAATAACTGAGTTGCATTAGGGATTGTGTATGTTTTCCCATACAAGGTAATCTTGTTGTTAGAAGGATGCACCAATAATGAGGCATATTATAAATCCATCATCACTGGTTTAGAGTTATCCCTGTAGATACCATTTCCTCACCTTAACATCATAGGTGATTCATAACTAGTGATCAAGAAAATCGATGATGAATATTCCATCAAGAAAGAAGATCCAATCCCTCTAAGTGATTATGTTATAGAATTTATGGAAGAGTTCCCATTTAACCTAACTCTAACCCATGTTATGTGATCGCATAAAGCTCATATTGATGCCCTGGATAATATAGATACCTCTATTGTAGACCCAGAAAAGGATGATATAGTCACCCATATTGTACATCATAGGATGGTTTCCCCATTCATCAGAAACAACCTAGAATATATTAATGAATTCAATACTACCTCAGAACAAGGAAAGATCATATACACATTTACATATTCCATAGTGAGATAGATGTTTCCTATGAGAGACTACCTCCATAATGGGATTATTTCAATGGATAGAGCCAAGAAGGAGCAATTTTTTAACAGGTGGTGAAATTTCACCCTCTATAATGATCCTAAGTCCTAAAATGTCCTCTAAAAACAAGGATTTAATGGGATAATCCTTAAATTAATTGAGTAATGAGATACCATCACTGTTATGTAAGAGGTCCATTTAGACATGTATGGTGTTCATTAGTTAGGAACCAATATATCTCACCAGATAAAGATACTTTGATACTTTTTTTCATTGATGATGTAGGACTTCATGGAGTTCACCAATAAATTCCATGTTTTCCATATACATGCCAACTTTATCCACCAAACTCTATAACTATTTCATACTTTTAGATACTATTTATTATTCTTTACCTGGGGAATGGATGTCATGGTGCCATATCTCCTAGCCACATCCAAGAAATGTATGTATGTAATTATTTCCACTAAATTCTTCTCCAAATGGGGTGAGGTTATACCCCTTAATGAGTTCAGGATAAAGGCTATTGTCAACTTTGTGAAGTTGAATATTATTGATAAATTTTGTGTCCCTCACACAATATTGATAAAAAATGACACAAAATTATATTATTATGAGTTGAATAAATTTTATTGGGAGAACAACATTCAGTACCACCATTTATATTGCTACCATAAAATGGAAAATGGATAGATAAAGTATTTTAAAATAATTTATCAAATTTCTTATAAGAGATGGTGGGTAAAGATAAAAATTAATCACCAGTTAATATCATGTGTGTCTTGTGGTCTTATTGCACCATAACCTATATTCTAATGAAAGTGAACCCATATTCTAATTTATATGGTACAAAGGTATCCCTACCCATTGAATTCCAACTACTATTGCTTTTCATTTCCATTTCCAACCATTTTCTTAAAGATTAATAGTCTTAGAAGTGATTGGATGAGTTGGAGAGATTAGATGGTAAAATTTTATGTGCATTACATAACTTGGAGATCCATAAAAATTGAGTTTCATGAGATTTGAATAATAAAATTCATCTCCATTCATTCATCCAAGGGGAATGGTTACTAGTTATCATAACCCCCATGGTTATTATGAATAATCCTTTGAAACTTAAACCAAAATGGGAGTGACCTTACATCATACACAAGTTCTACTCTAATAGATCTTACTCCTTATCCACTATATATGGGGGAGTCAATCACACCCCCCCCCATTAATGAAATATTTTTGAAGAAATATTTTGTATATTTTTTCATATTTTCCTATCATCCTCACTGAAAAATTTTAAACTACATATTAAACATACCAGACACGCGATGTTAAACTACATTGTAAAATTACTTTCCACGTGACCTTAAAATACAAGATACATTGTTCTAAGCATCGTGAACTTAAACTATAAACCCTTAAAAATGAATTTTATAAAACTTTAAACTACTCAGAATTGATTATTTTCACATGAAATTAAATTTCATGACATTAATTTCATTATAAATGGTCTTAAATTTCTTAGAATAACTCATATCCATGTAATTTACCCCACACAAGATATAGATCTTTGTGGGATTATTTACACATGTTTCATCCCAATCTATCAGTCAATATTAAGGATAAAGTTCCCCCTTTGATTCTATTCACATGAAATTAAAATACATGACATGTGGTCCAGTATTATAAGACCTTAAACTACTTATAATAGCCTAATTAGTATATATTTCCTCCCTTATTCTATATCCAAGTATTTTTAAGGAACCTTAGCATATGGATCTCAATTTATGCAAGCCTTATCTAAGGTAAAAATACCCTCATATGTATAAGAACTATATATGATCTTATTCCTACTCTTTTATGATACATAATAATCTATATATCTTATATCATATGCCCATTAATGAGTTTACATCACTCTCAATATCTTATCCCTACATTAGAGTTTAAATCATGTAGAGTATTCTTTTTTACACTAAGATGTAAAGACACCCAATGTTTTTCTTATCATGCACTCTCATGTGATCTAAACCACTTCTTATTCATCTCTTATTTATGATATTTATAATGAATTATGTGGGCTTAGTGGTCCTAGTGAACCACTTGGATAGTCATGATTAATATTTGATGTACTCAAAGGTAGGGATGTCAGTCCTAGTAACATAACATTAAACTACATGACACTGGGTATGTCATACATGGATCCTCTGCCCACTTGAGGTGGATTGATGATGATACCTGATAAATGTATTTTATAAAAACATTTTAGGGTGTTTTAGTACATGGATTTGAGTAAATAAATGATTGATATTTCCACTTCGTTGACTGTATTAATTATTTCCTATTTTTTGATAGGATACAATAGATATTTGGAAAAGGAGAAAAGAGAGACACTTTTTGTGAGTAAAATACACCTTTCACCATGATGTGAAGTGGTGCAGCACAAAATCAAAATTTTGAAACCGGAATACAAAAGCACATGAAGGTGGAATAGGCCACAAAACTAGAAAAAGATATTTTCATGTCATGTAAACATTACACAATTTGAATTCATTAAGAGGGAAGCCATCACCACCACCATTTTAAGTTGTGAAGTAATTCACACTATGATAATCCATTACATTCCGTGTAAACAATACATGATGTGTAAGTATCGAGACATAAGAGATTTATAGATTCCTTCACTAATGCATATTACACACCATGAAAACTTTACATGACGTTCACCCATCATAAATTTTGATCTTATTATGATAGAGGCTAAGGGTTTGATGCAAAAATCCAATTTATACACCCTTTAGCCACACTAATCTAGATATCTCAGAGAAAGCCTTGATGATGGATGAATACTAGTGACCAAAGCAACAATGAAGCCCTACTTCACCACCCTTATTCACCACCTTTCACTGATGGGTATCTATGATGATCTTTCTTTTCATATTTAGAATGAGTGAGTATTATTTTCTGTGTTGGGTTATGTTATTATAGGGGTAAGTTCTGTTAGTGTTTTTTTTCTATTTTCTAACCTTTTTTTGTTTTTTCAACTATGTTTATCAATTACAATTCTGATTTATTTTGAAATTACATGACCACTGTATTGAAAATAAAGTAGTTTTATTTTATTTCCTCAATTAATTTCCTTATATTTTGTGTTAACATTGTGAAATTTAGGTTGGTTATGTTTAAATAGGGTTTTGGGTCACCTAGTTTTGTGATTACACCTAGTAGATGATCATTCTAATTGTACAATAACAGTATTAGTGTAGGGTACCCAGAATAAGGATCCCCACTAACCCAATTCTAAAACAAAACATGAATAAACCCAAAATCAATTGAATCCTTACCACATGAACATAAAAATCACTAAACCTAGAATGCCTCACCTATTGATTTCAAAACCCTGTCTTTGTTTCACTCTTTATCTCTCTCCAAACATCCAATCAATTAAAATTTCAATTAATTTAGTGAATATGGATTTTCCCTGTGGGATCAACACTTGGGATTTATAATTACTACATTTTTAGTTGGATTTATGAGTTTTATTATTTTTTAAATATTTATAGCCTCATAGGAATTTAAAAATTCCCTATGGGATGTCAATGACCCTTTCCTACACATGAGAGTCAAATATGTGAAATATATCTTGGTGTATTTATCTACCTTCAAGTAAAATACCCCCAATAAGAATTATGTGTGGATTTATTTCAAAAATTATAGGATACATAGTGACCTCTAGATCTTTGGTCTTAGTCCCAGCCATAAATTTTACCAACCAAAATGCATGTCTTCCATATATGATCCAGATCTAGGTAGGATTCCACTAAAGAACTATGTGTGGCTTGATTCTTACCTTAATAGGATATATATTGACACATATATTTATTATCTTATTCTTAAACTCAAACCAAATCAATCTTGTTTCTGGTAACATAGTTTTTTATAACACTTTGACACTAGAATAACATCAACAAGCGCTTTTCCTTTTCACATGATCCAAATCTATGAAAAGGATTTATAATAACTACATGTGTCTTGATTCCAACCCTCATCAGGTATGTAGTAATTCATGTATCCATTATATTAGTCCTGACCAAAGCTTATAACCAAACCCCATATTATCTAAGTGTTTTCCCAAATTTTTCTCTACTTTTTTAACATTTTGGGCTAAGTAGTTTTGTTTGGTACATAATCCTACCAAACAAAAGGATTATAGCATATGTTTGTTTAATAAAAACTTATTCCATGAAAAACTTTTCCTCATTATTAGATATTTCATTCTATTTACCAAAGGCCTTAGGGACTTGACACTGGGATATGGTTGTTTCATCCTATGCATGAGTCAAATATGTGTAAATTTACCTATATTGAAATCATTGTCATGTGATGTTAAATTGCATGAAATATGAGTATTTACAACAAGAAATTAAACTAAATTACATATGTTCCATATTACATAACCCTTTAAACTAATTAGATTGGATTATGGTAAAAAAACCTAATTTTCTCATGTGAGAGTCTTATCTACCCTGAATGTATGTAGCATTTGATTCTATATCCATATCCCCATAGTGATATGAAAATTCCATCTTCTTTTCTCTAGAAATTACTTTCCACCCATTCTATATTTTCTCTAATGTATTTATACCAAAATGATGATATTTTATTTTCCACATGATCCAGATCTATGTGGGATTTCATGACTTACTCAAAAATTATGTGCGACTTCTTTATTGTTATTCAAGATATGTAGCAACATCTAGACCATATATTCTAGAATGATCTATGGAACATAATCCATTTTCACTCCTTATCCAAGGATCGTGATAGCTTAACCATGTTAAAATTAGGTTTATAATTCCTCCATAACCTTTTCTAAATATCTCCTTCTATAAGTAAGACTTTGCGTCTCAAGTGACCAAGGTTACAAAAAACCCTTCACGGTTATCAGTAACGAGTGCACCCAGATTCGAAGGAAACCTCTATTTAACTATGAATACATTCCTTGTTATGGATCCTTAATAAATTCCTCCAATATATCATATTAACTAGAGGTATCTTTATATAGTGTAAAATGGTCTTGTAATATCTGTACACCCTCACAGTATAATAAAAGAACCAATCATTCAAATATGATCAGTGATCATCTCTTATATACTTATTCCACATCACCAATTCTGATCCAAAGACCTTGATTCGTGATTTAAGATGTCACCACAATCTATTTCAATGTAATTAGGATATTCTTAGCTTTTAGGCTCCATTTGGGTTGTCAGTTCCACCTCTATGGTCCAAGAATTATGACCTTTAACTGTGCGCACTTCTTAATGAGATAATCTATACTAGAATTAAGAAATTCATACATGTTAGGTTATTCATCACCCTTACTATATCAATTTTCCCACCCTTTTTCATTTATTCAATTTTATGTGAGCTTAAAATCTAGCCCTTATTAGTATAAATTTCAAGACCTTAAACTGCTAGTGAAAGAGACACCGAAACTTATAAGGATGAAAACCCATAAAGGGTGGTCTGAGAAAAATTTAAGTCTCCACTTACTAATCTCTAAACTCTTGGATATTTGTAAAAATTACAGTGTAAGTGAATAAGGTACAGAGTTTATGGGGGCCATCATATAGCACCAATAAAATATGATCCATATCGGAGCATGTATGTATACAATGGTGTAACTTTTAAGGTTCCAAACCCCTCCTTGAATACCCTCTTTTCCATGAACCTACTTTATTTACTGAATGTTAGAATCCCCATAAAACTTTAATATCTATTATTAATTAGTGAATATGGATTCAAGGGACACCTTTGTTTGGTTATGCATACATTCTCTAATATGGCTCCAACATACACTCCTCCAATATAGATTTCCAACCAGAGAAATGTTTTTGTCCTAAGAAAAATGTCCTATAATCTACGTATGTCCTAAAACCATTCTAGAATAACCATGTTAATCAAAAATATTCAATGATCATCAATGAAATACATATCCCATAACATCATACTTATTTCAATTTGGTTGAGTTATGATTTACAAAACCAATAATCCAGTTATTCAATTGCATTGGATATCCTTGATGTTATATTAGTGGGAATTGTTATCATTTTCAAAGAAAGGGTGTAAAATTTCATCCTTGAACTTTTTATTCGTCCTTGTCACATCTCTCTAAAATATATGATAAAGTATAACAATCTTCATAATCATAAAATTAATTCCCCCTTCTTTAGTAAAATCTTCTTTTAGTAATGGGCCTCCATTCACGTCGAGTTTTTCATTGACCTTTCTAGATATACTATACCAAATATTTGGTCAAATCTATGTAGCCTTATACTTTAATGATATGTGGTAAAAAATTTATGATCCAATACATCATCATCCTATGGTCAAATCTATGTGACCTTAAACTAAATCTTTATGTGGTCAAAGTTTTTTTACTTAAAATATTAACAACCTATGGTCCAAGAATTAAGAAATTAAATTATTTTCACCAATATAGATCTTTAATGTCATTGATAACTTAATTAATGTAATGTTTTCCCTTATAATTCTATATATATCACTATAAATTTTGGTCAAAGTTATTTGAACTTAAAAATAATTAATGATGGACCACCTTTCATGTTCTTAAACTTCTTAAGGAAAGAGACATTGAACTCACCGAGTTGAAAAATCACAAAGGGAAACCTGGGTAGAGGTTTTGCCTCTACTCTCTAGGCATACACCTATCATATCCTAAGAAAAATTTAGAATTTAAATAGAAAACGTGTATAACTTTTTATTAAAGTGTGATATAATAAAAACCCCAAAAATTCCCACTAAGATTTCCTAAAATGAGGCTTGCGTAAAAGTTATGGATGATAAATAAAAATACATAATGATTTTAGGGTCCACTATATGATCCCAATAGAAGTTAAACTATTCTCTATAAGTCCCCTTAACCAAAGAAAAAGTTATGGTGCTCCTCCATTCTTGTTATATTGATATGGACATATCCATATATATTATCCAAGAATAATTTCAAGGTGTTTAGGCCCACTTGAACATTGGAATACTCACTCCAAATTTCCCCTTCACGATCCTCGTCACATTGAGTCATCTTATCCATCCAAATAGAATAAATGTATTGTAACAATGATTGAATCTATGCTTATACCCATTTTTTATCCATACCCTGGATAAAATCATTCACACACAAATGGATTAACTCTAGTGTTATGATGATGGTCTTATACCTATACCCATCTATGAGCTATGCCAAGTAGGAAATCATTCATATCTAAATGGACCAACTATAGTTATAAGGTGATGGTGTTATGCCTATACCCATTCGTAATCCATTACCACGAGGAATTAATTCACACAAAAATAAATCAGATCTAGTGTTACAATGATGGTGTTATGCCTATAGTCATCTGGGTTCCATGCCTAGGAGGAAAAAATTCGTATCCAAATGTACCAAATTTAGTTTTATGGTTATGGTGTTATGCCTATACCCATATCTTAGCCATTACTAGGAGGAATACCCTTTGATTCAGGTGATTGTGAATCCTGATTGACTTTATCCATTCAAATTATACTTTCAAGTGGATCTATGTTATCTTAATCTTATTCTTTGAGGGTTTTATTGATCATCATATGTGATATTAAAAGTAAAGTATAAAAGAATGAATGGATAACAAGTAAAATAAAAAAACTATATTCATTCATTTTTTAAAAGAAAAGGGAATAAGGGGATCCACAAATTGGAGTCTCACTTTTCAATAGTGGCCTTTTAAAAATGTCCCTCCACAAAAAAACTAAATATCACTAATGGATCATTGGGATTCCTCAATTATATATCAAAACTCTACTAACCTGATAGGGTAAATCTATTCATCATGAGGAATGCCTTCCACCTTAGTTGACGTCTTTTATTTCTTATTATAGGTATCTAGAAAGATATTTTTGTGTCTTTTAAATATTTTGTTAGAAACATCCAGTTCCCATTAAGGTTGGGTTATATAAGTCACCTCTTCATTAATAAGGTGTTACTTCTAAAACTCTACTAGTGTAAAATGAGATCCTTATTGAAGCATCACAACTCATATTTTTATAGAGTGTGTTGTAAATTATTCCAATTGAAGGAACCCTTGGGAATTTCCTCCTTTCCCCCGAGCCTAGATGATAATTTTCATGATAGTATGGATGTCTTGATAGTTGAATCACCCACTAACCAGAAGCATCAAGTAACATTCAATTAGGTGTAGCTTCCCATAAAAAATTTCCTTGGGGTATCAGAAATTAACTTCCATATACTACCTCATGCATGATAACAAGTATTTTGATAGTAATTGAGAGTATCATGATTATTCTTAGAGTCAATCTTGGATACCAAAACATGTTTTGGAATAAGGTCTCTTAAGGAGTGATTTGGGTTGCTTTATTCTAATTTCGTCACTCCCACTTATGTTGGAAATGTTATGAGAGATATGAGAAGAACATAATAGATATTTGTTACTAAATTAAATGGAGATAAATTCATATACTAACTATTTTCTATTGACATGTCAACCCCCATGGTGGGAATCACCCTAGTTGTTGAAACCACTAAAATTTCTCCTTCAATATACATATGTTCATCAATAGAAATGGAAGCATCAAGTATCAATTTGGTGATGTATTTAAGATCCACTAGGATTTTATCATTCCCCATCATAACCTAATCACCCACTGATCCTTGACCACTCTCTTTACAAACCACCTCCTCATTAAAATGGGTTGGAACCACCGATTGGGGAAGATCATTGGTAAGATGATTATTGATTACTTTGGGTAAGGACAACTCCTTAATAACTTCATCAAGAATGGTTAGATAAGTATTGGTTTCAATGTATTATAGGATATATTTCATTATGCATAATGATTTTGGAAATATAATGTTTCATGTTACAAAAAATGATTAGTCGGTGGGTGTTGCATAACATCACATTCACCTTTGGTCATCACACCTGAACTGTCTCCCCCTCCGATAGTGGGGTTGGAGATAAAGACCATTGTTGTTTCTCCCTCCACTATCAGTTTTCCATATAGGGTAGACACCATTTTCTTATCAATAGGGGTTTGGGTCCTACATGGGTCCTCCTCGCCAATATCCTCAAGATTCTCTTTCAGAATTCTTAAATAGTAAGATCCAGCATTAGTGATCCATGATATTATCACTTTGATGTGCATATAAAAATATGTACAATCTCACTTATCTCATTAGAACCAATCCAAGTGTAAAATTATTTTTCCCTTCATTGATAATGGATTTCAAGTGGAAAAGGGTTGGGCCTTATCACATGCTAGATTAGAATTGGGGGAGGTGAAATGGATGATATACCTTCTCATTCCACCCTCTGTATCATTTAGTGCACTAAGGATGGCTTCCCTTATTCCTCTCTAGAGTAACTTTCTTCATATTAATCCCTTAAAGAGGCCCTGATTATATTCTTGAGGGACTCAGCTATCGCTTCAGTTGGTCTCATTGTCAGTAAACAAAATATGAAACTTTTCATTGGAAATATTTCTGTGTTGAAACATTAAAAATCTTGAAGGATTGAGCTTACATATTCAAGGTTTATGAATGGATCCCATTCTTTATCTAGAGACCGGTCGAGTACCCCATAAAGGGTTCCCTAGTCTTAAATATCTTGTACTTTAAAAGTGATAGGGACCCTTGAGTTGGTGTCCTAACATAGTATATTCAATTCTTATATATGATTCCCTACAACCATGGGGTTAGTTTTGAAGTTTAAGTCTAGGTTAAACTTTATGTTCCAAATATGTGGAATGTAAACACCACTATAGAGTGAGCCCCACAAGTCTCATATATTGGCTAAGGAGGGACCACTTTTACAAAATGTGAGAGCCTCACAATATATAACTTCTGAGGGATCGTCGATTGGTTTATCCTTTTGTATTGAGGAAGCCTCAAGCTCCTTTGAATTTATACACTTCTTGGGTATTTCAATCATATATAGATCCTCCTATTTTCACTGTCTACTGGAAAAACTTAGAAGAATATCTTGATGCACTGGATCAAACCTTAGTGGTAAAGAAGCTAATAGTTTAATATGGTTCAATGAATTGGTCTCCTCATTTATCATATGAATTTTGTGTAGTTTCCAGGTTTAATTCCTCCCATTATCTGAAGTAGAGCTGATGGTGACATTAGGTATGCCACTGGATGATATTCCTTGGGGGTACGAAGATATCCAGAAATGGGTATAATCATAAAATAGACCAACGAAAGCACATTTGGGAGAAAACTTAATAACAATTTGTGTAGGTCCTTAGTCCATCATCACCCAGAGATATTGTTCTACCATAGGGTTCTTCTCCTTCCCCACATCCACTATAGGTGATGTTATTTTAAACTAGATACATCAGAATTGATGATAGAATCGATAAGGTGCATAATCCACACAAATGATATTATATTCAACTTGATCCACCAGTACATTATCCCACAGATCCATCATGTATGACCTAAACTCACATGTTCAGCTTCTATTTTCAATGATCGTTCTAGTGGGAGGTAGTTTGTATGATAAAAAATTGAATTTTGAGTGAATAGTTAAAATTTTTATGGAAGCCTCACCATTCAATTATAATGGTCTAATTCTAGATATTCACTAGATAAATGATTTAAATCTACATTTTTGGGACTTTTACCTCATTTAGTAGGTCATAGTTATTGAAGTGAGCCTTCATATAACACCATAGTATCTGGAATATCCCTGAGATACAAAAGGGGGCCTTACCTTTGTATAAATGCATTAGGGATTAGTGAATATTCTCTAATACTAACACATCTTAGCTCATGAGCTCCCTTTATACTCACTTTGAATCCATAAAAATGTGTTTATATTAATTTTATTTTGAGATTCATGTACTATAATAAGAAAACCACTCAATCGCATGGTTAGGAACCCAGCTAGGTGTGTTTTTGTAGTGATGTTTTAGTTTATATTGTAACCCCACTTCTCATATTCAACTCACTCAAGATCTGTCCAATACATTCCTAGGACCCCCCCCCCCCCCACACACACACTTTATATAAGGAAGGGAATCCCATAAAATTATTGTATATGAGAAAATATCCACAAGGAACTAATAATATCATCATCCAATATTCAAAGTTGATATCGGTTGGGGGACTGGGTTCTTTCCCCATAGCATCCTTGTATTTTTTTTAGAAATAACTTGGACAAGTATGGAACCATTCAAAGGTCTCCCTACACTATCTATGGTATAATGAACTAATCATACATATCTCTGAGGATTGGCGCCCTGAAGATCTTGTAAATTTCCCATAAACTAATTTCCACCTCACTATGGGTGTGGTGAAAGGTGTTTTTCTGAGACTCCAATGACTCGGTGGCTATGGAATAAAATTGGTGTTCTTATGAACATGTGTATGAGAAATCTAAATATCTTCATAAATGGATAAATAATTGAGATGAAACGTGAATTATGTATATCTATGATGAACCCAATAATCCTACATCTATTTACCCTTGAAAACTCATGTTATTCATCACACTCTTTTGGGTTTTTTTAATGATCATAAATACACATTTGTGTTTCTAATAGTTTATTTTGATATATTTTAGTGTTTAAATTTTAGACATTTTATCATGGATGTTTTAGACTAATCTAAGAACTCAAGAGGAGTGAGGAGGAATTTTTTAGAGCCTTTCACCTTTAGGTTCTAGTGGCTACCCAGTGGTACTTGGACAAAATACCAATTTTATCCAAGTTCTACCAGATAGCCGATGTCACCTAGATAGAAAAAAAAAGATCTATTTTTGGTGGGGACCATATACCTTAATTCAATGTTTAATGGATCTATTCAACCCAAAACACTTCCATAATGATCTTAAAGCTACAATAGGCTCTAAATACACCCCCAATGGAGCTTGGAAGCTATTATTTTCATTGATAATCAATTCTAGATACAAATTTTTTCAAATTTATCTCTTTAATGTGATCTCTTACAATTATCCAACCTTATCTTTATCTTTTATCATTGTATCATAATGAATAAGTATGAGTTTTTTTCATTGGTTTTTCATATATAAATTCTCTTATTTTTATCTTTTTTGGATTCTCGCTACCATTTAATGTGAGGGTGATAGGTGATCACTACCTTTAAACTAAGGGGATTTAGGTTTCTATCCACAAATATTAAAAAGATATTAGTTCTTTGGGTTTATTTTTACAAAGAACTAAAAAAAAGTTTCTTACTTATTATAATGGGTTTCTTACTAAAACCATTGAAAAACAAGTTTTAAACCAAAAACTCTCAGGGTTACTTAAGGGGAGAATATTTTGGGATCCCATGTGAATTATTGTCAAACTACATTACCAATTTCTTGTACTTTGTCTTTTATATTTATTATTATATTGTGATTAACTCTTAGATTTTTTATTTATCGCTTCAATTATTTTAAATCCATAAATTTTATTTTTAATTTCTAAAAAAAATTAAAAGAAAATTCACCCCCCCACCTCTTTCCATCTTTACTCAGACCAATGATTAGTATCAGATTCAACCTTGATTTTAAAAACATAATCGATGTCAAGGAATGATCAATTATGGATGGCCTATACCTATAATTACTATGGTTATATAAAAGGAAAATCTATAAGAAAATCCTTGTATTTTGATGTAAATGACTATGTTTATTGGAAAATAAGAATGTATATTTTCTTAGAAGTGTATGATATATAGTTTATAGAATTTTTATGTATGGATTTACCCCTACCAAAGAGTAAGAAAAAAATGGACCCCCAATGATATAGATTCATTTGATCTTGATGGAAAATAAATGAATGAAATACATTGTTAATTAGATAAAAATGAATTTAATATAGTTTCTATGTGTAATATTGTTCATGATATTTTGAAATTATTAGAATTTATGAATGAAGGTACCAATAAACTAAAGGATATTTTCCTTGATAAGTACCACCAAGATTTTGAAAGCTTTAGTATGAATCATAATGAGTCTATAACTGATTTATTTACCCTTTAACTAATATATATAATGGAAATAAGTCTTTAGTTGATGATCATTCAAGAGAGATGCATGTGAATAAAATTATTTGGGTCTTTCCTAGTTCTTGGGTACCCAAAGTAACGGAAATAAAAGAAGTCAAGGACATCAAAAATATGTCATTTGAAGAACACATAGGGTCTATCATTACCTATGAGATAAAATGAAAATGAAAGTGGATAATGAATACAATGAGATCAAGCAGAAGAATAAAATCTCCTTCAATAAAAAATATAATGAATCTTCCAATAGTGATGAGGGTACTTATCATCTTTCCAAGAAGATGAAAAAATTATTCAAGAAGAAGAAGACATACCATTGTGACAATAAGGGAAAGAAACAAGCTAAACTAGAGTTAAGATTATATGAGTGTAACAAAAAGGTTCACCTAAATCCAAAGTTTCTTGAACTTAAAAAGAATTCAAAGGATAAGGAAAAACAAATTCCTTTAAGGTATTGATAAGGAGTGCTAGTGATGACTCACACTCTTTAAATTGTGAATATTTAAGATATTCTAGGTATCAATTTCAAGATTTATTTTTTGAACTTACCACTAAGTTAAAATAGATTAAAAATAAATACAACATTGTTGTTAATGAGAAGGATTCACTTTTTAAAGAAAATGAGAAACTTAAAGAAGAAAATAAAAAGAACAAATATTCTATCTTAAAAAATGATTAAAATCAAAATTGAAGATTCTATTTATTATTTAAAGAAAATGAAAGTTTGAAAAATGGTTTATATAAAGTTAATATAAAAATGGATTTTCTAAAGGATCAAACCAAAATTGACAAATTATAAAATACAATCAAAGGGTTCAAAAATGATCTTGTAAAGTTCACCCAAGATGATAAAAAATGAATTTTATTTTGGGTTCCCAATGGCATGGTAAAAAACTTATGGGTTTGGTCTTTAAAATAATGTTAGAACCATAAAAAATACTACCACTTTTTTAAAAGGGTAGTCTCAATATAAATTTTAAAATTATTTATGAAAAACCATGCATCTCATTTATGAATGTGATTATAAAAAACCCATTATAGAAGGACTAAATCCAATAATCTTTCTACAAATATTTATTCTAGAAAAACGTTTTCAAAGTAATAATGGGTACCTAAATATATTTTGGCTAAAATTTTATTAAACCAAAAGTTGGGTACCAAAATATTTAGACTCTTAAATTTTTTTTAGAAAAAGTATCTCAAGAAAAATTACTGAGGAGATACATAGTATATGAATAGTGGGTACTCTAGGAATATGTGTGGTGACTACATATAGTTCAAAAACCCTAAGGATCTTAACGGTAGACCTATCACCTTTGGAAACAAATTAAGGAATAAAATCATAAATATATGTACCATTTTATTTTCAAAATCTTCTTTTATTAAGTATGTTTTATATATTAAATATTTGAATCATAATTTACTTAGTATTAGTCAATTATATGATAGTGGTTTTAAAGTTTTCTTATAAAACGATGTTTGAAGTTTTTTTGATTCTTGTATAAATCTTTTATTTTCCACTTATAGATTTCAAAATATTTATCTTATTGATTATAAATATATTTCAAGAAAAAATGATAAATTATTCGGTGCACAAGATCATGATTCATGGTTATGGAATAGACACATTGATAATTGTAGCACACATTCACTAGTAAAACATAACCAAAAATATATAGTATGAGATTAATAAAAATTTCATTTCAAAAATGACATTGTTTGAAAACCATTCCAGCTTAGTAAATAACACAAGTAATCCTTTAAATCAAAAAAGGAAGTTTCGACCTCTAAATAACTTGAAAATATAACCCTATAAATTTTTGGACTGACCCAAGTGGCTATTATAGGTGGTAAATATTACTTATTATTAATTTTCAATGATTATATAAGATTTTAATTTGTTTATTTATTATCACATAAAACTAAGGCTTGTAAAGTCTTCATTAAATATACTAAGAGTTTTGAAAATTAAAACGTGTATAAGATCATTTATCTTTAGAGTGATCATGGGGTAGAGTTTGAAAATAATTATTTTGATGATTTTTGTGTTTCAAAAGGTTATAACCATTATTTTTTATCTCCTAAAACTCCCCAGAAAACTAGGTTATTGAAAGATATAATTGAAATTTACAAGATATTTCTCAAACTCTCCTTAATGAATTAAATATATATCAATATTGTTTGCTTGAGTTGTAAAATACCTCATGTTATATCATTAACCATGTTCTTGTAAGTCCCATTATTAAAATGACACCTTATGATCTTTATAAAAGTAAATCACATAAGGTTGTTTATTTAATAGTGTTTGGTTGTATATATTTTATTCTTAACTCCAAATATAACCTTGGTAAATTTGATCCTAAATAAAATAAAGGTAACTTAATTGGGTATTCAAAATCATGTAAATCTTTCCTTGTTTTCAATAAAAGGGGAAAGAATGTTAAAGAGTCAATTCACATAAAATTTTATGGGAATTTTCCCAAAACTCATCCCCAAATTGATGATGTTGAGGTATAACTTTAAAAATTGAACTTAAATGATCCTCAACCACTTAAATAAAATGAATTTGAAAAAGGAACCTAGACCTTTACCTAAGGCATGGGTTAAATCTAAATACAACCATATTGAAAATTTTATCGGTGATTTTGGAGTTACATAGATTCTATGAACCACTAAAAGGGGGGTTTAATTAGTGGTTTTTGGACCCACATGGTACTTTAGTGAGAGATACCCTGAGTAGGGGTGAATTAGGGTATGAAATTCATTAAATATTTCCCATGTAGATGTGAAAATATCAATGTACAAACTGATATTGACCTCACTTATTAGTAGGTTTATTCTTGTGTTCACTTATTAAGTGATGATCTGATTAACTGGAGTTCTTATATTGGCCTTATTCAGATAACATAGATGATCTCAAAATCCCCAATAATTGATTTTTTCCTACATAATTTAAGTAAAGAAATCACACAAGACATGATAATTTTACTTGGTTCACCTGCACTTGGTTAAATCCAAGGAGCACACACTGAAATTGTGTCAATGTGCCAAAATTTTCTAATCTTCACTAGTCTTGTGGATATGATGATTCATTTATGGTCAATTAATGCTAGGCTCACTTACTTTACAAGATTTAGGGTTTATCTTACTTCCACCCAAGGTTAAATCCCTTTGTTCTCTCCCTTTTCTCACTACATACAGAAGGAATGGTTTTTGGATCACAATACAATACATGTCGTCACTGTCTGATATTTTATGCATTAATTAGTTATCATTAATCTTCACTCTACTCTTTCAAAAAAAAATTATGAACATCAATAATGTATAAGCTTCTCATTCCCTATTGAACTAGTCTTTAAAAATACCAACTTTCTTTGGAAAAGTATTCAAGAAGTGTTAATAACTTTCTATATATTTAAACTTAACCCTTTTATAGAACCTTTTCACCACTTTCATGAAACATTATTCTTGTTCATGAAACTTTTTTACTTTTTCCAAACTGAAAATATTTCAAGAAACTCACAACCTTTCATGAAGCTTTCTAAACTTTCGCAAAACCCCTTGGTCATATTTACACAAGCCCTTTCATTGTGAAACATATGTTCATATGAATCCTTCACATGATAAAAACCTTCATGAAACTATTTTTAAAATTTAGAGCCTTCAATAAGTCTTTCTTCTTAAAATGGTAGGGTTAGTCACCTATTTATATATTCTTCCTCCCCATCACAAAACTTTCAAACTCACCACCACCTTTTCAAGAAAATCTGCATTCATATTCACAAAACTCCCTTTCTTCATAAATCTTATAGGAAATTTTTATTAATAAAAAAATCTACCACCTTTTGAAAAACTTAATAGGAAATTTTGTAACCACAAAACTTACAAACTTTTTCCTTCGTAGCATAGTAGTCTTTCAAGAAACATTATTTTTTGAATAACCAAACCATAATGACACCAAAATTTTGTGAACTCTATTTCTTTTCCATATTTTTAAGAGGTATTCTTGGAAATATATATTTCATGAAGATTTATCATTATTATAATTTTTTGGACCCCAAAAATTTAGCGAACACTGAGAAATGACGCCACCTTGTACACACAACTTTCTGCACCACTTCTAGAGATTTCATACCTCTGTATTGAAACTTGGCCAACATACCTAATAAAAAATCATAATGGAACTCAACAAAGAACCTTTTAATGATATATTCCTATCTAGGTTCTCCTATTTATTTAATATCTTCAACCCATATCTCAGTATTATCATGATCGACATTATGGGCTCACACATTACTTCATGCACTCTTCCAATTTCCCTCTATCAAGAATAGCACCATATCATGCCGTTTTTAACATGGTTTATAGAAAATACAACATTTTTTTACCAAAATATGTAAATTGAAACTCCGCATATAATACATAAACTCACCAGGTTTGATAGTGATAGGGTTGACAATAAATATAACACACAACACATGGAAACAGCAATTCTCATTAGTTTCCAACAATCTCCCCTTTGGATTTATTGGCAACACTTTCATAAACCCTATTACTCTATATCAATAATACCTGATGATCCTTCATCGACACCAATTATCCATGAATTCCAATACCACTTATTGATTTTTTTTGTGATCAATACTATTTCATAATATGTGGAATTTGAGAAGACCAACTCTTCAACCCCACTTGGAAACTGATTTCATCACGAACACCTCATATGATTTATTTTCATTGAACAAACATATTTAGAATCATCATATTTAAATAATTTTCTTCCTACTCCTCCTATGAAGGGTTGGGAATGAACACAAAGATTCATAATCCTTTCTTTTCTAGACAGAAACTGCACATGGATTCATGATTCTTACTTATCCCCATTTTACATCAAATATAATGTATACTTAGTACTATATGTAATAAATACAGAATCTTTATAAGACTATAACTTAGAAAATAAGGGTGTCACTTACACCAATATTATTATTCTATCCATGTATTCATGATTTCAGATAACATAAGCTTTTATCCTTTCTAAACTATTGAGACCATACATTTCTTTATTAAACATTGTCTCCTTTATAAATGATGTGCATAAGGTTATTTCTACTTCTCCCCATTTTTCAACATGGTGCTTTCATCTGATAAGAAGAAATAATTTTCCACCTATGATATGAAACTCTTACTTTTATTAGACCCATTAGTTAGAACCAAAAACTCACTTCTTCTCCTGCATCATTCCTTTACATGTGAATTTAGATCTAAGAAAAATTTCCTTCTTAAATACATATTCCAATTATAGATGACTTAAACAATATTTTAAATGGGTGAACTTACCACTTAGCAAAGTGCCATCAACAAAACCTCAAATCCTATTGAGTCAAGACTCAGTGTAGGAAATAAGAGATAAATTTAATAACACCGCTGATGTCCATTTCACTCACTTACTTCCAAATATCTCTAGAAAACATAGAACTTTAGATTCCTTTAAGAAATTATTTAAGATATCTTCTTCATATCTAGACACCAAGATAAAACCAATTTTTGAAACTGATACCAACTCTCATAGATACCAATATTATAGATAATACCATTCCTTGAATCTTTCTTGATGTAAAATGATGAAATGATGGATCATTTTTTTCACCTTTTGAGATCACTTATTTCATTATACCTGGTAAGTGATTTTATCTCTCATCCACAGGGTGTCTTTGTTTGTTTTATGGGGATACCATATACTATATTTTCATCTCAAACCCTCCCCCCAATATTTTCTCATATGTTTCATTGAATATAGAATTGAAATTCAGTAGAAGTTTTATTCATCCATAGAAGCCTATTATATCAAGAGAATAGTCAGATTATATCACATGTCCAATCAATAAAAAATAAAACATCAGATCTCATCTTTTTGGTGCTTCCCTATTTTTCTATCATCAATATTCGATGTTAGATAGATCATACACTCTTGATATCAATTATTTGTGGATCTTGATACCACTTGACATCAATTGAAATATTAACTATCAATTCCTAATGTCAATAATTTTAAATTTTCATTACTTATAATATTCTTATTTAGTTCTCATTCATTGAGATTTAAGATATAGTAAAATTTTCACTTGTACTGATTTGAATCAGTTGAAGTTATAGAGAAACTCCCAACACTGCTTTGTATATTAAATTGAAACGTTTCCATGGATCGTATCTCCCCTAAAAACATAAACACATTGAAAACAGTTAATAGAATTTAAACACATAGGGAGAGGTGATTTTTCACTTCCTAAAGATGAGGAATAAGGCTGGTTATTGTGGAACACCCCTTTAATATCAAACTTTCCTTTTCCACTTTTCAAAGTTGAAGATAATAATTTAATCACCTCATTGACTTCTCTATCTTACTGTTCAATCTTTGTGGTAAGATTCTTCAAATATATGCAAGTGGATATCCTTTGAGTGATGTCACTCACACAAAATTCATCTCGAATGTTTTATTTGGACTTCTCCTTTTCTATATTGGGTATTTTCTTTTCTTCATAACCCAACTCACAAACTCCTATTCCTTGGGTATTTAGACCGACAAGGACATCCTACCATGTTACTGATTGGATCCTTATTCTTTAAATCTTTTTATATATATATTTATCCCCACTAGAATTATTATATTTCATAACCCATGTCTTCTTTTAGGATGTATCTTTTATATGATTGGCTTTTGGAGTATTTTCATTTTTCAAAATCTTCTTCTTGTCTTTCCATAAATCTTTCTGTTCAATACCTAATTTGGAAATTCTCTTCAAATTATAATTTTTACATTTCTTGGGAACTCCCCCCAATTCTAATCTTCTCTTTACTATTGGTACATTTTTCAATCCCACTTAATCACTCTTCATGGATGTCCACTTTAATAAGTAATAGATTCATCTTAGATCTTTTCTTCTATGGTGGATATTTTATTACACACTCATTTACCATTCTCATAGTAGGAGAAGCTTCCTTATTTTTCCTCCATATTTATTTTATTTATTTATAGGAGGGATACTATGAGTAAATTGACTTTGATGCCTAATAAACCTTTCATCGAGTTCCATTATTTTTTTCCAAAATGGTAAATCTATTCTCCGGCTTAATATACTTTATTTTAGTTAAAACATTTTTCTCATTAGTCATAGAAATGGATAAATTCCTTACATCACTTGTAATTCTATTTCTACTACAATTATCATCCACATAACCATGGTTATAATAGACAAAGCATCTTCTATAAAAACTATACCTCATATAGTAACTACTTGATTGAGATGTTGTTACAATAGATTCTCTCCTTACTTTAACCCCTTGAGATTTTAAGTAGACACTCGTGGTATGTCCTATGATTCCATAGTAGTTTAACTTAGTGGAAACCTTCCTCTGAGATTCATATCATACAAGTTTGAAATGCCGATTCAGGTTACTTATTGACTCCGTATTTCCATATTTCTAGACTCCACTTATTGATTATCCCATTTGAGGGATTATTTCCTTCCCATTTGAGTTTTTCAAACTTATTTAGAGCTATTTGATCTTTATATCCTTCTCCTTTATTTTAGAATTAATCTTCCTAAAACTTGAGATTACTTATATTCCAGATTTTAACATCTCTTCCAATTATATTTTAAGAGGTATAATGATATATTTCAACTCCTTCTCAATGAACATCTTTTTTCCACTTCATGTGAAATTTCATCAAGTAAGTCATTTTGAATCTTCATATTTTCACCCATCTTAATAATGTCATCATTATAGGACACCATTAATTTCCTTATCCTTTGGTTCACCTCAAGAAACTCTGCCATGTGTGCAACCATTTCATCATTATTGGCCCTTAGATTTTGAAACTCATTTGAGTGAAGGATATTAACTTTGAAACCAACTTTACACTCTTGAACATTGGAAGAAATATCCTCTAATTATATGGATTGAGTATAATTTTTATCCCTTCTATTTATGTACACATAAATTAGTATTTTATTGAGTATTTTTATATTTTTAAACTCATTTTTCATCACTTCAATATGGATCACTTGAGATTCGTTCTTCTTTCTCAGCTCCATGTTTTCCTCCTTTGGCCTCTGATTAAGATTATATGATGTGTAAATAGATTACACCTTTTAATATTTTAATATATTATCATATTCAATAGTTTTTAAATCTCTTTGAATATCACACTCCTCGGATAGTATTACAGTATCATTATATGAACAAGTACATACACAATCAGATTCATACATACCTTTTGTTTTTGAGCTTTTAGGATTCTTTAGCTCAATCACATGATTCTAAGCAACTATTACATTATATGGAATTCATTTGGATTTTTTATTCTTCTTCAAATTATTTATCTTTCCCATATTTTTTGGATAGAAAAAAATTCAACTCCAAAAACTGATCGGATTAATTCAAGTCAAAAAAATAAACAAGAGAAACTTTACCTTCAATACCCATTATTGTGCCCAAAGGGGTATTTAGTGAGACATACCCTAAGAGGGGGTGAATTAGGGTATGAAACTCATTCAAATTTCCCTACATACTCATGAAAATATCATTATCCTGACCAATCTTGACCTCACTTATTATTAGGGTAACTCTTGTGTTCACCTTTCAAGTGATGATATGATTAACTAGTATGCTTATCTAGGCCTTATTTAGATAATATCAATGATTTTCCAATCCACGTGCACTAATTTTCAACCTGAAAAATGTAAATAAAGAAAGCACAAAATACACAAGAATTTTACTTGGTTCAACCACGTCAGGCTATATCCAAGGAGCACATGCTAACATTGTGTCGATGTACCAAAATCCAATAATATTTTCTATTCTTGTGGATAAAATGATTTTTATATGTTCACTCAATGATAGATTCAATAACTTTACGATATTTAGGTTCTAGATCACTACCACCCAAGGGTCACTTCCTTTTTCCTCTCCCTTTTCTCACTACTTAAGGAGGGAATACGTTTTGGCTCATAATAAAATACACATCTTCACTGTATGATAGTCGATGCACTAATTAGTTTCCATTTATCTTCACTCTACTCTTTCAAAAACTAATTGTGAAAATAACAAATTCAATATATTCTCCTTACCTATTGAACTAGTCTTCAATTGATACCAACTTTCTTTGGAAAAGTCTTTAAGAAGTTCCAATAACTTTCTGTGTCGTGAAACTTAACACTTTCACAGAACTTTTCCACCACTTTTTCAAAACTTACCTCATATTCATGAATTTTTATACTTTCATAAAACTCAAAATATTTCATGAAACTCAAAACCTTTATTGAATATTTTTAAGCCTTATCAAAAAAAAATATTCACAAAACTCTTTCATGAATTCATATCCTTTGGATCATTGACAAGTCTAGATTCTTAAAATATGAGGGGTGGTCACCTATTTATTGAACTTGCCTCCCTTTCATGAAACTTTCAATATCACCACCTCATTTTTTGATACTCTTCATTCATGTTCATTAAACTTCATTTCTTCATGGATATTTCAATAAATTTTTTATAATCATTAAAATTGTCGTCTTTCACAAAACAATACCAATAAATTTCATAGTTTTGAAACCTAATTCTTTTTTTCTTCATGGATCAGCAGTATTTCATGAAACATTATTTCAAAAACTACCAAACCTTCATGACACCAACCTTTCACAAGCTCAATGTATTTATTATATTTTTATAAGTTAGTACTTTAAATCCATATTTCATGAAACTTTACCCTTCCTCTAATTTATTAGACTGAAAAAATTTTGAAAACACTGGGAAACAATGTAACCTTGTATGAACAATTTTTTATACCATTTATAGAGATTTCATGCTTCTTTCATAAAGCTTTGTTAAAATACCTAGTCAACAATCATGTTGGAACTCCACAACTAAACTTCTCATAATGCAGCCTTATCCGAGTGCTCCTCTTTCTTGGATAGCTTCAACCCATCTCTTAGTATTATCATGATCGGTATTCCTGGCTCACACATTACTTCATGCACTACAACACTTTCCATGTATCAAAAACATCACCATCTCATGTAGTTGTTGACATAGTGAATAAAAAATCTAATATGATTTCACCACACTATGTAAATGGAAAAAATACATCCAACACAATAACTCACCAGGGTTGACAGTTATGGGATTAATAATGAACCCAACACAAAACACATGGAAACCCCAATTCTCATTGGTGTCCAAAAGTGGTTGTCTTTTAAAAAATTTACAACTTTATAAAATTTAACCCTTGAAACTTATTAGAGTTAATTTCCTTATCAAAATTTATAAAAAACTCACAAGAAAGAAAATATGAGAAATTAAAGATGGAACATAATATTTACAAGGTGAAGCCTTAGTGTGAGAACCTATATCCTTACTGTGACCCATCCCATGGGTCCATAAGAATTCATTATTAGAATGAAGTCAATCCAACATTAAAAAAACTCCCATTAGACTTATTTTGTCTTTTGATAGGTATGATTATACTGACTCTCATCATTTTACAAGGTTTTAATTACAAAACATAATCCATATTAAAAATATAAATCTTTGTAACTTTAACTCCCAAAAGTTTATTCGTAAATTCTATCTGGTTTCCTCTATTCAGAAGTGTCTATCCAGTGTTTCCTTTCTATGTCTAGTAAATTTCTATCCATTATGGCTCACTAAAAACTACACTGATTATAAAACTATGTTCTAGTATATGAAAAAAATCTTCACCTCATAAAAAATACTCATAAATTATATTCAATATATTTCTCTAGTTTCTCTGAATTGAAACTTTGTCTGATTATCTAATAAAGAATATCTATCTGTAACTTTTCTTTAACTAGAAAGTAATCTTAGGTTGGAAACTAAGACTGAAAAAAGTTCTATATAATTTTTACTTTTTATACATATGAACAATTTATAGTACATTTTTCTTTTCAACCCTTTATATAAGTACTCCCAAGATATCAAATGTAGGAAACCAAATTAATTTTCCCACTCATTAAAATTCAAAAAAAATAATTCTTGATTAAATGAAATTCACTGGACATTTCTCAATTATTCTATAATATTTTGGAATAATCTTGAATTCTTTAGGTTTTACAACTTTTCTCAAAATTGCTTAACTTCATATGTTAAGGACCTTTCTCACACTTTCTTTGAATCTCTATAGATAATAACCTTTTTTGAAAATCTTGGAATAATATCATCAAACCTTGGACTTTAAATATTTTTTATGAAAAGTATATATTTCTATCTCTGTTGGATATTTTTCTAATGAAATCTTCAAGAAAAATTATTTATCTAGTAAAATGTTTGTTTGGTATTCTTCCTTATCTCAGTCATCATAAGAAATAAACTTCTCTGAAAATTTTATCTAATAACATCAACAATGTTTGTCTAAATCACATCTGTCTAATGGAGCCTTCTCCATCTGATCAAAAAACTTCACAATTGAAATTTTTCTACATATGGATGAATTGTTTATACAATGAATCTAAAAAAAATATTTATCTGGAAATAATTTGTATGATCACCCTTATTCAACTTCCTTTTATCTAATTCTCTTCATTAACATCCTATGTTTGATAAACATTAAGATTTTCTGATGGATATTTGTTTGATGGACTTTCCATCATTAAAACACTTCTCAGCTTTATAACTTTGAACTTCACTTATCCTATAACAAAACTCTTCTCTTAAAACATCACACAAACTATCTATTCAGAAACTCATCTACCTTGATCCATTTCTCTTTTCCAACTAAATATAGTTGACTATATTTTTGAAAATTATAAATACTTTATTCATAGACAACTTTCTTCATCTGGTGCACTACAAAGAACTTATCATTTTTACTTCTCCCTTTGAATTTGTACAAATATTGAAATATAACTTCTTGTACCACTCTATATTTCTTTCTCATTTCATGAGACATCACAAACTCAGTAACTTTAAACTTTAAACTTTCTTATAAAAAATATCATCTAGAATGTTTGTCCAATAAAGTCCATCTAGTGTATAAGGACCCCACTTTAGTAATTTTTTTTTAAAAAATATTTAGAATTTATATTTAATGACACTTCTTATAACTTCTTATAAACCATTATCTGGTTACAAATAGATTGTTCATCTAGTTTCTTCATCCTGTGTATGTCTGATGGTCTAATGAAATATTCTTATAAAAAGTTTTTCTAAAAAACTTAAACTCCCCCTTTGATCAAAATCTTGTACCATGAGGTTTTCCATGATGTTTAGAACATTGAGATCATCATAGCATCATTTTTATTTGTTATAAATTTTCTTAAAAAGTTAATAAAACATTCAAAACATCCTTTAGAAACTTCAAAACAACATTTTCTTACTAAACTTTCTTAACAAAATTCCATCAGCTTCATTCCACCTATTAACAAAAACATTCTTCATCAAAATGGATTTTTAAATAAAAAAAATTTATCAAAATAATAAAAAGGATGTTTAATCTCCCCCTTTGTATTTTTTGAAAATATACATTAACAACTTTTATAACTTATCATTATTCATCACTCAAACTTTTTCACAACACAATTTTTAATAACTCTTTTTTTATCAACTTTTACTAAAACATATCCTTTCTCATAGAGAGGGTATTAAAACCACACTACTGGATAAAGTGATTTTTTTAAGTAATTCCATCCCCCGATGAAAAGAAATTTTTTGTCCATGTTAAGATAAACTCCCCCGTCACTTTTCTTCTCTTAAATTTTTATTCTCCCTTATTTTATGATAACCATGTATTTTGATTTTTTGTTTGAAGGAAATTTACTTACTATAATCATTTTTCAAGAAAAATATTACTCTCCCCCTTATAGGAAAAAGTTGTATATATTCTTCCCCATATTCAACATAATATAAATTACATTGTAGGACTTCCTTATAAAGCTTAGAAAGTTTTTAGAGGAGATTGAACATGAAGATGCAACATTAATTCCACAAATCTCTCTTTTGGTGTAGCTTTTGTGAAAACATTATAATTTTATATTTTTCAAAAATTTAGTCAAGAAAGATATATCAACCAACAAAATTCTCTATTAGGAAGTGATACTTTATATCAAAGTGTTTTGGTCTTGAGTGTTATATAATATTTTTGGAAAGATCAACAATACATTGATTATCACAAATAATTTTCAATAGTGTAGAAACATTCACCCACAAAGATTCCAACTAAACTTTTATCTAAATAATTTGAGTAAAGGTTTGGGTGGTGGAAACATATTTTGCTTCTTTTATTCTTAAGGTCACTTAAATTTTTTTATCACTATGCCAGTTCACACAAAATTCACCCAAGAAAAACATTCCTCTATATGTTGATTTTCTATTATTACAATCTCCTTCCCAATCAACATCTGTGTAACCATGAAATTTTATATCACTATTTAATTTATACAAATTCCCAAAATAAGATATTACTTTATAATATCGTAGAAATCATTTTTATATGAGAAAATGGGATTATTTTGGATCACTATCATATCGTTCACAAAAATTAATATAATAAACAATATTGATCATTTAAGTTGTAAGATAGAGAGAACTTTATATCATCTTTATGATATATTTCTAATTCACACATTTCCCAACTTCAACTTTATTAAAATTTATTCTAAAAAAAATAGAGTAGAAACTTATTTATATTCTATCATGCCAAACTTGTATAGAAACTATTTGGAATACTTCTATTTAGATTGAAAAATTATCTCTCCTTTTATTAAACATGTAAATCAAGGAAGAAATATAATTCTATAAGTATTAAAATTTAAAAATTCCTCTTCATTTATTTAGTAAACTCTTTATAAGAATTTTATCTATCCAATTCAAAAATTATATCATAAATTTTAATAATAACAATTAGAGTATTAGATTTTATGTCCTTTACATATAGGTTTTTATAAACTTCTCCATTAAAAAATATACTTTTTCAAGAAACCATCAAGTTTTGAGTACCAAGATCATAGAGCATATTTCAACCCATAAAAGGATTTATTGAACATAAAAACCTTTATTACATCACAATAAATTAGGAATACATAAATATTTTCAATGTAAACTTATTCCTCAATCTATACAATTAAGAAACCTAACTTTACATCCATCAAATAAACTTTGTAACAATGATGTATAGACACTACTAAGAATATTCTATTAATTTATAATATTTTAATGGGTGAAATATTTTCTTCCAAATACACTCATTTTACCTTTTAATATCCTTTAAAAAATTCTTACTTTTGTTTCTTAAAATTTCCTTATGTTCATTCAGCTTGTTTCTATACATTCATTTTGTTCTCTTAGTATTCTTTCTTGCTGGTCATGGAACAAGTTCCCAAGTGTCATGGTTCTCAATATGATATAACTCTTCATTCATATCATCAACACATTATTTATTCTCAGCTTCCTCTGAAACTTATTCTGGATCAACCTATGTGATAAGTGATGTTTGATTTTCTCACCTCAACTTTCTTATAGTTTAAACTTGAGATTTCTAATTTCCTATTATATTCTTAGATTCAAACTTTTTTTTAGACTATAAAATTTCAAATATTTTATTCCAGTTTCAATTTCATCATCAAATGATTCTTTAGAATCATTATTCACCAGTTTTGAATCACATTCATCTTCACTTTTTTTTATTTTTATTGGAAGTATTCAATTTGTCTTCCAAAACATTTTTAATAACCTTTGTTAAAGAATTTGGATTTTCAATATCTTTCAAATCATAGGAATCTACCTAATTTTTTAAACATCTTTTCCAAAATTAATAAATTATTATTTTGGATAAATATCCAATGAAAATTCCTTCTTCATATTTTTCATCAAATTTTCTAAGATCTGATTTTTTATTTTAACTTGGGACTCCCAAAAACCTTGAAACATTTCACTGAAGGTTTTTTGTTATACCAATTTTTTTAGAAGTTGTGTTGGATTATGACCTTAAAAAACATTTTTTTTTGTACATGTATAGCAGTACTAAAATCTTCTCTCTATAAAAACATAAAAATATTATACTCAACTATCATACTTCTTCTCATTTTCACCAACTTATTTTTCCCTTTCTACCAATCCATTTTTTGAGGGGTGTATGGAGTAGTGTACAGATGTTTAATTATTATTTTTATTATGTGGGATTACAAATATTTTTATGTGTACCCATTTCCATTATTGGTTTTCAATTTCAATATATACACACCCAACTCTCTTTCAAAATCTCTTCTGAAAAATCTGCGCAATTCAACAGCCTTTATTTTATGCTTCATAAACATAATGTTGATCATCCAAGTGAAATCATAAATAAAAGTGATATAGTAAAAATACAAATTCATTTTTTGATATCTCATCAGCCCAAAAATATCTAAGTGAATAAGATCAATAGGTCTGGTAGATTGAATTTCAACTTTATTATAGATTTTACCAATCATATTATCTTTCTAACATGTTGTACAAACATCATCATATTTCCTTTTCAACATTGGAATGTTACTTATATAATATAATTTTTAAAAAAAATTCATACTTTTCTGGCCAATATTCTCAATTATGTGGTTCCATAACTTATTTTCACCCTCATTACTCAAATAACATACGTTGCAAATTTCTCTAATCTGAAAGCAATTTCCACTGGTTCTTTCTCCCCTAGTAATAACTTTACTATCTTCTACACTTCTAATGATACATGAATATCTCCTAAATATCAATTATTTTTTATCATAATTTTTTTTTATTTCACTAGGTAACTATTTTATGATCCCATCAATATAGAAAACTTTCTTGGATTTCATTTTCTGAACATCAATATTAGTAGTTCATATTCCTCTAATTTTTAAGGAACTATCATCACCAAAATAAATAAATCCACCTTAATAGTTTTTAATAAATCTCAATATTTTTATATCACCTATCATTTTTTTGGAACAACCACTATTAAGAATCCAAGTTTTTTTCTTTTTTCATGCTTTCAATATTGTCTCAATAATAAAGGCTCTTTCTTAAAATTTCAAATTTCTTATTTCCTCTTCTTTTATAGCATACAAAAATTATCCTATAAGATTTTTTAAACATTCTTAATTAAATTGAACCATTTGGTTACATCTTCCAAAAACTTCCTTTGGGAATTCAAACTGATTTGTCATTGGAAATTTTCTAACATCTTGAGATTTTGTTTTTCCAACTTCTTATAGCTAATAAAAGTTACTAACTTTTCTTCCAATCTTGACCCCCCTTGGATCATGCATATTTCCTAGAAGATACATGTTGTCATAATAGTAACAAGATTTTTGACCAAAACTTCCACAATACTAACAAAAACCATCAAATTTCAATTTTTTGAAAGTGGAATCTTTCCCTCTAGAGAGTTTTCTTAGGTTCGTAACATGTTTCTATTTTTGTTTCTTCCTAACATGGGGAAACTTTCTTGTGGTGTTTATTTCCAAAAAAATGATGTGATTGATTTATCGTATCTATTCTCAATCCAATATTTCCCAAAAAAATTTATAACACTGAAAAGTACGGTCGATTATCGCCTATCGACCAGTCAAGGTTACAGTGCACTGTTAATGTGTATATCAACACTCGGGTTGAATCCTTGGCGATGATACTTTTTTATAGTCGGTTGTTTTTAGTTAATTGTATTATGATCGGGGGGTTTGTTTGAAGATATTATGAAATAATTTATGGATGATGTTTGATTTAAAAAATTGATAAATATTTGGGTGATTTCATTATTTGGGATTTAATCTTATGATATCCTTAAGCTTTGCTTTATATTAAATTAAATTAATACCCACTTCACAAGATGATTTTGATCGGAATTCTCAAGTGTTAAAGATTTAATACAAGCCGTAACTTAACTTAGGTTTCTACTCATTACCATTAATTGTTTATGGTAGTGTATGTGTGGTTCCAATAATCCATGTAATCCACATATTAAACAAAACATTTCATTAATCCATGACATATAAAGTTCAACATACACAATATTAACTCAAAGAATACTCATCGAGCAAAGGCTATCAATCACTTAATATCCCAAAATTATAAATCACCCCAATGGTAGATTTAATAATCAATTTAAATGATTAGTAATCTGGTAATAATTATTATGATGATAAATTAAGAAGAAAAGAAAAATAAAGGGATAAGAAAAGAGTGGTGTGTTGAACACACACACAAACGATGAAGGGAATTAAATATCGACTTTAGAATGAATGAGAAAGAAAAATAAGGGAAGGGGATTAAACTGAATTTAAAATATTTTAAGAACATTAATATTAAACTACATGAGGTGGATTAGAATAAGTGATATTGAATAAGAAACTTTCATTAAAACAGAATTATAAATAAATAGACTTACAAGATTACAAAAATGAAGAACACAAAAGTAAATAAAAAAAAGAGAGGAGGAAAGGTTACCAAGTGAAAACTTGAGTATGGAAGGTCCTACCAAGCCCTTGGAAAGGATTTTTTCATGTCAATATGTGAACCTATCTTCTGAAATTCTAACTCTTTATAAGGAGAGGAGGGGGGTGAATTTATAGCCCAAGGAAGTGGACGGTTGGCATTCCCAATCTATCCCTCCACTTGTCTCGACTATTTGGACATCCATACAAACGAATCTATAGATTTATCCTTCTTAAAAGTTGGAGATAATAATATTGGACGACCTATCTCAAAATTTAGAGTCATTTGGACCTATGGATCCAAAGTTATAGCGATTTGATTTAACAAAGTTAAACGTTCCATTTCAATACATTCTTTTTCGATGTCCAAAATGTGAATGGATTTTGGAAAAGAAAAATGCCTTAAAATCCTAATGATTTCTTCAAAAAAGTTGGACACATATATCTCTTATTTCACACTAAAAAATATCAGCTTTATTTGATGACTATATTAGGATACATGTCGTGAATACTCTACTGATTTTAATTCCATACAAGAATGATGGGATGATATTAAATGAATCATTTGGGCCCCTTTTATTTGTATCTGGGACATGAAATTTTTATAAAAGACTCCTTACATTGAAACCCAAACATTTGAGGATAATAAAGGAATTTGGACTTCCTGATTGATCCCATAAATTAAATCTTCATGGCTGGTCCAGTTTCTTCATAGATTCTGTAGGCCTTATTGGGTGGTCCATATGGGCCTTTAAATGGAAGAATTGGCCCATGATCCCTTCTAATGAAATGTTTTATATTGAATAAGGAATCATAAAAAACATTAACCACACAATTTGGATAATTAGGGTTAGAGTTATAAATAAAATAGTAAACTGACTCAATTGAACTACTTCTAAAAATGCTCAAAAATTATACTTAGTATTAAAACATTAATATTTCACACAAATTATGCACATTTCATATAAAATCAATAAATGGGGTATATAATAAGTCATTAAAATATTAATAACATCAAATACCTACATTTTGATTAAAATCAGATGAAATTTTACATTTAGTGGTTGGGGATTTCAACTGATTCTTAGAATAAGCTCTCTTAACAGCTTGAGGTGTTTAATCTTTTACATAAAAATATTTTTTGAAATTTTCATTCATATTTATTAAGTTATTTTTAACCTAAAAAGTTTCTATTTAGTTTTATAAACTTTATATTCCTTAGATACAAGGTTCTTACTGAGATATTTCATTATCTTTCCCTATTCATCCACTCTCAGTTTGAGGCTTATGATCTTCTATACATACTCATCTTCATATTTACAGACATATTTCCTTATTTCATTATTATATCAACTTACCTTCTTAATCCTTCTAATTTATTTCTTGGGTTTTGTATTTTTTCAAGACAATCCAAAAGTTTGGATATTAGCTGATATTATCTATAGATTTCTTCACCTCCTTCATTTTCACTATTTGAAGAATCTTTTTTCTTCTCTACATTTGAAAAAAAAAGGTTTTGGATTTCATTAAAATTTTATCTTATTAGGAAATTTTTTCAGTATAATTAGATTATAATTTTATACTCAACATAATTCTTTTATTTCGAGAGATCTTTTTCTTACCACTAGTGGATTTTTTATCTTTCTTAGAAGTTTTGTTAAACTTCTTCTAGTGAGTTTTTTCTTCGGAATGATCTTCATATTCTCTAATTTTATTCTTGGAGAAATTCATAGTAAAATTTTCAATTCATCCACACTTGAAATACTTAAGTGGTATTTTTCCTCCATACTTTCCTCTACCTATTTGGTAATTTTTTGAGATAAGATATATGATTTTTTTCATTCATTTAATCATATTCATTATCTTTCAAATCACTATAGTTAGTAATATCAGTATCCTGGTTTTTAAAATTTCACATAGTTTCAAAATAAATTTCATACTTGATATTTTTTTCAATGTTAAAGATTTCTTAATTTAATAAGAAAAAAATAATTTATGAAATTCAATAACAGATAAATCATATTTATCTTCTAAGGTATAACTTTTCGAGTGAAATTTATTAAGTAAATTTCTCATGATTTTCTTTATAATGTTATAATCTTCCAATACATATAAAAATCCTTTAATATTGTATAAAACTTCATTAAATCTGGTGATAAAATCATCAATAGTTTGTTAATATCTTATTCTAAAAAATTTTAACTTGCTTCTCTAGATTTTCAACTTTTCTTCCTTAACTTTGGTGTTTCCATCAAAGATACTTTTGTGTTTTTCATAAATTTCCTTATCTATTTTGAAATCAATCACCTTTATAAAAACATTTTCTAACAAATACATAAGAATAACATTTCTATATTTCCCATTAACCTTAATGTTACATTTATCAATAAAATTCATAAGATCATTTTCTCAATAGTTGGAAACCCAATTATTGGTACATCAATAACCTTTAGGCCAAGTTATAAAAGATAAGGCATCATTCTATTTTTCAACCATGATAATTTTTTCCATAAAATATAGGAATACCACTATTATTAATTGAATTGAAAATTTCTATGATTATTATTTAACAATAAAACCTATGATATTATTTTAATTGAAGTTCCTTAGGATCGTTGAACCACTGATAAGGGGGGTTGAATCAATGGTTGACTTTTTACAAATTTCTAACTTTATGAAATTCAACCCTTGAAACTTGTTAGAGTTACTTTCCTTATTAAATTTTATAACAAACTCAAAAGCATGAAAATTTCATAATTTAAATGAGGAATGAAATATTTATAAGGATTAGACTTATTATGTGAACCTACATCCTTTCCATGGACACTCTCATGGGTACGTGTAAATTAACTATTAGAAATAAGTGAATATAACTTTGATGAAACTCACATTAAAATCATTCTATATCTTAATAGTTATGATTATACTTAATCTAGTTAGTTTATAAGTCCTTTTTTACAAAAATTGACCCACAAAAAAAGTATGAAATTTCCAAACTTCAACTCCCATAAGTTAATCTAGAAATTTTATACGATTTCCTCTGTCTGGAAGCATCTATCTGGTGTGACCTTTCTATGTCTTGTGAATGTTAATTCATTGAACTTAACTAAAAACTATGTCTCTTACAAAACTAAGTTTTTTTATTAAACAAAACTTTATGCCTCACAAAAAATTATTAGAAAATCTATCTAATATCTTTGTCTTGTTTCTCTAAACAAAGTCTTTTTTTGATGCTTTGATCGAGATTCGTTGTCCGACACTTTTCTTCAACCTAAAACTGGTCTTCATTTGGAAACTCAAACTAACACAAGTTCAGCTAGATTTCTACTTTTTGTATATATGAATATTTTATAGTACATTATACTTTTCACCCCTTTATATAGGTTCTCCCAAGATATAAAGGTGGAAAACAAAATTAATTTTCATACTTATGGAAATTATATAAACAATAATTCCCACTTAAATGAAATTTACTAGACATTTATCAATTCTTCTAGAATATTTAGGGAAATTATTAAAGAAATTTATCATTTTAAACTTTTATCAAACTTCTTTGACTTCATATGTTAAGGAAATTTATCAAAATTTCTTTAAAATTATCAAGATATTAAACTTTTTAAAAAACAACAGCACAGGATCATTAAACCATGGCCTTTAAAAGATGTTATGAAAGGAAAAAAAATTCCATCCAATGTATGTTTTTCTAATGACATATTCAAGAAAAATAATTCATCCAATGAAATGTTTGTATGGTATTATTCCTCAACTAAAAATTCAAAAGAAACAAATTTCTATAAAAATTTCATCATATGACATTGAAAATTTTCATATAATGCACGCCTAACTGATGGAACCTTCTCCATCTGATCACAAAACTTAAAAAATATAATTTGATTTATCTTGATCAATTATTTTTATGATAAATCCAAAAAAAATTATTTATTCAAATCTACTTTTTCTGGTCATCCTTCCTTATCTTATTTTAAACTGATGCTCTTCATAAACAATCTATGTCTGATGGATATTAAGAAATATTTGTCCAATGGATGTTTGTCTGGTGAACTTTCCTTCAGCAGAAAACTACCCAACTTTATAACTTTTAACTTCACTCACTCTGTAACAAAACTATTCTCTTCAAACATCACACAAACTATATATCCAAAAATTCATCTCCCTCTATTCATTACTCTTCACTCATTGAATATGGTTGACTACATTGTTTTAACTTCTCAAGAATTTAGTCGTAGAAAACTTTCTTGGTCTAGTGCACTAATTTGAACATATCATTTTTTATTTATTCCAATAAATTTTTTATATATATTGTCATCTAACTTCTTATGAAACTATTTATTTCTTTCTCATTTTATGAAAATGACAAACTCAACAACTTTCAAATTTAGAATTTATTTCAAAAAATTTATATGGAATGTTTTTCTATAAAAGTTCATCTAGTGTACAAGACTCCACTTTATTAAATTTTGTTTTTAAATTTTTATACTATTATTGTTTTATGAAAGTTATTAAAACTTATTGAAAATATCTATCTAGTTTCAAAGATATTTTTCATCTATTTTCTTCATCCTTCATGTGTCTGATAGCCTTATGAAATATTATTACAAAAATGTTTTCTAGAAAAATTAAAATACCCATTTGATTAAAAGATTGTACCATAAGATTTTTCATAAAGATAGGAAAATTTAGATAATAATAGCATCATATTTATTTATTAGAATTTTTCTTAACAAAGTTAATGAAACTTCCAAACCTTCCTTTATCAACTTCAAAATAAACTTTTCTTACCAAACATTTTTAACAAATTTTCTTAAAAAACATTGAATATATTCCTTCCAACTACTAATAAAAACATTATTTAAAAAAAGTGAGTTGTCAAAAAATACAAAACTTCATTAAAAAAATAATATAAAGGGTCATTATATTTCCAAGCTATTAATCATACTACAGGTCCATTTTAAATAAAGTACAACATTATGCTTTTGTGTCATGCCTAGAACCCCAAAATCTTGATGATGACATTAATGATAAAAATTGGGTTCTTTCCATGAAATAGGAATTAAATCATTTTACCCAAAAAAATGTTTTTACTCTTGTGGAAAGGCCCATCAATCAACCATTTATTAGCACAAAATGGGTCTTTATAAATAAATTGGATGAGCAAGGTAATAACACTCATAAAAATGACTTGTAGCTAAAATATATAACCAATAGAAAAACATTGATTACGATGCTAACTTTACCATGTTCATGAGGATAGAATCCATAAAAATCTTTTTGGAATTCATATATCATTTAAATTTCAATATTTTTCAGATGGATACTAAAAGTTTATTTTTAAATTTTTTATTTCTGAAAAAGTTTTTGTGGTGGAACCACCAATTTTTTTAGGATTCAAAATTTCAGGATCATGTTTTCAAGTTGACCAAATCACATTATGGATTGAAACATTTCTCTTGGGCATGGTATAAATTGCTGACAAAATTTATTTTAGAAAATGTTTTAAAATGGGTAAAGTATATTCCACCTTATTTTTAAATCACATTTCAAATGGTCTATTGATTTTTTAAAAATATGTTGATGATGTAATTTTTTATTCAATGAGATAGTCTCTTGGCAATGATATTTTGATTTAATATTTAAGTAATTTGAAAGGAGTTTTATTGGAGAACTCAAATTTTCTCTTAGTTTTAAAATTTCAAAAAATTTGGATAGCACTTTACTTTCACAAACCAAATACACTATTTTTCTTTTAAATAGGTTTAGAATGGATTAATTTTTGGAGATAAGTACTCCGACGAGTACTTTTTTAGGATTACTTTGGATGAATCATGAAATCCAACAGAAAATAAGATTTATAGAGGTATGATTTTGAGTCTTATCAATCTTAATGTGACCTAGTCACACATTATGTTTGGTGTATTCTTTTGTGCCAATTTTCATGATAATCCAGATGAGTCCCATATAAAATATCTCAAAAGAAATTAAGTATTCAAAAGGAACAAAAAATATTGGAATTTTTTTTTCAAAAACGCCTCTTATGAACTTACTAGTTTTCTAATGTGGATTTTAGTAGGTTTCAACTATATAGGAATAATAAAAGTGGGACTTTCCACTGACATAAAAAATACCTTGTCTCGTGGAGTGATAAGAAGAAATATTTATTTTCTTTTTCTAAGGCCGGAGCATAATATATTTTCATGGGGAATTATTTCTCTCAAATATTTTGGATGAAACATACTCTTCATGAATAATAATTAAGTTATGATCATGTACCTGTTAAGTATGATAACACAAGTGTGATTTCTATTTCTAAAAGTACAATTCAACACTATCTTATAAAGTACATTGAATTTATCCACTATTTTCTTAGAGAACATTTCCATAAATGGGATATCATGCTATATTTCATTTTCACCAATCTTTAATTATTATATACCTTTACTAAATCCCTTGGTGTTGATCATATTTATTTTATTAAGGTGTATTTCAGAATGGAACACTTATGATTCATTTTATTTGAATTTTGAAAGCATAAGTTTTTTCCATTTATTTATCACCTTGATCTTTATTGATTTATGATCCTTATTTTTTTCTTGAATTTAATTTATTTCATTTATTTAAATATTAAATTAATTGATCTATCTCTTTCAATATCTTAGGTATTGTTTTTTTATTATTTAATTCTTGATTTATGTTCTCTTTGTATCCCCATTATAATTTTAAGAGTATGCATCATTTAAGGGGAAACTAACCCTTTTAAACTAAAATGTTCCAAGAAAGAGACTTTTTTTCAAATTAGATTTGAGCCTTTTGAAATTAAAAAATACATCTTTAATCCAAGACATGCGAGGTGTAAAGTTTTAAATTTTCAAAGGTCTATATTTCAAATACTAAAATTCTTATGTTTTGAAAAAAATCAAAATCTATATTTATAGAAATACTAGTTTTATATTTTCAAATAAATGATGATATTGCATATCTCAAAATAACATTGATAATTGTCTTCATAAAACTCAAAAATTATCAATTTTTCTCAAGTATCTTTTAAAAATGTACCTTTGTTTTATTAACATTTTTCCATGAACTTATTGATGATTTCAAATGGGTAGAGGTATTTAGTGATGTTCTAGGTATGTTTTTTTAAATAAAAATTATTTTATATTAGGATAGAATTATTATGAAAAATAAACAAGAGGGGGTGAATTTTTTTCCATTAAAAATTTTGAAAAATTCAAAACAACCCTCTTTATATGAATTGGTTCTTTTATTCTTACTTAAAGATGAGTGATCAGTAGAAATAAATAAAGAAAAGAACACAGCATTGTATATTATTTCAGGGCAAAAATATCCCTTAGTCTACTCCAATAACTCTCTCTCCATGATCTTGATTATTTTCACTAGTAAGTCCTCTTATTGGAAAATTATACAATTGAGTATATGTATTTTATACCTTTACTACATGGCTTTTACAAGGCCTTATAGTTCTTTTATAAGGAAATAAAATATACACAGCATAGTTTGAGAAGTTGAAACTCCACCATGACTAAGTCTGAGAATCCAATACTCCAATAAATTAATTGTAATTTATTTGAATGAGAAAATATATTTTTTCTCATAGTTGTGGAAGAAACTAAAGGTTGAAAATGATATTTAGTAAAAATAGCAGCAATAAAATATTCTTAAATATAGCATAGGCTTCCTTTAAATGGTGATAAATAAAACACAAGGAATAAAAATAAACATGTATATCTCTAAAGTGTAACTCTAAAAAACACATTATTGAAATGTATAATAGGATTTAACAATAAAATATAGCAGCACCAGTAGTGATTTGGTCAACCAAAAAAAAACATGTATGCCTCCAAAGAGTAGCTCTGAGGGAAACAACACACTATTGTTTACAAGTATACAACTCTTTCTTGAGAAGAATATTTGTATCTTTAGAAGATTAATATCATAGTATTTATCTTGATGGTCGAATAACTTTAGGTCAAAACAGATGCAAAAATACCATATATTAAATCTTGAATATTTAAATTCAAATCATTCAAATAGAGTAGTAACTTCCTTTAAAAATAGGAATGATTTAATCTCTTGAGCACAAACATTTGAATTGTTCATAAAAAAACATTAAAGAGATATTTAATTTTGGTGAGACCATTGTAGAAAATATGACAAGTATCTTGAATTAAAAACTTTATCATTGACCAAGTCAAATGTAGGGTTTCTCTGTATAGTGAAGAACTCCGAAAGTAAGGTTGACAATGTACAGTTCATTACAAAATTATGGTTAATGAACCATATGTTTATCCCTAAAACATAAGGTTTCATCCAAAAGTTGGGTTCTTGATCCATAATTTTCCAACAGTGAAGGGTTCATGATCCATACGTTTATTCCAAACATAGGTTTCCCAAATCATATGTTCAGCTTAAAAATCTAGGGTATGAACAGTGTTTCTAGATTACTTAAAAAATGTCCAGAATACTTAATCAAATATCCTCCCATGGATTTAACAACTTTTGAATGATTCCATAATAAAAATAATTATTCTAAATATCATCCTAGAATTTAATTAAAGAAACTTCATTAGTAACATAAATGTGGATGTTTCTGAGCATCAAAATCAAAAATAAATTAATGAAATTGTTTAATCAACACATGCTCAACATTTTAATCTCCTTGACCTTGGAAAAATAAATTTCAAAATATTATTAAATTACTTTTAGTTTTTTAATAATCCCAAAGGGGGATAAAACATTGGAAATTTCGTTTAATTAATTTAATAAGAAAATTAGGTAAAAAAAATCTAGATTGGGAACTCATTTCAAAGTTGTTTTAGACATAATTTTTTTTACATTGAATATATCTTGGATTGATTTCATTATGAAATATTGAAATTTATTTTAGTTATATTCCTATCAAATGTATCATGAATATCTTTATATTATTAATTACTTAAGTGTTTATGATCATGAAAAAGGGGGAGAATGTTTTACACCTCACTCTCTTAGGTAGTTTTGAATGATCACAAACATACATTTGTGTTTCTAATAGTTTTTTTATGGATTTTAGTGTTTATATTTTAGACATTTTTTGTGGAGGTTCTAGACCAATTGGAGGAATCAAGAGAAAGGAGGAATTTTTTAGATCCTTCCACCTCTAGGTGCTAGTCGATACTCGGAGGGTACCACTGGTTGGCCAATGGTACATGGACAGAGCACCAGTTTTGTCTAGGTACTACCAGCTAGCTAGTGGACCACACCAGCTACTCATTGGAACATAGATATACAAAAGAAGATTCATTTTTGGTGGCCCTCATATAGATTAATTAAACTTTTAATGGATTTATTTGAACCAAAACACTTACATAATGATATTAAATCTATCATAGGATATAAATACAACCCCAAGGGTTCTTCAAAGCTACTTATTACCTTAAAGATCAATTTTAGATCCAAATTGTGTCAAATTTTTCTCTATTGTGTTGTTTTAAAATTGTATCACCTTTTATCTTTATTTCCTCATTGTATCTTATTGAATAATTGTGAGTATTCTTCATTGGTCTTGCATATATAAATTCTCTTATTTTACTATTTTTCGGGTCCTCACTACCATTGGGTGTGATGGGGATATGTGATAACTACATTTAAAGTGAGGGGATTTGGGTTTCTAGAAACAACCATTAAAAGGATATTTGTGTTATAGGTTTATTGGTACCAACCACTAAAAATAAATTGTTTTACTTATTTTAATGGGTTTCTTGGTACAACTATTGAAAAGTTAGGTTTAAACCAAAACCTATGAGGTTACATGAATGGGATTAAACATAGGGATCCCTTGTGAATTATTATCAAACTGATTTACCAATTTCTTATGATTTTTATTTTATATTTATTATTCTTCCACACATAACTCTTAGAATTTTTTTTATTTCTTTAATTTTTTTAATTCCATCAAATTTAGTTTTAACTTCTAAAAGGTTTTAGAAGGAAATTCACCCCCCCCCCCCCCCGTCCATCTATACTTGGACCAACACCTCCTATAACGTGTAATTCTCAATCCTCATTTCAATATTGTGCTTGATTAGTGATGGAATAATGAAAAATGGAGAATAATTAGTGCATCTTAATCTCTACTATGTGTTTACTATAGATTGGATCAATATTAGTATGGTTGAGAAAACAAGATAAGTGAATGGTCCCTTTTGGAATGCTTGTTCCCTTTAAGTATATGTTTGTAGTTCTTAGATTCATATACTTCATAATCTATGAACTCAAGAGGTAGGCATGTAGATGTGGTATGGTGACATCAGTTAGTATTCCATGCTTATATAACAGTAAGAATTCAGATGTAGTGTATTCCTGGTGGTGTTTCTTCAAGAACTTGGATAAAGATGATATGAATGTATACTACTGAACAGAATACACATGCTCTACATTTATAACCATCAATTGTATCTGTGCAGTTTCATTAGTCTCCAAGATAACATTTAAAGATATGCCCATTGAAAACCTAAAAAGTAATTAAATAGTTCATTATTATGATAAATCAAAATATGATAATTCAGAAAATTCAATTCCTTCACCAGTGTGGCCTTTCTCAATCCCCTTCACCAAGGTGCCTCTCCTAGAAACCTTGACAAGGTTCCATACCCAGGCCCCTTAGCTAAGGTTGCCTCACTCTATCCCCTTAGTCAAGGTGGCCTTGCTTGGGACCCTTCACCAAGGTATCTTACCTTAGTATTCTTCACTAACCTAGCCTCCCTCAATCCTCTTATCCTATATAGGGTAATCTCCCACTAGGTTAGATGATATTTTTGGTACTTATCGTAAGGAAGCATAAAACACCCAAGAAAAAATAAAGGTGAAAAACTAAAAATATTTCTCTAGTGGTTTTAAGTGTGACCAAATAGGGGGAACCAATATTTATATAGGCATTACCAAATTTTTCGAAGTCTCCCTATATAGATCTCCTAGCATCACTTATATTCATTTCTCTAAGAGCACATGCATGAAAAACTTTCTTTCTCCCCAACTTATTTTCATATAAAAGACACATCTACAATATAATATGATCCTTTTTGTTTCAATCAGATCCCATTTTAAGGGGGTTTTTTTTGGCACACACTTTGGGGGATAAAGGATTAAGGATTAAAAGGCTAAAGACTTAAAATAAAAGGAACCAACATTTCAACCAAGACCCTAGGAGTGTTCTCGAGTCACTTATCTTAAGGTCCTCTATGTGTTCACATTCTAATGCACCTAGGTAGGACTATGTGAACCATATTAGTAATCTGGTCTACACTCTCAAGCCACATTCACACACAAACTTAGAGCATGGACACCATGCACCCAGTTCCTTATTTTTTCTATAAATAGATCCATTGGCCATTCACTTGGGTATGATATTACCACCTTCTAGAAGATAGATAGAAAATTAGATCCCCCTTCACCCAAGTCTCCATAACTCCCTTTAGGTATCCTATGACACATAAAATCTAAGGGAATGAACTTAAAGGAATGGTATTTGAGTCATTTAAGGGATAAAACCTTTATGAAAACCACTTTTCCCTTATTCCACTTGAACTAGGGTGAAGGAACCACCTTATCAACCAAAAAATATGTCATTAGATCAAGGGTTTTCATGATAACCCTTGAACACTAAGGAAAATCTATACTCAAGTTCCCCTAGTAGGGTGACCCTTCACCCAATGCCTTTACCTAAATTACCCTTCACCCAATACCTTTCACGTGGGAGACCCTTCATCCAAGATATTTCATGTGGTTGACCCTTCACTCAAGGACTTTCACATAGGCTACCCTTCACTTAAGTCCTTTCACATGGGTGACCCTTTTCCTAATGAATCTCACCTAGTAAACCGTTTACCTAAGGCCTTTCATGTGGGTTAGCTTCCACGTCAGGCCTTTCACCTAGTAAACCCTTCACCCATAGACTTTCACTAGAGCTGCCCTTCACCCAAGGCTCTTCAATAGTGTAAAGAAACCCCTAGGACCTATATTAAGAAGAATCACATTTTTTAAGCCCTCACTAGGGTGGAACCACATCCAATCTCTCACTAAGGTAAAGTATATCTGGTGATCCCTCACTAAGGTGAACCACCTTATGGTATACCTCAATAGGGTGTTTCCAAACCTAAGCCTCTACTGGGGATAAAAATTCTCTTAGGCTCCCATTATAAGGTACCATGTTCATCCTAGATTCAATGAAAGATCATAACTTCACCTGGGTCTTCTACCTTGGGAGATAATTATCAAGGAATCTTTTAAATATACTAGTCATACATGATCTGGATGTTAGGAAGGCCAAAGTGTCCCTCTGTTGATCATGAATTACCATGATTAAAGGAACCCCTTTCTTATCATCTCTAACTTATGGGGCCCTTAAAATATTTTTAATCAGTCATCCCTTTGATAATGAGGGTCCAAATAATAAAAAAAATGGTAAGAGTCTCCTGGAATAATGAAGCTCGACTTTCTTGATTCGGGTCTAATCTCAATCAGACTAGGAAATTGGTATATGGTTGATTCCAATAAAATATTCATGAGAGATTGGGATTCCTTCTATGTTCATGTCCCAACTCCTATCTCAATGATGGATTTATTCTCCACCTAATGAGTAATGCTTGTAAAATGGAATCCCCAATTCATAAGCTTTAACTCATCTTCATAGAGCCTTGTCCCCTATGAAACCCCTCCTCAAAGGTCCATATTCCATGTGATCCATATTTCCTTTAAAGTTCCATAATCACAAAATATGTATGTACAAGTGCAGTCCCATATGCGTAATAAATGTTCAATCCTCCATTATTGCACCATTCATGACCCAGATGTCCCCACAACTTGATGTTACACTACATATCCAACATCCTAGTCTCACTGCATAAAATTTCATGAAAATTTCCTTACCAAATGATTCTAAACTACATGGTATGGTCCTTCCACAAAACCTTAAATTATGAAACTCAAACTACATGGGATTTGATTTCTATCAATTAGGATATGTAATAAGCCTCTTTGGAGTTCAAACCCAACTTCATATCCAATATCTATACTTATGAGGCCATATTCCTCATGAATTTATTTGTATCATCCTTCATCAGTCTATATTCCTTGCAAGCTAGAATAACCTTTCACTAGGGTCATATTCTCTGTGAATTCATATTCATGGGTCCATATTCCTCACCAAATAACTTATTTCCTCCTTTACCAAGATATATTTATTATAAGATTGGATTTCCTTTCACAAGATCTTTGTTCCCTGTTAATTGGTATTTTGGGGCTATATTCCTCTCAAAATCACCTACACCCTCCTTCATTGGTCTATATTACTCGTATGCTTGCATGTATTTTCACTAGATCTATATAACTTATGAATCCATATACATGGGGCTATATTCTTCATGAAATCACCTACATAATTACTATTTAGGCCATATTCTCCATGATCTAAAATTTCATTTCATTGATTCCATATTATCAAGAAACCATCCTCATTGGGTCATATTTTTTATGAGGCCATATCCTAATCGGTGGTCTATATTCCCATGATCGAAATTAACCACTTCATTAGTCCATACTCCCAAAGAAACCATCCTCCACTTTGAGGTCCATATTTTCACTACCACCTCCCCCTAAAGTTACCCTTTTTATGTTGGCAATGAAGAAAGAGGGATGATGACACCTGAATCCAACCTCTAATAGGCCACGGGTGTAAGACTAGCACTATCAGTATATCAAACACAAAAATGAGAGTAATTATCCTATAAGAAGAACATGAGGAACTAGAGATAATATGAGACCACCAAAAAACTCATGCTCATAAAAAATGATAGATCACAAAAAATAAATGTAATTTCATATAATTAGAACAACTAAAAAATAAACTGTAAGTACCAATAGAAAATCTTTGGCAGGGGACTCAAAGCCCAAACTGCTCCTAAATAACTCCATGAGATAGTGATTTCCATCCTAATCACTAACTAGTTCCTAAAGACCTGAAAAATATTTTATATATATATAGGGTTAATATAAAATACATACTCAGTAGGATCATCTTGGGAGCCTCTCATGCAAAGGATAAAGAATACTAAATCCTAGTGATTAAATAATGAAACTAACTCATCACCAAATCAGGTAAGCTGAAATTTCCTAGATTAAACATGGATCTCTCACCAAGTATCACATACAAGTAATAATATAATCACTACTATAAAATAGGGTTATCCCCATGGATCTATACCCATGGTTTATAGAAACTGTGGGTATAGATTGGATGGACTCTATCTATACCCATGGTTTATGTAAACCATGGGTATAGGCAGGTTATCCCAAATATTTTTAAAAAACCATTGGGATAGTTTCCCTCATATTTTGATCAGTCTCCCCCCCCCCACTCGATCCATATCTCCCTCCCCCACTTCAGTCGAACTCCCCTCACCTGAGAAACCATTTTCGGCTCTCCTCCTCCGAATTCATCAATGTTTTTATTCTGATCTTCTTTGACATCATATTAGTGAGTTATGAATCCTTATTTTATTCTTATAGCTATTGTTTTATTTTTTATCTATGTTAAAAAAACTAACCAATATATAGTTAGGTCATAATTTTTCCGGATTGTTTCAAATAAGGTTATTTGTGGGTAATGTTTTATTTTTGAGATTTTGGTTTAATGAGTGTAATTTGGATGAGGGTTTAGTATTTTATTGTTGTATATTTGGGATCTAGTTGATGGTTATATTATTTTTAAAAGATCATTCTTGGTTTCAATTTTCCTCATTGGTTGTAATTATGGTTTAATGATTGTAATTCTTCAACCATTTTTGGCATTTTTATCTATGCATGTGATTATAGTGGAGCATGTTGGCATCACTTCTATCGTTGTGTTTTCAAATTTATAGTCTAATAAAGATAAAATATAGTCTATTAAATTCCTATAAGTACTATTTTAATTATAATTTATTCATTTTTAAAACTATCCTAGGGATTTTTATAAATTTAAGTTAAATTTTAGATTCTTTTGGTGGAATATTTTAGGGATTTAGATATTTTTTGTATTGGGAATCATATTTAAGTTAACTATAGGGGTTAATGTTGGTTTTTATTATTATTGAGTTATATGATTTAATTATTTAAATTCAATTTGTTTTATCACGAACTATGGTTAGACTATTTATTAGATTGTTTTAACCCAAAAGGAAATAATTATACAATGATGTGAATCATTATATTATTATAAGTAAATCTAGAATATTGCTTTATATATGAAGTTTTTTTCTTCAAGAATTCACTATTGTACTTGTAACACTTATCAATCATGTTTTGTTAGAATTCATTATTATTATTTATATAATAATTAATGATAAAATATTATTTCAAATAAATAAATATTTAGATTTCAAATGTTTAAGAATTTTAAAACCTTTATTATGTACAAATATTTATAGAATCCTTTGGTAAATGTCCTGAAATAATTATATAAGTTATAATGTAAATATTTTTGGATAATATTGATTTTATAAAACATGGTTTCCATTGATAATTTTTTACATAATAATTTAGTTCTTTAAGAAAACTTTAGTGGTATAAGCCTTAGTTTCACCAATTTTGATTAACTTTTGATTATAACTTATTTCTTTATTAAGAATTATTCCTTAGTTAATTTATCATGTATTGATTAGTTATCCATATATTTAAAATACAATTTAAATGAATTAAAAAACATCTAACCACACTTTATCTTAATTAAGAGGTTTCATCATGGGTAAAGTAATGGAAGGGTTTCATAAAGTGGGATAGAATGGATTAATTATTTAGTCTTGATGGATCTTCCCCAAATTAAATACATCTTAAATTGAAATATAACATCATGTAAAATCTATTTTCCTTGTGTTTGAATAACTTAAGTAATGTTAACCTTAAATAAAATCCTTTCATGACTAAATGTTATCCTCAATTATGTTTTCAAATAAGAATTGATCTCTGGATAAGAAACACACATTTTTATGCTATTATTCCTTACTTGTTATTTATTCCAATATATTCACCTTATTTGGATTTCTGTGAGTATTCCTTGGATTTTTATTATTATATTACTTGTTATTTTTTTTATGTATAGTAGTATTCTATAATGGTCACTTTTATCATGAATTTTATTAAATTTTCTTTCTTATTAGTGTTCTTTAATTACCACTACACTATACTTTTAATTTTTCTTTGAGTAAATGTTTTCCATCATAAATAAAAGTGTATTTAATTAGATTAATGACATATCCAAAACATGTAATTTTTAAAAACAATTGTTTCATAAAGAAATATGTATTCAATTGGATTGTTTAATAGTTGTTTCTTATTCCATGTCCTATACTTTTTTTATTTGTTGGCATCACTTATAGAATATGTTCTTTCTTTTATTCTATGTTTTTCTATCTATTATCATGATTCGATGCATTTAATATTAAAATTGGTTGTGATTAATTTTTTAATTATGGTTTACATTGTTTATTGGAACATAAATTTTTTTTCCTATAATAGAATGGTTAGAAGTTGGATGTATCATACCGATTAGATTTCAACCAAGTTTCAAAATAATTTGGATATTTTTTTAGATTTCTCATTTAACAATGCTTTAGATGGAGGTCGTATGCAGTTTCCATGTAATAATTTTGTTAGAAGGCCATGGTTAAGCTAGTAATGAATTATCTACCATATAACAAAAGCTATATTTCAAATAAACTATTGTGTTTGGTATCACAATGGATAAATGAGACAGTATTCTACTTTTCATGAATGGAAGGAAATAAATGGTATAGATAATTTAGTATTTTATCAGTTTTTATTTGTAAATCGTCATGAGATAGATATTATTTCATTTCAATAAGATAATGATATCAATACACATGAGTAAAATAATGAATATGATGATGTTGAGAGAGTGAAAAAATTAATGGATGATGCTAGAACTCTTGTATATTATGAATGTACTAAAATGATAAAGTTGGAATTTTTAATGGGTTATATCATGGAAAAACTATGCATGGAATTTATAATATCTCTATTGATTATATTATTACCTTTTTAAGGACTTTCTTCCTGATGGTGTAGATATTCCCTCAAATCATTATAAGTCATGGAATTTAATTAAGTAGCTCAAATTTTCTACTAATAAAATTCATGCTTGTCTGAAAGATTGCAGTTTATTTTGGGAGGAAACAATAGGACTTAATGATAGTAAAGAATGTGGTACATCTCAATGGAAGAAAAATATAGATGGAACACCATTTATTGTGCCATATAAAATCATGTGTCAATTTACATTGATTCCCAGTCTTCAAAATATATTCATGTCTATAGAAATCTCAACCAATATGTGATGGTATGATACTGAGAGAATTAAAGGTAATGATGAGTTGGTTTATCCTGTATATGGATTATCAAGGTGGGAATTTGATTCATAACATCCTAATTTTTCAGTTGAGGTATGTGATGTCAGGTTAGGTCCATCATTTGATGGTTTTTATCCTTTTGTTCAAATGATTACTGCTCACTGCATGTGAACTATTTTTATTCACATTTATAATATTCCTCTATGGATGTGTATGAAAAAACCTTTAACTTTATTGAGTATACTAATATCTGGACCTTATGACCCTGTCAATGATATAGACATCTACCTATAACCTTTAATAAGATATTTTAAGCAACTTTGGAATATGGGTGTGCTCATATTTGATGCTTATTCAAAAAAAATATTTCATACGTTTGTTGCCCTTCTATTGACTATAAATTATTCCCATACTTATGTAATGATTTCTGGTTTGATAACAAAGGGAAAACTATAATGTCCTATTTTTATGAATAATACATGATCAAGAAGTATTAAATATCATCTTAGTTTTAATTTCATGGGAAATAAACTATTATTTCCAATGGATCGTCAATATAGAAAGAATATTTAGAGATTTGATAATAATGTAGACACTGAACATCCACCAAAACATATGATAGGAACTGATGTTCTTAATTAATTGAAAACTTTTAGTTTTTCATTATGGAAAGGTCAGACAAAATCAAAAAAGAGGAAGAATGTTGACACTGAAGCCACTTAAAATAAGAGAAATAAAAGTATCTTTTTTGAGATTTCATATCAATATACCAATTTGTTACGTCATTTTTTAGACATATTACACATTGAGAAAAATATGTGTAAAATTTTTCTTTTAATTATTCTAAATATCAAGACGAAGACCAAAGATAACTTCTAATCTCACCAGGACTTATTGGATTAGGGTATTCGACCAGAACTACATCCTATGTGTATCGATGAAAACAAATGGAAAGTTCCTTGTGATTATTATTTGATGACACCTTTGGAGAAAAATAAATTTCTAGAATCATTGAATAATATCAATATTCATGGTGGCTATTCAAACAAAATATCTAAATGATTCAATAAAAGGGAGTTCAAACTAAAATCCATAAAAACTCATGATTATCACATCTTTCTTCATGAATTGATTCCAATATAAATCTATAATTTACTATCTAATAATTTAAGGGTGATGGTGATTCACTTGTACCAATTTTTTAGAGACCTTTGTGTTAAAATTTTATCCTAGTATTTCTTTATAAAAATGCATCAAGAGGCACCGTTAATTTTGTGTGAGTTGGAAAAATATTCCTCTATCATTTTTCACTTGCATGCTACATTTAACAGTTCATATTCCTAATGAAAAACTTCTTGGGGGACCTATTTATCTTTAGTGGATGTATCCTAATGAAATAAATATGTGCACATTAAAATATTATGTTTGAAACAAGAATCATCCTAAAGGTTCCATTTTGAGAATTTATCTGGCTCAAAAATGTATAGATTTTTGTTCAATGTATTTTTTTGATGTGATCACAAGACATAACTGGACAATGAGAAATTAATATGAGCATTATATGGAAATTGAGCCCTCATTTCTATCTCTTCCTCGAATAGGATTAATTCATGGGTCATATACATTGGTGACATTGAGCCATAAAGTGAGGGATATGTTACATCACACAATCTTGTTTAACTTTGGTTTGTTCTATGACTATATCAAGTAAGTAATTTGAATATTTATATGTCATCTCATATAATTTAATTTCACATATATCTTAAACTTTTATTATCATTTTATGTAGATAACATAAACAAATTATAAGTAGAGTTCATCGAACGTTATCTTTGATAAGGAGAGAGGATTTTCATAACAAAGATTTTACTTGGTTGAAATCAAAGATATGACCATTACTTTAATTAAATTAAAATATAAATATTCAATTAATTTTATTATTCATATATATTTTAGGTATTGATTTTACCTGTTTACTTTGTCAATTAATAATTAAGAGTGTTGGATTTTGGTCCCAACTCTTTGGTTCGTGAATGTAAATATTTAATAATTAATGGGTATAAATTTTTTACAACTAATCGAGTGGTGAAAATAAGAACACAATGTGATGGATTTATGTTAAATGCTACAATATACTATTATCATAATGCATCAGAAAGTAGGCCTTGATATGAAAATTTGTCTTATTATGCACTTGTTGAGAAAATATTGTTATTTAATTACTACTCTCGTTTTAGAGTTACTATGATGAAATGTAAATGGTTTGATTTAATTATGTTTTGTGGTTCATTTATTGATGATTTTGGATTCATAGTTATTAACATGGCTTGATTCTTGGCTATAGATGAACCATATATTTTTGCATCAATGGTAAAACAAGTGTTTTATGTGAAATATCATTTGAGACATGATTACGTTGTCATTATTGAAGTGATCCCAAGACATATTAATCATGATGGTTGGGTTGAAATTGACACCATTTATTCCCCCATTGGTGTTGAAAAAAATATTGAATTTTATTAATCGAATTTTCTGATTGTGATAGTTGATGTTGAACCTGAAGTAGTGGTGGGTAATATGTAGAAGAATCTATATATATTCATAGTTCATTCATTTTACCTAGATGTGGGTTTATCATGTTGATACTATTGTAATTACTTTAATTTAGTTTCATTTTGGAATGATATGTTTGTTTTAGTATTGTTTTTTTCTTTTCATTTAATTATATTTATTTTAATTCCAAAAACCAAGTTTAAAACGGGTTTTAAAAAAATTTATAACTTGGTTTTAAATTATAGTTGCTAAAACATGTTATGACATTTTTTATGAATTTTTTGACTTCTATGTTGTATGTATAATTTTTTTAAAAAAATTAAATAAAATTTACATTTTATTATTATGAGGGTTAAGAAAAATATTGAAGAAGTTCTAAGGAAGTGATTATTTGATAATGATCGGCTGATGTGAAAACTTAGGTTTCCTCCTCTGGTTCCCTTAGTGAGTATAAAAATTATAATATTTTTCTTCTTCGTTAAATTTAATGTCATGTTCTTATTCTTTATCAAATTTTTTTAGGGATATACAATTGAACCAAAGTTAACTTCTAATTATCCTACTAGTATGGTTCTGAGCGGGGGTGCTCCTAGAGCTAGAAAAAGTACTCTTCATACTCATTCACACTATGACCCTCTAGTGGACACCCTATCTACCACACCTTTACATCCTCCACTTGATCCTCTAAGGATGTTCCCACCCATGCCTCCATAATCAAGTCATTTAGCCTCTTCTTCCCATACTATGTCTACGCCGCCTCTAGGGATGTTCCCACATTTACCATATCCATATCCTATAATGTATCCCCAACCCTACTACCCATATATATTCATTTCTACACCACCACTATTTCCTACTATTTATCTAGGATCTGGTGATTTTGTTCCTTAAGATTCCTCTCTAGTGTATGTAGATCACCCAGTGCATGCATTGGAATAGGCCCGTCCTTCAGAGGCTATTGATTTAGGACAGTCCATGGATTCATTATAGCCTAATGAGCATCATGTATTAGAATTTTTTTTATAAGTGTGTTAAATTATATCACATCATTTTTCATGTTCTATCGTGACTTAGTTCTTATTTTTTTCCTTTGATCTTATTTAGTGGGATTTTCTAGTAGGTGACGTGGGTGCACCAATATAGGTGAAGCCTCGAATCGCCAAACAAAAATAATGGTGGATTACAATGAATACAATCATATGATAGGTAAAAATTTTAGGTAGTGTAGAAGTTTCATGGGAAATTTTTCCAAGTACAATGATATCATTCTAATGTCACCAGTCTTATGGAGTCATATCAGTAATGAAATCAAGGAGAAATCATGGGTGGAGATATGGGTAAGAAATTTTGTTAAATTTATATCTATATTATGTTATAAGTATATGAATTAATATTTTCATTACATCATCAGTTTATATTTTCCAATAGTGAATCTACTAAGGTCGCACAGTTGATAGATCTTGGGGAATTCTGGCGATCATATAAGCACGAGTTATATGTTGGTTGGAATAGTATATTTGATTCTAATTTAAAGGGTGTACTAATATTCCCCGACTTTACAACCACACAATATCAAGAAATGATCACATATTTGAGGAGTTATGAGTTTAATATATTTCTAATATTTAATGGTTTTCATAGAAAATTTAATTCTTATTAATTGTATTGATTTTTTATATTTAGGATGCATCAGGAAAAACAAAAAGAGAAAAGATTCAATGACGCATTTTCACACTTTTGGGCGCACTAGAATGCCTGAGCATGAGAGGAATTATGTACTTTAATATTAATAGATATAATATCTATATTTATATTGTTAATTAGTTATATTTACATTCTGAAATTTAAGTTTGGTTTTCATTAAACCCTTTAATATAAGGCTGGAAATTCCCTTTTCAAATATACAAATGGATAAATGTCCAAATGGCCAAATTTCCAAATAGCCTAATGGAAAAATATCAAAATGGTAAAATATCAAAATGGCCCCATAGAAAAATGGCCAAATCAAATGTCCAAATGGCCAATTGCCTAAATTCCTAAATTACCAAATAACCTAACCAAAAAATGAACCTAATGATCACCACAAAAATAAATATTTTTATTATTAAGATAGATAAATTTTAAGAAAAAGTGGGAAACTGGTCAAGAACATAATTATACATTAAACTGACATCATAGGTAGTAGTTGAATAACTAAGTTACAATTTAATCCTATTGGAAACCTTACCTATGAGAAGACTCCATTGAAGGGTGATTTCCTTCTAATGTGGATTATCATTTAGGATGTATTCAATATTGAGTACCATCTTGTCCCGGGTTTGAATGATCACTTCCATAGTAATCATCTTTCTGTTGAATCCACATGCCAATAATCAAAGTTTTGTAGGATCCAGTCACCCTTCTCCTTGTTAAAGTAGGCTCGGATACACATTTTAACCAACTTTTCAAAATTCTCTTGCGTAGCATTGACCTCTAGGTCATTCTCTAAAAAATATTTATTGCAACTAATTATAGATTCACACTCATCACACTCCATCATTTCCTTACCACTTGGGGGGTGGTGGGATCAATAGCATTGAATTTTGTAGACACTAAATCATTGGCATGTGATTCTCTTGCTTGAGTTTCAAACTCTTTAGAGGTGGCTGCCACCACATGTTTGTCAGGGAATTTTCACTTCCTCGTGGAATTGTTTCCTGCAGCATTAGAAGCCTTCTAAGGTAGCTTACCCTTGCTTGTAGATCTACTAATAGGATGACTAGGTAGGTTAGATTAATCCTTCCTACGTCATGGCCTTAGGGTATTCTTAATAAAACTATCAGAATCCATAATAGTGTTATTTCCCTTCCTTGAAGAGGATCTAAGATAATCCTCCAAAATGACAACTTCCTTGGACTCAGCAAGGGAGTCTGAAGAATAATCCATATCCAATTGAGAATCCTCCAATCCCATAGAGGGGTCCTCACCATGGGAAACCTTCACCTAATTTTCTTCCTCACTAGCATGAAACTCTTCTACACCTATCACTACAAACTGTTTTTGAGATTTATTATTCATTCCCCCAGATTTAACCTTCTCAACATAAGAAATTATAGCCTACGAGACCTGCACATGCATCTCTGAACCTCTTGGTTGTTCAAAGTCATCTCCCATGAATTGGAATTTCATTAAAGTTTCCTCTAAGACCAGAAATTTCCGGTCCTCACCAATGTATTCATCCTCACAGACTACCTCATTAGTCATAGTTCCATTGAATGTATTTGATCAAGCCGGCTGCATCACCAAATCTGCATCTAGTTGGACCTCCCTCGCTTCATGCCCAACCACTTTATCCTAAACCATTCCAAAATTCATGATGACCCCAGTACTCCCATTCTGAGAATTTCATATTAGAGAGGTGACATTTAACTGATAAACCACACTAATATATAAAGTCTTAGCAAGCACATCTCTAGACGCGCAGGCAACGCCCAAATCACATTTCAACCGATTAAAAATTCCATATACTTTTTTTAAGATAAGAAACATTTTATGGCTACTGAGGAACTATGAATACATCACGTTAGAGCCCAGAATCGGAAGAGGCTAGTCGGTCATCCCCTAAAAGTCATCGACCTTCATCAGTATCAGGACATTCCACATCTAGTGGACATCCACAGTCAAGGGGAACCCCAGCAGAACCCAGGGGAAATTTAGTGGCACTAGCACCGAATGTATTCCCCACTTTTAGTTCCAAGCCTCCTTTATGGCATGAATGGGAAAGGTTCCCATGGTAAAATCATAGTGAATAGAAATTCATCCAGGACTCAAACACTACATTTACCTTCCACTAAAACTCCTCTTCTACTGATATCCAAATCCATTCGATTGGATGTTATAAAACATCAACTTCAACACAAATACATGAAGAGATCAGGTGACAAATAGAACTAGTTCTCGAATCTAAATAAATACGGTGACTGACCAAGTTCCCAAGAATTTGGATAACAGAAGGGTTTTAAAATAGAATAGGGGCTCGTGAAATCTTACCCACATAGCCGTTTTCGGGGTATCCCTCTTCATATAAATATCAAAAGATCATCTTAACATATGGAAGTGGAATTCATTGTAATATCAAGGATCCCCAGACCATGCGGTGATCAGATCTTCCAAATATTAGAAGAGAATCATGATATTTTTCTTGTCAAGGAGTCTGACGGTCACCCATTCCTAAAGCCCCCAAGATCCAAAAATAAATCTATCAAAGATTTTGACCAAAAGGCACCACGAACTGAACCGAGCAACCAAGGTTTGGTATAGGAGATCTAAGGCATCATTAAATTCTGAGGTCGAAAGATCGAGTTAAGGGAAGTCGTCATGAAGGTTTGGGGCCTTAGGGAAAATTTAAATTTTAGGGAATTGAGGAATGAAATCGGGATTAGAAAATGGGAAAAAATTACCAAATAACCTAACCAAAAAAATTAACCTAATGAAAAAATTATCAAAATTACCAAGTGACCAAATAATCAAATGGACAAATGGATAAATGGGAAAATGGCTATATGGCCAAACAACCAAATGTCCAAATGGCCAAATAGCCAAATGTCTAATTGGATGATTAGCCAAATTACCAAATAGTATTACCCAAAAAATAAAAATAATGACCAAATGATCAAAATTACCAAGTGACCAAATAACCAAATGACCAAATGTCCAAATTAATAATTGGCCAATTGTCCAAATTGCCAAATACACAAATTACTAAACAAATCAACCAAAAATGAACCTAATGACAAAATAATCAAAATTACTAACTAATCGAATAACTTAATGACCAAGTGATAAAAATTACTAAGTGGTTGAATAACCAAATGGAGAAATGGACAAAAGGACAATTCTACAAATAGAAAATTTTCCAAATGGGTAAATGGCCAATTCTCCAAATGGCCAAACATCCAAATAATGTAACAAAGATAGAATTATACTAAAATAAACATACAAGTGTAATCCATATCATACCCATTTTTATCATGATAAATAGTATATATTGGTTATTTTATTCCACTATTATTAAATTTTTGATTAATGTATATTTAGATCCTTCTTCGGTTTATTGATTTATTCAATAGCTACAATTTTAAGTAAATATAGGTTTATCAGTTTCATATTATTAAACAATGTATTATTATACTGATCAATGTCATTTTGAAGAAAGTTGTATTGGGCATCAAAGTTCATGTTCCTAAAGAAAAATTATTGTTCTCAATTAGAAATAATAAGGATGGAAGTGTTGTAAATGCACAGACACAAGAAAATATTATAAGTTTATTTAGTGATATTTCAAATTTTGATATGTAATTTATAATTAAATATCTTGTTTATATTTTTAATAGTGTTCCCTATAGGCACACGATGAGAAAGAAGATGACAAATTTAGGCCAAATGATCATTTGATATGGGTATTAGGTGATGAGCACTAGAGGAGAGTTTGATGTCAACCTGGAAAAAAACCATCCCCACTTGGTATTGTACCTCATTGAGCACCTCTCAAACCTCTCACACAATTGAGTTGTAAAATTATTATATAAAAGTAGTTGAGGCCAAAAAAATAGCTACACAGGAGTGTGAAAGAGGAAAACAGGTCACCAAACACTTCCTGGATTCGGTGTAATTTATATGTCCATCACTTCCATCAGAGGTTTCTACTATTTTTTATTCATGTATGGAATCAATTCTCTATTTATATTATGACCCAAGTGATGTCAATGAGGGTCACAGTGGTGGTCGAGCTGATGGTACTGGTGGTGGTAGGGGCGACAATGGTGGTGATGGTGGTGATGATGATGATGGTGCTCCAGACACGAATTTTGGGGATGGTTATGATGAAAATGATGGGGATGAGGTAGATATTGATCCCCTCTATTTTTAAGTTTAAATAGAGACATGCATGGATGGTTAAAACTAATTGATGATGTGAGTTGTATATATATGTTACATTTTTATCAATGGTTTGAAAACTATTTATAACTTGATGGTTTAATTCTAAATATATAATAAGTGTACTAAGTCAAATGTGTACTATGTTTTTTAATTTATTTACAGGTTCTGTGAGAGGTGCTGGATGGCACTCCTATTATCCAATGGGGCTATTCCTCTATACCCATGATTTAAAAAACTGTGGGTATATATGATTTCTAGAAAACCACCTATACCCAAGGTTCATGAAACCATGGGTATATCTTATTCCTAGTTTCAATTTAATTATAGGTATTAATAAATAATCATAGCCTATACCCATGGATTCTATAGAAACCGTTGGAATAAACCTATCCCCACTGATTAACCACCCATAGTTTTATGAACTGTGGGTATAGCCTATACCCACAATTTTATAAGATATACCCACGAGTCTAAACCATGGGTATATGGAATTTTATAGTAGTTAATTTCCAATATAATAATAAAAATTAAGGTACCCCACTTCCACTCCCCCGCTAGTTTTCCACTCTCAGCCTAATGTTCCATGTCCTCAGCTATCTATCTTCAAATATAATGCATACATCAAAGGAAATTGTATAATATCCCATGAAAAATATATCACATAATCTCATAATCAACATCTATACCTCCATATAGCAACCAAATTTTTTTAGGATCCACTATAACCCATACATAGTGTATTATACCTTAATCCTTCACAAACTATACACAAAATAACTATAATAATACTTATCATACAATATCTATAGATACATGTTTATGAATTAACCACAAACCATTATAGACCTATACAAACATATATGGTAAAAATAACATTTTTATATAACATCGTGTAATAATACTCTCAGGAGAAGAGAGTGGGGAGAGGGGGTAGTCATCTATCTAACCTCACTAACCAAGATATTGGGGAAACACCCCCATGTTCCACTGGGTTTTAGTCTCCCTCCCAACATGGGTGTGGTAGAATATGAAATAACATAACATACATAAATATATATATCTCACAACCACACTAAGGGAAACTACATCACCTTCACCTTAACTACATCTATTGTCACTCAAAAACCTAGTTACCACTGTTAAGGATTAGATATCTTAAAATAACGCGATCATTCAAAGATACTTTTCATTAATTATTAAGATTAAAATTTTATTTTACATAATTATCAAACAAGATCCATGACCTTCGAGTATAATCCAACCTCTTATAAGGTTCTTTAAGAATTATCATCATTTCATCATTCTTTCAAACCACTAACCCCATGGATTAAATTATTTAACATTACCATTCCATAATTATAAGTACTCTAGGAATCATCTTAAGTGACCATAAAATATGCATAAACCATGCACATAAAGTTGTTTCAATAAGTTGATAAAGGAAAAATAGAAACAATAATATTATCCATCCAACATTTAAAGAAGATTCATTAATAAGAAATTATCATAGTTTTCAGTATAATAAAAAAATGGGAAATCTTATCTTCAACCTAATATATTAGTCCTAGTGACATTCTCGACACCAATAGTCATATCACCATCCATCCTTCCCTCATAGGCACCAAATACTACCACATACCTAGGAATCCTCACCCATTTACCATCAAACCATCACCCATCCTAGGCTCACATCATGTTGTATAACAAGGCACCTTATCCAGAGAAAATACACAAGTTGGAATGAAGATGAAAATAGTTAATAAGAATTATAGGCCTTATAACCAAGGAATCCATCCTTCATAAGAAACTAGGATCACTTCACTTCAAAAAATTATCTTTAAAAAATAATTGATTTGTTACCATCTTGAATTAACTGATTCATTTAATAATATGTCACAACTGCAGGAAACCTAAGGCATCAACAATAATCAACTAAGTTATTTAAAAATGCTTCAAGTATCACTTTTATTTAGATAAATTATATAGAATAAAATTTATAATAAGAATTATTCTTTATTATTAAGATAATAAGAATTTCCAAATTTATGTTCTTTATCCATTTCCAAGAATAAAAAACATGATAAACCATATCATAAATAAAAGATAGAACACTATCTAGAAAATAAAGTGGAAAAAAATTTTCACAGAATAAACACATGTGATCACTAAAACTAAAACCAATTATTTCTTTATTTATAGTTTAATCTTCATTTAGGTTAATTTCATCATCATCCAATGAGATAATGCATGATAACTTCACAATTTCACTTTAAACAAGGAGAATAAATGAATCTTATACCTTGATTTAGAAGTTCAATGTTCTTAGAAAAAGAACATATGATCGAGGATAAATCACCACTGAAATTGAAGGAATATTCTATAGAACCTATCACCATCATGCCTCTTTCAACCATATTAAGAACTTTATCCAAAATAGAGTGAAGCAGGGTAAAAAATGAAAGATGAGAAGAAAGGGGGATTACCTTGATCCAAAAGCTTCGATTCAGATGAATCAAAGTTTAGGATCTCAAGATACGCGATTAGAGGGAGGTAAAAGTTCAAGGAGATGATTAGGTTTAATGTAGATTATTAATAAATGGACTTAAGAGATTATGATGTTAAGGAATTTAAATCCCCAAGAAACCCATGCCATTAAAAATCAGATCATGGAATTTTGACATTCATGAGGACTTGAACCATGGTGTGGTGTAAAAACAAAACATATTTTGACCCACCATGCCTAAAACCATGTAATTGTGACCTCTGCACTATCTATTTCCAATAGAAGGTCTCACAAAGTGCCAACCCCAGCTGGCCTTCCTCAAAAGAGTCCCCCAATCCATTTTCCCCATCCCTATTTATCACAGGAGGAACTCCAAAATTAAATTTCCAAATAAAATGGTTATACAAGATATTGAATTCATCTTAGAACATCTTAACACTAAAATAGTCAGTACCAATCCCTCCACTAAGAATTTACAAGTATCCTATTTCCCACAAAATGAACATCAAACCGAAATACCCTTCTAAATAGATTTTTAAATTGTTTCACTAGTCGTGGTGCACCCAACACCATACACCCAGGATCTAAAATAGTTAAAACTTCACTCACACCTCTATAACTCCTCCAACACTTGGAAAAACAAGGGTATTGATTCTATAAATCCAATCCCTTACATTGGATACCTCTCAAATAGTTCTCACCCTTAATAATTAAAACCAAGCCTGGATATGAGGGAAAAAATGGGTCTTCTAAATGACCACCTTACAATATACCTCTCAAGAATCTTGCCTCCAAATAGCACAATCGTAACACTTAAGGAAACAAGTATTAAAACTGTGAAACACTCTCCTGGGGGATATACCTCTCAAATAGGCACATGGCCATAAAAAGTCATTGAGTAAAACAGAATTATCTCATAATCTTGATAAAGGTTAACATCACCAAAACAATGATAAAAAAGAAGCATAAAGTATCAAACAACTCAGTATAATAAGTGTGCATATATAACTCATGTTCTTAGGTTCTCTCCTCTATGACACCATGTCTCCAGAAGACACAAACTAAGGGAATATAATTATCATTAAACACCTTCTATCAATAGTCCTAGATCTATAAAAGCTTCTCCTCAAAGGTCACATCATCATCAACATTGATCTTACCCTAATTAATGATTTTAGAATAATTAATAAGAAATATAAAAATATAAAAAACATTAAATAAATCATGGATCTAAATCATCTGTGGGGTAATTTTTATGCGATGTGCAAAGGATCCAACATGTGATAATACCTCAAAAGTCCCAACAAACCATGGGGAAATCTTACTCCCATGACCAAACCTTTACTACCCATGATGAGGATTAACTTTCAACAATACATGATCTCCAATGTAGAACTATATAGGTCTCCTCTAATGGTCAATATAGGACTTATAATGATCTTATGTCGCCTTTATTCTTTCAATAATCACCTAGAACCATCTCTGGTGTGATTTTCACTAGTTCCGGCCTGAGACTTGCTGACTCTTTGACCTTGGTCTAGAACAATGGAAAATAGAAAGGTTATCCATACAAATATTCAAATGGAACCACACTAATGGTGGAGTGAAAACTATTATTGTACTAAAACTTGACTAAAGGTAGGTGTCTCTCCCACAAACCTCCAAAATCTAGGATACCTCCACGCAACATGTCATTAAGAGTCTGAATAGTTCACTCTATCTGACCATCTATCTATATATGAAAAGTAGTTTTAAGGAATAACTAAGAGAAAAAATAATATTTAATACCTCTCCATGCCCTATAGGTGAAACAAGGATCAAGATCAAAGATGATCATCGTTAGGACTCCGTAAATCCTCACTACCTCCTCTAGATATTTCCTCAATAAAACCTCCACCGATCTCATCTCCATGGTCGGTAAAAAGTGAGATGAATTTTCTAAATAGTCCATTATTACCCATATAGAATCATATCCTACTTGATTACAAGGTAGAACAGTGAATAATTTGATATAAATTCCCTCCCACATTCACTAATGAAAATCTAATGGATGGAGAAACCACTAAGAGCATGGTGTTCATCCTTCACCCTCTGGAAAACTAAAATTCAGGACATAGACTCTATAATTGAACACTTAAACCCAAACCACTAAAACTAACCTATTAGAGCATGGTATATCTTTTTCATGTTAGGACGTACTTCCAAAGGTGACTTGTGGAAATCAAAGATAATCACCTCATATATTTCTAAAGGAATTAAAATCATCCCCTTAAACAACACCCAATGTCGATCATCCTCATATAATTCAGTAAGGGTATCACTTAAGACAACTTAATCTCACTAGACTTCCACCTCAAAATATCCCATCTAGGACTCCTCCACCTACTACACTAATGATAACTATATCATCATATAGTAAAGTCATCCCCCTCCACCAACCTAACCCATATCAAGATGAGACATTGAGATCTCTTCCATTACTCTCTAATAATATCTATATTAACCCACAACATCACTATGTGACTTCTCGGTTAGCACGTCAACTAAAACAATAATATTTCTTGGTCTATAAGAAATATTGAATTCACAGTCAAATAAGAATTTAATCCAACATCATTTTCTAAATTTCAAGTCACACAGGGAGAACACACACCTTAGGCTCTTATGATTGGTGGAAACTACAAAGAGTTCATCGATAAGGTAGTATCTCCACAACATCAAGGAAAACAAAACTATATCTATCTTGAGATAGTGGATTGAATAATTATTCCATGGGTTCATAACTATTGATACATATAAGAAATTAACACTATCTACTACATTATAACACTACCCAATACATGATGAAAATTTTCATATAAGACCTCAAAATAAACTCCCACTTCGGGAAAATAAAGAATCGATATACTGACCAACTTCTCTTTGGGGTACTCAAAAGAAACTTGGAACTAATTAGTCCATAATAATACATGATCCTTATTGTTCAATATTTTTAGAGGAGTCATATCCAATAGAATCTAAGTATTAACCTCCTATAATATCCTTCTATAGTAACTAAACTTTGCACCTTTACAATATTCTTGGGGGATGCATAAGAAAGGACAACCTCGATCATCAATGGATCCACAGCTACTTCATGATGGTACATTACATTCCCCAATAAATGAACTTCACAAACCCAAAAATTACACTTCTATAGATTAATGAATAGTTGTTGATGCTAAAGAACTCCAAAAAAGGTATATATATGCTTTGTGTGATTCTCCTCAGATGCGGAGTATGCAAGTATATTGCTGATAAACACAACCATGAATCAATCCAAAAAAATCTCATAACACTAAATTAATTAATCTCATAAATACAATTAGGTAATTAATCACACTAAATGGAATTAAAACAAACTCATAATTCCCATAATGGCATCGTAAAGTAGTCTTTGGTATATCTTCATCCTTTACCCACATCTGATGATATCTCGACCATAGATTAATCTTTGAAAACTAACAAGATCCCTTTAGTTGATTGAATAAATAATCAATACATGAAAGAGGGTAGTTATTATTCACTATCACTTGATTAAATTTATGATAATAAATACATATATATAGACTTATAATGGCCTTCTTCATGAAAAAAATTTGAGAACCCCAAGGTGGAATGCTCGACCAAATAAAACTTCTCTATAAGGGATCATCAACTTGAATCCACAGATCCTAAAAATCAGAAGGTTTCACCCTATATAGATACATCGAGATCATAGAAAGGTCTGTTTTTTTATTTCGCTCAAACTTGATCTCCCATCGAGGGGGTAGTGCCACAACCTCTTTAGAAAAAATGTCTGGGTATTCTTCCACAACCTGGGGAAACACTGCCTAATGTAACTCCGATGAACTAAGAATCAACTTATATGTCAAGTAAGGTAAGTAATAGATAGGCCTCTGACCCATATAAGGATATATCTTTATAATAAACATAGAATATTCTTTTTCATCATCATATAACATAACCCAAATCCTGAATAATCTGTGATATCCTACATTGAATACATCTAGTTCATGCTAAGGATGATATCATATAGATGTATCCACAAACATAAGAAGTATACCTAAGAACAGTGATACCATAACACTATCTCATAGACTCTACACACTTCACATAAACTAAATCAACCTCTAGATGGTTTCCTAAACACCAAGGTAATTGGAAGCCTCTCTACCTCATGTCCCAAATCATGGACTAGGGAAAGTGAAATGAATAATTTCGTAACCCCTGAATCAAATAAGGTATACACCCAAGTAGAAAACAAGCATAGTGTACCGTGAATTATGTTTATCTCTCCTCATACAGGTAACTCTAGAGAATTCATCTAACCATGAACTTCTCTACAACCACTCTGACCATGATGATTATTGGTCAAAGATTATGGAAAGAGGGGGATGAATTTTTTTTAAAAAAATTAATGTATGAATAAAAGGTTAATTTCAAAATTAAATGATTTTTAAATAATAAATATATAAATCAAATACATGATAGTTGATAAATTTGATTCATTTTTTTTAAGATAATATCAAAGTAAATATTAGAAATGATCAAACTAAATTTATGAAAGTATGTTAGTCAGTGTTAAATGATGTAATGTAGAAAAGTAAATAGAGGGAAAACACATGTGATAAAGAGTTATTCTAAAGCTTTATGTGAGTCCCTATGTCTCCACCACTAAGCTCAATATGTCTATTATATTAATCCCTTAGTCTCAATAGTGACTAAAACCCTTTGCATCATAATTTTTTCTTGTGAGTTCCCTCTTGATATTTTTCAGTTTCCAAGTAACCAATACCTCACTTTTTTTGAGTAATATTAATTAGATAAAGGTGGTTGAGAATAGAGATATTTCCTTTAGTCAAAATCATTACATGTTGCTAAAAATTATCTTATATGGAAGGATGTAAAATAGAGGATAAAGGGATTTGAGAGAGAAGATTAGAGATCCTTGAGAAAATCATAACTTTGAAGTTGGTTATTATGAGAATTAGAGATAAATAGAGATTCTTCATCAATTTATCTTTTGATAGCATGTTGTTGGAAACTGGTGTGAAAGGTAATCTTCCAACAAGCAAAGGGTAACCTTTTATATCCTCTAAAAGGCTTGAGAAACTTTTGGAATTATCTATGTGTCATGAATATAAGGTAGATAGAATTTATGGTTTTTAATACCTTAATAAATATGCCTTATGAGAAGTAATTGTGATACAATAAGATACCTTGTATACTTCACCAAGTAACTGGTGGTATTCCTAGAGACAAGCTGTTTTTGGATGATCATCAGTAGACAGTCGCTACTATCCAGTGGCTGGATAGTGGCCTTCAAGAAGAATCCATCTTTGATAAATGAGCCATTGACTAGCTGGTTCTCTTCCATTAGGTAGTTGATGGTCCTTATGGACACCTAGTAATCTACCACTCTAGAATTGGGTAGTTAGTTTCCTGCACTAGCTATCTGGTGTGGCCTGCACAAAAATATCTTCAGAAGGACCTGCCTCTGTTTCACTCAAATGCATTATATGGTTCTTATAATTCAATTATAAGGATATAAAGGATGAAAATATATATATAGATAGATAGATAAGCCTTCATTAATGATTCAAAGGATCTTAAATAATTCATGTAATTCACCTCTTTTAGTATGATAAAAATATGAAAACTCACTTAAATAAAAATGTTATAAATATAAGTGAGTGTTTATGATCATGAAAACACCATGAGAGAGAGGTAAAATAATCTCCCACATTTTTTATGATCATAAAAACTTAACTTAAAAATATAAATTTATAATAAATCAATAATGAAATATATAGAAAGTAAATTCAAGATATAAATAGATATTCATTTAGTACCTGAAGTAAACTTTATAAAGTATGCTTTTAACAAATATGAAGGAATCTCACGATGGGGGAAGATCGCATCGAGGGAAGCTCACGACGGAGGAAGCTCGTGAAGCCTCTCCTTCCCCCTGAGGGAGACGACATCTGCACCGGCCCATCCCCCATTCGCGGGGGAGGGACCTTCGTCGGCCTCCAAGGGAACGTCATTTCCCTTTTCCCCCCTTTCCAAACCCGAATTGCTTCCTTCATTTCTGGAATGTTATATACATCCTAAGGTTCCCAATTTGTATAAGGGAAACCCTAATATCCCATTGTCACTTGCGGAATTCTACGAAGCTTCGTTGTTTCATAACCGGACTCTGATTGCTCGCTTTTCACGGAGAAGGCCATCGGTGGATTCATTCGACAGATGCGTCTTCGGTTCGTGGGGTCTCCAGGAAAGGGTTACTGTTGGTCTACTTGACAAAAATAACTTAATGGTACGCTTCTTGTTAGAGGAAGACATGATCAAGTCCTGGTCGTACATGCCTCACAGCTGCAATGGTGCCAGATTCTACCTTCTCAGATGGACTTATGATTTTCATATGAATCGGGACTCTCCGTCGGTAGTGATTTGGGTTAGTTTTCCTAATCTTCTTCTCCCTTTCCAGAATCCATCGATCATCAGAATGGTGGGTAATCTTGTTGGAAGGTTCATGTGTACTGATAGTCATACCAAGTATTTGTTCCACCCGGCTAACCCAAGGGTGTGTGTTGAGGTCGATGTATCTCGACAGCCCCTGGATTTTTTTTGGATAACCATTGGAGAGGAGTATCGTTATAGGTAACAGGTTGTGTATGAGTCCTAGGTGGACTTCTGCTCTGATTTCAAGAGGCTAGGGCACTTGGCGGAGGACTTCAGGGGGATATCAAAGAGATATGGGGTGGTGGACAGTGGTGTGGATGGGTCCTTGTTCCAGGGGAGAAGGGGCGTGCGGTCTGTTGAGACAGTTGCGGTTGGCAATGCTGAAGTTCTGGATAGAGGACCACTGCCCGGTTTGGACGTAAAACAGAAGGATCTAGAATAGGGAGTTGATCCCTATAGTCATGGTAAGTAGCCAGGGTCCTCTTCTGTGGGTCCGCAGAAGAGTTGGGGGTTGGAAAACACTGGGATGAACACTAATGCAGGGGCAGGGCGGCCTTCTTCTTCACCCGCAAGCACAATCAGTGGTTCTACATCTTAGATCAAGGTGGCATTGGAAGTGTCCAATACAGAAGGAGATGGGGAGTTACACCAGGATGCATAGGCCCAAAACAAAAATGGAGCTTCCATTGATGAAGGTGATCTAGACTGGGCGAAGGCCTCATGTGGAGTGGGATTACGATTGGAAAAACCCATTTCTAATGTCCAGGTGTGCAACAATTTTTAGTGCCTTGAAGTGGATGACTCGGGAATGGATTTGGAGGAGGGAAGGTCTCAGGAGTGTGTTGTTAGAGAGGTCCCATACTCCCTTTTTTAGGTTGTGGCTTTAAAGGAGGTTCATGAGGGGAATCACCCTGAACCTCAGGATGCGGGCTCCAATGCAGATGCTCAACTGGTCAATGGGTTTAATGAGGCTGGCGAAGCGGGCCAGGAACTTGAAGGCGTCTCAATAAATCCCTCCTTGGAAGGGAGGAAGTACATTCATAAGGGGAGGAAGGATTACTCTTTATTACCCCTTCCTATGGAGACACGGTCAGTGAAGAAATTGAAAGGAAAACAGTTGGATAATCATGGAAAGGCAAGTGTTGCGGCTGAACAGCACCTGGATTTGATCATGAGTTCAGAAGAAGAAACAGTGGAGAAAGTTTTGTATCTTAATGAAACTGAAGAAGAAGCTGCTAAAATTATGGGGAGACCAATAAGGTTGAATCTTAATGAGGATAAATATTCTTTTATTGATAGGCAAGACTCGATATTAGTTTGAGCTTTCAACAACGAGAAGATCAATCTCGAGGAGTATATTCATACATGGGACAAGATGACCATGCGATTAGAGGACCTTATTGTAGATACACCTACCACTCAGGTCACATATTTTTCCTGGAAACTTTTTACGGAGCCAGACTCGGGAAATATCAAGTTAATTTTTAATGACCTTGGTTAAGTTAGTTTTTTTGGTTGGTTTGGCTGAGGTAAATTCATCTGCTTCTGGTTCTCCTTGTCGTTTGGTGTTTTTGCTTTGTGTGTTGTTTTTCTAGAAAATTACTTGGGTCTACTTCAGAAGAATATTAGAGCATGAATTCTTCACCAATTCTGTCCTTTTAGATTTGGATTCTTGAGAGGTTATGGCTTCGCCATCGGTTTTGTGCCCGTGCATTGCTGCACGGGACTGCTTACTAAAGGGTCCTTCTTGGTGAAGTTTTTTTTTGTCATGGAGCATTAGCTGGGAGGGGCAGATCATGTAGTGTGTTCTGTGTGAGTTGTTCTATTGCATGCATTTTGGACTTCTTGGTTACTCACTTTTCCCTTAAAAGTGTTTTTTATAATAAAAAAGTAATTTTTAGTCAACAACTATAAAGAGGAATTTTAAAATATTTTAAAATAAAACTACTCCCCCTTTGTCTTTTTAAGAAATTTATCACCCTTGATGATTATTAAAAATATAAAACCATCAAAAATATAAAAATAAAGAGAATAAAAATAAATATTTTGAAGGAAATACTCAAGGTAGGATATTTAAAAGGAAAAAATAGTTATGAAAAAATAAAGTTAAAGAGAGAAAATGATTTTAAAACACCTTTTGAATCTCCAAAACTCCTGAAATAATATAATTATTATAGATAGAGGGTAAAGGAAAGTTGAAGGAATAAAAATAATAAGATAAATAAGAAAATAAAGTATATAAAAAAAGAAAAATAAAATAAAACTTTATATAAATTTTCCATAATAGCACTTTTCCTCAAGGATTTACTTTACCTTCATTGATTAAATTTTTCATTTAAATAACATGAGGAATTAAAGTCAATTTGAAAGTGAAATAATACTTTGAAAAAATCCTTTTATTTTTATTTTATAAAGGTTAATTTAAAAATAGATTTAGCAGGAAAAGTATATAAAATATTTTTTACTCATCATTAATATTCTTTAAGAGTGATGAAAAAACATTTTTGTTTAAAAAGAGTATATATATAAATAATTTAATGAGTTTTGAAAATGAAATTTTAAAATAAAATTTGAAAATAAAAGGTGTAAAAGGAATCAAAAGTAATATATTTTTTAAAAAAGACCTAATATTATGAAAATATTTATTATTTTGAAAATTTTAAAATAATAGAAAACATTTTGAAAATATTTAATTAATTTATAAAAAAATATCTTTTATAAAGAAACTTGTATAATTAAAAGAGATAAGTATCCCCATTAAATGATAACATAAGTGGGATAAAGGGATCATATCCATGGTAAACTAAAATAATTGAATAATAAATTTAAGTATTAAAATGGTTTTTGAAATAAATAAAGATATTTATAGATCATATTAATAATTTCACAAGTGATTCATTATAAGTTCACCATTAATGAATTCAAAATGATTAAGTTAAAAAGGTTTAGTGAAAATATCAGTGAGTTGATATTATTTTGAGAAAAAATATAAAAATATATCACCTTTTTGGAAGTGATCTCTTAAGAAATTGTGACATAGGTCAATGTGTTTGGTGCGAGAGTGATAGGTTTTTTAGAGATATTGATGGAACCAGTATTATCACACTTGATAGAGATATGGTAAAATGTTATCCCAAATTCCAGGAGAGTGTGTTGCATCCTTATAATTTGAGTGCAACAACCCCTAGTGGCTATGTATTCTACTTCAGTAGTAGAAAGAGAAGTGAAATTCTTCTTCTTGCTACTCTATGAGACAAGGGATTCTCCTGGTATATGGAAGGTTCCACTAGTACTTTTTCTATCTAGTTTTCATACACCAAAATTAGTATTGGTTTAAGAATTTAATTCAAAATAGGTTCCTTTTAGATATAATAAACTATTATTTCTGGATCATTTTAAATAAGGAAAACTCTTTTTGACAGATTTGAAATGAGATTATTTGGTATTTTTTTAAAAATGAGCATATAGAACATTGAACATAATATTGGGTCGGTTTATAGTTAGGTAAAGTATTCTACCAATCATTCTTCTACAAATTTTATTGTTAACCATTTTATCGGCTTCATCTAATATCAACTTATAGGTTTTACTCATGGGAGTTCTAATATTCTTAATGTGGTCTATTCTGAGTCATTTTAAGATTTCATTAGTGTATTTTATTTGGTTTAAAAATATTCCATAATTTCTTTTAGAAATTTTAAAATCGATGAATAATTTGAGTTCACCCATAATGATCATCTCAAATTAATTTTTAATTAAATTAAAAAATTAAAAATAGAGGTTTTCATTGGTATATTTGAAAATCACATCATCAATATAAATTTGTACATGTAAAAATTAATTTGAGATGTGTTTTAAAAATAGTTTTTAATCATATTTTACCATTTTAAAACCATTTTAAATAATATAAGTTAAAGGAATTCATACCAAGCTCAAGGGGATTGTTTCAAACCATAAATAGGTATGGTAATATTGAAAATATAATTTGGAAAAAGATAATTTTCAAAACCATGTGGTTGTTCCAAAAAAACATTTTCGGAAATAAAATCATTCAAAAAAGTATTTTTTATATCTATGTTAGAGATTTTGAAATTAAGATGAGAAGTGAATTACAACAATATTTGAATAGATACTAGCTAATAAATAGGTGAAAAATTTTCACCATGGTTGATTTATTCTTCCTGGTTATAACCTTTTGAAACTAAATGGTCATTTTCTCTAGTAATATTACCAGATTCGTCTAGTTTATTTTGGAAAACCCATTTATATCCTATAAAGGTTTGATCACTGGATATTTACATGATATTCCATACATAATTTTGAGTTAATTTATTTAGTTCCTCTTACATGGAAATTATTCAATTTCTATCGTTAAGTTTTTGGGGTTCAAGGTGAGATACAAAGGAAAGATGTTCAACCTCATTTAAGATCAATCTATGAGTACAAGTTTCTACTTATAAATCAAAAATGAAATTTTAAAGGGGTGATCTCTATATTTTTTGAAATCTTTTGGAAGAGAATTTGAATGAGATTCTTGTTCTTATTCAACTTATTTATTTTTAAAAGTTTCATTTAAAACATTATTTTGAAAAACATTTTGAGTAAGAGGTTTTGGAAAACTTTCATAAAAAACAACAAGGATTCATTATTGTTGAGTTGAGAATTTCTTTTTACTTTTCTATTCCTTTATTTTTTTAAATCACAAACACTTTATTAATACTATGTTTATTAACTTCACATTTACCAAGAGTTTTAGTATGTTTTGTAGAAATATTTATTTTATACCGAATTAAGAAATAGTTCAAATATAATATGAATATAAAATTTTATTTCTCAATACAATCCATTGGACTAAATGTGCATATGGTACATCAGACTAACCTATTCTCTAACTAGTGGTTAGATGTGTGTCTTGTATATAAGACTGACAAAATTCATAACCATCGAACTAGCATTGGTACTAATACATCTAAGTGACCTTTATTTAGTTCATAGGATTGAAAAATAGTAAGGAAGTCCATCAGAATTTCCAAAGTTAATAATTAGAGTATATAGATTTTTTTCTATCTGATATAATATAAATAGAATTATAATGGTGATAAACTAAATAACTTCATACATTTAGTCATTTCTTATATGTCAAGATTCAAATCCATATCATTGTGAGTTTTCAAGTGCAATATATATGGGGTAATTGCAACTGACTCTGAAATGTGACCGTTGGAGGTTCACCTATAAATAGCATGTCATTTGAAGAGTTGGAAGCTGATGCATTCACAACTCAAATCGTATAAATATTTCTCTGCATGAACTTCTTAACTGTAATTTTATTAAGTTTTAATATACATTGTTTGGTTATAAAAAAATTATACTAATTTGTTTATAGAAAAATAGTTTCTATTGATTTTAAGATGGAAGGTCTTAATGTTGGAACATAAGAAAATATGAATCCCAATCGACCACCTATATTTGATAGTAATGATTATGATTACTAGAGAGATTGGATGAAAACTTTTATTATGAACATTGGATTTGATAACTTTTTGGTGCTTACTAGTGATTATAAGATACCTAAAAAAGTTACTAATTTTAATAATCAAGAGAAACAAGATTATCAATTGAATTATAGAGTAAGGGATACTATTTTATGTTCTATGATAAGGAATATATACAGCCATATATCTTATTATAAAGTTGCTAATAGCATATGGGGAAGGTTATAAGTTACTCACTTTGGTACTTCTAAAGTTGTTGAGAGTAGAAAATCTATGATTTGAGAATATTATCAATATTTTTATTTTATACCTAGAGAATTAGGGTCAAAAATGCATCAAATATTTATGACTATTTTCAATAGTATACATTAACTTGGAGAAAAGGATCTTACTGATGGAATTTTGGTTTAAAGAATTATAGAGATTATGTCCAATTAATAGGAGCCCAAAAGGATGGGATTGGATGATTAAAGAATATTATGAGCCTAAACTTGATTATATTATCGAGACCCTCGTTCAAAATGAAGGAAAATTAAAGATAAATTATGAAAATATGAAAAATAAGTATGGTGGAGTTTCTTTTTCAACAAATTCAAATGTTCCTACTAAATTTTAGTCAAAAGAAAAAGTTTTGAAATCTTAAAATAAGAAGAAATTTGTTATTGAATCTGATTATTTTTCATTGACACCTTTTGAGAAAGAGTTAGAAAATCCTGATAGAAGTATAAACATGATTATGGGAAAGAATAATTTCCAATAGAGATATAAGAAAAATAATAAGGATAATAATGAAAAGAAAGAATCTTATAAGGTTATTTGATATGAATATAAGAAGACATGACACATTCAACCAAACTTTCTTAAGCAGAAAAGTAAATAAAATAAAGAGATAAATATAGACAAAAATACAAAGAAGTATTACAAGCATAAAATCAAGAAAATTAAGAAAGATTCTAACACTTGGAGTGTAAGTGGGGGTGATATTTCTTCAGAAATTTCTTATGAAAATGATAATTTTGGACAAAGTAATATTGTATTATTTACTGAAATACCATTTGTAAATAAATGTATTATGGATAATGTTCACACTATTGAATCCCTCCCCAATATTTCTTTAAATACAAACTCTTGAGATAGTATTAATGAGAAAAATTATTCTGATGAAGAATCTTCCTCAGATGAAGAAAATAATACATTACCTAGTTTTGAATAATTACCTAGGTTGGAAAAACTTCTTGAAAATGAAAATTGTAAAATTTTAAAAAAAACTTGATAATGACAAAGAAAAACTTGTTAAGGAAGATTCAAGAATAACTATTTTAACTACTAAAATATAAGGATTTTCTAAATATCTTAATAAATAAAATACTAAAAAGGGAAATCTTTCAAAATATATTTAGAAAACTATTTCTAATAAAAATATTATAAAAATTAATTTTTTAAAACTTATTTCTATTACTATTACCAATGAGGATAAAAATTTATTTGTAATACTATATAAAATATCTAATTTGAATAAAATTCTTTCCAAGTTTACCTTTAGGGAGTAAAACTTTGATAATATGTATAAACAAATTGTACCTTGAAGTGATATTACCAAAATTAGTTTTACTAATAAAAAACATTTTTTTAATAATAATTACTTTGTTCTTAAAAGTTCTATATTTTGCACAAAATGTCAAAGTGGTGTATATTAGAGGAAATAATCTTCTTTAAACAGATTTTAATATTTATATTTTCATAAAGAATATTTCTATAATGAAATTAAATTTGATCGATGAAGTAATTTTGTATAAACGTGGTTTCTTAAAGTCTTATTTTTTGATAATACCAGACCCAAGAAGGTTTGGGTTCTAAAACACTAATATTTTTGTTTTTAGGAAAATAGAGATAGTTATAACAACAACAAAATTTATTACATGGAAAGTGGTTGTTCCAAATGCATGAATGGAGACAAATATTTCTTTAATAAGATTATTAATATGAAATGTGGGAAAGTAACTTTTAGGGATAATTCTAAAGGAGAGATCATTGGTATAAGTAACATTGTTCTTATTATAAAACCATTAATTTAAAATGTTTCATTTATCATAAGACTTAAGTATGACCTCATAATCATAATTCAATTATGTGATGAAGGTTATCTTGTGAACTTAAGTAATGAAAAATTTATTGTGCATAGTTCCAAAGATGAGTTTATTCTTTCTGCCAATCGGCATGAGAATGTTTGCACTTTAAACTTAGAAGGCCTTATGATCCATGATATACCTTTCCTTAGTGCAATGGAAGATCAATATTGGTTATGGAATAGAATATTAAGACATATCAACCTTATAACTTTATCTAAGTTAACTAATAAAGGACTTATAAAGGATCTACTAGAACTTAGGTTTGAAACTTCTAAAATCTGTGATCCTTATCAATATGGTAAGAAACATAAGTACATTTTTAAATCTATTAGTGAAGTATAAAATTATAAGGATTTATTGTTAGTTCACATGGACTTATTTGGTCCTACAAAAATAGGAATTATTGGTGGAAAATACTATGTATATGTCTTAGTTTATGATTACACTAGATATAATTGGTTCTATTTTCTAATAATAAAATCTAAAGCCTTTAATTATTTTAAATCTTTTTTAGCAAGAGTTAAAAATTATAAAACCCTCTCCTTGATAAATATTTATAATGATCATAGTAGAGAATTTTAAAATTATGATTTTGAAACTTTTTCAGTAAGAAAATTATTATACAAAACTTTTTGCCACATAGAACTTCATAGAAAAATGGTATAGTTGAAAGAAGAAATATAGTTCTTTAGGAGATTACTATAACCATGTTGAGTGAATACTCAGTTGCTAAATAGTTTTGGGATAAATTATTTAGTACTTACTATTATACTATAAATATATTTTTAATTAGATATTTTATTAATAAAACTCTTTATGAGTTATAGATAGGAAGAAAACCAAAAGTTTCTTAATTAAAAGTTTTTGGATGTAAAGTATTCATTCTGAATACTAAATATAACTTACATAAATTTGCTCCAAAATATGATAAATGGTTATTTTTAGGTTATTTCACAACAAGTAATTCTTATAGAGTTTTTAATAAAAATTAAAGTACTATTGATAAAATGGTTCATGTTAAGTTTGATGAAACATATCCTTTTGTTTTCGAACAACCTCAACCTACATCCTTAGATGTTATTTCTAAAACTGATTTTCAACCTATAGTAGAAAATAATACTCATAAAAAAACTCAAGAATATTGTTCTTAAGTTTTTTCTTAGGAATATTTTCAACATATTATTGAATGAAAGAGTTTTTAAAATCCAATAAATTAGTTGTTTCTTAGGAATCATCCTAGTGATAATATTATTTGTGATATAAATGAACTGGTTAGGAGTATAAGTTCTTTGAGAAATTAAATTGAACATCTATATTTCTTATCTCAATTTGAACCTAATAATCCTAATGTGGCTTTAGGTAATTAGGATTAGATAAAATATATGCAACATTAACTCAATTAATTTGAAAGGAACCAAGTCTAGACTTTAGTTAAACATTCTAAAGATACATCAATAATTTGAGTAAAATGTGTTTTTCATAAAAAAATGTGATGAAAATTGAATAAGAGTTATAAATGAAGCTAGAATTATTTCTAAGGTTTATAATCAATAAGAAGGAATATACAATGAATAAACTTATGATTTTGTATATAGACTTGAAGTTATTCGTATAAATATAGATTATGCAGCATTCTTAAATTTAAAACTATTTCAAATAGATGTGAAGTGTGATTTCCTTAATAGATATGTTTAGGATGAATTTTATACAGAAAAACCACCTAGTTTTAAAAATAAAAAACATCCACAACATTTTTATAAACTTACCAAGACACTTTATAGACTTAAACAAGTCCCTAGAGATTGGTATGACAGATTAATAAGATTTTTGTTACAAAGAAAATTGTTAAGGGAGTTTTGGATACAAATCTTTTTATAAAACAAGTAAGCAAAAATAATATTGTTCAGATTTATTTTTATGACACTATATTTGGTTAAACTCAAAAATATTTAACTGATTTCTTTGTGTAACTTATGAAATTTGAGTTTGAAATTAGTATAATGGGTGAGTTAACATACATTCAAGGTTTTCAAATTTCACAAAAACCAGAAGGAACTTTAATATCTCAACATAATTATATAAAATATCTTATTAAGAATTTTGGGTTTGATAACACTAAAAATATTAGTACTTCAATCGAAACCTCAAATACTTTAGATCTTGATGAAGCTAGGAAACCAGTTGATCAAAATACTTTTATAAGTACGATTGGAAGTTTACTTTACTTAATATCCAGTCATAAATATTTAATGTTTTTAGTATGATTATGTGCTAGATATCAATCCAATCCAAAATTATCCCATCTTAAAGTTGTTAAATGAATATTTCATTACCTTAAGGGAACTATAGATTTAGGCTTATTCTATTCTTCTGGAAATGATTTTAAACTAAAAAGAATTGGATACCAACTTTGGTGGATTTATAATGGATAGAAAATGTACTTCTAGAACTTTTCATTTATTAGGAGATTCTCTAGTTTTCTAGTCTTGTAATAAACAACACTCAGTTGCACTTTCCCCTACTAAATCTGAATATGTGGTATTTGGAAGTCATTATGCTCAAGTGTTGTGGATGTAGCACACACTCACTAACTATGGCATGATTTTTACTAAAACTCAAATACTTTGTGATAATACAAGTTCCATTTATCTAAGTAAAAACACCTCACATCACTCAATTTCTAAACACATAGATATAATAAACCACTTCCTTCAATATCACACACTAAAAAGAGATATAATTTTATAATTCATCAAAATTCAAGAACAACTTATTGATATTTTTACAAAAAACCCTTAGTTTCAATAGATTTAATTACATTAAATAAAAGTTAGGAATGACCAATGTTAAGTGGTTATTCCTATCTACTTCTTGTTTACCTATATCCTTGCATTAATGAACTCCTTCTCAAAGAGGGAGAACATATATTTTTTAGGTTTTTAAAAACTTTTGTTTTCAAAAAACTTTTTTTTTCTAAAAACGTTTAATTTTATAAAAAATATTTTTCTTTCTAATAGTTTTTTAGTTTTATATAAGTTTTATCATAATAACCTAATTGGACTCAAAAATATTAATAAAAATTTTCCAAACAATATTTTTATTGAAAACTATCATTGTTAGTTTTTATTATGAACTTTCGTAATTATTTTTTATTAAAACTTTTATAATCATATTTTATTATAAAACTATCCTATTATGTTTTTACTATAAAACTATTGTAATCAGTTTTTATTACAGAAACCAAGAATAAAAGGTTATTCATACAGATGAAACTTTTTTAATCAGAATGGTACTCTTCTACTCTTTTAGTTTTTTCACCAATCCTTTACTTTAGTTTATACATAATGTTATTGAACTTATTCTTTTAGTTTTAAATTCTTTGATATTTTTCAAACATAATAATTTTTCTAACTGATTTTTTTCTCACTCTAATGAAAATTTTTCTAAAAAACTTTAAGAGTTTAAAATTATCTTTAAATTATTTCTTCGATTAAATATTGACCATTATATAAAATAACAACTTATAATCTGATCCATTGAAATTAATAGAATATAAACAATCATTTTCACATTCTTATATAAAGGTGGGTCACCCATTGTCCCACTTAGTTTCTCAGTTTTTTCGATATTGACTCTTACCATCCATTTTAGTGCTCAATCTGATTGTTCATAATTTTTCTGATAGATCATAACAAGACTCAGTACAATAGAGAATGCAAAATATTGTTTACAGAGCGAAGTTTTCAAGGAAAGTATTGTTGAGAGGAAATGGTATGAAAAGTATGGTTCTATACTTAAAAAAGATTATTTGTTTTCAAATATGGGAAAATGTTTGTGTGGAGAATCCAAATAAGGATCTTGACCTGCATTATCCTGAAATAGTCAGAGAGTTATATGATTTAGTTGAATTTATAATAAATGATGTAATGTTCTCAAAATTCCATGTAAATTTTTTTACATTATATGGAATTATTTCGAGACTTGGCACTTATATGGCACTTGATTCTGATTCCTGGTGAGCCTGAAATGTGTGTTTGAACTTTTTTTAAGTTTATTTAAAATAGCACACGTGCGCAGTTTTGGAAACCTCTAAACGGGTTATCAGATTAAAAATATGAGGGAATTGTTGTGTCCAGAATGATGAATTTACCTAAGGAAAGACCTAACCTCGACTGGCACGAGTCGAGGAAAAAATTTAATTTTTGGACTTTTTAAGAAAATTTAAAAAAATAATTTTCTTCAGGAAAAATAAAATAAACTTTTAGTTTATTTAATTTGAATTTTGAATTTCACTACAGTGTAATAGAAACGTTGTTTCATAAATAAAACAGTGTAACGACATTGTAATGCTACATAACAGAAATGTTGAAATTCATTTTCTCTATTTAATGGGTTAACCTAAGACTGGTCATTGGCATGATCGAGGATTTCTCTGAACCCTTGGAGTTTTGGCATTGGCAAGGGATGATTGACGAACCACCACCAATGATGGATTGAGAAACAATGAATGACAGTGGTGCGATCTTTTTCAACGAACGATCCAACATTGAGGTAGGGGTTTTGTTGTTTATGAATTAGATTTCCCCATTATTTCTTTCTAAACAACGAACACAGATCAACCTACTAACGGGTTGATCGGTGGACTATTTGTTCTTGTGGGATTTGGGATATTTTCCTATGGGGAGTTATGGTAAGTTGGATTCACATTTTTTTATCCTCCATTAAACTCTTAACAAGGACGAATCATACTGACACAAACAAAGGTTGTGATCTATCCTTTTTTTTCATTATGCATTCTTCTTATCCACCCCTTTTCTTTTATTCTTTGTTTCATAATGACAACCATGATCCAAGAAGAACTGCAGAAATGGCGATGGAAATTTGCATCTAGGAGGTTTGCGGCAGCAGAAAGGGTCGTCGACTCGAAGGCCGATGGTGGTGGAACCCACGATAGCTGCTACGGGAGGTAGACCGGGGCCGGATGGCGACTGGAAGTGGAGGTACACAGCAGAAGCTGCGTGCGGGAGGCGGCGCGCTGCAGTGGAGGAGGTCGCGACAAGTGGGTCATGGTGGTGCGGAACCGCGGCACTAGCGAGGTGCCACGTTAGGTGGAGGAGGCCACGGCCAGCAAGCTGTGGTGGTGTAGAACCATGATGCCAACAGGGCGCCGCATCAGGTTGGGAGACTTGTGGGTCAGTGATGGCATGAGGTCCATGGGAACTCATGTGAGGGAGGTGGTCAGCCATGCCGACCGCGTGACGCAGAGCGGACACGGCGCCTACAGCATCCGGCCTGGACCGAACCGGCCGACCAATGTAGGCCAGGCCAGAGGGGGAATCGGGCCAATGGGTGGCTGGGTCCAGCGGGCCCTTGGGCCAGGACAAACTGGGTTGGGTCTGGTTGGCCAAACCGGGTCGGACCCGGGTCGGGTCGAATCGGACTGGAATCAGACCCCACCGTCCCTTTTTTACTAAAAGACTCATAACTTCCAAATCGTGCATCTAATTGATGATCCATTTGCGGCGTTTGGCCCCCCATGAATAGACGGTCCTTTTGGTATACTCCAAGTAAGTTTTTGTGTAGGTTGAGATATGAATGATGGCTTGATGAGTATATTATCCTAGAATCAAGCGTGCTATGATCAAAAATCCTGCGAATGGTTGTGATGAGAAGGAAGTGGCGAGCGGACCTTAGTGGCCCAACAGACGAGTGAACCTTAGTGGCCTAGTAGATGAGCAGACATCAGTGTCTTGAAGAACAAGCAGAGCAGACCTTAGTGGCCCAGTAGACGAGCAGACCTCAGTGGCCTGATAGATGAGCGTACCTCAGTGGGTCGACAGAAGAGCAGACCTTAGTGGCCCGACAGACGAGCAGACCTCAATGGCCCAATAGACCTCAGTGACAAATAGACCTCAGTGGCCCGGTGGACGAGTGAATCTCAGTAGGCTAGAATACCTCAGTGACTCATCAATGATGATTCCCTCAGTAGTATAAGATTTTCAGATTTACGGGTGATAATATTACTTTCTATACTTTAGGTTATACCTGTGTGAGTTGTCCATTACTTCGTGTGTAATTTTCTTTGTGGTCATTTATTTATGGTTTGGGGTCCCTACTGAGTATTGTGTTACTCACCCCTACACGGTCTTTTCCTGTATGTGTCGTGTCTTATGAAGAAGACCAACGTTTTGACAAAGACCTTGGTGGTCCAAGACCAGGCGGTGCCCAGTGAGATCGGACAAGTGAGGCGTACTCCCACGGATTCTAGCAATTACTCTTCACCTACCCTTCAGGTAGGGTCTTCTACAAACGGATTATCAGAGACCTTGTACTCCCTTATTTACAGCTTTTCTTTTGTTGGGTTTATATTATGACCCATTTTAATTACATCTTGTACCTCTACTATTAGTGTTTCTCTTAGTGGTGTGCATGTTTTCCTTTTCAGCATTGCAGGATGGGGTTGAGTGTGCATGTGTACAAGTACTTGGAAAATTCCTCCCACTTACAGGATAATACCTTCGACACTAGTCACTAGCCCCTGCCATTTGGGAGGTAGGCTTGGGGTAGTCTTGAAACAAGCCCCAGGGGATGGGTCGTGATAGATGAGGATAAAGAATAATTTTCTTTTACTTTGCTAAAAATTATTAGATTTAATATAAACAAGTTGTAGAGATATTTTTTTCCTTATCAGGGTGAATAATATCTACCATATCATAAATTACCTGATAATATTAGAAGTTTTGTGACATAAAAAGCTAAAGAATCTTTGTTCCCATATTATTAAAAGTAAATAAAGTATCACACTTAACATTAGATGATAGGGTCATTAATTTATTGATACAAGGATACCTCATACTGAGAAATGGTAACTGAGATATCCTAAAAGTTTCAGATATTTTTGTTTTGTATTTTTTTGATGAACATGAGGAAAATTAACCTGGTAAATTTCTTTTCATTACAGTGGAGGCTATTAAAAATGCCTCTATAAAATTCAATATTTTGATGTTCCCAAGTTTTTTCAATAAATTACTTTTGAATTGTATTGAATTTTTTAAGGTTGAGAATAAGACCTATCTGATAAGATATCAAGGATAATATTAATCTTCGATATGAAGTTAAAAAAGTTTGTTGACAAAGTGGAGAGAATAGCATCTTAAGCTTAACCATCCAAGAAGGAAGAAGTTGTTAATGATAAAATAAAGTATGATTCTTATCCTCCAAAGAATCATAAGAAAGAAAAGAAAAATAATAATAAAGAATTAAAATAATTTATGGATCAAAAGGAAAAGAATAAAATAGGGAAACCAAAATTTAGGCTTGATGTGGCTGAAGCCAAATCTTTGAAAAATGGGACAGCAGATGAGTTACACGAATCACAAAATAAAAACAAGAAGAATAAGAAATTATCATAGGAAATATTCTTATAAATCTTGATGAATAATGTTGAAATAATTTTAAATAATCTTATTCTCTCAATTTTACCACTTTCAGTTATACAGAAATCCCTTGTCGATCTGATCATTCCATATGTCAGACTACAGTTTCAAGAAACCTAAACTATTCCATCAATAGTTCCATATTTTTCTTATAAGGGAAAAGATAAAGAAGTTGTTGAAGAATTTATAATTTATATTTTAGAAAAACTTCTAAATAAAGTCCATGAAGAAAATTAATCGGTTATTAAAAAACTTAGTAAAGGAGATCTCAGAACTTTGAGGTAGTTATAGAAACAACTCATAGAAGAAGAAGATGAATAAGAAGAAGAACAAAAATAATAAGAACAATATAAAGATAAAGAAAATGATAATTAAGAAATGGAGATAGATTAATAGAAAAAGGAGAACAAAACATCGGAGTCATAATCATCATCAACTATTTTACCTTCCTAATAATATAAGGATGAGAACTTAGAAGGATCATATGAATAAAATCATATTCAAAAGTGGAAGGAAAGTTATCCTCAAAGGTAGAGGAGAAATATAACAAATCTCATATAAAATTACCTAATAAAGTTAAAATAGATAAGGATTTGGACATTATATAATTATGAGAAGAAGAAAAGGTTTCTCACAAAGGAAAAGACAAAGTATAGTAGAAATAAAATCCAGATGCTCGATCTTCCAAACAAAATCTCCCAAGGTAATATTAGGATCATCAAACTCTCAGACTATAATAGCTCACAAAGGTTTAGATTACACCTTCCAAACCTTGAAGAGGTTAATTGGTTTAATTCCTTATCTTCCAAATATTTAGGTAAGGTGTAAACTCATTCAGAATAGTCTTAATGAAAAATCAGAGTCACTAAAATTATTGACAGAATCAGTTATTCATATTGAGTCAAACTTGAAAAATTTTAAAGAAATGAACAAATTAAAAAATATTTGTTACAATCAAATGGTTAAGTGGTCTAACCAAGTCAATAACAAACTCATAAATCATGAATATCAGTTTATATAAGTAAAGAAACTTTCCCTAGAAATGGTAGAATATTTTGATAAGTTTTCGATAGATGTTTCGGGCCATGTGATTTTTGTGGAATATTTCAAAGATATAACTGATGAACGTAATGATGAATTGAATGTTTTGAAAGAAATAGTTAAAATTTGGAGTTGGAAAATATCTTACACAAAACTTTTTATGATGATATTTTTCTTGTTAAAGAGAAAAATAAAAAGCTTACTGGGTAAGTTGAAAGACTAAAGTTGGAATTTTGGAAGCATATATTTATGGAGGACCAAATATTAAATCTTTATTCATAAGTATTATAAGCTCAAAAGGATTGTGATGAGTTCAATAAAATGAAGAAAATTATGAAAACTTTTATGAAGAAAGAATAAATATTTTACTTTTCAACTCTTGATGTATTATTTTGAAACATTTTGAATGGATGTTTAATGTGAATAAATCTTTATCTAAATTCAGTATCTCTAAATGTCTTCCAAATTTTTTTGATGTATATTCTATCTCTTAATTATTGGATGAATAGTTTATTAACATACAATTGTTTTGTATGTAATTAATTTATAAAATTTCAAGTTATATACTTTACCTATTCTTTCTTAAAATAAAAAAGTGGGAGAAATGAAAAATAAAATTTGTTTAAGGGGGATTAAAATATCTAAAGGGATAAGTATTTAAGAAGTTTCTATAGATAAGTTTTAAAAGTATTTCCTTAAGGGGGAGTTATTTTCATAAAAGGGATAATTTAAAGTATATATCTTACTTTACATGGGATTATATTGAATTTATAAACTCAAGGGGAGTTATGATATAAAGTATATCTTTAAAGATCTAAAATAATAAAGGTCTATAAGTTTTTTCAAAGTTATTATTTTTCATTTTAAGTATTTTGTTTTGTGCTTTCCAAAAAGGGATATTGTTGAATCTAAAGTTACTTTCTAATTTTACATTCCTTTAGTTTTTGAAATCACAAACACTTTATTAATAATTTTTTTACTAACTTCACATTTCCCAAGTGTTTTAGTATTTTTTTAGAAATAATTCTTTTATACCAAATGGAGAAGTAGTTATAATATAATACAAATATAAACTTCTATTTCTCAATTTGATCCATCGGACTGAAGGTGTGTCTAGTACATCAAACCAACCTATGTTCTAACGAATGGTTATACTTATACCCTATATAGAAAACTAAAACAAATTCATGACCATTAAACTGAAATTGATACCAATACATCAGACTAACATTTATTCAGTTTATCGGATTGAAAAATAGTAAGGAAGTCCATTGGACTATCTAAAGTTCATAATCAGATTATATAGATTTGTTTCTATTTGATGGAATATATAAGATAATTGTAATGGTACTAAACTAAAAAACATCAGATGTTCAGTTATTTCTTAGCTATTAAGATCTAAATCTATATCGTCGTGAGCTATTAAGTGAAATTTTTCTGAGGTCATTTTAACTAAATCTGGAATATGACCATTAGAGGTCTGCCTATAAATAGAATGTCATTTGAAGATTTGAAATTTGGTTCATTTACAACACAAATCATTAGAATATTTCTCTATGTGAATTTATCATTCCTAGTCATTGTAATACTTTAGAGAGTTGAAGTTTTAAGGAATCCTTTTCAGGGTTGTAATTTCTTTAGAACAAATTTTATTTTGTATTCGTTGTCAGATCATGGTAATGATTGAGGAATTTCAAGGATAGGAAGACAGTGAATCTAATCCATCGGGACAAGGTATTTTGGGTCTAGGAAGATAGAGTACAATCATCGTATCGAGGTATTCCATGGGATTGGAAGACATATTCTAATATTCATATTGAGGGCTTTCCCGGTAAATAAATACAGACCTTACATTAGGTATAAAAATGTGGATACTTTTAGTAAGTGTTTTTTGAATACCTTAACTCTTAATGTTAAAGAGTAAATTATTTTAATAATTATTTTAATTCATTCTTACTTTTATAATCTCTCATATTTCTTATTTCTATAATTAATACTTTCTATTGTTCATGTTTGTTAGAAAGTTTGTTTTTATACTTATATTTCTGAAAAACTATTTTATCGGTGTGTCTGTGATACCAATAAAATAGACTCTAATATAATAGAAATATTTTTTATTATGATTCCACCACTCTTATCATCAAACAATATCTGATTCCAATCATTTTTTTGACTTAAGATGATTTTTGTTTTATATTTAGTTTAAATTTTTAAAACTATAATTCACCCCTGTCTTGTAGCCATTGTAAACTCTTATAATCCAAAATTCTTCCACCACATTAGTATTTTTATTAAAGTCATAGTAAGATTTTATGGATTTTTAGTACCCAAGAAAGATACCTTCATTTAATTTAGAATCAAATTTACCAAGATTATCCTTGGTGTTTAAAATAAAATATTTGAAACTAAAACTTTTAAAAAACTAGATTTTTGTTTTTTATTGAACCAAGGTTAATAAGGGGGGTTTTTAAGAAAATGACTTATTAGAACATGATTAATGACATATCATGAAGTATTCATGACCTTAGTCTAAAAATATTTTAGAATATAAAATTCATTTTAAAGAGTTTGAGAAATTTCTTGGATTGTTTGATTTCACCTTTATACTACCCCATTTTTTTAGGGATTTAAGGAGTAGAAAAAAATGATTATAACCTTTAGAAGAACATAAATAATTAAATTCCTCATTATCAAATTCTCTACAATGATCACTATTAATTGAAATAATTTAAAAATCTTTTTCATATTCAACCTTTTTAGAAAACTTGATGAAGGCTTTGAAAGCTTCACTTTTATGAGATATGAAATATGCCCATGTGAATCTTCAAAAGTCATCAAAAAATATTATAGTATAGGTTTTGCCTCATATAATTTCAATTTTATTAGTACTAAAATTGTTAAGATGAATTATTTTAAGATATTTTTATTAAGAAATAAAATTATTAGATTTAATAGAGGATTTTTATTGCTTACCATATTTGCATGATTTAAAAATCATGTCATCTTTGAAATTCAATTTGGGAAGATCTCAAACTAGTTTCTAATAGTTGAGTTTGATGATAGAGTGAGTTCTATAAAAAATAAGTAATCAATGAAAAATCCATGAATCACTAATTCTTAAGCTATTAAGAGATTTTAAATTTATTTAATAAACATTCTTAAATCTTTTAAGTGGTAAAAAGAAGTTTTCCTTTTTAATTAAAAGATTTGAAAAAAGCATTTTCAAAATATATTTGAAAACTACTATTACAAAATTTACTAATACTTAGTAAATTTTAGTTCAAGACTTTTATGAATACAATATTTTTTATTAAAGAGGAGTTATAAAAACTGAAAGTACCTTCACTGGTTATATTATCCCTAAAGTTATTGTCAAAAGTTATGTGAACTTCTTCAAGTTTATTGATTTGATTGAATTCAAAGAGGTCGCTACACATGTGTCTTGATCAACCACTATCGAGGTACCATAGAGTTTATTGGGTTTTTCTTGGAATTTACTTTTTATATAAAATTAAATGATTTCAAATTTTGGTACCCACACAAACTTGGGTCTGCTTATGTTATCCAATAAAGATTTTAGAATCCATATTTACATAAAATGTTTTCTTTTGGATGGATTGGAAGAAATATTGATTGAATTTGGTCTTCCATATTGTGTGTTTTTAAAATCATATTCATAGATTAAATGACTAATTATTTTTCAATAATTACAAAAAAATATTGTGAAATAGATTTTACAAAATTAGTTTTTGATTCATTCTTAGATGTGCTCGCACGATTGGGGTAACCAACTTCAACCCGATATTTTTCATTTTTTTGATATCTCAAAATTATGTTTAAATTTTTGTAACCTTGGATGAAATTAAAAGGATATTTTTTGAGGTATTTAATGGTAGATTAAATCACTAAAACATATATAGTCTTTTGCGGTGGTTTATTAAAAACCGCAGCTAAACCTTTTTTTTCAATGTCGACACTTCGCCCCCCCCCCCCCCCCCCCGACCCCTACAAGACTCCCCCCCCAGTGACCCCTAAATCTCTATGCCTCCCCTCATAACGCCTCGTTGCCTTGCCGCCTCACCGCCCCTCAGCACGGATCGTCGCCGACCCCCCCGAAGCCCTAGCTCGCCTCCCCGTTACAGGTCCTGACATGTTAATGGACCAAGGAGAATGGCTAGGACATAGATATTTTGGGGCCACTGATGATTTGATTCAAGAACTTTGATAAACTACTAAACATTTTTAGGTGAACGTGTAACTATTGCAAGGTATAAATCATAGAGAGGTACATACATCATTATCATTGGTTTCATTAGCACTTACATCTTGAAATTTTATATGTGTTTCTCTTACTGTTCATGTGTCTTTGTTGTTAATGAATTGTGATTGTTTACTGAATTGGTTATATAACCTCAAATGAAATAGTAAAATAGTGATTAACTAGCATAAAATGTTTGTTTGAAACTATTTTGAGACTTTAAATGTGTTATTACCATTCATGTTATAACATAATCCTTCATAAATTAAATTTTGTTTTCATTGTTAAAATAAATAGCATGCTAACCCATTTTTCTAATGTTTATAATTATTACTGAAGCATGATTAAGTTGATTTACTGTGAATAGTTACTAAATTTTGTGAACCTATATAAAACATATTACCTTAATTATATTTCATATTGGTATACTAAAATGAATTATTTTTAAACCATGATTAGGAGTATCCCGGTTACTATTAAAGTTGGTGTACCATACATTATTTTTCATTCATAGTGTATCATATGCATGTGTTGTGGAATAATTATAAAACTTGGTTTTGTATATTTAAATTCCAAAATTCCAAAAAATGACCATCTTTATTATTTATAATTCATTTAAAATTTGAAAACTTTGACATGAATAACTTTCTTCTTCCTTTTTTGAATAACTATAGTTTTTTATTATTAATCCATTTATATGTTGTAAGAATATGTTGAAAATTTATCGAAAGGATAAAATGTTTGATTCATTAGTTTCTAAATTTTGTAAAAAGTTAAACATGATTGATGATAACCATTAACAATTTGTATATTTTTATAATCAAAAAATATAGCTCATATTCCAAGAACGGTTAAGGGAATAATTATGCTAGATTATTTATACATGTATATATTGAACATAAAAATGTGAATTTCATGTTGTGTGTTACCTTTCTGGACATGATATGTAACTTTTATGTGTTGGGAATTTATTGTAAGGATGGATTTTGATTGTTTGTTTTAAATTCTTAGAAAATAATAATCATGATTTATGGTAACCTATTGAGACTTGAAATTGTTTACATGGTTGAACCAATTCTTTTCAAGGTCAAAAAAATATAGTTCTAAAGTAACCATGCCTCAATGTTAATCCAGGAGAATTTTATTGTTGGGAAAATTTCTAAAGTTGAAAAGATTTTTATAGCTTATTATCAAATTGCTAGTATGTAAATATTAAGCATATATCATGTTTATTATGTTGTATTTAGAATATGAAATCATGTTCTGTATTGATCATGCGGTATTTAAATATGGAAGTAAAATCATGTTACCTTTATTTCAGTGCCTTCCTTAGTGATTTAATGTTTAAAAACAATTTATTTTTATCATTTCAAGGATGAAATGTATAGATACATCATGTATAATTTTATTCTATGATATGAAATCATGTTTTATTTTGAAATATGAAATTTTTTCACCTGTGGGAAAAAATTTCAAGAAATGTTTAATTTTGGAATGGATAACATGATGTAAGAGAATGTAGAATGTACAGTTTTTGTTCTATGGGAAGCTTGTTTTCTTAGAAATCAAATGTTTAATTTAAGTATGCCAAGTCTGATTTATAGTACCATATCATGTGCAGTTTTTTCTTTAACTTGGTTGTATGTTAGAGTTCATTTCATGATGATTCCCCAGGGGTGTAGGGGGCTGCAGAGGTGTGGGAGAGGGGTGTGGGCTATCTAGGGAGGGGTGGGTTGTCCATGGGGGTTTGGTTGTCCAGGGGGGTGGGGGTGGGTTGTCCGGGTGGGGGAGGGGGTGTGGGTTGTCCAGGGGGTTGGTTGTCCAGGGGGTGGGGTAGGTTCTCTAGGTGGGGGAGGGTATGTGGGCTATCCAGGGGGTGGGTGTGGGTTGTCCAGGTGGGTGAGGGGGGTATGGGTTGTCTAGGGAGGGAGGGTGGGTTGTCCAAGTGGGGGTGGGGGTTGTCCAGGTTGGGGGTGGGGGTGGGATATCCTGGTGGGGTGGGCGCTATCCAGGTGGGGTGGGGGCTATCCAGGTGGGGGTGGGCTGTCTAGGGGTGTAGGGGGCTGTAGGGGTTTGGGGAGGGGGTCTGGGCTATCCAGAGAGGGGGTGAGCTGTCTAGGGGGTGGGGGTGGGCTTTCAAGGTGGGGGAGGGGGTGTGGGCTTTCCAATGAGGTGGGGGTGGGTTATCTAGGTGGGGGAGGGGTGGGGGATGTCCAGGGAGGAGGGGGCTGTCTAGGTGGGGTGTCCTGGAATTAGCTCTCAGCTAGCCTCTCAAGGCATCAATAAGCCACATACCTAGATCAAAATTTGGAGGTTTGTTTACAATTAGGTGTGTTGTGATTTATATGTATGATATTCATGGTTTACACCAATAGTATTTTGGGTCATCTATAATAGGCTTGAAGTCATGCTACAATTGGATAGAGATTTGATATATGAGTCACTTAGGAAATGTTATTAGGGAAAGGGTAAATCACCTAAATGGTTAATTCCAATTTAAAAATTGGTCCAAGCACTTAGGATATCTTTATATTCTTTTATATATCTTTTTAATTTGCATGATTTGGTTTTCTAGTGGGTGGATTCATTATTTAACATGTGTATTTGTATAGAAAACCCTTATTTAACATATTTATATATTTTTTCAACTAGTATATATGAATCTATTTCCCTATTTATTAATAGTTATGTGTTTTATTTTTTTTAATATTGTGTAGGAACATTTTGATATACATGGATAAAAGCTGGATCACATTATCGAGGAACACACCTCAGTATGTTAAGGGTTTGGACGAGTTTTTAGATTTTTCAATTTCTAATCGATCTGTTGAAGGGAGAATAATATGTACATGTCCTAAATGTAAATTTAGAAAATGGTTTAAGAGAGATGAAGTTTATGAACATTTAATATTGGAGTAATTCCCTATTCAATATTTATGTTGTATTTGGAACAGAGAATCGAATGTTATAGAAAGGTTGAACACTGATTTCAATCCATAGAATGAGCTCCCAACTTCATCAACAATGGAAAATGAAATACAAAACCTTATAAATGATGCATTCGGCACTGCAAGACACCACCATCAACATCAAAACATATCAGAACAACTAGATGAGGGTGATACAAATAGAAACATGACAAGTGATGTTTTTGAGACTGTAGGACAACCAGATCAAGATTGTAATATATCAGTGGATCCTCCTCTTGATTATGTGGAGACTAATTTAAGAGAAAAATTCACTAAGGAAAATATGTTTCATGATTTATTTGATGATGAAAATCAAGAGTTGTATAGTGGATGTTTGAAATATTCAAAACTTTCTTTTATGCTGAAGTTGTACCATATCAAATGTCTATGTGGAATTAAAAATAAGGAAATTTCTATGATATAGGAATTGTTGTGTGATGCATTTCCTAAAGAAAACATCCCTGAGTCTTTTTATGATATGAAAAAAGTTTTTAATAGGCTTGGTTTTAATTATATAAAAATACATGTGTGTCCCAATGATTGTATGCTTTATTGGTGAGAGGATTCAAGTAGATAGGATTGCAAAAAAAATCTTCTTCTAAATGGAAGTCAATGGGTGATGTTGGAAGTTTGAATAAAAATACTACCGTGAAGAATAAGAAAATGAACACACCTGCAAAGGTTTTTCATTACTTTCCTTTAAATCCTTGATTGAAAAGATTATTTATGTCATCGAAAACCGCCGAACACATGAAGTGTCATTCTATAGATAATAACAATGATGGGTTAATGTGACATCCACAAGATTCAAAATCATGGAAGACATTTGATTCATTACATCCAGATTTCTCATCTGATCCTAAGAATGTTCGATTGGGATTGACTGTCGATGGATTCAACCCATTTGGGACTTTGAGTGCCAGTTATAGCATTTGGCCAGTTTTTTTGATCCCTTACAATCTGCCTCGGTGGATGTGTATGCAACAAACATATTTTATCATTTTGATGATTATTCCTAGAAAAAAAATTTCACAAAATGATATTGATTTATACTTGAAGCCTTTAATTGAATAATTACAGGAGTTATGGAGCAACAATATGGAGACATTTGATGTTTCTTCTAAAATAATGTTCAAAATGAATTCTTATTTAATGTGAACCATTAGTGACTTCCCTGGAATTAGGAATTTATCTGGTTGAAACATTTACATGAGTTTGGATTGTCCTATTTGTAACTTTGATTTTGAGCCCAAATGGCTACCTCACAGTAGAAAATGGTGCTCCTTGTGCCATCGAATATTTCTCAATGCGTCTCATAGATTTCGGCTGAACAGATCAAAATTTAACAATTTCATTGATCATAGACCACCTCCAAAATTGTTAACTAGTTCTGAAATATTGAAACAACCTGGAAATATTGAAACAGAATTTGGAAAGGTTCAAACTTCCGTAATTGGAATTTAATTTGTTGTGTATAATCTTGATGTGATACATATTGAGAAGAATGTATGTGACAATTTGATCTTCACATTGCTTAATGATAATAGAAAGTTCAAATTCTTGGAAATACTCACAAGTAATGAACATAAAACATGATCTCTGGCCAGATGAGAATGAAAAGTATTCTTTGTCAATTTTTGCAATGAAAAATAGGGATAAAGATACATTCCTTCAAATTTTAAAGAATGTGAAAGTATCTTATGGGTATTCGAGTAACATCTCAAGGTGTGTTGACTTAAAGAATCATAAGTTACATGGATTGAAAAGTCATGATTCACATATTTTTTTATAGTAATTACTACCATTGGAATTACGTACATTATTACCTAAAAAAGTTACTATTCTTGTACTCCAATTCTGCACATTTTTCAGACAACTATGTGAAAAATCTCTACATCTATTGGAGATTGAAAACCTTCAAGAGAGGTTTGTGTTGAAACTTTGTTCAATGGAGATAATCTTTCCTCCATCGGTTTTTACTATCATGATTCATTTAACTATGCATTTGGTTGAAGAAGCTAAATTAGGATGCCCCATTCATTATCGATAGATGTATCCAATTGATAGGTACTTTATTTATATGTTTTTCAGTTAAGTAAACAATTTTTGGAACTTAATTAAATGCATAATTATGTTTTTTTATTTTATTTCATAGATATCTTGGGCATTTGAAATCATACATTAGAAATAAAGATTAACCAAAAGGCTATATTGCGGAAGTCTATTTGGAAGAGGAGTGTATTACCTTTTGTTCTAGATACTTGGATTATATTGAGACAAGATTTAATCGAGTTGTACATGTTGAAGACACATCAACTCAATCTCAAATACATTGGAAATCAACAATATTTCCTACTATTGGCCGATCAATTGGGAGGACCTCAAATGTTACACTAACAGAAATGGAAATATTACAGGCACATAGATATATACTACTAAATAGTGAAATTTCATATCCATTTATTGAAGATTTGATGATACAAACAAATAGAAGAATGAGAGGCTGAATGTGAAATGAGAAAGATATAATGAAAGTTGTTAATAAAGAGATTGTAGAATGGTTTGTACGACGTGTAAGTTCATAAATATTGCAATAAATAAGAATATTAGGTTGACACATATATTTTGTAATTCTAAAAAATTACATTTCATTTTTTAGATCATGAATAATGATACTCAAGCAGAGTTGTTAGAAGATTTGAAGTTTCTTGCTTGAGGTCCTCTAAAACAAGTTAGAAAGTACGATTCTTACAACGTGAATGGCTTTAGATTTCGTACAGTCGATCGAGAAGAGGGTTTAAAAACATGTAATAGTTGTATATTTACATTTTCTGAAGTGGGATACTATGGAAAACTGACCGATATTATTGAATTAAACTACCACAGTCATTTTTCAGTTGTTTTATTCAAATGTAATTGGGTCGATATTATCAGAGGTGTTAAAAGATATTCTTTGCAATTTACTTCTGTGAACTTCTCTTGCTTGATGGATGTTGGTGATCGTGAACTGCATAATCAATATATCTTATCATCACAATAAAAAATGTTATATTATGTGAATGATGTTGTGGATGAAGGGTGGAGTGTATTTTTTCATGTAAAACAAAGATATTTGTATGATATGGGTGATGAAGTGGAAGAATTGACCTCTGACATTGAATCTCATCAACAACAAAAATCAGAATTATTTTTCCATCGTGATATTGAAAATATTAGTCTAGCAAGGATGAATGAAGTGGATGAAGTAATGGAGTAATAAATCAACATGATTGAAGGAGAAAATGATTGTATGTACAGTTATGCATTCATTTAGCAACCACTTATTTCATTTGTGCAATAATTCATTATCATTGTTATATATATTTTAAAAAAAATTGGGTACAACCGCAAAAGTGGCACATGATGCAAGGAATAAAATTACATTAAATTGCAAGCCCAAGGACTTGACCCCGTGACCTGCCCCTCACCCCCCCCCCCCAAACCCTTACCACCCCACCACCAATGGTGGGGATCATTATTATATACATTTTGTTTGTTAGTATTGTGCATCTTTTGTAATTTTCAATTTTTTTTTCTTCATAAATTTTTTGAAATATATGTTCTGAACTTAATTTTATTTGATTAAATGATATGAATTCCAAGGAGGAATAGATATACTATTTCATCAACCACTGATATAGATGAAAATCCATTTGTCTCCCTCCCTATGGCATCTGATCCACCATCTGCTTTCCCCCCTACACCATCTCCCACTACACCATCTCTCACACCCTTTGTGAGTGTCCCTTTAGCAGCTCAGTCGTCGCCTCTCGCTTCAAGAGCCTCAGTAGTGGGGGAGCAGCGCGCCACTTCTAGTTCTTCACGAGGATACTGGTTGGTGAATGTTACAGGTACAAATTTTAATATAAATAAATTTATTGCAAGTTTTTTATACTAACAATTTGTTCATTAAAGATAGAAATAATGCAAGTCTGGAGAAAAATATAAAAAGTTCAGATGTATGGAATCTGACCAAAGAGAAGATAGTTGTCCCATTTGATTCATATAGGGTCCCTACTGATGATGTCGCAGGATTACTTGGCTAGATTTTAGGCCAGCTGGCCACAGAGCCCGATGGTATTGCATCAACTGGTGGTGAGTAGGTTAATCACAAAAATTCAAAATCATTTTGTTTGCAAACTTTTATTGGTTTTAAGTTTAAATATAAATATACAACAGTATTTAATTTTCAATATAATGTTTTCAAAGGTGATAGAAGGAAGTAGAGAGGGAGGTGGAGAGGGTGACGAGTTGTGTTCATCATCAGGTCGTGATTAGTTGTATTGTTGATATGTTGGAAAAATATTCTAACAGTCGTTTTGTATATGTATCATGTATGGCACATAGTTGCCACCAAACATTTTCATGACCTAACATTTTCTTGATTTCTCATGTTTACTTTTATGTATTTTATTGATTTCTGATGTTTCCTTTTATGTCTTGATTTCTTGAGTGTGGTATTCACCATATGTGTCTTGTTTCTCAAGTGTGGTATGCACCAAATATCTATTGAAAACTTGAGTGTCTTGATCCTGTTATGGTAGAGGGAATTTCCACTTTATTAATAGTATAATTTACAAATATCTGTTGAACACTTGAATGTCTTACACTACCAAAATTTGTATCTCCCCAAAAGATGCATCTGGTAGATAAAATCTATAATATAATCATGAATCATATCCTATATGGTTTGGATCATCCTTCCTGATTGCTCATCAATCTGAGGATAAAAGGTTATACGCAACTTGAACTATCAACTCATAGACTTCTATTATAATTACTAAAACTATGAGGTAAAATAGGTCAATCATGGGTGAACATCCCACTTCAACTTTCAACTCTAACACTGCCAGAATTTATATGCACTCTAGGTGCCAAAGTACCCAACAAATATCCCTCCCAAGAGGTTTTTTCACGATCTTTTCAATGCATGGACCACAACTACAAACTAAAATAAAGGATTAGAGTATTTCATCTTGTGGGTTAAAAGCTAATGAAACCCAAAGTGTCTAATTTATCACTCTACATCATAAAATATCCTAAACTAGAACCAGATGCATCACATTTCACTACATGTCCAGCATTAGGCTCAGGAATGCTTAGGATCAAATCTGATGACAACCACTTCGTCAACACCGTCGAAACTTCCTAACACTAATATGTATAGTCAAACGTGAATCCATTCTTAGTAATTGTGGTCATTGGAAATGCTAAGTGAGAGATCGCAAAAATTATTCTCCTTTAATTCCCATAAAATCCAATAAAACATCAACTATCAATTACATTCCTTAGTTATGAAAAATACAAAAATACATTAATATACTTGAGATCAACTGTTATCCCTGATTGTGAAACCACTATATTCAAAAGTGACACTTAATGTACTTAAAATAAATTTTATATACCCAAATCATACTAAATCTATTATTAAAGTATCTATCATGTGATTATTATGAAAATTTTGGTCTTCTGGTATTCTTTTGGATGTGGGGTGTATGTGTATGTGAAATTGGAATGGTTTTTCTTTTCAGGGCACTGGTACTGGGGCTGCAGAATCAGCTCCTTTTTTTGTAAATCTGGATTTAGCGATGGTTTTAATCACTGCTAATATTTCGGTATTTTTCTATCTGTGATGGTTAAAACCGCCACTACGGACAATAACTTAGTGGCGGTATTAACCACCACTGAACAGTTTTCATATTCCTTTATTATTTCGCAGTGGTTATCTTTGTTTTAGGGACGGTTTTCGTGGTGAAAATGATGTTTTTTAGCTATAGTTTTAACCGCTGCTAAATAGTTTTTATATTCCTTTATTATTTCATATCAGTTATCTTGGTTTTAGGGGTGGTTTTCCCGTTGAAAATGATTTTTTTTAGCAGCGGTTTGAATCGCTGCTAAAAACAAAATACATTTCAGATGGGAAAACTGCTGCTAAACTAGAAGAAATCACCGTTAAATGTGTCCACTATGACGGTTTCCATAAACCGCCTCTAAATCAAGTAAAATGACGTGTATTGAATGCCAACACATGATTTAGCAGCGGTTTTTTGAAATCGCCACAGAATCATATGGTGGTAGTTTAAACCGCCACGATATGAAAAAAAAACGTCACAAAATGGTCATTTTCCTTTAGTGAATATTATCTAAATTTGATTTATTTTTTATTTTATTGATGATATCTACTTTTATTTGATGAGAATATCGTTTTTTATAGATTTTTATTTTCTTGAACAAATTTATTATGTTTATTCTTGAGTTATAAGAATAAATAATGAAGTTGATGATATCCATTTTCAATTTGATTTCAAGTATATTTTAAATATTCATAAATGAAGTGAATAGAGGATAAAGAAGAAGAAGAATAATGAAAATAATGAGGAGAAGAGGAGGAGGGTAATAAATAAGAAAGGAAGTGCTGACCTTGACAACTTCATTAAAATATTCCATAAGGCACTTTGAGGTTGAGTCACTTGACATGGATGAAAAAGTAGTGTCTATAGAATCCTTACTAGCACTCCACATGTAGACTTTAAAATCATTTCCAACTTTCTTTGTTTCTTTGATCTTTTTCTTATAGACAGGGCACACCAATTTTATGTGAAATTTCTTTTTACATTTGTCGCATGTCACCTCTAGTTCCACCTTTTGATTTGACTTTTTATATTTCTTTTTAAAGTTATTCTTTTGGAAGTGATTAAAAATATTATTGGTAATAAGATCATAGTCTAAAACCTGACCTTTATATTTAAAGTGATTGATAGGATTGGTTTCCTCCACTGAGAAGGGGGTTGAATTTGTGGGTGGTAGTTTTTAAAACTTCTTTTCAATATAAATAAACCTTTGTGACTTGTTAAAGTCCTATATACTCAAAATAGAAAAATATCATCCTCATAAAATCATACAGGAAATAAAATACAAGGCACACATAATTTTTGTAAAGTTCAGATCCAATGAGGAATCCTACTCCTTTTCAAGGCTAGTTATCCTCCCCAACCATGGATTCTATTCACTATAAGCACAAGCGAGTTCCAATTACAAGAATTAATTTTTCATCACACCACGCATGTCACCTAGAAACATAGATTTGTGTTGAGGTAAAAATAATATTAATATAAGATATAGAATATAACTAAATAAAATTGGTTGCTCAAACAACAAAAGACAAAGATCCACTTCTACAAGCCTCCAAAATAATCAAGATAAAATCACCCATAGTGCAGACTTGTAATATATTGTACAAAAAAATCTTGGACTCAAATCTAATCTATTTTTTCTTACATTTTCTCATAGTTGATCTTGTGATGAGAATAAGAGTTCTCGATTCTCAAGACACTCTTTATTTGATACCTGTATCACATGTATATAAAATTGTTATGAATATTATTTTCAAAATATAAATGTTTCAATATTTTTAATAATGTAAACCTCATGATCTTTAGAACTAGGATCATATAATTCAAATCAGTCAAACGATTCCTAACTTATCTCTCATTTATACTCATTTTAATTTCTCATTAAAATCTTCATTTAAATATACTAAAGACTCAAAATAAATTCTTCCACATGATATATAATTATATATGATCTTAAAAAACTCATGAAACTCTCACTTCTTCAAAATATCTGAGATTTTCATGTACATGGCCTCACAAAACTCTTCCAAATGGAGCTTTTATTCTTATAAATTTAGATTTTGAAACTATAGACCAGTACATGAGGATAAAATACATTACATGGTTATTAAATCCATTGTGAATACCATACATTTAGATAATTGACTCAATCTGAATACATGAAATCCCATATTTTTGTATGTATTAGAATTCTACTGTGTGGTTTTAGCTACATTACTGAAATGACTATGTGAGTCCTTTTGGCTGCGTTACTTCAATTCAGCTACATTGTTGGATCAGCTACATGAATCATCTATATGAAGTTTTCCAAAATGACTGTGTGAAATATTTGGATATATTATTTGTCTATTTGATATATTTATATACATGAAATTCCTACATAATGAAAACACTTTTGTGAATCTAGAAAATTCTAGATTTAACTCAAATTCACTCAAAACCTCTTCAGCTAACTTCTATCTAACCTCGAAAACACTTTTTGGCAACATAAAACACTATTTAATAATATATATCCATACAAACCAGATCAAGAATTTTTACAATATATAAGAAACTCAAAAGATGGTTGTTAACAAATACAGCAACCCAAAGTTACCAACATCCATGGGATCTTCAAACATCCACAAGCAAAGCCAAAAATCCATGGGGTTATTCAATATCCACTTTTGGATTTTTTTGAAAACAATATAAAGACTCATTACCTACCATACCTCAACACACAAATCATAAAATCATAACCAATCTCAAAGAGATGTATCCTGGCACCACACTATAGGATAAAGTAGTGTTTTTTAGAGTGTTTCATCCCTTGGTGGCAAGTATGTTTGGGCCAAGTGATTCAAATGACTATGTTTCTATGGTTTTTAAACTCCCCATACCACTTACACTCCCCCTTAAACATGGAAATCTCTTCCATTTTTGAAAAATAATCCAAAGGACTATGGAAGTTGGATTATAACAATAAAAACTCAAGTGTGTGGGGAAGGGTGAACATGAAATTTCACCATTAACTCCAAAAACCTCTCATGTGCATAGATTTTGTAAATATATATAAAATCTAATCCATTTTGATAATAAAAAAAGTTTAATTTCACCTAAATCCACCTTCTCTTTGATAGAATGATATCTAATATCAATATGTTTAGACCAAGAGTCTTGAACTATATTTTTTAAAATATCAATAGCACTTTGATTGTCACAAATAATTTTCAATGGTATTTGAACATCAACCACAAATCTATAAGCTAAAAATACATCCATAAATCATGTGTAAATAGTTGACTAGCCTCCAATTGATTTGATTTATCTATACTCAAGGTCATTGAACTATACTTCTCACTATACCATCTAACACAAAAAATACTCCACCTGATGTGGATCTATGATCTATACTGTCACCTGCCTAATATGAATCAATGTAACCAAGAAAGTATAGATACTCATTATATTTTTATATAAATCCATAATTAAATATTCCTTTTACATATGCCAAAAATATTATAGTTTTAAGAATACGTGAATATTTCAGTTCACTTTGATACCTTCCACATAGAGTAGCTGCATAGGAAATGTCATGTATGGATGTTGTGAGATACAAAAGGCTGCCAATCATACCTCTAAATTTCTTGTGATTAACCTTGTTTTCTTGTTCATATTTTCTCAAAAAAATTCCAACTAATATAGGTGTAGATGCCTATTTTTAATCTTCTATTATAAAATTTATCAATATTTATTTGGCATACTTTTCTTGCAAAATAAAAACATAATCTGAATTCAACTCAATTTGTAACCCCATAAAATATTTTAGTTCCCCCAGCATAGACATCTCAAACTTCTTTTACATATTTTTTTTGAATTACCCACATAAAAAACTATTATTACCAAAAAAAATTATTTCATCCACATATACAATTACCATTAGTGTGTCTGAGAAATCACTCTTTAAGTAAAAATTGCTATCAGTAGTGCCTTTGGCAATACTCGTTTTTGTCAAACAGTCATCAAGCTTAGAATAATGGGACCTTAGAGACTAATTTAATTCATAAAAAACTTTCTTCAATCTTTATACCATTCTTCCATCATTTTCATTAATGAATGATTATGGTTGTTCAATAAAGACTTCTTATTTAATGTCACCATTTAGGAATACAGACTTTACATCCATTTGTTATACCCTATAATGATTATGATCTTCCACAACCAAGAACATTCTTATTATATCAATTCAATAAACCAAATAAAAAATATATTAATAGTTTATGCCTTTAATTTTATAATATCCTTTGTAAACAAGTCTATCCTTATTCTATGTGATGTCACCTTTCTCATTCATTTTATTCTTGAAAACCCATTTTGTACCAATTACGTTTTTAGTTTTTTATATTGGAACAAGTTCCTATATAAATTTATTCTCAATTTTACTGAGTTATTATTTTATTTATTTCACCAATTAATTATGTTTAATATCCTTATCCACTTTTCTAGGATCAACCTGTGATATAAGGGTTGTTTGGTTCTCTGCTCTTAGCCTCCTTATAGTCTGAGCTCGTGCATTATGATTCCCAATGATATTCTTGGTTTTTATATGTTTCTTTAACCTCTAAAATTTATTTACATCACCACAAGCTCCTTGTTCATAATCATTGGAACAATATAAATTATCATCAAAAAATAGTATGATTTTAGAAAAAAATTCAACCATTTTTTTAGAAAACTGCTCGTTGTTTTCTATATGAGACTCAAAATATGTTTGAATCTACTAACATGTTTTTCACAATTTTTCATCAATTTTAACATCCAAACACTCAATAATTTTATTCAATGTCTTATTCTAGAATATTTATCCATTCCCATTATATTAATATCATATAAATACTCTATCATTGTCCTTTTCTTTAAATTTTACCAGCCTTATTCTTTTGATTTTGATATAATAAGGACTTATAAAGACCTTAAAATATTTTTATTGTAGAATTATTTTGGTACCACATCTCATAGGGTTTATCATGTGTCTTCATTATTAAAATACAACTATTTTGAAAATTCACTGCGGTACACATTTCTTCTCTCTAGAAGAATTTTGAAACATTATTCTCAACTAACATTGTTCTGCCCATTTCCATAATGATTATATTTTTCCTCTCTAAAACACCATTTTTGTGTGGTTTATAAGGTGTGATATACTTATGCATGATTTCATGTTTTCCAAGATAAATTTAAAATTCATCACTTTTTTATTTTTTTTTCCGTTATTGGATCTCAATTATTTGATACATAAACCAAGCTCTTTTTCAATATCCCTTCTATACATTTTAAAAATATTAACAGTCTTGGACTTATGTTGGATGAAAATAACATTGGATGTCTAATTGAATTTATCTATTAAATTAATTAATAAAAGATAACATTAGGTAGAATTTTATCTCATGGGACCACAAAGATCTATGTGGAGTAATTCCAATGGACTTTTGGAAGTAATATTCACCTTCTTATAAGTCTTATAAGATATCTTGACCTTCTGACATATTCCATGGATTTCATATTGATATCTTTTCATATTAGATCAATATATTACTACTTAAAGTTCCATAATATTGCTTAATATTCTTTATCCAATATGAAAATGTCTTCTATTCCATAAAATATTCTCATCTTTCATGCTCAGATCACATGTATTGGAAGGATCACCAATCAAGAATAAATTTTCATTTGTTAAACTACCTAGAGAGATATTTCTTCCAAAACTTATGCTTTTAATGATTCATGTATTTATCTTGAATGTGATATCATTCCCATTATCACGAAGTTGGATAACACTAAAAAAGTTTTTTTTCATCCCTTAAACATAAAGATCATCATCTGATTTCAAATTATCATTATCAATTTGAGTTTTCCCAATACTATTTTTTTAAGTAAGATTCATTACTAAACATTATTAAATCTATTTCATGTTTATTAAGTTTGTTTAGAATTTTAGTATCACCATTTATGTGGGAGGAACACCCACTATCAAGCATTCATGCCTTTGTCTTATCACTTGCTTTAAAAGAAACTTCTACCAAGCATGACTTTTCTTCATTATCCACTTGAACTGCTTTCCATTTATCAATAATATGAAACTAAGCTAGTAATATTGTCATGAATTTATTTGATATATGCCTATTTTGATCTCACCTTCAACATAATAATTCAAGAAAATATTTTTTTTTGAGTTTTCAACTTGTAGCCAGTTTTCATATTTGTACTCTTTCTTCCAAAAACTATTTCCTTCTCATTAAAACTACTACTCCTTGCTTCTTGACTTATTCTAGGTAAAGACATGTTGTTCCAAAATATATTATCTTTATATATGAACATACCAAAACACCATAAATATCCCTAAAATATAAATTTTATTTAAAAATCATATTTGTATCCAATAATTTTTTTTTTTGGAATTTGACATTTGAAGAACAGTTTATGTATGATTTCATCTCTGATTTAAAATATAATTGCATTCAATATTCTCTTTTAATCTGGTAATATTGTAAGAAATTTATCATAATTTTTATTGGTCAATATTTGATCAAAATTAAAATTTAAACCTACATTGTTAGTGCCAACAGTTTTGGAAATAGATTTTTCAGATGAGGATTTTACATGTGTTTTCTTAGGATCTTTAAAGAATTGTCCCTTAAATTAAATAATAATTTTGAATTCTTTCTTAATATTGACTAGTTATTTATCTACTTCAATAAAATTTGATAGTTTCATCGATAATTCTTTATCCTTAAAAGAATGTTTTTCTTCAAGGCCTTTTATCATCTTTACATGTTTGGAAGCTTTTAACCATAATTTTATATTTTCTTCTACAAGAGTTATCTCCTTTTTCAATTGATCATTTTTTAATGTACCAAATTCTTTTTCTACTTTTAAAACTTCTTCTTCTCTTTATTGAGCATTATTTTTTTTCTCAACATAATACTCTAGATCATCTTTAAGCATGTATTCATTATCTTCATCATTGATTTATGAGTCAACAATTTTCTGAACATGAGCTATAAAATTTTTAAATTTCTCATAGGTTTCATTATTAGAATCATTAAATGAGAAAAGATCGGTGTCCTCTTATTTTCTCATAAAATTTATTCTTTTATTTCTTTTAAATCTCTTCTTATTTCCACCTTCATTTGAAGATTATTTATATTTTTTTCTCTAATTATTTCCTTGGGTCTTCTCATCATTTTTAGATTCATAATCTACTACTTTATTCTTTTGAAAATTAACTACATTTTGTCTAAGAACATTATAGTTATAACATATACCAAAGAACTTATCTTTGTTCTTGATTTTACCTTTTTGAAATATTTTATAAATGAATTAAATAACTCTTAGATATTCTTATTCATTCTCAAAATCACTTGATTCTATGGCATCTTCATCATTAAAAATTTTCATATTCTTCATGGATTAAAAATCCATTTCATCTTTCACTTTCTTATTGAATGCTATAATATTTATAATTTTATAATAAATTAGAATATTATGTTACTTATCAAAATAAAGATCTTATCTATCATTAAGAGATGAAATTTTGGGATCAAATTTATCTAGAAAATTTTTCATCAGCTTCTTCACATTATTGGAATCATCAAGTTTTTCACCAAAGGCTTGAATATTACTAAAATTTTCATTTACCCAATTAAAGAAATCATCATAAATTTTATCATCTTACATTTTAATATATTAAAATTTTCTTCTCCAAAACTATAGTTTTTCCTCTTTTACTTTCACATTGACTTCATAGCTACTCTTTATTTTGTCCTAGATTTATTTTTTAGTGTGTAGAATCATAAATTTAGTGGATACATTTTCTAATAATGACATGGAAATATAATTTTATGAATTTCCATCCAAATACATATTCCTCTTGTTTGAAAATGCCATCTGACCATAATTTACAAAGGGTGTAAATCCCACTATAGTTTCATCATGAACTTCTAGTCCAAGAGATAAAAGATGTGGTAATATTTGATTATTACAACTTTTATAGTTTTTACCATAAAATGTTTGTAAACTCATTATATTGATTGTATTGATATTATTCATGCTCAAAAGATAATAGCTTAGATCTTATAGAGTTAACCTCCCTCTGATACCATTTTAAGTGACTGATGGGGTCAGTTTCCTCCATTGAGAAGGGGGGTTGAATTAGTGGAGGGAAGTTTTTACAATTTATTTTCAATAAAAATAAAACTCTATGATTATTTAGAGTTTTATTGACTCAAAACATATAAATATCAACCTTACACAATCATACAAGAAATAAAATACAAGGAATATATGATTTTTAAAAGGTTTGAATCCAATGAGGAATCATACTCCTTTTCATGGATGTTTACCCTCTTCATCCATGAATTCTATTAACTATAAGAAAAAGTGAGATCTAATTATAAGAATTCATGATTTATGGCACTACATGCATCAAGAGTCACACCCAACAACACATATTTATGTTGCAGTACAAATAAGATGAATACAAGATTAATAATATCACCAAATAAACCAAGTTTCTCAATAAATAAAAGATATAGATCTATTTTTATAATCATATAAAATAAGAAATATAGAATCTCCTATAGTGTAGACCTGTAATATGTTGTAAAAAAATCTCAAACTCAAATACAATCTTCTTTTTCTAGATTTTTCTCACAGTTGATCTGATAATGAGCATAAGAGTTCTCAATTATTAGGGCACTCTTTATTTGATAGATGTATAAAATGTATACAAAATAATCATGAATATACTTATCAAAATATAAATGTTTCTATATTTTTAATAATGGAAACCCCACAAACTTCAGCAGCGTGATCATCTTATTCAAATCGGTCAACTGGTTCCTGATTTATCTCTCATTTAAACTAATTTGAATTTATTATTCAAATATTTATTTAAATCCCCTAGAAACTTGGGGTCCATTCTTCCCTATGATATAAAACTATACATGATCTCATAAAACTCATGAAACTCTAACTTATATAAAATCATTTGATATTTCCATGTGTATGGCCTTATACAACTCTGCCGCATGAAACTTATATTCTCAGATATTCGAATTCTAAAACTCTCACCCAGTATGTAAGGATAAAATACCTTATATTGTTCTCAAATACTTTTTGAATCTCATACATTCATCTATTTAACTCAATTTGGATATATGAAATATCATATTTTCCTACATAGAAAATTTTAGTTATGTGGTTTTAGCTACATCATTGAGATGGCCATCTAAGTCCTTTTAGCTACGTCACTTCAATTTGGATACATTGTTGGTTTGGATATGTGGATTGGCTACATGGATCTATCCAAAATTCCTACATAGAATATTTGGGTACATGATTTTTCTACAAGGTAGATTTGGCTACATGAAATTCCTACATACTGAAAACGCTTATGTGAATCTGGAAAATTCCATATTTCACTCAAATTTACTTAGAACCTCTTTAGAATACTTCCATCCACCTCAAAAACACTTGATTACATCATGAAACTCTCTTCCATGATATATATCCATACAAACCTAATCAAGTTTCATCACAATATATAATCAACTCAAAAGATGGTTGTCAATAAATACAAAAACCTAGATTCACCGATAGTCATGGGATCTTCAACCATCATCAAGAAAATCTATAAATCCATGGGGTTCCTCAAGATTTTTAATCATTAGTAGCTTTGAAGGTGATTTTTTTTTTTGAATTCTTTAGTTTAATCGGCGTTCTTTTCCTCTTAGAGTTTCATCTTGATTTTTGTATGTCATTAAGGAGATGATGAGTTCCTCTACTAACATCTTTTTAACATCTTTAACTTATTAAATAACCATTACTTTAGTATTACAAGGTCTAGGTAACACCCATAATATTTTCTTTATGAGTGTTTCTATAGGTAACTCAACACCAAGGAAATTTCCACCATCACAGACATCAATAAATCTCATAAACATGTTTTTAATAGATTTATCATAAAGCATAGTAAAACTTTAAAAATATTGATGATACATATCTAATAATGTATCCTTTACATTATTTATGCCTTCATGAGTCACTTATAACAATTTCTATATTTGATAATACTTTTTTCATATGGAAATGTGATTAAAATAATTTATATCATCACCAAAATGTAAAGCATTCATAGTTTTTTTTTATTTTATTCAAAATTATTTATATCTTTGGAAATATATTTTTATGTGAATTATTTCATGGGAATATAATCATGCATTACCAGTTTCCAAATAGGATAAGAAATACTAACAAGGAAAGTTGATATCTGATTCTTCTAATAGGAGTAATCAGTGTCATTAAATATGGGAGCATACGAATTGGAATTAGATTCCATAATAAAAATATAGCTTTAAAATTAGTTAAGGATTTGAAAAAAAATGACGAATAACACAATTTTTAAAACAAAAAAAGGAAAATCACTCCTTTTGATATTAGTTATTCTTCAAATAATATGGAAAGAAGAAGTGAATTTCCCTTTTAAAAATTTATTTCGAGATTAAAAGGTTAATTTAAAAATTAAATAATTTTTAAATAATAAAACAAGAAATAAAATGCATGATAGTTGATAAATTTGATTCATGTTTATAAATATAGTATAAGTAAAAGAATGTAAATGATCAAACTGAATTTATATAAATATCTAAGTCAATGTTAAATTATTAAATGTGGAAAATTAAATATATAACAAATGCAATTGATAAAGAGTTCGACTAAAGATTGATGTGAGACCCTCCATCTCTACCCCTTGACTTGAGATGTTTTTTGTATAAATCCCTCGGTCCCTATGGTGACTAAGAACTGATCTATGAAAATTATAGATTGTGAGTTCCCTCTTGATCTTCACTAGTATACAGGTGACCCATCCCGCACTTTTACTAAGTGAGAACCATTGGGGACAGTAGGTTGATAATAGATAGGTTTTCTTTAAGAAAACTCATTACACACCACTCATAAATCAATTTTATGGAAGGATGTATAATGGAGGATGAATAGATTTGAGAGAGAAGGTTTGAGAGCCTTTAGTAAATTAGAACTTTGAAGTTAAATCTTGTGAGGATTAGAGAGAACTGAGCTTTGCTGACAATTTATCTTTTAAGATCACATCATTGGAAACAAATGTGAAATATAATCATATAAGGATCCAAATGGAGCCTTTTATAGGCTCTAAAAGGCTTAGTAAACTTCTAAAATTCATAAGGTGTCATGAAACTAAGGTGGACTATATTTGTGGTTTTTAAGACCGTAATAAATTCACCTCGATAGAAGCAACTATGACACCACTGGGTAGCTGGTGGGCTACCTGGAGATATACTACTACTAGATGATCAGCACCGGAAATCCACTACGGGCTAGTGGGTAGATGGTGGCCTTAGGGTGGAATAAATATTCACTATATGAGCCATCATCTAGTCAGTTCTCTTCCACTAAGTAGTGGTCTAATAGGACACCTAGAAAGTTGTCACTATGGAATCAGGTATTAAGTGTTGTCTGCACAAGAATAACTTCAAGATGAGCCTCCTTTTTTCACTCTAATGCCTTTACTACTATAAAATATACCTTTGACAGCACTACCAGAAAAGATCAGCCCGAGGTAACTCCTATGACCATTTATTAATAAAAGAAAACATACAGTGAACTTGCACAACAAGTAAGAAAAACCAGTTACATGTCATAAAAGTCATACCCCCCGCCACACCCATGATATAACACTTCCTCCGCAATAGATGATTCCCATTCAGAGCTATCATAGTGCTTTAGGACCTTCGTATATTTCTATCTGAGATTCAGTTTCTCTAAGGATAATAACTTCTTAGAGGATTGCCTGACAGAGGACCTAGTTGACACAGACTTTGGCAAGTCATAAACCTTCTTCATTCTTCTTTTAACTAGGGTAGGTTCCTTATTTCCATAATTTTTCTTCCCATCCTTGACAACATCACTAAAAGAAGTTTTGGCCAAATCACAAATATTTTCTTTGTCACCGTCCGAAACATCCCCCCATTTTCTAGTAAATACCACCTCTTGGCAAGCATTAGTCAGGATCCGGTTCTGCTCATATTTCCCATTGATATCAATCATAGAAAAACACCGTGGAGACTCCACCAAAGCATTCCCAACATCCAACTCCTTCCTTAAAACACCCTCTTTGACAAACAGCATGTTGTGACCTTTCTTCATTTGAGGGCACCCATTCAACTCCTCATGACCCAATTCCTGAAAATGGTTGCAAGAATCAATTGTAATATGGAAACCACAATCATAATTCGACTGCGACTGAGAGTCAATAATAGCTGGACAAACATGAGGTGCATCGTGAGCTTTCCCATCGATTGAAATCATGTCCAGTTCCCCCTCCTTCTGCTCAGCATCACCAGCTTTGATCATCCCACTATCAACTATAATATGAAAACCACTTTCATAATTCAACTGCAGCTGAGAATCCTTAACAAATAGACAAACATGAGGTGCAACTAAGCTCAATTCTAGCCCCCCCCCCTTCTGTTCAGCATCACCAACCTTGATCAGTTCACTGTCAACCCTTCCTACAGCAAATTGACCAACAGGATTTTTACCATGCTGCAACATCTCCCCTAAAGAAGCAGGTGCTCCCACCTTGCCTCTAGGTCCAGAACAAGGACCAGTCTTATCCGTACCACTCAGAACCACACCATTATGCAGTGACAGATCATGCTTCAATCTGTCAAACACCACAGCAATAGACGGATTGGGGGAAGCCCGTTTCTGCCTTCCTAGAGATGAATCACCCAATTGAACAACATTACCATACTTGGTTGCATTAGGACGTGACTGTCCTTGATCAGATACCCCACCAGGCCTCTTCACCGAAGTAACAGGCCTCCTGCTTCTGGTTCCACGATGACATTGACAATCCAAATGACCCAAACGACAACATGTCGAACATTAATCAACCCAGTTTTCATACACAACATCTTGCCTCCATCGGAACTCCTCGCCAACAGCAATCCAAATCCAGTCAATCGGTGGCTTCGAGGCATCCACCTCAACACAAAAATGAGGGTTCACTGGATGACTCACAGAAGATGTATGAGCATCCGAGCATAGAAACCGACCGACCAAATTACCTAGCATACAAATTATCGAAGGATTTTGAAAAGGCATAGGAAGGTGAGGCAGACTTACCCAGGTTGCAACTGAAGGAGGATCTCGATTCATACAGAGATCAAATGACCATCAGAGAAGGAAAAATTTGTATCCGCTACAACGGTGGGGAGCTCTAGACCAGGCACTGATTAATTCTTCCTCCGAGCCAAATCGAATCATCAAGTGATGATTATTAAGAAGCCCTACAACTGCTTATTCCTTCAATTCCCAATCACTAAACACTAATTGATCAAACTCTTTAATGGAAGGCCTTCGAAGAGAAAAACGAGCAACCAGCGTCAAATCTAGGAAACTCGATGCTATAGAGAATTCTGATGAATAAATCAATAACTGAGGGACCCCATTATGAATATCTGGAACTTTCGGGCTAAGGGAAATCGACGGGAAGTCTGGAAGGTAGTTAGGGTTTGAAAATGGAACAAAAGACGCTCGCGACGCCGGGGGCAGTGGAGCCAAATCATCTTCCCCCCTCCCTCTACCAGGAAGGTGGGGAAATCCATCATCGGGCATCAGCTAGGGTTCATCACCGGGAAGAGGGAGGAGCTCTCGACCTGGCCTGTGTCCTTATGACCAGATCTCCATCCCTTTAACAGCACTAGAATAGTCCTTTATCCACCCTAAAAAATCACTGACAATCTGAGCACGGTTAGAATCCCGAAACTTTTATCAACGCTTTTTTTAGTGATGTTAAAGGGACCTTTTAACAATGATTTTTTATCACTATTAAAGGGGGACTTTAATAGTGATTTTTTAGCGTTGATAAAGGAAGCGTTGTTAAAGGGGGTAAAATTATATTTTTTTCAAACACCAATGAGCCCAACCCACTTTATCAGTGCTTCCACAACCCCTTTAATAGTGCTCCACCCCCCCCCCCCCCCATTATTAGTTATTTTCACCCCACCACCTTTTATCAGTGATTTTTGAATTTCCATCCTTATGTGTTCCTGCCTGGATTCGAACCCTGCACCTCTCCTTCGAAGATGGAATGCCTTTACCACTACACCATGTTGTTTTGGTGTCTGTTTAATGGTATTTCTATTTATTTATATATATATATTTATATATTTATATAATTATTTTAAAATACATTTATACAATATGTGTGTGTGTGATATATATAATTATATTTATTTAAATATATTATATATTATATTCATTTATATATACTATAATATAAGATAAATATATATATCTTTATTAATACACACATATGTATATGTATATATAATGTAATAAATGGTTATATATTTTTTTAAATACATTTTTAAAATATTTATTTATTTACATATATTAGAATATATATTTTTATATGCATATGTTGATATATGTAATTTATATGAGTGATTTATTATAAGTAAATATAACAAAACATGCATATATTTAAATATAAATAAAATTAAATTATGAAAAATGATAAAATTTCAAAAAAAATAACATCAATATGAATGTAAGACTTGGGAATAAATTAATCTCCACCAAAAAAAATGCAATAAGACTCCCTTAAATGAGGTTGAAAATCCATCAAATGTTAAAAAATCAGGGTGCCCCAACTAAAAATCTGTTTTAGAGGACTTTATAGACTTTTTTGGCCTCTAAAAATATGAAATAGGTTTACTTGTGTCACCTAGGGCAGATATCTTGTCGCAGACTTTGATTTTATATGTGGTAGAGCTCAAATGGACACTCGGATCAATATTTATGGTCATTTGAAGTTTAAGTTATGTTTTCAACTTATTTTAGATATTTTATTGATTTTTTGATTTTTATTGTCTTAAAATTGATATTAAATGACTATTACTTAATAATAATAAGAAAATTATTCATTAAAAATATTTTTAAAAATATTTTATAATCCATTTTCATAAAATATCTTATATATCAATGGTAAATGCCTATTTACCTTATCTAAAACATATTTTAAAAAATATATATTATATAATATAAATATATTTATATATTATTATATTATTATTATTAATGAAATATAATATTTTTTGAAGTTTAACTTGATCAGTGCTACTAAAAAAGCACTGATAAAGGAGGATTCTTTATTAGCACTTCTAAAAAAAGTGCTAATAAAGACCCTCCACCCTTAACAGTTCTTTTTTACAAGCACTGTTAAAAGATCTCATTTATCAGTACCTTTTTAAAAGTGCTCATAAAGGGTGGGAATTTATCTGCACTTGTAAAAAAGCACTGATAAAGGTCCCCCTTTAACATCACTTTTTTAGCGTTGTTAAAGACCCCCTTTAACTGTTCTTTTTTTAGCACTGACAAAGGGGGTCTTTAACAACATTTTTAGCTAGAACTATTAAATCCCTAGTGCTGGATAAACCCATTTTTGTATTATTGCTTCTATAGTTCTTATAAGTTGATTACAAGGCTTTGAAAGATGTAAAAGTATATGAATAATCCTTTATCAAGGATTTAAATAAACTTTAAGAAGCCATGTAATTCACTACATTGAGTCAATAAAAATACAAAAACTCACTTAAATGAAAAAATTAGAAACATAGGTGAGTGTTTATGATCATAAAAACATTATGAGAGGGAGATTTACAATAATAACAACCACCTCCATGGTAATGCGCTACTCTTTTAGGATAAGGAGCATCATAGGTTTTTCCTTTGCCTACTTTGTCTCTACTTATTGATCATGGACTAGAGCACCATACTATTATAGCCTCGACTAAACCTATTTTAATGGTGGAACCTAAATCAAACCACTAACCACATGTTGTCTACTTAGAAAGTTAATTCACTCCCTCTTATGATAACCATTGAATCCATTGGAAGAAAAAAAATTGATCCATTGGTAGGGTCCTTAGATCCACCATCCCCAATGAGATAAGATTTAGAGGGATGAAGAATACACATAACTATTCAAAAACCATTATGTCCAAGTAATTGGTAACCCTGGACCATAGCCCTACCATGTGGAGAATCCTAAAAACTTCCTTCTTAGAATGATCTATTCAAATACAGTGTCTTCTCAACAACCACTACTCTCATCAATACCTTAATATATTTTAGTAGTATAAGCAGGGTGACCTGGCACTGGATCTATGGATGTAAAGTCTCCTTAAAATGTATCGCATTGGCCATTTCATCTGGTAGAAAGTTCAAATAATATCAGAGAAGGTTCCAAAAATGGATCCTAAACTCCCATGTGCTAGAGATATCCTATCAAAGGGTAAGAATCTTGTGAAGGCTAGCTGCATTTGTGGTTGAAGAAATAAAATTGGCTCATAACTAATCTTAGAACTTCACCCATAAAATATTTAACTCCTCATTATCCTTGAGGAACAAGAACCACCACTATCTGGATTACCCATATAATATTGTCCAAACCAATGAAACTCAGTGTTCCTTCTGAGCATGGATCAAACTAAAGGTTATATTCACCTCCTCTAACCAGTCCTTAGTCACTAAATCTAAAACAAATCCCTTAAACTTCTATAGATTCTTATACTGAAACTCTTAGAGTGTCCACCTCTAACTGTCATCTTCATCAACCTAAACTCCATGCTTATCTATTGACACATACTTTTTAACATATTTAATGAGAACCTATTAAGGATGTCAACCTAGATCCATTCCTACAAAAGAAAAAATTGTTAGGGTCTCCTAAACTCGGAGTATGGAATATTTAATATTAATTATTTAAGTTCCAATCTAACCCTAAGATCTACCCACTTCAAACACAATCAAAAAATTAATGATGCATGATCCTTTCTTAGGTCTCTACCCTAAAACTAGTAGTGCTTCACTTAGTATGATTAGTAAACTTGAAGGTCCTTACATTAGATCATAAGGGGCCCTAAACACCCATGTCCTATCTGGTCTCCCTTATTTACATTTCATACTAAGCAGAGATGACATTTTTTTCCCTACTAAACCATACATTCCTCACTAGTTTCTACCCCCAAACTCTATATTATCCCTCAACGTTACCTTTGATACCACTCTATAATATCCCCCTCCCCCCAAAGTTACCCCTCCTAGGCTAGTAATGAATAAAGAGGGATGATGGCACTTGAATCCCACATCCAATAGGCCATGGTTTAGTGACTATCACCAAGGGTATATCATACACAAAGATGGAAGGAATTTACCTTTAAGAAGAACATGAGGAATGAGAGATAAGATTAGACCTCAAAATAACTCCTCATAAAAAAAGAAATGAAATATCTCAAAACATACATGTAATGTCATATAATTGTAACAACTATAAAAGAAACTACAAGTACCAACATAAGATCTTTGGTAGGGACCTTGAAGCCTAAATATCTCTTAAATTCATGAGCTAGTATTGTCAATAATAATCAATAAATAGTTTCTATAGACCTAAAATAGTTTATATAGAGTTAGGGTGAGAATAATAGATACACTCAGTAGGATCCTCCTTAGACCCTCTTGTAAAAAAGATAAAAAAAATACTAAATCCTAGTGAATAAACAATGAAACTAACTCATCACCTAATAAGGTATACTAAAATTTTCCAGCCTCACCATGGATCTCCCACCAAGTATTACATATGAGTAATAATATAATATCCAATGTATTAATAAAAGTGAAGGTACCCCATTACCACTTTCCCACTAGCTTTCCACTGTCGCCCCAACATCCCACATCCTAATCCATCTCTCTCCAAATAAGCCACATGCATCAAAGGAAACTATATAAAAACCCACACCTCATGCATCACATAATCTTATCATCAACATCCACATCTCCAAATAGAAAAAAAAAGTTGTTTTTGAGAGCCACCACATCCCATACATCATGTATTATACCTCATGACATAACATATCATACAAAAAATACCTATAATAATCCTTATGATACTATATCTAGAGATACATGTGTGTGAAATAATCACAATCCATTATATCCCTTTTTATGCATATATGGGAAAAATAACCTCTAGGCATACCAATATAAAATAACACTTCCATAAGAAGAGAGCGAAGGAGAGGGGTAGTCATTCATCCATCCTTGCTAACCAAGATGTTAGGAAAAACACCCCCATAGTCCACTGGGTGTCAGTATCCCAACAACATGGGTGGGGAAGTGTATGAAATCACCTAACATACAAATATATATATATATATAGTTCACAACCACACTAAGGGTAACTACCAGTCTTTAACCTCAATCGTAGCTAGAGTCTCTTGCAAACCTGACTACCACCACTAAGGACCTAATATCCTATAATCACACAAACATTTCAAGATACTTTTAATTAATTAATAAAATGAACATTTCATTTTACATAATTATCAATTGAAATATATGCCCTCTAGGAATAATTCAACCTCTTCTAAGGTTCCTTAATAATTATCATCATTTCATCATTTTGTTAAGCCTCCAGTCCCATGGGTTAAATTGTTTAACATTACCATTCCATAATTCCAGTTACTCTAGGAATCATCCTAAGCTACCATAAAAGATGCATAAACCATATACATCAAGTTGTGTCAAGTAGTGGGGAAAGGAAAAAATAGAAACATGAAACCCATAAATCTTTACTTTAAAGTATGTTCATTAACAAGAAAGTATCCCAACTTTCCATGAAAAAACAACGGGAAGGTCGAGATTCAACCTGCTCCATTAGTTTGTGTACCATTTCTAACACCAATATGCATATCACAATCCATCTTTCCATTAAAAGTTCCAACTTTTTCCAAAAACTTGTGCATCCTCACCCATTTCTCACTAAACCGTCATCCATCCTAGATTCACATCACATCGTATAGAAAAGATCCTCATCTAGAGAAAACACATAATGAAACAAGAAAACAAAAAATTAGTTTACAGGGCATCTATCCCTAGAACCAAGTCATCCAAACTTCATAAGAAAATAGACTCACTTAGCCCCAAATAATCATCTTTAAGAAAGAACTGATTTTTTACCATCTTGAATTAACCAATTCATTTTATCATAGTTCACAACCATAGGAAACTTAATTCATAAACTATAAAAAACTTAGTTATTTAAACATTCTTCAATCATCACTTCAATTTACATCAATTATAATAAATAAGGATTGTAATTAAACATGAATCTTTATTATTTAGCCAATAATAATTACCAGATTTATGTTATTTATCCAATTTTCAAGTATAAAAAAATATGTTAAACCATATCATAAAAAAATATAACATTATCTAGAAAATAGTGAGGCAAACTATTAACATGGAATAAACACATGTGATCGCTACAACCAAAACAAATAATTTATTTATTTTTGGTTTAATTGTAATTAAGATTAGTTCCACCATTACCCAAGGAGATAAATCATGATGAATTCACAATTTCATTTTAAATAAAGTGAATCAAATAATCCCCAACCTCGATTTAGAATTTCAACATTCTATGAGAAAGAACGGATGATTAAGGATCAATTACCACCAAAACTGAAGGAAGATTTTTTAAAACCTAACACCAGCAATCCATTGTCAACCATGTTTGATTTCATCCAAATATATAGGTAATCAAGGGAAATGATGGGAAGAGAAGAATAAAGGCAAATTATCTTGATCCATAATCTTCAATTTGGATGAATCAAGGTTTAGGATCTAAAGAGTCACGATTGGATGGAGGTGTGAGGTTAAGGGGTCGATAAGGGTTAAGGGATAAGATTAGGAAATGATCATAAGAGATCCATATGTTAAGGCACTCAAATACCTAATAATCAAACACCATTAAAAATTGGATCTTGGAATTTTGACCACCACCACAACATTCATCATAATGTGGCATAAAAACATTACCCTTTTGACCCATCACACCTAACACCATGGAGTGGTGACCACCGCACTACCCATTTATTATAGTAGGGTGATATAGTTATATTTTTCATATATTTTTTATATATAAAACATAATTTTTTTATAGTTTAATTTATTATTCTTACCATTATTTAATTTTTTATTGTTTTATTACAATATATAGGGAATTTCTCAAAAAAGGACTAAAAGTTTTGATTTTAGATTATTGAAGAAACTTCATGTTGCATCATGAAGTGGTGTTCCATGACATCAGGATTTTGAAGGCATATTAAAGTTGGAGAAAATTTAAAGGTTATAAATGAAGAACTAAGATAAAACTAGGGTAAATCAACTAGAAAAATAACATTATACATTGTTTAAATGATTCACGGTGTGAATCACCAAAAAGAATTTTCAAGACATGCAATAAGTCGTGAGATGTTTAACCCCAGCACCTTACATGTCATGTAAAAGATACATGATGTGAAAATGTTAGGACAGATAAAAAATAGTCCAATTCAATGAAATAAATGGATAAGACCACTTTTAAGACCCCCCATGATGAATTTTTGACTCATTTATGATTCCATTGATGATACCCAAGCATCTGGAAGGACTTTAAATAAAATCCTAGGTCATATGGTAAATAATCAGTTTCCAAGGATATGTTGTTGCATTGTTCTATTGGGATACTACGACTTAGGTTTTATTTTCTATTTTATTTTTATCTTAAATTCCTTTTTAATGTAACACATATGTATATTTTTAAGTCATATGTTTCTCCTTTATTATTTTATCCCTATTTCTCTTCCAAAACTTATCTCAATCCCTCACTCTTCCCTCTTTCTACTGTGATCTCTTTTCACTTAGAAATGGAAAGTTACTAACCCAAGGCTTGGACTTGGGGGAGGTTTCAAACCATTATTAATTATTTCACTTTAATTATTAAACATTTAATTTAATTTTTTGGTGTATGTGAGAGAATTTCATGGGTGCGGTGGTAGTCCACCGTGGATTAGATCTCAAATTCATTTTTATTTTCTATCAAGTGTAGGGATATTTGGTTTGCTGATGATATTTCCTAGGGATTATAAATATCCCTATTATGGTATGGAATATTAATACATGTATGGAAAGTAATTAATTGTAAAATTGAATTCAATAATGAAGGAAACCAAGTAACTAAACCCTAATACCAAGACCTTTCTCTCCAACTTCATTATGTTTTTCATCTTCATTCTAGTATAGTTTTATTTTATTGAATTGCATTATTTTTTTCAAAACCCAAAAACCAAAGCCATAATTTTAAAAAAAAACCACAAAAAAGAAATAAATTAGGTGAATTAGAATTAATTTTTGATTGACTATGATGCTCCTCCAATGTGACAACCCCGATCAGCCTCTATACTGCATTAGGAAAAGAAATAAGATTTTGTAATTCCCTGTGATGGGTGCATCAAAGGTCTCACCAAGCATCACACCCAAATATAGTTCCTCAAAATGGCCTCACAAACCATTTTTATAGTCCTTTTTCTCACAAGATAATCTAAAAACTGAAATTCCCAAAAAAATGGTCAGACAAGTTGTTTACTTCATCATGGAACATCCTAACACCAAAACAATCAGCACTATACCCTCCAATGAGCATTTACAAGATTATTTTTTACCACATAAGGAAATTTAAACCAAAATTCTATGTGAAATAGCTTTTGAAGTCATTTGACTAGTCATGGTGGGCCCAGCACCACACACCTAGTCTCCAAAATGGCTAAAACTTCACCCTCTCCTCTAGAATGCTTCCAACACTCATAAAAATACAATGGGAGGGATTCTAAAAATATAGGACCTTATAATATTCCCTTTAGGTAATCACTAAATCCCTCATAATTAGGTCATATCACTTTTGAGGTTAACTATAAATGGATACTTATGCATAATCTCCACATCAACCATTTCTAGGCTTCTTTTTCCAAATCGTCCATTTTTCTTGACGTTAAACTACTTGGATATGGTCCTCATCATGCAACCTTAAATAGTATGATGTGTCTAGTTAAGTTTCACCATAACACCCTAATATTTTATTATATATTTCTATTTAAATAAATTTTATGTGTTTAATATCTTGCTTTACACATAACATCAATCTTAAATGAACCGTGATATACTATTGAAATACTATTATAAAATGTGATTGTTATTGCCTAGTAATTGGATTTGCGGGTATGAATAGGACTAAAAAAATTGTGAAAATTATATATAAAATTTTTTCTTAATGAAAATGTATTTATTAATTCCTTTGAAATAAGTTCTCAATTTTAAATGTTACAAATAATATTGTCTTATGTTAAATGATCAATTTTTCAAAGTGTTGTATTTTTCAATATATCATGTGTCTTGATCACTAATGAACTATGATTTTTTTGAAATATTTTTTTATTTTATGTAAATAAATGAAAAATAATTCATAAATTAACTATCAATTGGATATAAATGAATATAAAATCATTTGAAGGTAAAAATATATTTTTTTAGAAAAGTATTTTTATTGTGTATAATGTATTTTATCATAATAAATTGAATTAATTGATATTTATGAATTATTTTAATAAAAGGTTTATATAATATATTAAATAAAATATATTAACATTAATCAAATGGTTTTTACTTGGCATGTAATAAGAATAAATTTTATTTTATGCTTAAAAATACATCTTTCTGGCGATTTTTGTTGCTTTTTGAAAATTATTTTAAAATTAATTTCTACCACTTATAGAAATTGAATCTAATAAAAATGATTTTAATATTTATAATAATCATTTACAAATTTATTAATGAGTTAAATTTCATTTTTTATCATTATGAATAGTAACTAAGGTAAAAATCCATTACTACGGTAAAGGTTAAAAGGGATAAAGAGAGATTAAACTAAATAAATAAGGGTTAAAATGACCTAAAAATTTATCTAAATAATATTGTATGAATTTATTTCAATATTATATCAGAATATTTTTTATATTTAACCAATTTGGATACACTTTCTCATGATATTAACCTTCTATATTTTAATATTCTTAACAATTACAAGTGTGTCACTCTCCTCGCTTATAAAAGGGCACCTACTCTCTTCTCTTATTCACACCACTTGAGCCCTTTATATAAACAAATATATACAAAAATACTATAAAAACAACCTTATACATGATCTTTAGGTAATTTTATTCCCAAAATACCCATCCATGAATCCTTAAGGTTCTTTTTAAAATTGGATACCTGAAAAAGATGTATATGTTCTTACTGGTCTTTTTTATGTGTATTTCTTCTTAAACCTCATTTAAATATTATATAGACATATTAAAATGATGGAATCAGTATATTTAATATACTTAAATGTTTTTTATGTTAATTTTATATCCATTTTCTATCTCTTTCCCATCTATTTGAAAATGATAATGGCACTTATGTGTACGTGGGGACTACCACCTTGATGAAGTAATGTGGTTCATTTTTCATTTACTCCTTAAATAGATAGTAATAAGGATAGATTTAAGGAATATATATGATATTTAAGATATAATTATTATTAAATAAAGGTGAATTATTATATACCTTTCTTTTTTTATCCATCAAAAAGTGAAAACATCACCTGTGTATACGTACAGATTGTCATCTCCACGAAGTGTTGTAATTCATTTTTCATCACATTTTTATATGAATAGTTATAAAGGTATATATAATGAATAAATATGAAAATTTTAACATTATTAAGATTCTGGAGATGATTCAACCATGAAAAATGTTCAAGGAACAAAACCGTCGAATCGAAACATGCATGTAAAATAGACCTATTTTCACCCAAATGTTCATTATAATGAGGAATTGTTAATAAAAGGGTAATTGGAAATTATAATAGAATGGTATATAGTAATATATATATATATATTAATATGTTTTTGAAATATATTTATAATAAATATATATTTATTATACATGATATTTGAATAAGTACGAAGCAAGATGGGACTTGGGGTAAGGGTTTGTGTTACAATCTCATTTCTTTTCATGGTTGTCTATGTTAAATTTCTATTGATGGAAATTATATGATCCTTATCTTTTTAACCCTGTATATTTTATTCACCTCAATTTGTTATTGTAATTTTCAAGTATTTTTATTATTTTCCTCTATTAGGTTCTTAAAATGATTGATAAAATGTTTTTAAAAAAAATCGACCATATTTCCTCTTTAGTCAAAAAAAATTTGTCCATGTTCATGTTCTTAAAAATGTTTTATAGAATTTTTTATAAATAAATAAATGTTTCGGAAATATTATTTTTAATACCTTTTACTTTCTTTAAAAATTATTAAAATTAATCTTTTCAAATTTTTTATATATGTCTCGCTTTTGACTTTTTATAAAAGTGTGAAAAGAATGTTCTCTTTTAATGTATATGGAATGAATGAATCTTCCTACCATAATGACCATTATTTATTTGAATATTACTTTATAAGTTTCCATGTTTGTTTTCAAATAAAATATTTTTCTTAGTATTTTTGGAATTTTTAGCTTTTAAAGATACCGAAAGAAAGGGGTATTTTCTATGTTTTCAAATAAATGTTAAAATACTACTTTAAAGGTATTTTTCATCTATGTAAACATCCACTAAGGATTTTTATGCTTCACTGGGGATATGATCTTATGATACCATCAACTTTATTTCTATTAATTTCTTATTATGATAATGTTTTAAGGATGATTCTATGAAATTCATTACTTTCCCTCAGGTTAATTATGTTTTGATGAAATATTTTTGAAGCTCATTTCTTTTTCATGGGTTATGTTATGATATAGTGATAAATGTTTTTATGATATTATGGAACACTTATGTATGGTTTTAATTATGTTATGGGTGGGCCTAGAATTATATATCCCTACAATGTATTATTTAAATATTTATATCTTATTAGATAACTATGTTATGTGAGAACTCTATTTCATGTTAACTATATTAAGTGTGGACCAATTCATATTATGAAATCTTCATAATTTTATGTATGAACATAGTTTCATGTACATAATTTTATGTGGGTACCTGATTAAATTTTCTTAATATAATGAGTGTACATTTTGGTGTTCATATAAGTTCATAATGATATTATTTTCTAAGTTTATTCTTATGATGCATTCTTGTGATATATGCTCATGTTATGATCCATGATTTATGATATTAGCTTCATGATTATACACATGTCTTATGTTGGGCTAAAATCATTATTCCATAACTCGTGATTTATGATCTTGACTGATTGGGTATATTTTTATAAGTTATGATCATGTTCTCATACCCTTGTTCTTATCTTATATTCACTTAAGATAATCAACTGATATCATCAATTTTACCCTTACTGAGCATCTAATCTCACCCCTTCTTATTTTTTCACTTTCCCTAGGTTATAAAGAAATGTATTAATTATAATAATCCTATAAGGGTACTATATGTGAATAATTTTGTGTGAGATGTTGAAGATATTTCGTGAAAATGATTTTTTATGTATCTATTCTAAAAATATGTTAAACCTGTATAGTCCTCAGGCATGTATTATTATAATATGTATTGAATATTCATCTCAAAATGTGTAATGTTTATATAAGAAATTATTGGGTATCTATAATTGGTATTAGATGAGGATTTAGTTATTTTTAGAGATTAATATTAGATAACTTTGGTGAAACCCCTAGGGATAAACCTTATGTGTTATGGGTTTATAATAATGTGTCATAATTTAGGACATCTCATGATTTAATTTCTTATTATATTAATTTTCACTCTGATTATTGCTTCTCAGACAATTATGTTGTCTATTTTGGTTTTATTCAATGGTTGGAACTAGGAAGAATCATGTTATAAATAAATGTGAAGGATAATGAAATGATTATCCTCATGAGATGCCAAATTTCATGGGAGATAGAATGAAAAATATTATATCAATTCATACCCAACTCTCTTGACCAATAAATAATGATGTGAATCATGTTGAACTTAAAAATGCACTAAGGAGGAGCAACATGTTATTGATTATTTTATATGGAAACATCCACCTTACTTTTTTGGGTCCTTTTATCCACTAATTACTAAGTAATGTATTGATGCAATGGAAAAGATATTTTTTCATTATGCAGTGCTTGAAACATAAGAATTTTTTTATTAGTCTATCAATTAGAAGTTGAAGCTAATCAATGGTGTAATCTTATCAAGAAAATGAGTAAATAGGAAGAAATAAACTCCATGGGATGGGAAGAGTTTAAGAGGTCATTTCTCAATAAGTACATTCCTCGGACTTTTTATACTAAAATAGATAGGTGATTTCTAAATTTGAAGTAGAAGGATGATGAATCCATTAGTTCCTAACTTGAACGGTATGCCTTTGGTTTTATTATTAATCTAGAAAGTAATATTGATCACTTATTTAGTGGAAATAAACCAATTATTTGAAATAAATTATCCATAAGAGACATTGGAAGCTATGAAGATATTGTTCGATGTGAACTCAAGGTGAAAATGGAAGTTGGAAACTATCATTTTAATAGTTAAGGTGATAAAAAGGAATATAGAGTTTCATAGAAACTCTAATGGTATTTCACATGGATGGAATAAGTTTCCACCACCAACATGCCAAAATTATGGGAAAAAGAACTTAGGTAATTATCTAAAATGAATGAGAATATATTTCAAGTTTGGGAGGCCTAATCATTGAGATTTTTATTGTAAATAGGATAATAAGAGTCCATTCAATTCAATGGAGGTTAATAAGATTAGAATTAATTCACCACCCAAACTTTAGTGCTTTAGATGCAAAAATTTTGGTCATTATGAAAATAAATTCCTTAACCTAAGGGATAATGAGGATAATAATCTTAGACAATCTCCAAAGTCAAAGGATAAAGGGAAGTCTTATGTAATCACAACTACTGAATTTGATCATGAGAATGAAGTGGTGAAAGGTACACTTTTCATCTACTAAAGAACTATAAATATTTTATTTGATCTATATTCTAACCACTCTTTTATATATGAATAATTTTCTAAGAGTATCACATAAACACATCACTAGTTAGAAGTTGACTTATCAATGAAAACTTATAATGGTATAATGATTGCATCTCAGGTCTATGGCTCCTCTTTTATAGAATTTTGTGAGAATGAACTTCCTATAAATCATTTCATTGTCCCTATAGTCAAATTTAATGTGATATTTGGAATGGTGGTAACATATACCTCTCTCCAATTGAAAATCTGTGAGTATAATTACCTGCAATACTAGAAAAGAAGGTTATACCAATGGTTTGAAACCGTTGGTATAGGCTGGAAAACCATTGGTATAGGCTATACCAATGGTTTTCCAAACTGTAGGCTAGTAAGCCATGAGGAAAGCCTTATACTAACAGTTTGATCTAAACCATTGGTATATCCCACTGTATTTATTGATATACCAACGGTTGCAAGATAACCATTGGTATATGTTTGTATAACATTTTTACCAATGGTTTTCAGAAACCGTTGGTATATATTTTTTTAAAAATTTATCTCAATGTATACCAACGGTTTAGAACTGTTGGTATTGTATTTTTCGAGAATTATTATACCAACGGTTGAAAACCATTGGTATTGTGCTTTTTCAGAACTCTTATGCCAATGGTTCTAAACCGTAGGTATTGTTTTTTCCAGAATTCTAGAACTCTTATACCAACGGTTTAAAACCGTTGGTATTGAGTTTTTCCAGAACTGCTGCACAGCAGCCCTCCACTACACAGCAGCCCTCCAGTAGCCCCTCCACTATACACCTGAATAAAAAACACTACACAGTAGCCCTCCAGTAGCCCCTCCACTATACACCTGCATAAAAAATATCACAAAAACCACATACAGACTTAAAATAGTATAAAAAACACCTAAAATAGCCCCAAAAAAACACATAAAACCATCAAACTCTTCCAACCATGTCATGTAATAAAATTCCCTATTTCAATCTTCATGTGACAACAATCATCCAGTAGTAATTCACCTCACCCATGCACAACCCCCCAACCAGCACAGCCCCCCCACCTCCCCATCAAATTCTAATAGGCAGAATAGTTTGAGAAATACCTATTAGAGTTGAATAAGAGTTTGAAATTGGCTCAAATCCCATTTTTTTGTGATCCTAGATTTGGGTATGTAATTATTTGTGATGAATTTTGCATTGAACTTGTATTGTTTATAATATATGGTGAAAAGGTATTTTCTTAGGATTCTCGTCACTTATGACCCCATGAGTGAAACTACCCAGCTCATGAAAAAGAGTTTGCGACTATCGTTGATGAGTTTAAATTTCAGTTGTATTCACTTAAAATGATGTTCTTTTGAAACAAAAGAGAGAATTTGAGTGGTTTTGTCCACACTGTGCCTCGGATTGAGGTGGATTTGACTCGTACACGTCACAAATGACCCATAGATCGTTTTCCTAAAGTATCAACACAATCCGGATGCGTTTGGTTGGTTTCCCGTATGCCGGTTGTTTTTACTTAAAAGCGTATCCATTTTAAACAAAAGAAAGAAACTTTGAGTGGTACCAGAAACACCATGCCTCGGATTGTTGTGGGGTTGACTCGTACACGTCACAAATGACCCATAGATACTTTTCCTAAAGTATCAACAGAATCTGAATGTGTTTGGTCCGTTTTCTATATGTTAGTTGTTGTTTTTACTTAAATTGTTGTCCATTTCAAAGAAAAGTTAGACACTTTGAGTGGTTTCGGCCACACCATGCCTCGGATTGAGGCAGGGTTGACTCGTACATGTCAAAAATGACTCATGTATCGTTTTCCTAAAGTTTTAATAGAATCCGAATTCATTTGGTCGGTTTTCCGTATGTCAGTTGTTGTTTTCACTTAAAATGATGTCCATTTTAAACAAAAGAGAGACACTTTGAGTGGTGTTGGCCACAACACAACTTGAATTGAGGTGGGGTTGATGTTTACACGTCACAAATGACCCATGTATCGTTTTCCTAAAGTATCAACACAATCTGAATGTGTTTGGTTGGTTTTCCGTATGCTGGTTGTTTTTACTTAAAAGTGTATCCATTTTAAATAATAGAAAGACACTTTGAGTGGTACCAGCCACACTGTGCCTTAGATTGAGGCGGGTTTGACTCATAAATTTCACAAATGATCCATGGATACATGTCCTAAAGTATCAACAGAATCCGAATGTGTTTGGTCCATTTTCCATATGTCAGTTGTTATTTTAACTTAAACTGTTGTCCATTTCAAAGAAAAGTGAGACACTTTGAGTGGTGTCGGCCACACCGCACCTCGGATTGAGGAAGGGTTGACTCATACATGTCACAAATGACCCATGGATCGTTTTTCTAAAGCATCAACACAATCAGAATGTGTTTGGTCGGTTTTCCGTATGTCGTTTTTTTACTTAAAAGCGCATCCATTTTAAACAAAAGAAAGACACTTTGAGTGGTACTGGCCACACCGGCCCTCATATTGAGGCAAGATTGACTCTTACACATCACATATGACCCATGAATCGTTTTCCTAAAGTTTAAACAGAATCCGAATGTGTTTGGTTGGTTTTCTGTATGCCAGTTTTTGTTTTCACTTAAAATCATGTCCATTTCAAATAAAAGTGAGACACTTTGAGTGGTACCGGCCACACCGTGCCTCAGATTGATGTGGGGTTGACTTTTACACATCAAAAATGACCCATGGATACATGTCCTAAATTATTAATAGAATCAGAATGTGTTTGGTCCGTTTTCCATATGTCAGTTGTTGTTTTAACTTAAACTGTTGTCCATTTCAAAGAAAAGTGAGACACTTTGAGTGGTGTCGGCCACATCATACCTCGGATTGAGGAGGGGTTGACTCGTACACATAAAAAATGACCCATGGATCGTTTTTATAATGTATCAATACAATCCGAATGCGTTTGGTTGGTTTTCCGTATGTCGTTTTTTTTACCTAAAAGTGCATCCATTTTAAACAAAAGAAAGACACTTTGAGTGGTACCGGCCACATCGGCCCTCATATTGAGGCAGGGTTGACTCATACACATCAAATATGACCCATGGATCGTTTTCCTAAAGTTTTAATAGAATCTGAATGCATTTTTTCAGTTTTCTGTATGTCAATTGTTGTTTTCACTTAAAATCCTGTCCATTTCAAATAAAAGTGAGACACTTTGAGTGGTACTGGACACACCGTGGCTCAGATTGAGGTGAGGTTGACTCATACATATCAAAAATGACCCATGGATACATTTCCTAAAGTATCAATAGAATCTGAATGTGTTTGGTCCGTTTTCCGTATGTCAGTTGTTGTTTTAACTTAAACTATTGTCCATTTCAAAGTAAAGTGAGACACTTTGAGTGGTGTTGGCCACACCGCGCCTCGTATTGAGACGGGGTTGACTCGTACACATCAAAAATGACCCATGGATCGTTTTTCTAAAGTATCAACACAATCCGAATGCATTTGGTTGGTTTTCCGTATGTTGTTTTTTACCCATATTTGTGCCCACGTGTTATCCTTGACTTCATGTGGTAGATGTCTCCAAGAGAGAGGGATGACCGGAATGATATCGGAGTATTTGGATAGCGTCGCCAAAAAACCCCAACATTCCTGCCCAGATTTCTCAATCATTTGTCCATCAACATTTTATTCAACCATCAACTGTGTCTAGCGGTTCCATACTGCACGCAAGCGAGTACTCCCCCTCCCCCGCCTCTTATCTGTAGATGAATCTATTATTAGATAAAAATAATATCAATACAAGTTATAATAAAAATAAATTTTGGTATAAAAATTTGATAGAGTTATATAAATATACCTGTGGTAATCGGATTAATGGGCGTCACTGGATGTGCAGAAGCTGAAGGAATATCCTGTACAGGTGGAGTGTCCCTCAGTGTATGCTCCTCAGCCACATACTGTGTCGCAACAGGATTCGAAGAAGGTGGAATATAATAGCTCGGAGATAATGAACCAGAAGCAAAAGATGATGGCATAGACATCTGGCCAACTGGTAGTGTAAACATCATAGGTCTAAATATCTCGTGTGTCCCTGAAGACACGCCAAGATCAAAATGGGGCGTAGAAGATACGTATGTGGTAGTGGATCGTCTAACTCTCTCCCCACAAGCCCTCGTACCACCGGCCTCAGTACCGGGACCACTAGATGATCGTTCATATCTGACACCACCCCCCCCCCCTCCTACCACCAGCCTCTCTACTGGGAGCAATATCAGGCTCCTTGTCGGATATCTCTCGTCTAGGGGGTGGATCCTGAAAAAAAGTTTAACACAAAAGTAAACACATGATATTATAAGTTATTAAAATATTCATATTTGAAATAAAATACTCACAACAGGGATGAGTGGAGGAACACCCATCTGTACCATGCGATGATTATTTTCTGTCATCTTTTTCCGCCGCCTCTCTTCAATGGGTGTCATTTCCTGTAATGAAAACAAATATGTAAGTAATTAGAAACAGATAACTAATGTGTAACCCAAAAAACAAAATATAGAAAAACTATTCTAATAAAAAAAACATAAAAAAACAGAAGATTTATGGTGTTTTGAAGGTAAGTACTAGGATACACACTCTGAATGATGTAGGTGAAACATGTAGGTGAGAACACGACTGTATGATTCTATATATTTCCCACCACAACTTTGGGTTCACAATTAACTCTAAAAATTGAGATATTGGCATCATCATAAGTAATAAACGAATTACTTCCAAATGCAGTAGGGATAGTGTCAACTTCATCATCACCATCATCAAAAACATGTCTGGGATTTACTTCAATAATTACACTGAATTTAGGATGACAGTGATCTTTGACATAAAAAACTTGTTTCCCCATTGATGTCAATACATATGGTTCATCGGTGGCAAGAGTGTGAGTCATGTCAATAACTCAAAATCCACAATCATCAATAAAGGTGCCTTACCTCATCATTGAATCAAACCATTGACATTTCATCATTGTGACTCGACCATGCGAGTAATAATCCAAAATTATTATTTTCTCCACGAATCCATAATAATCAACATTTTTAGAAAGTGGTCTAGTATCCGATGAACTAGCATAACAGTCTGTTGTGGCAGTTATCATAACACCATTATGTTTTTTTCTCATGTTTCTTGCTCGTTCAGTGATAATAAATTTGTATCCATTGATCACAAGAGATTTACAAGCACGAACCATGGTATTAGGACCAAAAGCCAAAGCTCTTATTTCCTCAGAAATAGAGTCTGTAGGAAAACTCGATACCTGAAATATAAACAAATAGTAAACTTAATTAAATATTATTTTTATTTAGTTATTACAGAAATATTTTTACCTTCAATTTCAACCAAGCAGAAAACCCTTTACTATGAAAAGTCTCTTTCCTTCTCAAAGATAAAGAACAATGCTTTCTATATATCAATTCTTTATGTTCCCTGTAGATAAAAATAATAATAGTTTAATAAATGTTTAAAATTACAAGAGATAAGATAAGAGATACATGTACAATTTACTTACTTGATATACTCATCGAACAAATAACAATTGAACAACACTGTGCGATGTGTCATCTCTCGCTCTTCAAGGCTTAATGTTGTCAATGTATATGATCCCAGAATTCCTCATGTCTGAGGAAGTGATGGAAAATTGGGTTTAATTTTCCCATACTGTTCTTCTTCATTTCTCATTGGTCTGTTTATTCTCGTAGTAAGATCAGAAAAATACATTGAGCAAAAATCCATACATTCTTGAGCCAAGTAACCGTTCACAATAGAACCTTCGTGATAATTCATGTTCCAAATATATGATTTCAATGTGCACATGTTTCTTTCAGTTGGATACATCCAACGGAAAGCAACGGGTCCTCCAAGAAGTATTTCGGTCGGAAGATGGACAGTCAGATGCAACATGCATGTAAAAAATGATGGAGGGAATATTTTCTCTAACTCACACAAAATTAATGGTGTCTCTGTCAATAGTTTTTGTAAGAAGGATTTGGACGATCTCTTATCACAAAGATCTCTAAACAAATAGCACAACCGAATAACTGAGACTCTAACATTATTGGACAAGAGATGACGGATTTCTATTAGAATCAACTCATGCAAAAGGATGTGATAATCATGAGTCTTCAAAGATTTCAGCTTCAACTCTTTTATGTTGACCCGTTTTGATATATTTCTTGAATAGGCATCAGGAACTTTAATAGTCTCTAGCACTTCCAGAAATTGATTTTTTTCAGCAGGTGTCATCACATAAGAAGCACATGGAACTTTCCATTTATTTTCGCTGATACAGACAGGATGCAATTCTGGTCTGATCCCCCAATCTACCAAGTCACGCCGAGATCATAAATCATCTTTTGTCTTCCCCTTGACATTTAGAAGAATTGAAAACAACACTTCACATATATTCTTTTCAATGTGCATTACGTCTAATCAATGACATAACAAGTTAGTTGACCAATACAACAACTCAATTAATATACTCTTCTTCTTCCAATTGTAATAGGTATCATTGGAAACATTTTTCCTCTTTCTAGATTTCATTACACCCTTCCCAAATGAATAACTAAAATATTTCAATTCATTAAGCACATCAGTTCCAGACATATGCTGAGGTGGATTTTCATTCTCCATGGTATTGTCAAATCTTCGGTGATTGTTTCTATATGGATGGTTCATTGGCAATAATTGTCGATGTCCCATAAAACTAAAACTACGATGATATTTCAGTCTTCTCGATCGAGTATTCTTCATACAAACAGAACATGACAATTTTCCTTTTGTGCTTTATCTAGACATCATTTCATAAGTAGGAAAATCATTGATCATCCACATAAGTGCAACACGCATCTGAAATATGTCTTTCGAACATGCATCGTATGTGGGCACACCCACATCCCAAAGAAGTTTCAACTATTTTATTAAAGGTTGCATGTATACATCTATATCATTGCTGGGATAATAAGGGCCAGATATCAGTATACTCAAGAAATTGTAAGGCTTTTTCATACACAACCAAGGGGGAAGGTTATAAATGTGTATGAAAACCGGCCATGTGATGTGCGAAGTAAGCATCTGCCCAAATGGATTAAAACTATCACATTACACACGTCAGCTGCAAATTTGGGATATCGAGCATCAAATCTCTACCATGCAAATCCATCTTCAGGGTGAACCAGCTCTTTATTATTCTTTTTTCTCTCGGTGTCATGCCATCGCATTTTTACGGATATTTCATCAGACATGAAAAGGTTCTATAATCTGGGGATCAATGGAAAGTGCCACATTACTTTTTGTGGCACACGAGATGGTGTTTCATCATATTTTGGCTTCCATCGGGAGGTTCCACATTTGATACAATCATTTCTTTCAGCAGTTTCCTCCCAAAATAAGTTGCAATCATTTGGGCAAGCATGAATTTTTTTTTTGAGAATCCAAGTTCATCAACTAACTTCCATGCCATATAGTGGTTTGAAGGAATATCTACATCATCTGAAAGTAAGTCCTTCAAGAAGGTAAGAATGTAATCAATTTCAGTATTTGAAATCCCATACATAGTTTTCTGATGAAACAATCAGATTAAAAATTCCAACTTTTTCATTTTACCACATTGCCGATATACTGGAGTCATCGCAGCATCATTAAATTTTTTCACCCTATCAACATCATCATTTTCATTGGACACATCATGTGTGCTTGTATCGAAATATTGTTGGTTGGACATCCTTTCCTTCTCATGATTCCAAATAAATGGAAATCGATCATATATCAAACTCTCCAATTCAGTCCTATCATTTGGATTATCAACATTTTGAGATTCCATTTTCTCTCCATTGTGATACCACACATAATAGTTTGTTTGGAAACCATATTTGGTTATATGATAGTTAACTACTTCACGAATCAACCAAGGTCTTCCAACACAATTAAAACATGGGCAGTGTATGTGACCACTATCTCAAGCCTTGTCAAATGCAAAATCTAGAAAGTTGTTCAAATTATTTTGAAAATCGGTTGAAATCTGATCAGTTTCATATATCCAACTTCTATCCATTCTGTAAAAAAATTACAATAATTCATTTCAAAGAAATTCAATAATATTGAGGTTTAATCAAAAAAATATTTAGGTAAATGACAATTGTTTACTTTATATAAAAGCATAACTGACACATTACTCTATATGAGAATCATATTAAGAAATAAAACAAAATACAGTGTATATAAGAAAATAAGATACAGAATTTATAATTCCTATATTCAAGGATTTCCCAGTAAAATATTGGAAGTGGATCAAGGAATACATAATCCTTAAGGGTCTTGTTGGGAGTAAATGAGTTTTATACTTTAACTTCGTCAGGGAGATCAGGATGAGGAGTAGGATGAGGATCAGGGGAGTGGTGGGACTGTCCAAGGGGGGTGCGGGGTGTCCAGGGGGGTTCGGGGTGTCTAGGGGGGTGGTGGGGCCGTCTGGGGGGTCGGAGATGTCCAGGGGGTGGGGGCTGTCTAGGGGGGTCGGGGTGTCCAGGTGGGTGGGCTGTCCGTGGGGGTGGTCAGGTTGTCCAAGGGGGTAGGGGGAGTCCAGGGGGTGGGCGGGCTGTCCAAGGGGGTAGGGGGGGTCCAGGGGGGTGGTCGGGCTGTCTAAGGAGGTGAGAGGGGTTTCCGGGGGTGGGTGGGGATGTCCGGAGGGTACGGGGTGTCCAGGGGGTGGGTGGGCTGCCCATGGGGGTGGTGGGGCTGTCCAGGGGGTCTAGAGTGTCCAGGGGGTGGGCGGGCTGTCCAGGGGGGTGGGCGGGCTGTCCATGGGGGGTGGTTGGGATGTCCATGGGGGTGGAGGCGTTGTCCAGTGGGGTCAGGGGTATCAAGGGGGTGGGGGATTTCCAGGGATGGGGGCATCCGGGGGGATGGGGGTGTCCAGGGGGTGATGGGCGAGTGTCCGGGGGTGGGGTGGGAGGGTTGTCAACAAGGGTGGGGGGGCTGTCCAGGGGGGCACGGACTGTCCAAGGTGGTGGGCGAGTGTCCGGGGGTGGGGTGGGTAGGCTGTCAACAAGGGTAGTGATATGTGTGGAAATTGTACACCTAGAGTTTGATGAGGAAATACTTATGAGGATGGATTGTAATCTCGGTAGGTTCTTATAGTGGGATGGTCCCTATGAGTATATAAAATGTATTATGAAATGTTTTAGGGAAATATAATTATCATACAGGGAACATGTCTATAAGGTGATAAAATTATATTTTCATAGATGTAACATGGTATTTTATGGGTTTTTTGGACTAAATGAATCTTAATTATTTAATAGAGATGAAGAAGTTCTCTATAACAAATATTAGGAAAAATTGATCTGTTACAGGACATTTTGTAGCTTTCTATGGATTAATATCCTTAAAAATACCATTAGTAGTGGGTCATATAAAGAATCATCCCCAAGATTGAGTTTAGGAGTATATATGGTTTTTATTATTTTTCCCATGACTTTTGAGTTGATAAACACTATAATTTTCTTCATAGATCTCATGAATATGATTTTCCATCCATATAATGTCTCTTTAGTCATTATATTTATAGATGAAATGACAATATAGTTTATGAAATTATTTTTTAATGATTAACATGGTGACATATTAATGATTACAATTTAATAAAATTTGATTTATAAAAATAATTTTGTGTGTCGATATTGGATACAACAGACTAAGAGCTATTGAAATTAGAGAAGCACAAGGATTTTGGTCTATCTCAATCTCAACATCATGTCAAGGGGCTATCATCACAACCACCTCATAAAAAAAACCCTAACAACCTTGGTATCCTTCAACATAATAGCTTTAATCTATTCTATAAAAGTATGAACAATCACATAAACTAGGTGGTCCACATATCAACTTCCCACCTAAAATTCCCACTCAATAACAAAAACTACATTTTTTCTATCCCCATATGATTACACAACCCTCCTTCAGAATCATTTGATAAAAATCTGTAAGGAATATAACTAGTTGATTCATTTGATGACGTAGTATAGGTATATTTATATGAAAAGAATACCCCCACAATAATCATGCAGCCCTATCATCAGTCTAAACCCCTAGAACACATAAAAGAATCTAGTATGGACATTTACTAAAATATTTAACACCATAAGAATGAAAATACACTCTAAATATAGTTTGAGAGGATATAATGGTGTGTGTAAAAAAAATGATATTAAATCAATTTAAATGAATATGGAACAAATGATGGTTTACAATACACTAAGAGTACCTCAAACAATCCAAAACCACTATAGCGCCACATATTCAACTTCATGAAACAGGACCTGGAAATCTTACCTATGTCTTTACTGGTGACCACCTAATTTGAACACTCTATTTATGGTTCTTTAACACAAGGAAGAAACTATGTTTGGTCTCTACCAACTCAATCACCCCCTTGTAGATCATAATCTTGTTTCCCCTTATACTAAAATGGTCTCACTGGAAGCTACTTATAATTTTGGTCCTAAACCATTAATTCTCCACAAAACAATGATCAAAGAACCATTGGACACATCTTAATGACGATACAAGCTCATCACATATAGATTAAATCAAAACAGAAACAAAAACATATACACATCAAAATCAAAACTAAAAACTGAAATATTAGATAAATTTCAATAAAAATAAGGTACCAGTTAAAAAAATACCTAATTTATGATGGGTCTGATAAGATTCGGTAGGAGATTCAGCACCTTGGATGGGATGGAGGAAGAGGAAGCCGAAGGAGCTCCAAGATCTCCAAACTGCTCCCGTTTAGGGTTCTGTATCGCGAATGGGAGAGAGGACGGGCCGCTGTTAATTTGGGGGAAAATTTTACCAACGGTTTTTAAAAACCGTTGGTATATATTTTCAGGCCAAACCTATACCAATGGTTCCTTATAACCATTGGTAAAACTCCCCTAAACCACATCTATACCAACGGTTCATTAGAACCGTTGGTAAAAGCTCCCACAAACACACCTATACCAACGGTTCTAAGGAACCGTTGGTAAAAGCTCCCCTAAACCATCCTTTACCAATAGTTTCATGAAACCGTTGGTATGGAAGTGTGGGGAAAACCCACATTCTAGTAGTTCCAACTCATGATTTAGATCTAAAAGTTATAATTTTTTCATTAAACATATGGATACATTATCTATATGGTGAAAGATGTGATATATATACTAATAATAGAATAAATAATTATATATTCACATATAAATATTTAAATATGAACCAAAGGAGATGGTTTGGGTTGATTATAGATTTTGACTGCTCTATACATTACTACCTTGGGAAGGTGAATAAAGTGGCTGATTCTATAAGTCATAAGGACCATTCTAGTTTATCCATGATGAGGATTGAAATAGATCTAATACCTCTATATTTGAAGAATATGGATCTTGAAATCATAAATAAAAGGGACATATCATATCTTTCTCAGATGAATTTTCAACCATACATCCATTTGAGAATTAAATGGGTACAGAAAGAAGATTTAAAACTATAGAAGAAGGTGAGGAGTGTTTCTTAGTTCAACCATGATTGTGATGGAATAATAAGGCTTAGGAACCAAGCATGTGTCTCATCAATACCAAATTTAAAGAATGGGCTATTGGATGGAGCTCATAGTTCAGTATTCTTTATTCATCTTGGAAGTGAAAATATGAATAGTAATCTAAAAGAATATTTCTAGTGTGATTACATGAAAAGGGATATTATATAGTATGTGTATAGATTCATAGTATGTTAGTAATTTAAGGTTAAGAGATATAATTCTAGGGGGATTTTATAACCATTTCCCACACCAAAATAGAAATGGGAAAACATCGCCATGGATTTCATCTTTGGACTCCCCAAAAAATATAATGGTTATAATTCTATTTGGGTTATAGTCAATCACCTTAAAAAAATATTACATTTCATTATTATCAAATAATATTTCTCTCTTGATCATCTTTCTATATTATAGGTTAATAAAGTGATAATATTTCATGGATCACCACTCTCAATCATATATAATCAAGATTAGAGGTTTACCTTTTAGTTCTAGAGAAGTCTCTAACAATCTTTGAATGTGGAGTTGAGATTTAGCACTATATATCATCCTCATACATATGTTTATTCTAATAGGACCATTATAACCCTATAAAATATATTGAAATCTTTCTCTACAGATTTAAAAGTCAATTGAGATCAACACTTTCCTCTGGTCTAGTTTTCTTACAATAATATATTTCACTTGAGCATTAATATTGCTCCTTGTGAATACCTTTATGGTGAAAAGGGAAGAACTCCAACTTGTTAGGATGAATTTGGATAAAGAAAGATATTTGGGCTTGAGTTAGGTGGGGTAAAGGCAAATAAGGTTAGAGCTATTCAATTGCACATTTGGAAAACTTAGAGTTGACAAAAGAGTTATGTTGACAATCATCAGTGAGATCTAAAGTTCAAAGTTAGTGACAAGGTATTCCAATGAATATCTCATTGGATGTGAGATTTTGAAAGAAGGGTAATATGAGCCTTATATATATCGATCACATTGAGATTCTTGATTGTATTGGGACAATAGCTTATCACTTGGCGCTTCCACCGAACCTCTATCAAGTTCATAATGTATTCTATGTATTGATTTTGAGGAAGTACATACATGATCCTTCACATTTATTAAGATTATAGGTTATAAAGTTAGATCATGATTCTTCTTGTTAGTAACAACTAGTAGAAATCATGGATTATTGAGATAAAGTTCTATATAAGAAGACTACCCACCTAGTTAAAGTTTTCTAGAGGAAGCTACGTGGGAACCTAAGGATGTGATGAGGCAGAAGTATATTTAGTTCTTTATATGAGAGTGATGGGATTTTGAGGGATAACTTCATATAAGGGGGTAGAATGTAACACCCCAATATTTTATGATATATTTCTATTTAAATTAATTTTATTTGTTTTATAGCTAGTTTTACATGAAACATCGAGCTTAAATGAACCGCAATATACTATTAAAATATAATTATTAAATGTTAATATTATCACCTAACCGTTGGATTGGCGGGTATGATTGGGACTAAATAAATTATGAAAATTATGTATAAAATTTTACTTAATAAAATATTATTTATTAATTCCTAGAAAATTAGTACTCATTTTAAAATGTTAAAAATAATATTGTTTTATGTTAAAAGGTCAATTTTTCAAAGTATTTTTTTTATATATTATGTGTCTTGATCACTGATAAACAAGTATTTTGATGAAATTTATTAGTATTAAATGTGAAAAAATCAATAATCATTCATACATTGATTATCAATTAGTTATAAAAGATGATAAAAAAATTGAAGGTAAAAAGAGATGTATATTTTTTAGAAATTTTTTATTGTGTGTAATGTATTTTATCTTAATAAATTGAATTAATAAGTGTGTATGAATGATTCTAATAAAATGTGTAGGTGATATATTTAATGAAATATATTAAAACTAATCTAATGGATTTTACTAGGAAATGAATAATAATATGACACAATCCAACCCGATTCGTCCCTCCATCAAATGCCCGAGCTAGCCTGTGACATCCTTGAGGCGCATTATCAATCACTCTAGTGTGGAAATAAGCACCATTGGCATTAGAATTAACTAGTAGGAATGATTTATACCAATAAATAATTAATATAACAATCATTTTAAATTAAATAAAATTTCATCATGACTCGTTTTTATGTCGGACATCCATGCAAAAAATAAAAAAATAGTAAACCATAAACAATTGATGGGATATAAAAGTAGTAAACATATCAAGAAAACAAATCTCTACCTCACCCCTAGTCTCCCTATCCTAAAAGGAAAACATGCCTAAAAATACACCACCAAATGTCATTGCTTCTGCCACCAGAAGTAAAATTTACCCTTCATCCATAGAAATTAGTAAAGGCCTATGTGGTTGATGTGATAAAATAAATTGAAATAAAACTAAACTAAAAACATACTTCCTTATGACTATGAAATTCACTATCTAACTATTAAATTCCCAAAATTGGTTAGGACTATAACCAAAACTTGAAACTGAAAGATATAGATAGGCATGAGCTTAAATCTTAGTATTCATTCCAAAAGTAAGCCACACCCCAAGTTTAGTCTTTAAATAAAAGATCATTTTTATGCTAGTTTAAAATTAAGAAAAATTAAAACAGATCATTATTTCAAATAAAATATCATGTCATTAATATTTTATAAACTTTAAATTTTATTTTATTAAATGAAAATAATCAATAAGAAAATGTTTCTAGGCCAACACCCCTTTTTATTTAAACAACCAAATAAAAACTACCTTTTTAAAACATTAATTTCAATAAATTAAAGTAACCATTTTCTAAAAAGAAAAACATGGCACAAAATAAATCTAGGATCAAATAGAAATATTCATTTTATAAAGTATAAAATAATCAGAATCATCATGGGAACCAAAGGGGGATGAGGGGCAATCTAGGACATGGATAAACAATTACATAATATGAAATGACCGGTTCTAGATACCAAAACTATCAACCTTCCCTAACACCTGATATTTTCATACCTAGACTAACCAAGGGTAATATCTTATAATCATAACATAGTCTATCTCAGGGACACTATCTAGAGTGTAATACTAAACTAGTACAACATATATTCCTAGATTCCATGCCTAACTACCCAAGGTTTCCTATGATATATTAATGGAAGTGAGTGTTTTAAAAGTACCAAGCATATTCATGAAGAATAAATTTCATAATAAAATCAATATCTCCTTTACTCACCTATAAAAAACCCTTAAAGAATAATGAATTTCAATAATACATATATATATATATATATAAACAATATGCCACCCCTTCTGGGCATAATCCACACATCACATTTTAACAGGCATTCACTTTCTATAATTCAAGGGACATGCCTAAAAGGGGGTTTTCACTTTCCAAAAAAACATTAAAAGGTGCTAACTTGGCTTTTTAATTTTATTTTATAAATCACACTAAAATATCCATTTTCAGTTTACTTTGAAAACCAAAATAACATCAATATTAAATTAAAATTCCCCATTTTATGGTTATACTAATATACACTTATATGTATATATATGGATTGAATTGAAAAATTTCACATAATCCCATGTGGATTTTTATATACACACATATATATATATGTATGTATGACCATGTATATGTGAATAACCACTGAATATATCAAAAATGAATTCCAATCAACTTTCATTTTTATTTAAAACCAGATTTTAAAATACTCTATTAATTATTAGCATTTCAAGTATTACTTGAAATGCCAAGAAATCATAAAAGTCCAAAGTGGAAGTTTCCTTTTAGAAGCTAAAAACCATTAAAAATATCATAATTCACTATTAAAATACATTCAATCATTTTATAAAACCTTTTAAATGCAAGGCAGTTGCTAATAAATTTAAACTAATGCATTTAAAACCGAAAATTCCCTAGCTCTTAGCAGAAACCAAGTAAAATTTGATTTTGTTTTTAAAAAATATTTTAAACATATATGATTAATTTTTTGATAATTCCAAACATAAATTTTAAATTCAAGTAGTAAATGTTCTAATATTTAAGGTCCAAAACAAGGGGCGTCCTTCTTAGAATTCACAACCTTTGAGAACGAAGGTGTTATTCCACCTCAAAGAGGTCCAAGACACCCTAAAGAATACATAGAAACCTAATAATTACAAAATTACTAATTAAATTTGAACCAAATATGAAGAATAAAAAAAATCATACCCTGAATAAATGATAAATTCATCACCTTTAACAGTCATGGCTAGAATCAGCATTAATGGGACTCACAAACCCTAGGCAGTAAGGTTCAAAAAACTAAACACCCAAAAATCAGGTTGAGGTTCATCCAAGGGAAAATCATTGTAAGGGAAGGTGAAAATGAGTGAAGTAGAGAAGAGTAAGGATAAATAAGCCTCTATACAAAGATTTGGACAATAAATAACAAAGAAACCCCCATGTAATCATGACGGGAGGGAGAGGATGGGAGGTGCGGATCGGCCTCCCTAGGTTACACGTGATGAATAAGAGGAAGTGGGAGGTGTTGGTATAACGTAAGGGAGAAAGTTTTGAGGGTAATAAAATAAAATAAATAATAATAACCACAAAAACATAATTTTTTTTAAATAGGTAATCACACATGTTTTGGATGCATGGTTTTCCAAACTATGTGAAAATTGTGCACCCCTATTAGAAGGCCTGGGAAAAACCACACAGGTGGGGAGAATAGTTTTGGAAACCATGCGACGATTGTGTTTTTTGGCTCTATCAAGTGATAGACCCACTCTCTTGATCTACACACAATTTCTACTAACTATGTACTAACCATGTGCCTATGAAAAACTATAAAATTTCATAATTTTAAAATAGAGCATCCCATAATTTGAGGATAGAATTAATTTTTTATTTAATTAAAATAAAAAGGAAATTAACTAGGCCAGGGTGTGAAAATTCTCCCCACAAAAATGATTTCTTAACCCATAAATCCTCAACTAATTCATAGAACCGGAGGAAAAATAAAAGATCAAGCCTTCTCAATACATCGCATGTCTCTAAAACCAAGGAACACCATGATCACACAGTGTGGAAACCTATGAAACTTTCTAAATTAAAACACAATGAAAAATAATCTCCCAAATAATCCATAAATTCAAGACTCAAACACTTCCTTACCCAAATGATCATCCATGAGGGATCTTAAACTGAATCATCAAAGGTAATAAAACCAAACCGAACATATTGGTATCCTTAACAAATTAGAACATTATTAAAACAACATAACAAGATATAATTAAGAAAAAAGATCAATAGAATTAGTGAAGATCCCAAGTGAAACACCACTACTGAGAAAGGATCTGAAACAAAGTGGCTCAATTGAAATTCTCAATCGAAAACACATTAATAACTTTCATCAACCCAAACACCTAAGTCTCCAAAATATCAGGACCAATATTTCATCGAACAAAGACAACTAAGGAAATCCAAATGAGATAGGATAATGAAAAATAAAAATCACCTCAAACAAACATGTGCAACAAGAGTGGTCAATGTTATTCTTATAACATTAGTGGAAGAGGAAGCGACTTGAAGAATTATACATGAAACAACAAGACCATATTGAATCCATTTGAATAGACAAGGCACTGACTAGGATATAACATATACTGGGAGTATCAACCATCCCAGTTCCCATGAACAGACCCAAAACTTCCATTTATCAATTCCTTGAAATACATTCAACAACATTACTAGAATACCCATGGGAATAATGGGAACCATTTATCACCAAAGCGAGGACATCTCTATGAATGTCGATATTTTACCGAGAGAACATAATGGAAACTCAAAGAAAAAACCACCCGAGGGATCTTAATAAGGGATCTACTCATAGGGATGGGATTTGGATTTTCCACTCCACTTAGATTCTAGGTAAGGATTTCCTCCAAAACATCACACTCCCAAACTATAAGAGATGCCACTCAGGGATATCCTAAGACATGAATTTCCTAAAACCCATCAAAACTTTCTAGGAGGGGAAACTGGTAAAAACAACATAAAATTTAAATAAAGATATGTAAAAATATAATTTATCCCAAACTAGGAAAACCATAGGAAAAAATAAAAACCCTAAGAAATAAAACCCAACCAGCCTTATTCAAAATCAAAAATGCCAAACAAAAATCAACACCCATTTTTAAAATACCAAGGCCAAGATTTAAAGACCCTTTTCAAAATACTTGTAAAACCATGGATTATTCTTCTTTTTTAAGGAATAAAAAACTTTAAGTGTATTTATTTAATTTTTAAAAAACAAAAGAAAATCATTTTAATTTATTCTATAAGTCCCTTTATAAATCTAAAATTACATTTTCTTCTATAAAACTAAATTTTCAAGATAAAACATTACTTTAAATTTCAAAAATAAACCCCATATCCCTCTTGAAACTATATAAAAGTATTCCTTTCAAATAATTTTAAGAAATATCATTTATTATATTTCAATAAAAACTAAACATTTAAACATAAAACTTTAAATTTTATATTGAAACATATTAATTTCAAAAAAAAATAAAAATTTTATTTTAAAGATCATTTTCCCAAACATAAAACCCATTTATTAATTTTCAAAATTCAAAAAAAATTATTTTTAAAACTGACACACATTAAACAAAAACCTAATAAATATTATTTCACAACATCTAAACTCTATAATAGGGACTAGTAGTTGTGCATGACTAGGCCACATGGTTTAGTGGACCATGTTCTAATCTTGAAACCACCACTGGAAGTTATATCGAACCATGAACTAGATCTCAATATGGGTTTCTAGGCCATGAAATATCATTGTGTGACATTGGTTCACTCCCATTTTCATCCCTAAAAATATAGAAATCATTTAAATAAACCAAAATTCCATAAATAAGTAAAATACCCAAGCATGAATTCTCATGGAAAATCAAGGTTCATCACAAAAAGTGTTGGCTAGACACTTTTTCATACTTACTCCCATAGTATTGATAGACTAATAACCATATAAATTTACTTCCTAAATAAAAAAAGGGTCCTCTAATACAATTATTTCATGTACCAAACTGATTTGTACCTTCATCAGATACCCGATATGGACCACGACATTTCCAAGGCACATTCTTAATTGCCCCGGGGTGGTGAAAAGTTTCATAGGAATCAGAATTAACCAGCGAGAATGATTTATTCTAACAAATAATTAAGAGAAAAAGCTATGGAAATTAAATAAAATTTCAGCATGACCCATTCATACGTCCAATGTCCATTCCAAAAGAAAAAAAATAAGAAACCATAAATAATTCAGAAAACAAATATTTCCCTCGCCCCTAGTCTTCCTCCCCTACAAGGAAAAGATGGCTAAAAATCCACAACCAAATTCCTTTTCTTCATAAACCAGTAGTTATAGTTACCCTCCATACATATAAAGTAATAAAATCCTATGTGGCTGATGTGATAAAAGAAACTAAAATAAAACTAAAATACAAACATACCTCCCTGTAACTATTCAAGACTCTATCCAACTAATCAATGCTCAAAGAGTGGTCGGGACCATAACCAAAACCCAAAACTGAAATATATAGATAGGTGTGAGTTTAAAGATCATTAGTTATGCCAAAAGTAAACCCAACCCAATTTTATACTTTAAATAAAATATCCTTTTCATGTTATTTTGAAATATAATAATGAAAATATGTTTTTATTTCAAATAAAATCATGCATCATTAATCTTTTATAAACTTTACCTTTTATTTTATTAAATAAAAACAATCGCTAAGAAAACATTTTCAGGCCAATCCTATTTTTTATTTAAATAAAAAATTAAAAAATACCTTTTTAAAAGAAGACTTTAAAACATTCTTTTAAATGCATTAAGGTAGCCATTTTCTAATAAGGGAAATATAGCACAAAATAAAGCTAGGATCAAATGGAAATATGCATTCCATTAAGTATAAAATAATAAAAGTCATCATGGGAACCAAAGGGAATTGGGGGGAAACTAGGATATGATTAAACAATTACATAATATAAAATGACCGGTGCCAATTACCAAAACTATCAACCTACCCTAAAACCCAGTATTGCCCTACCTGGCCTAACCAAGGGCCATATCCCATAAGAATAACATATTCTATCTCAGGGCCACTATATAGAGAATAATACTATACTAGTGTAGCATGTGTACCTCAAGTTCCCACCAAACTACCCAAGGTTTCTCATGATATATAAATGGCAGTGAGTGTTTTAAAAGTACCAAGAATATACATGAAGAATACATTTCATAATAAAACCAACATCTCATTTCCTTACCTTTTAAAACCCTTTAAATAACAACCCCTTTCAATAATCTATACATATAAACAATACACCACCCATTTCATGAATAATACACACGTCACATTTTAATAGCTATTCACTTTCTATAGTTCATGGGTCATGCCTAAAAAGGGATTTTCACTTTATAAAGAAACATTCAAAGATGCCAACTAGGCATTTTAAATTTATTTTATAAATCACACTAAAATCTATATTTTTAGTTTACTTTGAAAACCAAAAGAGCATCAGGCATAAATTGAAATTCCCCTTTTTATGGTAATACTCATATACACTTAAATGTATATATATTCCTTGAATTGCGCAAATTTACATAATCCCATGTGGATTTTTACACACACATATATATACACACACACACATTTATATATTAATAATCATTGGATATATCAAAAACACATCCCAATCATTTTGTATTTTTATTTAAAACCAGATTTTAAAATACTCAATTAATTTTTTCCATTTCAAGTATTGCTTGAAATACCAAGAAAACATAAAAGGAAAAAGTGGGATTTTCCTTTCAGAATCAAAAACACCATTAAAAAATCATAATTAATTGTTAAAATACATTTTGTAATTTTACAAAACCTTTTAAATTCAAGGTAGTTGTTAATAAATTTAAAGAGATGAATTTATAATATAAAAGTCCCTCGCACTAATCAGAAACCAAGTAAAACTTGATTTCCTTTTAAAATAATTTTTTAAATAGATAAAATTAATTTATTAGGAATCCAAAACAATAATTTAAAATTCAATCAGTAAATATTCTAATATTTAAAAGCCAAAATGAAGGGCAACCTGCCTGGAATTTGATGCCTTTGAGAACAGATGTGTTATTCCACCCCAAAGAGGTCCAAGACACCCTAAAGAATAAAGAGGATCCAAATAATTACAAAATAACCATTTAAATTTGAACCAAATATGAATAACGAGAAAAAACCTACCTGGAATAATTGAGAAATTCATTACCTCCAATGATTGTGGATCGAATAAATCTCAATGGGACTCACGAACCCTAGGTAGCCAGGTTTAATAAAAAACAACTAAAAATAAAGTTAGAGTTAGACCAATATAAAAGCATAGAAAGGGAAGTTAAAAATGAAGTGAATGGAGAATATGAAGTATAAAGAAGCCTCATCTCAAAAATCCAAACAAGAAATCATGACGAAACCCCCATAGAATCGTGATGGGAGGGAGGGGCAGAGGGGAGGTGCAGCTCAGCCTCCATGGGTTGTGCGCTATAAAAAAGAGGAAGGGGAGGGGTTTTGAGTGAAATAATAGAGAAATGGGTCATGGTAATGAAATTAAATAATATTAATAATAATAATAATAATAATAATAATAATAATAATAATAATGATAATAACTATTTTTAAAAATAGGGCATCACGTGTGGTTTGGCCGCACAGTTTGTCAAACTGTGCGGTAACTATTCTCCCCTAATGAAAGGAATAGGTCACACTACATGGGAAGGTCACATGGATTGGTAAATAGTGAATCGTTTGTGTGTTTCATCTCTATCAAGTGACAAATTCACTTCCATGGTCTGCCTACAGTGTCTATTAACCATGTGTTAACCGTGCACCTATGAAAAAAACTCAAAAAAATAGAATTTTAAAACAGGTCAGCCCAAAATTCAAGGATTTAAATAATTAATTAAATAAAATAAAAATGAAATTAACCAGTTTGGGTTGTGGAAAAATAAATTTAGTTTTATTCTTAAAAATGTATTTTTCTAAAAACGGATTTTGTTGTATTTTACGAACTTATTTTAAAATTAATTTCTTCTAATTATATAAATTGAATTTAATAAAATAGTTTCAATATTTAGAATCAGAATATAATTTTTTTAATGATTTCAATTTCATTTTTGGTCATTATGAATAGGAACTGAGGTAAAAAATTCATTACTTGGGTAATGATTAAAAGGTTTAACGAGGGGTTAAACTAAAGAGATAAAGGTTAAAATAACCTAAAACTTGTATAAATCCTATTATATGAATGGATTTAGATATTATCCCATCCCATATTAAAACATGATCCAATTTTTATCCACTTTCCCATGATATTTATTTTTTTATATTTTAATATTCTTAATAATTACAAGTGTGAACTCCCCTCACTTATAAAAAGGCACCTCATATCCTCTTATATCCACACCACTTAATTCCTTTGGATAAAAAAAGATCTACCAAAATAATCTCCTGATATATTTATCCACAACCTTTAGGTTTTTTTCTTCCCAAAATACCCATCCAATAATCATTAAGCTATTTTTCAAAGGAGGATACCCAAAGAAGAGGTATTTGTTCTCACTGATATTTTTCAAGATTATTTCTTTTTAAAGCTTATAAAAATGTTAAATAACTGTATAAACATGATGGAATTATTATATTTACTATATTAATATGTTTTTATGTTAGTTTTATATCTATTTTCTATATATTTCTCATCTATTGGAAAATGATAGCATCGCTCATGTGTACATGTGGACTACCACCTCTATAAAGTGATGTGGTTCATTTTTCATTTCCTCTTTAAATGGATGGTAACATGGATATATTTAATGGATATATATTATATTTATGATATAATTATTATTATTTAAAGGTAAATTATTATGTTCCTTTCTTTTTTTTAATCCATCAAAAAGTGAAAACATCACTCGTGCAAACATATAGATGACTATCTCCACAAAGTGATATAATTCATTTTTCATTATTACTTTATATAAATGATTATAAAATTATATATAATGAATAAATATTATACTTATTACATGAATAATAATTTTTATATGATGAAACTACGACAAAGTTGAAAGTATCAGAACTGTTAAACCGAAACATGTATGGAAAATAGACCAATTTTCACCTAAATGGTCATTTTAATGAGGAATTGTTAATAAAAGGGTAATTGGAAATTACAAGGAATTTATAAATAGTAATATTTATATTAATATAGTTATTTAATAGATTTATAATAAATATAAATTTATTATACAAGATGTGTGAACATGTGTGAAGTAAGATGATACATGGGGTAAGGGTTTATGTTACAATCCCATTTCTTTTTGGGATTGTTTATGTTAAATTTTTTTTGGGAGAAATTATATGACCCTTAACCTTTAAAAGTAATATATTTTATTCACCTATATTCTTATAATTTTCATTTATTAGTACTATTTTACTCTCTTAGGTTCTTAAAATTATCAAGAAAATGTTTTTAAGAAAAATTGACCTTATTTCCTCTTTGGTCAAAAAAAAATTCTTCAATGTCTATGTTATTCAACAAAAGTTATGGAAGTTTTTATCTATACATAAATGTTAGAGAAATATTATTTTTACTACCTTTTTATTTCTTTAAAAATTATTAAAATTAATTTTTTCAAATTTTTTACATACAACTCACTCTTAAATTTTTACAAAAGTGCGAAAAGAATGTTCTATTTTAATGTATATGGTATGAAAAAAATTTCATACCATCATGGATTTTATTTTATTTTAATATTCCTTTAAAATTTTCCATGGTTATTGTTAATTAAAATATTTTTCTCAATATTTTGTGAATTTCTAGTTTTTAAAGAAACTAAAAGAAAAGGGAATTTTTCTTATTTTTAAAGAAATGTTTAGATTCTCGTTTAAAGGTATATTTCATTAATTTAAACATACTTTAAGGATTTTTATTCTTCACTAGGGATATGATCATATGATACCATACACTTTCTTTCTCTATATGTCTTATGATGATGATGTTTTAAGGATGATTCCATGAAACTCGTTACCTTCCCTTGATTTAATTAAGTTATGATGAAATCTTTATGAAACTCGTTTCTTTTTCATGGGTTATACTATGATAAAATGATGAATGTTTTTATCATCTTATGGAACACTTTTTGTGGTTTTTATTATGTTTTGGGTGTTCCTATAATTATAATTCCCTCCAATACATTGGGTAAAGATTTATATCTCATGAGATAACTATGTTATGTGTGAATCTAATTTCATGTTTACAACATTAATTTTAGACATGTTTATATTATGAAATGTTAAAAAAATTATGCATTGACCTGATTTCATGTCCATAATTTTATATGGGTTCCTAATTACATTTCCTTAATATGATGAGTGGACCTATTGGTGTGTATAAATGTTCACAATTCTATTATTTCTTAAGTTTATGATTGTGCCATATAATTATGATATATTCTCATGTTATGTGCCATGTCTCATGATTTTAGAATAATAATTATATACATGTTTTATGTTGGGATAAAATCATTATTTTATGACTCATGATTTATAATCTTGATTTATTGGGTATGATTTTTTTAATTTATGATCATGTTCTCATTACCTTGTGCTTATCTTATGCTCGCTTAAGATTATTAACTCATATCTCCCAAGTTAACCCTTACTGATTATCTTATCTCACCCCTTCTTATGTTTAAACATTCCCCAGGTTATGAAAAATGATATTAAGCATGATAATCCTATAAGGGTATTATATATAAATAATATTGTGGGATATTTTGAAGATATTTCATGAAAATAAGTAGTTTATGTATCTAGTCTCTGAAGACACTAAACATTTACGGTCCTCTAGAATGTATTATTGTGAGAATTAAATATTCATCTAAAAAGATGTAATATTTATGTAATAAATTCCAAGGTCACTATAGGCACCAAAATATTTGGGTCCTAATTCCCTTTATAGGGATATATAGGAATCCCTTTTTATGGGATTAATCCCAACACTACCAATAAAAATCACTTTCCTTGATGGGGATAAACTCCAGAGAGCCCATCTATTTGGATTTAAACCATAACACCATAAGAATAAGTTTCACTATGTGAAAATAACAAAGATAGAGAACCTTTGATGCATGCAGTTTTTCATATTAATGTATGTTGGTGATTAATCACTAACACAAGGGTAACTAGCCCCACACTATGATTTTGGAAGGATTAATGAATAGTTATTAAATCTATAAGAGAGTCTTGAAGTAGGAAAAAATCCCACCTCAAAATGCATGGATGAGCCTAACCTCCTATCCTATAGACCAATGCACATCCCAAGGTGTTGCTAGAAAAGTCTCAGCAATTGCCTACCTTTGGAAAGCAGGTCCACACCAACCCAAAACATCATGGTTAATTCACATTAGAATTTTCTATCAAAACAAAAGTATAGAATAGTTATGATACCATTTTATGATTTTAGGGCACATTAGAAATAGTTGGTCTCAATCCTAATAATATTTTTTATTAGTTTCTTCAAATAAATTCTCAGAACTAGATGAACACAACCTCATAATATTCTTAGAGTGGATCTTTTTATATATAATTTGTAATTAATTTAAAAAAATAATTACCTTTTCTTTATAATTCTATTTTTGTTAATGAATTTAGTTGACCTTCTTATCATACCATCATTGTGGTCAATAATTCAAAGTAAAATTCATTTAGCAGTATACACACATGATCCATGAATCTCAAAATATCACCATTCGTATTTTGGGTGCTAGTACAAAAGAACCAAACATATTTAATCATTATTTTTTAATCATAACAAGAATCATTTGGTCTTAAAAGATTCTCCCTTGTTATCTCAGTCTTAAGAGGGAGGAGGTGGATGATCATCTCTTATTCTTGAGAGCGTTCTAGAGATGTTCTCTCTTGGGTTTTGAGAGAATTATCTTGGAGAATATTTTGTGTGTACACTTCTCCCTAAAAACTATAAAATGAATAATTTTGGAAATATATTTATGGTTTCCCTCTCATGGAATAATGGAGGCGGTGTAGTGTGACGGAGGCCTGCATCATGAAACATGGTTGTGGGTGTGACAAATATGGAATTGTATATTGTAGCATGATTATTGGTGGCATTAAATGATAAGATGGGGTGTCACGGCATGAAGTATGTGGTTGTGGCATAATGAATTATGCTCAGTTGGTCATTCAATGTATTCTCTTGTGGCCTTTGGGTCATATTCAATTGGTCTTTCATGCCATCATCATCTAGGCCTTCATTCCAGACAATTATTAGGGCCTTTGGGTTATCTAAGGGTTCACTCTCAAACTAATTTAAATTATATTTCTTTCCTTAATAAACAGGGGATCGACTGTATCTTTTTTCAATATGCATAGGGTTATAAAACTTAGTAATTACACAAAGGCAATTTACTAATTCTTTGTCCTAAATAAACCTCATGGTAGATATTATTATTATTACTATTATTATTATTATTATAGGATATGTGTTGAATCCCAAAAATTTAAATATCATTTGTTAAATAAATAAATCAATATTTATTTAAATGATAATAAATAAAATATATCATTTCCATTAGGCCCTTAACTTGGTTTGTTTATCCTCCTTGATATTTATTGAACCTTTGAATGATTGTTATTTCTTTAAATATATAAATATATTTATATTGTTGTTTAAATAAATAAATAAATATTATATTCACAATTTGGTGAATGAATATTTATTTTAATATTTTCATAACTAAATGAATAATTATTTATTACCTTGAAAATAATAAACAAGAGATAGAAAAATATTTTATTAATTAACTCACAAATAATATTCATTTAATATTCAACTAAAATATATTATAACTTGAATAACTAGTAATTAAATTTATGTAATTAACAAAAACTAGATAATTATTAAACCATAATTCGAGAATAATATTTATCCTAACTATTACATTAAAATAGAATTTAACTGAGATTATGAATACACTTATTGTGTGTCCCTATAGGACTATTTCTTAGTGGAATTAAGTCATCTTACATAAAGTCCAAGATTATTATCTAACAACATACTAAGGCACCTATATAGAAAAAAGTTGATTTCATGATGAAAATAACCTCATACAAATTCTTACTATGTAATACAATCCATTTTTCTCTATACCTCATCAGTAAAGTTTCATACTTGTTTCATTAGCCTATATGATTGATTTATTTGTATTTTACTAGATAGAATAAACTCATCAATGAACAAACATGGCCATGGATTCAATCAGACAATTCTATTTCAATCAAAGGGCCATAGATGTCATACTCCATAAATAAGAAGGGATGAATCCTTTATTGAATTACTATTAATGTCATATCACTTATAATACACCCAATATATCCTACCTCATCATTATAATATATCATCTTGTTTTTATCAATACATCAAAGTACATGATTCATGATATATATTAATAATAATATCATGTCTAAGGACCAATACACACATTCGTGTATAGTAATATCCAATTATAAAAATAATCTAATGTCTGAAACCTTTCTGTCTTATTACTTTGTGTGATTTAGGTGTTAAAGGTGTTGGGATAATTTTAGAGGAGTGGTGCTAATTGGATCTAAAATTTCATCCATAAACTGAAGGTTGTAGCGAGGCCATTAGAATAGTAGTGTGAGAGGGTTAGTTACATTGGTTATCCAAGACTTATGTTGGAGCATCATGAAATAGAGTATGGGTCTCAACCTTGATGTGTAGGCCATCAGAGTTAGTGTTGGTGTTGAAAGATTTGTCGTGGCATGAAAATTTGTTTCAAAGTGTGAGTTATTCAAAGGGAAACTTATAAATAAGGGTGTGACTCTTACAAAATTCCCATGACACATATAAAGTTTCTTTTATTGATTTATTGGTTGTAATGAGAGATTAAAGTTTGTGGCATGAAATGTCTTACAATTGGTTGAATTTCTCCATGGATGGGTATTATGGTGCGACCATATTCATTGCGGTGCATATCCTATGAGTTGAGATTTGGTGGTTTTATCTAGAGTGAGTGTCATGATGCGATGAATGGGGTTCTGGTGTGACCCTTCTTTTATTGTATTGAATTGGAAAGTTTGACCAAGCCTTAAATGACTGGGATATGGTTGGATTCATGACATGATTTTTTAGAGCATCATGATTCATACCATTCACTATGTAACCATAAATGTCACACTACAACACCTTGTTTTCTATCCCAGGTATAAATTGGTAACCCCTTTAATTCTTCACTATTCCCTTAATTTTTTCTTAAACCACCAGTGATCATAGGTGAATATTTGGAGAATCTTGAACCCACTTTAGAATATTTTGATCCTTGTCTTCATGAGATTAAGGATTATTCTATTTTGAGTGATTTCTTCCACTTTTTTTCTTGTTTTCCTCACCATCCTTTATCTAGAGAAGTTTGAGGTAGTGGTTTGGTGATAGTTTTGGTAGACTTGGATCTTGATTTTGATGGTTATTTATATGTTTTTGGTTATTTAACTTCTCTTTAATTATTTGGTCCTTGATATCATCTCTTATTCATGTTGTTCTTTCACAATAATAATCGAAGCATTGGTTGAGGTAGGGGATTCAATAAATATAATGAATTGGAATATATAAAATTAAGGGGATTGGGGTATATCACATGTGGTTATATGCTTTCCATGATATTATTCATATGATTGATTTTGTTATTGTTTTTGATAGAAACTATTGTTTCTACTAAGATTCATAGAACCCTATTATGATTAAATAATGAAAACACCCTTTATAAAAAGGTTAATACCTTAAATAAACTAATGAATCAGTTGTGTGGAGGAAATGATTTGATATGTTTAACTATTGTGAAATACTACCATGATATGGGAATTTTTGTAGGACTTGATATCTAAATCTATTAGTGTATGTTGTTGAGATGATTCTTGTTATGGATATGTTTGTATGGATATTGTGGGGATATTATATGGTAGATAATTTGGTCGGTTATAGGTTATTGGTGTGGATTTAGAATTGGGGATGTGGCTACTCTTCCATGATTGGAAAGAGGGTATATGGTTGTTAGTGTGGAAGTTTTAGTGAGTATTGTTATGTGGAAAAGGGATTTTATTATGTCAAATTTGTTGTGTATGGTTTTTGATGACTATAGGGTTGTTTGTGATTTCTCAGTAGCAATGGAATGTGAACAGTAATGGAAAACTTGGTAATGGGCATGGGGTGGAGATTAAATGAATTGTGGAATGTGAATGAAATGTTAAAGGATGAATGAAATGGTGAATTAATTGAATTACTATGGGTGATATCTAAAAGTGCTTTTCAGTTAAATATATAATCAAACAATATAATAAATGCAATATTGATGGTAATGGTATATCTAATAATGGTGAAAATATATGATCAAATGGGAATTTTTGAATTATTTGGGTAACTTTTTTTCATGGGAAGTGGGACCAGTGGTTTAGTAAATAATAGTGGTGGTTATTGTATGGTAGCACTTTCAAGTAGAATGTGGTGAATTGTGATAATGTTCACAGTATATGGTAGTGAGGATTTGATAAACCTACCAAGTTGGATTTTTTAGTGGCTTATTATACTTGTATTTTTCTATGATTTTTATATAAACCACACACGAGTCAAATAATGATATTGATTCCCAATTGTTTTGGGTTCTAGGTGTTTTACCTAGATATCTAGGTTGGTGAGGTAACAGATAGTTGATTTCTCCATCTTCTCTACTCTTCCTTCTAGGTGTTGTATGGGTTGTGATGGATCGAGGTAGATATAACCTTACTAGTATATTATGTGGTGTATTGGAATAATATATGGGGTAATGGTGTAATGATACTTGTTGGGGGTCATAAATGGTAAGAGGAAGTCATGAGATTGATGTCCTTAATGTTCACTATACCCTGATAAGATGGATATCATTTGAGGCTCTAATGTGTGGTAAATATGTAGATATGTAGGATATAGTTATGGTATGGTTTATACTGATTCCAACAAGGTATGTTGGACCCTATAGGGGTTTGGGATAGGTAGGACTATGGTTTGACCCACTTATCTAAGATTAGATTAGTATGGTGTGTTGTGGCATGACTATAGAAGGTATGGGAGCACCATAATGTTTGATGTTGGGTGTGAGAGTGAAAACCTAGTGGGAAAATAGTTGTGGTTTCTTTATTGATATATTCTTTGATATTATGTTAATCTAACCCCTATATGTAATTTTTTTTACAAGTTTCCTGAAATTATTTGGTGACTAAGTTGGACGTTACTAGCTTGGATCTTAGGATTATTGTTGGATTTGTTGCCTCAGGATTTATTTAGGTATTTTTATTTGGAGGATTTTATTTGTATGCCATTACATGAATTGTGGGATATTGGTTTTATTTTATATTGTGGTGTTTATTAATGGTTTATTATTATGTTTTCCTTAGATTTATGAGGGTAATTCCTCCCATATACATGATTTATACCCTCAGTGATAGTTTCTACTTTGTGTCCTATTATGGGCAGGATTTGGGGGTCACTATTATCTTTATGTTAGTCTTGGGAGGGGTTTGTAGTGGGGGAGGTCATGATAGAGTGGTATTAGAGATTTTGGTTGAGAGTTAGGGTAGATAATGAAGTTAGGATCTGATGAGGATTGTATTGTTCTAGTAGCGAAATAGTGATAGTTGATCTTAGACCATGACATAAGCAAAGGAGATCAGCTAGGAGATGGGATTTTAATGCCACCTATGATCTGATGTAAGTACCTTAAGCTACTGAGCATACTAAGTGAAGCGATATTACTTATAAGGTAGAGACCTAGGATAGGTACATGAATCATACTTGTTTGTGCTTGTGTTTAAATTAGGATGAGTTTAGGAAAGTTAAATGAATCTAATTAATGAATTTTAAATGAATTACATAATACTAGGCTTAGGGGTTGTTCTTTCTTATATATATATTTGTTGTTTATCATTTTATAAGGGTTCCTGTTGTTGAAGTTTAGCAGGATGATCAGGTTGACCATCAGAGGATTGACCTGGCTGAGGAGTATGAGGCTTAGAGGAAAACATTGAGTGAGTTCTAGTATCATGGATTGGCTAAGTATAATGGGAGCATCTAGAAAAAGCATTGGTTGGAGGATCTCAATATCACATTTAATCTGAATCATGACAAGTTAGATTATTTAGTTATTTTGGATGTTAATTAGATGTGGGGAGTTATACAAAAATAGTGTTTCTTATATCTTGGTGAATGAAAGAAGGAATATATTTCTTAAGATGATTTCTAGAGGCAGTTTCGTACTAGTTTTATATCATCAGTGATGAGAGTGGAGATTAGGCAGAATTTTCTCTCTCTTAAGTAGGGAAACCTAAGTTTGAGAGATATTATTATCATATTTAAAGACCTAATTCACTGTTACATTGATTTATTTCCTGACAAGGAGCCTAGAGTATGGAGTTTGGAGGAGGTTCTATGATCGGTTATATGATATGTAGAAACCTCATTTACATTGACTATGTATCTAGAGGTATAGAAGAAGCTTGAGGTGATTGAGAGGATACATGCTCAGTTAGGGTCCTATTGATAGGGGATCTATCATAGTTCCTCGATAATAAAATTTATTAGTGGAGGATCTCAAATATTTGGGTTTTTGAGGTTTCTGCTAATGGGGAGTCTACCTCAGTAATCCACCTATCATTTTTCTGGGTTCAGTGGTTCCTAAGCCTCTATCGAGAATCATACATATATGTGTTTTTATTTCATAGTTCATGGTCATTGGTTACATTATTTTTTGACCTTTATTAGGGATTAATATGGTGGGGGTGTTCAGATTCTTTATCAGCCTCAAAAACAGTTGCCTTAGAGGCCATATAAGAAGTGGGAACAACAGCTTATGTTCTGCTGAGAGGAGAAGATGCAGGTAGAAGATAACCTCATGATGTTACCCACCCTTAGGGATATAGGTCTAAGTTCATTCATGGAGGTGGTCATCAAAAATTATTTATAAGAGTAATATATGGACAATTTCATGCTATGGAGGTTTTAGCACTGGAGAGGATAGAGATATTTTGAGGTTCTATTTGTTTATCATATACCTTGGTTTATGACTTGTTTTATTCTAGAGTTTCACACTCCTTTATTTCACCCATATTGTTTAGATCCTTGGGGATCAAGTTGGAGAGGATTTTAGTTCACCTAGCGTTGACTATGCTGATTGGAGATTAGATAATCCATCTTAATGTGTGTCGTGTTTGTGAGCTAAATATGAGGTAGAATCAATCATCTTTGGATTTCTTTTGGCTTCAGTTACAACCATAATATGTCCTTATTAGCATCAACTAGATATATTATTTGTGTGTGGTAATTGATTTCTTTCTTAGGAGAGTTGTGTTCAGTGATGAGGAGTTCCAATGTATAGTATTCACTATTGAGAGAGATCATTATATGGGTTGTAAATGTTTAAAGCCCTTGTTATCTCATCTATAATCATTGTACTTAGATTCAGTGGAGTATCAAATAATTTATTTCCCTAGAGTCATGGAGGTGTTTTTGGATGTTTTTTCAAATGATTTTCTGACCCTACCCCCTCAATGTTATATCAATTTTGGGATAGAGTTCTAGCCCAGTGCCTCTTTGATTTCGATGGCTCCTTATCAGATAGCACTTTCTGAGATTTTAGAGTTGAGGATCCAAATTTATGATTTGATGTATGATTGTGTTATCATGAAACATAAAATTTATTAATTTATTAAAGTTTATATATAGTCTATAGAATATCCTAGGTCTTCTCTTAAGGAGCATTGATGGGTTTAGAGTGCTTATTTCCAATAATTTTTTCAAAAACAAAACTAAAATAGTGGTGTTTTAAATGATGATTCAAAAAAACAAATGAATTTAAAGAGTTTAATAGTTTACAAAAAAAATGTGGGGTTTTTAGAATAATTGTATAAGTATTTAATTTAAAGTTCATTGCACATCTTGGTTAGTTCATTATTCTGAAAAATACATCTGGTTTAATGAAATCTTTGGTTAAGGGATGTTAAGATCTTGATTCCCATCTCACCTCTTAAAACAATGCATAAAGAACCAACCCCCCAACATAATAATCATGTTGTTTAATTTTATACCTCAATCATAGAAAAAAGGATTCCAAATAATAATGAAATATTATGTATTTGTAAGAGAAAAAGGATGTCTGTGTTGTCTAATCAGAATAACCCAAGATTCCCGCATGAAATATCAACCTAATTGGTATTTAAATAAAAAGTGTTTCACTTGATTATACCAAAATAATTCATTAAACAAATAAGTATGTTAAGATAAAAACTTAAATGAAATGTTTTTTTCAAAAATTAAACAAAAATAGTAGAAGAAAAAGTGTTGTAACTCCCTCTCCAAGTGTGTGTAGCTCCCTCAAAATGATTGTCCACTATTTTTCTCACCATCAAGAGGAGGAGGAGGCTTAGGTGGAACTTTTCCTGCATACTTGATATCCCTATGAGAATATGGGACTTAAGAACTTATAGGATGAAGATAGGAATAATTTGGGTATTTAAAATGGTATCACCTTTCCCCCTTGTCAAACTTACAAATGGGGTTCCCAAGGTACCAGTTTATAGGCAAAGTGGAAGGTGGTTTTGGGCACCCAGATTTTGAGTTACCCCTTGTATCATGGTTTTTGGTGACCAAAAAAGATTGTATCACTTTGTAAAAAAATAAAAAGTTGTCTCCCCACATCCTTAATATCTCCATTGAAAATTTGGAGTCGTTTAGAGGCCTAGATTCCAAGATATTTCTGAATTACATAATTGACCTTGAGATAGTGAACATTGAATATTCTCTCCAATGATGGCACATTTTAGGCCTCAATATGGAAAACTTAGGCTCCCTGGTCTTCTATATAAATGTATCCCATATATTTTTTTCATTAACCAACCTATTTTTATCCCAATTGGATACATAAATTAGATTAATTGTTCATTTTAATCCACATATGTTCTAGGGATCCTATACAGTTTTGGCCCATTTTTCTTAAATACCATCATGGGCTCTCCAAATCACCTCCTCCTACAATGTAATCATCATAACAAGTAAAGTTTCCATTTTTAATAGTGATAAAAATTAACTAATTGAATTAAATATGAAGTCAAATTTTTTATTATATTTTTAATTTATAATACAAAATTAGTTTGATATAGTAGTATAAAGGTGGAAATTAATAGTGAATCGCTATGTGATCACACCCCCACACCTAAACATTTTCACTCTTGGGAAAGTCACATTTACAAAAATGATTCATGGAGATATTCTAAACTTCATTAAGATTTAACATTAAAAGAAAATTTGATTCATGATAGCAATTTGATCAAATTAAAAACCACACTAATGAGTTATTCTCAGTGATCATGGAAAAATATGTCTCATAAATTATATCAGAATGAAATTTAATGATATGTGTGATATTTTTCCAAGAAATGAAATATATGAGTAAAAAATTCCACTAAATCTTCATGTGTGTGTTTGGTAACCATTCCATGTTATTCCATCCACTTTTTATCTAGTAAATATAGGTTTTTTAAAAAAAATATGCTTACCTTATTATTTATGTCGAACCTCCCCAACATCATTTACAATAAAATTTCAAAAACCACTCACTTAAGCATTACTAAATATCAAACCTTAATCTCCAGACCTAGATATCCCTATGTGTTTTACAATTTCTCACTCCCCTCATTATTTATATATTTTATTTTTGTTTTTGTTTTTGTTTTGTTTTTTCTCTCTTAAGGGAATAAAATGTTCAGATAACATGTGCACATGCATAGGTCAATCTAGTATAGTAATGAAATAGATAATATAAGGAATGAATGTATGAAAATACCATTTTAAAAAGTTAATAAACATTAAAGTAACATATATATATATATATATATTTAATTAAGTAATAAATATTCACACTTAATGGATGAGTACAATGATATGTGGAGACGTTAAGTGAAACAATTTTTCTATAAACTACTCTCACATAGGATATCAATCATCTCAAAGGTTTCATATAAATACAACCATTTATATCATCAAAAAACAAACAATTTACTAAAAAAATCACACCTCAATGTTAAATACATGTTAAAATTAACATTCCATTAGTGAAATAAAGTTTCATTAAATGTTAAAATAATGTGAAATTGGTAATTTCAATATGCGTTTTTAATAAATTCATGATCATGTGGGCTTTAGAATTGAGTATTTTGAAGAAAAAAATGAACAAAATGGGGGTGAAAATATAATGCAACAAGAGAAAAAAAATAAAAAGAAGAAAGATAATGAAAATACTAACTAACCTAGGAATGTGCCCACTTCCCATACCTATAGTGTGTAGTGTACTCACTATAATAAATGATAATATGGGAAAGAAGGGTAAAACCTAGTGGGTGTCACTAGTAGATTTCTTCTTGAAGGTGGAATTCCTCCACTATGAAATATGGAATGGGTTCATGAAATTTCTTCAACATCTACCCATTGATAGTGAATGTTTATTTTATTTCTTTATTTTAAACCTACATAACACCAAATGGATAGGCATTAGTAATGGTTTATAGTCCAAACCAGTGGGAATGAAGCTTGCATGGGTGCAATTTTAGTCTTTCATTGAAAATGAGGACCTTATGCCCAATATAAAATTGATGATAATGGATGAGGAAGTCATGGGAAGCCTTTTTTATCTCCTTATAAATACAAGAGTTCTCATATGATTAAATTTAAATTTCCTACAACTTTTGAATTTTCAACTTCCTTTGAGAACCTACACTGAAAATATTATAATCACATTAGTTAATGGACTAGTATTCTTAGTTATCTATCTCAATAAGGAGGTGAAAACTCTCTCCAAAAATTATCCAATAAAGTGACATTCCAATGGGAGTTTTAAAGGTAGTATTATAATCCCATAATGAATCATTGATTGTAAGTATCCAATCTTTTTTTTTGGGTTGAACCATTTTTTTAATAATTTTTTTGACCTGTCTATTTTACACCTCATCTTGACCATTGTTTTGGGGGTGATGTGCATTAGAAACTTGATATCCAACCCCATACCAATGAAAAATTGAATTTATTCTTTAGTTGAATAAATAAGAACCCTGGTCACTGATGATGAACCTAGGAAATCCAAACCTATATAAAATTTGGGTTCTATAAAATTCCATACCTATCTTTGAATCATAAATCATTATGGCTTGTGACTCTACCCATTTTGACACATAATCTACTACCATAATAATTTACAAGTTTCTGGATGAATTGGGAAATGGACCCATAAATTCAATTCCCTAAACATTAAAAATGTCATGAAAGAGTAAGGGTGGTTATGGAATTTTGTTTCTTTTGGATACATTCCCTATCCTTTGATATATAATATACTACCATAATAATTTACAAGTTGCTGGATGAATTTGGAAATGGACCCATAAATTCAATGCCTGAAACATTAGAATTGTCATGAAAGAGTAAGGGTTGTTGTGGAATTTTATTTCTTTTGGAGACATTCCCCATCCTTTGATAATTAGGATAATATTTTCAAAAAAACATGGGCATCCTAAAATAGTGTTGTCCAAAATAGACCAGAATCGAGGACCTTATGAGAAATTTTTTGGGGACTAAAGTGGACCCCACATGTAAGAGTGTGGATGAACCTAAGGACAGACCAAAACTCATTATCAGGAATACAACTCCTAAGTAATTTATTAGTACATGTGCACTAAAGGTAGAGTCCATACCAAATGTAATAATGAGTCTCATGTTTTAGGTGATCATCTTGGTTTTTATTGAAGTTAGTGGGAATGCAATATGCTACCAAATAATTTACAATGTCAATATACTAAGAAATATCATCTTAAACTTGATAAAATTTCTCATCTAAAAACATGACATTTATAGAAATACAAGGGGATGAATAAATGTTTGAGAATGGAAGGATATTACTAATGTGGTCAGCCATCACATTCTCTTCTCCTTTTTTATCCCTAACTTATAAATTAAATTCTTGAAGGAGGAGAATCCAATGAATTAGATGTGGTTTGAATTCTAGTTTCTTAAGGAGATACAGGATGGATACATGGTTAGAGAACATAATTACTTTTTATCCTAAAAGATATGAATGAAATTTTTCTAAAGAAAACACAATATAAAGAAGTGTTTTTTCATTGTTCATGTAGTTTTCCTGGGCAGGTTCAAGGGTACATGAGGTATATACAATGACATGAGGATCCCTCTCAATCCATTGTGATAAAACTTCCCCTAACTAAAAAGTTAGAGGCATCACACATAAGTTCAAAGGGGAGATATCACCTTATTAGTTGGATGATGGTAGGTGATGTGAGACTCATTTTTCAAGAATTAAATGCATCCTCACAATTTTTATCAAAAAAACTAATAATATTTTTATATTAATTGAGATAAGGGAAGTGTGATCTTACTAAATTATTTAATGAATCGATGGTAAAAATCAACATGATCTAAGAAATATCGCACCTCATGAACACATTTTGGAAATTAAAGGGAGGAAATGATTTAAATTTTTTATTTATCAACTTGAATTACCTTACTCGAAATAACATGACCAAGAACTATCCCCTACTCTACCATGAAATGGAATTCATCATAATTTAATACAAGATCTTTTTAAATGCAATAGTGGAGGATAGAACCTTTGTGTTCCAAAAAATCATCAAAGGAAGAACCATAAACTGTGAAATCATCCATAAAAAATTCCATGTAATTATCAATATACTTATAAAATATACTCAAAATACAACATTAAAAAATACTAATATAATTAAAGAGACCAAATGGAATCCTCCTGTATAAAAATTTGCTAAATTGATAGGTAAATGTTGTCTTTCCTTGATTCTAAGGGGATATATGGATTTTAAAATAACCCAAATAGAAATCAAGGAGACAATAATGGGAATTAATAGACAATATTTCTAACATTTGGTCAATGAATGATAAAGTAAATTGATCATTTTTCATGGATTAATTTAGTTGATGATAGTCAATACAAACTTGCCAATTATTTTGTGCACATGTTGGAACCAATTCATTCTTTTCATTTGACACTGCCATTATTCTAGTTTTCTTTGGCATAATTTCTATCGGGATAACCTATTTACTATCAAAAATGGAATATATGATCCTATTAATTCTTTAATAATCTCAATATAGGCATATTTTAAATTGGATGGAAGTGGTTTTAATTCCAATACAGGTTATTTTTGGATTCAGGGAAGGTATTTAAGGGGAGTGAGGTCCATTAAATTGTCTATCTGCTCATGTTAATTCTCTATGGAGAGAGAATTAATGGAAACGAGATTTTTAGAATCATCAATAGTCATGAGTACCTCAGAATTAACACACTTGTCAATTAAAAAAAATTACACTTTTCCAAACCCACAAAACATTTAAAAGATTAATTACAACCCAAATCATCAAAGATCAGTGAGGAGGAAAACAAATCATAGTGTGGGTAGAGGAGATAATGTTGTTTTTGTGTTTCTTTGGAGATCACTTACATAAAGTAGAGAGTAAGAGTAGAGTTATCTTTAACATGGTGTTTCATAGCATCAAGGATATTGAAGCTTACCTTTTCTCCCCCAAACTCCATAAATAGTGTACCACTATGAATGTTGAAGATTGTCTTTTATGTTTTAAGGAAAATCCCTCAAAGTATGAGAGGATCATGTCCTTGGGATCTATTATCTTCCATGTCAAGAATGTATAAGTCTACAGGGAAAATGATATTCTTTAATCACATGAGTACTTCCTCAATTACTCATGTTGGGTGTGTGGTGCTATAGTTGGAAATTTGTATGAGGATGCTCATTGGTTGAAGATCTCTAACCTTTATAGAAGTATACATAGATTAATGTGTTGCATTAATATAATCACCTAAATAAATCATTTCATCATAGAATAAAGTTTCCCTTATGGTGCAAGGTATTGTAAAATTTCTTGGATCCTTGCATTTGGTTGGAATCATTGGTTGTATCAAGGCCAAGACATTCCTTCCAAGGTTGACTCTCTCATTCCCCTTTAATCACCGCCTATGGATGAAATTTTCTTTAAGAAATTTGGTATAGTGAGGAGTTTGTTTAACTGCATCTAAGGGAAGAATATTAACTTGTACCTTTTTAAATGTATCCATGATCTATTTATTAATTTCATTATCAAAAAAATTCTTGTATTGAGAAAGTATTTGGGGAAATGGAAGAGGAATGGATTGTTTAGGGGAATCCTCATTGATAATTTTTTACCATTTTGGATTTGTTTTTCTTCACTTAAATATTTTAAGGGTGGAGAAAGAGATTTTTCAGGAGGAGGACATACCTAATGTATAGATTCACTTGAAGGATAAAGTTCTTTACCACTATAAAGTGTGATAGTACATACATTAACTTTTTCCTTGGGATTGGAAATAGGTTGAGATGGTAGTCATCTAGACCCTTGAATTTAGATTTCACACACTGAATTTTTGAGTTGTCCTAATTGAGTTTTTAGATCTTTTATGGATGTTTGGGTGGTTTTTTGTAATTATAGATTATTTGTATCCATTTTTTATCATTTACTCAAGGTCGGGCTTAGGTTTTGGAGAGGGTTGTTGGAAAGGTCTTTTTGGTAATTGAGGATTTTTGGGTGGTGGTTGAGGTTGACTACCATACCCTTGATTATTCCCGGACTATTGAGGTTGGTTATAATACCTAAATTTTCTATAAGCTTGGTTGCATTTCCACCAATATTTGGATGAATAGTATAGATCTTTCCTAATGGGTTGGTTATAGGGGAGTCCAAGGAATATTTCCTCACAACTCTTGGAAGGTTATCTCAATTGAGGACATTGATCTGAATAATGGGTGTCGATGGTATAGATTCCTCAAGGAATTATAAGAGGATGTTGGTATTTCCCTTGGTAAAGATAAAGTTTTCAGATTATGGTACTTACCTCTTTGAACTTAATTTATACCTTTTTCTTGAATTCGCAACTTTGTACCTCATGGACACCTATGATGGGTATATACACTAAACCTTAAACCAAATTATTTCATTTTTTGTGCCATGATCTTGACAATATTCCTTGAAAAAATTGTGTTCTTTTCAACTAGTGTACCACCTATAGTAGAATCAATCATGTTATGATCAATTGGAATTAAACCATCATAAAAATATTGTATTAACAATTGATCACTTATTTGGTGGTGTGGATATCTTGAACAAATCCTTTTAAAATTTTCCCAAAATTCATGAAGTGTTTCCCTATTATATTGTCTTATTCCAAAAATTTCTTTTCTTATTGTTGTAATTCAAAAGGCTAGGAAATATTTTTCAAGAAAAAGGTGTTTCGTGACCATTTAGTATCTAATTGGAGAGTTAACATAGAATAAATAATCTTTTGTAGTGTCTTTTAAAAAGAATGGTAATGCCCTAATATTAACCAATTCTTTATATACATTAGCAAGTTTTAATATTTAACATATATTATGAAATTACTTTAAGTTATTATGTTGTTATTCTCTATCCAATATATGAAATTTCGGTAATAAGTGAATGATTCTGAATTTCAATTCAAAATTAGGTGTTTCTCCTTGTATTTGAATGTATTGAGGTTGGATATCAACATCAGGAAAAGTGATTTATTTTAGTGTTTGGTTATTTTTTTATGTTATACATGTTAAGTTTAGTTTCTATTTTAGTTCTAGGAGAATATGGGTCTATAAGAGTTTCAAGCTATGGTGTGTCCTCCTTCAAAGGATTGTCTTGTGTGTCTCGATGTCACTAACATAGGATCCTTTGTAGTTTGGGTTTGAAAGGAGGTAGTTCACCTGGAGTAGAATTCATCATGAACAAAATCAACAAAAAAGATATGTTATAACAACACTTAAATACAAAATCCAAAGATATAAATAAATAAATATTTAAAATATTCACAAAGTTATTATAAAAAACGTACACTGAAACCAAAGTTCTCCCCAAAAACAATGCCAAAATTTGACCAAATTGTTATGAAATTTCAAATTGATTAAGTTTTTAAAGTTGATTTATAGTCTATAAAAGACCCTAGGTCATCTCTAAAGTATAATTTATGAGTTTATAGTTTTCATTTCTAATAATTATTTCACAAAAACCAAAAACATGGGGGGTTTAAATGGTGATTCAAAATAAAAAAATTGAATTTAAAGAGTTTGATAGTTAAAAAACAAAGGTGGGGATTTTAGAACAATTAGATAAGTACGTCATTTCAAGTTCACTGCACATCTTGGTTAGTTCATTGTTTTCAAAAATACAAATGGTTTAATGGAATCCTTTAATTGAGGGTTGTCAAGATCTTGATTCCCCTATTGCATCTTAAAATGATGCATAAAGAACCAACCCTTGACACAATAATCATGTTGTCAATGTTTGGACCTCAAGTATAGAAAAAGGGATTCCAAAGAATACTAAAATATTATATATGTGTGAGAGAGAAAGGACTCTTGTGTTATCCAATTGGAACAACCCAATATTCCCACTTGAAATCTCAACCTAATAGGTATTTAAATAAAAATATTTTCACTTGATTATACCAAGACAAAGCATTAAATAGATAATAATATTAAGATAAAACTTAAATGAAATGTTTCACATGAAAATTACACAAAAATAGTAGAATAAAAAGTGTCTTAACTCCATCACTAAGTGTGTGTAGCTCCCTCAAAATTATCTTCCGCCATTTAGCTCACCATCGAGAGGAGGAGGAGGTTTAGGTGGAACTTCTCCTTCATCTTTGATATCACTATGAGGATAGGGGATTCCAGAACTTCTAAGATAAATAGAGGAATTTTTTAGGTCTCAAAAATTAAAGCACCTTTCCCCTTTTTCAAACTTACAAATGGGGTTCCCAAGATGCCAATTTATAGGCAAAGTGGAAGGTGGTTTTGGGAACCCATATTTCAAGTACCAGTTGGATCATGGTTTTGGGTGACCAGACAATCTTATATCACTTTTTAAAAAGATAAAAATTTGTTTCCCCGTCCCCTTAATATTTCCATTGAAAATTTGGAATCATTTGGAGGCCTATATCCTAAGATATGGTTGAATTAAAGAAGTGACCTTAAGACCATGAATAGTGAATATTCTCTCCAATGATAGCATATTTTGGGTCTCAAAATGAACTAATTGGACTCCCTAGTCTTCTAGATAAATGTATCCTAGACAGTTTTTCATTCATCTTACAATTTTCATCCAAATTGGATGCATGTATTATTTTAATTATTCATTTTATTCCACATATATTCTTGGGATCTTGCACAGTTTTGGCCTGTTTTTCTCGAATTTTATCATAAACTCTCAAAATCACCTCCTGTTATAATGTAATAATTAAAACAAGTAAAATTTTCCATTTTAATAATGATAAAAATTAACTAATTGAATTAAATATGAAGTGAAAATTGTTATTATATTTGTAATTTACAATAAAAAATTAGTTTGACATAGTGTTATAAGGGTGGAAATGAATAGTGAATCGCTACATAGTCAATGTAGAAGTGTTTTATCTAACCTAGTGTGTCATCATGGGGTGGTCTAGTATTATTTAAAAAGAAGTTGGATGGTGGTATGAGGTTGTGTATAAACAATTTAAGGTTGAATTAGGTGATGGTCATGAACTTTTACCCTCCACCAAGGATAAATGATTTATTAAACTAGTTAAAAGGAGTCAGGTAGTTTTCAAAGATTAATCTACAGTCTGAATATCATCAGATGAGATTAAAAGAATATGATATTTCAAATACTACTTTATAATGTATCTATAGGAACTTTTAGTATGTGGTTATGTTGTTTCTTGTCATGGAAACCTCAATTTTTTCATGGGACTCATGAACTCCATGTTTCATGAGTTCCTAGATTGGTTCATGGTAGTGTTCATTGATGAAATACTTGTACACTAAAGGTTGAATGAGGATCATGTTGATAATATAATGTTTATTTTATGTGTCATTTGTCACCACCATCTCTATGGAAATTTATCCAAGTGTAATATTTATGTAGGAGGTGCATTTCCTTGGGTATTTGGTGTCTCAAAAAGGAGTACTAGTCGATCCTTCAAATATAGAGGTGGTTATTTTTTAGGAATCACCTTAGAATATAAAGGTTTTTAGATTCCTTGGTATTACAGGCTATGATTGAATGTTTATGTCTGATTTCTCCCAAATTTTGAACCCATTGATAGGCCTGATCATAAAGGTTCAAGCTTTTGTTTGGAGTAATCACTGTCACACAACATTCTACTACCTGAGAGAGAATTTGATTGATTCTCTCATCCTTAATTTTTCAAAGTTGGGGGGTGATATTTAAGGTTTTTAATAATGCCTCCCATATCATTTTTGGTTATTTATTAATGTAGTAGTGAGAAGTGAAATTATATGGGTCTTGGAAGTTACCTCACCCTGAGCATAACTTTTCTACCCATGATCTTAAGGTAGTGACGATAGTATTTTATATAAAGCTATGGTGAAATTTCCTCATTGGTGATCACTTCTTGGTATTCATATATCATAATAGACTAAGGTATATTTTCTCTCCATGGGATATGAATTTGTGATAATGGAAATTGATGGAGTTCTTGCAGGACTGCGACTTTGAGATCTCCTACACCCTAGGGAAGGGAAATATAGTTGTTGATGAAATAAGTATAAAATCATAGGGAGATGTTATTTAAGAGTCATAAGATGTATGTATAGTGATGGAGGATCTATTATTGATATATATTGATGAGGATGAGGCTGATGGTAGAGGTTTTCTATTTTAGATGGCAGTGAAATCATCCTTAATACAATAGGTGGAGGAGTCTCAATGGGGACACTCTAAGGTAGAGGTGATGTAGGACTATTTCATCCATGTTAACTATCTTGGGGGATGGTCAAATTATTAATGGTATTATATAGTTTGTCAAGGAAGGATATTTTTTCCATCGGTGATGCATGAGAATGTTCTTTATGAGTTTCATAGCTTAATAGTAGTAGCACATCCCAATGTATCCAAGATGTACCATTATTTAAGGGGTCATCTTTGGTTTCTTAGGATAAATAAGTTGATATAATATTTCATACCATTATTCATAGTCTACTAATAGGTAAAAACGTGAAATCATGTCCCATGTGGGTTGTTGCGGCCATTGGATGTCCATTAGTGGAAATGGGAGGACATATCGATAGATTTGGTCAGTAGTTTACCCTAATACCAGAGAGGATGTGATGTTATTTGGGTGATTGTGGATAAATTAGAAAATTTATCCCATTTATTTGTGATTATGGAGTTAGGAGTTGTGGATGTTTTGGTGAGTCGGTAAGTGGATGAGATAATACATCTCTACAAGATGCCAGGGACTATCAATACTGATCAAGATCCTTGTTTCACCTCATAATTTTGTGGAGGAATATAGCATGACCTTAGTTCTTAACTTCATATTTTTTCTAATTTTCTTCCTCAAAATATTGGACAAAAATTAAAACAATTCATACACTAATATGTTGCAAGATTTTGTTCTATATTTTTGGGGTTCATGGGTGAAACATTTTTTGTTGGTTGAGTTTTCTTATTATAGTCGTTATTATTCTTACATTGGCATGTATATATTTGAGGAATTGTATGAGTGGCGTTTTCTATATCTATTATGTAATACTGAGGTTGGGGATTCATTAGTTCTTGTGTCGAGTGTAGTGAAAATCACTACAGAGAAGATCTAGATGATTCAGGCGCAAATAAAGGCAGCACATGACCTTCAAAAGTCTTATGTCAATCAAAGTAAGATACCTATGAAGTTTGAGATTAGGGATTATGTGTTATTTATTGTTTCCCCTCATCATAGTAAATTTAGATTCGGTGAGGTGAATAAGCTCTATCTCCCCTATTTATTGGATATTTCAGGGTGTTGTGGTGTGTCGGTGAGGTGGTGTATCGATTAGCAGTCCCTCTATTGTTAGACTAAATTCATGATGTCTTCCATGTGTTGTAACTCCACTACTATATTCATGGTGATTCTCATGTCATTTATTATGGAGGGTTAAACATTAAAGAATATGCAACATTCATGAAGCAGCTAGTCAATATTCAAGATCACTAAGAGAAGGTTTTTCATGGATGGGTTATTCCTTTCATTTGTGTCTTGTGGAGGCATAGTGGCCTAAAGGAATATACTTGGGAGTGAGAGTTATATATGTGCACTTAATATCCTGAGTTTTTTTAAACCCTTTTTTTCTTGTTGATGAGATATTTTATTTTTTATTGAATTGAAAAAGGTGGTTGTTTATGGATTTTTTCTTGAATTTTTCTCTGGTATTGTTTCATATTTTGATAGCGGTGTTGTTCCATTTAAGAGATATATCCCAGGGGGGTTGGTTGATAGTTTTGTTGTCATTCCCTTATAATTTGGTTTTGATTCTCAATGATGATAATTATTTGATAGGTGTCTGATGTAATTTCCTAGACCATTTATGCTCATTCCTTTGTATGATTTGAGTGTTGGGGGTGTTGGGAGAAGTTTGGAGGAGGATTGATGTTGGTCAAATCTGAAATTTTAGTTGGGAACTGGAGGTTGTTTCATGGTCATTTGGGTTGTAGCATGATATTTTTGGTTTCAATAGAGATATGGGTCTATTTATGGAGTGTATCTATCCATAGGACGGGTCATGTCCTTGATTTTTGGGCCACCAAAGTTACTTTTTGTGCTGATAGATCAGTTGTGATGCGATGATGTGTGTCATGATGTGAGGTATTTAAAGGGAGACTTACAAAGAAGGCATGAATTTTATGAAATTATCATGAATCATATGAAGTTATCTTTGCTAATTTCTTATTCATGGTGTAAGGTGTGAGTTTTTGACATGAAATTATTTAGTAGTAGTGGATTTTCTACATGGATGGGTATCGTGGCATGACCATGTTCATCACAATGCATAGCTTGGGATTAGAGATTCAGTGGTTCTACCTAGAGTAAGTGTCATGACATGTTGAATGGGGTTACAGTGTGACCCTTATTTGATTATATTAGATTGGAAAGTTTTATCAATATATGAATTAGGGGAATATGGGGGATTTTTAGCATGATTTTTGGGAAAAAGTTTGATTTGGAAAAATCACAGTGTGACCATGATTGTCAAAATGTGACGCCATGTTTTCTATCCCAGGTATAAATTGGAAAACAACTTTGATTTTCCATGTTCCCTTCAATTTATATTAAACCACCAGTGATCATAGGTGCATCTTTAGAGACTCTTGATCCCCCTTTATCATCTTTCTATCTTTAGCTTCGTGAGATTAAGGATTCTTCCATATAGGATAAATTATTCCTCTTTTCTTCTTGTTTCCCTCTCTATTCTTCAACCTGATAAATTTTTTGTAGTGGTTTGGTAATGATTTTAGAGGACTTGGGTTTTTATTATTATGGGTATTAATATGTTCTAGGTTTTTGAGGTTCATTTTCATGATTTGGGACTTGAGATCATCTCTTCTCCATGTTATTATTGCGCAGTGATCATAGAAACATTAGTTGAGGTGGGGGATTCAAGAACTCTATTTATGTGTGAATTGTGGAATTAGTGTGCTCTTGTTTCCTTTGTATAGATAGAATAGAGAGGTTAAATGAAAATAATGAATCAAACTAAATAAAATGAAGGGGAATGGGTTGTATCTCATGTGGTTATATAATTTCCATGATATTATTCATGTGATTGATGTTGGTGTTCTTATTGTTGGAAATTATTATTACTACTATGATTTGTAGAACCCTATTGTGATTAAATGATGAAAACATCCTTCATAAAATGTTAATAACTTAAAGATGTTAATGATTTGGCTATGTGAAGGGAATGATTTGATATGTTTAACTCTCGTGAAACCCTACCATGAAATAGGAATTTTGGAAGTTTTTTATGCTAATTTTTTTTATGTGTGTTGTTGAGATGCTTGTTATTGTGGTTGTGTTTATGTAGATATTATGGGGTTGTTATGTATTATATTATGTGTCAGTTATGGGTTATTAGTGTGGATTTAGTAGTGGAGTTTCAACTACATTTCCATGGTTGGAAAGAGGGTATATGGTTGTTGGTGTGGAATTGGTATTGGGGTTGGTTACATGGAAAAGGTATGAAATTATATCAAATGTGGAGGTGGCTAGTTTTCAATGAGCTTAGGTCTATTTTGTTGATTCTTAATAGAAACAAAATGTGAATGATAATAAAAAACTTGGTAATGGTTGTGGGGTAGCAATTAAATGAACTATGGCTTGTGATTGAAATTTTAAAAGATGAATGAAATGGGAAATTATTGTAATTGATGACAGTGATAGTTGAAAATGGTTTGTCATTAAATATTGATATGAACGGAATAATAAATGAAACATGTTTGGTAATAGTAAATTTTATAATGGTGAAAAGATATGATTAAATGGGTACTTTTTTAATGCTTTGTGTGGTTTATTTTAATGGTAAATGGGGTTGGTTTGGTGGTTTAGTAAATATCAGTAGTGGTTAGTGTGTGGTGGTAGTTTCAAGTGGAAAGTAGTGAATTACAGTGATATTTATAGGACATGGTAGTGCTAATTTGGTAAACCTTTCAGGTTGGGTTTATGCATGGATGATTAAACTTGGATTTTTTATGATTTCTATACATTCCCTAGCCAAGTCAAATAACATTATTGATGTCCAAATGTTTTGGTTTCATGTGTTTTCCCCAAACATCTAGGTTGGAAAGGGAACAAATGGTTGACTTCTCCCTTTTCTCTTCTCTCCCTTCTAAGTTTGGTATAGGTTGTGATGGCTCAAGGTGAGTACAATCATGCTAGTATATTATGTGGTGTATGGAAATAGATTATAGGATATTGGTGTGGTGATTCTTGGCGGGGGTGTGCATGGTAGGAGGAGGGCATGATATTTATTTCATTCATGTTCATGATGCCCTACTGAGATGGATATGAGGTAAGGCTATGATGTGTGGTGGATATGTGAATATATGGTATGTGGTTGTGGATATGGTTATGGTGTGCTTAAGTTCGATGCTAATATAGGATATTGGACCCTATGGAAGTTTGGGATAGGTAGGATTGTGGTCCAGACCATATCGGCTGAGATTGTATTTGTATAGTGTGTTGTGACATAGTTTTGGAAGGGATGGGAGTGTCAGGACATTTGAAATTGGGGCATGAGAGTGACAACCCGGTAAGGAAGTGTTTATGGGGTTCCTTCTTGATATATTCTTTGTTATTATATTATTCTCGACCCCATATATAAATCTATTTTATAGGTTTCTGGGAGGAATTTGGTGATTGATCTAGATGTTTATTTCTTGGAGTATGGGATTTCTGTTGGAGTAACTACCTTAGGATTTATTTTGGTATTTTTATTTTGAGGAATGTATTTTATGACATTGCGTGCATTGTGGGATATTGGTTTTATTTTATATCATGGTGTTGATTAGTGGTTGATTATTATATGTTCTTGGGATTTATGGGGGAAATCCCTCCCATATACGAGATTTATACCCTCGATTATAGTTTCCACCCTATGGAAAATTGGAGGCGAGATTTAGGGGGTCACTCTCATCTTCACTACAAGCCTATAAGGGGTTCCTATTGGGGGTGGGTCGAATATAACATATAGAATTCCTATTAGTGAGTTTTTTCTCATAACCTCCTCTATTGAGGATTACCAAGTGTGAACTTCATGAGAAGAAGTCTCGATGTTTTATAATCCCCAAAATATGATAGTAAAAAATCATTTGTGTATTATCATATAGATGTAATATAGACCATGAGACATATGTTTAAGAATATTTTCATAACACTTCAAGGTTGCATTATAGTGGGGAACTTCTATAATCATTTGATGCAACAAATAATCTAAAAATATTATCACATTTATTTTGTGCTTAAGAACACTCATTATGTGATAATATATTTATTAATATTCACATATTTGAATATAAAGGCAATCAAAAGTAAAAATTCAGTTGGTTCTAGGGCACTAACTCCAACACAATTGATGTTTTCGTTGTTTATTCGTATGGTAACAATGATTATAACACCTATATATGCATCACTAAAAGTTTCAAAATGTCTGAAGCATATTCAATATTATGAAAGCTTCACCCAATCAGATAAATTAATATATTAGTTAAATATAATAATACATATTTAAAATAATTATATTTATCAAGATGTTTTGAATAACGTCAAAACTCCCAAAGAGTTTCTAAAAGTAGTAGAATGTTTTTATCATAAAAATATAAGGAATGTCCCTATATTTTGAATTAATCATCCAAAAGATGACATCTTAAATTTTAAAAAGATTTTACATATACATGAAGATTCCCTTAATGAATAATTAGATTTATTTCTTCAAAGACTTATATATTTCATACACACTGGTGGTAATGAAAAACTTATTTTTCCTTGAAGGATCAAATATAAATACACATTTTATTTATTTTAGAAGGATATGCACTTGAATGTGTTTATGTAACTTACAAATAATGAGATATTATTACATTAAATCACATGTAAGATTATGTTATTTTTCTAATCGTTGACATTAAAAGGGTATAAATTATTACTTATTACAAAATCTAGAACCAAAATCTGTCAGTTATACTGATGTTGAATATTTTTATGATCAACATAAAATTAGATCTCAAACTAGATATTTATTCTCATTCAGTGGAATGAACATTTAATGGTTTTCTAAAAAAATAATTTCTATGATTTTTAAATAATGTTGAGTTTATTTAAATTCATGATTCAAGTTAAGAATTTATTTGTTTGAGATATGTTATTCATCATCTTAGAAACAAGTATAAATGGATAGTGAATAATGATATTTCCATTTACTTGAGGATAATACGGCTTGTATAAGATGGATATATCAAAGTTGATATGACAAATCAAATCTCACAATAATTATTTTTAGACATGATTATCAAAATAATGGTCGGATAGATATTCAACAAATTAGATCACATGATGATCATATGGATATATTCACAAATACATTACCAAATATAATTTTTGAAGTTGATTTATAAAATTGGTATGTGAAGACTTTAATATATATCGTGATTTAATTAGATAGTATTGAAAATATTATAATCCTTTTTCCATTTTTTGGTTTTCCCCATTGATTTCTTATAGTGTTCTTAACGAGCCAACTAAAAAATTGACATGGAATTTAGTTATTTTGGGCTCACTTGTTTTTCCATACATAGTTTTTTTATTTATGGTTAAATAATATTCTAAAAAATTGATGAAATCAGATGGGTAATATTATGAAATAATAGGATTTTAATAGTTATGAACCTACACTCTTGGATTTGATGCTAAAAACATAAACTTTACATTTCTGGATTTGATACCGATAAATGTGACCCAAATTCTTACATCCAAAACTTACAATATCAAAAGGAAATATTAGATAACTTAAATTCACAAGGAAGTTTTAGGTTTATAGTTTTATAGAATTAGGAAAAACTCTTACAAAAATGACACTCATTACTTTAAGAGGGTGTTTTTTCTATTATACCCATATTTTCATATTCCATATTAAGTCTTCAATATCTCCCCCAAATTTCTTCACATATGAAACCTTTCTAGACTCAAATAATTTATCATAATTATTCATAACCTAGGGAAAAGGAAACATAATAAGGGTGATATAAAATGTTCAGTAAGGGTAAACATAATAATTAATAACTAAATGTCATCAGTGAGAGTGATATGAGCCTAAGGGTATGATGACATAACCATAGTGCATGAGCATAAAATAAGGGAACTCATACCCATAAATACCCATATCATCAATAATAAAACATGAAATAAATATTTTAAAAAGGAAAGAGTCATTGGAATCAATAATCATGACCCTTGTGATGTTAATATAGATCAAGGAATCATTAAAAACCCATATCTTTTCACCCATAATAAGTAAAAAATACTTTTCTTTAAACATAAACTCATTATATTACCTTGAGAAATCATAAGATTTATATAAACCCCATAAAAATATATAAAACATATAGGTAACTTGGTACATTATTTCCATGTCACTCTTACAATCAATCTTACAAATGGAATAACTATACGGTCAACTTCTATACCCAATGCATTGGAGGGCTATCACAGACACACTCATCCCTGGTTATAATGTAACCACTCATCCTTGGTTTATAATGGAACCATACGTATTTAGTTTATAATAGAACCACCCATCATCATAAAAAAATCTCAAGAACCATAACATAAATAAAGTACATATAGCTTTCATTTCATTATAAATATCATTGAAACAACCATTATTCCTTTCATAACATGATTAACCCATGGAAAAGAAATGGGTTCCATGAAAATATCTTTGAAATAATAATAATCTATCTAGAGTAGTTGCGACACTATAGAAATGGTGGCACTGTAGCAACAAAGGGTACTGTAGCGGAAGCGGGTCACTATAGCAGTGATAGGGTACTGTAGCAATGGATGGGTATTGTACGGTACTCTAATAGGCAGGTATTGTAGCAGTATTATTCACAGAATGGGCTTTGGGCCAAAATTTTGGGCCTACGAGCCATGTAATGGGCTAAATTCCCACTAGGCCTTCGGGCTATGTAATGGGTCTCCCTCTACCCAGTTAAAAGAGGTCTTTTCTTTGATTTAATAATAAATGAGGCTTCAGCCCCAACCTTTTAAAAAAAATCCATCTAGAGAAATAATGAGGATGGTATCAAAAACAAAATATCCCCAATATATCATAAGTAAAATCAAGGGTTGTTGACGTTGATGAATGGAAATACTATTAAAATATCATTAAAATCATTCATGAGGAAAATAACCTTTTCACTTTGAAAATCATTTTTAAAAACTAAAAATTAATAAAATATTGCAAAAAAATATATTTTATATGGAAATAACCTTGAAAAAATATAAAGTAATTTTTAAATAAAATACTGGTCATCATAGTGGGAAAATTTTTTCATGTTATAAACTGTAAAAATAAATGTTCTTTTTAAATATTTTGTAAAGGGATTCTAAAGTGACCCATTTGGAAAACGTTAAGAAATTTACTTTTAAAAAAAATTTAAAAGAAGTAAAAATATCATGTAAAATAGATTTATGGAATCATTTATTTTTATAAAATAACATTTAAAAAAATAGAAAACATGGATATATAAGATAAAGATCTTCAGTTTAGAAAAAGATACAAGATCGGTATCACTTACAAACGACTTTATTGATGTTTCTTCAATAAATAAGGGATTAAATAGAAATTAAACATGTAAAACACATTCATAAATAGGTTATAATAAAAGATATGTGGTTCAAGGAAATAATATCATATGATTTCACCTAAAGGAAGCTTGAACATAAACAATCTCAGAAGGAAAGGAGATTGTAACATAAAGTCATTTCCACTTTGGTAACTTTTTAATCATAAGACTCATAAAAATAATAACTTTAGATAAAACTTTAAATATCATGAAAATAATTATATTAATGACATAAAATATCAAATTTTAAATATATACACCTCATAAATGAAGATATATTCATATAATAAATGTATATCCCAAAGAAAGAAAATTTGAGATGAATTACCCTTACAAAGATCATGTCATTGAATTGAAAATTAATAAATGGAATTATTATATAAGGACCTATCCTTAAACATTACTTATTACTGAATTAAATAAATAATTCACATTGAGTATCTTTTCAGGTTTAGAGTTTTATAGAATTAGGACATAACTATTACATCTCAAAGATTACAAAGTAGACGCATCTACTCAGCTTCCATTTTTTTCACAAAAATAAAAACTCTTGAACAAAAGAGTCATGTATAGTTCCTTGTTTTAGATAGCCTGACATTTCCATGATCCCATCCTTGACCCTATTCAACTTTATGTCCTGTGAAAAACATTTCAAAAAAACTTGGGATGAGCATAAAAAGCTCAGTAAGGGTTATAACAATACGGAAAGAAAACATTAGTCCATGTATACATAATAATCAATGAAATCATACTTTAATCATAAAACAAAAGAAATTTAACATACCTCATGAAATCATAAGATTTACAAATAAATTATAGAAATCATAAGACATAAAGGTAACTTGAGGCATTCATAACATTCTTACGTAGAGAGTAACCCTCATGGTTACGTTTAGAATACCCATCACAGTATATTCCCTAAATCTCTTCGGAGAAACCTTAGCATTTAACCCCTTCGCATTACCCAATGCATTGGAGAGATATATTGGGCTCACCCGCCCTTAGTTTATCACGGAACCACCCGTCTTCATAACAACTCCCAAGAACCATAACATAATCGTATTACGTAAAACATGCATAAAGGAAACATAACATTTACACATTTCAATCACAAGATATCAATACAACACATTGATATAATAAAAACATTATGAAAACCATTTTCAATACCAAAATAAAAGAAAAGTAATACATGGTATTTATTTTTCATTTTAAAAAAAAGTTAGGTTATGGCTTGTAGAGGAAGCCGAAACTCAAATAATGGTCACGGCGGCGGAGAAGTCGTTGTCGCCACATACGTATGACAAAAAAACATCCCTTTTGTCGTTTAGTAAAACGCTTCTTATAAAAAAAGATTATTTTTGAATAAGCGTAAAAGTCAAAGGGGTTTATACACCGTATAAAAGAAAGTTGTGTATAAAACAAAATATGCCTCAATGAATGGAGATTGAGACGAAGTCCCTTACAAAGATGGTATCCTTGGATTAAGGATAGATCAATTACATAATAATGTGTGACAAACTAATACACCAAATATAAGTGGATATTAAGTGTAAAACAATCAGAGGTCATTCACACATATTCATATAACTACATATTCAAGGAGTACAAGTTTATCCCAATGAATCAAAATTGGGTTAAGAAGTTCCCTTGCAAAAATTCGACAGCCTAACGGCGTCACTTCAAAATTCAGAAAAATGAGTTGATGAGAGATAAAAAGGGTATATCATAACTTGGACATAAAATTTAAATCAATAAGGATATAGAATAACATATCCCAACATTACAATATGTAAATTAAAATACCCAACAAAATAAGTCTATTAAAAAGAGGAGGGTGAAAAGTTCCCTTACCGACTTGGGTATCTTTCGAAACATACACACCATGAAAGAAGGACAATACAACATTGATGTAAATACTCATAAATGAAAGTATATTACACAAATAGTAGAATAATGGGCAGTACATATACCACTCAAAGGAAATGGTGGAAAATGTAGCATAAATCTCATGGGAATAAAAGTGAGATGAAAAATCCCTTACGAAAACTCGGCAGCCTAACGGCGCCACTTAAAACTTCCAAAAATGGATTGATGAGATTAAATAGGGTCTCTCATCATATTAACATAAAACTTACAGTAATAGGAATATAAAAGAACATCCCCCAAGATAAAAAATAGTATCTTAAAGAAGTTACATAAAGGAGAGTACTTAAAAACAAAGAGAGAGGTTGGATGTCTTACAGAAATTCGGCAGTCTAACGGCACCACTCAAAACTTCCAAAATGGATTGATGAGAGAAAGTATGGTATATCATCATATGAACATAAAAATTACAGTAATAGTAATATAAAATAACATCCCAATCATAAGAAATATGAGCTTAAAAGGAATAACATAAAAGAGTGTACTTAAAAAGAAAGAGAGGGGTAGGTTCCCTTACCTCAAGTCCGACTTGTCTTGTTCGTTTCTTTATATTCCTAAATAATAAACTTTGGTCAATTTATAATTGCTTAAGGACCTCATTTAAAGATTATTATTCAGTTAATATCACTTATCATGATGTTATAATAATTGGTTAATAATGTGAGTTCATATCAGACGTTTTTGTCGATGTTTGATACATGAGTCAAAAATGAACTTGTTTGAAAAAGATTGTCCATGTAGTTATAAGTACATCATCTCTAGAATAGTATTAATGATTTAAATATAATATATATCTATTACATATTCATTTTATACTATTCCATAACATTTGGAGATAAAAAGAAATGAAATGCACCGTTCATGGAGACGGTAGGCCGTACGTACGCATGAACGCTACTTTCATTTCTTTGTCATATTAATGGAATTAAAAATAAATGAGATATATATATATATATATTATAATTACATTATAATATATATGTTATATAGGTCACATATGTTCATTAATTTCATTATTTATACATTCCATGTATTGCATGAACAAGTCACATCACTTGAGGGGGCGGTAGTCCACACTTCCTCATATGAAATTATCGCATTTGCACAACATGAAAAGAATAAAGGTATGTTTTAAATATAAAATACATAAGAATATAGAAAACATAAATACCATATATATCATATATAAAATATAGTGACATCATAATGGCCACCTTTAAAGGTGTTAAAAGAATATTGAACAATCATCATTTCGTGAGGCAGTAATTCGCCATCCACAGAAACAGTATGTTCTTTAACCATTAGACGGATGTGTGTGTAAGTGTAGCTCAAATACTTATTATAAAAACATCAAAGTATATTTAATATACTGTTTTTTTTACAAAAGAAATGAATAAAGAAAGTTTAGGGGGTTGGAGAAGCAAAATAAAACAAAAGAACACTAGGGAAGACTTTACCTTTAAATCGGGTAACTCTTTTTTATTTGAGATCAAAGGATTCCTTGGAAATACTTCTGTCCAAAGTGAGGCTTCTAGGAGTAATAGAGGGATATGTAGAGACAAAATGGTCAGGGGTTGTCTGAGCCAAAGGATTGAGAGGTGTGGGTAAGGTGGTAGAGGTGGGGGGGCCTTTTATAAGAGAAGGGGAGGGACACTCTTGGAAAGTTATAAAATATTACTTTATTATAAATTTTTTTTCAGATTTTAAAGGTCCCAAAAGGATATATTTTGAGGATAAGGTGATAAGGTTTCTAAATCCACCCATACAATAGGTTTTTAACAAGTGTAAGACTTATATTTCACCCTATCTTCTCATTTTATTTAAATCGTTCATTTATGAGGTAATCACTGCATCATCACGGTGTCATAAATAAAATAATTTATTTAATGTATAAAAATTATAAAAAAAAATATCATGATGTAGGAAATATTTTTATCTTTATAATGAATGTTTATAGTCAAAAATATAACTTGTATAACCCCATGTAAAAATTGTTTTAGTAAAACAATACATGTTTGTGACATTTTTATTTTAACTTTAAATAAAAAGTTATTAATGTCATTTTCCAACCAAAGTGGCTCCATGGGGTCTCCAAGTTGACCCATGGATTTTTTTGGTCGGCCATGACTCATACAATAATGTTAATACATGTTTCAAGGTAATTTCATATTATTATAACATTATCTTTACCTTAAATTACACTAATTACCTTTAATCGCGATTAATAAAACTTAAAAGTTACTATTCACCAAAAAAATTATTTTAATCTCATTGAACCACATTTTACTTAATAATGACAACCATGTATGTTGGATTTTTGAAAATAAAATCACAAAAGTGGCAAAGTTTCATTTAAACGAAAAATCAGTTTCTTTAACTACCACTTAGTGGTTTCACTATTCATCAAAAATTGAAGTTTTTCATAAAAATACCAAAAATTCACCCTAAGCTATATTTGATATCCCAAATTCAAAAATGATTTCTATTTTAAAAAATTCAAAACATATAATTTTCATTAATTAATTTAATAATTAATTCTCGTTTTCAAAACAAATTGCGTGTTTTTATGAAACAATATATATCAAAAGATTGACACTAGTTTAAGTCCAATTTCAAAGTGAAATTAATTCCAATGACCACCATTGGATTAAATTGTAAAAATATATTATAATTTAACTTTAAAACCAATTCAAAATATAATCTAATCATATAATTAAATTATATTAAAAAGAGGTTTTGAGTTAAAATACAACATTTTTCACTATTCATAAAAAATGAACTTTATCGGAAAAATACCAAAAATACCAAAAATTTACACAAAGTAAATTTTGATGTACTGATTCTAAATAAGAATTTTATTTGGTATTATATAATGTATAAGAGTGACCAATACTATATTTAAAGAGGGTTCTCCATCAAAAGGCGATAAATCGACCTTTTAGCGAATATTAGAGTATTTATGCTTAAAATTGAATTCTTTTCTTATTTTAAGCCTTTATCTTTTATTGGATAAATGTAAAAATATTTGACAAGCATATATAATTATTTGGTATTTAGTTATATTCATTCCTGCCATTACAATGTCTAGGCGTTAACTACCATTTAAAATAATATTATTATATTACTAGTGTGCAACGTAAGATTTCAAAGAAACTCATTGTTCCTTATTGGGTACGCCATTGAACATAGCATTCCCATTAAAGTAATATTAATATTTTAATCACAAATTTTAATAAATATGAAAATTTCATATTCTTTATTTACCTGGGGTGTTACATCCTTCCCCCCTTTTGGGAATTGCTTCATCGCAATTTTAAAATTGGGCTTGGAAACTTCATTGAAAATCCCACATCAGAACAAGAGTCGGTAAAACTATCACTTTAAAATAAAGAAAACGAAGTACAAAGGTCACACGAGTTAACCCATACTTGGATTCCATGAAAACATGGATATGGAAGAAAAAACAAAGGTTCATGTTCTGATGGAGAGTGATAGAAAACATGTTTAGGAGAAAGTTAACCACAAGAAAATCACAAACTTGTGATGGGTTAAACGGTATTTGATTCCCCAGTAGGAAAAATTAACAGACAACATTTTTGTTTTAAGTTACTTTGCATTGAGGAATTTATTTATGAGCTTAACTAAAACATAAGGAAACATACTTACTTGTCATGTTGACTTTCAACTTTTACTTGATTTCTTACACGAACTCATATTTTCTCCAAAAGACTAGTATTTAGGATGACTTGTTCACATTAAGAGTACTATAATCAACTTCTCGAGAATCACCTAATCCAAAAAAGAGAACTATATACTTCACGTGTCTTTAGACCTTAACCAAAACCAAAACCAAAAAGGTTAGTACAAGATCAGATAATACCCAAAAAGGATAATCCTTTTTTAAAAAACATATCTATTCTTAATCTCCAAAATTTGTCAAACAATACCCAAAGTTCAACAAAGACCATTCAATAAACAAATTGTCCATAAAATTCTTCAAAGTAAACCAAACTAAGATTGAAACCCAAATATTTGTAGGATTTAATCACATAGTCTTCCAAGGTAAAATTAACATTTATCTTCAAATAACATTAGTTGATCTTAAAGTCTCATATTGAAAAGTAATTAACATAATCATATATCCTCCATGATAGGTTAATAATTTCCATAGATAAACCAAAATCAACTTAATCTTGATTCATAAAATCATCTAACTATAAAGAATTTGTCAAACTAACCAGGGACTTCACGTAGTCCAGTGGTAGGCGATAAATTCCAATTGCACTTTGGTTGTGGGTTCGATTCCCACAGCTTTGTCCGACGTGACGGGTTGTCACACGGTCTACGTGTTGTCCTTTTTCGAAAACTATGTAATTCTTAAAAAATTCCCCAAAATGATATAATATCTTCAAAAATAACCATAACATAATTTAACCTCAAATTTTCCTCATGCCTTTCATCTTCCATCATATAGTAACCCATAATTACATCAAAAGTAAGGATCATATAAACCCTAATGGTTACCTTTATAATTATTACCTGAACTTCCACATCGAGTTGGTCATCTCGTACATGATGAATTAGAGAACTCACCAAGGTTCAAGGGGTTGATCATGACTCCTTGATATTTGGTTTAGAACAACCACGAGTTTCCTCATTGAATCCCCCGTTTCATCCAGTCTCTTAATCAGAGAACCACCACAGTTTCCTTCAAACTCATTGTCACTTTGGTGCCTACTAGATCCATCCATTTACTAAAAACAGAAATTTCAGTGTGAGTATATCAAAAAAACCATCATGTACTAATGAGGAAGATAAACACTAAGATATAATTTCTCATTCACTTTATCTAAAACTACGACTCTTTCTGAAATCCTATCCATTATGGTAATGTCACTTATGCTTAGAGAATACCCTAACCTCTTAAGTTATCTAAACTGACCTCTGATACCAACTATAAGGACTCGTCCTTAAACATTACTTATTATTGAATTAAATGAATAATTCACATTGAGGATCTTTTCAGGTTTATATTTTTAGAGAATTAGGACATAACTATTACATCTCAAAGATTACAAAGTAGACGCATCTACTCAGCTTCCATTTTTTTCCCAAAAATAAAAACTCTTGAACAAAAGAGTCATGTCTAGTTCCTTGTTTTAGACATCCTGACATTTCCACGATCCCATCCTTGACCCTATTCAACTTTATGTCCTGTGAAAAACATTTCAAAAAAACTTGGGATGAGCATAAAAAGCTCAGTAAGGGTTATAACAATACGGAAAGAAAACATTAGTCCATGTATACATAAGAATCAATGAAATCATACTTTACTCATAAAACATAAGCAATTTAACATAACTCATGAAATCATAAGATTTACGAATAACTTATAGAAATCATAAGACATAAAGGTAACTTGAGGCATTCATAACATTCTTAAGTAGGGAGTAACCCTTATGGTTTCGTTTGGAATACCCATCATAGTATATTCCCTAAATCTCTTTGGAGAAACCTTAGCGTTTAACCCCTTCACGTTACCCAATGCATTGGAGAGCTATATCGGGCTCACCCGCCCTTAGTTTATCACGGAACCACCCGTCTTCATAACAATTCCCAAGAACCATAACATAATCGTATCACGTAAAACATGCATAAAGGACACATAACATTTCCACATTTCAATCACAAAATATCAATATAACACATTGATATAATAAAAACATTATGAAAACCATTTTCAATACCAAAATAAAAGAAAAGTAATACATGGTATTTATTTTTCATTTTAAAAAAAAGTTAGGTTATGGCTTGTAGAGGAAGCCGAAACTCAAATAATGGTCACGGTGGCGGAGAAGTCATTGTCGCCGCATACGTACGACAAAAAAACATCCATTTTGTCATTTAGTAAAATGCTTCGTATAAAAAAATATTCCTTTTGAATAAGCTTAAAAGTAAAAGGGGTTTATACACCGTATAAAAGAAAGTTTTGTATAAAACAAAATATGCCTCAATGAATGGATATTGAGACGAAGTCCCTTACAAAGATGGTATCCTTGGATTAAGGATAAATCAATTACATAATAATGTGTGACAAACGAATACACCAAATATAAGTGGATATTAAGTGTAAAACAATCAGAGGTCATTCACACATATTCATAGAATGACATATTCAAGGAGTACAAGTTTATCCCAATGAATCAAAATTGGGTTAAAAAGTTCCCTTGCAAAAATTTGACAGCCTAACGGTGTCACTTCAAAATTCAGAAAAATGAGTTGATGAGAGATAAAAATGGTATCTCATCACTTGGACATAAAATTTACATCAATAAGGATATATAAGAACATATCCCAACATTACAATATGTAAATTAAAAGACCCAACAAAAGAAGTCTTTTAAAAAGAGGAGGGTGAAAAGTTCCCTTACCGACTTGGGTATCTTTCGAAACATACACCCCATGAAAGAAGGACAATACAACATTGATGTAAATACTCATAAACAAAATTATATTACACAAATAGTAGAATAATGGGCAGTACATATACCACTCAAAGGAAATGGTGTCAAATGTAGCATAAATCTCACGGGAATAAAAGTGAGATGAAAAATCCCTTACGAAAACTCGGCAGCCTAACGGCGCCACTTAAAACTTCCAAAAATGGATTGATGAGATCAAATAGGGTCTCTCATCATATTAAAATAAAATTTACAGAAATATTAATATAAAAGAAAATCCCCCAACATAACAAAGAGGAGCTTAAAATAAGTGACATAAAGGAGAGTACTTAAAAAGAAAGAGAGAGGTTGGATCTCTTACGAAAATTCGGCAGCCTAACGGCGCCACTCAAAACTTCCAAAATGGATTGATGAGAGAAAATAGGGTCTCTAATCATATGAACATAAAAATTACAGTAATATTAATATAAAATAACATCCCAATAATAATAAATATGAGCTTAAAAGTAATTACATAAAAGAGTGTACTTAAAAAGAAAGAGAGGGGTAGGTTCCCTTACCTCAAGTCCGACTTGTCTTGTTCGTTTCTTTATATTCCTAAATAATAAACTTTGGTCAATTTATAATTGATTAAGAACCTCCTTTAAAGATTATTATTCATTTCATATCACTTATTATAATGTTATAATAATTGGTTAATAATGTGATTTCATATCAGACGTTTTTTTTTTATGTTTGATACATGAGTCAAAAATGAACTTGTTTAAAAAAGATTGTCCATGTAGTTATAATTACATCATCTCCATAATAGTATTAATGATTTAAATATCATATATATCCAGTACATATTCATTTTATACTATTCCATAACATTTTGAGATAAAAAGAAATGAAATTCACCGTTCATGGAGACGGTAGGTCGTACGTACGCATGAACGCTACTTTCATTTCTTTGTCATATTAATGGAATTAAAAATAAATGAGATATATATATATATATTATAATTCCAGTATAATATATATGTTATATAGGTCACATATTTTCATTAATTTCATTATTTATACATTCCATGTATTGCATGAACGAGTCACATCACTTGAGGGGGTGGTAGTCCACACTTCCTCATATGAAATTATCGCATTTGCACAACATGCAAAGAATAAAGGTATGTTTTAAATATAAAATACAGAAGCATATAGAAAACATAAATACCATATATATCATATATAAAATACAGTTACATCATAATGGTCACCTTTAAATGTGTTAAAAGAATATTGAACAATCATCGTTTCGTGAGGCAGTAATTCGTCATCCACAGAAACAGTATGTTCTTTAACCATTGGATGGATGTGTGTGTAAGTGTAGCTAGAATAATTATTATAAAAACATCCAAGTATATTTAATATACTTATTTTTTTACAAAATAAAGGAATAAAAAAAATTTAGGGGGTTGGAGAAGCAAAATAAAACAAAAGAACACTAGGGAAGACTTTACCTTTAAATCGGGTAACTCTTTTTGATTTGAGCTCAAAGGCTTCCTTGGAAAGACTTCTGCCCAAAGTGAGGCTTCTAAAATTAAGAGAGGGATGTGGAGAGACAAAATGGGCAGGGTTTGGCCGATCCAAAGGCTTGAGAGGTGTGGGTAAGGTGGTAGAGGTTGGGGCCTTTTATAAGAGAAGGGGAGGGGCGCTCTTAGAAAGTTATAAAATATTACTTTATTATAAAATGATTTTCGGATTTTAAAGGTCCCAAAAGGATATATTTTGAGGCTAAGGTGATATTGTTTCTAAATAAACCTATCCAATAGGTTTGTGACAAGTTTAAGACTTATATTTCACCCTATCTTCTCATTTTATTTAAATCGTTCATTTATGAGGTAATCACTACATTATCACGGTGTCATAAATAAAATAATTTATTTAATGTATAAAAATTATAAAAAAAATATCATGATGTAGGAAATATTTTTATATTTATAATTAATATTTATAGTCAAAAATATAACTTTTATAACCCCCTGTAAAAAAAATTAGTAAAACAATACATGTTTGTGACATTTTTATTTTAACTTTAAATAAAAAGTTATTAATGTCATTTTCCAACCAAAGTGGCTCTATGGGGTCCCCAAGTTGACCCATGGATTGTCTTGATCAGCCATGACTCATCCAATAAGGTTAGGACATATGTTAAGGTCATTTCATATTATTATAACATTATCTTTACCTTAAATTACACTAATTACCTTTAATCACGATTAATAAAACTTAAAAGTTATTATTCATGAAAAAATTATTTTAATCTCATTGAACCACATTTTACTTCTTAATGACAAACATGTATGTCGGATTTTTGAAAATAAAATCCCAGAAGTGGTAAAGTTTCATTTAAATGAAAAATCAGTTTCTTTAACTACCACTTAGTGGTTTCACTATTCATCAAAAATTGAAGTTTTTCAGAAAAATACCAAAAATTCACCCTAAGCTATATTTGATATCCCGGATTCAAAAATGATGACTATTTTACAAAATTAAAAACATATAAGTTACATTAATTAATTTAATAATTAATTCCCGCTGTCAAAACAAATTGCGTGTTTTTATGAAACAATATATATCAAAATATTGACACTAGTTTAAGTCCAATTTCAAAGCGAAATTAATTCCAATGACCACCATTGGATTAAATTGTAAAAATATATTCTAATTTTACTTTAAAACCAATTCAAAATATAATCTAATCATATAATTAAATTAGATTAAAAAGAGGTTTTGAGTTAAAATACAACACTTTTTACTATTCATAAAAAATGAACTTTATCGGAAAAATACCAAAAATTTACACAAAGTAAATTTTGATGTACTGATTCTAAAGAATAATTTTATTTGGTCTAATATAATGTATTAGAGTGACCAATAATACATTTAAATAGGGTTCGCTGTCAAAAGGCGATAAATCGACCTTTTATCGAATATTAGAGTATTTATGCTTAAAATTGAATTCTTTTCTTATTTTAAGCCTTTATCTTTTATTGGATAAATGTAAAAATATTTGACAAGCATATATAATTATTTGGTATTTAGTTCTATTCATTCCTGCCATTACAATGTCTAGGCGTTAACTACCATTTAAAATAATATTATTATATTACTAGTGTGCAACGTAAGATTCCAAAGAAACTCATTGTTGCTTATTGGGTACGCCATTGAACATACCATTCCCATTAAAGTAATATTAATATTTTATTCACAAATTTTAATAAATATGAAAATTTCATATTCTTTATTTACCTGGGGTGTTACATATTATATGTAAAAAATATAAATACATACAAAACAAGTTTAAATATATAATAAAATAATTTAGATATAAATTCACATATAATCATGGAATAAAAAAAATCAATGAAGAGGAGTTATAGCCCAACGAAAGGAAATTGAGTTAAGAAACCCTTTGCCACTTGGTAGCTTTGAACTCAAGTACCCTTGGATAAAATAATTCAAATTTAAGATTAAAATATCATGAATTATGTATAATTCATGATATAACATGTAAAAGGGTCAGTATATACACTATATAAAATAAATTAGCTGTATAACAATAAAATATGCCTCAATGAAAATAAATTAAGATGAAACCCCTTACCTCGAGTCTAGACTTTCCATGTATTTAATTTAAATCATGTATAATAAACTTATATAAAGTATTTAATTTATTAATGACATTTTAAAAGTTTTATTAATTTATAATTAAACCATTTGTTTCATTTATTATAGTGGTATATTTAATTACTTAATCAGTTAATTCCACATCGGTTATTTTGAGAATGTTCGGTCCGTAATTTCAAAACAGCTTTGGTGTGTTAATAGTGGTCAAAGGGGTCATTATTAGATCATATCCAGAATAATAATAATTAAATAATTATCATTTTTATTAATAAATTATAATTTTAAAACCAATCATGAAATATAGTTATGAAAAATGAACTATGTTGCAATCATGGAGGAGGTAAGCCGAATGGACACATGAGTAACATTTCTATTTTTCAACAGTCGTTATGAAAAAAGGTAAGTATTATTTTATATTTATATAATTATAATTATATCATAAATATCATATTATTTATTTAAACATACTTATACATACCATCTGTGTGATGTGGTGTTGAAAAATGAATCACATCGCTTTGTGAATGTGGTAGTCCATACGTACACACGAATGATGTTATCATTCTTCATTGGATAAAAAGGTAAGTAATTAAATGATATATTATATTTTAATAATGATAAATATTTCATGAATATAATATATAAACATTAATTCCATCATTATAACCAATATTTAGAGACGGTGATAGGAAACGAATTACATCGGTCTGCGAGGTGGTAGTTCGTCGTACACACAAACGATAGATTCCTTTCTCATTTGATGAAGTTTGGAGATGTATATATGTTAATACATTAATATAATAACATATAAATATATATAAGATACATATTTTATTATATAATCATGGTTTAAGAATATTTTAATGAGGTGGAAGAAGAAATGTTATAAAAACACTCAGTTGAGAAATATACCTCTTCATCAGACAACCTCCTTTTCTTTACACCTTAATCCCTCTAAGGTTGGTATTATGCATGAAATAAGATATATATAATGTTATTATGTGTTTTAAGAAGGTATTTTGGAATTTATTTTCCAAACCAAATGGTTCTTGATGTGTGATTAAATTATAAGAGGAGTTTCCCTTTTATAAGAGGGGGCACTCTAGAATTTCTTAAAATATTAAATTAATATAAATTAATTTTGATGTAAAAATGAATCCAAGTTGATAATATTATAATATAATATGATTTTAAGTCTAAATAATCTCATAAAATTAATTTTGGACAAGTTTTGACTATGTTTTTACCCTTATCTTTTGATTTTAACCTCTCGTTGACCCTTTTTCACACTTACCGCAACAAAAAGGTTTTTTACTCTTTTAGGGTCATGATAGTTAATATAAATGGATAAAAGTATCATAAATGTACAATGGTTGATATTTTAAACCATATAATAATCACCTGAAAAAATATTTTTTTTTATAAAATTTTTATCATTTAATAAAATATTATTTTTCATAAAATATCAATAATGTCAATTTTAGAACTATTCATTTACTTTGAATTTTATAACATTGAGAAAAAAAATGAAATACATAAAATATTTTAATAAATAATTAACATGTTATTTTTATCTATAAAATTCATGGGTCACGTTAATTCTTTCAAATTATATTACTTTTAATATTTTTAATATCATTTATTTTATTATTCCATTAATTGAATAATTACTGCGTCAGAGTTGTGTAAGAATTTAAGGTAACTATTTCTTCACTAAAAATTAAAAATAAATTTCCATGATGAAAATAAATCATTTATATTTCAAAATAATACTTATAACTGAACATATCCTTGGTTTATCCCTATGTTAAAAATATTATAGTTATTAAAAACAAGAGTGTAACATTTTTTACTTTTCTTTACATTAAATATTATAAAATTCATAATCACATCCTAATAGAAAAGGAAATATATTATACCTTTAGATTATTATGGATTATATATAATCATAAAATAAAATTTAGGCAAGTATTAAGTTCATTTGTTAGTCCTTATCATTTTACTTTTAACTTTAACTACCTGATTCACCCTTTACCGTGGTAACAAAAATTACTAATAATACTATTCATATTCACCAAAAATAGAAGGGACATATTTACCAAATTTTTAAATTATTATTCCAAATGTGGAATATATTTTTAAAAATTTAATTCATAGAAGTGTCATAATTAAATTTAAAATCAAGCTAGAAAAATGCGATGAAAAAACAGTTTTTTAGAAAATTGTCATTTTTAAATATAAAATACTTTTATACCAAATTCAAGTATAAAATTCATTTAAAAACCCATAATTTTATTATTTTAAATAAAAATAAACTAATTAAATTTTTAAACTAATACAAAATATAATTTTACTTTGTAAATAATTTATAAGAAAATACAGTTTTTAATAAAAATCAGTATTTTCACTATTTATTGAAAAATCAAACTTTTCAAAAAACAATTTCACCATAATGTAATTTTGATGTGTTGATTTCAAAAATTATATTTATTTTATCAAATAAATTTTTTAAAATTTTCATAAATTAATTATATTATTCACTCACAAAAATCAATAAAAATCATTTTTAAAGAAAACATATCTTTGAAGAATAAAATAGCTTTATTAAAAATTGAGTGCTTATTTACTAAGAATTAATCTATAAATTTTTATTTATTAGAACCTTTATATATTTTTAAAAACATAGTTAATACAATTCAAACCCACTAATTTAACTAATAGGTTATAACAATCATATTTAAATAATTATATTTCAGGGTTTGTTTAAGCTTGGTGTTGTATATCCTGTATGATATCAGGAATAGTATTTCCTTTTAAAATATTAGGATATTACATTCCCCCTTAATAAAATGCATCCTCACAATTTTAACTTTATCTTGATAATAAAAGGTTTGATATTTGAAAATTATTTTGTGGAACCCACATTGTAAAAGGAGTTAATAAAACTTCCTCTTGAAAAGGGGGAAAGGAAAGTATAAAGGTCATGTGAAAAAATACGTACTATGTTTCCATATAGAAGAACACTAGTGGGAAGTGAAGACGTATACATGGAAGAAAAATTAATATCCAAATTATTATGGGTAGTTATAGATAACATTGATCATAAGAAACTGAATGATCTTGAGAAATTTAACAACCACAAAACTATAAATCTATGAAGGATGAAAAGGTCATCAATTCATCAGAAATGAAGGTAATGGGATATAATTTTGTTTAAAGATCCTTTTCCATATATTTGAGTAATTAATTTACCATATATACTAATAAATTATGTAAATATACTTACTTTACAAGTATAATTTTATACTTTAATCAATTTACACCATAATTTCATCTTTTTATCCAAAGGATGAGTATTCGTGATGAATTTTTCACACCAAAAGCACTAGAATCGACTTCTAACAGATCGCATAATTCCCAAAAATGATAAAAATTTATTTCTCTTGTCTTTAGACATTAACCTAAACCAAAATGGTTAGCACAAGGTAATATAATTCCCAAAATTTATAAACCTTTATATGAAGAAAAAATACATTAATCTCTATATTTCAACAGAAATACCCAAAGTTTAAACTAAATCGTTACATAAATAACTATCCTTAAAATTATTTAAAATATTATTGATCAATATTAAAACCCAAAAAATAGAAGGATTTTATCACACATTCTTCCAAGATTAATTTAACATTTATTTTCAATTAACATTCATCACTCATAAAGTCACATACTCAAAAATGTATATACCCTAATCATATAATATCCAAGATATGATAATAATTTCCATAAATAAACTAAATCACCATAAAGACATGTTAAGATCATATATTCTTCCAAAATATAATTCATACTTTACTCTTCAAATAATAATTTATGTTAAACATAATCATTAAATATACCTCAACCCAATAAAACATATCCCAAAATATCATTAGTTGCCTTAAAATTACATCACTTAAAACCTAAAAAGGGCTTTTCAAGACTTTGAACTTATGATTGACCTTAAACTTATAAAACCATAATGGTATCCATAACTATTAAGATAATCTATCATTAAAAAAAATTCTAATATCTAAAGTTTTCTAAACCATACTCTAATACCAACTATAATAGCCACAAACTCTTACTCCTAGATGTGGTGTTAAAGACATAAACTTTACATTTCTGGATTTGAGACCGATAAATGTGACCCAATTTTTTCCATACAAACCTTAAGATGTCAAAAGGAAATATTGGATCACTTACATTCCCAATGACATTTTAGGTTTATAATTTTATATAATTGGGAAAACTCTTATATAAATAACACTCATTACTTCAAGAGATTGTTTTTCTCATTATAACCATCTTTTTATATTTCATATTAAGTCTTCAACATCTCTTACAAATTTATTCACGTATGAAACCTTTATAGACTCAAATAATTTATCATAATTATTCATAACTTGGGGGAAATTAAACTTAAGAATGGTTAGCTCAAATTTTCAGTAAGGGTAAACATAAAAATTAATAATTGAATGTCATCAGTGAGAGTAAGATGAGCATAAGGGTATAATGACATAAGCATAGTGTATGAGAATAACATAAGGGAACTCATACCCATCAATACCTAGATCACCAATCATTAAACATGGAATAAAGTTTTAACAAAGTAAATAGTCATTATAATCAATAATCATGAGCCTTATGATTTCAATCTTGATCAAGGAATCATTAAAAACTCATAGATTTTCACCTATAAGAAGTAACAAATACTTTTCTTTAAAAATAAACTCATTAGATTGCCTTGTGAAATCATAATATTTTTGTAAAAACCCTATAGAAAGAATAGATAAAAACGTATAAGTAACTTGGGACATCATTTCTATATCACTCTTACAAATGAAAAAACCATACGATCGACTTCCATACCCAATGCATTGAAGGGCTATCATGAATCCACCTATCTTGGATTATAACATAACCACCCATGCTTGGTTTATGAATAAACCGCCCGTATTTGTTTTATAATGGAACCACTAATTATCATAAACATTTACTAATAACTATAACATAAATAAAGTATATAGAGATTACATTTCATCATAAACTCATATAAATAACCATTATTCCTTTCATAACATGATTAACATGTGTAAAAGAAATGGGTTCCATGACAATTTCTTTGAAACAATAATAATCCATAAAGAGAAATAATAAGGATGGTATCAATACAAAATATCTCCAGTTGAGAATAAGTGACATCAAGGGTGGTTAACATTGATTAATGGAAATATCATTAAAAGGTCATTAAAATTGTTATTGAGGAAAATAACCTTTTCCCTTTGAAAATCACTTTAAAAAACTAAAAAATCACAAAATAATGTAAAAATAATTTTATTTGAAAATAACCTTAGAAATATATAAAGGAAGATTTAAAAAAATGGTCATGACAATAGTAAAACCTTCTCATGTTGTAAATGATAAAAATAAAAATTCTTTTCAAACATTTTGTAAAGGGGGTCTAAAGTGACCCATTTGGAAAATGTAAAGAAATTTCCTTTTTAAAACCTTTTAAAATAAGTAAAAAATATCATGTAAAATAGCTTTAGTAAATCATTTATTTTTATAAAATAAAATTTTTTAAAACATTTTAGAAAACATGGATATATAAGAGAAATATTCCCAGTCTAAAAGAAGGTAGAAGATTGGTATCACTTAAAAATGACTTTAATGATGTTTCTTTAATAAATAAGGGGAGAAATGAAAATTAAACATGTAAACTACATTTATGACCAGGGGAGAATAAAATATGTGTGGTTCAATATAATAAGAGCATATTATTTCCCCCAAAGGAACCTTGAACATAAATAATTCCGAAAGGAAAAGAGATTCTAACATATATCCTTTTACACTTTGGTAACTTTTCAATCAAAATCCTCATGAATGAATAACATCAAATGAAACTTTAAATATAATTAACATAAGTAGATTCATGAAATAACATGTCAAAGGGTTAGTATATACACCTCATAAAAGAAGATAAGTGCATATCATAAACGTATGTCCCAAAGAAAGAAAATTTGAGATGAATTACCCTTACAAAGATCATGTTATTGAATTGAGAATTAATCAATGGATAAATTATGTGTAACAAATATAATGTTGGATCTGAATCTACATATTATACACAAGAGGGGGGTGAATTGTGTCTTTTGCAATTTTTCCAATAACTCTTTTCTTGAACAAGTTCTGTCCTTTATACTTTATCGGATTTGATCATACAGCAGAAAAAGTAAAAACAAGAACACGAAGATGTATAGTGGTTCAGGGAACAGAAATCCCCTATTCCACTCCACCAATGCTCTATTCCATGATCTTGATGATTTTCACTATATGGTCCTCTTTTCCACAGACCGATTCATAACTGAGTACAGGCAGTTGACACCTTTACAATTCAAGACAAAACAAAGCCTTCTGGTTCAAACACGAACCTACATAGCTTAGAACGAGAAGCTGGTTATTCAAGAATAAAAAAATTTCAGAAAGAAATTTCCAGTTGATCTTCACAATTGCAACAGAATGCAATTGACAGCAGATGGATCAAAGACTCTAGAAATATTGATCTTCAAGATGAAGCAGTTCTGAGTTGATCCAGTTGTAGTAGATATAGAGATATAGTTCACAACCTCAACAGTAGTAGATCCACAGTAGATATTCGATGTAGAATAGGTGAATCTTCTATCGAGTTCCTTCTTCTTAAACAAACAGAGCTTTTATGCTCCTGTTGAATCAGTAGATCAATCGTGAATAGTTACAATCTCTGTTTTCCACCTTTTTAAATAAAAAAAGATCGATCACCTCATCATACATTTTATTTTGCATTTCAGAGAGAGCATAAATAATAATTCATATCTCTTGCACGTTTAGATCCATAAAAATCGCCTTCTGATTCATAATATTCAAAAATTTGAATTTACAGAGAATTCGTAACTTCCCTTAAGACTCGGCATAAAAATCTCCTTTTAATTCGATCTTAAATCCATTAATAAAATGTATTTGAATTAGTCAAAGTCGTAATTTAAAAATGACTTTAAATCTGGCTTGAAATCCACCCAGAAATCAGCTTACTGATCGTTGTACATAAACACCGTCTGCCAAAAATTCTGACGCCAAACGTAAGGTTGATGACGTGGCTTCCAAACATAGGTTTAATAACATAGTCTTCAAACTTAGGGTTGATAACAAACGTAGGGTTGATCACAAACGTACTTTTTCTTCATCATTCAAACGTATGGTAAAAGATCCATACTTTTACTTGATCCATACTTTTACTTGATCCATACTTTTCCAAGAACGTATGGTTGTTTACAAAATTAAGGTTAATGAACCATAATTTTGAGAAACAAACATATCACTTAGAATTTACGTATGGTTCACCTTCCATACTTTGCTGATAACAAAACGTAAGGTTCCTTCCAAACGTAAGGTTCTCCTTCCATACTTTGCTGATAACAAAACGTAAGGTTCCTTCCAAACGTAAGGTTCTCCTTCCATACTTTGTTGAAAAATGTATGGTTGTTTAACCATAATTTTCTCGTACTTCAAAAAGTATACACGCTTTCATCCTTATGCTACGTTTATCCACGTAGGGTATGAACAGTGATTCCAAAACGCGTTAAAACAGATTCCGCGCTAAGTAATAAATTCTTGTTATTTCAAGAGTAAAATAAATTAATAATATCCTGCAAAATACTAAGTGAAATCATTAGAAAATAACTAAGGGTATTTGTGAGCATCAAAATTATCATAAAGAGACAGAGTATTATTTTCAATAATCTCCCCCTTTAAATAACATTAATACGCATTGTTGAAAACAATACTTTGCTCAACAATCTCCCCCATTTTGATGATCACAAAACCCATAAAACAAAACCCATAAAGTAATTAAAAGTATTTAAACAAAACAAAATTAACTTTCAAAATTTGTTATAAAGTTTTAAATAAAATCTTTCCACCAAAAAGATAATTATAAATCCAAATGTCCCATCTAATTTTCTCCCTCAATAAAATGAACCCCCCTAAATATTGATGTTGTGTTTATCCAAAATTCTCCCCCTTTTTCTGATATCAAAAAGAATGAAAAAACATGGATTTTAACACGTTTAATATTGCACTGAACTGTTAGTAAATGCTTTTACGAACTGTTTATCAATAATTAAATCTGGAGTACTGGAATATTAAGAATAAAATTAGTAAAATAAATAAGGAAAGAGACAGATAAATAATGAAGAAAAATTTTCATTCAAAAACAGTAGTATATACATGACAATGATATACACAGGAATCAAGGTTTGGGTAAGATAGGCAACAAGGTCTATCTCCTCTGAATTGCAGACTTGATTTCTGTAAACTGCTCCCAAAGTCTCTTCATTATCCCATCTCCAAGCTTGACAATGAGATCTTTGTTCTCTTGAGTCAAATGAATATCCTCAATTAAATTGACTCTGAAAAACTCATGCATCCTTTCCTCTTTTTCAACAAATACTGACAGCTTCTCTGAAAATTGATTTAACAGAATTCTTATTGATGGCTCACTAGATGTCAGTTGATCCACTAAGAATTTCTGATTGTCCAGCAACACTGACAGAGGAGCACTGTTACATTTAAGATCTTGAATCCTGTCATTCATGTTGCTCATTGTAGCTGTGATATCCTGAAACCTTCTGATTAAGTCCGGTGAAATAGTTGAACCACTAACTGCATTATTTGCAACTGATCCAAATTGATTCTCCATAAACAACTTCAGATCTGATAAATCTGACTTCATAACCATTTTAGATTTTAATTGAGTAACAGCAGTCAACATATCCTCTTTAAACATTTCAACTTCTTTCCTTGAAATTGTAAAATTCTTCAGCTTTTGAAACTTCAAATGTTCTAAGTCTAAAGAATTTCTAAGAGAAGCATTCTCAGATTCCAACTGAGATACTTTTCTGTACAGTTCTTCAACTTCTTCTTTCCTTGAATCAGATGCACCTTGTGCTTGATTCACATTCTCAAGTTGATGCAGCAATACCAAAGGCAATGATTCAGCATCATATTTCTCCTTTTCTTTGTCCTGAGAAGGTTGGTCCACAGATTTTTCCTTAGAGTTTTCAAACTCCTCCACATAAAAATCCTCTTGAAGTACCTCTGTTTGAGCTTCAGAAACATGCTCATCACAAACATCATCACAAACATCAGCATCTATTCCTTATATTGGATTTTCAAGAATAATATTTGCAGAAGTTTCCTGAGGTCTGGCCACTTCTTCACCAGGCACTGCCTCCATCTCTTGTTTCTGTTGAAGTGCAACTTCAACATTAGCAATAATCTGTTCCTGATTGTCCCTTTGAGATTCTTCTTGAGCTCCTGATTTCTCTACCGGAGTCGTTATCTCAGTAACATCTTTCATGGTTTTATCAGCAACAGCTTCTCTCACAAAAGAATAAGAAATTGAAGGTTCTGGTGGAGTTTTCAAAATAGTGGAAGTAACTTCCTCGTTTACTGGTCTTCTTCTTCTTGAATGAAGTACCTCTTGGCTTCTGTCTTCCTCAACATCTGTCGCTTCAAAGAGAATCCTTCTTGCTACATTGCTGACTCTGGATTCAGCTTGTCCCTCCTTGGACTTAGCAGGTTGAGCCTGAGCACTCTCTGAGTATTCCTCAGCTCCTACTGGTAAAAGCTTTCCTTTAATTGTGCTCCAGAAATATCCAAATTTTCTCAAAGTTCCAGCATTAAATGTATTACTGTGATGACAGTTAACTCTAGCTTCCACTAATCTCACCATGTCTTTATTAAACAAAAGCTTGTAAATAAATCTACCAAAGGGATAGAAATTCATCCTGGCCTCACTCTGATAGCAATAACTGAGATACCTTATCATGTATCTTGGAAAGTTTAACCTAATATCACTTAGCAAGAGAAACATTATATACATATCAGGGTAAAAAATCTTCTCCATTTCTGCCATCCGTGGAGCTATTTCGATCTGAATAAATTTTATCAAAATCTTCTGATCAGGCTCCAAATCCTTAAAAAATGTTTTCTTTATTGTCTTGGTACCAAAAAGAAAAGAAATAATGTCTTCGGATTTATGCACAGAATCTACTATATTCTTTAATTCAAAATGAAAAACTCCCTCATGAGGACAGTTGAGAATCTGACTAATCTCTACTGAAGAAATTGAGAAATCCCTATCCTCTATTTTAGCCAACATACTGTCTTCGGTATCTCCCAGACTAAACTGTACAGATTTGTAGAAGTATCTAAGTTCAACTTTATATAGAAATTCCGTATTTTCACTGTTGAACATCTGTTCAAGATTCTAGAATGACAACGCTTGCTTCAACAAAAGATTTGTCTGAAACAACCAATCGAGATCGATTACCTTTCCTTGTAAGATTTTTCTTCCCTCATTGCGTTGTCTCTTGGCATTTCTCGGCTCGGCCTCACTGGCTCTTTTATTCCTTACCATTGCTGTGAGAGTCTCTGAAGGTTTGAAGGTTAGGGTTTCAGAAGAGGAAGTGTGATTTTTGGATTTTGAAAGGGTTTCGATAGAAGTGAAAGGGTTTAGAAGTCGAAAAGACTCTGGCAGTCTTGATTCCCATGTAATCACTCATCATTACATATATTTAAAAAATAAATAAATTTTTCATACGATGAAAGAAAGAAATACTTAAACAGTATTCAATAAACAAAATAAAATTTACAAAAACAAAAATAAAAAAAAAAGAAAATTATTTGAAATTAAATAAACCTAGCTCCCCCTTAATAAAATCAAACCTTGCAGTGGGAAGAGGTTTAGTAAAAATATTTGCTAATTGAATTTCAGTATTTATAAATTTTAAAAATATATCCTTTTTAATAACATGATCTCTTAAAAAGTGATGTCTTATATCAATGTGCTTAGTTCTAGAATGACTAATAGGATTTTTCAAAATATTAATTGCACTCGTATTATCACATAAAATAGGTGTATTATTAAAATTCAATCCAAAGTTCATAAGAGTGTTTTTCATCCACAACACTTGTGCACAACAACTGCCAGTAGAAACATATTCTGCCTCAGCTATTGATAGGGAAATTGAATGTTGTTTCTTACTAGACCATGATACTAAGGATTTTCCTAAAAAGTGGCATCTACCTGATGTACTTTTTCTATCTAATATACAACTTCCAAAGTCAGCATTTGAATATGAAATCAAATTAAAATCAGAAGTTTTAGGATAAAGAAGAGATTGAAAAACATTTCCTTTTAAATATCTAAAAATTCTTTTAACAGCAGTTAGATGGGATTCTTTAGGATTTGATTGAAATTTGGCACAAAGACATACTGAATACATTATATCTGGTCTGCTAGTAGTAAGATATAACAAGCTACCAATCATACCACTATATAGCTTATTGTCAACTGATTTCCCAGTTTCATCCAAATCAAGTTTTATATTAGTACACATAGGAGTTGTAAATGTCTTGCTGTTCTCAAGTCCAAATTTCTTAAGTAAATTAGTAATGTATTTGCTTTAATTTAAAACATTTCCAAAATATTTTTGAAATATTTGAAGACCCAAAAAGAAATTTAATTCTCTCATCATACTCATTCCAAATTCTTCTTGCATTAATTTTGAAAATTCATGAAAAAGAGTTTTATTAGTTGATCCAAAGATTACATCATCAATATAAATTTGAACCAATAAAACATTATTTTTCACAATTTTCTTAAATAGTGTTGGATCTTTCATACCAACAGTAAAATTATTTTTCAAAAGAAAAGAACTTAATCTTTCATACCAAGCTCTAGGTGCTTGTTTAAGGCCATAAAGAGCTTTAGTAAATTTAAAAACAGAATCAGGTTTTTGAGAGTTTTCAAAACCAGGAGGTTGATCAACATAAACTTCCTCCATTAAATATCCATTTAAAAAGGCAGATTTGACATCCATCTAAAATAATTTAAAATTCATATAAGATGCATAGGCTAAAAGGATTCTAATGTCTTCTAACCTAGCTACAGGTGAAAAAGTATCATCATAATCTATTCCCTCTTCTTGATTATATACTTTAGCTACTAATCTTTCTTTATTTCTAGTTATTGTGACTTGGTCATCCTGTTTATTTCTAAAAACCCATTTGGTTCCTATTGCATGATAATTCTTAGGTCTTTCCACTAAAACCCAAACTTCATTTCTTTTAAACTGGTTTAATTCATCTTGCATTGCTATTACCCAGCTTTCATCATCTAAATATTCTTCTATAGTCTTGGGTTCTTGTTGAGATAGGAAGGCAGAGAATTCCACTAGGTTTCCTAAGTTTCTCTTAGTTTGAACACCAGTTTCTAAGTTACCTATTACAGTTTCTAAAGGATGATTCTTTAGGGTTCTAGACTGTCTAGGTAAAATATTTAAAGGTTCTTCAGTATCATGTTCCTATGAACTGTACTGAATTTATTTTATATCATTTTCAAAATCATTCTTTAAATTCTCAAGTCTCATGTTATCATTAGAGTCAAGTTCATCCATTTGTTTTGTCCTTTTCTCAAAAGGATCAGATTTATCAAATTTCACATGAACTGATTCTTCAACAATCCTTGACTTCTTATTATAAAATCTATAAGCTTTGGAGGTAGCAGAATATCCTAAGAAAATACCTTCATCAGATTTTGGATCGAACTTACCAAGATTATCCTTGGTGTTTAAGATATAAACCTTGCATCCAAAAACTTTAAAGTAATTTACTTTAGGTTTTTTGTTATTCCATAGTTCATAGGGTGTCTTTTTCAAAATAGGTCTAATTAAAACTCTATTAATTATATAACAAGCTGTATTCACAGTTTCTGCCCAGAAATATATAGGTAGGCTATATTCATTTAACATAGTTCTAGCCATTTCTTGAATTGTTCTATTTCTTCTTTCTACAATCCCATTTTTTTGAGGTGTTCTGGGTGCAGAAAAGGTGTGTTTAATACCCATATTTGATCAAAAGGAATTAAATTCCATATTCTCAAATTCTCCACCATGATCACTTCTTAATGAGATTATATTGAAACCTTTTTCATTTTGAATAGATTTGCAGAAACTTTCAAATAAAGTAAAAATTTCATTTTTAAATTTTAAAAAGAAAATACATGTAAATATTGAATAGTCATCAACTAAAACATATAAATATGATTTACCAGCTAATCTTGCTACTCTTGAAGGTCCAAACAAATCCATATGAATAAGTTCTAGAGGTTTAGATGTAGCAACCTTATTAACAGATTTGAAGGATGATTTGTGTTGCTTTCCAAGTTGACATGCATCACAAAATCTGTCACTCTCAAATTTGAGATAAGGTAAATCAGAAACTAAATGTTTCTTAGATAAATTATTTAAAACATATACATTTCAATGACCAAGTCTTTTATGCCAGATCCAGGATTCACTTACTTTAGCAGTTAAGCAGTTTACTTGTTGTTTACACAAGGAATTTAAATCCAAAGTATAGACATTTTCAGTTCTTGGTGCTTTAAATTTAAACAGTTTATCTTTAAAAACAGTACAGCAATTGTTAGTAAAATCAACAGTATATCCATCATCACAAAGTTGAGAGATACTTATCATATTGTTTTTTAGTCCTTGTACATAAAGTACTTTGTTGATTGAGACTGTTTTTGGATCTCCAACTGTTCCAATGCCAATGATTTTTCCTTTGGAATTATCACCAAATGTGACAAGTCCTCCTTCCTTTTGAGTGAGTGAAGAAAAAATCAATGAGTTTCCACTCATATGTCTTGAGCAGCCACTGTCCATGTACCATATATCTTTTCTTCTCTGGTGACCTGCTACCTGTAAATACATTCAAACAAATTGCTTTGGTACCCATATTTTGTTGGGTCCAGGAGTGTTAGCTAGCAATGATCTGGGTATCCAGATTTTCTTTGTTCTTTTAAAATTAGCTGAATCATATAAGTCTTTTGAAATATAGGATTTCTTAATACCACAAATTTGAGGTTTTCTTAAGAAGCAGTTTTTAGCTACATGTCCCTTTGCCCCACAAAAATTACAATTAAGCTTTTTAGAGATAGGAACAAAATAATTTTTATATAGCTTTGGTTTTTCTCCTTTACTGCCAATTCCAAATCTCTCCTTTTTAATGACAGTTTTTCCAAGAATTTCATTTAATGAATTCTCTCCTTTTGTAAAAACCAATGCAGCCTGTTTGTAAGATTCTACTTCACCCTGCAGTGTTTTTATTCTTGATTCAAAATTAATGTAGTTAGTTTTAATCGAATTGTATTTATCAGTTAATTCTTTATGTTGTTTCAGCATTGTATCTCTTTCATCTAAAATGGCTTTATATATATTTTTTAGTGACTTATGTTTTTTAAATAGTGAGTCATATCTTTCTTCAAGCATATTGCAGTAGGCTGCTAGTTTTTTATTTGCATAGCTTGATTCAGAATGTGATTCAGAGGAGTAATATGAGTGTACCTCATCAGTTTCTTCCATGAAACACATGTTTGCCTTTAGATTGACTTCTTCTTTCTTTGAGCTTGATTCAGAAGAGCTACTAGAGTCTTCAGATATACTCCAAGTGGATTTCATAGCTTTCTTATATTTCTGCTCAAAGTCATTTCTTTTGAAGAATTTCTTTTTCTTTGCATCCTTCGGTTGTGGGAAATCTGGTCTGATATGTCCCATATTTTTGCATTCATAACATCTCACATTCTTATTATCTCGCTTAAAGGATTTTTTGAAGCCTCTTTTCTTGTTGTAGAATTTTCTAAATTTTCTGGCTAGTTGAGCCAGTTCTTCATCTGAGTTGGATGAGTCAGAGCTTTCTGATTTGGATTTTAATTCTTTTTTCTTCATCTTTCTATTATTTTGTAGTGAAGTTACCCTCAAGGCAGTATCTTCTCTTTTGATAAGCACTTTATGTTCATTAGCTTCATCTTGCATTTCAGCTTCATACATCATTGGTGTACCAATCATCTCTCTCATAGTTATATCTTTGGTAGGTGTTGATTGTCTGATTGTAGTAGAGATACCATTCCATCTAGTAGGAAGTACTCTCAGTACTTTTAATGCTTGATCAGCCTGCTTAATAGGTTCTCCTAGAGCAGTTATGTTATTGACAATTTCTGTCAATATCACATTCATTTGGGTAATGCTCTCACCTTCAATCATTCTGAAAGTATCAAATTTCAGTTTTGCAGTTGCATATCTCATTTGCCTTACATTATCTATTCCTTCATATGCCACAGCTATTGTTTGCCACATCTCATATGCTGTCGGGCACTGAGATAATCTGTTAAATTCATCTGGTCCTAGACCGCAGATAATTGTATTCATAGCCTTCGAGTTCATATCGTACTCTGCCTCTATAGCAGCACTCCATGCCTCAGGATTTTTAGGAATTTCATAAGGAGTCAGAATCTTTGAATAGACTCTATATCTGAGGTTTTTCAGATATATTATCATACGCGATTTCCAGCAACCATAGTTGTCTTCATTAAAATATGGTTCTCTAACCATCGACATCCCTTCTCTTGTATCAGTCATAATGCTTTGTTGAATAATCCTTAAATGCTTCTATATTTCTAAGGCTCTGTCAGAAGCTCCTCCTCTGATACCAATTGTTGGATCTGAATCTACAGATTATACACAAGAGGGGGGTGAATTGTTTCTTTTACAATTTTTCCAATAGCTCTTTTCTTGAACGAGTTATGTCCTTTATACTTTATCGGATTTGATCATTCAGCGGAAAAAGTAAAAACAAGAACACAAAGATGTATAGTGGTTCGGGGAACAGAAATCCCTTAGTCCACTCCACCAACACTCTACTCCACGAGCTTGATGATTTTCACTATCTGGTCCTCTTTTCCACAGACCAATTCACAACTGAGTACAGGCAGTTGACACCTTTACAATTCAAGACAAAACAAAGTCTTCTAGTTCAAAAACGAACCTACACATCTTAGAACGAGAAGCTGGTTATTCAAGAATAAAAAAAATTCAGAAAGAAATTTCCAGTTGATCTTCACAATTGCAACAGAATGCAATTGACAGCAGATAGATCAAAGACTCTAGAAATATTGATCTTCAAGATGAAGCAGTTCTGAGTTGATCCAGTTGTAGTAGATATAGAGATATAGTTCACAACCTCAACAGTAGTAGATCCACAGTAGATATTCGATGTAGAACAGGTGAATCTTCTATCGAGTTCCTTCTTCTTGAACAAACAGATCTTTTACGCTCATGTTGAATCAGTAGATCAATCGTGAATAGTTTCAATCTCTGTTTTCCACCTTTTTAAATAAAAAAATATCGATCACCTCATCATACATTTTATTTTTTGTTTCAGAGAGAGCATAAATAATAATGCATATCTCCTTCACGTTTAGATCCATAAAAGTCACCTTCTAATTCGCAATATTCAAAATTTTGAATTTACAGAGAAGTCGTAACTTCCCTTAAGACTCGGCATAAAAAGATCCTTTTAATTCAATCTTAAATCCATTAATAAAACGGCTTTGAATCAGTCAAAGTCATAATTTAAAAATGACTTTAAATCCGGCTTGAAATCCGCCCAGAAATCAGCTTACTAATCGTTGTATATAAAAACCGTCTGCCGAAAATTCCGACGCCAAACGTAAGGTTGATGACGTGGCTTCCAAACGTAGGGTTAATAACATAGTCTTCAAACATAGGGTTGATAACAAACGTAGGGTTGATAACAAACGTAGGTTTGATCACAAACATACTTTTTCTTCATCATTCAAACGTATGGTAAAAGATCCATACTTTTACTTGATCCATACTTTTCCAAGAACGTATGGTTGTTTGCAAAAGTAAGGTTAATGAACCATACTTTTTAGAAACAAACGTATCACTTAGAATTTACGTATGGTTCACCTTCCATACTTTGCTGATAACAAAACGTAAGGTTCCTTCCAAACGTAAGGTTCTCCTTCCATACTTTGCTGATAACAAAACGTAAGGTTCCTTCCAAACATAAGGTTCTCCTTCCATACTTTGCTGAAAAACGTATGGTTGTTTAACCATACTTTTCTCGTACTTCAAAAAGTATACACGCTTTTCATCCTTACGCTACGTTTATCCACGTAGGGTATGAACAGTGATTCCAGAATGCGCTAAAACAGATTCCGCGCTAAGTAATAAATTCTCGTTATTTCAAGAGTAAAATAAATTAATAATCTCCTACAAAATACTAAGTGAAATCATTAGAAAATAACTAAGGGTATTTGTGAGCATCAAAATTATCATAAAGAGACAGAGTATTATTTTCAATAATCTCCCCCTTTAAATAACATTAATACGCATTGTTCAAAACAATACTTTTCTCAACATATAAATCCACACAAAAAAATTAAATACATAATAAAATAATTTATATATCAATTCACACATAATCATGGTATAACAAAGTCAATTAAGGATAGTTAAAACCCAACGAAAGGAAATTGATTTAAGAAAACCTTTACCACTTGGTAACTTTCAAGTCAAATATCCTTGGATAAAATAATTCAAATTGCAACATAAAATATCATTAAGTATAAAGGATTCAATATATAACATGTAAAATGGACAGTATATACACTATATAAAATAAATTAGGTGTATAACAATAAAATATGCCTCAATGAAAAGAAATTGAGATGAAATACCTTACCTTGAGTCTTGAATTTAAATGTATATCCATTAAATCCTGTATAATAAACTTATATCAATTATTTAATTATTTAAGAACCTTTTTTAAAGTTTATCAATTTATCATTAAACCATTTGTTTCATTTATTATAATGAAATATTTAATTACTTGATCAGTTAAGTCCACATCTGTTATTTTGGTAACATTCGGTTCATAATTTCAAAACAACATTGGAGTGTTGACAACGGTCAAAGGGGTCATTGTTCCACCATCACTAAAATAATAATCCTGAAATTATTATTATTTTTATACATCAATTATACTTTTAAAATGAATCCTGAAAAATGGTTATGAAAAATGAACTACATTACAATCATGGAGATGGTAAGCCATACATGCTCATGAGTAATATAACATCCCAAATCGGATACCACTAAACAATGCCCCAAGTAGATGGGTCACATGTCCTCAAGCACGCCTCCCCGAATGCTAGAGGCTTACAACTAGTAGTGAGGGCCTAGGGTATTTCTATGGGGAGATTATGCCCTCATGTCATAGTGTAGCACAACAGTAGTAAACATATCAGTCAATAGCAGAAGTAGTATATAAATCAAATAGAAGATAACATCCAGAAGAATGTAATGATAAATAAACCCAATTAGTCATATACAATATTATGACCATTTCATGTCTCTAAAAAATAGGAAAATAGGTATGCATGCATCCAGTATAATACATGTATCAAAATAACAAAAATTCCTAAAATAATTATCCCATCTAGCATCATGGACCTAGATCAGTCATATGTTCCCCTACTCTTTAGCAACAAGTAAATCAAGCATCGTATAGTGGGTTCTTACATCGGTCCCTACCTACATCCAAGAAGTCTGTCTGGGTACTCAATGATGGCCTGAACTGGGTGTGAGATAACACTCAGTAGACCACCACCAACGGTGTCTATAACAAATCCAGTTTGTGTATGGAAAGCTAAATTAGTGTTCAATATATATGATAGGTATAATAGTACTGAAAGAAAAGTTCATGAGGTATATATGATAAAAGTAAGTGATATTGTCCCACCAAACAAGGATCCCTATAGACAATAGTCAATCTTATAATAAAAAAAGGGTAGATATAAATAGAAATAACAGGTGTGATGTAGTCTAATCTAACCATTGTAATCTGATACCCATACTAGGTCCATATGTAAAACATGCCAAAATAACCACCACGACCATACCGTATAATTCAGTGTATAATACCATCATGGCCATGCTGTATAATAAATATTATAACACATCCACAATGTTCATTCCATGTAACCAAAAGTGTTAGACCATGAAGGGATGGATCCAAGGTATAGAAGACCAAGGCATCCTCATCAAGTCCTAGGAGCATCTTGATGGAAACTCGATAATTGCTTGGTTGGAGTCCAAGGAGTATGTCAATAGAACATGTCCACTGTGAATCCAAGAAAATTGTATCCCAGGGGTAGAAAGGTCTGAGGAATCCTATGGAATGAGGATCCAAAGAGTAAATAGGTCCAAGACATCTACTACCGTATACAAGATCCATGGGAGAAACATCCATGACATCTAATGGAATCTAAATCCAAGGTATACCAACCAAGGAATCCACTACCATAATCAAATCATCATTTCATTCATTCATCATCTCACAATTTTACATGTGCTATGAGTTCATCAACCCATACAACAATTCTTATATAAACCATTTAATCAAATGAAAAACATAACATCACATGGAAAGGAGTGATCAACTCTCTCATATCATATCAATTCAATTTATTCAATTATAAAGGCTCCATCTAATAAGGTGAGCACTCACACACCCAAAAGGTGGTAAAAGGTCATGTGGGAACAAAGGAACACTCCATGGGTGGCCTAGGTTAGGGATAACAACCTCCAACAATCTCAAAGGTACTCAATGGGAAAACTAATAGGTCCCAATTCATTTAATCATGGCATTCAATTCATTTTAAGGGTGACACCAGAAATCCTAGTGTGCGATGCAATGGAAACTAGATCTATAAAACACTAAACTTGTGGAAAAATGTATAGACCACCTCCCGTAGGTCCGTAGTAGAGAACTCATCCAGTATCGAGCTTTTATTTGGTCTAGATTGAGAGAAAAGTGAAGAATGGGTGAAAATCCTAAAAATATGGATATTAGATTATACCTAAATAACTTTTCTAATACTAATAAAAATAAAGAATGACACGATAATAATAGAGTACTCACAGGCATGGATCCAACATGACAAAGAGTGCTTAAATTCAAGTCCCGATGAATGATCAGGAGGAAAACCTATGGAAGGGGGCATTGGGAAATCAAACAAAAGAAAGGACCTCCCTAGAAACAAGAAATAAGAAAAGTTTTTAAGCCTATAAAATAATTAAGGGAAAACAATAATTTCTCCCAAAAACATTAGGTCGTATGGTTTGGCCTCACGGTTGTCCAAACCATGCGCCAATTGTGCGCCCTTCACTGCCTCAAGGGGAACCTCACATGGTTTATGCACATGGTTTGACTAACCATACGCAGACCATGTTGTATGCCTCTACTAAAAACTGTAGATGGTCTGCATGGGCGTGCACCCCTAGCCACATGGTTTTCTCAAACCGTGCACCTCTTGATAAAGGCTTGGATCACCTCGCATGGTTTCACCAAACCATGTATATTGGGTCACACAGTTTCTAGTAACTGTGCAGCCCAGTTGTCATTTCCAAAAAATGGGCCTAAGGGCTTCGAACAAACCCCAAACACTCCTAAAACTCTATTTATCTCATTAGTCACTCATATTTGGTCAAAACCAAGAAGTTAAACTGGAAAAAAAAGATTTATACCTCATAGGAAAACCTAGGATCTTACAATCTTCCCCTCTTAAAGCAATTTGTCCCTAAATTTCCCTTCTAAGGGTAGTCAATAATCACCTAAGAATAACTCTAGCCACTGAGCACATACATCGGTCTCTTGCTACCAAGTCTCATCCTGTAAATGATTGTCCTACCATAGCACCCATACCAGAGGAACCGACTGGCCTCAGAGAATCTTTATGCTCCTATCAACAACAAGAATAGGATACACCTCAAGGATGCATCTACCTGTAACTCCACCTCATCTGGATACAGAGTGTGAGATGATTCTGAATGATAATAGCATAGTTGTGATACAAAGAAGATTTCATTCATGGCTTGGTACCTCTAAGGTAACTGAAACTGATAGACTACTGACCCTGTCTCCATAATCTCGAATGGATCAACACATCATGGTGAAATATTACCATGTCTTCTAATCCATCTATGTCCTAGCCTCAGTGAGATACATAAAAAGACCTGATCCCTAACCTTGAACTCTAGAGGTCGTTGATAGAGATCAGTGTAAGATTTTTGTCTTGACTATGCAGTAGCCACCCATTTCGGAATCAACTGGACCTGCTCTGAATTCTCTTGAATGAGACGTGGTTTGAGTAACATCACCTCACCTACCTCTAGCCAGCATAGGGTCAATCGACATGGCCTACCATACAAAGCCTCATAAGGTTCCATCTGTATAGTCTCCTGATAGCTATTGTTGTACATGAAATCAACTAGGGGTATATAACTCTCCCAAGAGCCTGTAAAATAAAGGACAAATGCTCTAAGCATGTCCTAAAGAACCTAAATCATGCACTTCGACTGGACATCAGTTTGAGGGTGGTATGTTGTGCTCAGAAGAACCTGTGTACCCAACACCCACTACAAAATCTCTCATAAATAAGATGTAAACCCAGCCTCCCTATCTGATACCATAGTCTGAGGAACCCCATGAATTCAAACCATCTCATAGATATATAATCTCTCAAGCTCATCTACTAATAAGTTCTCCATGATTGGTAAGAAATGAATAACCTTTGTGATCCTATCCATAATAACCCAAACATCATCACTAACTAGAGGAAACCTCGGCAACCCGGTCACAAAATCTTCCCATTTCTACTTGGGAATGAATAATTATTAGTCGTTGGTGTTCTACCTTGACTTACTGACAGGTGGAATTCTATAAAACAAAACCAGTTACCTCACGTTTCATCCTTGGCCACCAATACTGGCGACGTAAATCACGATACATCTTGATAACATCGAGATACACTACCTAAAATGAGGCATGAAATTCTCACATAAAATCCTCACATATATCTTCTAAAACCCAAACATGACCATGAATATGCAAAATTTCATCCTCACCCATAGTCTAACCAGGAGGCGGGTCCTCACCTGCCACACTCTCCTGTAGGACTAGGCCCTCAGTATCAGATAATTGTCTCATCCTCACTCTATCCAAAAGAGTGTAAGTCACTAATATGGATAGGATAAAATTCCATCTATGACTATCCTACACCTCCAAGTGCATATCTAAAAATAAGTTCATGAGTTTCCACTCACTATCGGCTGCCTTAACTTCCTGTATCTGAGACCTCTTACTCAGTGCATCGGCAACTGCATTACCCTTCCCAAGAATATAGGTAAGCTCAAAGTCAAAATACTATAGGTACTCAACCCACCTTTACTGCCTCAAGTTCAATTCATGTAGTTTAAACATATACTTGAGTCTTTTTTAGTCCATGAATACCACAAAATACTCTCCCAATAAACAATACCTCCAATAATGCATGGCATGTACAACAACGACTAACTCAAGATTGTGTGTCGGGTAGTTCCTATCATGCGACCTCAACTTCCGAGACCCATATGCCAAAACTCACTCTCCCTTCATTATATTTTCACCTAGCCTGATATAGGATGCATCACAATATACATAGCAGCTTCTTCCTGACTCTGGAAGAATCAGAAATGACACTAAAGTTAGTCTCCCTTTCAACTCTTGAAAGGCTATCTCACATGTATCTGACCATAAAAACTCCACACCCTTCTTAGTCAAGACCATAAGAAGTGTTTATAAGCATGATAATTCCTATATAAAATGTCCATAATATCCAACTACCCCCATGAAACTCCATATATCAAAGACTTTCTTGGGATGCTCCTAGGAAACTATAGGTCTCACCTTCTCTAGGTCAATTGATACTCTTACCTCTGAGATAATATGAACCAGGATGTGAATCTTATTCATCCATAAGTGTCACTTTGTGATATTATTATATAACTAATTCCCTTTCAGTGTATCCAAAATGATCTCAATGTGTTTGGCATGGTCATGTCGATTGTGAGAATACACTAAGATATCATCCACGAAAACTAACATAAAGGAATCTAGATAAGGATAGAAAATTTGATTCATCAATTCCATGAAAACTTTTGGTGCATTTGTGAGACCGAAAGATGTAAAAAAATACTCTTATAAACCATACCTAAAATGGAAAAGTCGTATGAGGTATTTTTTTAGGTTGAACACGCACCTAGTGATATCCCAACCTCAAATCAATTTTCAAGAACACTCGATCTCTTTGGAGCTGATCAAAAAGGTCATCTATCAGTGGTAAGGGATACTGATTATTAATTGATAACTAGTTCAATTTCCGATAATCCATGTATAGTCTAAGGGTACCATCCACTTTTTTTGTAAAAAAGACCAAAGAACCTTACAAAGAAGTATTGGGTCATATAAACCCCTTTACCTATAAGTCCTCTAGCTACCACTTAAGATCCTACACCAACATAGTAGTCATCCTATAAGGAGGAATAGATAATTGTGCAGATCCTGACACCAGATTGACAGAGAACTCCACCTATCTCTCATGAGGTAAACCAGAAAATTCATACGGGAAAACATCCCTGAAACGATCAACCACTAGAAAGAAATCATTCTGATGCATTCCCTGATCATCCAGATATAAACTAGAAACCTAGGTTGTCATCCTACCCAACCCACGATGCTCTGGTCCAGATAGTATTTCCTAGATATCCCATTAACCCTTGTGAATAAAAACTCTACCATCTAGTGATGTGAAGGTCACCCTCCAATGATAACAATTAGTGTAGGCTCAATAAGAAACTAGCCAGTCCATTCTGAGTTTGACGTCAAACCCTATCATCTTGAGGACAAAAAGATCCCATATGAAGTGGCACCCACCAATCTCAATGGGGACTCCCTATATTGGTTTACACTCTCCGATATGATTCCCAACAGAGTGTCGAGTGCCATGACGCCCTTAGAAAACTAAATGATGATCCTAAGGCTCTCCACCATAGGTACAGATATGAAACTATATGGTGTTTCTATATCAAAAATAATAGATATTATAGTAGAGGATACTAAGATCATTCCTCTCACCATAGATGGCCCGACTCTCTTCTCCTTGGGGTAGGCAGTATATAATATATATGTCATGAACCAGGGCCCTATGAAACAACCTCACTACCCAGAGTAGGCCCACTTTTCTATCTAGGTACAACTGGTGTTTGGCTGCCTTGGCCATGACCACCACCTCGGCCTGAACAAATGGTACTACTCCAGATCCCAACTTATCGTGGAGTTTTGAATCTCACTCCTGAACTTGGATTCAGAGTTGATCCCCTTCCACTGACTATTGTAGGTAAGGTCCTGTAAAAAACGTTGTATGTGGATCATACTGCCTCAAGATCAACACTCAAATAGGTCTTGATCACACTAATTCCTCATATATCCTGTCACGACCCGTCCTCGGGGCCCGTGCCGTGACTACCCCAAGCCCGCCTTCCATAGGCCAGGGGCTGGCGACTAGCACCAAGGAATAAATCCCAGTAAAAAGGGAAGGCATTGCCTTTGAAAAGTAAACAAGCACCACAGAGTAAGCAAGTGGAAAAGTAAACACTAAGTAAAAACTGTAACAAGCTGTGCTGAAAGAAAAAGGGGCTGGAAATACAAGCCCAACTGTAAAGTACAACTGAAAGGGGAAAACAGCAACTGAAAGGAAAAGTCGCAGCGTCGAGCCGTCCTTTGAAGGTCCCACCTGAAGGGTGGGTACAGATAGCCTCCACAGCTCCTCGGTCCAGCCGTCCTCTCCGAGTACGTCCCGCCCAGTGGTCCACCTCTAGGTACCGTCCTGCTCCACACGCCTCCACCACGATCAGTGTTGCCCGTCGTCTGCAACCAACACAATGAAGTGCGGGCATAGCCCGTGCAGGGGTGATTATAAGCTACTCAGTAGGGACCCCGAGACCCCTGAAGGTCTCCCGAAATCCACAAAGGATAATCCACAAAGGAAAGATACAATCACGAAGTAACAACCGACACTACTTAGGTATATGCCCATACATATACCTAAGTCATCAATTCCTGTTCGGCTCCAACGTCCGAGCCCAAGCACAACCCAGTCCACACAGGAAAGCAAAAATGTATACCCACACAGGATAGCACAACACAATCCACAAAGAAGAGTAAACAGTAATCCACATAGGATAGCTCAACACAATCCACAAAGGAGAGTAAACAGTAATCCACATAGGATAGCTCAACACAATCCACAAAGGAGAGTAAACAGTAAATCCACACAGGATAGCTCAACACAATCCACAAAGGAGAGTAAACAGGATTCAGCTCACACAGGTATACTTCTTCAGATGACGATAAAGATGATCACTGATCCATCTAAGTCGTCGGACCCACAAAGGGTCGATAGGTACTAACCCCCGCAAAGACCCACATAAGATCGGGCCCACATAGGACCTGTAGGCGCTGGCTCACACAGAACCGCTGAGCGCTGACCCACACAGGATCGGACCCACACAGGATCGGGCCCACACAGGACCTGTAGCACTGACCCACAAGGGATCTCTGAGTGCTATAGTCGTCGCAGTCCACTGAGGATCTCTGCACAGTCGTCGTCGCAGTCCACTGAGGATCTCTGCACAGTCGTCGCGGTCGAAGTAGCAGTCGCAGCCAGCACTAGGGTTCCCGCACACAGCAAGCTCGTTCGGGAGGGTCCGCTCCACGAGCCGAGAGGCTGATACATCAACTGACACAAAGTCTGAGGTTGATGTATCCAAAAGTTTCGTATCGTCAACAGGAACTCAACGTTGCAGACGGCGCGTCAATCGGACGCCCGGTCAGAGAGATATTGACTTTTTCGTCCCAGGGGCCCGGTTGGTTTTTAAGGCAAAACCAACCCGACCGTACTCCACCTGCGTTCAAACCTCGGTCCGAGTGAGCTAAAAGATCCGTCTCACTTAGAGTAATTCAACAAAGCTGGCGGCACGACAATCGGACGTCCGTAGCTCAAGATATGAGTGTTTCCGCTCCGAGTGCCCGGTTGGTTTTGTGTACGAACCAACCCGGACGAACCCAAAGTATTCCGAAACCTTGAGTGCGATATACCGAAACGACCGTCTCGATCCACGGATCGTGTTTCCACTGACGGCGCATCGTTCGGAGGCCGAACCGGTCCAACCCGACCCGGTCCGGTCCGTCCAGGGCGCGGCCCGGCCGGTCGGACCGGCCTAGCTCGGCTCGGCCGAGCGGCCGAGCAGCTGGACGCCGCGGGGCACTGCCCCCGCGGTTTGGAGGTGTCGCGGCCCCGCGTGGGGCCGCGCTGGATCAAGCGGACACGGCTTCTGCCGCGTCCCGTGCGGGTGAGCTGGACCCGCGTGGCCGCGGGTCCGCTGGCCGGCGCCGCGTCGGCTTCAGCCACGGCGACCCAGTCCGGCGGCGCGCCGGGGCGCCGCTGGCAGCTTCCACGGGCCACCGGAGTTGCTCTGGTGGTCCGTTTTTCTTCCCGTCTGCGCCGTTGTTCCTCCCGGGTTCCATTCTTCACTGTGGGATCATCAAATCACCCTTGCATCACGTTTTGTCGTCACCCGCCAAAACCGCACAACCACGAAGAATGGCGGAGGGTTGTCGGGCCGTGTTTGTTTGGCCCGCACCCTCCGCGTTAGATAAAAACAACGGGAGAATTATTCAACACATGAAACAACAATTTTAATAAATTAAAATTTTTTCATAGGAATCCGGTTCTTTAATTTGAAAGAACATTCACGGGAATATAAAAAGGGGTATTTCCAAAATAAAAATCCCCACCTCGTCAAGTCATCGCCCGCGGGTTCTTCGCGGAATTGGTCGCTGCGGAAGGAGGCGATCATCGCGTTGTTGCGGTATTCGGCGCTGCGTCGACGAAATCCGAGATTCAAGAACAAAAATATTTAATTAATAAGAATTAAATCCTTCTTGAGTTTAAAACCACAAAGGAAAATTAAAAGAAATCTGAAACTCTCACCTCAACGGATGATCGAAGGTTTTTGTTGCGGATTAAGGAACGTCGCTGAAGAACGTCGTGGGAGAGGAAACGTCGGCGTCGCGGCACACGGCGTCACGTCGTCGATTTCTGCGGGTTCGGCGTTCTTCGTCGGGGCCGGCGTTCTTCGCGTTCTTTGCGTTCTTCGCGAAGAAGGGTGAAGGCACAAGAACTTCTGTCAAAAACCTCTCAACGTGTAATCCTCCAAATGTCGTGTTGGTCTTATTTTATTATTACACCAACAAACGAAAAAGAGGTAAGTAACGACCCATCAATTCGCAGAATTAATTCAACGAAAGAAACTGCCCATTTAATTCATGAATAAAACCGCCCAATTAAATGGTGCGTTAAGAATTTAAGAAAACGCATCAGTTGACTTTCATAATGATGGGTTTTCGCAGGTGCATTACTTAGCGGAAAAGAAACGGTGGGGCTCGTGCGGGCCCCACCTCACAAATATCCTACCAAGAGGGTAGGATATTTCTGGATAGCACCCTATCCGTTTCAACTCAGTTTAAGTGGCTTTCAAGTGGCTTCAAGTGGCTTAAGAGAAATAAAATAAAGTTTGTCGAACAATTTATTTTATTTCTTAACTTTAAGCCCAAAAATTAAAAACCACCACCGAGCAAACGCAACTCCGGAAGAGGCATTTCTAAGAAAATACCGGCGCTGCGATTTCATCGGTGCCCTCCAAATTCGATTCCGGGCACCAGTTCAACAGTTAGAAAAACCCGCTCGTCCGTTCACTGAACGTACCCGAGCCAAACTTCAGAAAATGATTTCGGGCACACCGGGCCTCGGAATCAGGTGCCGTCAGAAACTGCGCTCTTGTAAAATTCCAAAGAAAATTAAAAGAAAAAAATCCTTGAAATTTACGGGTCTTTACATTACTTCCACCTCAGGGCTTTACGTCCCCGTAAAGATACATCATAAACTAGGGAAACAAATGTGGGTACTGAGCACGCATCTGAGCCTCCCACTCCCATGTGCTCTCCTGGAGGTTCCCGTGCTGCCATCTGATGCGCACAAGAGGAATCGATCGCCCACGTAGGACCCGCTCTTGTCGATCCTCTATCTCCACCGGGACCTCCGTAAAAGTCGCTCCATCATCCACGTCCAGCTCCCCATAGTCAATGATGTGCGTCGGGTTGTGCACGTATCTCCTCAGCTGAGATACGTGGAAGACGTCGTGCACCCGATGCAACTGAGGTGGTAGAGCCAGGCGATAATCCACCTCGCCAATCCTGCTGAGGACCTGGAAAGGCCCGATGAAGCATGGATACAACTTGCCGCCTTGGCCAAATCTCCGCAAACCACGTCGAGGTGAGACACGCAAGAAGACGTGGCCGGAATCCTCGAACTCTAGTGGCCTCCGCCTCCTGTTAGCATAAGACTTATGCCAGCTCTGAGTTGTCCTCATCCGCTCCTGGATGACCTGGACCTTCTCTGTCGTGGCCCGGACCATCTCTGGTCCCACGAGTGCTGACTCCCCAGGGTCTGTCCAGCACAAAGGAGATCTGCAAGGTCTGTCGTACAACGCCTCGTATGGTGCCATCCCGATGGTGGAGTGGTAGTTGTTGTTGTACGCGAACTCCACCAAGGGTAGGTGGTCCTCCCAGTTGCGACCAAAGTCGAGGACACATGCGCGGAGCATGTCCTCGAGAGTCTGAATGGTCCTCTCCGTCTGACCATCCGTCTGCGGGTGAAAGGCGGTGCTCAGACGTAGCCGCGTCCCGAACGCCTCCTGCAACCCCTTCCAAAGCTGGGAAGTAAAATGAGTGTCCCGATCGGAGACGATAAACGATGGCACACCATGAAGCCGTACAATCTCCTGAACGTAGAGACGCCCCAAGCTCTCCACTGAGCCCTGCTCTCGGATGGGTAAGAAGTGTGCCGACTTGGTGAGTCGGTCAACAATCACCCAAATAGAGTCGTGACCTCTGGAAGTGCGTGGAAATCCAGTCACGAAGTCCATAGATATCCCGTCCCACTTCCACTCCGGGACCTCCAAGGGTTGTACCAAGCCTACTGGTACCTGATGCTCGGCCTTCACCTGCTGGTAGGTGAGGCACCGTGAAACGAACTCTGCCACAGCCTTCTTCATGCCCGGCCACCAGTGCTGTCGTCTGAGATCCTGGTACATCTTCGCCACTCCAGGATGTACCGCTAAAGGAGAAGTGTGAAACTCTCTCAGCACCTCCTCTCGTAAAGCGACTGGTACCAAGGTACATCCTCTGAAAAGGACGATGTGCTCTGCTCCAAGGGAGAAACCATCAGGTGCCTGTCCCGAGGATATCTGTGTGCGTCGTGTCTCACAGTCAACGTCCCCACGTTGTGCCTCTCTGGCCCGCTATAGAAGTGGAGGAGAGATGGTGAGAGACTGAAGGAAGGCTGCTCTGTCTCTATCCACGAAGGATATCTGCAAAACGGCTAGCTGCTCTGTCGCCTCCTCAAGTAGCTGGATGCCCGTCCTCCTGCTGAGGGCATCAGCTACCACGTTCCCCTTCCCAGGAGTATAGACTATCTCAAAGTCATAGTCCTGGAGGAACTCGAGCCATCGCCACTGTCTCAGGTTCAGGTCCTTCTGAGATAAGATGTACCTGAGACTCTGGTGGTCAGAAAAGACTGTAAAGTGCTCACCCATCAGATAGTGCCGCCATGTCTTCAGAGCGAAGACCACTGCTGCTAACTCCAGGTCATGAGTAGCGTAGTTCTGCTCATGCGGCCTCAACTGACGTGATCCATAGGCAATCACACCCCGCTCCTGCATCAGGACACACCCGAGTCCGGTCCCTGATGCATCGCAGTAGACTACGTATCCAACTCCCTCCTCAGGAAACCTCAAGATAGGTGCGCTGGTCAATCTCTGTCTCAGCTCCTGAAAGCTCTACTGACATCTGTCTGACCACACAAAGGGTTTCCCCTTCTTCGTCAAAGCTGAGAGTGGCGCCGCAACTATGGAGAAGTCCGGCACAAATCTCCGATAGTATCCGGCCAGACCCAAGAAACTCCGCACCTCCGTCACGCTCCTGGGTGGCTCCCAAGCTAGCACTGCCTCGATCTTCGCGGGATCCACTGCAACTCCCGCCTCAAAAATGACATGCCCCAAGAAGTGGACCTCACATAACCAGAACTGGCACTTCGAGAGCTTGCCATAAAGCTGGTGCTCTCGGAGTGTGTCTAGTACAACCTGCAAGTGGTAGGCGTGCTCCTCCTCCGTGGTCGAGTACACCAAAATGTCGTCGATGAAGACCACGAAAAATCGATCGAGTTATGGCTGGAAGATCCTGTTCATGAGGCTCATGAACACTACTGGAGCATTGGTTACGCCGAATGGCATAACCAAGAACTCATAGTGTCCATACTGACACCTGAATGTCGTCTTCTGCACGTCCTCGTCTCGAACTCTGAGCTGATGATAGCCTGACCTGAGGTCTATCTTTGAGAACCACCGTGCTCCCTTGAGCTGATCAAAGAGGTCATCAATCCTCGGTAGCGGATACTTGTTCCTCACTATCACCTGGTTCAGGCAATGATATTCGACATACAGTCGCAATCTCCCATCTGCCTTCTTGGCAAACAAAATTGGGGAAGCCCAGGGTGAAATACTGGGTCGGATGAACCTCTTGCCCTGCAAGTCCTCCAACTGTACCCGCAGCTCTCGAAGCTCAACGGGGGTCATCCGATACGCTGGAGTGGATATCGGGGCTGTCCCGGGGTACAGATCAATATAAAAGTCTACCTCTCTGCGAGGAGGTAGTCCTGGAACGTCGTCGGGAGAGACGTCCGCATACTGATCCACTACTGCAGGAAAACTAGGACTCTGCACGTCAACTGCTCCAAGGATGAGGCTAGCCAACTGATGAGTTATGGGCTTCCCTCTCCTCTGCATGAGTCCATCCTATGCTGCAAAGGCTCCCTTCTCGCTGGTGAAGGTGAACCTGCTCCCGTCGGTGCGCACACATCGCACCTTGCGCCTAAAACAGTCAATATGAGCATGGACTGTAGATAACCAATCCATGCTCAAGATGACGTCGTAAGGCCTCGACGCCGCTACAAGAAGATCCCAGCCGAAGCTCTCGCCTCCTAGAGTAAGCTCACACTACCGGCACCAGTGCGTAATCATCGAGTCTGCTCCCGTAGGGGTCTCTAGCCATAAGGATCGAGCCAACGGCTCTGTCGGAATCTCCGAGCTCCGAACAAGGGCAGTGACTATGAAAGAGTGACTCGCTCCTGTGTCTATAAGAACTGTAGCAAGGGTGGAATAGACACAGATCATACCTCGAATCATCTCTAGTGCGCCGTGGTCATAGGCCTCCACTGCCTGGAGCTATGCCTGTCTCTGCCCGCCAGCTCCCTGTGGTCGGGGCGGGCCTCCTGGTGGTGGTGGTGGCAAAGCCTCAAAGCGTCGCCCACCACCTGCTGCTCGGCCAGCTCCCCTGCCTCGTCCGCCTCCTCCATGCGGACTGCCACGGTCGACCCTCTGCCTCTGCCTGGGTGGCCCCTCCACCGTCTTCTTCTCCTCGGTACGGTGGGTCGGGCAGTCACGAGCCACGTGGCCCTGCCCGCCGCAGGCGTAGCACTGCCTGCCTCTCGGAAGACTGGCTCCGCGCTGTGTGTCCCACACTGCTGAGCCAGTGTCCCGAGGTCGTCTGCCGGAAGGTCTGGTCTGCCTGGAACCCTAAGTCATTCGTCGGCTACCTACTACCGAAGACTCCACTACCTGCCGCCCTGCGGTAGGTCTCGCTGCTGAAGTAGACTCAGCAAGAAAGCTCTCGATCAGAAGGTGTAGAGACCCGTATTTTCACGTACATGTACATTACATTACTTTTGCGGAATACTTAGTACATAACAATAACACACACTAAAGGATCGTAATAGTTTAGTGTCTTTGGAAACTCGGAACATAATCTTCTAATCCTGGTGAAAGATCTTCAATATCTCCCATAAAGATCTTCTTTTTTTTTACCTAAAACCTTTCTTTATATCCTGGGGAAAAGAAAACATAAAAGGGTGAGCTCAAATGCTCAGTAAGGGTAAACAAAAGAAATATCAATCACATCATATTCATAAGAACATAACATTTTGGAAATCATAACCTGCAAAAGAGAGCATAATTTCATAACATGGGATAAATCATGGTAGTGAAATGTAATCACAATAATCATAACATAAAACATGAAACTTTGTGGCATTCACACATAATCATAGAGAATCATTTCTTGTTAGTCAATACTCATTGCCAAGACTATCTTAGTGGACAAAGTCCCTTTCTGAATCGAGTAACCCTCGTTTCAGTCCTGTTTCACTGAACCGGTATAACCTACCATTCCAGCCATGTCTATCTAATGAGATATAAAATCATTACCCAATGCATTGGAGGGAGATATAGGTCCCACCCATCTCATAATGAATCCTTTCTTATGTGTGCCACATAATCATAAACCATACATCATAGCGTAACCCATGTAATAAAAATGGGATTCTTAAACAACGTGACATCATAAAACCATTCATATAAGATAAAGGAATTCATAAACATAATTCCATCATAACATAGTCAAATCAATGTAAAAATATGGATAGAAACAGAACCCTTTATTATCTTAGATGGAAAATAATTTTGATAAAACACTTGAATTGAATTCTTGAGGAAAATATCCTTTCTTCTTCAAAAACAATTCCTTTTCACAAAACATCATGCAATTTTAAAAGAAAGAGATTTTATTGAAAATAGTCATGAAATATTTTGGAGGAAGGTTCATGAAAATAAGGCTTTATAAAATCGTAAAAATCCGTTCGTGCCATATAAGTTAAAAAAAACATTCTTCTCGTACTTTTGTCGGAAAAGTCAAAAAGTACCTCGTATGAAAAATGACAAAAGATTCCTTTCATATCTTTTACTAAAAACTTACTGAAGGGTAAAATTGGGTTTAAACAATTGTAGGTGGATGGAAATAATATTACATATTGAGGAAACATGGATGTGGATGATAAAATACACCCCAGTAAATACTTACAAATAAACAATCTCGGATAAAAATGAGATTGTGATATTTCCCTTACCTTATGTCCGACTTGCTTTGTAAGTGTCCGAACCTCCTGTATAATGATTTAAATCATGTTATTGACTTATTCCAGAATAATACTCATTGTTATGATATCATATATGGTTCCTTATGAATTTATATTATCCGTTCTTTTGTAAATTCCATGTTAAAGAAGCGTTTTGGGTAAAATCGTTTTATTTATCGTAGGTGTTTTGACTTGTTGTTCTTGACATTATTATTACTTATATCATGATTTACTTACTTCCAGAATATAAAACATGATTTATATATCATATATATTCAGTATATATATATAGATAGATAAATGAAATGAAAAACACCGCTCATGGAGACGGTAGTCCGTACGTACGCATGAACGCTGTTTTACTTTCCTTATTGTCTTGAAATGGAAGTAAGTAGATGACATACATATATATATATACACATAAATCCAGTAGCTTTATAATGTCATATATTTCATTATTATTTCTTATATATACTTTATAATCATTCTTAAATGGTTAACATGGAGAATGAATCTCATCGCGTCGTGGAGACGGTATTCCGTACGTACGCACAAGCGATGATATCATTTCCATAAATATTGAACTGAATTGGAGTGGATTATACAATATATCAGAATCAATATGATGTTTTAATAACTATGTATAGTTATTCTTTACACCATTATACCCATCCATGTAAGGTGGTGGTGGAAAATAGATTACACCACGGCGTGGAGACGGTATTCCGTACGTACGCACGCGCGGTGATTTCCTTTTTCCGTAGGATGGATAGATGGTGAAATAGGGTTGTTTCATACTTATAATAACATATCATTATATTAGTGATACTGATGTTATTACTTCATAATGAAACAACCTAAGAAGAAGAAGTGGAAGAAGAAATAAAGATGAAAGAATTGGTAACGGTAATTACCTCTTCTTTGAAGCGCCTCTTTGAGACCTCCTCTTAGGGCACTAAAATTGGTCTTTGAGGAAGATCAGAACCTCTAGGATTATTCTAGGGAAGTGGAGAAGAGAAAATGGCAGGGTTTGGCCGAGCTTGAGTGCTCAAATTTGTGTGAGGAAGAGAGGGAGGAGGTGTCCTTTTATAGGGGAGGAGAGGGGCACCTTAGGAATATCTCAAAATATTATTTTATATTAAAGTCAAAATCGGTTTATAATGGTTCCAAAGGGTCTTATTTCGAAGCTAAAGTGGGTAAGGGTCTAAATCCTATCAACCAATAAGATTTAGACAAGTTTAGGGTATTATTTTAACCTTATCAATTAGATTTAACTCTAAGTTAAATAATTTAACTTTTACCGTGTCTTTTTGTTTTCTTTCACTATATGGTTAATACACTTACTATAACATGTCAAACGAGCCCTAAATTGTTTATTATTAATATATATATCCTTATCTAAGTCATTTGGCCGAACCTTAGATTTTTAGGAATAAAATAACAATTAATAATATAATATTTGATTTAAAAACTACTTTGTGTCAATTTTGACACTATTTGATATATGATTTTTGTGAAAGTCATAACAGAATTATATGTTCGAACCAAGTTGATTAAATCAACACTAATATATCATAGTAACCTAGAAAATTAGTGGAATTCATAAAAAGTCTCAAATTACATTCAGTTTGGTGTTTATAATATCAATTATGTCAATATTTCATTAATAAGATAATTACTGCATCATCTTTGTGTCATAAATAAATTAAATTATTTGATGTCTAAAAATTAAAAATAAAATACCATTATGTAGTAAATATTTTTATCTTTCTAATGAATATTTACAATCTAATTTATCTTATGTATAACCCTATATTAAAAATGTTTTAGTAAATAAACTTTGATTTTAACTCTTTTAACTCTTCTTTGAATTAAATAATAATAAATGTCCTAATCTAATCCAAGTGGGCCTAAATGGTATTTTATTCATAAGGTTGTTTTTGGTCGAATTACACTTATCCAATAGAATTAGGACATGTGTTAGGGTAATATTAATATCATTCTTACCCTTAATTACCCTATTTACTTTTAACCGTGGTATAAAAAGTTACTATTCACCAAAAATTATTTTCATCTCATTGAACCACATTTTACTTACTGACATCAACCGTGTCTCTCGGATTTTTGAAATTCCATTCACAGAAGCGGTAAAATTAAGTTTTATGAAAAATTCAGTTTTTTTAACTACCACTTAGTAGTTTCACTATTCATCAAAATTTGATGTTTTTCAGAACAATGCCAAAATTTCATCCTAAGCTATATTTCATATTCCGAATTCAAAAATGAATTCTATTTTTCCAAATTCATAACATAGAAGTTGCATTAATTAATTTTATAATTAAATCCCGCTGTTAAAACAAATAGCGTGTTTTTAAGAAACAATATCTATCAAAAGATTGACACTAGTTTATAACTGGTTTAAATGTGAAATTACATCCAATGACCAACATTGTATTAAATTGTAAAAATATATTCTAAATACACTTTAAAACCACTCAAATTAATAATTTATCAATATTAATTATTTCGATTAAAAAGTTGTTTTTAATTAAAATTTAGTAATTTTTACTATTCATCGGAATATGAAAGTTATCCGAAAAGTACCAAAATTTCACCTTAGGCTAAATTCGATAGTCCGAATCCAAAAATGAAGTTCATTTTGAAAAATAAGATTTACAGAATTTTAAAAAGTGGTTATTACTATTCATAACGGCTAGTTTTAATAATATTTTAATAGCATATCGTTGTTTAGTGAAACTCGGTATTGCGTATTACACACGCTATCGAGGAAGGTCGCGATTGCGTGTAATGAAAGGCAAGTCAAGGATGCGTGTTGTGCAAACTCCTTTTGGTGTAGCGTACAACACAAGACTTTAATAAAATTAAAAAGAATATTTTTTTATAAAATCTTGGGCTGTTACAGAAGGGATCGCTCCAGTACTCCTGCCTGGGTCGAGATGCTGAGGGAGATCAGCGATGCCCTGATCTCGTGTCCCAAACCCTGCTCAAAGGTCCGGGCCCGGAAGAAGGGGTCACATACCATGTCTGTCGATTAGCGAGAAAGGTCGCTAAACCTCGCCGCGTACTGGGCGACCGTCAAGCTGCCATGCCGCAGCTGAAGAAGCTCCTGAATGCGCACCGCACGGAGGGTGGCCGGGACGAACTCTGAGCGGAAGAGGCTCTCGAAGTCCATCCAGAGAAGAGATGCCTCATCGTGTACCTAGAGCATCAAGCTCCACCATCGTCCTGCTGCTGCGTGTAGTAGGCTCGCCGCGAGGATCACCATGAGGTCCGCTGGTGTCCTCACTAGCCTGAAAACTCGTACGAACGCCTCCATCCAGTCCTCGGCTGCCTCGGGGTCCGTCTCCCCACAAAACCTGGGTGGTCGCTGGTGCTGGAACTCATGCAGAGCTCTGAGGCGACGTGCATCGTCAGCGGTCGGTGCTGGTAGCATCGGGGGCTCGGCGGGTAAAGGTACCGTCGGTGCCTCTGCTGTCAACGGGCCCTGTACTGAGACCTCGTCGCTCGGCGGGCTGTCGTCGCGCTCTACTCTCGGAACCCTAGCTGGCTGCCGTCGTGGGGTCATCCTGAAAAGGAAACAAGTGCGCCACGGTCAGAACAGTATACCTGGTGAGCTGACACAAGTAATCACAAAGAAAACATGAAACACACATGCAATCAATGTTTTCGTGCATTAAGTCGGAAATCAGAAGTCAGGGTCCTGGTGTACGGATACGTCGGCCGCCGCACCAACACTAGAATCCCTGGACTGATAACCACACCCAATACGCTAAACACTATTGCATCACATAGAAGAAAGATCAGAGTCTACGGTAGAACCGACCACCTCTGATACCAATTTGTCACGACCCGTCCTCGGGGCCCGTGCCGTGACTACCCCAAACCCGCCTTCCATAGGCCAGGGGCTGGCGACTAGCACCAAGGCGTAAATCCCAGTAAAAAGGGAAGTCATTGCCTTTGAAAAGTAAACAAGCACCACAGAGTAAGCAAGTGGAAAAGTAAACACTAAGTAAAAACTATAACAAGCTGTGCTGAAAGAAAAAGGGGCCGGAAATACAAGCTCAACTGTAAAGTACAACTGAAAGGGGAAAACAACAATTGAAAGGAAAAGCTGCAGCGTCGAGCCGTCCTCTGAAGGTCCCACCTGAAGGGTGGGTACAAATAGCCTCCACAGCTCCTCGGTCCATCCGTCCGCTCCAAGTACGTCCCGCCCAGTGGTCCACCTCCAGGTACCGTCCTACTCCACACGCCTCCACCACGATCAGCGCTGCCCGTCGTCTGCAACCAACACAACGAAGTGCGGGCATAGCCCGTGCAGGGGTGAGTATAAGCTACTCAGTAGGGACCCCGAGACCCCCGAAGGTCTCCCGAAATCCACAAAGGATAATCCACAAAGGAAAGATACAATCATGAAGTAACAACCGACACTGCTTAGGTATATGCCCATACATATACCTAAGTCATCAATTCTCGTTCGTCTCCAACGTCCGAGCCCAAGCACAACCTAGTCCACACAGGAAAGCAAAAACGTATACCCACACAGGATAACACAACACAATCCACAAAGAAGAGTAAACAGTAATCCACATAGGATAGCTCAACACAATCCACAAAGGAGAGTAAACAGTAATCCACATAGGATAGCTCAACACAATCCACAAAGGAGAGTAAACAGTAAATCCACACAGGATAGCTCAACACAATCCACAAAGGAGAGTAAACAGGATTCAGCTCACACAGGTATACTTCTTTGGATGACGATAAAGATGATCACTGATCCATCTAAGTCGTCGGACCCACAAAGGATCGATAGGTACTAACCCCTGCAAAGACCCACACAGGATCGTGCCCACACAGGACCTGTAGGCGCTGGCTCACACAGAACTGCTGAGCGCTGACCCACACAGGATCGGACCCACACAGGATCGGGCCCACACAGGACCTGTAGCACTGACCCACAAGGGATCGTTGAGTGCTGTAGTCGTCGCAGTCCACTGAGGATCTCTGCACAGTTATCGTCGCAGTCCACTGAGGATCTCTGCACAGTCGTCGCTGTCGAAGTAGCAGTCACAGCCAGCACTAGGGTTCCCGCACACAGCAAGCTCGTTCGGGAGGGTCCGCTCCACGAGCCGAGAGGCTGATACATCAACTGACACAAAGTCTGATGTTGATGTATCCAAAAGTTCTGTATCGTCAACAGGAACTCAACGTCGTAGACGGCGCGTCAATCGGACGCCCGGTCTGAGAGATATTGGCTTTTTCGTCCTAGGGGCCCAGTTGGTTTTTAAGGAAAAACCAATCCGACGGAAACCACCTCCGTCCAAACCTCAGGCGGAGTGAGCCAAAAGATCCATCTCACTTAGAGGAATTCAACAAAGCTGACGGCACGACAATCGGACGTCCGTAGCTCAAGATATGAGCGTTTCCGCTCCGAGGGCCCGTTTGGTTTTGTGTACGAACCAACCCGGCCGAGCCCAAAGTATTCCGAAACCTTGAGTACGATATACCGAAACGACCGTCTCGATCCAAGGATCGTGTTGCCGCTAACAGCGCGTCGTTCGGAGGCTCGTAGCTCAAGTTACGGGCAAAAGACCGAAAACGGTCCGAAGACGGGGGGTCCGGGCCCGGGTCGACCCGGCCCGACCCCCCCTGGGTCAGCCGAACCGGTCCGACCCAGTCCGACCCGGCTGGACCCGGTCCGGTCCGGTCAGGGCGCGGCCCGGCCGAGCGGCCGAGCAGCTGGACGCCGCGGGGCGCTGCCCCCGCGGTTTAGAGGTGTTGCAGCCCCGCGTGGAGTCGCGCTGGATCAAGCGGACGCGGCTTCTGCCGCGTCCCGTGCGGGCGAGCTGGACCTGCGCAGCCGCGGGTCCGCTGGCCGCCGCCGGCAGCTTCCGCGGGCCATCGGAGTTGCTCTGGTGGTCCGTTTTTCTTCCCGTCTGCGCCGTTGTTCCTCCCGGGTTCCGTTCTTCACTGCGGGATCATCAAATCGCTCTTGCGTCACGTTTTGTCATCGCCCGCCAAAACCGCAGAACCACGAAGAACGACGGAGGGTTGTCGGGCCGTGTTCGTTTGGCCCGCACCCTCCGCATTAGATAAAAACAACGGGAGAATTATTCAACACATGAAACAACAATTTTAATAAATTAAAATTGTTCATAGGAATCCGGTTCTTTAATTTTAAAGAACGTTCACAGGAATATAAAAAGGGGTATTTCCAAAATAAAAATCTCTACCTCGTCAAGTCGTCGCCCGCGGGTTCTTCGCGGAATTGGTCTCCGCGGAAGGAGGCGATCGTCGCGTTGTCGCGGTATTCGGCGCTGCGTCGACGAACTCCGAGATTCAAGAACAAAAAGATTTAATTAATAAAAATTAAATCCTTCTTGAGTTTAAAACCACAAAGGAAAATTAAAAGAAATCTGAAACTCTCACCTCAACGGATGATCGAAGGTTTTTGTTGCGGATTAAGGAACGTCGCCGAAGAACGTCGCGGGAGAGGAAACGTCGGCGTCGCGGCACACAGCGTCGCGTCGTCGATTTCCGCGGGTTCGGCGTTCTTCGTCGGGGCCGGTGTTCTTCGCGTTCTTCGCGTTCTTCGCGTTCTTCGTGAAGAAGGGTGAAGGCACAAGAACTTATGTCAAAAACCTCTCAACGTGTAATCCTCCAAATGTCGTGTTGGTCTTATTTTATTATTACGCCAACAAACGAAAAACAGGTAAGTAACGACCCATCAATTCGCAGAATTAATTCAACGAAAGAAACTGCCCATTTAATTCACAAATAAAACCGCCCAATTAAATGGTGCGTTAAGAATTTAAGAAAACGCGTCAGTTGACTTTCATAATGACGGGTTTTCGCGGGTGCGTTACTTAGCGGAAAAGAAACGATGGGGCTCGTGCGGGCCCCACCTCACAAATATCCTACCAAGAGGGTAGGATATTTCTGGATAGCACCCTATCTGTTTCAACTCAGTTTAAGTGGCTTTCAAGTGGCTTCAAGTGGCTTAAGAGAAATAAAATAAAGTTTGTCGAACAAATTATTTTATTTCTTAACTTTAAGCCCAAAAATTAAAAACCACCACCGAGCAAACGCAACTCCGGAAGAGGCGTTTCTAAGCAAATGTCGGCGCTGCGATTTCATCGGTGCCCTCGGAATTCGATTCCGGGCACCGGTTCAACAGTTAGAAAAACCCGCTCGTCCGTTCACTGAACGTACCCGAGCCAAACTTCGGAAAATGATTCCGGGCACACCGGGCCTCGGAATTAGGTGCCGTCAGAAACTGCGCTCTTGTAAAATTCCAAAGAAAATTAAGAAAAAAAATTCCTTGAAATTTACGGGTCTTTATATATCCCCATCTCCCACACTTGTGATAGAAAATAGGGATACCATAACTCACATCGTGGATGGTACTCTCCTCACAAGAAGCCTCAAAATGCCACTTTCTACCACTAGAAATTGAACCACTAGTTCGAGAGACTACACTGCTTTGCTCTGCACCCCCAACTTCCCTTAGGTTATGATTAGTAATTAGCACCTAATTCACTATCTCAGTAATAGTCATCAACTTGAACACATTGACCTGTGATCTAATGACATGTTTGAGACCTTCCTCGAAGCATCTCTCCCTCGATAGATCATCAGCAAGGTAAATTGGGGCAAAACGCTGAAGCTTTATAAAGAGTCTTGAATAATTCATAACTATCATAGTGCCCTACTCCAGATGAATAAACTCACTAGTCCACTCTACTCTCAAAGTCTCAGGTAAAAATTAGTCATAAAACCTGGATTGGAAATCCCTTCAAACCATATCTCGCAGTGCGTCAATTTGGTTCAAAACATCCCACTAGCACTTTGTTTATCCCTGAATATGTTACGAGCTTCACTATCCTCTAAGGAGGTGTCTCCATATGATTTAAGATCAAAAAATTAGTCTCAATCCATAGCTTAACATCCTATGGACTGTCATCCCCCAAAAACGTGGGTGAATGTTATTGCTGGAACACACGCGTCAGCTCTTCCATAAATGAGGCAAGCTACGGTATTCCCTGAACAGTCTGTATATAGTGTAAAAACCCCTCACAGAACTATTCTTTAGCACCCATATCCAGAATAACTATTGGTGATGTATTTAGAAATAAAATTTAATCTACTGGTAGCCCATGACCCACCACCTCCAGAGCATGGTCGTTGCCACCCTCCTAGCATACAACTAGAGGTTGTCATGATGACATGTCTCTATAATGCCAAACACGCGCCTTAAAAATGATTGATAATGAAAATTTCATAGGTAAGGTCATAGGAAAAGTCAAAGCCCTTCTTATAAATAGATTATACCCCTCTGCCTTCTTCTGAAGTTAGGACTGGGTAAAAAGAAATAATCATAAACATCATTAGAGACATTGTCTACTACCCACTCTAAAGTTGGGTCTATGTCAAGTTCTCTATTTCACAATTTCTATTCTATTTAAATTCACATTTATTCATAATTCTCTTTAAATGGTTAGACCAAATGGTTCACCACTTCTAATCCATAAGGTCCCATACACCTCATGAACTAAAATGTATCGTCCACTCAATCTAAACCATAACACGTTCCAGTCCATGTGACCAATGGTCTATGAATCAACATTCTATAGTTGACTTCTTAGGGTGTTTTTTGTAGCCTAAGCAAGAAAATAGTATTTAGGTTATGGAAGTAACTCTAAGTACCAATTATGTTTCTCAAACCTCTACACAAGAGTTAGTAGAAAACATCCATATCACACATGGCACATATCACCAAGTCGTGTAGTTAAGCAATGCATCCTATATGGAATAACATAGTTTATGGCATATGAATCCTAACAGGTTCCTAAAAGGATACATGATATGCATACCCTGATCTCATTGGGTAATGGTAAAATAGATCCTTAGTCATATCAATGATAACATCACAATTCAAGTGCATCACCCAAAAGTGGAATCAATTCAACTGTAATAAACAAAATCTAGAAAATAAATATTTTCATCCCTGGAAATTTGGATTTTCTTTGTACATGGGTTAGATACTCTCAGGCACAACTTATTACCAAATTCCAAAACATTACTAACATCTTATCTTTTATCGCAAAATAGTAAGGCAAAAATGAAAAATCCTTTAATACCACTTTGTAACTTCTCATCCCAGATGCCACTAAACGTTTCCCTAAGTTAGTGGGTCACATGAACTCAAGTGTGCCTCCCCAAATGCCAGAGGTGACCGACTAATAGTGAGGGCCTAGGGTATGTCCGTGGGATAACTATTCCCTCATGTCAAAGTATAGCACAATGGTATTAAACATATCAATCAATAGAGGAAGCAGTATATAAATCAGACAGAAGATAACATCCAGAAGACTATAATAATAAATAAACCCAAGCAGTCATATACAATATGGTGATCATGTCATGTCTCTGTAAAACAAGAAACAAGTGTACAGGGATCCAGTACAATACATGTATCAAATACCAAAAAAGACCAAAAAGAATTATCCCAGATAGCATCATGAGACTATCTCGATCTTATTCTCCCCTACTCTTAAGAAACAAGAAAATCAAGCATCGTATAGTGGGTGCTTGACCTGGTCCTTACCTACATTCAAGAAGTCTGTCCAGGTACCCAACGGTGGCCCGAACAGGGTGTGAGATAACACTCAGTTGGCCACCACCAATAATATCTATAAAAAATCCAGTCTGTGTATAACAAGCTAATGTAGTGTGCATTATATATCATGGGTATAAAAGTACTGAAAGAAAATTACACAAGGAATATATGATAAAAGAAAGTGATATTTTCCATCCAAATAAGGCTCCCTAAAAACAATATTCAAGTTCTCAATAAACAAGGGAATATATAAATAGAAATAACACGTGCGATGCAATCCATTCTAACCATAGTAATCTGATACCCATACCTGGGCTATCTGTAAAACATTCCAAAATAACCACCATGGCCATGCCATATAATCCAGTGTATAATACCGTCACACCCACGCTATATAATCAACAGTATATCACATCTACAATGGTTGTGTCGTGTAGCCAAAAGTGTCAGACCATGAAGGGTCAGATCTAAGGTATAGAAGACCAAGACACCCTCATTGAGTCCCAGGAGCATCTCGATAGAAACTAAATAACGACTAGGTTAGAGTCCAAGGATCATGACAATAGATCATGTCCAAGGCATCCACTACCGTAAACAAGATCCATGGGAAAAACTTTCATGGCATCTAATAGAATCAGGATCCAAGGTTTACCAACCGAGGCATCCACTACCAAAATCAAATCATCAACTCATTCATTCACCATCTCACAATTATACGCATGTTATGAGTTCATCAACCCATATAAACCATTTAATCAAATAAACAACATGTCATCACATGGAAAGGAGGAATCATCTCTCTCCTATCGTCTCAATTCAATTTATTCAATTATAAAGGCTCCCTCTAGCAAGGCAAGCACTAACACACCCAATGGGTGGTAAAAGGTGGGGTAAGAACAAAGGCATTCCCCACGGGTGTCCTAGGTAGGGGCTAACAACCTCCAAAAATCTCAAAGGTACTCAATGTGAAACTTAATAGGTCCCAATTCATTTAACCAAGGTATTCAATTTCTTTTTAGGGGCGATGTCGGAAAGTTCGACATGTGGCATAGTGACAACTGGCTCTATAAAACACCAAGATTGTGGGAAAAAGTATAGACCACCTACCATAGGTCTGTATTAGAGCACTCATCCAGTATCATGCACTAATTCAGCCTAGATCGGGAGAAAAATGAAGAACGAATGAAAATCCTGAAAATATGGCATATTAGTTTGCACCTAAATAACTTTGTCGATACAAATAAAAATGAAGAACGAAACAAGAGGAATAAAGTACTCATCAGTGTGGATCCAACGTGACAAATGATGCTCGAATCTAAGTCTGGATAAAAGATCGGGAGCAAAACCTATGGAAGAGGGCTTTGGGAACTCAAACAAAAGAAACGACCTCCCTCTATCCGCTAAAAACAAGAAACAAGAAAAGGGTTTACACCTTTAAAATCATTAATGGAAAATGGTCGTTTCACCCAAAAACAATGGGTTATATGGTTTGGTCGCACTGTTGATCAAATCGTGAGCCCTTCACTACCTCAAGGGGGACCTTGCACGGTTCATTCGCACAGTTTGACTAACCATGCACAAATCATGTTGCACGCCTTTTCTAAAAACTACAAATGGCCCGCACGAGTGTGCACCCCTAGCCACACCATTTTCTCCAATTGTGTGCCTCTTGATAGAGGTATGGACCACCTCGTATGGTTTCACCAAACCACGTGGCTTGGGTCACACCGTTTCTATTAACCGTGTGGCCCAACTGCCTTTTCCAAAAACTGAGCCTTCGGGCTCCGAAAAATATTTGGATGCTCCCAAAACTCTCGTGATCTAATTATTTACCCACATTAGGTCAAAACCAAGGAGTTAGACCGAAAATAAAAAGATTTTTACCTCATAGGAAAACCTGAGATCTTACAAGTAATGTTTGCATTTTTCAACAATCATTGTGGAAAAAAGTTAAGTATTATTTTATCTTTCCATAATGATAATTATTTCATAAATACCATATTATTTTTTAAATATTCTTATATATACCATCAATGTGATGTGGTGATGAAAAATGAATCACATCGTTTAGTGGATGTGGTAGTCCACACGTACGCACGAACGACGTTATCATTCTTCAATGAGTGGCAAGGTAAGAAATTAAATAATATATTATCTTTTAAGAATGATAAATATTTCATGAATATCATATATAAATATTAATTCCATCATTATAACTATCTATGAGAGATAGTGTTGGGAAACAAATTATATTGGTTTGTAAGGCGGTAGTCCGTCGTACAAGCGAACCATAGATTCCTTTTCCATTTAATGGGGGTTGGAGATGGATATAGGTTATGTCATTAACATAATAACATATAAGTATATGGGAGATGTTGATGTTATTATCTAAGCATGGTTGTAGAATATTTTAAGAAGGTGGAAAAAAAATAAAACGAAAACGCTTGGTTAAGAAATATACCTCTTCTTCGGACAACCTTCTTTGCTTTACACCTTAAGCCCTCTAAGGTTGGTATTCTGCCCAAACTAAGACCTCTAGAACATGAGGAGGGATTTTAGGAAGGTATTTGGGTAGGTATTGGCCAAACCAAATGGTTCTTGATATGTGGAGAAATGACAAGAAGATGTCCCCTTTTATAAGTGAGGGGAGAGACACTCTTGGAATTTCTTAACATATTAAATTAATATAAATTAATTTTAATGTCCAAGTAGCTCAAAATTGATAAGATTTGAAACTAATACAAGGATGAGTTGAAATCCTCTCATCCAATTAAATTTAGACAAACATCGACTATGTTTTTACCCTTATCTTTTGGTATTAAACCCCTTTAACCCTTTTCACACTTACTATGACAACATGGTTTTTACTCTTTGTGGGTTATGATGGTTACTATTAATGGAGAAAGACCTATAAATGGATCATGGTTGATATTTTGAACCATATCCTAATCACTCTACCAAAGATAATATTTTTAGAAATTTTATATTATTTAATAAAAAATTATTTTCATAGAATATCAATAATGTCAATTTTAGAACTATTCATTTACTTTGACTTTTATAACATTAAGACAACAACTGAAATCCAAATCAAATATTCAAATACATCCTCAACATGTTATGTTTATCGAGAAAATTTGTGGGTCACGTTAATTCTTTCAAATTACAGTACTTTTAATATTTTTAATATGATTTATTTTATTATTCCATTAACTAAATAATTGTTGCATAAGTGTTGTATAAGCATTTAAGGTAATTATTTCTTCACTGAAAATTAAAAATAAATTATCATAATGAAGATAAATCATTAAAATTTCAAAATACTATTTATAACCGAACATATCCTCAGGGTATCATCATGATAAAAATATTATAGTTATTAAAAATAAGAGAGACATTTTTTATTTTTCTTTACATAAAATATTATAAAGGTTATAATCACATCCAAATGGCAAAGACCATATATTCGACATTTGGATGATTATGGACGAGATATACTCATCCAATAAAATTTAGGTGAGTGTTATGGTCATTTGTTAGTCCTTATCATTTTATTTTAAACTTTAATTATCTAATCAACCCTTTACCGTGGGAACAAAAAATGCTAAGGATACTACTCATATTGACAAAAAATAATATAGACTTATATACAAAATTTAGACCTCCTAACTCCAAATATAGAATCTATTTTTCAAAATTCAAAACACAGAAGTTGAAAATTTTAATTTAAAATCAAATTGGCAAAACGCGATGAAAAACGCTTTTTCATAAGAAGAAAATGTCCTTTTTAAATATAAAATGTTTTTTTTAATAAATTCAAGTATAAAATTCATTTTAAAAATCACAATTGGATTATTTTAAATCAAAAGGAACTAATGAAATTTTAAAACTAATCCAAAATAAAATTTTACTTTGTAAGCACTTTAAAAGAAAATACAGTTTTCAATAAAAATCAGTATTTTCGCTATTCATTTAAAAATCAAACTTTTCAGAAAAAATTCAAAATTTCACTATAGACTAATTTCGATATGCTGATTTCAAAAATGATATTTATTTTATCAAATGCAATTTCTAAAAGTTTTAGAAATTAATTATATTATTTGCTTACAAAAAGCAATAAAAAATATTTTTTGTAGAAAACATATCTTTGAAGAATAAAATGGTTTTATTAAAAATTGAGTGTTTATTTCCTAAGCATTAATCAATACATTTGTATTGATTTGAACCTGTATATATATTTCAAGAAGTAGTTTATTCTATTCATACTCGCCAATTTAACGACCATGTTATAACGGTGATATTTAAATAATAATATTTCGGGGTTCGTTTAAGCTCGATGTTACGTATCTTGTACACTATCGGACATAGTCTTTTTTTAAAAAAATCTCAGGATATTACAATGATAAATATAAATGGTGAAATTGACATTGACTCCATTCCCATTGGTGAAAATATCAATGATCGTTGTATAATCCATTTATACGACTTCCTTAAAATCATGCTAAGTTTACTACAATTCATGAGTTAAGCCAATAATTTAATTGTTTGAGATCAGTTAGTTATCATATTAGAAACAACTATGGATAGACTGCGAATAATGACATTTCCACTACTTACACGTGAATATTACGACTTATATAAGACGGATATGTCAAAGGTGATAAGATAAAACATATACCACTAAAATTCATTTTAGACTCGAGTTTCACTAGAACGGTGGGATCGATATTTAACAAATTAGATCATGTGATGATCTTGTAAATCTATTAACAAAAACATCACCAACCACATTTTTTGAAATTGATTTGTAAAATTGATATGCAAAAACTTTAATGTCTATCATGATTGAATCAAAGAGAGTTGAATATATTATACTTATTTTTCCTTTATTGGGGTTTTCCCACCTAGTTTATTATGATAATGTAACCAACTTAAAATTTGACATGTAATTAAATTATTTTGGGGTCACTTGTTTTTCCATGTATAGTTTTTTTTAGAGTACATGTTAAATAATATTTCATAAAACTCATGACACGGAAAATGGCATGAAATGATATGATAATTATAAACATCACAATTTACATTAGTGTCGATTCCTATGGACACCATTCTCATTGGTGGAAATATCATGACCCATTTACTTATTGAAAATGGGAATTGTCGTCGCCGTCTGATTCCCAATTTGTTTTTATTTTATATTTCGTCTCCAAAATTTTATTTTACATTTTGTAAATTTCATTTCCAATTTATTTTTATTTTATATCTCATGGTCATAATTACTTTCCCCCCTCTCCCGATCGCTTCTTTCTCTCTCTCCCTCTGACGGAACCCTCGCTGTTCTTTCTCAATCTCCTGAGTCCCACCACATCGCTCCCCGGAACGACGAGCCAACCCTAGACGGCGGCGCCGATAAGGTAAACTAACTGTATCGCCAATGGCGGGGCAATCTTGGAGTTGAGAAACTGGGTCATAGATTTGAGTTGCGGCCTCTATTTGGTGCTCTGATGGGCGCCGCGGGTTCGAAACTGGAAAAAGCCCTCGGAGACCAGTTCCCTGAAGGCGAGCGTTACTTCGGGCTTGAGAATTTCGGAAACACTTGCTACTGTAACAGCGTCTTGCAGGTTTCTCTTTTATTCAGTATCGTTATCCATCTCCTCTTTAATTGGATTCTGCCTATGCGTATGCTGCTTTACTTGTAGGTTCATTCATTTAAGTTTCCCTCGATAGCTACTCGTTGAATTTCTCAGGTCGTATTCCTTGGTTTATCGGGTTTGGTAGTTTTATGGGTCGGGTGCATGACGATTAGATGGGCCATGTTCTGAAGTTTTTTCGTTGCCTCATTCAGTTAGGACTCGCCAGCCATTAGTTTAACTTATACGTTCTTCTCTGATGATGCTTTTAATTTACGAGTCCTACATTGTATCACGGTCTTGACATTTACAGGGTAAATAGCTACACATCAATCCTCTTGTTTTAGATAAATGAAAGATCTTATTTTAGGAAGAAAACAGAGTTATCTACTCAATAGCTGAAGTTGAGTATTTTTAAATTGCCTTGCCTTTTCTTATGATTTCCAAAACTCACCAAAGAAATCCTGGAAGTGCAGTAACTGAATGTGGGGAAAACAAAAACCTACTGTATAAGAACTTACATAATCTCCAGGGCACCATATCTTATTGAATGTTTTAAAACTTCATGCTTTCAGGCATGCTTAATTCTATGAATGCTTGGATCCGGACATCATAATTCATACTTGGGTTAAAATTGCCATTCAAAGGATTTGTTAGTGCTTAGAACCTAGATTACAACCAAGCACCCTAGTGGCTGGGATTTTGGCCAGGGCACTAGGCTACAGGGGCTTTGGTCCGGATGCTATGCATATTTATTGACTTATGCCATTCTCTGTACTAGAATTCCTTACCAGGACTTTTCCTCTTCTTTAAAAAATATACGCAGGCTCTTTATTTTTGCGTCCCATTCCGTGAACAATTGCTGGAATACTGTGCAAATAACAAAAATCCCGGAGATGCAGAAGAAAATCTTTTGACATGCTTGGCAGATTTGTTTTCTCAGGTAATATATTTATTGGAAATTATTGCGCGTTTGCTTCAGGTTCTCTACCTGGAATGTTACATAGCTATTTTGGTTGATAATGACTCTTCAGTTCGGATTGCTGACGCTGTTAATCATGGAAATCATGTATCTAGGCTGCAATGGACACACTTGTGGTGCATGGGATTGCAAATAGGGCTTCTACCTTCGATCTTCCTTTTTTTCACATCATATTGAACTAGGACAATGTATCAATTTGACTTTCAATCATTATTTGAAATGCTAAAAGTTTCCATGATGCAGGGCATATCTATAATTACTGGATTTAATTCTTCTTCATGACATTTCGTGGATTTATCTGAAAAGGTTGCTGCATGTCGTTTACAAGAATACAATAATGTACAATAATGTTTTTATGGACTCCTCTGCTTCATACTGTTTCTCCTTGATTGTTCTGGTCATGGATCTCTTAAAATTGATGGTTTTTGCAGTTCCTTTATTGCTAACCTATACTACTCGCTAATCGACACCATTCATCCCCTTCTCTTGTTGAACCCGTCTTTTCCTTGAGTGAGTCCACATCACATATCAAACACAAGTGCTGAAAGTAAAGCATGCAAGAACACCAGGATTTTACCTGGTTCACCCATAAAAGGCTACTCCAAGGAGCACATATCAACGATGTGTTGATATGCCTGATTAACCGCTACTTCACTAGTACGAGGTTACAACATTAGGAAGAGCTCACCACTCCAGCCTGGTCCACGACCTCTTCTTGTCTTCCACTGCTTTCAACTGGGATAGATATCAGTTTATAGACTTTTAGGTCTCTTCTTAGTTTATTGACTTGAATGTCACTTCAAGATTAGTATAAGGAACCGATATTTCTTGCATCTTCTTATTCCAAATAGATGCTCTGATGTATTCCAAGTGCTGTTTCCAAATTCTCTTCCAGATATATACAACTCCTTGTGAGAAGAGTTGGGTCTTTAATCTTCAAATCATCCTTACACAACAGCAATCAACATTCTCCAGATTGAGTAATTCCAGCATAGGAATTATCTTCAAGTATATTCAGTCATTCTCACTTCAGTAGTCCAAATGTATCCATGATAATCCGCTAATCTGATCTTCCCAGATTTGTACAGCAACTTCATCTTCCAAGACCGACCTTCAATACAATTCCCTCCAGCAGCAACTCTATCTTCTTAAATCAGATATTCAATATAAGCCCATGTTGATGTCTCCCTTCCTCTCTAGGAATACACAGTTCCTCCTCTCTATCTTCTCTGTTCTCTATTCTTACTCTATCTATCTTCCTCTTCTTTCAAATCTGTGCATCAGATTATCATATATCCTGAAATGTGTTTGAATTTCAAATTTGAAATTCAAACTACAACTTCCAACTTCTCCTGCTTCAATCTCACCCCTTGGATCATCTTCATATCGATCCTCACCAATGAGATTCGAAATGGTAGTTATTGAATGTCCAAATAACCACCAAACCATCAAATGAATGCCACATGAATAATTTTCTTCGAATACTGCAGGAAACTCAAATCACTGCCTAGCATACCTCTCTGCCGTGTAATGAATCATTTTGAACTTAACTGATTTCAACTGCCATATAGATTGCGGTGTAGAATAATACTACACGACAGAGCCTCCTGTAACTTTAATCTTCAAACATCCTTCGATTTTTCCAAAAACAATCTCTCCACGGCGCAATAAATACCGCGGTGTGGTCCTACTCTTACTCTTCACAGGTTTTGGCGCAACCATCGTCTGCGGCGTGGACATCACCAATTCTCCAGCATGACTAAAATTCTCCTAAACTTACTTTGCAACACAACACCTATCTTGCAGCGTGACATCCTATATGCTTTTGAATGGCAACTTCTCTTGTGATGTGGAATGTTCTCCACGATGCAATGTCCCGTCGAATCATCCAAACTCAAATCTTCCGATTTTCCAAATACACACCCTCCACAGCGCCAACCTCTTCTGCAGCATGGAAGTCTCCAGCTCCATCCTATCGAGGACGCGGTGTCTCCTCTACGGTGGTGTAGGCATCACCAAAACTCTACTGATTGTCTCTGCGGTGTGATCTCCGCTGCTATGGCGTGGAACGCAATCTTCCATACGCGCATTCAAACCTCTGTACTCTGTGGTGTGGTCTCTTGTCTTGCGTCATGGCCTGCATCAGCCGCTGTCCCACATCGATCTTTCCTTCGTCATGCCGCTGCTTAATAAATCAAGACACTCCATTTCCCATCGTTGCCTCGCCTTGGTACCACCCCGCACTACGACCCCCTCGCTGGTGCTGCCCCGCACCGACACTTTGCTCCACGGTGCTTCCTTGCGGCGTGGTTCTCTTCTTGCCTAGCGCTGACCTGTGTTGGACGTGTGCTCCTCCTTCGCCACCTAGGCTGGCCTTGGTTGAGGATGGCTGTTGCCTCACAGCGGTAGAGCCTACCTCTTACAGCTGGCTTGGGCTGGCCCCAATTTTTTAATCACCCCAATAACCACTACGACATGACCACCTAAGCCTGTGGCGTGGTTTCTTGAATCTTTGAAATTGGCAAAGTATATGAGCCTTAAAATAACGTTATGAAATAACCGAATGAACCTTATGAACTTCAAGACTTTTCCATTTTTCTGACTTCAACTTTGGTCATGGTTTGGTGTACTCCCTTGCGCCGTCGTTTTGATCCTGCTGCTTCCTGAACTCCTCCTTCAGCCTGATTATCTTCAACATATCTTGAACTCCAACTTTTTCCACCCAAAAAACTGGCGAACACTGGGAAACTTTGCCATTTTTCACACCAGGACTTCCATCTTCTTCAAACCAATGCACACCATTTCCACGATCTTGTTAGAGATATCAAGGCGTCTTTTTGCATATCGCCTCTAGTACATTGGTTTTCTTCCATGTGCACCAACTCTCCAAATCTACTACGAGCATTCAACATCAACAAGACATCAATGTCTTCAGCCATACATCCTCTTCGGCTATTGTCAAGCCACACAACTTCTTCGGCTCTTATCCACCATCTTCACTCACACCAGTTATTATTGTCAACAAATCCAACACACACATCCTTTTGGTTGCAACATTGTGAAATTTCAAAATGTGCCATCTTTTATCCAATTGTTATTGCATGCCTTTTGGTTGCACTGTGTGTGTTTGCATGTCATATGCATGTCAGGTTTTCTTTTACTTAGATTTTCTGGTTTTGGTGAATTGTGTTCTGAGAATATCATGGAGCAATCAGAGCATCACTTTTTAATTCATGCTTCTAATCTTTTGATTGAAATGAACTTTGTTTGTACCCCTTTTCATGTTTTTCCGATGTTTAGATTCAAGATATGCATTTGCACTTATATGTGCTGGATATTAGTCTGGCACAGATCATTTTATGCCTTCAGACACACACATATTCAGCTTTGCCTTTGCAGCTTTTATGATAAAATTTCTTAATACTGCAAGGATGTTTGAATATTCTTAGAATTCAAGGTTACTGGTGATATGGTGTTCCTGTTCTGTTTGCATTACACTTGGAGCTTTCATTCCATTATTTTCAGTGAGATTTACCTTTGCTTGTGCTGTAAGTGTTTATGTGCCTATTTTGTGTATTTTATGGTCATAATTTCCTAGGCTAAAGAAACAGAAAAGGAACCATCTTTAGTAGTTTGCACAGTCGTAGTTTGTTGATTGGTTATCCTTCATGCCTGTTTTGTAGTTTGAATTCTAAGTTTTATCAGTTGCTCTTGGAGTCCTTGGATCCACAGCAATTTGAGTATGGAAAGAAAGTTGTTTTAAATATGTTTTTTTGGAGTGCTTGTCTGATTCTCATTCTTAATATGTATTATTTTATTGTTTTTGAATAATTAACATTGATACATGAGTTTATATTCGGCTTGTAACCTTTTTGATGTTCCTGGTTGGCAATGCTTGCCGTCTCTTTGATGTAGATAAACTCTCAGAAGAAGAAAACTGGTGTGATTGCTCCGAAGCGATTTGTACAGCGATTGAAGAAACAAAATGAACTTTTTCGCAGTTATATGCACCAGGTACCTGCTCGGTGCTTGGAACACACATCGCTTTAGAAGCCACTCTTAATTTATCTCAAGTATTCTACATGATATCTAATAAAAAACTACATTTGTTTCGCTTTGTTACTGTTGATGTTTCCTGATAACTATGTCTAATTTTGATTTATCAACCTTTGTTGTGGTCTATGCCTCTTGCTTGAACTCAACAGTTGTAGACGTTCTCAACTTGTTAACAAATTCATGTCTTTAATTGGAATTATAAATTATTGTAATTAGTTGTTGTAGAAGGATAAAATAAGAGGAACCGAACCCCTAAGGCGTGCTCTCTAAAGGAGCCCTTGGGGTTAATTTATAATGAATATTAAAGACCACACCGGACCTCAAGTCCGATGTGGGATGCAGACTCCAACACTCCCCCTCAAGCTAGGTGTACCTAGTTTGGACACATAATGAAAAGAAAGCAACTAAAACAGACGCTAACACTCCCCCTCAAGCTGGACATGCCCAACTTGATGACAAAGACAAGACAAAAACAGAAGAAACGGAAATAATAAAATCGTTGTTGATGTTCTCCCCCTCAAGATGGTAATGTGATGCCGCTGATAAAAAAAGGATGGGTCATCGTCGGAAAAGTGCGGGGCCGGACAACAGAGCGCCGGGAAATCCACACTGGCGGGTCGGTCGTCAGAGCGTCGGGAAAATCCGCACTATGGGCCGGTCGTTAGAGCGCCGGGAAATCCGTAATGTCGGGCCGATCGTCAAAGCGCTGAGAAATCCGCTCGGGAGGGCCGGTTGTCAAATTGCCGAGAAATCCGCAATGGCGGTGCCGGTCGTCGAAGCGTCGGGAAAGCCGCAGGAGGAGGCCGGACAGGAAGCTGGGGATTCCGCAGGAGGCACCGGGCAGGAAGGCGGGGATGCTGCAGGAAGCAGAAGGAGGCCGACATTGAGGGAGCAGCCTGGACCGGTTCGCCTGGACCGGTTCGCCTGGACCGGTTCGCCGGGAGGGAGCCGGTTCTGGAAGGGGAGTAACCGGACGGGCGGGCACCGACGCAAGGGATCCGCCGGGAAGGGAGCAGCCGAACGGAGCGGGGCCGGCAGCATGGGATCCGCTGGGAAGGGAGCAGCCGGACGGAGAGGGGCAGGCAGCATGGGATCCGCCGGGAAGGGAGCAGCCAGACGGAGAGGGGCCGACAACATGGGAGAAGCGTCGTGAGTCTCTCGGGGAGAGGCACGGCTGGAGGGCCGCGACCGTGAGGCGTCGTCGCCGGGAGCACAACTGGAGCAGGGAGCCGCTGGGAGGTTGGTCGTTTGGGAGCCGCTAAGGGAGACAAGAGGCGGGGCGTCGTGCGCTGGGAGGGCGGGGCTGTCGCGCTAAGAGGAATCCCGCTCGGAATTGGGGGAGCCTGCAGGGGGAAATCCGCCGGACAAAGGCCGGCTGCTGGAGGATCCGCGGTGGGGGAAGCGGGAGCCGTGCGCATGGAGGACGGGAGCCGCGCCGGGAGATCCGCACGGGATATTGGGGTCGGCGCGCGCAGCAGGGAGGAGACGCCGGGGGAGGAAGCCCGCCGGACGGGAAGGGCTCGCTCGCAGGAGGAGCGCGCGCCGGAAGGGAAGGCGCAGCGGGGAGGAGCACCGCCGGACAGAGGGAAGCCGCCGCGACTGAGGTCCTGCGCGACCGGGAGGAGCAGCGGAGGGGGGGGCTATTTGGATTGGAGCCGCCGCCCCCCCCCCCCCCCCCCCTCCCCCCCCGGACGGGGAAAACCCTAAAGCAAGGGAGAAAAAAAAATTAGGGAGGGAGGGTCGGGATTAAGATCCCTCTGATACCATGTAGAAGGATAAAATAAGAGGAACCGAACCCCCAAGGTGTGCTCTCTAAAGGAGCCCTTGGGGTTAATTTATAATGAATATTAAAGACCACACCGGACCTCAAGTCCGATGTGGGATGCAGACTCCAACAGTTGTAAATAAAAAGTAACACTCACAATGCAAAACATTTATAACTAACCTGTAAGACCACTACAACTGCATGTGCTAAATTTACAATGGACCTTTTACCCATTTACAATGTGAAATACATTTCTATCTATTGACAGATCTAGGACTTTAATTGGAATTAATTTCAGGATCCACATCACCTATTTAAAGACACAACACTTACCACTTATTTAAAGACACAACACTTACCACTTATGATAATCAGTTGGAAAAAAAAGCATTGCTTGCCCTGTTTCTGAAAAAACACTTACACTTGTATTTCAGAAGAAAATTACTTAAATAAGCGATAAAAAAACACCTTTTTAAATGATAAGTGCTATAATCAGTTTTCAATAAGTGCTGTCAAATGGTTCCGATGTCCTACAGTATTTTTAAAATCTAAGGTCCTAAATTGCCCTTGACAGTCATTTCCACATGACCCAATGACCAAAACATATACCACTAGCCCCTTGGCAACAGTTACTTCCATTCGGAATAATTCTTCTCATTACTATGATTGATTCGAAGCTTATCCATGGTGTAAAATTTGGTAGAATGAAACTAGATTCTACAGAGTAAAATATGTTACTATTGGATGGTGTAATTATCTTGTCATTCTCACCATAATTCAAAATGAATAAACCATTTCATCAGCAATGCAATGCAATGAATCCTTTTTTTTTTCATCTTCATTCCTTTTAGTAATGTTTCATAAATCCTTGTTGTGTAACACCTGACACTTGCATTGAATTCCGTCATATTTACGTTTTTATTAATTATGTCCACTGAGTTTTTTTTTTAATTTTTTAAATCCATCATATTTACTTTTCCCAGGATGCCCATGAATTTTTGAATTTCTTACTCAATGAACTCGTCGACATTCTTGAGAAGGAGGCGGAGGCTGCTGCTAAAGGCGATCCAGAAACTATGCCGCCAACGGAGAAGATTGCTAACGGACCAAAGATTGTTCAGGTTAACGGCCCTCGGAAAGAGCCTTTAGCGACATGGGTGCACAAAAACTTTCAGGTAATCTTAAGAAAATGAATTATAATTTTAAGAAATCCTTTGTTTCTTATGTTTTCTTTTGTGGGTATTTGAATCAGGGAATTCTCACAAATGAAACAAAGTGTTTGCGGTGTGAGACAGTAACGGCCAGGGATGAAACCTTTTTTGACCTGAGCCTTGATATTGAACAGAACAGCTCGATCACCAGCTGTCTGAAGAATTTCAGCTCCACAGAGACTTTAAATGCCGAGGACAAGTTCTTCTGTGACAAGTGCTGCAGGTAAGTCTTTTTTGTTATTTTTGAGTTCAATTTCTTTAGATATTTATTCATTTTTGGACAGTTATTGCATTGCCTATCATACTGGTTGTTGATTAAAATAATATAAATAATCTAAATACTAGAAATGTAAAAGGAAACCTATGCACATAACAGGGTTAATACTTAAATCAGCAATATATCATATCTCATGATTTCCTATGTTTCAACCTAGGTTGTTTATGGTGCATTTCCTTTTATTGATGCAGCTTACAGGAAGCCCAGAAGAGGATGAAGATAAAGAAGCCACCCCATGTATTGGTAATCCATCTGAAGCGGTTCAAGTACATAGAGCAGCTGGGGCGGTACAAGAAGCTGTCATACCGGGTGGTGTTCCCGCTGGAGCTGAAGCTGTGCAACACGGTGGAGGACGCGGACTCAGAGTACTCTTTGTTTGCGGTGGTGGTGCATGTGGGGAGCGGGCCGAACCACGGGCACTATGTGAGCCTGGTGAAGAGCCACAACCACTGGCTGTTCTTCGATGACGAGAACGTGGAAATGATTGACGAGTCAGCGGTGCAGACGTTCTTCGGGTCGGCCCAGGAGTACTCGAGCAACACTGATCATGGCTACATCTTATTTTATGAGAGCCACTCCGCAAACGACAACAGCAACAAGAGCTGATAAGAGGAAGGGATGGCCCCTCCTTGAGGTCTGCCACCCTTTAATTGTTTACCCCCTTGGGATTTGAAGAGAGGTATAGATGTATACTTTTGGGGTGGGGGTGAAGGGATGCCTGCGCTGTACAGGAATAAAAAGGGGTGAATGGTTGTAAATGGGTTATCCCAAAGGAACGTTTTTTGTATTCATTAATGTTCAACATTTTAGTTTTAACTAATACTTTTCCCGATTGCTCCTCGTTGCCCAGTCTGGGTTCTTCGATATCCTCTCCTCTCGTGCAATGCTCCATAAGATCACTTGTTTTTCACATAAATCATATTAAAAATCGGAAGACCTTATTAAAACGACAATATTAAAATTTAGAAGTGACCAATGTAATTATAAATTTATTAAAACATCCTTGGAACTTAATTAATCTGTCGTTCTTGAAAAAAAAATTGAGTACCATCATAATTGTGGCACACAATGCTACAACAAAGATGTAAATAAATTGCTGACCCAGAGACAAAGAATCTGTTATTCTTATTCGTTCTTGGTCTATTAATCTTATTCATTCTTGGTCTTTCATTTTTCATCTCACCATCTCTACAAGTGTATCCTCTATGAGAAATCAAACGAGTATACTTTTTTGGATTAGATCTCCTGATGTGATCGATGCTCATATTTTGTGCATAATGTTCATGATGAATTTTAACGAAAACAATCTTTATACCGTGTTTAGGTTCAATGGAAGCTATTAGGCATCTTGGGAGTGAGGTGAATCAAAATGTCGCCCCTTTAAACTTTTTTATTAAATTCAATCATTGCAATTTCAATCACACCCATGTGTTAGTAGGGTAATTGTTATCTCTTATTTATGCTTTGATTGCTCTGTTCATTCAGGCTTATGCATGCACATCCCAACATAAACAAACTTACAAGCAAATAAAGCATACATAGTTTTACTTACCTCACCACAATGTGGGGCTAATCCAAGAGGTCTGGGAAGCTCACTACAACACAACACCTCTAATACTAGATCCCAGTACAAGTTTAGAGATGTTAGTCCTCTTCCAGGCTCATTGCCTTAAAAGGTTCTAGTTTGACTCAATGCGTAACAACTTAATTTTTGTCTTGTAAAATTTTGAAATATTTTAAGAAATATTTTTAAAGCTAGACATTGAGTTAGTGCATGATTTCAAGGACCAAAGAGGTCCGGTATGGATATAATATAGACATTAAATATATTACATCACACACAAATTTTTTTCTGAAATAATGGAATACCTCCCAAACAAAGTCTCAAATTGAAAATCTAAGACCACCATTAAATCTGGAATGCGAGTTTTACCCCAAACGCAACATAATCTTTATATGCATCGAGTGTTTAGCTGGAGCACCATCGTGGCCGGGATTATAATTAAATAAATCAACACATTTATTTAATAGTTATAATTAAGCCAAAACCTAAACCCCCCTCTATTTAAACACGCCTATGGAAAATCCCTAAGGTTAGCCGCATAACCCTAGGGATTGAGAGAGGGCCGTTGGAGGAGGATTCTCGAACGATCAACGATGGATCGTGGATCGGTAATCAGTGAGCCAATCAGAACTTGTGGATCTCACCAACGACTGCAACATTGAGCAAGTTCTTCATCACTGATCAGTCCAAACTCGAGGTAGGATGTTGTTTTTTGGATTTTATCCTCATTTGTTTACCCATGTTAAATGCGAGTCAATCATTCTAACAAGATTGATTCGTGGATCGATGATTGATTTGCGGGTATTGCTTTATCTTCCTAGAATTTGGAATTGATGATTTTCGATGATGCCATGTTTAAATTCCTATTCATTCTTCAATTATACATCAACGAATTGAGGCCAATCTGAACAATGGTCGAGGTTCGTTCCTCAAGTTTATGTTTTGTGGTTTTCTCTCCCCATTCTTTGTGCGCTTATCGTCGATATTCCTTTGATCAACGATGCGACAAATGCCTAGTGAACGATCGTTGCACAACAATTCTTTAGAACAACAGATTGTTATTGTGGGTTTAGGATTGAGATCAACAACATGATCACGGTGCACGATGACACTAGGTGATCAGGTTCAGATTTGGAGATACACGATTCATGGTTTTCAGCGTTCGGATGATGCGATGCGACGTAAGCGATTCCCGATCAGACTTGATGACCAGAATCTGCTCACTAGCTACAACCATGCTCGATCGATCATAGATCCACGTTTATCGGATGGTCTAGTAGCGAAATCGACAGTGGTAGCGACATGAGTGAGATGCGTAAAACAATATGGATTTTTTCTGTGAAAATCTCGACTGCACGATGCATACTTCGGAATAACTAATGCCTCCCCTCCCGTGACACTAGGGTTTACTCGCTAAGAAAAGTATCACACGCCATGTGACACGTGTCACACGTCGTGTGATCCAAGGCTTACGGACCAGTGTGTACTCTTGGAGTACACAAGCACATACACAACCGGGTACACATGCACAATCAAAGTACATGGGCATGGCCCGATACTCGGACACAATCATAGTACTCAGACATGCCCAGGTACACGGGCATGAAAAAATAGTACACGGGCATGGGCAGAAGCACACAGGCACATGCTGGAGCTCATGGGCAGACCCAGGGCGTACAAGACACGTTGTGTACTCCCAATACATGTTGTGTACTCCCAATACACACCATGTACTCCCAATACACACCATGTATGTTTTCCAGGGCAACATGGGACCCTTGTTCTCTTTAGTATAGACATGTATCAGTTGGGTCTGTTCCCTTGGTCCATCCCCATGAGGGTATAGTGTGGCATTACATCCTCAGTGTGGTCCGGGGTGAGATCCAATATCATTTCTTCATCTTCCTTAGGTGGGGTTTGAGGGATCATCATGACCAACTCACGTGGGCATACGATCCCCTACTTAGTGGGTTATTCCAGGTAGGGTCCAGTATACCCCAAAGGCCTTGGGTGAGATCCCCTATCCATGTATCAAGATCTTCAAAGTTCCATCGAGTACCTCTTTGGCAATGCCCGATGATCATGAACTCTCAGATGAGTGTCATCAGTGATAGCATGACTCATGGAGTGGGTTCTCCAGGATGAGCATTACCTTGAAGCCTCGAGCAGAATCTTGTGGCTGACAGTATGGTTGAGACCTCTTTGAGACTTATTGTTTATTATGGGTATATCTGGGTGTTCTTATCATTATGTATTATATTACGATTGACATATATTCAAGATGATGAGTTTAATACTCTCTTGATACTTTATGTTTTGGTGATTTCGGGGTATCCTATTGGGTATTGTTATACTCATCCCTACATGGGCTCTGCCCACACATGTCGCATCTTATGAAGAAAACATACCATTTGACAATGTCCTAGGAGGACTAGGAGCAGGTAGAACATAGTTGAGCTAGATAGATCATGGTTCGTACCGAGTGTTGCATTTGATAGTATCCCCCTCCTTCTAGCAGGCTGGACTCTTACAGTTTTTGGGTGGGTTTTTATTTGGCCCTTTATGATTTCCAGTACTTTTATTGTACTCTGGCATGGGAAAGATTTTATGCATTCATGACGGTATCAATTGTGTTTTACCTTTCAACATTGTATGGGTATTTGGAGATGTGTGTGTGCATACAAGTACCTTAGGCTAAGGTCTCCCATGTGTGTGTTATACCCACTTGGCGCTTGTCACCGGTTCCTGACATATTGGAGGCAGGCTTGGGGTACCACACTCATATTATTGCCATCCAGGAGGGCCTCAGTGGGTTGATTCATGACAAAGTGGAATGTATCAGAGCAACATTCATATTACGAATGAAGTTTGGAGATTGACTAGCTATGAGTTTCATTTGGGAACTAGACAAACAATGTTAAAGTGTTTCAAGTTCAGATCTCAGGTTAGGGACTCCAGTGTTGGTGTGGCGGCCGACGCATCCATTCATCATGAATCTAATAACCTACTTGTTGAATCGATATATGTAAGCACTAGTTGTAAGGAAAATATTAGTACATCATCATATATGAATGAGTTATGGTTTCCACGTCCTTTTGAGTCAGCTCCCCAGATATACTCATTGACCGTGATATGTCTTGATTATTTCAGGATGCCTCCATGATTCCATATAGTTAGGATTCCACAACAGGATTGCGATGATGATCCTCCTAGTGATGGTGCTTCGGTACAAGGTTCTGTAGAGGAGGTGGTACCTCTAGGTGTTTTTCCCATTTTACCACCACCCATTGAGAAGCAGGTTGCGCTGAAAGTACCGGCTGAGGATGTGCATAGGTTGAGCATACTCTATGAGTTTTAGAGGCAATGACCTCCCAGGTTCTGGTGTGAGCCAGTCCCCCAGGTTTTTGAGGACTGGATATAGGCGTTACCTGAGTTTTTTGCCTTGTGAGGACACCTCCAGACTAGATGATGGTCCTAGTGGTGAGTCTTCTTCAGGGATCCACAAGGTGATGGTGGAGTCTGGTGACTTAGAAACACAATGATATAGCTCTCTCTTGGACAAAGTTTGAGCATCTATTTAGGGAGGAGTTATATCCAACCGTGTTGTGAGTAGTTCACATCCAAGAGATTCTGCAATTTCAGTAGGGCAGAATGATCGCGACAGAGTATTCGTCGAGGTTCACCAACCTCTTACAATACTCATTGGATATGGTTCAAGATTCATTCTTCCGAGCATGAACCTTTGATCAGGTCCTATGATGAGATATCAAGGTTAGAGTGATATATCTTTTCATTCCCACCTATAATAAAATGCTTGAGAGATATTTGGTTGTAGATAGATTTTAGGGTGAGCAGACACTGACAATTGGTGCTAGTAGTGGGCACATAGAAGTTAAGACTTCAGTAGCTGGTATACGATGACAAACACAAGGTTCTAGGTGCATGGGATGCTTCATGAGATAATCTTAGGATATAGTATTTGCAGTTCAAGGCTCTCAAGATGGTTCTAGTCACTCGAGAGATAGGTTGTGTTTCTCTTGTGATGGTCGGGAACATCTCACATGGGATTGTCCAACCCTCCATGTAGTTGATAAAGATATAGTCAATGGACCATCTAGGTAGATACAGTGGTAGGAGGAGGGGGGTATGTAGGTAGGTAGACATGGAAGAGGAGTAGGGAGAGTAGCTAAAGGTGGAATACAGTTTGAATTGTTGCCACCACCACCCCCAAGTGGTCTATGCCAGAATCAAGGAGCAGATGGTCAGGGATGAGGATAGTTACAGATAGTGGAGGCCTTCAAACCAGATTCTCTTGAGATAATTAGAGGCATAGTCTGTGTATTCACTAATTTAGCTATAGGTACTAATATATACAGGTGTGAGACACTTTTTTCTTTCCACTTCTCTTGTTCAAGACTTAGAGATTCTGGTTGATCCTTTGGCTCAACCCTTATGCTTGAAGACTCCTACCAGAGGAGATTCAGTGATCACACACTTCTTCCAATGGTGTGATATGAATCTTGTAGGATATAAATTCATACGATATATCTTTATAGAAATTATTAGACCTTATGATGTAATCCTAGGTTTGGAATGACTATCCAAAGTTCATGCCCAGATTGATTATTTCAGGTAGAGGACGCGGTGTGTCTGCAGTGATGGAATGAGGTTTTCCTTCATGGGTGATAAGGAAACCCAAATAGAGAAGGATGAGCTCATACATAAGAGTATACAATAAATTACTCATCATTTGGATATGATTACCCTCAGAGTGGTGGATTTTATAGGCTTTCATCTTCCTATATTGGTGGCATAATATGAGGATTTATTTCTTGAGGATGTGTTAGGATTAACTCCCCACTGAGAGATAGAATTTTATATAGAATTTCACCAGAGTACTACCCCTATATCTACACCAAAATATCATATGGATTCCATAGATCTTCATGAGATAAAGGTGCAATTAGAGGATTTATAAAGGGAGAGTTTTGTTAGACCCAGTGTTTCCCCCCAGGTAGCCCCAATTTTGTTTTCCAAGAAGGCATATGAGAGCTTGAGGTTGTGTGTGGATTACCAACACCTAAAATAGGTGAACATGGAGAATAAGTATCCACTACCAAGGATTGATAACCTCTTCGACAAATTGATAGTGGTGATATGGTTCTTAAAGACGACCTTAGATCAGGTCATCACCAGCTCCGAGTATGAGATGTGAATATACCAAATATGGAATTATGATGTTTCTAGGGTCATTATGAGTACTTAGTGATGCCTTTTGGCATGAATAACTCCCCAATAATGTTATTAGGACTCATGAATCGAATCTTTCATCCTTTATTAGAACTATTTGTGGTGGTCTTCATCAATGACATCCTAGTGTACTCGACATCTGATGAGGAGAACACAAGACACTTGAGGATGGTCCCAGTCATAATCTGAGAGAACCATATTTATGAGAAGATCTTGAAGTGTCAGATTTGGATTTGGAGGTCCACTTTTTGGGACATGTCATCTTAGTAGAGGGTGTGACAGTGTACTCAGTGAAGGTTGAGCCAGTGTTATCTTGGGATCCACCCAAGAGTGCGACAAAGGTGCAAAACTTCCTTGGGTTGGCAGGCTAATATAGGAGATTCATGCCTGATTTCTCTAAGATATCAGAACCCTTTACTTCTTTAACCTATAAGGGGTATCCTTTCATGTGGATGGATAGATGACAACATGCTTTTCAGGAGTTGTGGCAGAGGTGGATGAGCACCCCCCATCTTGAGACTACCAGAGGAGGGTGTTAAGTCTGTAGTCTTATGTGATTCCTTTGGTACTGGGCTTAGATGTGTCATAATGAAAATACAGACGATGATAGATTATGTACTCTGAAATCTGAGACCTCATGAGAAAAACTATATGACTCATAATTTAGAGTTGGAAACGGTAGTCTTTTTCCTAAAGATGCAGCAACACTACCTTATGGGTGAGTGGTTTATCATCTATTCCGACCACAAGAGTCTCAATTATATATTATCGTAGAAGGATCTTAACTTGAGATATAGGAAATGGCTAGTGTTCCTCTAGGATTATGACTTCAATATAGTCTATAATTCTAGAAAGGGGAATGTGGTGAAAGATACTCTCAGTAATATATCTTATTTGTAATTGTTGAGCGAATCATCAAAGAATTTTGCCTCATTGAAGTTGTCCTTAGTGGGTGAGGGTGGTGAATCTTACCTCCAGTCGATTATTTTTACCTCATGACTTCTACAACATGTTATGGAGGACCTTCTTGAAGATATAGAGAGTGAGACCTTTTATATTCAGATATCCACCTAACGTGATCCTAATGTATTTTCTAATGGTTGGGAGCACCACCTTATCGGTATATCCTAGTGTGGAAAATATGTACTGGGACCTTTGATGCCAGTTCTGGTGGCTAGGGATGAAGAAGTGTGTAGCAGAGTTTGTCTCTCGATGCCTCACTTGTTAGCAGGTGAAGGTCGAGCACTAGGTTCTAATGGGTTTAGCTTAACCCCTTGAAGAGCTAGAGTGAAAGTGGCATGGTGTGTCTATGTACTTTATGATGGGACTCCCATGAATTTCTATAGGACACAATTCCATCTTGGGAATTGTAGACTGACTCACCAAGTTGGACCACTTCCTAGTTATCTGAGAGCATGTTCAGTAGATAGCTTGGAACACCTTTACATGTAAGAGATATTTTGGCTTAATATAGTTCCCTCAATGATCATTTCAAAACATTATGCTCGATTAAAATCACAATTATGGATAGGATTTTAGGAAGCCTTTGGGTCTCAATTGCATTTGATCCCAACATTTCACCCCCAGACTGACATCTAGACCGAGAGAACCATTCATATTTTGGAGGATATGCTATGAGCTTTCATATTGGACTTTGGTCATAGTTGGTAGGATTACCCAAACTTGGTTGAGTTTGCATACAATAATAACTACCATCCCACCATAGATATAGAACCATTCAATCCATTGTATGAGATACCTGACGCTAGGAAGATGACACCCCATTCTCCTGGCTCTTATCTCCCCTCTAGGCACCGCTTCTCCTCCTAGGGTTTCCCTGGCCCTCCTCGACAGCGATTTATCTTCATCTATTCTTCCGCTTCTTCGACACTCCTCCTCTATGATTCAATTCTTCACTTTTGTTTTCTCCTCTTCTTGGCAGTTCTCTCTTCCTTAGGTTTTCTTTTTTCTCTGTTGTGCGCTACTGCGAGGTTTCTTCCATGGCTCTTTCAGTCTTCGCATTGAAGGATTCTTGTTGTGGAAGCCCTCATCCTCTCAAAATCTGCTCTTCCCTCACATTCCTATGTGCCTCTCCTGGTCGGAGTCGGAGTGGTGGTAACAAGGAGGGTTTGGGATATGTGTTTTGGCGGTCAACATGTTTCCAGGTGCTCCTGAAGTCAGATTTCTTTTGTTATGTTAGTTACTAGTGTTCCTCTTCATTGATGATGCTTGTGCTCAAATCCCTCAACCACCCAATACCCTGATCTGGCCTCGTGTTCCTCTGAACCCCTATGAGTTGGATCTGGAGCGGTGGAACTATGAGGTTTTGGGATGTGGGTCGGCAGTCGATGGTGCTCCACACGTGACATGCGTCTGTGTTCTCTTGTGAAGGCGATTTCTTGTTTGTAAGATCTGTTTGATGTTTCTTCCTCATAGACATCGATGAAGGTTTGTTTGGTTGTTCATTGAGATCTTGATCCATTATTCTCACTCGATGAAATTTTTGATTTGTGTTCTGGATTCTGTTATTTTCGGTTCTGGTGTGGTGTCGAATGTCGACGTTGACGGTGGCAATGAGGGTGAAGCGACAACGATTTGGGTGATTTTCACGATGGATGCTATGGTGAGTTCTATTTCAGTGGGAGTTTCTCTGGTCATCAGTCAAGCAGTGAGACGTTGGTTCCGGCGACCGGTTTCCTCTGGGTTTATGATGCAGTGATGAATCAGTGATGATGAAGAAGTGGTGTTTATTCAACGACGATGACGAAGGGTACAAAGACGATGATGGATGGTGATCATGACTGTGACTTTGACTAATGCGAGCATATCCCAAAAGTGATCTCCTCATTTGGTGTGTCTATATTTTGAATTTGGCTCACAGTTGTGAATCCTGCTTGATGTTTTTTCTAATGTTCTAGTTACCGCCCACCTCAAAGCAGTCTATTTGAAAATCAAATAAAAAGTTATTTGGAATGTATGGGAGACCTTGAAAGTCATAAATATGTTGGAATGATCTAGGTGAGTCAACACTTTCATGGGCATAGAGTTGGTGCAAGTGATGATAGAGAAGTTATAGATCATTCAGGAGTGGATGAAGACTACCGAGATCTATCAGAAGTCCTATACGGATTGCGAAGGAGGAATTTGGAGTTTGAGGAGGGATACCATGTGTTCTTAAAGGTATCAAATCAATGTGGATTTCATAGATTTGTCAAGGGAAACAAGTTATCTCTAAGATTCATTAGCCCTTTAAAAATACTACGTAGGGTTGGAAAGGTGGTGTACCACTTTTCCCTACCACCATAGTTAGACTGGGTACACGATGTCTTCCATGTGTCACATCTGTGGAGGTGTGTGTGTAACCCGTCATATGTTATCGACTGGGGAGTACTGGACATCAAGGATAGAGACACCCTTGTAGAGTGCTTGATAGTGATCAAGTATTAGAAGGAGAAGATCCTCTGTGAGAGATAGATTCCTTTGGTACATATCTGGTGACAACATGAGAATCTTTAGAAGAGAACATGGGAGCAGGAGAACTAGTTGTGAGCTTAGTACCCACATCTTTTTGAGTAGTCTTTTTTTATTTTTGTGATGAAAATCCCTGAGGTGGGGAGAATGTAATGACTCATTTTTTCATTATAAAACTTTATAATATTTTAAGTAATTTTTTTGATTTCAAGCACTGAGTTATCATGGGATTTTAGGGCCCAGAGAGGCCTGGTATGGATATAATATAAATATAAAATATATTATATCATGCACATATTTTTTTTGAAATAACGGAATAACTCCAAAATGGAGTCTTGGATCAAAAATATATGACCTCCATTATATCTGGAATGCGGGTTTTACCCTAGGCGTGATGTAGTCTTTGTATGTGTTGGGTTTTCAGCTTGAGCATCATCATTTACAGAATAATAATTAAATAAATTAATATATTTATTTAATTGTTATAATTAATCATAAACAAAAAAACCTACTCTATTTAAATGTTATTATATAAAATCCCTAGGGTTAGCCGCATAACCCTAGGGACCGAGAGAGGGCCTTTGTAGGATGATTCTCAGACGATCAATGAAGGATCATGGATTGGAAATCAGTGAGCCAATCAGAGTTTGTGGATCTCACCAATGACTATGATGTGTATCCATTCTTCATCAGTGATTGATCCAAATCCAAGTTAGGATGTTATTTTTTATGGATTTTATCCCCGTTTATTTATCCCATGTTGAATGCAAGTTAATCCTTCTAACAAGATTGATTTTTGGATCGATGGTTGATTTTTAGGTATTGATTTATCTTCCTAGAATTAGGAATTGATATTTTTCAATGATACATTGTCTAAATTCCTCTTCATTTATCGATTATACATAAAAAAATTGATGACAATATGAACAATGGATAAGGTTTGTTCCTCATGTTTATGTTTTGTGGTTTTCTCTCCCCATTCTTCATGCGCTCATCATCAGTATTCCTTTGACTGGTGGTTAGAAAAATTACAAATGAATGATCATTGAGAAATCATTATTTGGTGAAACGAATTATTACCATGGGTTTGAGATTGATATTGAATACATGATCATGGTGAACGAAGATGGTAGATGATCAAGTTCAAATTTAGAGATGCCCGGTTCATAGTTTTTGATGTTCAGACAACACAGTGCAACAAAGGTGATTCCCAATGACTGGAATCCATTCATTGGTGATAACCATGATCTGTTGATATTAGATCCACATTTATCATCTGGACTAGTGGAATAATCGATGTCGGTGATGACATAGGTGATACACGTAGAAAAAACTAGATTTTCAATGAAAATACCAACTACAAGGTGTGTAATCCAGAAGAGCACACACCGTGTGGTACCCTCCTATGGTGATAAGATTTACATGCCAAGAAAAGTATCACACACCATGTGACACATGTCACACGCTGTGTGACCCAACGTTGGAGGCTCAGTGTGTACTATTGGAGTACATGGGCACAAATATGGCAAGGAACACGAGCATGACCATAGTACACGGGCATAACATGGTACTCAGACAAAGAAATAGTGACCAGACACAACCAGGTACACATACACAACCATAGAACATAGGCACAACTCGATGTATACAGGCATGGTCCAAAGCACACAAATAGACCTAGGGAAGACAAGACACGCTGTGTACTCCTAGTACATGCCATGTACTTTTTCCAGGGTAGTATGAGGCCCTCTTTCTCTTCAATATAGATCTATATTAGTTAGGTGTGTTCCCTTAGTCCATCCCTATGAGTGTATAGTCTGGTATTACATCATGAGCATATGATTGTGATCCCCTCTATGGGATTAGTCTCAAATAGATTTTTAGGAATCCCTATGTGTAGTCTGGGGTGGTATCTTCTATCATTTCTTCATCTTCCCCTAGGTGGGGTTTGAGGAATCGTCGTGAACAACTTACATGGGCATACAATCCCCTAATTAGTGGGTTATTATAGGAAGGGTCTGGTATACCCCAAAGGCCCTAAGTGAGATCCCTTATTTATGTATCGAGATCTTAGGAGTTATAGAGAGTACTTATTTGGTGATTCTTAATGAGAATGAACTCTCAAATTAGATCCATCAGTGATATAACATGTCTTGTGGGGTGAGTTCTATCAGATGAGCTTTACCTTGAAGCCTCGAGAAAAATCCTATGGCTAGTAGTATGGTTGAGACCACTTTGAGAATTTTTGTACATTATGGGTATATCTGGATGTTCTTATCATTATGACTCATACTCTGATTGAAATATATTTGTGATGATGATTTGAATTCTCTCTTGATACTTTATGTTTAGTGATTTTGAGGTGTCATACTGGGTATTGTTATACTCACCCATACATGAGATCTGCTTGCACATGCCATGTATTATGTAGACAATAAAACATTTGATGTCGTCCTAGGAGGACCAGGAATAGGTGAAGCATAGTTGATCTAGGAAGACTATGGTTTGTACCAGGTGTTGCATTTGATAATAGTTCCCTCCCTCCTAGAAAGTTAGTCTTTTTTGTAGTTTTTGGGTGGGCTTGTATTAGACCCTTTATTATTTCCAATAATTTTGTCATGCTATGATGTGAGATAGATGTTATGCATGAATTATGGTATCATTTGTGTTTTACCTTTCAACATTGTAAGGGTATTTGTAGATGTGTGGATGTGTACAGGTACCTTAGGCTAAGGCCTCCCTTGTGTGTGTTATTCCTACTCAGCGCTTATCTCCAGCCCACGTCCTATTGGAGGAGTGCTTGGGGTGTCACACTTAGATTATTATTGGCCAAGTGGGACCCAATGGGTTGGGTTTTGAGGCACCGAATCACTAAGGGTCACTCCCATTTAAAATTTCCAACTCATTTCCACACACACTCATACAAATACAACATTGGCCAAGTCAGCTCCATCATCATCATCCACCACAATGTGGATTCTCTAATATGGAGTAGGCACCTATGATACTTCTTATCTCACTTACATAGTGAGGTGATCCATATATGAATGTGTATATTTTATTTATTCTTTATTGAAAAAGATATTTAATAAGTTTCTGTTAGGATTTTCCATTTGATAAATATTTTCCAGTTGAGTAATTTAATCCAATAGAAGGAGGAAATTCAAAAGACTAATTTCAGATCAATGGATGGATATGGTGGAGTGAAAACTAAAAGGTTAGAACATCTAGAAGTTATGTAGACTAGATTATGGAAGACTAAAAACTGGAAATTAGAATAAAACCCTCAACTCAAACTAAAGGAAGAAGTGTAGAGATGCAAAGACATTGTGTAAGGTTTTTTTATTGAATAGTACATATAGTATTTCTATTTTGAGGATCTTAGTAAAGGGAGTATGTAGAATTATTCATGGAGAAAAAGTAAGGATTTACTCACAATAGTCTTAGAAGTGATCACTGTGTACCAAAAGATGGAGTTTAGGTGGTGGAATCCTTTGACCAATTGAATGGATTCCCATATAGATCAGAGTAACGTAAACTCAATCATGTGAAGATCATAAGGCAACGATGACTGGTTTCAATGGATATATTCCACTATATTTACTATGGTGGATGTATTATTTTTTATAAATTATTGATTCTTATAATCATCTTATAATTATTAAATAAAAGTATTTTAGAATTCCCCCATAGAGTAGGGATCATGCCCGAACCATGTAAATACTTGTGCTATTATTTTTATTTCATTTATTTTAATACTTGACTTATAGAAATATTATACATGTTGATTTCAAAGGTGTGTATTTCAGTGTGGTGACTTCAGTGCGGTTCTCTTCTAAGTTTGAATGCATTGATTACACAAGATCATTTCATTACTTTGTTTCTTCTTAGTAAGTTATGGTGGATAACTTATGGGAGTTGGAAGTTATCCCTGAACCCAATAAGTGGTATCCAAGCTTCAGATGACTAAACCTCGATAAAGGTGATTTAGAGCCTAGTTCATTAGTATAATTCCTCCCTTTTCTCTATAAAAGAGTTCTGGTAAGTAGTTATTGATCCCTCTTACATGTTCTACAATTTAGTGATAATTTAATATCTCTAGATGTTATGGAGTTGAATGAGGGTACGGTTTGGGTGGAGAAGTTTTATGGGAATGATTTTGGATTGTGGAAGATATAGATAAAAAATTGTATACATCATAGAGATCTTTATATTTTTTTGATAGGTACTAAAATAGATGTGATGAATAAAGAAGAGTGATAAAGGCTAGATAAGAAATCACTCACATTGATTAGGATTCCCTTAGCCTAGAAAATGGATTATTACATTTAGGAAGTGAATTTTTTTTGTAACTTATGAAAGTTCTTGACGATATGTATGAGAATTTGAAAATGATGAACAAGGTGTTATTATTGAAGAGGATATTAGACATGTGAATGTCAGAAAAAAATCCAATAACTAATCATATCAATATCTTCAATATTATTAGAGTTCAAATGGAATCAGTGAAGTTAAACTTTGGTGATATGGAGTGGGCAATGTTTTTACTCTCATTACTTCTTGAATTTTGGGATATGATGGTTACTGTGGCGAGTAATTCAAGAAGTAAGGTTGACTTTGTGTTTGTAGGTATTAAGGACCTGATATTGAATAAATAAATTCTTCACAAGGAGATCTATGCATCTTCCAGAAACTCCTACAATTCCGAAGGAAGGAGGATTTCCACAACATGAAAACTTTACAAGAATATAAAAGTAAGTAGAATTAAAAGATGGAGTAACTTGTAAAAATGTGGTCCCTTGTATTATAATTTTGGGAAGAAAATTCACCTTAAGAAATATTGTAATAAAAAAGAGTCAACTTTAGAAGATATGGTTTTGGAATCAAATCTACAATCCAGCATCAGAAGATAAAATCAATCTATTTTTTGAGTGCCTCCAGCTCGATTGATTCTTGGATTATAAACTCCAGATATTCATTTCACTCAACATCCGAGAGGGTAAGTATAAATAATTATATTTTTGGAAGATATAACAAGGTTCATCTTGTGGATGATCAGGATCTTGAGATTATGGAAAAGGGTGACATATCCATCTATACGAGGAAAAAAAATATGAAAAAGTTAAAAAGTGTGCAAAACATACTGAGATTAAGGAAGAACTTAATTTCCATCAGGTAGTTAAATGATGTAAGTTTCTACACAACATTCATGGATGATGTGCGGAGGATCACATGCGGTTCCATGAAAGCAACTAAAGGAGTGAAAGATGGGATTTTTCACCTAACTAGAATATAGAGAGGTAAAATACATGCCTAAAAAATAACTTTCACAATGTTATGGCATAACCAACTAGGACACTTGAGTGAGAAAAGGATGAAAGTAAAATAATCCAAGGGTATGATGAAAATCGGAATCATAGAGTACAAACCATGCGAAGGTTGTGTCCTTAGGAAGTATTAGAAGGTGTCCTTCCAAATGTAAAGACACCAAAGAATTAGAAGCTAAAGTTGGTTTATACAGACATATGGGGACCAACACCGATTCAATTTTACAGAGGGTAATTTTTTAATATAACTTTCATCAATGATGCAACACAAAAGTTGTTGGTGTTCTTTCTCAAGAAAATTTTTGAGGTATTTAGAACCTTTATCTGATGGAAATACATGCTGTAAAAGGAGATCAGATGTAAGATAAAGTGCTTGAGGTCTAATAATGGTGGGGGAGTATGTTAAGGAATACAATACATAAAGAAACCGATCTTCATGCTCCTGATAAGACCACCAGATTATGGAACATCATTCCACTATAATAACACACACATGAGACTCTATATAGAAGAAATAAGATCTCCAGAAGTCTACTTCCCCATGTCTTAGTGTACCAGAAATAGGTAGTTTATGTACTCTACTCACTGTAAGATGTTGACCTTGAACACACACAAATAACTCACATTCATACAAAGTACCAAAAATAAATTAAACCGTAAAACATGCAATATAAATACAAAAATCAGATAAAGAACAAAAAATATTTAACATGCTCAATAATACGTCCTACATGAAGGGGGGGGGGGGGGGGTGGGACACACTACATCATGCTTTATTATAACCAAAATATTACATGTGATATAAAAAAATTACAAAAAACAAGTAATACTCACAAACTTCTCATCTCACTAATAAATTCTCATTTGAACCACACAATTTCATTGAAGGTCCCATGCACTTATATACTAAGAAAAATTAGCCAAACAAGTTAAAATTTCTCCCCTAAAATCACGAATCATAAGGCATGGATGCTTGATCTAGGTTACCAACTCTATGTACCATCAACTTTTATAAAATTATAGACCTCAAAACACTTCATCATAGAACCATTAACATAAATGAACTTCCAATGGACCTACTATCATTAGAGAAGAACTGTTGCTGTTGTCTGTTCCTCATATTCATCCCATCATCATCCACATGAAATTACAGTGAATGTAATTTCGATGGATGAAATTATGGTGAAACCTCCCATTAATCTCCCACTTGAAGTTTTTTTAGGGAAGCATGGAGACCCTCCAACACTTAGCATGCATTAGGATTCCCCATTCATTTATTTCCTTTATTCAAAGAAGTCCCACAAAGGCTTGATGCCACCTTAGGATTTTATGAACCACCATCTTGGTTAATATGTATTCCAGATTTTGGATTCTTACTATCTTCCCTAGATCCCACTTTTTTTCCTCTAGAAAATTTCTAATGAAATGATACTTCAGGTCGATATGATTTTTCTGAGCATGAAACACCATATTTTTAGCCAAGTGAATAACACTTTGGATATCACAGTAATGAACTACTTCCAATTGAACCATTCCTAGATAATTCAATAATTACTTCAGCCATACCATTTCCTTCCCATATTTTATTCCATCTATATAGGTAGATTCCATTGAACTTAGAGTAAAAATCTTTTGAAACTTTGATGACTATCTAGGAGGGGTTCCTCCAAAAGGAAACACAAAACCAGTAATACTTTTCCCTTTATCCATGCCAACCAAAAATTCAGATCCCATGAATCCTAATAATGGTTCTTCCATTCCAAAACACAAGGATTGAGTTTCTGATCATTTTAAATACCATAAAATTCACTTCACATCTTTCCAATGTACTTTATTTGGATTATTCATGTATCAACTTATAACTCCCACTGCATGGGAAATATCAGTCTGAGTTAAAACCATTTCATACATTAAACTTTCAACTGATGATGTATATGAAAATTTCTCTATATACATGGACTCAAATTCCATTTCTGACACCTATGACTTGTACAAATTGAAGTGATCAACAAGAGGGGTTGAGTCTAGCTTACTTCCATCCACCCAAAACTTTCCACAAACTTTTGGATATAATATTTTGAGATAGAAAAAAGGTCCCAAATTTATTATCTATCTCTATATTCATCCTAAAAATATTTCTTACATATATAGGATCTTTCATCTCAAATATTTCAAAAACTTCACACTTCAACTTTCATATTTTTTTAGCATCCAATCCAACTATCAATATGCCATCCACATATAAAAGTAATATGAAGAATGTCATATCTTTACAATGCTTATTGTAATAATAATGATCAACATTTCACCTTCTTAACCCTTCTTATGACAATACTGAATCAAATTTATGTTTTCATTATCATGGGGATTGGTTCATCCCATAGAGGTTCTTCTATAATCTATAAACCAAATTCTAGTTTATTCCTACTGGTAAACCAATAAATTGTTTCATATAGATTTCATCTTCCAAATCACCATGAATGAACATAGTCTTGGTATCCATATGATCCATATATAAATCTTATGATGAAACCATGTTTAGCACTTTTTGGATGGTATAATTCTTAACTATCTGTGAGAAGATTTCCAATATATCTACTATTTCATTTTATTGAAACCCTTTCACTATCAACTGTTCTTTATACCACTTATTTCCATAATCTTATTCCTTAATATGGAAAACCTACTTATTCTAAATTTATTTTTTATTCCCATAAGTTCATACATCTCCCAAGTTCCATTGAACTTTAATGGATCTATATCCCCATTCATGGCTGACTCCCACTGATTAGAGTCACTAAGTGAAGATGCTTACTTTGGATTTTCAGGTTCTCATACATCCATTAGGAGTAAAAAATTTATATCATCCCCACACCTCTTAATTGGTCTCTTGATTATGGTTGATCTCCTTAACTAAAATAGCTAAACTAAACTTGTTGGCTATGCTCTTTCTGCTAGTACATGAACTTCCGATACTTGTACTTCAAAGGCATGTAAATCAGGTTCTCCCACTCAATCTTCAGATGCTCTTAAATTTTTTAGTCTTTTTGATAGTCTTAAATATTTAATTACTATGATTTCATCACCCACATATGAGGTATTTAGTCTTTATTAACTACTAGTACCCTGATCAACTTGTATTTCAACAGTTGATTCTCCTTAAACTTCTTGCTCAAAAATGTTACGGTCCTTTCACAGAACCTTATCATCAAATAAAATAGATTTACTTCTAATTATTTGTTTTATTTCACCATCCCACAAGAGATAATTTTTTTTCATCTCTATAACCAAGTAAGAAAAACACATTTTGGATTTAGAATCAAGTTTTTACCCATGCTGAGCATTTACATGTACATAAGACTAACTAAAAAAACTATGAGATAATAAACTTTCAATAATTTTATAAACTATAAATATTATAGAATTTCCTTCCCAACTATCGATGCTGAAATTCTATTAGTAAGATAAGCTTCTGTGTTGAGTGCCTCCGCTCAAATCCCCTTAGTCATTCCCTAGTGAAACCTCATACACCTCGATTTCTATATTAGAGTCTGGTTCATTATTACATCCACTCCAATATATTATAGAGTTATAGTCACAATCTTATAATTTATTATCCCTTTATTCTTTCATAAATTCCATAAGTTATATCCAATGTACTCACCATCATTTTCCATTTGGATACACTTTAACCACACTCCCTTTTTACCAATGATTTTCACTGAATAAACAGCTAGAATACATTATAATTATTATTTAAGAAGTAAATAGAAAATTTTATTTTAAAATAATATATGAAATTAAGTAAGTAAGTACAACCATAGAAGGACTGAATAGGGGCAGGTCCCAAATATCTGAGTGTACAAGATCAAACTTCCGGTCCCCGAGCTTCCCACCATCTAAGTTGAAAGATTCTCTTTTCTGCTTTCCCAACAAAAAACATTAAAACTTACCTATTTACATGTGATAAAGATTATATATTCCATTATCCTTTATAACTTTCATGTTCTCATCATTGAGTTGACAAAACCTACAGTGCCATATATTTGGGTCATCATAAGATGAACTTCCGACCATTGGATTTTTTTTGGAATTTATGGTCAAGTAAAGGGTACCATACTTACTCCTTTTGTAATCACCATGGATCCCTAGGACACTTTCCAAAAACAATTTTCAAAGTTAATGAAAAAATCTTTATCATTCAATTGCTCAATAAAAATAAGATTCTTCCATAGACCAAGAATTTGGAAAGCTTCTAATAACTTCAAGAATTGCCCATTCTTCACCCAGATGTTGACCTATCCATTTTCAAAAACTTCCTAGGCTTCACCATCCTCCAGATAGACTTTAAAAAAATTATCCAATTCATAGTTTATTATAAAAAAATTATCACCAGTTAAATGATAGGAGGCTTCAGAGATAATCACCTAAGATTCTACTGGAGTGTTAGTTCTTAGAAAGCAAGTCTTGTTATCTTCCATTGTGTTAACAAAATATAAACTACCAATCACTGATTTTTTTTTCAATGTTATAATTGTGAATTTTATAATATTTATTTATGTGTCCTTTATTCCCAAAATTATAGTAGGTTAGACTAGGACCAACCTACTCACCTCCACCTCTTTGATGACATTTTTCTTCCATTAGTTTCTTCTGGTAGACTTGATTCCAATAGGGAGACCTTCCCATTCCATCGGTATTAAGATCTCTACTAGTTGGAATATTAACTTCCCTTCACCAAAGTTCCCATTGAATATCATATTAATGATATCATCAAACCTAAAGAATATTTTTATACTGGTGTTACTAACTTTAGTAACCATTGAATCCCAAATCCCTATAAGTGAATATAATAGTAGAAAAATCCATACATCATCAGTAAAAGTTATTTTTACTAATCGGATATACCCACAAATCATGTTGAAGTCATTAACATGATCTTATATTGGTTTTACTTCCAAAATACTTAGTATGAAAAATCATCACAACATGAAGAATTTGTTAAAGACCATTAGTTTTTCATACATACCTGAAAATGCCTTCATAACATCCACTATAGTATTCTTCTATCAAATATTAAAAGAAACATTCCTTTTAAGATACATTCTAACCAGAGGCAACACCTTTCTATCTAAGAACTCCCATTCATATTTATCCATTAGCACTAGATTTACCCTGAATAATGGGAATTAAAAGTCCTTATGAATTATATGGTATTAAATCTACATTTACCAGAATCCATAACTCGTTCTGTCAAATTAATAGATCTAGATATTCCTTTTATACTATTCTATGCATGAACTACTACCGGTGTGTTGAAACTAAGAACATTGAACCATCCTTTGGTTCTACTTGTTGGGGAAGACAACTTGTGAAAAACTGATCACTATACTTCTGATAAGAAAACCTAATTATTTCATGTTATTCTATCAGAAGATCACATATAGGAGACTCTTCATAGAGGAAAAAATATTGCTGGATGTTCGCTTCCCCATGAATGAGTATATCCAAAGTAGGTAGTCTATAAACCCTACTCACCACAAAAATTAAATCTTGCACACACACACACACACCAACAACTAACAAGCATAAAAAGTACTAGACATATATTCAATGATAAAACATGTAATGTAAATACAAAAAGAAAAGAAAGAACACAAAGTATTTAACATGCTTCAGACTATGTCACACATCCATAGAGGAAAAAGAACTGCTACTTTATTTTATTATAACCAGAAGATTAGAGGTGATAAAAATAGATTACACAGAATAAGTAATCCTAACCAACTTATCATCCCTTTAATAAATTCTTAGTTTAACCACACACTTTTCACTAAAGGTACCACACACTTATATACTAAGAATAACTGATTAAATAAGTAAAACCCACTCCCTTGAAATTATGGATCATAATGCATGGACACTTGATCTAGGTTATTGACTCGATGAGTCACTATTTTTTCTAAACTTTTGGACCACATAGCACTTAACCATAAAATAATCGACTAAAAAGGACTTTTTATTGAACTACTACCATTATAGAAGATTTACTTCCTCTGTTTGCACCTCAAGTTTATCCCATCATCCATCACATGAAATTATGGTGAATGGAATTCTGATAGATGAAATTTCATTGAATTGAAAGAGACTTTACCTCCTAATAGAGTATGGAATATGGGATTTTCAAATATTCCACTGGTGAAAGGGTATATAATTTGAGAATACTATACCAGGTACTCCAAAATATAATAGAGTAATAGAGGGGATGGATTATATACTGGTTGAGAAGGTGAGGATCATGAGAATTCATGTAGTATTCCTTAAGGTGTTTTGGGAATAAGTAGTGAACCATGTGGCCTACATGGAAAACAATATTACTTATTTATTAGGGTTAGAACTTGAAGAATTCTATTGGTCTAAAATAAAGGTTGATTTTACCCATTTCAATGTATTTTTTCTCACTTGAATATGTATATTCTTATTATAAAGATAGGTAAAATCTAATGGTTAATTACCTAGCATGTTACTTTGAAGGATATAATGATGAAGAGTTTTATTTTCTAATATGGGCTAAAAATTATCAGATGATTGTCAGAAGTTGAATTGTCATCTTTAATGAATAGATATTGTGGATGAATTAGAATAAGGTAGATAATTATAATGAGATAAAAGTATTATTAGAATTTGAGGTTCAATTGAATGGATGTTTGAATGTTATAAATATTATAGAGAATTTAGGGAGTACAGTAGTAATGAAAACACCAAAAAATCAAAAGGATGTTCCACAAGGAGGTAATTTTTGATGGTGTTTCCAAGATTGGAAGTACCAAAGATCTCAGGAACTAAGAAACCATGGGGAAGATCACTGTAAGGTGAAGCTTTGAAAGAAGTAGTTTCAGAAGGATCCAAGTCATAGAGGGATTTTTATGGATCTAATAGAGTTAGGTTCCATATGAAAATATATAATAATAACTCTAACTACTTACTTATCATGGACAATGTAGAACCCAAGAGATCATAAGAGGCTATAAGTCTAAAGGATTTGAATATGTGGGAGTTATCTAAGAGGGATGATCTTGATTACTTACTTGTGTTCAGAACATGGGAGCTAATGGAAAACACTTCAAGGAAGAAAGTGATTTAGAATAAATGGGTTTATCAGTTGATGAAGGAGGAAAATGGTAGAAAAAGGTATAAGGAGAGGCTAGTCATAATGGGGATTAAATAAATGGATAGTGTTACACATGATTGTAATAAAATGTCTTCATCTGAATTAGTTGGACATGAAGACATATTTTCTTCATGGGGACTTAGATGAGGAAATTTACATGGAGTAGCCCAAAGGATTCATGGATCAACAAAAACTAAATCTTGTGTATAAGCTGAAGTAGAACCTTTATGGCTTGAAGTAGGCACCAAGGAAGTGGAACCAAAATTTCAACCTCTTTATGGATGAATGAAAGTTAATCCAGATAAATATATATCATTTCTATTACTAGAAGTTGTATGATGATGGGATCTTCTATTGGATTGAGATTTATGGCCATAATAGAATTGGGAGGGGGGAATAGACTTTTTATTTTTTTTAAAATAAATAAAATATCCTAGTTTTACTAATGAATAATAAATAGTGTAGTGTGGTGTTCATGATTTAGTGTAGAAAATATTAAAATAAAAATAAAATATTTTTATAGTGGTTTAGATCAACAAGATTCTAGTGCACTCTTAAATATTCTCTACTAGGCGATAATACCGATACCCACTAAGATAAACTTTCTTTTAAAGGTGTGAAAACCTATTTATAGACTTTTACTTTTACAATACTTGGAGGAACAACCCTAAATTTTTATAGGAGTCATAAACTAGCCTTACCCTAACTTTTATTTGGGAGTCACAACCCATGAACTTCCTTTTAGGTGGTAGAATAACCAAGAATGGATTACCTTTGATTGGGAAAAGCATAAACTGATTCTACTTGTAATGACCTGAACTTTTATAAATAAAATTCCCTTTATGGTTGAATTAAATTCCCTATTATGTATTATGGTTATAGAAAAAACATGAAATTCTTTGGTTTTATTAAATATTATCATATTTAAAATACCATTAAGCATCATAACTATTGATAATATATTTGTTGAATAGAAATCATATGATTAGTATAAATATAGGGTTTTGATAAACCCATTTGACACAGACAAAGAAAGTGATGGCCTCAACCAGTAGGATTGTAACCTATGAATCCCATTTATAATATATTCTAAGGGAGATAACATCACTGGGAATTTTCCTTGACCAATCCCAAGATGAGATCTAATAACTAAAGAATGATTGAAACCATTTACGAGAGAAGTTCAAGCTCATTGAGATCACGACCCAAACCATGTATGCCAAACCACCCTAAGAAAATCTCACCATCACACACCTTACCTTTGGGGTGTTTTCTAGTGTAATAAAGGGATATTTATCAAGACCCTAAGAATATGAATATGTATATCATAGTTTAAATAGAATAATAATTATATTTAATTCTTATTATTGTTACTTTATAAATGATTTTGAATTTGATTTGTTAAAACACAAATTATATTTTTGGGTAATACGCAATTTCAATTAAGACCATCCTTTTTATATTTTTTTAAATAAATATTTTTTTAATGAAATATAATTATTAAATAATATTTATTAAATATAAATGATAATATAATTTTTATGAAGTCAAATGTAATTTTTATAAGGGTTTGAAAACTTTTAATGTCAAAAAACCCACCATTTATAAATAAATGTCAATTATATTTTAAAAGTAAAAATTCATATATTTAGAAAACTATTTTTATAAAATAAATATTATTTTTGGAATCATCAGGTCAAAATTATTTAATAGTAAAATTTTCATAACTTTTTGAGACATTAAAATTTTTGGGTAAAAATTAAATACCGTATAAATATACAATGTGTGTTATGACATCATAATGACACAAAAGTGATGTAAAAATACTATAAAAGGTATCCATGACAAAATCTATGTTCCTCCTTTAAATTAATGTGTTTTTTTAATTTATTTGATTAATTTTATAAAGCCTTTATGAATCCCCCAAAACCTATATTATATTTTATGGTTTTAAAATCATTTATTCAAGAAACTCACTCACTTCCACATAACCAAGGGTAATATTTTAAAAAATCATGCCATTGGACTTATAAAATAAGAAAAACCACTCCAATTTGTTAGAAACTATGGTAAAAAACCATGACAAGGTTTGTAGTTTTTATTAATTTATTGTATAGAGTCCAAAACATAAGTTGGGAAAATATTAAAGAATTCCCCTATCTCTTCCTATATAAAACCACATATTCTCCCATTAATATTCACTAAAAAACATTATATAGTTTTCTTACTCTTCCCTACCCTTTATATATTCCTCCCAAGGTTCCCCAAGCTCTCAAGAAGCTCATACCAAGATTTTTGAATCACCCTCTCAAGGTAAGAGATCATTTCCTTCTCCTCTTTATTCAAGTGTATTCTTCATTTTATGTTTTTATTTCAAATTAATAATATTTGGATATTTTTTTACATGTCCCTATTACTGTTTTTTTATTTATAAATTATTATAGACAACTTTTTCTCTTATAAAACCATTTTATGAATCATTAAGTACTGTCGTTATGTTGCCGGAATTTCATTGCGATTTTCCATGCCAAATAATTGTGTAGTGAATACCTGTACTCATTTCCTATCAAGGGTATTCATATTTATGCACTTATAATTATTTTATTTTTGAATTAACTGTATTTATTCCACATTAATTAATCATAAAATTAAATATGAACCTATGTTGAATGATCTATGTGGCACACTTATGCATGTACATGATATGAAAGTGACAGGTGCACCTAGAGTTACATAGCACTCCAACGGATTGGGTAATGTTTTAGTATCATGAGATGTCATTCAAGGGATTAGGCAGTGAACCTAATTCATCATGAGACTTTTTACACCATGTTATGATGTCTTGGTGGTCATCCTTGACCTATGTTTATGATGTCATGTTTAATGTTGTTTCCACTTTTCCACATTGCCTTTATGTTATCATGCTATATCATGCCTATTTGTTCATGTTTATAATTATCACCCATTTTATGTACTATTTAATTCCCTATTATCTAACATTCATTAATTTCTTCATGTTATTCCATTTTTATTCCCTTACCAATCTTTACAGCTCACCCCTTTCTTATGTATGTCCCCAGGTTATCCCAAGTAGTTTCAAGCACGATGAAATATTATGAGTGTGTTAAGGAAGTTTTTAATAATTAAGATGTACCCCCTATTTTAATTTGTTTTGTAATGTACCTAATTACCCAAATAAACTTGACTTCTTGATCTTCCATATTATATTTTGTGTAATCTTATATAATAAATCATAAATTAATGTGTAATAAATACAAGGGTTGTCATAGTTGGTATCAAAGTAAAAGCTTAGTTATTTTTGGGATTAAGATTATAAAACTCTAGTGAAAGCCTTAGGGAGAAGACTAAACATAATAAAACATCCCTAAATTTTGGTAAAGTATAAAGTAAGTTGTTTCCAAGAAAATATATCCCTATCTAGACACTACAAGTGGATTTGGCTCTGACATAGATGCACCTAGGGGTAAAACCCAAAAATACCCCATTGAGTTAGACTCGATTGAGTCCTGATACATGAAAAAAAGCCTTACTACACACCTAGTTTGACACTCTTAGGGGATATGATTTGGTAAATTAACAAGCTCATTATGAACCATTATTAAGGGAATAAAAAATTACCATAAGAGTTTATGTTAGGAAATGTATCATGGATAACATAGATTGAAGCCTATAAGTTCATAAGTTAAGGAAATAAAGGTCATTTATAAGTTATCCATTTAAATTTATTGGATTCTAATTTATGTGTTTAATAGTTTAAAAATAATCATCCCTAATTTTACCTTTATTCCAGCCAATATTCAGAAATAGGAGGAACCCAGTAAACAACTAATGTAAAGGGAAATGTGATGAATACCCAAACGAGATACCCAACCTGATGGGAATATGAAATAAAAACTTTGTGATGATACTATCTTAGTTGAATCAATTTCTAAATGGAAACCTAAATAAGTAAGAACACCCAAATCCCCCTAATAAAGAACAAGCCTCAATTGAGACCTTTATGTGACAAATTCCTCTGACTTTCAATTGATCATATAATACCTTAATCACAGAATAATGGATCAAATTCATTGAAAATATATTCTTTATACTTCAATGTTCCAAGAAATAGATGATCATACTAGCTGTTTATCATATGGAGGGAGAAGCTGATCAGTGATGGGCATTGATCAAGAATATGAAGCTTGAGGAAGAGATAAAAATGATGGGGTGGAAGGAGTTCTGAATTTTTTTTTCCAAAAAATATTTCCTCACACTCTCCAAATTAAAATGGAAAGGTATTTCCTTGACCTATAGAAAAAAACGTTGAATCAATTGGGTAATATGGGGAAAACATCACAAAAAATGCATGATATGCCTTTAACTTTATCATTAACCCTAGATGAAAAGTTGACCGCTTCTTTAGTGGGATAAAACTGAGACTATGAAAACACTTGGTGATCTGAGACTTTTATAGTTATGAGGAAATTTTCCGATGTTCCCTCATAGTCAAAATAGATATCAGTGAATCTAAAGGGTATCATAGGGATAAGAAACAAAAAGTGGAGTTTAATTCAAGTGGTGAAATGGAGAAATCTAACTGTGGTAAGATATTTCAACATCCCACTTGTCAAAAGTGTGGACAGAAGCACCCTGAAAATTTCCTGAAGGGGATGAGGAATTTCTTTAGGCATGGGAAGAAAGTAAACCTAGCTAATGATTTCCACCAATGAAGTGGTAATAAGTACGATAGTTATGCATTAAATAATAGTGAATTCACCTTTTGATTCTAGTTATATGCATTCCTTTATATCACATAAGTTTAGTAGAACAATTCAAACACCACCATAAAACATGGAAGTAGATCTATTGGTGAAAATAAAAAATGGGGCAATTATTGCATCCCAAGTATATAACTCCTCACCAGTCAAAATTTGTGGGTTGAACTTACCAATAAACCCTGTGATACTCCTTTTAGTATAATTTAATGCAATTATGGGTATGGATTGGATTTCCTTACATAGATCCAACATAAATTTCTGCAAGAAGGAAATCACTGTCCATATCTCAAATCATCTCACGATTTTATAGAAGTTCAAAAAGGAGTATGAATATTATTTAGAACCGACATCTCAAGCATGGGTATTATTTCCCTACCAAAAAGTGTAACTATATCAGATGATTGAGTTTAAGGAAAAGATGATCCTTGAGGACATGCCCACCATGATGGAATACACTGAAGTGTTTCTAGAGGAATTTTCTGGTCTTCCTCCTACCAAAGAGGTTGAATTTTCAATCGATCTTATACCAAGGGATTTGTCTATATCCAATAATACTTATAGAATGGATGTTGTGGAACTTGAGGAGACAAATAAACAACTATATGAGAATTTGGATAAAGGGTTCATACGCCCATGTGCTTTACCATGGGGTGTACCGGTCCTCTTCATAAAGAAGAAGGATGGGTCAATGTGACTTTTTATTGATTATCAAAAGCTAAAAAAGATCATGATAAAGAACTAGTATACTATGACATGGATTTATGACTTGTTTGATCAAATTTTTGGATCCAAATACTTCTCCAAGGTGGATCTTCATTCAGGTTATTATCAAGTAAGGGTGAATAAGGAGGATATTTCCAAGACTACTTTTCATACAAGATGAAGGCACTATGAGTTCATAGTGATTCAATTCAGAATCAATAATGCTCCATAAATATTCATGGACTTTATGAATAGAGTCATTATATATTACCTAGAAAAATTTATGGAAGTCTTTATAGATGATATTTTAATATTCTCCAAAAGCAAGGAGTAGTATGAGGAGAATTTTATTAAAGACCTTACAAAGGGAGAAGATTTATGCAATGTATAGAAAATATGATTTTTGGTTGAAGGAAGTATCATTATTGGGGAATATTATCACAATTAATGGGATATCTATAGACTCTTTAAAGATAGAAGCAATTGAAGGATGGTTGAGGCCAACATCTGTGACAGAAATATATAGTTTCCTTAGATTATCTGGGTACTATCATTAATTTTTGAGAAATTTCTCACAATTTTTAAACCCTATAACCAAGATAACTCAGAATGGGGTCAAGTTTGTTTAGAATAATGAATGTGAAGAGATATTTAAGGAGTTGAAAAAGATAATTATCACTATAACTATGCTTATTCTACCCACAAGTAGGGAACTCTTCATGGTATAAAATGATGATTTGAAGAAGGTATTGGGATGTGTGTTAATATAGAATGAAAAAGTGATAACCTATGACTTAATTAAATTTAAATCTCATGAACATAACTACCCAATGCATGATCTAGAGTTGGCTGGAGTGGTCTTCACATTAAAAATATGGATTCATTTTCTCTTTGGAGAGAATTTGGAAATACATATTGATCATAAGATCCTAAAGTATATATTCAAACAAAAAGAGATAAATATGCAACAAAAAATATGGTTAGATCCGATTAAGGACTATAGACACTTAATCCACCAATATCCTAGGAAATAAAATAAATCTGTAAATTCTCTAAGTAGAAAGAATCCAAGAATTTTTTCATTGATGATAATTTAGAAGGATACAATCTTATTAGACTTAAAAAGGATGTACATGAGAATTATAAAGGAAGGAATACCATAAATACTTTCACAAATTATTTCCCAATCATCCCTTCTGGTGAAGATAAAGGATTCTCAAAGAGATGATGTGGAAATTCACAAGAAAGTGGAAGCTATAAGAAAAGTTAAATCCTCATAGTTCAATATTAATAAAGAAGGAGTTGTGATATTTGGGTCACAAATATGTGTACCATCAAATCCTAGGTTAAATAAAGAATTATGGATGATGCACATAGATCGAACTTCTCCATCCATTCAAGGAGCACAAAGATGTATCGAGATCTCTGAGATCACTATTGGTGGGACAATATGAAGAAGGAGATCACAAAATATACATCAAGGTATCTTGTATGTCATCAAGTAAAGGATGAAAGACAAAAATACAAGGGATGATGTAACCATTACCCATAACTACATGAAAATGGAAAAACATAACCGTGGACTTTGTCACTAGTGTTCTAAAAACATCAATAGAAAATAATGCTATATGGGTTGTGGTGGATTATTTTACAAAGACTGTTAACTTCATTACAATTCAAGAGTACTTATCACTTGATAAAATTTCAAGGATATACATTAGAGAAGTGGTGAGACTACATGGAACACCAACATCGATTATATCTAATCAAGATCCAAGATTTAACTCCATGTTTTGGAAGAGTCTCTAAAATTCTCTAAATATTGAGTTGAACTTCATCATGAATTATCACCCTTAAACCAATGACCAATATGAGTAGAATATATAGACACTCAAGGACATGCTGAGAACATTCCCAATTGACTTTAAAGGAGGATAGGATCAACATATTTATTTGTCCAAGTTATCATACAATAATAGTTTCCACCCAAGAATCCAAATGGATCCCTATGAAGCTATTTATAGGAAGAGGTGAATAACACCTGCATGATGGGATGAAGTTGGGGAACTCAAACTGATAGATCCTAAAATGGTTGAGGAAATGGTGGAAAAGGTCAAGACCATTCAATAACACATAAGTTCTTCCCAAAGTCAATAAAAGATCTTGATCACAATCATTGATGAGACTTAGAGTTTTAGGTTAGAGATAAGGTATTCATCCTCATATCTCTATGGAAGAAAGTTATGAGATTTGGGAAGAAGGGAAAACTTATTCCAAGATAAATTGATCCCTTTGAGATCCTTGATCACATTAGAGTGGTGGACTATTGACTAGCACTCCCACTTAACCTATCTCAAGCACATCATGTGTTCCATGTATACCTATTGAGGATGTACACACCATACCCCTCACATGTAATCAATCCAGAGGTGGTACCATTGGAGAATTATATTTCATATAAGGATTATCCAGTGAATATCTTAGATCATAGAGGAATTTTTTTTTGAAATAAGACAATGAACCTGGTCAAAGTGCTATAGAGAAATCACAAGTTTGAAGAAGCTTTATAGGAACCAGATGAGGTGATGAAATAGAACTATCCTCTTCTATTTTACTGTGTTAAATGAAAATTTATATGGTAAAATTTTTGAAGGGGGGAATATTTTAATGATCCAAAATTTTATAAATAAAATTCCCTTTGTCGTTGAATTAAATTCCCCATTATGTATTATGGTTATAGAAAACACATTTAATTATTTGTTTTATTAAATACTATATGATTTAAAAGACCATTAAGCATCATAACTATTGATAATATAGTCTTTTAATAGCAATAATATGATTAGTATAAATATAGGGTTTTGATAAATCTGTTTGACACGGAAAAATGAAGTGATGACCTCAACTATTAGGATCATACCCTATGAATCCCATTTATCAGATAATATAAGGGTGATAACATCACTAGGATTTTTCCTTGACCAATATCAAGCTGAGATCCAATAACTAAATCATGAGAAAAATCATTTACAGGATAAGTTCAAACTCATCGAGATCACAACCCAAACCATGTATTCCGAACCACATGAAGAAAATATCACCATCATGCACCTTACCCCCATGGTGTTTTTTGGTGTAATAAAGGGATATTTATCAATACCCTAAGAATATGAATATTTATATCATATTTTAAATAGAATTATAATTATATTTACTTATTATTATTATTACTTTATAAATGATTTTGAATTTTATTCGATAAAACAAAAATTATATTTTTGGGTAATATGCAATTATAATTAAGATATTACTTTTTATAAATGTTTGAAATAAATAATATTTTAATGAAATATTATTATTAAATAATTTTTATAAAATATAAATGATAATATAATTTTTAGGAATTCAAATGTAATTTTTTATAAGGGTTCGAAAACTATTATTGTCAAAAAACCTAGCATTTCTCAATAAATGTCAATTCTATTTAAAAAGTGAGAATTAATATATTCAGAAAATTATTTTAATAAAATAAATATTATTTTTGAAATCATATTTTTAAAATTATCCAATGGTTAATTTTTTATAATTTTCTGAGACATTCAAATGTTTAGGTAAAAATTAAATACCGTATAAATATACAGTGTGTATTATGACATCATAATGACCCAAAAGTGATGTAATAAATACTATAACAGGAATCCATGACAAAATATACATTTTAAATTTATATTAATTTGTTTTTTAAGTTATTTTATTAATTTTATAAATCCTTTATGAATCCTCCAAAACCTATATTATATTTTAAGGTTTTAAAATAATTTATTTAAGAACATGACTCACTTCTACATAACCAAGGGTAATATTTTTAAAACTTTGGACCTTGGCCTTATAAAATAATTAAAACAAATCCCTTTTTTTATAAACCATGTGCAAAGACCATGGTATGGTTTGTGGTTTGGATTAATTTATTGTATATAGTCAAAAACCTAAGTTTGGAAAATATTAAATAATTCCCCTCTCTTTTCCTATATAAACCCACCCAATATCCCATTCCTATTCACTAAAAAACATTTTATAATATAATTACTATTACCTACAATCTCTATAGTCCTCCCAAGGTTCCCCCAAGATCTCAAGAATATCCTCCCAAGCTTTTGGAATCACCCTCTCAAGCTAAGAGAACATTTCCTTCTTCTATTTATTCAAGCATATTCTTCATTTTATGTATTTTATTTCAAATTATTAATATTGGGATATGTTTTTACATGTACCAATTACTTTAAATTTTATTTAAAAATTATGAGAGAACCATTTCTTTATCATAAACCATTTTATGAATATTTAAGTACTGCCGTTATTCTATCGAAATCAAACCGTGATTTCTATGCCAAACAATTGTGCAGTGAATACACATACCCATTTACTATCAAGGGTATTCACATTTATGAACTTATACTTATTTGATTGGGGAATTACATGTATTTATTACAAATTCCTTGATCATGTAATTAAATATTATGAAAAATGAACATAAATCTATACCACCAAATATTATATCATCAACATAAATCTATACCACCAAAATATCATTTGAAACTTTCTTTATAAACAAGGTAAAATCAAGTCTACATTTTAAAAAATAAATTTTTAATAAAAATTGTGAAAGTCACTCATACTAAACTCGAGGATATTTTTTAAGACTATATAAATATTTATTAAGTTTAAAAACATAATTTGGAAATTTTTCATTCTCAAATCTAGGGGGTTGTTTAACATATACTTTGTAAAAAATTATTCCATTTAAAAATTCACTTTTTTACATCCATTTGAATTAATTTGATATTTTGAAAATAATAAAAATAAAATAAAATTATAATAGATTCCATCCTTGCAAAAAGAGAAAAATAATCTTCAAATTAAATTTCCTCTTCCTGATAATAACCTTAATCAATCATTCTTTCTTCATTTTTAACTATGTTTCCAGCTTCATCTAGCTTGTTATGAAAAATACACTTAGTTACTATTTTTTTATATTTTGGTTGTTCAACCAAATTACACACTTTATTTCTTTCAAAATAATTTAATTCATCATGCATAAAATTAATAAATTTTGAATCAATTAAATCATCAACTATATAGGTAGGTACAAAATCAGAAACAAATGAAAAATCAACATAGTAATGTAAAATGTTTTTTGAATTTGTATAATAGATTTAACATTTCAAATTAATTTTTCAATAATATGATCCTTAAGAGTTTTACACTCTTTTGGATCATTTTGATAAGATATATTCTCCCCCTCAACTAGCGCATCATCATTTTCTTGGTCATTATATTCACCAAAATTGAATTCCCTAAATTAATTAGTATCTTTATTTGAATCAAAATTTTGCTTGTTATTAAATTTTTCAATAAATTAAATATGAATAGTATCTTATACAACTAAATTTATCTTATTAAAATATATATATTCCTTTATATAATTATAGTAACTTAAAAATATTCCTTCATCACTTTTAGAATTAAATTTTTCTAAATTATCTTCTGTATTTAAGATAAATACTTTTCAACTAAATACCCTAAAATATCCAATTTTGAGTTTAAATCCTTTAAAACATTCATAAGGGATCTTATTTAAAAATAGTCTAATAGAAAATCTATTTAAAACATGAAAATATTTATTGATAGGATCATACTAAAAATATTTATGCACTTTAAATTCAATAATCATTAATCTATCCATTTCTTGTATTAAACTATTCTTTCTTTTAACCACACCATTTTTTTTGGTGTCCTAGGTGCAAAAAATTAATGCATATATCCATTTTATTCATAATATTTATCAAATTATAAATTAAAAAATTCACCACCTCTATCACATATGATAGAGATAATTGGAACATTTTAAATGTTTTGAATAAGTTTACATAAAGATTTTTTTTATTAAAGTTTCATTTTTATGTGATAATAAATAAATCCAAATGAATATACTATAATCATCTACTATTATAAATACACATTTATTTCCACCCAAAATAGTAGGCTTCATAAGACCAAATAAGTCAATATGTAACAATTCAATACATCTAGAAGTACTAACATAATTTATAGATTTAAATATTTCTTTATGATGCTTACCCATTAAACAAGAATCACACATAAAGTAATTATATGTGATTTTGGAAATTATAGAACCTTTTCATGATTTTTCAATTTATGTAACAGTATTAAGTTTGCATGTATGAACCTCCTATGCCACAAAATATCATTTACTTCTACAAAATTCAAACACTCAACCTTCAATTTGTTTATGTCAAAAAAATCAATAGTATACACATTGTCTTTCCTATTTGTAGAAAATAAAACAAATTTATTTTTCAAAACTATACATTTATTATTTTAAAAAATTAAATTAAATCCCTTATCATAAAGCTGAGACATAATTATTGGATTATGTTTTAAACCACCTATAAATAATACTTTTTAAATAATAATAGTTTTAGAAAAACCAAATTTTCCAATACCTTTAATTAGACCATTAGATTTGTCTCCAAATGTGACTGCCTCCATCACATGAATTAAAAGATAGAAATTTATAAATATCATATGTCATGTGTCTTGAGAACCCACTTTCTAAATAACATGAATTTTTGAGACTTTTAAGGTATATTTCTTGAAATTAAATAATCAAGTAGAGAGTTTTGGTACCTATGCTAAATTGGGTCTAATCAGTTTAATAGTAGAAAATTTTGGAATCCAAATAGATTTAAATCATCTGTTTTTTGGATGTTTATAAAATAAATTATTAGTAAGAAATATATTTATATGACTAAATTATTGTATAAATATCATAGAAAAATCATCGACATAATACCATTTTATTCTACATTTAAAATAGGTTACACTAGAAATACTTCCATTTTAGATTTTAACAAATGTAGTATTATTTATCCTTGGTGATAAAATATTATAACCAAAACCATTATTTTTATAGTTTGGTTTCATCATACTCATAATTTTATTATACCGTTCTTTACCTTGAAAAAATGTAGATATGGATTTTTTAATATTGAAATGTTCCTTTTTCAAATCCATATCCTCTTTTTGAATAACTTATAAATCAGTATGAATTTCCCATTATATCTGGAATCTAAATTTATCAGTTAATTATTTTCATAATTGAGATTATTATATTCATTCTCAACATTAGTCATATCATCCAAGATATAATTAAACCTTCATTATTGATCTTTAATTATTTATTACCATAAAGTCTTTAAGTCTATCATTTTATTCTTTTAATTTAAACATATCATAATTAAAATTAATTTTAGATTCCTCATTATGGGAAATAAAAATATTCAAATGACTACATTACCTTTTTAGTTTATCATTTTCTTTAAGCAACTTATTATTTTTAATTTTTATGTTAGTTTATTTTACAATAATAATAACACTATAATTTCTTAATTTATTATTTTCTTTAAGTAGTTGTTTGGATTTAGAATTAATAGAATTAGAATCAAAACAATAACCAGAGTCAATTTCATTTTTATCTTCAAATAAAAAATTATGATCAACATTAGAAGGATTAATTAATTGAGTAAAAAATGAACCATCCACCTCAAAATTTGTATCCATCAAAGTAAGGTTTCCTATCTTTAGTTCACTTCCTAAGTCACTGTTCAAGTACGAACTATTTAAATAGTCTCATCCTCCAAAAAAATCTTGTTTTTATTTTCTCCATTTATCTTTGTCATTATTTGGATGTTTAAGTTTGGGATAGTCTATCCTGATGTGACCTTTATTCCTACATTTATAATAGGTTAATTCTGAAACATCATTATTTTTACTATTATTAACTTTCTTGTATTCATTTTTGAACCTCCTTTTGAACTGCCTTCTGCCACCTTTGTTTTTTATAAACTTGAAAAATTATTACTAAAATGAGCTATCACTTAATAAATTTCCTAGAAATCAAATTCAGAATAATTATATAGTTTATTATCATTAGAATTAAAAGTTACACCTTTCCTCTTTTTATAATCCCCACCAAGAATGTTTTTCAACTCATATTTTATCAAAGAACCAATTAGTTCATCAGAAGTATACTCTTTAAAATTATTACTTTCATTGATAAACACTTTATTTTCATTCCATATTTTTAGTAGAGATCACAACAATCTTCCAACTAGGGCTATGTTATCCAGTACTGCACCAAGCCTACTCATACCATTTGTAATGATTGTAAACTAGTTAAAAATTTGGTTAAAAAAATCATCTTCTCCCATATTTAAATCCTAATATTCTACTTAGAGAATTCATATCTTGGTTATTTTAAGATTTTCTGTCCCATAGTGAGTGACTTGAAAATTTCTACATATGTTGTGGGCTATCTTAAAAGATGAAATATGGATATATATACTTATACTTATAGCACAATACATTATATTTTTTACTTTATAACTTTGAACATAATTTACTATGTTTTTACCTAAAAGTGTCTCTAGATCAACTATGGATAGATTTTATGGATTCTCCATGATAGCTCAATGATCCACACTCAATTTTTTTAGGTAGTATTCCATTTAGTCTTTCCAGTACCAATAGTCACTTACATCAAAAAATGGGGGATTATGAGGAATCCATCAATCATTAGAATTTATACCCACCGTCTTTAAGAAATAATATTTTATTCCTTATACTTTTAGGTCCAGGATAAGGTAAGAAAAAATTTTAAAAATAAAGAATAGAACTATACTATCCTTAAGAGGTTTCTATACTCTGACACCAATTATTTAGTATCAGATTAAATCAATCAAACCTACTAACTATCATTTAAGTAACCAACACTTTGATACCAACTATTATATCTAGATTAATGGAAATAATAGACTATGGGGGGGGGGTGAGTAATATTTTTATTTTTTTTTGAAAAACTAAACAATTAAAGTTTTATTAATGAATAATGAATAGTGAAATTCCATGTTCAAGATCCAGTGTAGTGAAAATTAAAATAAGAACACAATATTTTTATAGTGGTTCAGATCACTAGGATCATAGTATACTCTTCAATATTATCTAATTGATGATAAGATCGGTATCCACTAAGAGAAAATCAATTTTAAAGGTGTGATAACCTATTTACAAACTCTATCTTTTATAATACCCAGAGGTATAACCCTGAGTTTTTATAGGAGTCACAAACTAGCCTTACCCTGAATTTTCTTTGGGAGTCACAACCCAAGAACTTCTTTTTGGGTGGTATAATAACCAAGACTGACATGATTTTGATTAGGAAAATCATAAAAAAATGACACTATTACAAATAAATTAAAGAGATATAATATGAAGGAAAATTGAGAATAATTTAAACCAGAAGAGATTAGAAGATGAAGAAGATGTCACTCGATGATATTTTATCAATTCAGCTGAAAATGATGAAACAATTGAAGTAGATTCATGATCTCATCAATGGAATATTAGTTGCAGAAGTTCTTAATTGTATGTGAAGAAGAGCTATGCATCACTATTATATTGAATAAACTATATAAACTTTTTTCTTATAATGTACTCCCTTGATCACATTCTAATAGATTAATCTTGCATTATCAATTCTGATATCTTCCAAGAGCCTCTAATTAACCAATCACTACATGCCATGAGTTATAGTATAATAATACATAGAATAATGCCGTTACCTATAATTTAAAATAATGTTCTCAATATTAGTGTTTTGGAACTCTTTTATTCTTATATAAAATAGTTTTTAAACACTTCCAATAAGATCATTAATAAAAACATGTATATTAAAAATTAATAAAACAATTAAAATATCCAAATAAACTTGTAGTTTGATAAAATATTAAAACACCACTAAAATAGATCATCATTGCTGCATGTGCTTGTATAAATAAAATATATTCAGAATATTTAAGAAAACATGTAATTATATTTTTTAGAAAAATATAATCAATAAAATAATAACTAAAAATATTTTCTTTTAGATACAATAATTAAAATTAAAATTAAAATTATATATTATTTTAGAAAAAAATAAAATCAATCTCATAATTTATAACTAATAATATAAAAAAACTGGTGGTATTAAAATATTTTGAATTGGTGGTAACAGGAAAAACAACTAGCAATATTAAGATTACTCAATTTTAGCAAGAGTTTTATACCTCTACCATTGTGTTGAAGGACAAGACACCACCGATTCATAAAATAGGGGATCTACTGCAACCGTTGAGTGATGAAACCACTACCACTGAGTGATAAAAAGTGATGGTACTACTATTACTTGGAGTGATGCTATTTCTAGTGAAAAGTGGTGCTGCCTCTACAGTTATGCGGTGCTACTGCTATATTAGGCAGTGATACCTCCACATAATGAAACAGAGGATCCTATTACCATTTTCAATGGTGGGTGTTACTACCACTATGCCGATGCTACAACTACAGTTGAAGGGTTGGGTGGAGTGCTACCGCTACACTACTACCATTTCATGAAGCAAGTGACCGCTAGACTACTACTTTTGTTCTAAGAATGCTACCACTAGGCTTATAGTAATATTGTCATAGGTGTGGTACCATTATACCTGAGGGATGCTTCTATTTCATTGAAGGAGTATCTTTTTCTACCACCATGAATATAAAAGAACTGATGTATATCGTTAAATGCATTATAAGATGGAGATAATTTCATGTGTGAATGAATTTGTAGTCAAGATGCAGTGGATCATAATGGGTATCACACGCCATGGATAGGATCATGCATTGATACACCACTGCTACTATGTGATGGAACTGGATGAAGGTGGTTCCATGGAGTTGCACTACTGGACTGGTCTAAATGAACTCGCATGGAGGTTCCACACAATTCAGAAGGTGTCATCATCAAAACTGATTGAGATGCATTGAGTGCTCATTTGTGAGGAAGAAGAATAATGCGTATATATATATAAATTCATACACTATATATGTTATATATGTGATATGATATATATATATATAAGAATATGTATATATATATTATCATTAAAAAAATTCTCAAATATAAAAAATATATAAACACTAAAATTAGAATAAACATATGATATAATAATTTTAATATAAAATCAAAAAAAATTATTAAATGTAAAAAAAGTTTAGATAATTTAAGATAAATGAATATGAAAATATAAAATTTAAAAAATTAACATTTAATTAAATTTTATAAAAATATAATTTATCAAAACACAAATATTATTGTATTAACAAACAATTTTAAACACTAATAACTTGAACATTCTTATTCTCTATATTGATGACATGCTTATTGTTGTTCCGGTAAAGGAAATTATTGATGAGATGAAGGTTGAATTTTCTAGAATATTCAAGATGAAAGATCTTATCCTAGATAAATGGATGTTGGGGGTGAATATCATAAGAGACTTAAATTCCAGTACTTTTTTATTGATCCATTCTAACTACATCCTAAAGGTGGTGGAATTCTTTGGCATGAGTGAGGAGAAATAGGTGAACACTCCCCTATATAAAACTTCAAGTTGAGTAAATTTAAGTACACTAAATAGATGATGAGGTGGAGTATGTGAAAGAGGTTCCCTTTATATTGATAGTTATAATACTGATCTATGTCATGGTTTATACTCAACTGGGCATTATACAAGTAGTAGGAGTATCCAATGGATTCATGGAAAATCTTGGAAGAGAGCACCAAGAAATAGTAAAGTGGATCATCTAGTATTTGAAGGGTTTTAAAAGTTTGTCTCTTTACTTTATAATAGATGAATAATTGTAAGCTTTTACAAACTTATATTTTGAAGGGGATTCAAACACATGTAAGATAACCATGGGCAATGTGTTCACTTTTGGTGGTATGACTATGAGTTGGATATAAAATATTCAACAAGTAGTTTCAATTTTGATAAAAGAGGTAGATTAAATTGATTTAATAGAAGTTAGGAATGATTTAACTTGGTTTAAGGGGATATTGGAAGATCTTAAAAGAATTTAGGAAGTTTGGATTCTATTTTGTGATTTAAAAAATGAAATCTAATTAGCTAAGAAATTGATGTTTCATTCTAGTAAGAATCATATTCAGCTAAAGTATCACTTCATCCATAAGATGTTAAAGGATAGAGAACTGGACCTATAAATGATAAAATGAGATCATAATCTGGTAGATATGTTGATGAATGTTATAGTATGGGATGTGATGAGGTGGTTCTGCACCTCAATTGGGATAGGATAATGGGAATTATAGTGGGGGAACCATGTGGATGAAAATCAAATTTGAAGAATAGAAGGAGGTTTTTGAATACTAAAAAACAACTTAGTAGTGAATCATAGAAAATGATTCTCAAGTCAGATATTATTAGTATTGACCATGTGATAACCATTTTATCGATGGGGAATTTAATTCAATAGAATAAGAACTCAGGAAGACCAATTTTTGATCACTTGATGAAGATGGTTAAGTAGTAGCCACAATATCTAGACATTTAGAAGTTATGAATAATGGATGATGATATAAGGGAAATAGAAAGCAAAAAGACACCTTTCAAATCAAACTGAAGGGAGAAGTGTGGAGATGCGAAGGCATTGTGTAAGGTTTTATTATTGAAGAATACATAAGGTTTTTCCCTTTGGAAGATCTTAGAAATGGGAGTACATAAGATTCTTCAGGGATAATATGTTAGGTTTTACGCATGATAGATTCAAAAGTGGGAACTATATACTAGAATATAGAGTGGAGGTGGTCCAATCCTTTTACCAATTGAAGGGTTTCCCACATAGATTGGAGAAATGTGGAATCAATCACAAGATGATTGGAAAGCAATAAATACTTATTTCACTGGATAGATTCCACTATATTTACTATGGTGAATGAAATGTTTTTATAACTAACTAATCATTGTAATCATATTTCGATTCATGAATAAAGTATTGAAATGTCTCCCTCATGGAGTATGACTCAAATAAAAACCATGTAAAAACTTTCATTATACCTTTTCTTTCTTTTATCTAGATCACCATCTTCTAGAAATATTCTCCATGTACATTCAAAGGCATTCATTTTAGTGTGGTGAATTAGGTGCGAATGTCTTATAAGTTCTAGTTCATTGATTACATGGGCTCATTCTAGTACTTTGTTTTTTTCCTAGTAAGTTTAGGTGGATAGCTTATGGGAGTCATAATTTAGTCATGATCCCAAAAAAACCATCCTCTCTCTCTCTCTCTATGATTTTGACTAAAACCTACTATGGTAGGTTCATTATATGTAGTCACTACCTCTTCTATATTTGTGCAACCTCAAAAAAATGTCAACTAATTGTGAGACTAATCCTATAGTCTTTATTCTCAAATCATCTTCTTAATGAGATAAATCTTAGTGGATATCCTTTTTCATCAACTATAGTTAATTTTATCCACATGTGGTGAGTGATAATGGAATATTCTCATTCTTCATTTTCAATTTTATTCACCATAAAAACTTTTAATAGAATTTATACTTTCTTTAATAATAGAGCACAACATTACTTTGAATCTTCATCAATGTATTTAAGATTTAAGTAAATAATAAAATACATATACATGTAAAAATCCTCTATAGAATGTGAATTGTTACTAGTAATCACATGTTATCTTTATTATTTTTTATCAAAACTCATGACATCAACTCCATTATTCATTTTTAGTACTTAATTTATCATCATATTAATATCAACCATTAATATATTAGTGTGTTAGCTCACATTTATTTTTTCAAAATAATAGTGCTTCATCTTTGGTGGTTTATCTCAACACACTTATTCATTACAACACATCATGACAGTGACACCTCATGCACACACCTAGAGATAGGTTGATGTTTATTACACATGATACTAGTATAACACCCCAATATTATTTAACATAATTGATTATGAAAACACATGCATTTGGCTTGTTAATCCTTATGCAATAATGAAAATTCACAGTGCAACACATTGGTCAAGTAAACCATGTTGAAACATATTTTCAATGTAGTACACACAATAAAAAAGTAGTGCCATTATCCATATAGCATGACGCATTATTCATGATCTTGCTCTATTCATTTCCAATACAATAATAAACATTATTTTATAAAATTAATGTAAGGATCACACCATAAAGATGTATATATAGTCGAGAGAAGTTTTTAGTGAGACATATTAAACACTCACAACTCTTTATTTTTTGGATAATATTTCTCGTATCTCAAGAATCTTCATATCAGTGATAATGAACAAGTTCCTTCCCTTTCATTTCCTCACAAAATCACTGAGTTAATACTTGAGTATGAGTGATGAGAGCCTAATTTTCATCAAATTTTCATTGAATTTTATTATAATAAATCCACAAAAATTAAGTATTTTTTGGGAAATTAATCATATTTTATTAGTTTTTGAATAATCTAGAGTTTTATTATTAAATGAAATTATTTCATGTTTTTTATTGATTTTTATTGATTTATTAATTTTGGAATAATACAAAAAATAGATTTTAAATTAATCTATAGTGATCCACCAAAATAGGAGTTTTGAGCCAGTTTATGATTAAATTGATTATTTAGAGGTTTTTTAGTATTAAATGATATTTTTTAAGGCTCTCTTATGATTAAAGGAAAATAGGGAACAAGAATGGTATTTAATTAAAACGCATGTCACCAACCCATTTCCAAGCCTCCTATGTGTGAATAAATTGTTATTGCATGAGATTAACTCACACAGAGAGGCATTCACATAAGAATCCATAAAAAAATAATTTTAAACTATGTAGGAATAATTGAGTAGAACCCAAGCTATATAAGATTAAAAAAGACACTATATAAGATTAAAATCTAGAATATGAAGCCTGTATTAGATTAAAATGATTTTATATGCAATTAAAACTCACGGGTGATCGATATCAAGGTTACTTTAGTGGGATATCACAATATATGAGTAGCCTCATTCCCATGTCACCATATAAAATTAAATCAGTGGAATAAGAAGGTATGTATAAATAATTATAAGGGAATATCACCAAGTACCCATTGTTCATAATCTTCCTTGGTAAAACCTATGATTCACTCAATAAAATATAAAGATTTAACAAATAATTTGAAATAATTATGATGTACTTTAAAACCATAAATCACACCTTATGACTCCATGATTCCATTGATTGTAATTCAAACACAGGAAGATATATCCATATCAAAGATCAACCTCAATACTCTATAACATAATATCCATCAATCCCATCAAGAAAACGTATGACCACATGAATAAAACTTGTAAATAGAGAATATTTTCATATAATTATGTTTCAAAAAATTAGGTAATGTCACTTCATTGTTTCCACATTCCCTTTATTTGTGATAAATCAACAACAAATGGATTATGAAGAAAATTTTTGAGCTTGGAATGATCTGGAAGTCTTCCATGAAGAATCATCGACCAGGACATTTTTATGTGTAAACCACCCCATATACACTGAATTAACTTCCACTAATTATTTAAACACCCCCCTTCACACTTGGAAAGGATTAAAAACCTTAGAATTAGAAAATTTCCTTAAATTAGATAGTTTTTTGTATTTTATTTTATATAATTTAATACATTTTTGTTTTCATTATTTTATTTATTTTATTTTATATTCATGTTTCTCTACCTATGTTGTTCTTTTATTGTTCTCCATGGTTTTAGAGTAGTCAAACCAAGGGTGTGATCCTTAGGGGAGGTTGAAGGAACTCCCAAATCGAATTTCTTAAATTATATATTATTTTTATCCATTTTGTGATATGAAAGTGGGTGTGTGAACACATTGGTGTGACAATATTCTACTTTCACTTAGTATTTCCTATATTTGTATTTTGAACCCTACCAAATCTCTATTCCCTCCATTTACTCACTTTATCCCAATTTTGGTGTAATGAGGTGGGTTGAATGTTGAATACTAGGTGAGAAGCAATTTCATGCCTTATATAAGGTGTATTCTAATTTTGAACTATGGAGGATGTGGGATAAATGTGTTGAGGAAGTTTTTTCAATGCATGTTGAGTTTCAAAAATTATGTATGGGAATTAAATTCAGGATTGGTTATGATTAAATTAATAAATTGATTTAAATAAAAAAAATAGACAATAAAGGAATAACTAGATGAAACTCAAAGATAACTTCCCTTTCCACTCTAACAAGAGATTCTCATTTTTCTTTGTTTTTTTTCTTCCCAAACCCCCTTTCCTTTATTCCCTGATCTTTATTTGTTTTATTTTAATATTAAAGAAAATATATAAAAGAAAATATTAATAAATGATCAAAGTGAAAATATCAAGTGTGAATTCTCAAGTGAGATGACCCTAGTCATCCACTAGGTTTCATTCCAAGTTTAAAAATTATATTGAATAGGACCACATGATAGGACATTCATCAATATAGCACAATTTATGGGGATTCTTATTGGATAAATGTACTTAATTGACCCTGTAAATAATTTTTGTTTCATTCTCTTTTTGTTCATTATTTTCTATTTTATTTTCTTTATATTTTTTATCCAACCTGGGATATATTTCATTTTAGGACCATTAATTTATAATAGATCCCCAATTATATCACCAATTTAAGGAAGTGAATAATCTAACTTAAAAGGTTAGAGACTCATTCCTATCCAAACAATACAATACTGACTAATCCCTTTTCCCATCAGAACCTAAAGAGTAATTCAAATGTTTTCAACACACACATCATCTTAAGGTTCACACTATTGGATGAGTGGATGATTACTACTATGATAATGTCCCTAATTAATATTCACACAACACGCACTCTTTCCAACAAGAAGAATATGAACCAAAACTCAAGAAAGTGAAGATGATCTACAATAATTAGTTGTTATTAGGACAACATTTAAAGGATTAATAAGATCATATATAATAATTAAAGGCTATAATGAAAATGATAAATTCCACAATCTAAGAATACATGGATCAAGGAACTTTATAATAATAAGTTTCAAAGCTATTTCCCATGGTCTTTACTGAATAAGACATCTTAAAGGTGGGAATCAAACTTAAAAAACCTTCTCAACCACACATCTCATAATTACCTATGAAATAATTTATTAATAAGAATAAATAATGTCCAAACCACTCAAGGTAGTTTATATTTATTTTAAATTCATTTATTTTGACTTTTTACTACTTAAATTTCTTTCTAACTTTCCTTATGATGATATTTTAGATTTTCCAAGAAATTCTTAGCCTTATAAAGTGATGAAAATTAAGAATATAACACCAAAAAAGAAATGGAGGACCTAGACATTGAGATCATGAGACCTATCATGAAAAAAATACTTTATCAACATCAAACTGAACATCATAAGGATGGTGATACAATAATATACAAAGATCACCCCTTATTTATACCCCCCATTTTTATTCCCTTTCTTTATCCACTTGGGGGATAAAAGGTTTTTATTTTTTATGGGTTCTACACTTCTAATGTCTACTCATGAACATTGGGAGAAATAACTATGGTGAGTACTATTAAGGAAACAACTTCCTTATTTTGTATGGGGTTAATAAACTATAATTTTTTGGTTGTAGGAAGTAAAAACACAGCCTCACCTTGGTGATAACCTAATAATAATTCATTTATATTATCATTTTCTTATTTTTTTTATTTTGAATAAAAATTTTCATGTGTTTTATTATTTTATTTTATAGTTTGAAAAAGGTAGAAAGTAGAAGACTATATATTACATTGGAAAATAACTAGGTGTAACCTTTCCTTCTTATTTATTTTCACTCCACTACCTTTAATCACATGAAATTTAATGAAGGGAAGAAAAATATGAGTTTGGGCGAATATGTATAAATTATTCTTAGTATTTTTAAACATTGTTCATTTTTTATGTTATTTAGGAAATTTTGATCTTTAATGAATATTCAAGCCATTTTTCACTATTGAGTTTATTTTCAGAAATTATTAATGATTTTTAAAGAAATTTATTTTCAATGATGATTATTAATAATCATTTTCCTTTAAATTTTATTTTTAATTTTTTTATGATTGTGATAAATTTTTGAAATCAATTTCCATGAGCACCAACCTAAATTTTATTTCCTATCCCAAGAGGTTTCTAAGTCAATTTTAACATATTATTCCTGATCTCCTCCTGTTATTAAGAGAAAATTGTATTTTGTGTATAAATAAGAACTTTTGATTATTTATTTTTCAAGGTTTTAGAGTTCTGGAAATGTTTTTAAAGTGATAAAGGAACTTATTTGGATAACTCACATTATCCTTAGACCTAAATTTTACACTAACCCTAGTTTATTCCTTAGAATACATGAATTTAATTATATTTTTAAGACAAAATTTCCCCTTAACTTCCCTTAAATATTAATATATTACATAACTACATCAAATATGAGTGTGGGGGAAGATTTTATATGTTAACTTTGGGAGAATTTTCACGTTTTGTGTGAATATTGGGGCGGAGTCATCATTTTGGTCCTTTTAAATATAAATGGTCATGAATCACTTTCCTTATATTCATTTCTCATTCCATTATCCTTGAATATGTATATATATATATATACACATGAAAAAAATTGTACATAAAAAAAGAGATAAAAGAATGTACATAAAATAAAAAGAATATATGTATATAAAAGGGGGAGAATATGGATTTATCATCATTCATTATGCTTCATTGTTTGAATCATTACCCATACACAAGGGGATTGTATGTGATTCTTATGTAAGATAATTTATTGATGTAATTTACATGGGATTAATTGAATATTAATTCATTGTATTAAAGAGTTTACCCTCCTCATTTAGAACATTATTTTTAAAAGTAAACCCACTAAACCAAAGACAAAAAAATTACTTTGTAATGAAATCATGATTAAATTAATTTTCAAGTCTCATAGTGTGGAGAATTATAATTTTTACAATTATATATCAAACATAAATTTTCTATGTATGTGCATAACTCCATTTTCATTCTATTTAGTGAGAGTGACATTCACTTATATGTGAGGTAGGATGTGATAAGGCTACAGATGGATTATTGAGGTTGAAAAAATTTAAATTTGAGATGATAAAAGGAGATGCAAGTTTTTTTCATTAAGGATACATGAAAATTTTTATTTTAGAAAATTATTGGATGCGTTTTAATTTTTAACTCTTATGTGAATTTGATTTTGGATATAGATTTTTTGTCTGGAGTAAAAAATTTAAGCACAGGGGAGTGATGAGTGTCTAATTTTCAGGAAATTTTTCATTGAATTTAATTGTATTAAATCCCTAAAAATTAGTTATTTCCTATACATTAATAACATTTTATTATTTTTAGAGTAAATTAGAGTTTAATTGTTAAATGGATTAATTTCATGAATTTTATTGATTTATTAATTTAAAAATTAATTTTGGAATAAGACTAAAAATAGATTTTGAAAGAATTTTAGGTGATACATCCAAATAGAAGGAATTTTGAGGATATATATGATTCAATTTTTTTTAATCCAATGTTGTATTAAATGAAATTTTTGGAAGGCTTATGTATGATTAAATATGAAAAAGGGCACTTTCATGGGATTAAACTGAACCTCATGTCATGAGCCCATTTCCAATATGATTATGCATGATTAAAATATAAATTCATGATTTTAATTCACATAGATAATCATATACATAGGAATATATAGAAGATTAATTTTTACCTTTGTAGTAATAATTGAGAAACAACCGTGTTACGTTAGATTAATAGTGACACTATAGAAGATTAAAATCTAGAATATATCACTCACATCAGATTAAAATGATGTTATATATGATTAAACTTGTTGTGATATCACTACCAATGGTAACTAAATGTGATATAAATACCTATGAGTATCCATATATCCATGTCACCATGTAAGATTAACTCGGTGGAAGTAGAAGCTATGTACGAATAATTCCAAGGGAATTTCTCCAAGAATCCGCTATTCATCATATTCCTTAGGAAAACCTATTCTCCACTTGATGGAATATTAATATTATACATATCATCTTTAATCCTCCCAAAATACTTTATACCTCTCAATAATTTCCTACACCTCCATGAATCCACTACCTACGATTCAAATACAGGCCATGATATTCATAACACATATCAACCCGAAACTCCAAAATACCACAACTATCGATCCTATAAAGAAAACATGTAGATGCATGCATAAAACCCATATATGGATAATTATTTTATATCATTATATTACAAAAAATTGGGTAATAGACCTTAAATGTTTCCAAATTCCCTTCATCCATGGTAAAGCATTGAAAATGGATCATAGGGAGAAATTTATCACTAGGAAAAATATGAAAGCCTTCCATATGGAATCATCTACTTGTCCATTTCTACACAGAAAACATTATATTCACATTAATGTGATCCCAATACTTATTTAAACCCAATAACACTTGTAAATTATTTAGAACCTTGGAATTAATCCATGGATTTTAAGTAGACATATTTTTGTATTTTATTTTCATCAATTTAATACTGTGCTTATTTCCTTATTTTCTTATTTTATTTTTTGTTAATATTTCTCTCCCCCATGACATTACTCTTTTTATTTCATATTTTTGGAGTAATTAACCCAAGGGTGTGATCCCTATGTTAGGTTCAAGGCATCCCCATATCACATTTCTTAAATTCGATACGTTTTTTCCATTTTGTGATGCGGTAGTGGGTGTATAAATGTTTTGATGAGTTGAGAGACCAACTTCACTTAGCATTTCCTACTATTTCATTCTAGACCCTTTTAAATATCCCTTTTATAAATTCACTTGTATTATCCCAATTATAATGTAATTATGTGGATTGAGTGTTGAACATTGGGTGGTAAGTGGTTTCATTCCTTGGGTAGCGTGTTCTATCATTTTATACTATAGAGGAGGTGTGATAAATTTATTGAGGAAGGTTTTACAATGCATGTTGAGTTTTAAAAATTAAGAAGGTAAAGGTAATTCATGATGGGCTATGATTGAATTAAAAAATATATTTAAAAAAAGGATAATTAAGAAGTACCTAGTTTAACCTTAAAGATCACAACCCTTTCCCCACTAACAAGTGTTTTCTCATTTCTCTTTGTTTTATTCCCACACCCCTTTTTATTTGGCCCCTTTACATTTTTTTAATATTAATTAATATATATATATATATATATAAATACTAATAAGTGAGTAAAGTGAAACTATAAAGTGTGACTCTTCAAGTGGGACAACCCTGGTTATCCCACTAAGAATCATTGTAAGTTTACAAATTCTATTGACCAAGAACCTGTGATAGGCCTTATACAAATGAGTCTTTTATAAAAACCATTATATGATAACTAGGGTGATTTAATGCACCCTGTTGAATTATCAACTTATAAAAACATATTACACATCCTATAAACCCATAACAACAATATCCAGATGTAATTGTTCACATACATATCACATTCCCATGGATATAGAAACATAACAAAACTTGATGTGGGGATGAAGAGTTCTTTTCACCATGCATATCAAAAAACATCTTCAAAATAAAAAAAACACAATATATACTTGAAATAACTTCTATGTACATATGAATCAATGAATCATGACAACCATCTTAAACACACATAGTTAATCATTCCCACATTGAGAATACACCCATAGTTAATCAACCCTAATAATTACCTATCACCTAGAACCAAAACACACCCATGATTGGATGACACCCACCTAAGGTCAAATATTTATAATTTATGCTCACCTAGAACCATTATAAATTGTTGTTTCAAATATCACAACTATTTAATAAAAAACCATGATTGAATAAGACACACCCACAATCAACTGAGAGTAAAACCCAAAAAACTAACCCAACAGACCAAGCTTAGTGAATAATATTTATATTCAATGAATCTAATTTATGAATACTTTAAATGTTATACAGTGTCAAAAAATCATGCATCATATACCATTTTAAACTTGAATCCATGCAACATGAACATTTTCTCATTGTATATAGTTATCCAACCACTATACACTTCACATATCAATCGCTATAAAACTTGATCTTGTACATATAAATGCTAACAAAAAATCTAATACAACACAATCTATGGGGTCTAATACTATACCCTTTAGATTTAATTATTAACCTATGCCACTATTTTTAAATCACTATACAACCTCATGAATTATATATCAAGGATGGAAATAAATCTAAAACATAATCCATGGAGTCTAATAATCCCCCTATATATTTGGTTTCCAACATATTCCACTCTTTCACCCCATTTGACATTAAATTAAAATAAATCATTTATATCAGTTTTATATTCATCTATCACAACTTTTCATAGATTTATTCCTCATGTGAATAGAGAGTGAATCACTTCAATGTAAGGAATCACATATAAATTTTTCTAATCCCACTTATTTTAAAACTCAGTGTAAAAAATAAGTAGACCAGTTAATAACCCAAACTATACATTTTCACCTATGTTACATTCATACCTCATATTATATTTTTATTGAATTTATATTTCTCATTAAACTACCCCTAGATGATTCAACTCCCTTTGATTTATTTATCACCATCTAAAACACATACTCAATATAAAAATATTAAGTACAATGGGAGTATATAGAGAACCACACGATTCCCCTTTGTAAGTTAAGAGATTCTTAAAATAACGAATACAACTTATAAATTAATTATTTTAATCATAATATGTACAAAATATCTATTTGACTTCATAAAAAAAATTTAAATTTCCTAGACACACACCCACATACACACCAATCACCAGTAGGAAAAAATCACACTAAAAAAGATGTTTCATAGGACACAATCCCCCTTTTCCATACAGAACATGAATTTAAAAATCCCCCCTAATTTATTTACATATGAAAAATAAGAAATAAATGGGATTTACTAATGGGAATTACTGTAATAATATGTATATTATCAAACTATTAATTTGTATTTTTTTTATATTAGAGTTATCAATAAGAGATTATAAGAAGGAAGATAGAGTTGCAGATGAAATTTTAGTCAGAAGGAATGTATTTTGGCATGGACCATTATGTTGAACTATAAAGAATTGTCTAGATGAGATGGATATTCTGTAGTCTAGTGCGCTGTATTATAAAGTGTTGAGATGTGGCATGGTACTTGTGTTGAAGTGTGGTGTATGAGTTGTGAGAGTTTGGTGTTATAATATTTTAGGAGGAAACCTATTTACAACATGAGTAGGTTTAGTTAAGGCATGAAGGTCTCCAAGTTATTCTTATGTGGTGATAACCTCTGTGTTAATATAAAGTGAGTACTTTTGAGTTAATCTTATGTGATCTTGGTTTCACTGTAAGGTGTAGCATTAAAACATGATGGTATCAAGTTGTTTTGAGTTTATCTTATATAGGTTGAATCTCACATGGGGTATTTTTGGATTTAATATCACGTAATCCTTAGGATAATATCATACAAGTAGAATTAGGGTGTGGTTTTACCTATTGTGGTTTGAAGTCTTGGGTGGTCAATTTACTTCATTCTGTCTATCTTAGGTTTGTTGAACCATGATTCCTTCTATTGAAATGTGTCGTGGTCTGATGTTCATTAGGTTTGTGGTTAGAAGGCTGGGATTTTCTCCATGTTTCTGGGAGGATCTAGTATTGTGGTATAAACACCTTGGTTGAACGGTGGAATTTATTAAATGAATGGTGTTAAGGAAATTTTAACCATGATAATAGAGGAGAGATAATGGGATATCATGATGTGATTTTTGGAGGTGTGATCAGTTTAGTCTCATTATATCATGATGACCCCTATCACATTTTGATTATTTAATTTAATAGGATAATTAAAAATTTAGGCCATGTATTAGATTCTATCTTAATTCTATGACTTTATTTGAACCCTAGGAAACCTTAGGTGCATCTTTTTAGATCTTTATCCATCCTTTAATTGGTGTAGGATCATGTATTAAATAGATATACTATTATGTGATGGGAATAATTTTTATTATTCTAAATAAGTTTCAATTGATTTTGTTTCTCAAAAAACACCTGTTTATATTTATAATGTTGTTTATTTGAGTGTATTATAGAATTTTATTCTTATATAATTTGTTTCTAATGTATTAATTTATTTCTATAATATGTATGATATTGGTTTTCATAAAATTTTTGTAAGTATTTCAACTCTATGTGAATCTATTTTTAAACTCTATATAGCTTGTAAGTATGAGTTTGAAAAAGAATAAATGGACTTTACATTGGATCCAGTGAAATATATATGGATATACAATGAAATATATATGGAAGTAAAGTTAAATCTATTTAGTTTTGATATATTTTTTTAAAATTAATTGAACTCTACATTGAACTCTTCATCAAGGAGATGTACTCTATGTCACAAGCTTATATCAGGTACTATATGAGATTTTGCATGATTTCATAAATGAACTCTACATCTAGGAGATGTACTATATGTTATAAAAATGAACTCTATATCAATATAATTTTCACTATGTCACTAAATGAACTCTATATCACCGAATATACTCTATATTACCCAAAACCTTACAAGTTTTAAACCTCAAATACTTTAATATTTGTCCTATGTATTTTTCATAAGGAATCCACTCGATAAACATATTTATTATCATTTAAGTATTATTTAAAATTATATTATAAAATTTATTGGTTTTATATGATTATTATATAATATCATGAATATTTAGGAATACTAAATCAATTTCATCAAAGGTTTGAACTTTTTAATTTGTTGGATATTTTTGTGGATCAGTTGAACATAATTATTTTGAGATCCAACCATAAGAAAAAGATAAGGGAAATTATTTTTGAATATATTTATAATTTCAATGTATGGCTCCTATAACTCTTGATTTTTGATAATCATTTTTTAATCTCTTGATATAATATAAGATTAAAATTTCTTTCTTCTAAAACTTCAAACTTTTACTGCTCCTTTTGAAGAGGAAGACTTAGTGCTGATCACTTCTAAAGTACGAACCTATCAATATCATATTCAGTTTGAAGAACCTTTAAAAAATAAAATTTGGAGAAATTAATGTTCATATTAATATCTTTATTAATATTTTTTCATTAGTTGTTTTATACAAATGTGTTCTTAATTTATATATCCATCAACCAGTGACTGATGGTTCAATCATGTGCTACAACCGGACATCTTCTTCAATATCTATTTTATCTATTGTGTGTAAGATTCCTGTAATAAGTGTGGTTTTTATACTATGGATATGTATTTTATCTACACCCCTATAAATCATTGATTATAATAAGTTCTATCTACTTTAACTTAGCTATCTAGGTCCCCTACAAAAGGACCCATTTAATGAAAATCACCAATCTCACATCAAGCGTTGGTGGAGTGGACTAGGGGATATAATAAATTTTTCAAACGACTATAAATTTCTATTCATTTCTATTTAAATATATTACATAAATTTAATTAAAGTAAATGAAAAAATTAATATTTCCATAGGTATATTAAAATTGGCCAAGAATTTTGAAGGATACAATTCACCCCCATTTTGTGACTTTGTTTACTTATATATGGGATAAAAAGTGGTATCATATATGTCTCTTCAAGTTATATATTTTAGATCTAATAATATACAAAGAAAAGATATTTTTATAAATATTTTTTCTATAATATAATATAATAAATAAGGAATGTCAATGATAATATCTTCTTATTTTAATAGTAAAAATTATGGATGTTGGAAACCAAGAATGATTTTATCTAAAGAAACTTGGATTAAGAGTTTATCAGAAAGTTTTCAAGACTTATAAAATTTATAGAGGAGAAAAATTGGGATTCTAATCAAGAATATAAGTATGATTAGAATTCCCAATCTATGAATGCAATTATTTGTGGTCTTAGTCCAAATGAGTTTAATTGTGTTTCTTAATTCCCTAATGCTAATGAAATGTGGGAAAAATTATTATTGCTTGTAAAGGTATGAATAATGTGATAGAATTAAGGTATAATAATTATAAGCTTAATTTTGATACATTCATAATGTATGAAGTGTAAAATATAAATCAAATTATTGGAAGACTTATAGAAATTATAAATCATATTACTACTTTGGTAACTCTAGTTCTTTAATATGATCAAGAATTGAATGTTTATAGAGTCTTACCATATAGATGGAATGGTATGTCAACTATAAATAGATAATTTACTCCAGTGAAGAATATAACATCCTGAAGTTCTAATATATGATTACCTTTAAATAATTCAATGTGTTCGATAGTTTACTTTTCACGCAACATTGAACTTAAATGAAACCATGATATATTTAGATAAAATATAAATATTTAAGTATGACCATTAAAACCTAGTAATTCGATTAGTGATAATGGACATGAGCACACTTTTTTATGAAATATAGGTATATAAAAAATAAGGTCTACTTTTAATATGAATGAAATATAGCTAGTTTACCAAAAATGACTAAAAAGATAATTTATTATTTAAAATGTATTTTTCTAAAAATTTCCATTTTATGTGATATGCATTTATATTTCAAGAAAAATTTAATTAGTGATAATAAAATATACTCTATATGAATAATTAGTTAATATTAATTTAATTAGTAAATAATAGGAAATATGAATGAGAATGGTTAATATTCTAAAAAAAGCCACTTTCCTATAAAAATAATTTTTAATTATATCTCACCTTTTTTATTTTAAAGGTAAATATCTAAAATTTAGAATTTTAATTTTATAAAATGAACATTATTTTTGGATTCATCATAGTAATATTAGCTTAAGATGAATTTTTGGTATTTTTCTAAAAAACGAGTGTTATGCATGAAAAAATTAAAATTAATTTTACCTACACATATTAATTTTATTTAATAAAATTTAATTTATATTTAGAACCATTAGTTCCAAATTATTTAACTATTCTAATAATATTTTTATTCATTGAAAATAAATTAATTAGGATAAAGATATATTTCCATGATAAAAGTAAAATGGTTGTTTTCAAAGAGTTAATTTTTATATAAATAATTAGATTAATATAAATTAAAATATAACTCTAATATAATGTTTAGACAGATAAAAAAAATATAAACACTCATTTAATTAATAATTAATTGTAAATAAAAATAAAAAACACTTAATATATAAAAATATATCTTTTTATAAAAACAAATTTTCCTATATCTTATGTTTTAATTTAAAAGTAAAATTTCTTATATTTAGAAATTTAATCAAGTTAAATGGATCCAAAATTTGGATTTATCTTGTCAAAATTTGGTAATAAGTTTCATCTTATATTTTTAGAAATAAAATAATTACCATGGTTAATTTTTATTCAAGATTAATAAGGGTAAAATGGGTAAATGAGGTATCTTAAATTTTTAATAATTAAAAGGTCACATACACCTTAAAGAAATACTTGTTAGGTATTAAATTTATACTCACATGTATCACCTAAATTTTTCCACCTAACTCACCAAACTCTCATGCAATTCTATTCTTATCCCTTAACATTATTTTCTAAAGATTTATCTCTCTTTTACACCTACAAAAGGATCCCACTTCCTACCACTTCAAGCCACACCTATAGTTCAAAATTCCTATGAAAATATGCCCAATTTAATTCTTATAGATCCACTATAAACATTTGGAATCAACTTTTATAAAAAATATTCCTCAAGTCCTTCATTTCCAAAGGTTTCTTTAAGAGAATATCCAAATTCTCAACATAGGTATTACTTACCCTTTTACTTTTATTCTTTATCCTTCCAATACAGCCTATTCCATACCCATTATAACCATAAATTTATATAATTAAAATATCATAAATAGTAAAATTAAATGTTATTATATTTATGGTTTAACCATTATCTATTCTCATCTGATTCAATCAGAAAAATGAAAACATTGCTAATGTGCGTGTGGAGACCACCGCCTTTATGAATGACATGTTTCGTTTTTTTTTCACCACCTTTCAGGGATGTTTCCAATAAATGAGTTTAATTAATAGATATTTTAATTTTTTCATCACTTAAAAATGTAAATATAAATTAGGAATTCTTTAATTAATATTAGAAATAACCTATCATTATAACATTAACCGTTGTAAACAAGCATACAAAGAGGAAAATATTTTTATTCATACTATGTAATATTTTCATATCCTTTACTTATTCTAATAATTCCTTCCAATTTTAATATATCACACTAATAAACACTAAATAATATCATTATACTTCTTGTATAATGAAATTTCAACTAAACCACTTTATAATCACCCATTAATCATGATTGATGTATGTTTGGTTCGGTTTAACCACAAACTTGAAAAATCCTATGAATTTATATCATGTATGAATATGAGGAATTATTTAATAGTATAATATTATATAAATATGTGAATAATTTTATGTGTTTGGTTCTGGTATTTTTTATCCATATTTAACTTATTAATTAAGAAAACACATTTCATTCCTTAAGAAACACTGAAACATTATCATCACCGATTTAATCTTCATGGTTTGTAAAAAAACTACCATAAAATGAGATTATAGATTTATAAACTATCTTGGAACATATATTAAAGTACTTTAGATAATCTAATTATGCTGTAATTTTCAAAAATACTATATACTAACCCCACTTATAAAACTAGTTCAAAGTGATAATGATTACTTACACCCAATGTTGAAAATAGGTAAAAACTAACTAAAATTAATATATATAGAATGATTTTAAATGTAATGAATCTATTTTTTACCTATAAATATTTGGAATATTTTAAATAATATTTTTTAATCTATGCACTGAGTTAGTGCGGGATTCCAGGGCCTGGATAACCTCATCGTTGATATAATAAAAATATTAAATATATCATATCACGCATGCATATTATTTATGAAATAACATAATAACCCCAAAATGGGGTCTTAGATGTAAAAAATTAGACCTCAATTGAATCCAAAATTTGGGTTTGACCATAGGCATGACATAAACTTTATGCGCATCAGTTGTTTGGTTTAAGAGTGGTCATGGGCTGATTAATAAACGAATAAATTTAATTAATTAATTTATTGTTTATTTAATGGACAGACCAAATACTACTCTATAAAATAACATTTATAGAAAATACCTATGATTATCTATATAAACCCAGGTATTTGAGAGGAACTATTTGAGGAAAACCTTTGGTGAATGACAATGGATCACGGTTTAACGACCAGTGTACCAAGGAGTTCACGGATCTCACCATTGACAATGATGTATAACTATTCTTCATTAGTGATAAATCCAAACTCAAGATATGGAATTTTTTATGTTGTTTTAATCCTTTTTTTGTTTATCCCATTATTAACATTAATCAATTCCCCCCAAAAATTGATTCATGGGTTGATCGTTGATTTATAGGTGTTGATTTATCTTCATATAATTAGGAATTATTATTATTTTGGTCGATCCTCAATTATCCCTTGAGATCACTGATTTATTTTTTAGAAAAGAGAATCCAACCCATATAATGTAAAATGTTCATTCCTCACATTTATGTTTTTTATTTTCTCCATAATTTCTTTGTACAATCATCATCAGTATTTTATTTGGCCGACAGTTCAATGATACCTAGAACCCGATCATTACACAGTTGATATTTGGTGAAATAGATCATTTCTATGTGTTTGGATTCAAGATAGATAGAATGATTTATTTAATTGATCAACATATAGTGATGTCAATAGATGATATAGTAGTGGATTGAGATTTCTCATTCATGGTTTGGTGAAGTGGTGGTGTTGCGCGACATGAATTGTCTTCCTGGGTGATTGGGTGGCTAAAATATAGCCATCGATGACATCTCAAGAATAGTAAAACCTAGATCTAGGATATATGGGAATGATTCATAGTGGAATCGGTATAAGTATGGGTGAGACTTATAAAAAATTATGTAAATTTTTGAAATTTCTGAACTACTTCACATATAGTTTATAAAACACACACTGTATGGACCCCTTAATGTGGAAGATAGGGTTTTAGTAGAATTAAATATCATAAACCTTGTGGGATGACCCCACACCATGTGACCAGATACTAGAGGCTTAGAATTTAACCTTAGAGTACACTAGAATGGTTATAGATAGGTACCCATACACAACCAGGTACTCAAACATAACTAGGAACATGGTTATGACCATTGTACATGACCATGACCAGAGTACATGGGCACAGACTGATGAACATAGTAATGGACATGGGAATGTCCTTAGAGAGGCATTCTATATAGTCCAGTAAATTTTGTTTACTTTTTACCAAGGTTGGTTTAGTCCCTTGTTCTCTTTAATGTAGACTAATATCTACAAGGTGTGTTCCCTTGGTCCACCCCTATGAGGGTAAAAAGAGGCATCACATCCTGAGCATAGGATGCGACCCCCTCGATGGGATTAGTCTTAGATAGGGTCATGAATCCCTCCATGTGGTCTAGGGTGTAACCCTATATCATTTCTTCTTCCCTAGTTAGGTTTAAGAATTGCATGACCTAGTATCAGGGTATTCAATCCCCTGCATAGCAGGTTATTCTTGTTAGGGTCAGGTGTCCCCCATAGGCCTTGAGTGTGATATACTATATATGTATAAATATCTTCTAAGTCATATAATATACTTATTAATGGAAAGTATTGATGATAACAAACTCTCAGATGATTTCCATAAATTATAGTAAGGCTCATGGAGGGAGTTATCCCAGGAAAGCATAATATTGAATCCTCAAGCAGAATCATACATTGTCAGTATGGTTGTGACCTTATTTTGAGACTTGTTGTCTATCTTGATTATATCTAGGTTATTATTATTATGTCTCATATTCTTATGTACATACCTTCGTGATGATGACATGACTACTCTCTCGATGCTTCGTGTTTGATGATTTTAGGGTGTCCTACTAGGTATGTTATACTCACCCCTCCATGGGATCTATCTGCACATGTTATGTATTATATAGATGATAGGATTTACTATGGATTCCTAGGTGGAACATGACTAGGAGGATCATAGTTGAGTTAGATGAACCACAGTTGGATCTAGGAATTGCATTTGATAGAACCCCTTTCTTTCTAATAGTTTGTACTCTTTTAAATATTTGGTGGGATTATATTTGGAAATTTTATGATTTCTCATACTTGTTACATAGTATGACGTGGGATATAGATTTATGCATACATTTTGGTATCAGTTGTATATTTCCTTTCTATATTGGTGGTTGGAGATGTGTACGTGTGTACAAGCACCTTAGGCTAAGGCCTCCCATGTGTGTGTTATGTGTACTAGATGCTAGTCACTAACCCATGGCCTATTGGAGGTAGGATTAGAGTGTCACACTTAGCTTATTTCTGGCCATGAGGGACTCAGTGGGTCAGGTCATGATAGAGTGGTATCAAAGGAGGTTTATCTTAGGACCATAGTTTAAATATTATCTAGTTGTGAGGTTTGGTTTGGGAAATAGGGAAAACGATTTAAAGTGTTTTGAGTTCATATCTTAGGATAGAGAACCCAACATCGGTACGAAGGATAACATATGTATTCACCAGGGATATGATAACTAGTTTGTTGACTTGATACATATAGGAACTGGTTATAGGGAAAACATTGATACATGCATAATATATGAATGATTTGTGGTTTTCATGTCCTTCTTGAGTTAGCTCCCTAGATATACTCTTTGACCATAGTATATATTGAATTTTCAAGATTTATTTATGATGAAAACTATATATGATTCAATATAAGGATTATGAGGATGATATTCATGGTTATGAGGTTTTAGTATAGGTTTCTATACAGGAGATGATACCTTCAGGTGGTTTTCTAGTCTTTCCTCCACCCACCAAGCAGTAGGTCTCACTGGTAGTTCTTAAAGAGGATGTGTGTAGGATAATAACACCTTTTGAGTTTTATAGGAAGTGAACTCTTAGGTTTTGGGGATATCTAGACCCCCAGGCAGTAGAGGACTTTCTTTAGGTAGTTGGGTAAGTTTTATTCCTAGTTAGGACCCCTCCATATCAGATGGTGGTCCTAACGGAAAGAATTTTAAATGGATCCACAAAGATATGGTGGAGTCTAGTGACTAAAAAACATGATGAGATGACTCTATCTTGGACAGAGTTTGAGAATATCTTTATTGAGGAGTTCTATCCAAATATGTTTCAAGTAGTATGTATCTAGGAGATTTTGGAGCTCCAGCAGGGTGACATGATAATAACAAAGTACGTGTTGAGGTTTACTAAACTCACATGATACTTAATAGATATGGTTCATTATGTTTTCTTTTGATAATATATTTTTGAGCATGGACTATTCTAAGGTATTAAAGATGGTGTGATATCTCTTTGAATTCCTACTTATGTTGGAGTGCTCGAGAAAGACTTGGTGGTGGAGAGCTACTTAGTGGAGAAGTTGCTGATAGTTAGTGTAGTTAGTTGGAACTATAGAGATGATTATTCATTAGCTGTTATCTGATGTCAGACATAGTTATCTAGGTATGTGAGGTGCTTTAAGAAAAAGTCTCAAGATAGAGATTTTACAGTTTAGGGCTCTCAAGGTGGTTCTAGTTAGATGTGGGAGAGGTAATGTATCTTTTTCTATTAGTGGGGATATCTCACATGGGATTTTATGAAGCACTATGAAACTGATAGGGATATGGTCAATGGAATTCCTAGGTAGAGAAAACTACTAGATAAGGGAGTTCCATAGGGTAGTGGATATGATAGAGGATCTAGGAGAACAATAGGAGGTGGACGACATTTTGATTTGTTGCCACCACCACCCCCAAGTTGTCCACTCCAGGATCAGAGAGCTAGTGGTTAGGGATGAGGGAAGCTATAGGAAGTGAAGGATTCTGATCTAGAGTATCCATGAATGATTTGAGGAATGATATATCTCTTATATAATTTAGTTTTAGTATTGATAGACAAAGTCATGATACATTATTTTCTTACCACATCTATTTTTTCTAGATCCAGAGATTCTGGTGGAGCCTTTGGCTTGGCCCTTGTTCTTAGAGACTCCTACCATAGAATATTCAGTGATCGCACACATTTGATGATAGTGTGACCTAACTTTTGTAGGAGATATATTTCTATGAGATCTTTTCATAGACTTAATGATTCCTTATGAATTTATCATAGGTATAAATTGGCTATCCATAGTTCATATATAAATTGACTATTATAGGTGGATGATGTAGTGTTTCCATGTTGATAGGATGAGGTTTTACTTCATTGGTGAGGAGGAAACCTAGACAGAGTAGGAAAAGCTCATATGGAAGAGGGTACAATTAATTACTCATCCGCTATCTAGTTTTACCCTTGGAGCAGTAGATAATATGATCTTTTAGCTTCCTGTAGTGGTGTCAGAGTATGAGAAAGTCTTCCCTAAGGACTTTCTTAGCATACCTCCCCACTAAGAGATATACTTATGAATATATTTTTACTTAGGTAATGCCTTGATATCTACACTATTATATCTGGTGGATCTCAAAAATCTTTAAGAACTAATGGTGTAGTTTTAAGATTTGTAGAGGAAGGAATTTGTTAGACCCAATGTGTCTCTCTAGGCAGCCCCATTGTTGTTCTATAATAAGAAGGATGGAATATTGAGATTATGTGTGGATTAATATCTCCTAAATCATGTTAATTTCAAGAATAAGTATCCAATTTTTATAATTTATGACCTCTTCACCAGTTGAAAGGGGTGAGGTGGTTCCCAAAGATTGACCTCAGGTCGAGCTATCACCATCTATGAGTTCAAGACTAGAATGTATTGAATATGACATTCTGATGTCACAAAAATCAGTATGAGTACTTAGTTATGGACTTTGACATGATTAATTCTCTATAAGTTTTCATGGGACTTATGAACTTAATCTTTCATCTCTTCTTGGATCATTTCGTGGTAGTCTTCATCGATGAAATCCTAATGTACTTGACGTTATAGGAGGAGCACATGAGAATTTAAGGATGGTCCTGGATATAATATGAGAGAATCAGCTGTATGGGAAGATCTTGAAGTTCAATTTTTATATTTGATAGGTCTACTTCCTAGGATATGCATATCATAAGAGGTATTAGCAATGGACCCGAAAATTTTTGAGGAGATGCTATCTTGGGAGCCACCCAAGAGCAGGACTGAGGAGTAAAGTTTACTTAGGTTGGAAGGATACTATCAGAGATTCATACCTGATTTCTATAGGATTTAGGCACCCTTGTATACTTTAACCCAAAATGGGTATCCTTTTGTGTGAATGAAGAGGTTTTTATAGGATTTTCAGAAGTTGAGGCAGGGGTTGATGAGTGCCCCCATATTATGACCGCTAGAGGATGGTGTTGAGTATGTGTTGTTATGCAATGACTTTATAATTGGAATTGGATGTGTTATTATATATAGGTAGAAAATTATTTCCTATGGTTCATGGCAGTTGAGATCCCATGAATTGAACTATGAAACCCATGATATTGAGTTAGAAGCAGTGGTTTTCTCCCTGAAGATGTGGTGACACTAGCTTATGGGTGAGTGGTTTATCATCTATTATGACCATAAGAGTCTTAGGTATATATTTTTGAAAAAATATATTAACTTGAGTTAGAGGCCATGTCTAGAGTTACTCCAAGATTATGAATTTGATATAGTCTATACTATTAGGAATGAGAACATGGTGGTAGATTATCTTAGCATGAGATATTATTTATAGTTATTGAGTGACACATAGAAGTAGTTGGACTCGTTGCAGTTGTCCTTCATAGATGAGGATGGTGAAACTTACCTCCCATAAATTATTATTACCCCTACACTTATACATCATGTTAGAGAGTCTCATCTTGGAGATATCGACTATAAGACCTTGCATGCTTAGATATCCACATAACATGCTCCTGATGAATTTTATGAAGGTGGGGACCACATAATTTTTTTTCAAGTGTAGAAGATAGTACTAGAGATACTACGAGAGGAGGTATTGAGGTAGTTTCATATTCCTCCCTTAGTGAAATATCTAGGAGTGGAGAAGATGTACAAATACCTTTAGTGTCAGTTCATGTGGCTAGGAATGAAGTGGTGTATAGCTGAGTTTGTCTCTTGATGCTTCACTTGTTAGTAGGTGAAGGCCGAGCCCCTAGTTCCAGTGGGTTTGATCATCCCCTCAATATACTAGAGTAGAAGTGGGATGGTATCTCTATGGACATCATGATAAGGCTTCCATGATCTTCTAGAGGACACGATGCTATCTATATGATTCTAGATCGAGTCACCAAGTTAGACCATTTCCTATCCATTTGAGATAAGAGTACAATGGAGAGTTTGAGACACCTTTATGTGTAGAAGATAGTCCGACATCATGAATTTCCCTCGAAGATCGATTCATACCATGATGCTCACTTCATGTTATGATTATAGAAATAATTGAAGGAGGCATTTGGGACACAATTTCATTTGTGTACAATATTTCACCCCCAAACAGATGGAAAGACTGAGCATACCATTCGAGATTTAAAGGAAATGTTTTGAGATTGCTTGTTGGACTTTTTTATATAGTTGGTAGGATCACATACCCTTAATGATGTTTTTTTATAACAATAGTTACCACAACACCATCACTATGGAACCTTTTGAGGCCTTGTATAAGAGATCCTACAAGCCAACACTATGTTGGAATAATCCAAGGGAGTCAGTACTCATGGGACTATAGTTGGTGTGAGTGACAAAATAAAAGGTGCAAATCATTGAGGAGTGGATGAGGACTTCCTAGATCTATAAAAAGTATTATACAAACCGATGATGGAGGCCTTTAGATTTTAATAAGGGAGACCATGTTTTATTAAAGGCATCAACTCAGTGAGGATTGTAGAGATTTTGAAAGGGTAGAAAGTTATATATGAGATTCGATATACCTTTGTAGATACTTCATAGGGTTATAGAGGTGGCATACCACTTAGCCTAACCGTCACAATTAGACTAGGTACATGTCATCTTCCATGTGTTGCAGCTGAGGAGTTATGTGCAGAACCATCACATGTTATTGACTTGGGGGAGATAAACATCCAGGATGGAGTTACCTTCATAGATTACCTAGTGGAGATCGAGGATTGACAGGAGATGATTCTTTATAGATGAGTGATTCCATTTTTTCGTGTTTGATGGAATTATGAGAACCTTTAGGAGAGCACCTGGGAGTGGTAGAACTAAATGCGAGCTTAGTACCCTCACTGATTTGTGTATATTTTTTCTTTTTAGGATGAAAATACCTAAGGTGGGGAGATTATAACAATGTTGTTTTTTATTTTTAAAACCTTTTAAAGTGTATTTTCAAAGCCAGACCCTGAGTCATCATGGGATTTTGGGGCCCGGGGAGCAAATACTACAAAATTGGATTTTAATAGCAATGGTATATATAAGCGCTACAAAAAATAATGATAAATGGTATTTATCAGTGCTGACAAATTTAACCCTTTATCATCATTTTTTTTGGTGTTGATAAAGGGAAGCTTTATCAACGCTTTATTTTTAGCACTGATAAAGGGTATCCTTTATCAACACTTTATTTTTAGCACTGATAAAGGGTTACATTTATCAGTGCTTTATTTTTAGTGATGATAAATATTTATTTCATCAGTGATTTTTTAGCGCTGATAAAGGTCCTAATAAATAAAATGAAATAATTAAATAAATAAAAAATAATAAATGATTTTATTAAAAAAATATTAAAATTTTTATTAATTAAATGATTATTGATAAAAATGAATAAATTTATTATACATTATTAAATATTAAACATTTTATTAATTATATAATTATGATAATGTTATTAAATTTTATATATTAAATATATAGATATATATTAATGTATATATATATGATTTATATATTATAAAATATTTATGTGCTTTACATTAAATAGTCGTATATTTATTTAATAATAGTTTATAATTAAAAATTAATATGAATTAAAAATATTGAATAATTTCATAGTACTCGACATATAATTGAATGCCATTTGATTTTTCAATTTAACATAGATCAAATCTATGTTACATTGATTTCACATATATGTAATTAATGTATTTTTATATTCAATGCATACACATAAAACCTATCTATTTTTTCAATATTTTTAAAGTGTACTTATTCTTAATTTATTCGATTTCACTCATTTTTAACATATATGCATGCACTTAAAATTAGATATTCATTAATAATATTAAAAATATATTTATAAAAAAATATTTATAAATAAAAATATTTATAAATGCATATTTACTATATTTATAATTATAAATAAATAAATATTTTTTAAAAGTATTTATATAATTATAAATAAATAATTATATATATTTAAATAATTATTAAATTTATAATAAATTTACTTAAATAATAAATATATTTAATATATTTATATTTATATATATTTATTAAATATATATATGTATAATTATATAAATATATATAATGATATAAATATTATTTTTTTTAAAAATATTTGTATAATTATAAATAAATAATTATAAATAAATAATTATAAAATTATAATAAATATATTTAAAAAGGAATATATTTACTATATTTATATTTATATATATTTATTAAGTATATATAAATATTTACAATTTTTTTTATTTATAATTATAATTTTAAATCCTTTAACAATGCTTAAGTAATAAGCGTTGTTAAAGGCATCTTTACCAACACTTTTTCGTGCTGATAAAAATGAGGCTTTATCAGTGCTAAATAAAGTGATGATAAAATGAAAATTTATTAATGCTATAAGTTTATCACTGATAAAGACCTACCTTTATTAGTTCTTTTTTATAAGCACTGATAAAAGTGTCCTGTTCTAATTAAAAAACCCTAACCATTTTCGAACCTGTCGCAATATCAGAAGATTTCCGCGGAAGCCACCCGCTACCAAAACTCCTCCTCGGTGAATCAAAGTTTGAATCACACCAATAAACTGCCTCTAGTTTCTCGAACATCTCATAAAAAATCTGGTGTTTGATTGCAATTAGGATTTTCAAAGAGGGTATTATATTTCCTTCAACCTAGTGAGGTAATCCTTCTGATTTTCTTTGTGCATTTTTGGTCTCATTTTTGATTTTTTATTTGATGATGTCATTATTTGTGTTCCAGTGATTGTATACTAGTGAGGTAGGCCTTCTGATTTTCTCAGTTTCTCATTTTGATTCAACTCTTAATCGCTCATGGAGAGTTTATTGTTTTTGGACTCGATGGTGGCACATGGAGTCACATGAAATTTAATTGGTTGTTTTATTTTGTTTACATTTACCAAATTGATCGAAAAAAGTTATCATACATATTTTTTATTATTTATTTTATCAATTTATTCTGTATATATTAAATTTTAGAAATTGAAACTGGAGATTTTGTGTGTGAGGGAGTTGAAGGTTGTTGAAGGGATTTATTTTATATTATACTTCTTCATATATTCTTTTTTATACTTATCTGGGTTGGTTTGATAATCCAATGTATGAATACATCATGTAAGTTTTTATTTAAATTTTCTTTATACTAGTTTTATTTATTTTTTGGGCCAAATTATTCCCACTGTGTTGGTTTTCATGCCCTGGTGCTTGTTGTCAGCCTGAGGGGGATCAAGAATGTCCCTTGGACACTATCATGATATAGATTGACATTCCACCACAAAAATTTGAAAATTTTATTCAATTTTCAATGGTTATCAACATGGGTTTTCAATCTTCCTTTTGAAATCTATAAAAATATTCCCTCACATACATGTATTAGGAAATAAATATCCCATGAATTCCATGAGTTGCTTATAAATGAAGTAAAATGTCAACTCACTAATCATCAATATTTAAACAGTGTTCATTGTTAATGTAAAAAATTATTATCATCATTCATCTCTCGAACCTCTAAATATTATGTCTTCCACACTGATAAACACTTTCAATATATCGATAAAATTATTTTTTATGTAATGATTATGATCAATTCCTCATTTTTTAAATTTTCTTTAATAACTCATCTAACATTTAATACCGATATATTATTTCTTGTTTTAATTCATACATCAACCTTTTCAATTTACAAAAATTATTCTCATATTAAAGAATGAGAAAAATATATGTCTTTTTGATGTAATTCCTGTTCATGTAATCCATTAGTAAATGCTAATTTTACATCTAGTTGGAGTACCTTGAATTTACTTGGGATGGGTCAGTTTGGTGATATGAAATCCCTAGAGTCTTGAGATGTTTTCAAATATTTATATACCATTAATTTTAAATGTAATAATTCCTTATGTTGCTACATCACTTGTTCTAATACATTTTTATATCATATAGTTGATTGAATGAGATTTTATTATTATTGTTTATCATATTTGAATTTCATATTACTCCTTAATTGCATATATTATATTTTCATTTGTTAGGGTATTTAAGAAATATATTATGTGGAGTAATTATTTTCTTAAATTCAATTACCCATTTTCTTCAACATACTGAAATTCTTTGAAAGAATCAAATGTTGAGTTTCCCTTATTAGAATTGTCTATAACTTTCACTTTTGATAATGAATATATTATGTATATTTATTTATATATTGTATAAAATTAATATTTTATGAACCTAATAGGATGGATATGAACCAAAAATGGATCCATTCTAATCATTTGACAAATGAATATAAAGATGGAGTTAAAGAGTTCATCACATTTGTAAGAGAGCATGCAGAAGACCCTTCTAAAATCCTCTATCCGTATTTACGTTGTTTGTATTCAAGAAAAACTAGTCTAGAAGTGTTGGAAGAATATTGATGTCTATTTGGATCCATTGATCAATAAAGACAAAATAAGGATTGGATATACATTACTCTAAAATCTAATAACAAAACTAAAGATTATCTGTGCACTTCAATACTATTGGTTAACTACCACTTAGCATATCATCTAACCTGAAATTCATAACCAACGTCCCTGTGATGCTCTCATCTCACACATATAGAGAAACAAACTAATTAAATTCTTGAACATAGAGAGAAAATTTTATAGAATAATATAATTTATTGGGTAAAAGTTTTGTGGAAAACACATATGATTGAAGAAGCAACATGAGAATTAGAAAATGATGTGAAAGAAAAATATTCCCACTTGTTTAAATAATGAATAAAATTGTGAGGAAGATAAGGAAAAGTGAACATTTAATGGTGATATGATAGAGATGGTGGAGAGAGTGTGTGGGATGAGATTATCATGAGGATTCCAGATAGGAAGTTCAGGTCAGATTCTATGCTAAGCGGTAGTTAACCAACAGTAGTGATGTAAACAGATAATCCTTAGTTTTATTATTAAATTTGTGAGTGATGCTCAACCAATCCTTGTTTTAGCTCTATTGATCAATGTATCCAAATAGATTTCAACATCATTATGTCTCACAGTTTCCTGACATCCATATATTCTTATAAACCATAATAAAGTGCACAAAGAATCCTTAGTTTTTTATTAGTTTATATTTGGACCAAAGAAACCCTTTAGAAAGATGTAAAGGTAATGTTATTATATAATTTCTCTATTTTACTAAAAAATTATATAATTAAACATTGATTTAATTTTAATTATTCTTTACAGAGTTCATTTATTTTAAAATATTTCTATTCATGTGTCATGGCTTTGTAGAAAGAGCAATGATGCCGTCTCTGCTCAATCACAGAGGTAATATTTATGTTTTTATTGTAAAATAACTGTGCATATAATTAATGTATTATTTAATATTTATGTTTAATTTATTTATTTTTACTATTACTCATATAATATTTTTTTTCTTATAAAGGTGTATTATTTTATTTGAGTTGGGGTGCCCTGTCCAACTTTCACGCTTCTTCTCCCTTAAAAATTTTCACCCCTATAGTGGTTTATTTATCACTTTCTTTTACATTAAATCCTCTACCTTTGCAAGAAGAGAAGAAACACTGCCTCTAATCAATCACCAAGGTAATATTGATGTTTTCTCTATAAAATCATTATCTATATAATTAATGTATTGTTTCATATTTATGTTTAATTTATTTCTTTTTATTATTACTCACATAATAATTATTTTCTTATATAGGTGGATTCTTTTGTTCAAGTTGGGGTGATATGTCCAAATTTCATGCTTCTTCTCCCTTTAAAACTTTTCAACCCTATAGTGGTTCATTTATCACTTTATTTAAAATAACCCCCACTGACTTTGTAGGAAGAGCAACATTGCCGCCTCTACTCAATTATAGAGGTAATATTGATGTTTTCACAGTAAAATCATTATCCATATAATTAATTTATTATTTCATATTTATGTTTAATTTATTTATTTTTAGTATTAATCACATAATAATTATTTTCTTATAAATTTGGATTCTTTTGTTCTAGTTGGGGTGATCTATCTAACTTTCATTCTTCTTATTCCTCAAAACCTTTCACCCCTATAGTGTTGAAATTTATCACTTTCCTTCAAGTTCCCTCCACTGATCAATCATAGAGGTAATATTTATATTTTCATAGTAAAATCATTTTTCATAGAATTAATGTATTGTTTCATATGATTAGTTTATTTATTTTTAATATTACTCATAATAATTTTTTTCTTATACAGGTGGATTATTTTTTTCGAGTTGATGTGGTTTGTTCAAAGCTTCTCATCTAGTGTTGGAAGTTTGACAAAGAAAGTCAATGTAAATCATGGTAACATTGACAGTTAGGATTGTTTTGAGACTTTGGGACATGTAGGAATTAGTCGCACCTCAATCCGACACATGATGTGGCTGATATTATTCTAAGAACTTATTTCTATTTTAAATTGACATTAATTTTAGTAAAAAATAAAACAGACTCAATGTGTCCATTATCCGTTTAAAAACAACATTTGACTTTAAAAAGTTTCACTCACTAAAAATTGATCAAAAACACTTAGATTTTCTTGATAATTTAGGGCATCGATTCATAAATCATTTGTGACATATAGGAATTGGTCTCATGTAAAACCGATCCATGATGTGATTCATATGGGTCAAAGTGTGTATTTCAAGTTTAAAATGAAATTTTAGTAAAAAAGACAAGTGACATACTCAAAACCAAGAAAACAAATTCAGATTGTTTTGATACTTTAGGAAAATAATCCATAAGTTATTTGGAATATGTAGAAATCATCCGCACCTCAAATCTGATACACGGTGTGACCGGTATGACTCTAAGTACATCTTTATTTAAAATTGACATCAATTTTAGTAAAAAAACAAACCGACCTACTCAAAACTAAAAAAAACATTTATATTGTTTTTATACTTTTATAAAATGATCAATACATGATTTAATATGTGAATGAATTATCCACAACTCAATTTGACACACGGTGTGACCGATATGACTCCAAGTGTGTGATTTTATTTAAAATTGACATCAATTTTAGTAAAAATACCAACTAACATACTCAAAACCAGGAAAAACCATTAAAATAATTTAAATACTTTAGGAAAAAGATCCATAATTCATTTTTGATCTGTAAGAATTATCCGAACCTCAATCCGATACACAATGTGATCAGTATGAGTCAAAGTGCATGTTTCAATTTTAAAATGACATTTTAGTAAAAAAGACAAGTGACATACTCAGAAATAATAAAAAACATTCATATTATTTTTATACTTTATAAAAAATGATCCATAAGTCATTTGGGACATTTAGGAATCAGTCACACCTTAATACGACGCACAGTCTGATTGGTATGACTCAAAGTGTATCTTTTTATTTAAAATTGTCATCAATTTTAGTAAAATAGACAATTGTCCTACTCAAAACTAAGAGATTTTTTTGATTGTATTGATACTTTATGAAAATAATCCATAATTCATTTTTAATGTGTAGGAATCATCTTCACCTCAATCTAACACACAATGTGGCCAGTATGACTCAAAGTGTCCTTTATCAGTTTAAAATTGATATTTTAGTTCAAAAAGCGTCATTCACTAAAAACCGATCAAACATGATCATATTTTATTGATAATTTAGTATAATGATTCATAAGTCATTTGTGATATTTAGGAATCTATTTCATGTCAAACCGATATATGATGTGATCAGAATGAGTAAAAAGTGCCTGTTTTTAGTTGAAAACAACATTTTAGTAAAAAAGACAACTGACGTACTCAAAACTGAGCAAACACATTCAGATTATTTTGATACTTTAGGAAAAAGATCCAAAAGTCATTTGAGATGTATTGGAATCATTCAAACATCAATATAATTCACGGTGTGACCATTATGACTCAAAGTACGTATTTTTATTTAAAATTGACATCAATTTTAGGAAAATTAACACTTTCTGTTAATTTATTTATTTATATTAATACTAATAGAATAATTTTTTTCTTATATAGGTGTATTATTTTTCTTGATCAGGGGTGGTTTCTTTGATAATATCATTATTTGGGTTAGGATTAAATGATAAAGGAACATTGATGTTTTTGAATATATGTAATTGTATGAAACAATATTTGAAATGTCTATAATATAGTGTTTTGTTCTTGTGTTTATGTTGTAAATTTCATATCATTTAAATCCTATATTTTAACTTTTTTTATTGATATCTGGTGTGTTTATAGTGCCGTGGTGTGCTGTAACAACACACTGTAGTGGTGCTGCAATGTTCTATTACAGTGCACTATAGTGTGGCCCTTTATTAGAACTTTTAAAAGTGTTGATAGAGGCCACATTTATCGGTGCTCATAGAAGAACTGATAAAGGTCCATTTTATCATTACTAAAAATGTGCTAATAAAAGTCCAGGGCTATTAACCCCACTTCTGTAGTTAGTGCTTTTTTAGCGTTGATAAAGGCCATTTCTAGCGCTGTTAAAGGCCAATTTTGTAGTAGCGAGCCTTGGTGTTGATATAATAATTTTTTTCAATATATTATATCAAATGATCATATTTTTTATAAAATAACATAATAAACCATGAATAGAGTCTTATATGTGAAAACTAAGACCTTTATTAAATCTAGAATGTGGGTTTTACCCTAGGAGCGACATAACCTTTGTGTGCATCAGGTGTTTGGTTTAAGAGTGGTCATGAGAGGATTAATAATGAATAAATTAAATCAATTAAACTATTTTTTATTTAATGGATAGACCTAATCCCTCTATATATAATCATGCTTACGAAAAATTCCTAGGTTTAGCCACATAACCCTACAATTTTAGTGGATTAGTTGGAGGAAAACCTTTGGAAAACAAAAACATATCATGGTTTGAAGATCAACATTCCAAGGAGTTCATGGATCTCACCAATGACAGTGATGTAGAACTATTCTTCATTAGTGATCAATACAAACTCAAGTTAGGATGTTTTTTATATTGGTCTAATAACCTTTTTGTATATCCCATGATGAACGTGAATCAATTCCTCTAAAAAATTTATTCTTGGGTTGATTATTGATTTATGGGTGTTGATTTATCTTTCTAGAATTAGGATTTTATATTTTTTTATTGATCCTTGATTATCCCTTATGATCACCAATTTCATCATTAAAAAATGGAATACAACTCAAATAATGGACAATGTTAATTCCTCACATTTATGTTTTTTTATTTTCTCCCCATGTTCTTCATATGAACATCATCAATATTTCATTTGTTCGGTGGTTCGAGGATACTCAGAACCCAATCATTGTGTAGTATATATTTGGTGTAACAGATCATTTTTGAAGGTTTGGATTCAGGGTTGAGATCATTATTGAGGGTATTATGAGGTTTGGTGATGATGACAAATGATAAATGATTGGATTAGGAGTTCTCATCTATGGTTTGGTGAAGTGGAAGCGTAGTGTGATGGGAATCATCTTCCCGGGCGATTGGGTGGTCAGAATCTATCCACCAGTGATATATTAGGCATGATCAACCCCATATCTTAGATATATGGGAACAATTCATAGTATAATCGATAGAGATGAAATATTAAATATACAATGAACAATCTAAAAATTTATGAACTACACTATATGTAGTTCATAGAACACATGTTATGTAGACCCCTTGCTACAATATCTAATGTTTCAATAGAATTAAATATTACACACCTTGTGGGATGAACAAATTCCATGTGACCTAATATTATAAGCTCAGTGTGTACCCATGGGGTACACAAGCATGGGAATGAACAGATACTCAGACACATCTAGGTATTTGGACACAACCAAGTACATGGGAACAACCAATGTACATGGAAATGGTTAGAGTACACAGGCATGAGATAAGGAACATAGGAATAGAAATGAGTATGTCCAGACTTAGAGAGACACACCGTGTACTCCTAGTACACACCATGCACTTTTACTAGGGTAGGTTGAGGCCCTCATTCTATATAGTGTAGACTAATATATGCAGGATGTGTTCTCTTGGACCATCCCTATGAGGTTATAGTGAGGAATCACATCTTGAGAATAGGATGTGATCCCCTATATGGAATTAGTCTTAAATAGAGTTAGTAATTCCTCCATGTGGCTTGGAGTGTGATCCTATATCATTTCTTCTTCCCTGAGTAGGGTTGGGAATCATGTGACCTATGTACTGGGGTGTTTAATCCCCTACCTAGTTGGTTATTCCATTTAGGTTCAGGAATCTCCCATATTCCCTAAGTGTGATCCCCTATCTATGTATCAAAATCTTATGAGTTCCAGTATATACTTTCTTCATAGTGAGGCCCAAATTTGATGACCTCTCAAATGATCACTATTAGTGATAGCAGGGCTTGTGGAATGATTTATCCCAGATGAGTGTTACCTTAAATCCTCAAGTAGAATCTTAGGATGATAGTATGGTTTTGAACTTATTTTGAGACTTAGTGTATATCTTGAGTATATCTAGGTTATTATTGTTATGTATAATATTCTGATTGACATACCTTTATGAAGATGAGTTGAATAATCTCTTAATGATTTATTTTTGGTGATTTTTGTGTGTCCTACTGGATATGTTATACTCACCCCTACATGGTCTCTGCCTTCACATGTTGTGTATTATAGAAATGATAGGATTTATGATAGATTCCTAGGTGGATTGGGAGTAGACAGAGCATAATTGATCTCGACGGACCATAGTTGGTTCTAAGAGTTTCATTTGATAACAGTCCCCTCCCATTTAGTAGGTTGAAATATTTTATATCTTTAATGGGCTTGCATTTTTCCCTTTTATGATTTCCTATACTTGTGACGTACTCTGATGTGAAATATAGATATATGCATGTATTTTGGTATCAGTTGTATCTTTTCTTTCTGCATTGTATTAGTGGTTGTAGATGTGTATGTGTGTACACGTACCTTATTATAAGGCTTCCCTTATGTGTGTTATACCTAATTGGCACTAGTTACTAGCCCCTGGCCTATTGGAGGAGGTTTTGGGGTGTGACACTCAACTTACTACCAGCCAAGTGGGCCTTGGTGGTCACTGGCCTCTAGCCTATTGGAGGAGGTTTTGGGGTTTCACATTCAACTTACTACCTGCCAAGTGGGACTTGGTGGGTAGGTTCAAGATATTAAATTAAGATTATAAATGGTTATAATTATGAATAAGGTCCTTGGTTATGTATTTAATGAACTCAATTTAATTATCTAGCATTTTTAGTGCATGTGTAGAATAAATTGTGACTGAGTTACAAGTTTTCATCTCAAATTCCTCTATTTGATACATGTTTGGTATTATGCACCTAATTTCATTTATGTGAGGTATACAATTACTATTTGATATATAATATCATTAATTATATTTTAATCATGATATTTTAAGTTTAATTACAATCCCACTCTTTTAAGGGTTTTTTTTATTAAAGTGTTACTTAAGATGTAAGATTTTTCTTTCTCTTAATTATGATTCTTTGAGACATGTTACATATTATGAACCATGTTTACTTTATATGGTTTTATATTCATTTAATATACCATGTATGTTCTATACATTATTTCCTTATAATTCATGGGATTAAATAAGACTAATCAAGTTATTTTCTTCAAATTTATTTTGAATAAAGTTTTAATCCAATCATTAGAGTTTTTGGTAACTCAAATTGCATTCATTGAAATATAATTGTTTACTTGAAATTATTTCATATAATTTGAATACATTTAGAAATTTGATTATATTATGTTGTTATTCTCTTATTGTATACATTTTTTCACATAAAACCCCTTTTAAATGTTTCATGATTCGTGGAGTATGTTGCTGTAAGAGATATTGAAAACTCAAATCTCATTTATTTGATTTATAATGTTTCATCATGAAATTATTTCTTCTATACTTGGGTTTTCCCACCCTAATATTTTATTATATGGTATTTTATAATAATCTTTGGTAAAATTAAGTTTTAATACAAATGGATGTTTTTTTTACTATTATTACAATGTGATCCTTGAAAAAAGGTATTTTGAAAATAATAAAAAGGGTTTATCCTTTCACTTTCATAGGGTTTTTCCTCATATCCTCACTTAAATAAGATAAAAATTATGAATTTTCAAGTCTCCATTATTGAATATTATTTTTAATATTAAAGGTTTTCAAAATCATTCACACCACCTTTTCAAAATTTACCTTTGAAAGTGACATGTAAATATTTATTTTACATAAATGTTAAAAATGTTTTCTAAATCTCTTATAAGTTTTTATTTTCAATTCCATTTTTATTTTCAAAATTATTTACCCTAATGAGGTTTATTATTCATGAATTTTACTATAATATATATATATATGTTATCTTTTGGGGGATCGAAGTTGTGGTATCCATCATTTTTATTCTTGATTCCTTCTTTTTTGATACTGTTCAAAGCGTTATTTTTGTAAGGAATTTTTAATCTATGTTAAAATTATTATAAGTTTAATTTGTTACATTGGGATTATGTTTTTTTGAAACCATCCACCTTATTTATCTAATGTATTATGATCTTGTTATTATAGTATTGAATTTACTATATACTCATCACTCTATATGGTGTGAACATCACATTTTTACATAATTGAGATTGGATCATGTTCACCTATAAAGAATTTTATTCTATTAACATGGGGAAAATTATTGGAATTTTCATTGTTTTTTATTCCAATAAGGATGTTATTGAAAAGTTGACTATGTATTGTTTGAGCATACACCTTCTTTATATGGATGGGTTATAACCATGTTATCCCTTTTATTGACATGGGAAAAAGTATTAATATTCTCAATGATCATTGATTACTAACGAAAGTTGATTATATATTGAAATTCCATATATTTCATTTTCTAGATAACCGTGTTTTATTCAGTAAGAGGTTCCTTATGAAATAGTATGAAAAGTATTAGTGAATCTTATAGTGAATTCATTAGACTTAAACAAGTGACATGTGGGGACTGAAATTATATATCCCCTTAATGAATTGATAGGTCTCATGAGATAAAACATGTTGGTTTTTGGTGTATGCTTCTTCCAATAATAGGATAGTGTCTTGGAACAAGGTCTTTATAACATGTTTTTAATATCCAATATTATGAATTCCATTAGTATGAGATCAGTATTATTAATATACATGTTTTAATTTATTTTCATGGATACAAAATGATCTTAATTTCCAGTTGATTATGGATTCATGTTGTCTACTTATTACTTTAATAGTATTTATTCCATGTTTATTCCATGATTGCCTCAATTGTACATTCTTCTTTACTAAGCATTTGAGATTACCCCTTATTTTTTTCCATCTCCCAAGGTTATGAAAAAAATTAGTATATGTGACTTATTTAGAAGGATATAACATGTGAAATAATTTATGGGAGATGTCAAAGACTAATTATGGATTAATTAGTTTTGTATATATAGTGTATTTTTTTGTTTTATACAAAGAACATGGGTTTTGTTAGTTTATGTTTTATCCTAACTATCTAAAGTTTTAAACCTAGAAAGATAATTCCAATGAAAGATATGAAAAATAATTATTAATTTTTTTAATTAAGTATGGTTATATCTAGGATTTTATAGATGATATCAATGTGAGTATGTAAAGTATGTTCTTATGGTACTAAATCTGGGAGTACTAGTCCATGATGTCATAGTTGGTATCAAAGGAAATGTTTAGATAACTTTGGTGATTAAGGTGTTTATTGAGAATAATTTAATGGTTCATAAGTTAAGGTTGATCATAATTTCAAATGTATAAATAACACTTTGATATAATATATGATTTAATGTTAAGTTAATAATGCATATTTTATTTGGGGATTAGGATAAGAGAACTTTAGTGAAAAACCTATGGATAAGTCTAGGTGAGAATTCTAAGCATGAGACAACATCCTGAAGTTTTGGTAAATTAGATATTATATAGTTTTCTTAGAAATGATATCCTTTTCTGGATATCAAAAGTGGATGCAAGCTTTGGAAAATATATACCTAGGGATAATAACCCTAAAAATGGTGTATTGGGAATTAACTCAATCATTACCTAGTGAAGGACACAGTGGCCAAACTATACACCTGGTTTGAAAATCCCATGGTATATGCTTTGGTTAATTCAAATTCTCTTTATAAACCATTATGAAGAATTTAATATTGATATTAACTAATTATGTTAGAGAACTAATAGAGAAATGACCATTGATAAACAAGGATCAGACATAAATAGTCTTAGGTTAATCTAAAAGTATCATATGTTAAAAAAGGTCTCATAAGTGAAGACATGTTTAGATTAATATTTTCAAATTCAAATTTTGGATATTATCATAACCATTTTGATTTTAGTATTTGGTTTAAATAGAATAAAAAAATGAAGTTGAGAAAGGTATGTTATTGATAGTACATTATTTGGGTATATACATTCTTGGATATATGATTATATGAATGATTATTGTTTTTGAGTAAGGATAAGTTGGATTTTGAGAGCATAAATTTCAATTTTTTTGGGTTTAGAATATTTTAAGAAAGTTCATGGTAATTTAGGATCCCTATTTTTAGGATTAGATTATAAAGTATGAGTGAACAAAACTCAAAGTAACCTAGGTTTAACCAAGAATGATATAAGTTAAACTAAGAGTGATATAGGTTGAATTGAGTTTAAATAAGATGATTTGTAAGAAATACATGCTAACATGATAGTTTTATAAAGTGATACATCTTGAGGTTAAATTTTCCTGTAGTTATGTATGATAATTAGCCTATAATGATAATCACTCATGTTAACCATTTTGGTTTTAATGACATTTTAATCCTAAAGGAACCAATTTAACCATGGATTCCATGGACAATTTGGAATCTATACTAATTAAAAACCTAATGGGATAAGGGAAGGAGTAAGAAATCTTATGATTATGCCAAACTATCTATCAATAATCACGATCATAAATAAGAATATAGTTGAAATACCAAACACACCAAAGAAGAGAAGGATGAAATCTCATAGAAATTTGGGTTACCAAGATGATAAAGGAAAGAAGATTCAATTTATTACATGTTAAAATTGTGGGAATAAGTTTGGGGGAAATTTACTTAAAGGACAGGTAAATGATATAAGTGAGGAGATAAAGGTCACAAGACTCAAAACTTTAAGGTAAAGAGAGAATATATAAAAATATATTGCTTAAATTTCAAGAGAGTTTAACATTATGCGACTCAATATCCCAATCCAAGGGACAATGGGGGAAATAGTCACCAAAAACCATACAAACAAGGAAAATCCTATAAAAATTATACTAATAAATCAGATAAAAAGTTTTCACTCTAGATTTTTCAGTGTCCTATGTCATGTTTTCATCAACTATTGGATATTGAGTTATAAATAAAAACCTCTAGTGGTATGATTATCATATAAATCATTTTCAGGGTTTGTGGGAAGTTATTCCCTTATGGATCTCAACCAACATCATTTATTAGAATTCTATGTGAAATTAGGAATGGGTCATCTCTCTTTATAAAGTTCTTATAATAGTTTTTCATATAGACAAATCTCATTCAACATCCTAAATAATCCCATGTTTATCTAGCGATGTATGGTTAATTATGAGTTACCTATAGAAATTACTATGATCTTATGGGTCAAATTGTGAGGCTGCAATTTATTTAGGTGGGTGGGGGGAGGGTTTGAATGTAACACCCTATAATTATAATATAATATTACCTTTAAATAATTCAATTTATTTGATATATTATTCCACACCCAACACCAAAATTAAATGAAACCATGATATATTTAAATAAAATATAAATATTTAACTATGATTGTTAAAAACTACCCATAAAATTAGCAGAAAGGAATAAGAGTAACCAATTTATTAAATATATATATAAAGAAAATAAGGGATACTTTTAATATGAATTAAATATAATTAGTTTACCTAAAATGACTAATAAGATCATTTACTATTTAGAAACACATTTTTTTAAAAAATTTATGTGATATGAAAAAACATTTCAAGAAACATGTGATTAATGATAATAAAATATATTTGATATGAATAATTGGATCACGAGAAGCTGAATCCTATCAAGGATCAAGAGATTCCTTCAGTTTCAGATCACATTGGATATAAGGAGCTATTATTCCTTGCTTCAAAGAAGTCAAAAGTTTAGAATCCTGCTCCTGACAACATAGTTGTTTTGAGGAAAATTTTTTGCGGATGTGGTCAGATCAACTGTGAATCCATATTTTTTAGATTTTGATAAGCCCTCTCCAGGAAGGATCATCAAGAAAGGGAAGATAGAACATGTATATGCAAACTAGGCAGACATGGAGGAGCGAGTTCATCTCCGTCGACACTCTATCATTGCGAGGGTATTTGTTCTGAAGGGTGAACTACTCTGGAATTTAAGTGACCTCACGTGAAGGATTGATGAGCTCTGGGGATTTATCAATTGGAAGATGACAACTATGGGTCACATGTATTACCATGTTGTGTTTCCCTCAGATGAGCTCAAGTGAAGATCTTGTAGCTTTGGATCGATTTCACTGAAACCTGGATTCCATCAAATTCAGGAATGGGATAGAAAATTAGATCCAGACATGGTAAGGAATACTCACACTCAAGTCTGGATACAAATTTGTAAGTTGAACTGGATATATTAGTATCTGGGGATTCTCTGGGATATAGCCTCTGCTGTGGGGAACCTGATTAAGATGGATCAACAGATTGACAACCCCAACTATGAACATTTTGCGAGTATACTGGGAGAAGTCGACATGGACAACACTCTTGTAGAGGAGGTGGTGCTGACTACAAGGGATGACACCATCAACCTAGTCAATGACTATGAGAGGAAGCCCAAATTTTGTAAGAAGTGCAACTTCTTTGGGAATATCCTATCTGAATGTTTGAGAGATAGGGAATGTGGAATATACCACATGAGGGGGCACACTGATGCTTTGTGTAGGAGAAAGAAAGGGAAAGAGGATTTCATTCCTCCTATGACAAAACATCCCACCGCCCCTGGCCCCTTTGGTGTGGCGTCAAGGGGAACTGTGAATGTGGAATCTACTGTGACTGGGACCTGTGGGGACCCTCATCACTCTAAAATCATTTGTGGGAATACTGCTGATGTATGAGAGGGGCAGTTGCAGCCTGTGGGTGAGTCTAGGACTATCCCTATTGAATGTGGAAATAATCAAGCTAGATTTACCCAATCAGATGAGCACCCCAGTGGTGCCAATGAAGGAATAATGATTGGAGAAGGACCTAATCATGACAATGAGGTGCATTATTATCCTGAACAACTCACTTCTAAAGTGAATGAAGACACCCAGCATATGAGGCTAGCTTCAGTACCTGATAAGGGATCCGAGGATAGGAATGTGTAGGCTGCATGTGCATCAGGCCCTAGACAGCTCATACAGTTTCAGGCATCGCCCAGAGTTGGGCAGAAGGTGCTCCCATTTACTAGGGACTACACTCTTTTCTAAGTAGTAGGAAGCCACCAGGACCCCCTGGACAAGCCTGGGTCACAAAAGGCAGTGCAGCAGGCTAGAATGGATGTTTTGGTTCCCTCTCCAGTCAATGTAAGCCCAAATGCTTCAAATCATGTTGACAACTCCAAATCAAGGGGCACTTTCCTTCAGGTTCCCCCATCCAAAAATGCTAGAATAACCTTAATAGCAGGAAATTCACCTGAACCAATGATATATTACAACACCTTAACCATTCTAAGTGGATGATTTTGGATTGATGATGTGGATGAAGAAAATTCCCCTGTGCAACTGGAAACAAATGATGATAAAAATCCCATGGAGGGAAATAAAGGCCCAAGGATGGACATGACCCCAAAAGAAAGGAAAAAGAAGGGCAGAAAGAGGAAAGGGAAACACCCCAATAGGTTGAACCATGACGAAAGACCTATCACAATGGGCATAGACCTCAAATGATGAATATTTTCTACTGTAATTTCCAAGGGTTAGGGAATATCCATACGGACAAAACCCTTAGGCACTTTATTATGGCCAACAAACTGTTGCTCATTTGAATTGATGAATCGAAAATGTTGTTTGGAAATTGGACGAGCTTCAAATGGGAATCTATGTGATACACTTTTGTCTCCCAAAATTTTCACAACTCGAGTATGGATAAACTTTGGATCCTTAGGCATGAAAGTGTCCAAGTGATCACATGCAATAATAGGGAGCAATGAATTGCTGTCTCCATCTTTAATTCAGGCCACAATGATCAGATCTCATTTTTTTATTCATCAACATCATATCTTAAGAGACGAGATCTGTGGAAGGATCTGGAGAAAATCTCATTAAATGAGGTATTAAAATGGATTGTTTTGGGTGATTTCAATACTCTTTTGAAACCTAAGAAAATACTTGTATAAAGTTTTAATAGAATGAATGATCATGATTTTTCCTCTTTAATTGACCAATGAAACTTTATGGAGGTGCCAATTGTAGGGGCTAACTTCACTTGGAGCCTACATACCTTGAATGGTAGGAAGTCAAGCAGGATTGATAGGTGCTTTGTCCATCTGGCTAATAGGATTTCTCCTAATGGCCTGTTGGGTTACATGCTACCTAGAGACCATTTTGACCATAATCCCATCATTGTGGATGTATTTTCCTTAAAGAGGATTTCCCCCTGCCTTTTTGCTTTAACAATGGATGGGTTGTATCTCCAGGATGTAGGGAAACTATTTTTCATGCATGGACACTTAGGCCTATGGGAATCCCAATCCATAGGCTTGTGTATAAACTCAAATATACCAAGAAGCTACTAAGGGAATGGATCAAGAACTCCTTCTCAAAGATGAATGCTGATATTAAAGCTGCTAGACAACATCTAGTAAAGGTCAAAGCTAAAAATAAAAGGCAAGATACTCTTTCTAGGGAGGATCTCCATGCCCAAGAAAAGCTGGATGATATTATCACTATTAAGGAGAGGCCAGAAATAAGTCAAATGAACATGAAATGGTTGAAAGAAGGAGACAAAAACTCAAGATTCTTCCACAAATTACATAGGGAGAGGAGATCGAAACTGGGGAACAATGCCATAAACAATGATGAGAAGCTTCATGCCTCTGAGAATGAAATCCAAAAAGTTGTTTTTGACCACTTCTGTGAGTTGTACACAAATTATGGAGCTAATTACACTCCGAGGATGGTTGAAAATATCACCCCATGCATTGATGAGCAACAAAATTGCCTCCTTGTCTCACCGTCAGACAAAGAATAGGTTAGGAAGGCTCTCTTTTCCCTCAATATGGAAAGTGCCGCCGGGTCTGATGGTTTCTCAAATAAAATTTTTATGTCTTATTGGGATATTCTACAAGATAACATAGTCAGTGTAATAAGGTAATTCTTCACTTAAGATTACTTTCCACATGTAATGAACTCAAGATTCATTACCTTAATCTCCAAGAAGAGTACTGTAGTGGATTTCAAAGATTTTAGGCCGGTTTCCCTTGGGAACACCATCCCTAAAGTCATCAGTAAAATCCTTATGTGTAGGATGGGGGTAATAATCCAGGAGCACATCACCGCAAATCAATATGGGTTTGTCCCTGACCGATGCATACAAAATTACTTGTTCATAGCTTTATAAAGTGTGAACTTTATGAGGAAGAAAGAAAAGGAAGGGAACTTTACCTTGAAGATTGATATCTCTAAGGCCTTTGAAACCCTTAAATGAAATTTTATGCTTAATGTCCATAAAAGATATGGCTTCTCTGAGGCCCTCCTAAAAATGATTAAAGTCATTCTTTCAACAAAAAGGCTGTCCATTCTCATAAATGGGTCACCCAGGGGATTTTTTCAGTGTACAAGGGGTGTTCGGAAGGGTGATCCACTCTCAGGACTCCTATTTTCCATTTCATAAGATTATATGAGAAGATGCTTTAATGATCTTACTTGGTTTTTCCTATATAAGAAAATCAGAGCTGGTAGAGGTGAACCTGTTCCATCACACCTCCTTTACGCGAATGAAATTGTTCTCTTTGGCCAAGCCTCTCAGAGGAACATCTCTTCCATTCACACCCTTTTCATCCATTATGAAGAAGTGGCAGGGTAGATGATCTCTTGGAAAAAATCCTTCATTGTGTTTGGCGACGAGCTCATGGTGGGAAGACAAAACAAAATTTCATGAAATCTTAGAGTGAGGAAAGGGTCTCTGCCCTTCACATACCTTGGGGTCCCAATTTTTTGGGTCAGAGTCAAAAGTCACTTTCTTAGAGGAATCAGCTCTGGAATTGTTACCCAGCTTGGCAGCTAGAAAGGGAAATCAATGTCGTAAGCCAGGAGGGTGTGCCTCGTGAACTCAATCATCACCTCTAAATTTATCTATTATTTATCTTTATACAGATTCCCAATAGATTTTCTCAAGGATATGAAAGGTATGATTATGAATTTCATTGGACCGGTTCAGTTCTCGAAAGGAAACTGGTCATGATTTCATGGAGGGAATGCATTAAGCCCATTGCAATGGGGGGTCTTGGCATTAAAGACCTAAAAATTTTCAATGATGACCTCATTGGTAAATTCGTATGGAACCTGTTGACCACAAATGATCCCTCCTGTAGCTTCTTAGCTAGAAGGTTTAAGAGAAGGCTTCTTGATGATTATAATTGCTATCTTGGGTCTTCAGTGTGGCCATCTCTCAAATAATCTTTTAATGAGATTATGCACAACACCAAATGGATGGTCTCCAAGAAATCAGACTTGAACTGTTGGAACACCTTATGACTAGATAGTCTTATAAGGTATCATCTAACTATTCCTATTGAACAATTACAAATGACTATTAGTGATCTTATGGCAACTCACATTGTTCTTGATTTTGTCCCCATGCAGGTTAAAATTGAAATACAACATCATGAATTTATTGATATTGACACTTTGGTATAAACATCAAGTACCAATGGTTGGAGAGTGCAAGAACCAATATGGAACCCGCATGGATGTCCAAGTTTAAAGATTATTTTATCCGGCCCTCAAGGTACATTCTGCTATGGCGAATCTGGAAAAACCGACTACCGCTGCATGATCAGCTGAAAAAAGTAGGAAAAAACATTGTTTTGGCATGGATTCTTTTCTTTAAGGTGGAAGAGAGTCTAAAACACCTATTCATTGACTGTGATTATGCACAGAAGCTATGGGAATACGCTAGCTGGAGCTTTGAAATGAACATGGGAGCAGGTAGATGGATCCTATAATTTCTTGACTTCATTTCCCATTCTGAACAGAGTTTGTAGGTGCATAAAATCTTGATTGAAGAAACTATATCTGTGATTGCCTCGATCTAGAGGGAAAGGAATGAAGTTACGTTCATGGGTCATATACCAAAAATTCATGTTGGAACTCTCGACATGCACAGGTAGGTTCATGCTACTACAAAGGTGCAAACATGGGCCATGAATAACACTGTTAGTGATCTGATTTTTCTTCAATTGTTGGGAGTTGCAGGTCTTACCAAAAAACCTATGGTTTTAAAATCTATGTGATAGATCCCACTGATTGTATCTTGGGTTAAATTCAATGTAGATGGCATGGCCTTGGGCATGCCTGGACCCTCGGGGTGCGTAGGTATCTTCCGAACCTACCGTGGATTTTCAAGGGTTGTTTCTATCACTAAATTGGAGTTGTTAATGCTTAAAATTCTGAATTATGGGCGATAATAATTGCCATCAAGCATCCGGTCCATTATAAATAGACCAACCTATGGATTGAATTGGATTTTGAAACCGCAGTTACGACTCTTATGACCTGTACCTGAAATATTCCATGGGTGCTTCTGCCGCATTGGATTGAATGTATCAGTCAGACCAATCAGATTAATCTGCATATCTCACATGTGTATAGAGAGTCAAATCAAGTGGTGGATTTCCTATCGAAGAAGGCCATAATGGAAAAAGGTACAATGTGGTTGTTCAAATCTCTTAACTTCTATGCATCATTGATTGATGATGACTTTCATGGAGTAGCTCACTTCTACCTCTATAAACTCCCCTTAAAGAATTAGTGACCAACACCATTTTCATTGGGCGGATGTACCTACTTGAAAACCTGTTTCAACGTCTTTTCATTTTGATGTTGCAGCAGATCCTCCTGCTGTCTGGAAAACTCGAAGTGAGCTTCTATTTGGCGCCATGGATTCTCTCAGTCATGATGATATGCTGCTACTCCCATGCAATATCACCCATACTGGTGTGTTGTATCATAATAGACATGCTGCTGCTCCCACACACACTGGCTCCATGGACAACCAGATATCCAGAAATTTCAGTTTCTGGAAATTGTAGGTCGGCCAAAGTAGTCCATGGTCAAGAGCCTATGCTGGTGCCACATGGTTACTGTTCAAATCAAATGCTGATGGAGTTGCGTTGGGCTCACTCGGACGCCTGGATTGTAGTGGTGTCCTCCACGCACTCCCAAGCCTCACCTAAGGCTATTTTCAACATTTTTTTTGGAATTGGAATCACTTATACAGCTGCTCTGTGGGCCGTTAGGGGTCCTCTCGGACCCCTGTGTTTTTTTTACTTTTTGAGTGGAGGATGACATGAGGGGAGTATCCCACTCTTGGCCATGTAATTCCCCCCTGCTCTGTGTCATCTTGTAACTTTATTTTTCATTAATAAATTTATGGGTCGGTAATACCGGACACATACTTTCCTGGTAAAAGGAAATATGAATGAGAATGGTTAATATTCTATAAAAACTATTTTCCAATATTTTTTTTAATTATATATCACATTTTTATTTAAAAGTTAAATTTCTAAAATTTAGAGTTTTAATTTGAAAAATTTAACACTATTTTTTAATTCATCATAATAATATTATATTAAGATGATTTTTTTATATTTTTCAAAAAAACGTTTTTTATGCATTCAAATGTTAAAATTAAATTTTATTGACACATATTAATTTTATATGATAAAATGGAATTTATATTTAGAATGAATTGGTCCAAATTATTTTCATAGAGTTAATTTTTATCCAAATAAATTATATTAATATAATTTTAAATATGGATCTAATATGATTTTAAACACATAAAAAATATATAATCCCTAATTTAAATAATAATTAATAGGAGATAATAATAAAAAACACTTAATATATAAAAAGTCATTTTTATATAAAAATAGTTTTTTCATATCTTATGTTTTAATTTAACAGTTAAATTTCTAATATTTAGAATTTAAATTAGTTCAAATGGATCCAAAATTATGATTAAACATGTAAAACTTTGGTAATAAGGGTGATATTCTATTTTTAGTAATAAAGAAATTACCATCGTTAATTTTTAATCAAGGTTAATAAGGGTAAAATGGATAAATGTGGTATCTAGAATTTTTAATTATTAAAACATCACAAAAACCTTATAGAAAGCATTATTGGGTATTAAATTAAAACCCTCATGTATCACCTACCATTTATCTACCTAACTCACCTGAATCTCATACAATACCAATATTATTCACCACTTAACATTATTTTCCAAATATTTGTCCATCCTTTTCACCGATAAAAGAATATTATTTCCTTCAAATTCAAGACACACCTATAGTTATAAATTCTCATGAAAATATAGAACATTTACTTCTTCTAAAGATACTATAAATTTTTGGTATCCCCTATCCTGAACAAAGTGCCTCAATTCCTTCATTTCCACAGGATACTTTATGAGAAGATCCAAATTCTCAACATAAGTATTACTTACCCTTTTACTTTTATTCTTTATCCTTCTCATAAATCCTCCTACAAACTATTATAAACATATGTATATAATAAAATAAGTATAAATAATAAACTTAAATTTTATTATATTGATTTTATAACCATGATCCATTCCCCACCCATTAAATAAAAAAAAATGAAAATGTTGCTCATGTACGTGTGCAGACTACCGCCTCTATGAATGACATGTTTCATTTTTCATCACCTGTTTCAAGGATGGTTCTAGAAATGGGTTTAGTTAATACATATATTACTTTTTTCATGATTTATATTCTATAAATATAAATTATTATTTCTTTAATTAATATTATAGATAAGTGATCATTGTAACATTAACTGTTGTAAATAAGCATACAAATAGGAAAATATGTTTATTCATTCTATGTAATATTTTAATATCCATTAATTATTAAACTAATTACTTAAAATTTTAATATATCACATTTATAAACGCATAATAATATCATTATTCATCTAGTATAATTATATTATAACCAAACCACCACATATTCATCCATTAATTATGGCAGGTTAATGTTTGGGTCGATTTAACCACCCACTTGAACAATACTATGAATTTATATCATGTATGAATATGATAACTTATTTACCAGTATAATATTTAAATAATTTTTTTGGTTCTAGTTTTTTTATACCAACATTTATCCCATTAATTAGTAAAAAACCTTTCTTTCATTAAGAATCACTAAAACATGATCATCGCCGATTTCATCTTCATGGTTTGTAACTAAAACTACCATAAAATGAGATTATAGATTTATAAACTATCTTGGAACATATATTAAATTTACTTAGACGATCTAATCATGATATAATTATCAAAAATAATAGATTCCATCACTAATTTTTCAAAACTAGTTCAAAACAATAAAGATTACTTACACCCAGTGTTGAAAATAGGTAAAAACTAAGTAATATTCACATATATAGAATGATTTTAAATGAAGAGTATAAATGGTAATAATTATGAATAAGGTTCTTTGGAATATATTTAATTAACTTAATTTAGTTTTACAGGTTGTTAGTTTCAACTTCAGACTAAAACGGGACCAAGGTAAGGGTTTCCATATCAAATTCCTCTCTTCGAGACATGTTTGGTATTATGAGACTAATTTAATTAATATAGTATATATAATACCTATTTTAGATATAATATCATGAATTTTTATTTTAATAATTATATTTAAATTTTAGCTACAATCCCACTCTTTCAAGTGGTTTTGATTAAACTGATACTCAAGTCCTAAGAGTTTTCTTGGTCTCAATTCTAATTCTTTGATCCATGTTATATGTTAAGCACCGTGTTTCCTTTGTATGGTGTTTTATTGATTTTGATATACCATAAATTATATATAATTTTTTTTTAATTTTAATTAATCTTATAAGCTTATCTAAATCAAGTTCTCTTCTTCAAATATCTTTTGACTCAAATGTTACCCCAGTTTTAAGAGTTTTTGGTAACTCAATTTTCATTCATTGAGTTACCATGGTTAATTTTTAATCAAGGTTAATAAGGGTAATATGGCTAAATGTGGTATCTAGAATTTTTAATTATTAAAACATCACAAAAAACTTATAGAAATCATTATTAGGTATTAAATTAAAACCCTCATGTCTCAACTACCATTTGTCTACCTAACTCACCTGAATCTCATACAATACCAATATTATTCACCACCTAACATTATTTTCCAAATATTTGTCCATCCTTTTCACCTATAAAAGAATATTATTTCCTTCAACTTCAAGACACACCTATAGTTATATATTCTAATGAAAATATAAAATATTTACTTCTTCTAAAGATCCTATAAATTTTTGGTATCCCCTATCCTGAAAAAAGTGCCTCAATTCCTTCATTTACATAGGATACTTCATGAGAAGATCCAAATTCTCAACATAAGTATTACTTACCCTTTTACTTTTATTCTTTATCCTTCTCATAAATCATCCTACAAAATATTATAACCATATGTATATAATAAAATCATTATAAATAATATACTTAAATTTTATTATATTGATTTTATAACCATGATCCATTCCCCACCCATTAAATCAAAAAAAAAAATGAAAATGTTACTCATGTACGTGTGAAGACTACCGCCTCTATGAATGACATGTTTCATTTTTCATCGCCTGTTTCAAGGATGGTTATAGAAATGGGTTTCGTTAATACATATATTACTTTTTTCATGATTTATATTCTATAAATATAAATTATTATTTCTTTAATTAATATTAGAGATAAGTGATCATTGTAACATTAACTGTTGTAAACAAGCATACAAAGTGGACAATATTTTTATTCATTCTATGTAATATTTTAATATCCATTAATTATTCAACTAATTACTTAAAATTTTAATATATCACATTTATAAACACAGAATAATATCATTATTCATCTAGTATAATTATATTATAACCAAACCACCACATATTCATCCATTAATTATGGTAGGTTAATGTTTGGGTCAGTTTAACCACCCACTTGAACAATACTATGAATTTATATCATGTATGAATATGATGACTTATTTAACAATATAATATTTAAATAATTTTTTTGGTTCTAGTTTGTTTATACCAACATTTAACCCATTAATTAGTAAAAAACCTTTCTTTAATTAAGAATCACTAAAATATGATCATCGCCGATTTCATCTTCATGGTTTGTAACTAAAACTACCATAAAATGAGATTATAGATTTATAAACTATCTTGGAACATATATTAGAGTTACTTAGACGATCTAATCATGATATAATTTTCAAAAATAATAGATTCCATCACTAATTTTTCAAAACTAGTTCAAAAAAATAAATATTACTTATACCCAGTGTTGAAAATAGGTAAAAACTAAGTAATATTCACATATATAGAATGATTTTAAATGAAGAGTATAAATGGTAATAATTATGAATAAGGTTCTTGGGAATATATTTAATTAACTTAATTTAGTTTTATAGGTTGTTAGTTTCAACTTTAGACTAAAACGGGACCAAGGTAAGGGTTTCCATATCAAATTCCTCTCTTCGAGACATGTTTGGTATTATGAAACTAATTTAATTAATATAGTGTATATAATACCTATTTTAGATATAATATCATGAATTTTATTTTAATAATTATATTTAAATTTTAGTTACAATCCCACTCTTTCAAGGGGTTTTTATTAAACTGATACTCAAGTCCTAAGAGTTTTCTTGGTCTCAATTCCAATTCTTTGAGCCATGTTACATGTTAAGAACCATGTTTCCTTTGTATGGTGTTTTATTGATTTAATATAGCATAAATTCTCTATTTTTTTTTAATTTTAATTAATCGTATAAACTTATCTAAATCAAGTTCTCTTCTTCAAATATATTTTGACTCAAATGTTACCCCAATTTTAAGAGTTTTTGGTAACTCAATTTTCATTCATTGAGTTACCATGGTTAAATTTTAATCAAGGGCAATAAGTTTAAAATGGATAAATGTGGTATCTAGAATTTTTAATTATTAAAACATCACAAAAACCTTATAGAAATCATTATTAGGTATTAAATTAAAATCCTCATGTCTCACCTACCATTTATCTACCTAACTCACCTGGATGTCATACAATACCAATATTATTCACCACCTAACATTCTTTTCCAAATATTTTTCCATCCTTTTCACCTATGAAAGAATATTATTTCCTTCAACTTCAAGACACACCTATAGTTATAAATTCTCATGAAAATATAAAACATTTACTTCTTATAAAGATCCTATAAATTTTTGGTATCCCATATCCTAAAAAAAGTGCCTCAATTCCTTCATTTCCATAGGATACTTCATGAGAAGATCCAAATTCTCAACATAAGTATTACTTACCCTTTTACTTTTATTCTTTATCCTTATCATAAATCCTCATAAAAATTATTATAACCATATTTATATAATAAAATCAGTATAAATAATATACTTAAATTTTATTATATTTATTTTATAACCATGATCCATTCCCCACCCATTAAATAAAAAAATGAAAATGTTGCTCATGTACGTGTGAAGACTACCGCCTCTATGAATGACATGTTTCATTTTTCATCACCTGTTTCAAGGATGGTTCTAGAAATGGGTTTAATTAATACATATATTAATTTTTTCATGATTTATATTATATAAATATAAATTATTATTTCTTTAATTAATATTAGAGATAAGTGATCATTGTAACATTAACTGTTGTAAACAAGAATACAAATAGGAAAATATTTTTATTCATTCTATGTAATATTTTAATATCCATTAATTATTCAACTAATTACTTAGAATTTTATTATATCACATTTATAAACACATAATAATATCATTATTCATCTAGTATAATTATATTATAACCAAACCACCACATATTCATCCATTAATTATGGCAGGTTAATGTTTGGGTCGGTTTAACCACCCACTTGAACAATACTATGAATTTATATCATGTATGAATATGATAACTTATTTACCAGTATAATATTTAAATATTTTTTTTGGTTCTAGTTTGTTTATACCAACATTTAACCCATTAATTAGTAAAAAACCTTTCTTTCATTAAGAATCACTAAAACATGATCATCACCGATTTCATCGTCATGGTTTGTAACTAAAACTACAATAAAATGAGATTATAGATTTATAAACTATCTTGGAACATATATTAAAGTTACTTAAATGATCTAATCATGATATAATTTTCAAAATTAATAGATTCCATCACTAATTTTTCAAAACTAGTTCAAAACAGTAAAGATTACTTACACCCAGTGTTGAAAATATGTAAAAACTAAGTAAAATTCACATATATAGAATGATTTTAAATGAAGAGTATAAATGTTAATAATTATGAATAAGGTTCTTGGGAATATATTTAATTAACTTAATTTAGTTTTACAGGTTGTTAGCTTCAACTTCAGACTAAAACAGGACCAAGGTAAGGGTTTCCATATCAAATTCCTCTCTTCGAGACATGTTTGGTATTATGAAACAAATTTAATTAATATAGTGTATATAATACCTATTTTAGATATAATATCATGAATTTTATTTTAATAATTATATTTAAATTTTAGTTACAATCCCTCTCTTTCCTGGGGTTTTGATTAAACTGATACTCAAGTCCTAAGAGTTTTCTTGGTCTCAATTCTAATTATTTGATCCATGTTACATGTTAAGCACCATGTTTCCTTTTTATGGTGTTTTATTGATTTAATATACCATAAATTCTCTATAATTTTTTTTAATTTTAATTAATCATATAAACTTATCTAAATCAAGTTCTCTTCTTCAAATATCTTTTGACTCAAATGTTACCCCAGTTTTAAGAGTTTTTGGTAACTCAATTTTCGTTCATTGAGTTATGATTATACACATGAACTAATTTAATATTATTTGGGTATATTATGAAATTTTATTTTATTATATGTTATTATATCATTGTATACATTTTTACCACATAAACACTTTTTTAAACATTTCATGATTCATGGATTATGTTTCATGTGAGTGATATTGATAAATCAAATCTATTTTATTTGAGTTATCATGTTTCATCATAACCTTATTTCTTCCATTATTGGGTTATATTTTCTTAATATTTTATTATATTTTATTTTATAATCTACTATGGAAAAATTAATTTTTAATACAAATGAATGTTTCATTACTCTTATTACAATGTGAGTTTTGAACAAAGGTATTATGAAAATAATAAAAAGGTTTTATCTTTTCAATTTCATAGGTTTTGTCATCATCTTCTAATTTATTCAAGATAAAATTTATGTCTTTTCAAGGATCCGTTATTGAAGATTCATTTTAAAAGTAATGATTTTCAAAATATTTCATATCACCTTTTCAAAAGTTACCTTTGAAAGTGACATGTTAATTTGTATTTTATATCAGTGTTAAGAATGTTTTCTAAAATATATTTTAACTTTTAATTTCCAATTATATTCTTATTTTCAAAATTATTTACCCTAATGGGTTTTTTGATTCATGATTTTTACTATATATATATATATATATTTCATCATTTGTGGTATTGAACTCACAATATCAAAAAATTTGATTCTTAATTCCTTATTTTATGATACTGTTTGAATTATTCTTTTTAAAAGGATGTTTTTCATCTATGTAAACATCCTTATAAGTTTTATTTTTTATATTGGGGTTATGTTATTTTTAAATCACCCACTTTATTTCTCATGATGGATTATGATAATGTTATTCTTGTATTAACTTAACCATATAATCATTGCTCTATAAGATGTGGACGTCACATTTTTACATAATTTAGATCAGATGATGTTCAATTAAAAAGAATGTTATTCTATTTACATGGGGAAGATTATTGGCATTCCTTATGTTATTATTCCAATAGGGATGATTATTGGAAATTAGAATGTGATTTGTTTGACCATCCACCTTCTTATATAGATGGGTTATGACCATGTTATCCCTTTTATTAACATGAGGAAAAGTATTGATATTCTTGATGATTATTGAATACTAACATAGTTTCATCATGTATTGAAAATCCATATCTTTCATTATATAGATAGCCATGTTTTATTCATTAAAAGGTTCCTTAGGGTGTGGTATGAAAAGTCTAGTTTAATATTAGGTTTAATGGATTGGACTTAAACAAGTGGTGGGTGGGGAATGAAATTATATAGCCCCTCAAAATATTAAAAGGTCTCATTAGACAAAAAAGGTTGGGTTTTGGTGTATGAATCTTCCCATAACATGATAATGTCTTGTAATAAGGCCCCAACAACAGGTTTTTTATGTCTAAAATTATGCATTCCATTAGTATGAGATTAATATTACTGATATCTATGTTTTAATTTATTTATATGGATATAGAATGATATTATTTTCAATATGATTATGGATATATGTTGTTTAATTATTCCTACCATAATATTTATTCCATTTTTATGCCATGATTTCCTCAGTTGTATGTTTTCCCTTATAGAGAGTTTGATATCACCCCTTCTTATGTTTCCATCTCCCCAGGTTATGAAGAAAATTAGTACACATGTAATTTTTAGAAGGACACTGTATGTGAAATAATTTATGGGAGACGTTAAAGACTCATTATAGATTAAGTATTTTTGTATATATTGTGGAAATGATGTATATTTGTTATAAAGAACATATTTTTTGTTAGTTTATGTTTTTTTATAATTCTCTAAATCTCTAAACCTAAAAGATCCATCAGATATAAGAGATGAAATAATCATTATTAATTTTTTTATTAAGGATTGTCATATATAGAATTTTATATATGGTATCAAAGTGAGTATGCAATGTTTGTGTTTATAGCACCATATTTAGGAGCGCGGGTCTAGGGAATCACATAGAATTTAAAAATAAGGATTTGATAATAACCCACATGATATATAAAGCTGAAATTTATTATGAGATAGATGATTATAGAATGATTAAAATTATAATACCATATTTTATAATAAATATAAAGATGTTTTATATTATCTATATGATGAAATTGAGTAAAGTTTTTCAAATTCAGGTGATTATAATTCTCAGTTAACAAGAAGTTTTAAAAGTTTTATAGAAAAAATTGGATTTAATATTTCTAAAAACTGATTCAACAAGACTGATAGAAACATAAAATAAGTTATATGTTATAAATGTAATAATATTGGTCATATCAAGAATGATTTCCCTCAACTAAAAGAAAGAAATAAATCTGAAATAAAGAGAAAAGGTTTCAAATAAAACATGATTATAAGAGGAATGTAAAGGGGTATAATATAAACAATGGGGATATCTTATTATTGATAGTTCTAAGGTTTCCTTATCTACACTGAATGCTCATCTCCACTCATCTTGGTGATTCCTATTGTTACTCTAGCCTCAAAATCTGGATTCCAAGAAGCTATGATGCCTTTATACCTATACTGTTCTTGTCTATCAAGGTTGGTTCAACTGAGTTTGATGGCCATTTTCAGGTGCGGTTTTGTGATCAGTTTCTTTTTGGGGTTATTAGGTACCTGTTTAGGTATAATAGTGTGCATCAGTTCCCTTAGTGGCCCTATGGTTTTACATTCAAAATCCTTTTTGATGAATCCCCCACAATCTTACCCTCCTTCAATGGTCCCTTGTGTAGGTATCTAGATTCTAATTTTCTTCTATTGAGGCATTGGTCCAATATTATATGGGTTGGGTTTTTTCCTATAGATGATTTCCATTATACCACATTGGGGTCTTTTTGATGTGGTGGTTGGTTGAGTAATATGAAACGGGGTTTCTTTCAGCTTTAAGGTCTTGTGATTCTACATTCAATATCTTTTTCGTTGAAGTATTCAACATTTCTCACTCTCCTCCGACAATTACATTGTAGGTATTTACCTTTTAGTTCCAACCTATTACAAATTGACTTAAGTTACTTTTCATTTTCTAGAATAGATCCTACTTATCCTTAGTCTCCTCAGCTATTTTGTCTCATTACTTCATGCACCACCCCATTTTGGTTAGGTTCAAATACTTTTGTAGCATTTTGGGTTGTGCTGGTTGCTCATGTGATGGCATATCTACTTTGTTTTCTTTCGATGGATAGTGTTGGAATGATTCATTCTCATTTTAATCCTATTCTTATTATAATGGATTATTTAGAAATTTTAGTTTCCCTGATATCCTTTGGTACATTGGCGATTGATGGAGATAATGCATGGTCCCGAGGTGCGGTGATGGGATGTGCATTGTATATTGTGTGTGAAAATGAAATAGGATGGGAGGTTGGTATGGTCAATGTGTGGTATAGCCTATGTGGTTTAGTTTGAATGGTTTTATCCTAAAATTCCCTAAAAATTTATTTTTAAAAAATAACATTCTTTATATCTTACTTAACACAGAACACCAGGTTTTATGTGAACATTGATAAAAATATTGTTATTTAAAGTGACCATTATAACCTAATAGTTAAATTGGAAGCATAAATTAGAATAAATAAATTATGAAAAATATTTTTAAAGGTTTTATATAATAAAAATTTATTTATAAATTGATAAAAAATATGTAATCAATTTTCAATAAAACCATTTTATGTTTCAAAAATAAGTTTTCTTCAAAAATAATTTTTATTACATTTTGTGCATGAATATTATAATTAATTTTTACCAATTTTATAAATAATAATTTAAAAAATGGATATAATTTTTGAAATCATTATTTAATAATAGTCTTAGGATTATTATTTTTTTATATTTTTAGAAATAGTTGTTTTTAGGTGAATAGTAAAAAATACCTATTTTTTGTAAAAAATTCATTTATTTTCATTGAAAATGTTTCGTAATTATTTGAATTTGATCCTAAATTAACAAAATTATCTTTTAATTTGATATAATATAATTAATTACATATTAATCATCATTATAATTGATTTTGGTATAAGTAAATTTTAAATCTTAATTTTGTTTAAAAAACTATTTTTCGTTGCGTTTTATTAATTTATATTAAAATTGATATATCAAACTTTTAGAAATTGAATATTTAAAAATGAATTACTAATTTGGAATCATGAGGTTTAAATTTGGTAAATATTTCCCCATTATTTTTGGTCATTATGAATAGTATCCATAGAAAAAATTTGTCACCTCAGTAAGGTTAAATGGGGTAAAACCTGGTTAAAACTTTGATATATGGCCTAAAAATATCCCTAAAACCTATATTTATTTAATTGTATAAGTGTTTTTAAACCATAAAAATACAATATTTTATTTTTTTTGAATTTACTTCCATTTGAATTTGATTATAAAATTTATATTATTTTAAGTAAAGGATAAAGTAAAAATGCCACTCTCTTGCATTTAATTTCTATAATATTTTTTTTGATAGAGATTAAAACAAGTAATGTTAAGTTATAAATGGTTATTTTAAATATGAATTTTTTTTTATCATGGTAATTTTTTTTAATTTTTAATGATGGAATAATTACCTTAAATGCTTATGTAATACTGACACAATACTTGTTTGAATAATAGAAAAATAAATTAAATGCCTTTAAGAAAATTTAAAGTATATAAATTCGATGAATTATTGAGTTATATTTTTTTAGATAAATATAAATTATTATTTATATGATAAAAGTTTATATTCAAATTAATTTACTATATTGATATTTTTTAAAATTCAAATTATGTGAATAGTCTTAAAAATGATTTTAACAGCATCTTATGTAAAATAATATTTTATTGAATGATATAAAATTAATAAAAATGTTATCTTTATCCAAGATAATGGGATATGGTTTATAACATCAAGAATTTTCCACTTGTGGGTAAATTTTTATTTTATAGTAACATTCATGACCCCTAAAGAGTAAAAAAATGATATCACGGTAACCATCAAAAGGGTTTATAAGGGGTTAAAACTAAGATATAAGGGTTAAAAAATCACCTAAACTTGTCTGAATATTATTTTATGAGAGTAATTAAACTTATAATTATCCTATTTTCAAAATATATCAATTTTTATTCACATATAAATGAAAATTAACTTATATTAATTTAATACTTTAAATAATTCTAAGGGCGCCCCTCCCCTCACTTATAAAAGGACGCCTCCTCTCCTCCCTTATTCAAAAAGTTTGATAACTATATTTCAGAAAATACATAAATTAATACCATATCATATTAATTACTTAATTCTTAGAGCTTATGTAATTTCCAAAATACCATCCATTCAAGGCTTATGGTGTAGTCCAAAAGAGGTTTCTCATTAAAGAGGTATAACTCTTAAATGAGGACTTTTGATTTTATTTCTTCTTTTAATTCCTATAAATCTTTTGTAATAATAATTTTATAATTAAAATAGTATCATAAATATAGTTATATGTTGTTATGATTATGTTATAACAATTTTCCATATATTAGCTATCCTACAGAAAGAGAAAACATCGCTCGTGCGTATGTACATCTTACCGTCTCCACATAGTAGTGTAATCTATTTTTCATAAATTTTTTACCTATATGGCTTTAAAGATTAAAATAATGAATATATATGATATTTATGGAATAATTATTTTCCTAAAAATATAATATATCATTAACCTTCTTACCCTTCCACCCGTAAAAATTTATAACATCGCTCGTGCGTATGTGTGAGCTATCAACTTCACAAAGCAATGTGATTAATTTTTCATGTTTGATATTAAAATAGGATTATAAATAAGTATATAATTAATATTTATGATTTTTATATCATTTTTAACATTATTTATATGATATAACCATTATCATGACACAATGGCCATAACTGCCGAATCAATACATACATGAAAAATGAAGCAGATAACACTCGAAACAATGGAATAATGAAAGATTGTAAATGAATGGGTGATAAGATATTATAAGTGGATCATATATGATATTATAGATATGTATATAGTTCAGTAATGAAATTATAATAAATCTAAATTTATTATATAGGAAGTTAAATTATGTTAAACTAAGTGGAAGCGTGATGCAAGGGGTTTCTTAACTCAATTTCTATTCTTTGATTATACCACTACCTCATTGATTATGTTATGACAATATTATATATAAAATGAACTATAATTTATTTATGTTTTAATTATTATTTTATTAGGTGGATTTAATTTTTTTTCACATAATCACTTAATTTATTTATTATCACATCAAAAGTTATGATCTTTGTAAGGGATTTCTTTTACAATCTCACTTTATTTTAGGATTTTTTATGTTCAGTTTTTCTTTGGGAAAATTATATGATCCTAATATTTTAACCCTATATATTTTCTTATAACATGGTTATATTTGGGGTTTATATATCTATTTACCATTATTTCTCTTGTTGGATTAAGAATAAATAAGTAAGTTACATCTAAGATAATTTCCTTTAAAAATATTATTTTGAAGATTTATTTACAAATATTTTTCTTCCATGTGCATATTTTATTTAAAATGTTTTCAATAAATTTTTTACTATTATCTAAAGATTTATTAAAGTCATTTTCACCCATATTTTAATTTATATACAAATTTTGAGAAGAAATATTCTTTTCATTTTCTGAATGAGGTAATTTTAACCAAAAGTGTGAACATAATATTTGTTTTAACATACACCACATGAACTAATTTTACCGTCACCATGACTAATCCTTAATTTTTATTTTAATTTTCAAGTTTACATAGTTATTTTCAATTAAAATTATGTTACTAATATTATATAAATTTTTATATTTTAAATAAGTGATTTCAAAATGAAAAGATTCTTTTCCTCAAGAAATGTTCTAATGATATTTTAAAGGTATTTTCATCTATGATAACACCTATTGATATTACTGGGGATATGATCCAATGATGCAATATTTATTCTTTCTCTAGATGGTTTATGATGATGAAATTATGATGTTTTAATTATACTTATCATTCAAAATATGAGGAATTCATTGGATGTGCAAGTAATGGGTGGGTATCAGTTATAGATTTCTCCTCAATCCATTAGTAGATCTCATCAGGAAAAATATTGGGCATGCTATATTAGGTGGTTATTTGGTTTACACCTACCCATTTAGTAAGAATTATGTATTTATTGAGAGGCCATGACGGAAAGATTCATGATATCTTTGTTTATAGGCCTTCATCATGGCTATCTAGAATTATGAATTTACTTTATCAAGAATTTAGTTTTTCATTATCCATGTGCTTTCTATGTTTATATTAGCCATGGATTATCATTAAAATCAAGTTATTGTCTAAATAGAATGTGTTTTAATTATCCAATCTTCCATGTTAATTATAGCTTATTTAATTATGATGTCTTCTGCTATACATAACCATTATTGAGTATATGAGATTAACCTTTATTTATTTTCCTTTCCATAAGATATGAATAAGGATATTATAAACAATATAATAGGTGAAATAATGTTTATTATGCTATGTTTTTTATATTTCCAATTTAATATGAGAATCATGTATGTATCTAGTTTTCCAATACTAATAAACTAATTAATCCTGCATGGTTAGATCCCTTATATCTTATAAAAATGTAATAAAGTGAACACCAACTTTGGGTTACCAGAGTCAGGTTGTTACTATTTGTATCAGAGATAGTTCAGTAAAAATATTAGGAGCTATATTTATGAAAAAATAGATTTGGGAACATAACCATATGACCGACCTTGAGAATATGTCTAATTATTAGATAATATCATAATGTTTTTGCTAAGTCATATATTATGTGGTTTTACTAGAAATACATCACTATTTGGATACTATAAATAGATGTGGTTTTGGTATAGATGTATCTAGTGTTAATAAAACTAAAAACAGTTGGTCGAGTATATCTCAACCATTATTATAGTGTATGGTGAATAGGACATTACTTAACACTTGGTTTTACACTCCCTAGTGATATTCTTGGGTTAATTCATATTTTATTTACTAACCATTATGAATGATTTGAAAATATTTTTGTGATTTGAGAATATTACCAAAGAAACAAAACTTATGTTTTGAGATTAGTTATTCATAAATTTTCAATTTATTATGGGTGTTTCACAACTTTCATAATTATACATTATGATTTATAATGTTATCTAGTGTATGAAATTATTTAGAAATATCACATAGAGGAAGGAATGTAAAATGCGTCAATACATGTAATAAATTTAGGGATTTCCCTCATACGCAAGTCAACATTACTACTATTGGAAATGATAATATTATGACTATATTAGGATAGATTACCCATGTTATAACCAATAACCTTTCTCTTATTGAACAACCAATTACTTTATAACATTGTTCATTGATGTTTTACTACTTCATGCTACAGAAACCTCCATTATTTAATGAAAATACAAATCCCTTAATAGATGAAAAATGGATCAAGTCATTGGAAAAAATATTTTTGTCTTTGAGAATTAATTAAAAAGAGTAGGTTATTATGGAAGTTTATTATTTAAATAAATTTTAACCAATGGTGGTAATTGATTCAAAATACAAAGGAGTATGAGATAAATAAAATGGAATATAATATTTTTAAGAAGATATTATTTGAAAAATAATTTCCTCCTAAGAAAGAGGATGATATGGAAAACTAATTCATCAATATAAGATACAAGGAAGAGAAAAGTGTTACTAAGTACAAGGAAAACTTTAAAATATTATAAAGATATTCTATAGACTATATAAATTATCCATAATTTAATATTGATAGTTTCTTTGATGGGATTAATCCAATCCTCTGAAGGGCACTAGTCTCTTAAAAATTTTCATCATATGATGATGTGGTATCATGTTCCATGAGAACAAAGAAATAATTTTACAAGTTATATATTTTCAAATGAAATCAATATAATAAGAGGAAAAATAAGTACCAATAAAAAAATGAGGTGATAGAAAATAAGGGAAGGATAAAAATTCCCACATGTGATAATTATGGAAAGAAACACCCTAGTACTTTATTAAAGGGAAAGGGATATTGATTTAAGTATAGAGAGAAATTAAATATAGAATATGAGTTTAAGGAAAATAAATAATCACCAATATTCAGTGTTTAAAAAATAATACACTGAGCATCAAAATATTTTATGTCAGAAAAGGATAAGGGAGAAAAGTCAAGCTTATGAAATTACTACAAATGAATTTGAAACCCCTGAAGTTATAATAATATGTATTTTTATTATAAAGTCATGCCTTATTTGATTCCATATCTACAAACTCTTTTATATTTTTTGTCACGACCTGTCCCGCAGGGCTCGTGTCGTGACTACCCCAAGCCCACCTTCCATAGGCCAGGGGCTGGTGACTAGCACCAAAAAGGCGCATCCCTATAATGGGAAGGCATTACATTTAAACCTGTACAAATACACAATCCAAGAACAAAACAAGAAGCAACTACAAAGTAAACTGCTATAGTAAAAAGTGTACTAAAAGTAAAGGGTCTAGAATACATACCCAACTGAAAAGTACAAGTACAAATGAAAAGAGAAAACATCTCATGGATCATCCACTGAGGATCCTACCTAAAGGGTAGGTATATCTCACAATCAGTAGACACTATGGAACATCACGTCAAATGGTCCACCTTTGAGCAGCATCCAGTCTTGGATCCCTCAGCTTCGATCAACGCTGTCCGTCGTATGCACAAGACACAACAAGGTGCAGGCATAGCCTGTAACACCCCAAGTTTTTCTAAAAATAAATAGAAATTCATGAAACTTTTTTTAAAGTAGATATTTATAACCAGCCTTTAAAACATAACTTTTCCACTTCTATGTTTTGAATTTCAAGAAACTGTCATCTATAATTGTGTTCAGTATATTATTTTGAGTCTATTGGAACCAAATTGTTTTTTAGTGAATAGTAACATACCCTTATGAATAGTAATACGACCCTAATGAATAGTAAATTGTATTATTATTTAATTTACTTAAGGATTTAAGATAATTACATCTTGATTAATTTTTCAATGTGATATAAAAGCAGTTATAGTTTTTAAATAAATAATTTTTGAATTAAGTATGATTTTATTTAAAAATTAAATTAAAAATATTTAGAAAATTATTTTAAAAAAATGGAATTAATTTTTGAAATCTACATGTTGATAAATGGTTAGGGTGAATTTTGGGATTTTTTCTGAAACAATTGATTTTTCAGTGAATAGTAAAAAATACAGTTTTTTGTTTCGGTGTATTAATGACATCATTAACGATGTAATAATGATATCATAAATCTTTTAGAATTGTGTATAGTTAAATAAGATGTGAGGTGTACCAAGTGGATTATACCATGGGAAAATACCATGGGCAAGCCCATGGTTTTGCTAATACCACTCATGAGGTGTCCCATGAAAATTATTAAAATAATCCCTCACTTTTCCTATAAATACCAACTATTCCCTTCATTGAATTCATTACCAATTATCCCTCAATGAAGCTATGGCCTAATTACCTCCATATTAGTCCTCCCAAGGTTTCCTCAAGTACCCAAGGTCCCAACATTCAAGTTATAAGGGTTACTCTACAAAGTAAGAAAATTCTCAATTTCTTTCTTTTTTCCTTTCAAGTTCTCTTTTATGAGGTATAACTTTCAAGTTTCCATACCATGTTCTTATTTCCTTCTTATTATTGATCTATTATGTATTATGATTAATTTATGTATGGGAGAACCTTGTCTCCTCTCTTCTTAAAGTTTTCTAAAACCCTATCGCATAGCCGTTGGGCTGCCGAATTTTTGTAAGAGATTTCTCACTTATTCTTTTATTTTGAGTTACTTCCTCATTCTTTCTTGATATATCCTTACCCAAGAGGCATTAAATCTACATAAATCATGTATATTCAGTATTTTATCATGTTTATGGAAAATTACTCATCATTATTTTTCTCCTCTCCCACTTATTTAAGGAATAAAATCATTGTCCATTATGTGTCGAATTACCAACATCGTGGACGATGTGATTTCAATTTCCATTAATTATTTAAAGTCTAGTCATGAAACCATTTTTATGGTTGAAACAGGTTATAATATATTTATTATGTCTCATAAATGGTTCTATAATTCTTTTTTACACATGGTTTTAATTTATAAAACAAAATGAGGTCGTTATTATCAAAGAACCACTAAAATGATCTAAATGAACATCATTAATGTTTTAACTTATGAATCATCTTCATGTAAGAATTCAAAATCATAAATGGTATAATTTATGTTAATTTATATATGTAAATACTACTGGATTTCAATTCTGGTGTTTCACTTCCAATCGACAAGAACATTCACCATGAACCAATCATGGAAATCATGTAAAGAACTCACCCAAAAATAGTGCAAGGGAAAAAATAATAACAATTAAAGGGTGAAATGATGTTATGAAATGATCATATAAGATTTTATAAACATGAAAATGTTTCTTTAAGATACTAATAAAACTTTTTGAACCATTATACAGGAAGTTTAAACAAGTTTTAAGAAAGGCAAACCCGAGGTAAGGGAATTCTTAACCTGATTTCCATTCTCTGGGTTAACCTTTTACTTCATTATTTATGTGATATTTAAATTGTTTGTGTGATGGGTTATGTTTTTATTATGTTTATTTACAGTATATATAAATACCCCATCTACTCTATTAAGTCTTTCTTTAATTTTATTATATTTATAAGGGGATTTTCTTTAAAAATCCTCTTTTTAAATTTGGTTTTACGAAATTCAAAAGTAATGTTTTTATGGAATTATTCATGTTGTATGATGATGTTTTTTTTCTTGGGAATTATTTATGATGAAGGTTGGGACATATATATCCCTAAAATGCATTGGGTATGTTTATGTTGGAGGTCGGCCGTATGGTTACTCCAAGTGTAACTGTGATGGTTACACAAAGTAAGGTAGCCGTGAGGGTTACAGATTATAAGGTAGCCAAGAATGGTTACAAGATTATATAAGTAATTACCCAAGATACATTTATGATTATATTTATGTTCTCATGTTTGTTTGGATCTTGTTTAAATATCATGTTACACGAAGTAAGTTTATATGGGTGACAAGCATGTTTTTTGAAAATGTTTTCATACGTTACGAGTATTCATGGACTAATGTGCTCTTTCCTTCTTTTTCATCCCTTACTGAGCTTTCATACTCATCCCAAGTTTTTAAATGATTTCACAGGTTAATGGATGTGTAAGACAAATAAGTAATCCATTTTAAATGTTGAATAATTTTCAAGAAGTCATGTTTAAGTTTTAATGTTTTATTTTTTTGAAAAAAATAATGGAAACTATTTTTATGGTATCCACTCTGTAATAATGTGTTACGTTATTAATGTATTGTCCCAATTCTCTAAATATATAAACTTGAAAGATCCTAAATGTAAAAGAAAGTGTTTTCATGACTGAATTCATGATTATGTATATAATAAGGCCGGGTTTTTATAGTTGGTATTAGAGGATGGTTTAAATAACTTTAGGGGTTAGGGTGATGTTAATAGAATACCATAAAAGATTTTCACTCTATGTTTAATTTCAAATGTTATAGAATTTAACGATTACCATGTTGCTTCATCTAAGACATGTTTGTTCGGAATGGTTGTTCGCAGAAGGAACATGGATACTAAAGAGGAGAGGCACCGACAGAATGAAATCCTTCCAGAACTACAACCCGGAATGGTAGGGATTGGAATCGAGCAGTTTGTGATAGTAATGGATCAGCTAACACAAGCAATAAATGGTGGTGGCATCCATGCAAAAGAACCAATAGAGGTACCACAATGAAACATGACAGTATTGGAACATTTTATGAGACAACATCCTCCTGCATTCAACGGATCTTCTAACCCAGTAGCAGCTGAAGGATGGATCAAAGCCCTTGAAAAGATATTATATGTTATGGAATGTTTATAAAATCAAAAGGCGAGTCTTTCCATTTATCATTTTGAAGGAAAAGCTGATCAGTGGTGGTCAATGGTAAAGAATATCAGGGGTAGAGAGGATTTTGATGCCTTAGAGTGGGATGAATTTAAAAGTCTTTTCCTTGAAAAATATTTTCCTAAGGTGGGTCATTATTCAAATGCCACCCAAAGAGAGATCTGAATGATGAAAAGAAGACAGACTACAAGCATAAAGGTGTAGTGGGATCCTTTACGACTACGTCAGTAGATGTCAGGCCATCCAATGAAGTTGTATCAGGTACTTTGTTCACTCAGATTTTGATAAAGTTTTTTTTGATACGGGGTCTATACATTCCTTCATCTCTAAGAAATTTTCTGGTAAATTGGAAATATCACCTCAACAAATGAGACCCGAAATTGTTGTTGAAACACCAGGGGGGAATGTTATAGGAAAGATGAATTATAAGAATATTTCTATTGTGGTATGTGGAAAGACTTTATCTACAAACCCTGTTGTATTACCCTTATTTGAGTTTGATGTTATTCTGGGGATGGACTGGCTTTTTGATTATCATACTAAGATTGACTTTAGAGCTAAAGAAGTTTTTTTTTCAGAAAGAGTTTTAGTTTGTATACAAGAATGAACCCATAAAATTGATAACATATCAGGAAGATGAGAAACTATTGAAAGATGGAAATGAAAGTTATCTTGCTCATATTTTTGAAAACAAGGGAACTATTCAAATTAATGATGTTCCAGTGGTAAATTAATACCTTGATGTTTTTCCTGATGAGTTACCTGGTGTCATACCTGATTGAGAAGTCTAATTCACAATTGACTTAGTTTCTGATGCTAAGAAAATTTCAAAACCCCCTTATCGTATGGCTCCAATAGAACTTATTGAATTGAAAAATCAGTTGCAGGATTTGCTTGAAAAAGGCTTCATTCGTACTAGCACTTCACAATGGGGAGATCCTGTTTTTTTTATTAAAAAGAAAGATGGTTCTATGAGACTTTGCATTGATTATAGAGCTTTGAATAACATCACTATTAAAAACAAGTATCTTTTTCCTCATATCGATGACTTGTTTGATTAGCTCCAGGGAGCTCAGTACTTTTCCAAGATTGACTTGAGATCTAAATACCATCAGCTGAAGGTGAAGGAGGATGAAATCCTGAAAACAATCTTTAATACTAGATATGGGCATTATGAATTTTTTGTTATGCCATTTGGATTAACTAATGCATCTGCTGTATTCTTGAATCTTATGAATAGAGTATTTCATGAGTTCTTGGATAAGTTTGTGGTTGTATTTACTGATGAAATTCTGGTATTTTCTAAAAATAAATAGGATCATGAAAAACATATAAGGGTTGTTTTACAAACATTAAAAGAAAAGAAACTGTATGTAAAATTCAGAAAGTGTGATTTTTGGTTGCAACAGATTTCTTTTCTTGGGCACATTGTAAATAAGGATAGAATAATAGTTGATCCGAACAAAACAAAAAGTAGTTGATTAATGTCCAAGACCCACAAATGTTACAGATATTCGTAGTTTTCTTGGGTTAGAAGGTTATTACTGATAGTTTATTAAGAACTTTGCACGGTTATCTAGCCTGATAACTAAGTTAACACGAAAAGGGGTTAAATTTGTTTGGATAGAAGAATGTGATGTTTTTTTAGGAACTGAAGAAGAGATTAGTGAATGCTTTAGTTTTGGACTTACCTTACCAAAATGGAGAGTTTTCCATCTACAATTATGCTTCTTTGAAGGGACCTGGTTTTGTTTTGATGCAGAATGATCAGGAAATTGCCTATGCTTTGAGACAAATTAAACCTCATGAGCTAAATTACCCCACACATGATTTGGAATTGGAATCTGTGGTTTTTTATTTTAAAATTTGGAGGCATCATTTATATTGAACCAAATGACAAATATATACTGACCATAAAATTTTGAAGTATATATTCACTCAGAAGGAATTAAACATGAGGAAAAGAAGATGGCTTGAACTGATAAAGGATTATGACTGCCCGATCAATTACCATCCCGAAAAAGCAAACAAAGTAGCAGATGCATTAAGTCAGACACATCATGCATCATTAACCATGTTGCGTTTGGAACATGATCCCTTAATTAATGATTTGATTAATTTTGGCTTAGAAGTTATTGGTGCAGGGAATACATCTGTTTTGTTTCAGGTTTCAGTGCAGTCTTTGTTGTCAAAAATAATTAAGAAAGCGTAGAAGGAAGACTGTGAGCTACATAAAAAGGGAGAATTAGTTAAAATGGGTAAGTTTTACAGAATTTAACCTTGATAAATATTGTGTTTTAACATTTGGAAAAAGGTTGTGTGTTCCTAGTGATTCTTAGTTGAAGAAATATTTGTTGTTCAAAGCTCATAGTTCTCCATTTTCTGTGCATCCTGGTAGTACTTAGATGTATAGAGACCTTCAGGAGTATTATTAGTGGGATGGAATGAAATGAGATATTTCTGATTTTACTGTGAAATGCTTAACATGTCAACAGGTTAAAGCAGAATGACAGTTACTGATGGGGATGCTTCAGCCTTTCCCAGTGCCAGAGTGGAAATGGGAGAATGTATCCATAGACTTTGTGGTGGGACTACCAAAGAATTATCTAGGTAACAATGCGATTTGGGTTATTGTTGATCGGTTAACAAAGTATACACATTTTCTATCTATTCAAGATACAATGTATTTGGATCAACTTTCTCGATTGTACCTCAAGGAGATTGTTAGGTTACAAGGAGTTCTTCTTTACATTGTATCTGATCGAGATCCCAGGTTCACTTCTAACTTTTGGAAGGGACTTTAGAAGTTGTTGGGCATAGAGTTAAATTTTAGTACAACTTTTCATCCTCAATCAGATGGGAAGTTAGAACAAACGATTCAAACTTTGGAGGATATGCTTAGAGCTTGTTCAATGGACTATCAGGGAAGTTGGGATCAACATATTTCTTTATTTGAGTTTTCTTATAACAATAGTTTTCATTCTAGTATTCAGATGACACCTTTTGAGGCCTTGTATGGGAAGCGGTGTCGAACTCCATCATTTTGGGATGAAGTTGGTGAAATAAAGTTGATGGGGCCATAATTAATAGAAAAAGTGGCTGAGAAAGTGGGGATGATCCAACAACATATTAGAACAACTCAGAGAAGGCAGACAAGTTATGTAGATAACAGAAGGAAAGTCTTCTCTTTCGAGGCAGGTGACCATGTTTTCCTTAAAATATCTCCTTGGAAAAGTGTGATGCATTTCGGTAAGAAAGGGAAGATAAGTCCACGGTTCGTTGGTCCTTTTGAAATCTTGGAGAAAGTTGGAACAGTTGCATACCGTGTAGCTTTGCCTCTGAGTTTGTTTCAGGTACATAATGTTTTTCATGTTTTGATGTTGAGAAAGTATGTGCCAGATTCATCACATGTCTTGAGCCTAGAAGCAGTTCAGCTAGAAGAGAACCTTTCTTATGAAGAGAAACCAGTTAATATTCTTGATCAAAGGGAACATGTATTGCAGAATAAAGTAATCCACTAGGTAAAGGTTTGTGGAGAAACCACATGGCTGAAGAAGCAACATGGGAGTCTGAAAATGCCATGAGGGAAAAGTACCCTCAGTTGTTTAATAAGTAAATAAAATTGCGAGGACGCAATTTCCAGAATGAGGGGATAATGTAACACCCTAAGTTTTTCTAAAAATAAATAGAAATGCATGAAACTTTGTTTTAAGGTAGATATTTATAACCATCCTTTAAAACACAACTTTTCCACTTCTATGTTTTGAATTTCAAGAAACTGTCATCTACAATTGTGTTTAGTATGTTATTTTGAGTCTATTGGAACCAACTTGTTTTTTTGGTGAATAGTAATATACCCTTATGAATAGTAATATTAATAGTAATATAACCATAATGAATAGTAAATTTTATTATTATTTAATTTCCTTAAGGCTTTAATATAATTACATCTTGATTAAGTTTTCAATATGATATAAAAGTAGTTATAGTTTTTAAATAAATAATTTTTGAATTAAGTATGATTTTATTTAAAAATTAAATTAAAAATATTTAGAAAATTATTTTCAAAAAATTGACTTCATTTTTTAAATCTACACATATATAAGTGGTTAGGGTGAATTTTGAGAATTTTTCTGAAACAATTGATTTTTCAGTGAATAGTAAAAAATACAGTTTTTAGTTTCGGTGTGTTAATGACATCATTAAGGATGTAATAATGATTTAATAAATCTGGTAAACTTGTGTATAGTTAAATAATATGTGAGGTGTCCCAAGTGGATTATACCATGGGAAAATACCATGGTCAAGCCCATGGTTTTGCAAATACCACTCATGAGGTGTCCCTTGAAAATTATTAAAATAATCCCTCACTTTTCCTATAAATACCAACTCTTCCCTTCATTTAATTCATTACCAATTCTCCCTCAACGAATATTTAGCCTCCTTAACTCCATATTAGTCCTCCCAATGTTTATTCAAGCCCCCAAGGTCCCAACCTTCAAGTTCTAAGGGTTACTCTACAAGGTAAGAAAATTCTCAATTTCTTTCATTTTCCTTTCAAGTTCTCTTTTATGAGGAATAAATTTCAAGTTTCCATACCATGTTATTATTTAATTCTTATTATTGATCTATTATGTATTATTATTCATTTATATATGGGTGACCCATGTCCCCTATCTTCTTAATGTTTTCTAAAACACTGTCGCATAGCCATTGGGCTGCCAAATTTTTGTAAGAGATTTCTCACTTATTCTTTTATTTTGATTTACTTACTTATTTTTTCTTCATATTTCCTTACCCAAGAGGCATGAAATCTACAGAAATAATTTATATTATGTATGTTATCATTTTTATGGAAAATTACTCATCATTATTCTTCTTCTATCCCACTTATTTAATGAATAAAAACATTGTCCATTATGTGTCGAATTACCGACATCGTGGACGATGTGATTTCAATTTCTATTAATTATTTCAAGTATGGTCATGAAACCATTTTTATGGTTGAACCAGGTTATAATATATGTATTATGTCTCATCAATGGTTCTGTAATTATTTTTTACACATGGTTTTAATTTATAAAGCAAAATGATGTCGTTATTATCAAAGAACCACTAAAATGATCTAAAGGAACATCATTAATTTTTTAACTTATGAATCATCCTCATGAAAGAATTAAAAATCATAAATGGTATAATTTATGTTACTGGATATATGTAAATACTAATCCATTCCAATTCTGGTGTTTCACCTCCAATCGACAAGAACATTCACCATGAACCAATCATGGAAATCATGTAAAGAACTCACCCAAAAACAGTGCAAGGGGGAAAATACTAACAATTAAAGGGTGAAATGATGTTATGAAATGATCATATATGATTTTATAAACATGAAAATGTTTCTTTAAGATACTAATAACACTCTTTTAACCATTATACATGAAGTTTAAACAAGTTTTTAGTAAGACAAACCTGAGGTAAGGGAAATTCTTAACCCGATTTCCATTCCTTGGGTTAACCTTTTACTTCATTATTTATGTGATATTTAAATTGTTTGTGTGATGGGTTATCTTTTTATTATGTTTAATTATGTGTATTTATAGTATATATACATACTCCATTCACTCTATTAAGTCTCTCTTTAATTGTATGATATTTATAAGGGGATTTTCTTTAAAAATCCTCCTTTCAAATTTGGTTTTACGAAATTACAAAGTAATGTTTTTATGGAATTATTCATGTTGTATGATTATGTTTTGGTTCTTGGGAATTATTTATGATGAGGGTGGGACATATATCTCCATAAAATGCATTGGGTATGTTTATGTTGGAGGTCGGACGTATGGTTACTCCAAGTGTAACTGCGATGGTTACACAAAGGACCGCCATGTTGTAAGGGTTCCAATGCGACAGAAAACGCGTCAATAAGACACTTGATCTGTGACTTATAAACATTTTAGTACCGAGGGCCTGGTTGGATTCAGGTTTGATCCAATCTGGATATACTCAAACTTTCTCCAAAACTAATGTGGAGTATACCAAAAGGGCCTTCTCACTCCAAGGATCCCAGTGCCGTAGACGGTTTGTCAAACGGACGCTCGGTTCACAAGTTATGGATCTTTTATAGAAACTAGGCCTGGAAGGGTGTGGGTTCGGTCCGACCCGATTAGGGTTGACCCAACCCGGTCCGGGTCCCACCTGAATGGGCTGGGTTGCGGCGGGCTTGGCCCGCCTGGGCGGCGTGGCCCGCTGGGTTGGCGCAGCCCGACCCACGGAGGGTCGCGACCCACTGGGCTCGCACGGCCTGTCCTGCAGAGGGGCATGGCCCACTGGAGGTGCGGCCCACTAGGGCTCGTGTGGCCCAGCCCATGGAGGGGCATGGCCTGTTAGAGGCATGGCCCGCTGGATCAGGGCCCTCCCTAGCTGGCACGGTGGAGCGGTCTCCCCCGTTCGGAAGGTGGAGCGGCGACACCTCTTGGCGCTGCTAGGTCGCTCGTGGGACCCGCTGTAGGTCTCGGCCCTCTGCCGCAGCTTCCAACCCACGAACTCCTCTAGCGGTACGTGACGATGTGCCACTCGCCTCTATCCGCGGCCAGCCGCCGTTGTCCGCTGCATCTATATGCCGAGGCCCACTTCTCCGATGACGCACGACGGCGCGTCGCCACCTCCTTCGCGGCCGACCAGAGCCGACCGCCATCTTCACGCACCACGGTTATGACATCATCCTTCTCCACTGGCGGCGTATGATGACACGTCACTATCTCCTCTGTGGACGACCGTTTCCAGCCGCTGCCGTCACCCGCCGTACCGGGTTTCATTCAACCTGAATAAGAATGCTCACAAAGAACGCACCAAATTCCAAAAAAAGGCAGAGGGTTCAAGCCTTGTTCATTTGGCCTATGGCCTCCGAATTATTTTGATATCAAGAGGGTAGAATAATATTCAACAACTCTTGAAACTAAAACTAAATAAAAACCCTACCTCAAGATCATTGGATAACGTTGAATTTGTGGAAGAGTTAGTGTTTGTTGTTCTATGGTGCTCGTCATCGCCCACTGAAATCAGTTCAATCCTCCAAGTGGTTGGCATCACAGTACTTTACCAGAACTTCATCACTTGGTGAAGCTATTCCAACACTCCTCCCCAAGCTCCATATAAATAGGAGAGGGGGAAGGTGAGAAACACACATGGAATTAACGGGGTTCAATTAAATAAAGAACCTACCTAATTCCAACGGTGCTGTTACAAATAATTGAGGAGTCAATCCATTTAATGGCTTGAAAATGCATTGGTCCCACCACCGCCTCTTATTCGTTGGAGGAAAAAGAAAAAGAAAAAGAAAATAAAAATGTTATTTTATTATTCTTTTAAATTTCCAAAACCTAACTTTTTCTCCCGACCTACTACTGTCGAAGTAAAGCCTTCCTTAAGCGATTCTCGGCGCTGTAGATTCAACAGAGCTCTCAGATTTTTAATCCAAGCACCGGTTCAAAAGTTTGAAAATGATGCTCGTGCGTTTATTGAATGTACCATAAAAAAAATTCATAAATTAATTCTGGGCACACCAGGCCTTAGAATCACGCACCTTCAATTTTTGCAGACTCGTAATAATTCCATATAATTAAAAAAAAATTTACATGGAAAATACAGGTCTTTACATTCTCCCCACCTTAGGGATTTTCTTCCCTAAAGGCCACAACACAGACTAAGGAAATAGATGGGGGGTACTGAGCATGAATCTGAGCCTCCCACTCCCATGTGATATCCTAGAGGATCCTGTGATGTCAGCGAATGCGCACCAGAGGTATCGATCGTCCATGAATAACCCGCTTCTGTCGATCCTCAATCTCCACTAGAACCTCCGTAAAGGTTTCCCCATTGTCAATGTCCAGCTCTCCCCAGTCGATGACGTGCAATGGATCATGCACGTACCTCCTCAGCCGTTACACATGGAAAATTTCATGCACTCGGTGCATGTGTGGGGGAAGAGCCAAGCGATACGCCACCTCGCCAACTCTACTAAGAACCTGAAAATGTCCGATGAACCTCAGAGATATCTTACCGCCCCGGCCAAATCTCAGTAAACCTCGTCGAGGTGAGACCCGTAGGAAGACATGATCTCCCTCATCGAACTCCAAAGGTCTCTGTCTCCTATCATCATAAGACTTATGACTGATCTATGTAGTCTTTATCTGCTTCTGGATGATATGTACCTTCTCAGTGGTAGCCCGTACCATCTCTGGACCCATAAGCGCTAACTCCCCTAGGTCTGTCCAGCATAGAGGTGATCTGCAAGGTCAATCATACAAGGCCTTAAATGGTGCCATACCAATGGTGGAGTGACTACTATTGTTGTATGCAAACTCCACCAAGGGAAAGTGACCCTCCCAACTACATCTAAAATCTAGGACACAAGCACGAAGTATGTTCTATCATGTCGGAATGGTCCGCTCCGTCTAAACATCCGTCTAAGAATGAAAGGCGGTTCTCAAATGTAGCTGAGTCTCGAATGCCTCCTACAGTCCCTTCCACAACTAGGATGTAAAATGTGTGTCACGGTCAGAGACGATCATCGATGGAACCCCATGAAGTCGTAGAATCTTTTGTATGTAGGGGCATCCCAAGACCTCTACTGATCCCTACTCCCAGATAGGTAGGAAGTGGGATGAATTGGTGAGTTGGTCAAAGATCACCCAGATGGAATCATGCCCCATGGATGTACGTGGAAGCCCTATCACAAAGTCCATGAAGATACCATCACACTTCCACTCCGACACCTCTATTGGCTGAGCTAGGCATGATAGAACCTGATGCTCAGACTTCACTTGGTGGCAAGTGAGGAATCATGAAATAAACTCTGTCACTGCTTTATTCATCTCTGGACACCAGTGCTAACGCTGAAGGTCCTGGTACATCTTCTCACCAGGATGTACCGTCAGAGGGGACATATGGAACTCCATCAACACCTCCTACCGTAGTGCCACTGGTACCATGGTGCGTCCTCTGAAGAGGATGGCATGCTCCCCACCTTTATAAAATCTATCAGGTGCCTGTCCTGAGGATATCTGAGCACGTAGAGCCTCGCAGTCAAGGTCCCCAAGCTATGCCTCCCAAAATCGCTGAAGAAGTGGGGGAGTTACAGTAATAGAATGAAGGAAAGCTGCTCCATCTCTATCCATAAAGGATATCTGCAATGCGGCTAGATGCTCTGTTTCCTCACTTAGCAACTGTAGACCAGACCTACTAATGAGTGCATCTGCTACTATGTTCCCCTTCCTAGGAGTGTAGACTATCTCAATGTCATAGTCCTAGAGGAACTTTAGCCAACATCACTATCTCAGGTTCAGGTCCTTTTGTGAGAAGATATACCTAAGACTCTTGTGACCAGAGTAGACTATAAAACATTCGCCCATCAAGTAATGTCGCCGAATCTTCAAGGATAAGACCACTGCTAATAACTCTAGGTCATGGGTAGCGTAGTTATGATCATACTGTCTCAGCTATCATGAACCATAAGCGATCACTGCTCACTCTTGCATCAGGACACATCCAAGTCTGGTCCCTGATTCATTGTAGTAGACTACATACCCAACACCCTCTTCAGGAGGCCTCAATATGGGGGCACTCATCAACCTCTGACTTAACTCCTAAAAACTTTGCTGGAATCTCTCCATCCATATGAAGGGATTTACCTTCTTCGTTAATGCTGAAAAGGGTGCTGTAACTATGGAAAATTCAAGTACGAATCTCCAGTAGTACCCATCCAACCCTAAGAAACTCCACACCTCAATCACACTTCTGGGTGGCTCCCATGAAAGCACTACATCTATCTTCACTGGATCTACCATAACTCTAGCCTCCAAGATAACGTATCCCAAAAAGTGGAACTCTCATATCCAGAACTGGAACTTCGAGAGATTAATATAAATATGGTGATCTCGTAGTGTATCTAGAACTATCTGCAAATGATAGGCATGCTCCTCCTCTGTTGATGAGTACACCAAGATTTCGTCGATAAAGACCACAATAAAGTGATCGAGGTATGGCTAGAAGATCCTGTTTATGAGTCCCAGGAACACTGCTGGGGAACTGGTCATGACGAATGGCATAACCAAGAACTTGTAGTGGCCATACTGACATCTGAAGGTCATATTCCACACATCCTCATCTCATACCCTGAGCTAATGATAGCCTGATCTGAGGTATATCTTCGAAAACCAACAAGCTCCCTTTAGCTGGTTAAAAAGATCATTAATCCTCGGAAGTGGATACTTGTTCTTCACGTTCACCTAGTTCAGGCACCGATAGTCCACACAGAGTCTCAAACTCCCATATTCCTTCTTGGAAAACAAAATTAGGACTGCCCATGGAGAAACACTGGGCCTTATGAACCCCTTCCTCTGTAAGTCCTCCAACTATATCCGTAACTCAAAAAGCTCCGTGGGAGCCATCTGATATGCTGGTGTAGATACCGGTGTCGTCTCGGGGTATAGGTCAATGTAAAAGTCTACCTCTATGCATGAAGTTAGTCCTGAAACATCATCAAGAAAGACATCGACATACTGGTCCACTATTACAGGATAGCTCGGACTCTCAACATCAACTGCTCCGAGGTTAAGGCTAGCCAACTGATGTGTGATCAGATGAAACCTCCTCCGGGTAAGTCCATCCTATGATGCAAAGGTTCTATTATCACCGGTGAATGAAAACCTGGTCCCATCTTCACGGGCACACCACACTTTATGCCTAATACAGTCAATCTGAGCATGGACTATGGATAACTAGTCCATATCCAAGATGACATCGTAAGGCCTCGATGCCGCTACTAAAAGATCTCAGATAAAGATATCACCTCCTAGATTAATCTCACACTACCGGAACCAGTGTGTAATCATCAAATCCACTCTCGTAGGAGTCTCTAGCCATAAGGATCGAGCCAACGACTCCAGCAGAATCTCTGAGCTCCGAATGAGGTTCGTGTCAATAAAATAGTGACTTACACCTATGTCTATAAGTACTACAACTAGGGTGGAGTAGAAACATATCATACCTCTAATCATCTCTGGAGCATTGTGGTCATAGGCCTCAGATACCTAGAGCTGATATCGTCCCTGTCCTCCAGCTCCCTGTGGTCGGGATGAACCACCTAGAGGTGGTGGCGGTAGAACCTCGAATCGCCACCCATCACCTGTTGCACGACCAGCTAATCTGCCACATCTTCCACCCTGCATAACTCCTCGATAAAACCTTTAACTCTACCTTGGCGGTCCCTCAACCATCTGCGATTCGTTCATATAATTGTTCGGGCAGTCCCAAGTCATGTGGCCCTGCCCGTCGCACGAGTAGCACTGCCTGCACCTCGTTTGTCCTCTATCCCGTGAGCCCCTTTCCACTGAACCTGTATCCTGAGGTTGTCCACCAAAATTTCTGTCCCTCTTGAGCCCCTGTTTCATCCATCTAATGTCTGTTGCATATGACTCTACTACCTGACATTCGATGGTGGCTCTCACTATTGGTGCCTACTCAGCTAGAAAGCTCTCCACCAAAAGCGCTCTCTATAGCACCCCAGCCTGCGTCAGAATGCTAAGAAATATAATGGATGATATGATCTCCCATAGGATACCCTAATCAAAGATCTAAGCCCTGAAGAAAGGGTCCCGTACCATGTCAGTGGAGTAGTGTGAGAGATCAGTGAACCTCAACGAGTATTGGGCCACGATCATGCTGCCCTGCTATAAGTGCAACGTCTTCTATATATGCACTGAGTATAGGGTATATAGGATGAACTCTATCCTGAAAAGGCCCTAGAAGTCCACCCAGGTGAGGGTCACCTCATCGTGTAACTAGAGTGTTAGAATCCACCATCTCCCAAATGCTCCCTGAAAGTGACTGGCTTCTAGGATCACCATCAGATTAGCTAGTGTCCCAACTAAGCAAAAAACTCTGGCCACAACCTCCATCTAGTCCTGAGCCACCTATAGATCTATCTTGCCTTAGAACCTCAGAGGCCTCTTCTAATGAAACTCATGCAACGTGCTCAGTTGGTATACACCCTCTTCCGGTGGGGTTTGTGTCATCTACTTCCCAATGAGTGGTGGTGCTACTAGTGCACCACCTGATGGTACTATTGCCGTAAGAGGGCCTTACAACGAAGCCTCATTGCTCGGTGGACCGTCATCATGTACTCTCTAAGGAATCTTAGATATTTGTCTATGTGGTGGCATCCTGAAAGAAAACAGGTGCGGCACAGTCAATAAGTTATACCTGGTGAGATAACTCAAGGAGATAATAAGAAAAAATTTTCAAAAACACACACAATCAGTGTTTTTGTGCACTAAGTCGGAAATCAAAATTCAGGGTCTTGGTGTATGGATATGTTGGCTATCGCACCAACACTAGATTCCCCAAACTGAAAACCACACTCATAAAACTTAACACTATTGCCACATAGAAAATATCAGAGTCCTAGTTCTTTGGTAGAACCGACTCCTCTGATACCACTTTGTCATGACCCGCGTCCTGGCTACCCCAAGCCCGCTTTCCACAGGCCAGGGGCTAGAGACTAGCACCAAAAAGGAATATCCCTATAATGGGAAGGCATTTCCTTTAAACCTATACAAAATCACAATCCAAGAACACAACAAGAAGCAACTACGAAGTAAACTGTTGTAGTAAAAAGTGTACTGAAAGTAAAAGGGACAGAATACAAGACCAACTGAAAAGTACAAGTACAACTAAAAAGAGAAAACAACTCCTAGATCATCCACCAAGGATACTACCTAAATGGTAGGTAAAACTCATGATCAGTAGACACTATGGAATTTCATGTCAAATGGTCCACCTCTGAGAACCGTCTAGTCCTAGCTCCCTCAGTGTCGATCAACGCTGTTTGTCGTCTGCACAAGACAAAGCAAGGTGTGGGTGTAGCCCATTCAGGGGTGAGTATAACAATACTCAGTAGGGACCCCAAGACCCCCAAAGGTATCCCAAAGTTCCAAAAATGAATAACCATAAAGCAATACCTCAATCACAAAGTACGAAGTAGTCATCAACTATACTTAGGTATATGCCCATACATATACCTAAGTTATTAAGATATGCTCATCTCATTCATGAGGAAACATAGGGCTCTAACTTCTAAGCCATTTGAACAAATAATCCATGAGGGATGAATAACACAAAGGTAACACCACAAAGGTAAAGGTACTACAAAGGTAACACCATGAAGGTAACACCACGAAGGTAACACCACGAAGGTAACACCATGAAGGTAAAAGTACCACAAAGGTAACACCATGAAGGAAAAAGTACCACAAAGGTAACACCACAAAGGTAAAGAATCATATCACACTAGGTATAACTTAATTATAGAAGTATAGATGATTATTCATAAATCTAGATCATCTTATTCTATCAAGAGGCTCTACTAATGACCCACACAGGGTCGGTATGCGCTGACCAACAGAGGACCACTGAGCACTGACCCACATAGGATCTGACTCACACAGGATCGATGTGTTCTGACCTACAAAAGATCCCTGATCGCTGACCCACACAAGATCTATAGGTACTGACCCACACCAGATTACTATTCATTCTTCACGTCACAACCAATCTCCTCCACCTCACTGCCAGCCACTGGATTCCCGCTCATAGTATGCTTAATATTGGGAGAACTAATCCTCAAGCCATTAGTTATATTTCAACAAGTAAAAAGTTCCATGAAGAAGTATCCCAAAGGACCACCATGTCATAAGGGTTCCAATGTGATAGACAATGTGTCAATCGGACGCCCGTTTTATGACTTATAAGCATTTTAGTGCCGAGGGCTCGGTAGGATTCAGGTTCGATCCAACTAATCCATGCTCCAAATTTCTCCAAAACTCAAGTGAAGTATACCAAAAGGGACGCATCTCTACAAGTATCCCAGTATTGTAGATGGTTCTTCAAATGAATGCTCAGTTCCCAAGTTATGGATCTTTTAGAGAAACTGGGTCTGAAAGGGTCTGGGTCCGATCCGAGCTAGTCGGACCAACTCAGCCCAACCTGGTCTGGGTCCGGCCTAGCTGGGTAGGGTCATGGAGGCCTCAACCTGCTAGGCCATGAACCAGGCCAGCCCGCCTAGGCAGAGTGGTCCGCTGGGCTGGCGCGGCCTGGTCCACGGAGGGGCGCGGCCCGAACATCGAAGGGCACGACCCTCTGGGCTCGCGTGGCCCAGACTGCTGAGGGGCATGGCCCGCTGGAGGCACAGCCCGCTGGGGCTATGGCGGCCCAGCCTATGGAGGGGTGTGGTCTGATGGAGGAATGGCCCACCCAAGCTGTCACAGGGGGGGGGGGAGTGGTCTCCTCTGTTCGTGAGGCAGAGCGGCGACGCCTCTTGGCGTTTCCAGGTCACCTGCGAGACTCGTTGTGGGTCTTGACCCTCTGCCGTGGCTTCCAAGCTGAAAACTCCTCTAGAGGCACATGAAGAAATGATTCTCACCTTTTTCTATGGTGGGATGATGCCGGCCACCACTGTCTTTCGTGGCTGTATGCCGTGACCCACTTCTCCAGCTACGCGTGACGGCGTGCCGCCACCACCTTCACAGCCGGCTGGTGCTGGCTGCCATCTTCACTCGCCACGGCTATGACCACAACCTTCTCCACTGGTGGCACGTGACGGCGTGCCACTATCTCCTATGTGGATGGCTGTTGCCGTCTACCGCTGTCACCCGCCGTACCAGGTTTCGTTCAACCTGAATAAGAATGCTCGCAAAGAACGCACCAAATTCCAACAAAAGGTAGAGGGTCTAAGCCTTATTTGTTTGGCCCATTCCCTCAGTGTTAGTTTGATATCAAGAGGGTAGAATAAGATTCAAAAACTCTTGAAACTAAAACCAAATAAAAACCCTACCTCAAGATCATTGGAGAACATCATGTTTGAGTAAGAGTCAGTGTTTATTGTTCGGTGGCACTCGTCACCACCCGCTGGAACTAGTTCCATCCTCTAAGTGGTTGGCGTCGTGGTACTTTACCAGAACTTCATTACTTGGTGAAGCCGTGCCAAAACTCTTACCCAAGATCTATATAAATAGGAGAGGGGGAGGGTGAGTAATGCACGTGGATTTAATGGGGTTCAATTAGTTAAGGAACCTTCTTAATTCCAATGGTGCTGTTACAAAGAATTGAGAAGTCAAGACATTTAATGGCTTGACATGTCATTGGTCCCACCACCGCCGCTTGTCCGTTGGAGGAAAAAAAAGAAAAAAATAAAAAGTTATTTTATTATTCTTTTAAATGTCCAAAATCTAACCTTTTCCCCTAACCAACTACGGTCGAAGTGAAGCCTTCCTTAAGTGATTCCCAGTGCTACAGATTCAACAGTGCTCACGAATTTTTAATTCGATCACCGGTTCAAAATTTAGAAAATGTCATTCGTGCATTTACTAAATGTACCTTAAAAAAAGTTCATAAATTCATTCCGGGCACACCAGGCCTCAGAATCATGTGCTGTAAATTTTCACAGGCTCATAATAATTCCATATAATTAAAGAAAACTTACATGGAAAATCCGAGTCTTTACATTTTTTATGGATAATCAAATCATCCCTTGAAACTTTGAGGAAAAAATTATCAATCAAGTTACCTAGTAGGAATATAGATATAATATATTGAGTATTTTCAGTTAAGATGAACAACTATTCCCTAGTTGTGAACATGGTTGTTATACTTATGTTTGGATTTGAAATAATCCTAATTTTTAGGGTTTATTTAGTTTTGAGGATTTATGAATTTATATATAACGAATAAAATAATATAGTAAAAGGATCTTGAGATAAAATTGTTATCCTTTTACCTTCATTTCTGATGAATTGATGGTTTTATTTATCCCTTAATGGTTTATGGTTTTTTGGTCATTAACTTTCTCATGATCATGTTCTACATCACACTATATTATTCTTAGGATGTTATTTTTCTCCTCCATGTCCATATTTTCACTTTATGCTAATGTTATCCTTATATAGGAACTCAATTATGTGTTATTTCATTAAGCCTTTACATTTCCCACTTTCCCTTTTCAAATGAAGTTTTATTATTCCTTGGTATGATGTTATATTTAAATAATGGCATTTTGAAATATTTAACCCTTGAATACTGAGATTGAAATCATGAGGGAAAAATTTATTTATGGGGGGGGGATGCACTACCTCAAAAATTTAGTTTAAAAAAAATAATATGCTCGATAGGTTGGTTAACATAAAATACCTAGTTTTATGTGAATTACGATAAAAATATTATTATTTAAAAGTGACCATTTAAAAAAAACATTGAATTATATATATAAATAATAATAAATACATTATAAAAAATGTTTTCAGAGATATACTACACAAAGACTCAAGAGGGGGGTAAATTGAGTTCTTGAAATTTTATTCACCTAGAAAACCACCATATTTTAGATATGACTAACTTTTGATTTTTTATACAACACATACAATAATAGAAATAAAATCACAAAGAAAAGAATCAGTCATAGAGATTTATAGTGGTCTAAGGAAAATAAATCCCCTAGTCCACCTCCAATGCTCATCTCAAAGAGTTTGGTGTTTTTACCAGTCCAATAATTTTACCAAGGATTACCAATAATTTTTCTAGGGACTACATGACCGAGTTTAAGGAGATGATACTTGTTAAAACAACATGAGAGATTTCAATAGGGATCCATAAAGGCTTTAAAAAAAATTACTTTAAGGTTCATTTACTAGGAACCTTTTACAATGAAAGAGATGATAAGAGGAGTGTTTATAGATGAAACTCACAACAGTAAAATACAACTAAAAAAAGGAATAAATCACAAGGAGAGATGATAAAAAGAGAATAAAAACTCTAGGAGAGTCTTATAAAATAAAAATATGATCAATATAAAAAAACTATTATTTTTTAATCTTCTTATTCCTCTCATGTAAAACAGAGTAGTGCACAAGGGCTTTTTGAGAATGGATTTTTATGGGGATTCTATCCTTCTATACTATGTTATCAAAAAATTCCATTTACTCAAAAAATCATGCATGAATTCTCTTTTAAGCACAAAAATATAATTCATAAAATATGTGGATATTAATTTAAAAGTGCATGTATTTTTCTCAAAAATACCTTATAAATAGTAAAGACCAATAAATTACCCTTTCACTTTCTTCCTTTATTAATAATTTCTTATTATTATAATATTTTTACAATAAATAGATAATCCATAATTTAAATAATTCATGAAATCATTAAAAGATCACTCAAGTTATTCAATGATAATAAATACCAGGTTGTAGATTGATATAAATGATTGCATATCACCACATAACTGATTTCTTCATTTGAATTCACATAGCCGATTTGATCCACATTGGAATTTTTATCCATATAGATGAATTCACATAGAAATTCTTCACATAGTTGATTTTCTTCATGTATCTGATTTTCTTTATGTCCCTAATTTGATTCATGTAATATTTTTACTAATATAGCCAAAACTAACATAGATGATTTGATCCACATATCTGATTTCACCATGTATCTGATTCACATAGACAATTAATCTATATAACTGAACAATCAACGTAGGCTATTTCCACCTCACCATTTTCATGATGTTTCTAATTTACATAGGTGATTCCTTCATATAGGTGATATAATTATCTGAATTATCATGTAGTTGTTTCTTTATGTAGATATTTTCCTCACATAGTCATTTTTCCAAACTTAGGAAAATTTCAGTCAAAGTGTCTAGAATTACAGAATTGATGAACTTACTAGTAGAAACACTTAAGACAAGATAAAACCTAATGAACATACTTAATAAAAAAATCATTAGTAAATTATGAAGGGTATTTGTGATCTTCAAAACCTAAAGTACATAGCATATATTGGAACAACATTAATAGTCCAACAATCTCACCATTTTTGATGATCACAAAACCCATAAGATATTGGACATGAAAATTTTACAAGGTTTAACAATTTTTATAGAAAACCATATATGATAGACATCACTTTTAAAAATATAGTGTTTCTCCCCCTTATTTATACACTTATCCCATTTCTATTAATTGAGTAATTCTTCCCTTTGGTTAAACTTAGATTAAAAATTTATAAATTCTCCCCCTTTTTATGTCATTAAAAAGGAAGGGTAAATAGAAGGGAAAAACTATTAATGTAGTACTTAGAATAATTAACTATTCAATTATTATACTGAAACTAAATTTAGAATAATGGTAAGAATCGAATTTAGTTAATAAAATAAGGAGATAAAAAATATTAAATAAAAAAATCTCTAAGAAAAAGCATAAGAAATGAATAATTTTTTTTATTAATTATAGACATGTACAAATATACATCCATTCAATACCCAAAAAACAAAAATAAAATATACCAGTCAGAAGACTTAGGTTTTTGAATAGGGATAAAATAAGAATGTGGGTTGGGTGGAGGTATTTTTAAGATAGGTCTAGTACTGTATATAGTTATAGGGTCTATTGGAGATGGTGGCACAACCCGTCCAAGCTCTATAGAAGCTTATTCTTCACTGCTAATATTTGATTTGGCCTATATCCTTTGAACATGGTTGTTGAGAACTTATTTAACATTACCTCTAGTTATACTAAAATCATATGTTCTAATAGGATGAAAATTCCCTTTCTTTAGTAGTGCAGAGGATGAGGTTCCTTCCCTAGAATTCTAGGCAACTAGGGCAGCATCAACTTTATATTTTTTTACTGATAAATTCCAGAGGCATCAAAATAATCATCTATTTTCTTGTATAGAGCCTCTATAGGTATTTGGAGGAGTCGATACAAGAGTCCTTCTACCTATGAGAAAATATAAGGCATGTGCACACATATTTATCATTTGGATGATATTTGTCTTACAAAACTCCAGAATACCCATTGATTCCCATCGATACATCTAAAAAATAGTTTCTAATCCATCATTAAACACCCATTTAAATGATACAATCTATAAGAAGGTGAAACTATAAGAGGCACCAGAGACTATAGGATCCTTAAAACTAGTCAAATCAGTTGAAAATTATGAAAATTAATTCTCTAAGGTTTGGCCAATAGTTACTTGTATACTAATCACCCTTATATTAGTGGATTAAAAATTTATATCCATACTGCTTACTTGATGTATTTAACATTAACCACTTCTTGAATAATACTAACATAAGGTTGAGGAACTAGATCACTTGAAGTAGGAATAATATTGGGTTTATGTGCAAAAACCAGAATAGGTATAACAGGAGTAGGTGTGAATGGTTCCATAGTAGGAAAATTCTTGGAAGATATGTAGAAAATAAACTCCTTTTTTATAGGGGAAACTAGAACTAATGAAAATTACTCAGATTTAGAACTAGATTCATCTTATGAAGATTAATAATAAATTCAATGAGATTCTTTATAGACCTTGTACAAAAAGGTTAACAACCTCTGATGGTTTTTAGATAAATCTCTAAGAGATATAAAACCATACCTTGAGTATCATTTGAGATATTCATAATTTATTTTAACTTTTCACCAATATATTTCTCAAAATAACCCATGGTGTCATTAAATGACACATATGTTCCTACACCAAGCTTCCTAACTGCTTCATGGTGTCTTGGAACTCACCTATAAGATCCTTCCTAAAATCATGAATTATAACTGGTGTGAACATATCACACTATAAGGATTGAATCTATAAGGATACATAATTCAATTATGAGAGAAATGGATCAACTCCACTTTAAAAATATAGAACTACTGAAGATATTGAGGTGGCAGTTGTAGAGGGATGAAGCTTTTTAATGAAATAAAACTAGATTATTACAACACTTTATAAAGTGTGAAATATTCCCTTTATTTCAGTCCTAAAATACTTAAATTCATTAAGTAAATCTTGAGACATATCTGATTGCACCATTAGAATATTTTATAACACATCTCTTTGAGATACAACCATAACAAAAATCTCATTGAACTCAGAATTGGTAGGGTAGACATCCTTCAAGTATCTAACTAGATCTTTCATACCATCAAGCTCTTTAACACTCACTTTAGAAAAAAACTTATAGAATATAAAGGGGTGATTAGAGATTCCCAATAAGATCTATTTGGGTATCCATTAACCAAACTAAATTATCAAAACTAACCTTAGAAATAGAGGGCTTATTATGTTATCTAATATAATCCTTATAATATTTTAACTAATATTTCAGATCATTATAAATTCCATTGAAATTAACAAACACAAACATTATAGCAAAAGGAAAATATTTTATACTGGATATTTCATAAATTTTGCTGACTGATGATATATATTTATTCATAATAGGAGTTGGTGATGGTATATAATGTGTATAAGAATACTTAGAAGATTCCATAACCACATAACCATATATTTATTTATCAAAATGTGATCTAGGAATAATTAGATCCACTATATGATCTTAAAAATAAACATCAGATCTTCTTTGGGCATCAGAAAAAATAGGAACATGCTCAATTAGACTCTCATTAGGAACAATAATAGTTATATAAAAAACTTATTCCTCATACTGTAAAACTTCAACAAACTCAGAAAATAAAGTAGCTTTTTATTCCTATCTCTGAACTGCCTCTTCTATTGTAGGACTGGATTTAAGTATTTGTGGCTCTATTCTGGTAGCTTGATACACTTATGCCTCCCTACCAGACACCATCTCAACAGGTTTTTCATCCCTAGGTGGTGAGGTTTAAGAAGGCTTCCCCCTCTGATCCAAACCTTCATGACCAACAGGATTCAAGGAATTAGAAGACATTTCCTAGAAGTACCCAAAAGTCTTTAACAACACAATATATAAGGTATTACTTTTTTTGAATTTTACTGCCTCTCTCTCATTCAAATCAACTTCCTTATTCTTTAAAACTAAGGAGACTAATATACCATAAAGCTAATAATTTAGATTTCCATTTTTTTAAAACAATGATGCATAAAGAACATCATGTACCTTTGTAGACTGAGTTTCATATTGTTTATTAAGATGTATAAAACATACATATCCTAAAAAAATACTTTTACCATATCTATAGATCTTTGATAAATTCCATTTTGAAAAAAATTACACAAAATATTCCACTCAGGTTCTAAATACTTCACTAGATTTTTCTTGAAATATGAGGTTCTGAATAAAAACTTAAACACATATTTTAAACCTATATAACTTTTTACAACCTACATTAGACTACAATCAAACTCCCCCTCATGGGTACAATGAAATATCTCAGACATTTCAACCTAATAAACTAGCACAACATTACCATTTACATTTTATAAAATTACATCCTCTATTATAGTGAACTAGAGATCAAAATTCCTCATAAATTCATTAACCTCTTCCTCAAATAGAAAATCATACTTCTTCTAATGAAACAAAAAATACCATCCTTGAAACTAAAAAACCTTATTCTTAATTATAACCTTTGGAAACTAGTATAGCTTTAAAACTAGTGATCAAACCATGATCATCCTATTTATTTCCAAAATCCTGTTTTTTATAGATTCAGATAGTCAATTGGTTTATCAAATAATTCCCAAACCTTGTTCCTTTAGAACCAATTTAATTCTTCTTTCATTGATACAACCCAAATTTCATCTATTGAAGCTTATTCTATATTATTAGGTTCTAATTGATATAGAAATTAAAAAATTTATACAAAATTTCCTACACTCCCTATAGTGATAATGCATTCATCTAGGCTTCCAATAACTATTTATAAGGGATGGTTCTTTAGGGTTATAAGTTTTTTAGGAAGAAAACTTTATGGATCACTAGTATCCAAAATTTTAGTATGTTTTTATAGAAAATAAAGTTTCAACTCTTCAACCTTTTTATTATCAAAGAGAGGTTCAGATCTCATGTTTTTATAAAAAACATTTAGCTCATAAAATTGATTCATTTTTTGATAAAAAGTATAAATTTAATCAAATTTCACATGAGTTTATTATTCAAAAATATTTTACCTTTTATTAAGAACACTATAAACCTTGGAAGTAGTAGAATAACGAAGGAATATTCCTTCATTAGTCTTTAGATCAAATTTACTAAGATTATCCTTGGTGTTTAGAATATAAACTTTTCATCCAAACACTTTAAAGTAACCGAATTTTAGTTTTCAATTATTCTATAGATACTAGGGTTTTTTCTTAAAAATAGGTCTTATTAGAAATCTATTTATGAAAAAAATAATGTATTCATAGCTTCAGACCAAAAAATGAGTAGGAAAGTTATATTCACATAGCACTGTTCTAGTAATTTCTTGAAAAGTTCTATTCCAACTTTCAACAACACCATTCTATTGAAGTGTCTAAGGGGAATAAAAATTATGTTTGATACCATATTTTTAACAATATGAATTTAACTCATGGTTTTCAAATTATCCTCCATGGTCACTTCTTAAAGAAATAATATTTGAATCTTTCTCTTTTTGAACCAATTTTCAAAAACTTATAAAAGTAGAAAAAAATTCAATTTTGAAACTAAAAAAGAATACCCAAGTAAATATAGAATAATCATTAATGAATACATAAAGAAATATTTCCCTATTAGGACTTAAATTCTAGATAGCCCAAAAAAATCCATATGAATAAGTTCCAGGGGCCTAAAAGTAGAAACCTATTTAATTGGTTTAAAATATTACTTATATTTATTATCCATTTGGCATGCATCACATAGCTTATTTTTATTCAATTTAAGTTGAGGTAAATCTGAAGAAATTTTATTTATATAATTTTCTCAAATAATAAACATTACAATGTCCCAAAATTCTATAAAAATCCAAGATTAATTTGTTTCAGAATTTAAACATTTCACTTTTTATCTACTCAAGGAATTAAGATCTAGAGTATAGATATTATCTATTATAGGTTCCTTAAATTTTAGAATTTTATATTTTAAAACCAAGAAGGTATTATTTTAAAAATTAAAAAAATAACCTTTATCACAAAGTTGAGAAATACTTATCAAATTATTCTTTAATCCTTTCACATAAAGAAACTTATTGTTGATGGAAGAGCTTGGATTACCAATTGATCCAACTATGGCCTCCCTCAACTTTTGATAAAGAGAATAATTTGGGGAAATATTCAATCATATGACTTGAGAATCCACTATCGATATTCCATTTTTAATTGATAACCTTGTAAATTTTACCTTAAAAGAAAAATCAAATAAGAAATTGTTTTGGCACCTATATTTTCTTGGGTCCAGCAATGTTAGAAACTAGAGTTTTGGTAACCCAAATCCATTTATTCCATCTATAAAATCTAGCACATAATTTTGAAAAACTTTTTGGAATAAAAGAATTTTTAACTCCAAAAAACTGAGGGTTTCTCTAACTACAATTGTGATCATAATTTCCTAACTCTACACAATGAAAACAAATGATTTTAGAGAGTTTCTTATTCTTAGAACTAGAAACAATATAGTTTGTATAAGATTTTGGATTCTCATGTTAGATTCTAATTCCAAACTTATTTTTATGATCATTTTTTTTCTAAGGATTTGATTTAAATAATTTTCACATTTTGAAAAAAATACTTGTATAATTTTTAAAGTCTTGAACTTTTTTTTCAAAATTTTGAATCTTATTTCCATGTTCAACACATGATGAAACAGATTTTTCCAACTTGGTTTTTAAATATGAAATTTGTTTATTTAAGTCCTCTTTTTAAATTACCATATCATTATTAGAATTTTAAGATATTTTTTTCGTTTTCAAAGATTCATACTTTGTTTTCTATATAGTATAATATTCATTTAATTTCTCATATGAAAAATTTCCATTTTCATATTCAGACTGATGCTCAGAAGAATAATATGAATATACCTCATTAGAGTATGACATAAATCACATGTTGTCCTTCTAGTTAAAATTTCCAGCTTCTAATTCTGAATATGTAACATCACTAGAGTCTTCAAAATCACCATATATAGCTTTCATGTATTTCTTGGATTTATTTTTCATATCTAACTCTCTTGAGGCACATTTTCTATGAATTTTGTGGTCTTGTAGCTGTGTACACTCTAGTTTTATGTGTACAATCATTTTTCATTCATATAATATCACTTCTTTATACTTACCAACATACTTATTTTACCTATTTAAGGGTTTATTAAAACCTATTATCTTGTTATAATATTTTAACTTTCTAGAAAAGTGATAAATATCACTGTCTGAAGAAAAACTACTTGATGTATCATAATTAGGTGACTTAGATCTTTGAATTTATTTGACTTTTCTATCATCCTTTTAAGTTTATACTTTTAAATAAGCATTTTCATTATTCAAAAATCTATAATCTCTAGCTTTAGATTCCATATCTTCCTCATACATTATTAAAGTTAAAATAAGATCTTTATTTTCAAATTATTAACTTTTATAGATTTTTAAATATCATCTGAAATCCCACTCTATATTGGTGGTAGAATTCTTATAACTTTCTTTTCTTGATCTGGATCTACATAGGTACTTCTAAAGTAGAAAAATTATTCACAATTTCAGTGATTATTCCATTTAATTGTGTGATGATTTCACCTTCTAACATTCTAAAGGTATCAAAATTTAGATTGAAAGTATTGTATCTGAGATATTTCACATTGTATGTGACTTCATAAGATACTGAAATAGTATCCCACATTTCATGGGAAGTTTAGAATTGAGAAACTCGATTGAACACATCTGGACCCCATCTATATATAATGGAATTCATTTCCTTGGATTTAAGATCATGTCTAGCTATATTATCATCATCCCATGTCTCTATTTGTGTTTTTGGAATTTCATAAGGCTTCATAGATTTGAGATAAACCTTTAGGCCAAGTTTCTTTAGATAAATGATCCTATTCACCTTCTAGAAACCATAGTTTTCACCAATAAAATTGGGTGCTTTTACCTTTAAAATAACTTCCCTATTTTAAAATATAGAATCCATTTTGAAGAGTATATTTAGACTTCAACCTTTGATAGATGAGAACTCAAGAGTGACAACTTTTGATACAAAATATTGTAAGTTGTAGAATACACAAAGACTCAAGAGGGGGGGGGGGGGGGTGAATTAAGTTCTTGAAATTTTATCCACGTGAAAAACCACCCTCTTTTAGATATAACTAACATATTATATTTTCTATAACATAAGAAGTAATGGAAATAAAATCACAAATAAAAGAAGAATATTTAGAGATTTATAGTGTTCCAAGGAACTAAAATCCCCTAGTCTACTCCACCAATGCTCAACTCTAAGAACTAAGTAATTTTAACTAGACTAGTCCTTTTTTAGGGACTACCAATTCTTTTTATAGGGACTGCACGACTGAGTGAAAGTATCCAATAATTGTTACAACAACCTAATTGATTTAAACCAGGCTCTAGAAAGGCTTTACAAATAACAACCTTCAAGGTTCTTTTTCTAATTTTTTTTACAATGAAATAAATGATTAAATTATTATTTATAGATGCAACTAACAATAGTAGAATAAAAATGACACAAGTAATAAATATATAGGATATATTATATAAATATAATAGCATCTCAAGGAGTGTTTTTTGAAATGACATCAAAGATGATCAATATAGAAAAACTGTTTTTTTCAAATATTCTTCTTATTATTCTCAGATAAAATAGAGCATTACATGAGATATTTATAATAATGGATAGATCCAATACTTTTTTATTCTTTATTATGTTCTTCAAAACTTCTCTGTATTTGAAAAAGCATGCGGGACTTTCATTTTAGCTGCACAACTTTAATCCATAAAATCCATGGATCTTAATTTAAAAATGCACATAATTTTCTAGAAAATACCTTCACAATAGTAAAGAACAATAAATTATCCTTATACTCACTTCCTTTATTGGTACCCAATTCTTATTATAATAGTTTTTACAATAAATAGGCAATCTATCATTTAAATAATGCACTATAGCATTAAAAGCTCACTCAAGTGCTTCAATGGTAATAAATTCTAGGTTTTAGATTGATGTAACTGATTGGAGATCAACATGTTTCTAATTTATTCATTTGAATTTACATAGACAATTTGATCCATGTATCCATTTTTATCCATGTATCTAAATTCATGTAGGCCTTATTCATGTATATGATTTTATTTTTGTATCCAATTTGATTCAAGTAGGAATTTTAATCACGTACTAAAACTGATATAGCTAATTGGATCTATGTCACTGAATTCACCATGTATCTGATTAACATAAATTATTTCTCATTTTAACTAAATAATCAATATAGACAATTTCCATGTAGCTATTTCAACAACGTATTTGATTTATATAGACAATTCCTTCACATAGGCGATTGATGTAGTCGAATTCTCACATAACTGTTTCTTCATATAACTATTTGGCTCATGTATCTATTTTTACAGACTTAGGAAAATTTTATTCAAATTTTCTAGAATTTTATAATTGATGAATTTACCATTACAAACACTTAAAATAAGATAAAACCCGATGAACATACTTAAGAATAAAATCACCAGTAAAGTATGAAGGGTATTTGAGATCATCAAAAACTAAAATAAAAGGGATATGTTAGAACAACATTAGTAGTCCAAAAAAAATATTTATCAAGGTTTTATATAATTCAAAATTTATTTATTAATTCATAATAAATATGTACTCTATATTTAGTAAAATCATTTTATTTTTCAAAAATATATTTTATTCAAAATTTTTTTTATTGCATTTTGTGTGTGGATATTATAATTAATTTCTAACACATTTATAAATTTTATTTTAAAAAATGGATATAATTTTTGAGATAATAATTTCATAATATTCTTAGAATGAATTTTTTAGATTTTTCAAAAATAGCTTATTTCAGGGGGAATAGTGAAAAAAACCATTTTTTTTGTAAAACTATCATTTATTTTCATTGAAAAAGTCATATAATAATTTTAATTTGATAATAAATTAATATAATTATCATTTAATATGATATAATACAATTAATTAAATAATAAACATAATTATTCTTTATTTTGATATAAGTTCTTTTCTAGGATTAAAAGCACATTTTTCTAATTTTTTCATTACGTTTTATGTATTTATATTAAAATTGATTTTTAAAACTTATAAAAACTGAATATTTAAATTTTGATTCCATATTAGTAATAACTATGTTAAAATTTGGTAAATATTCCCCTTTAGTAATATATTAAAAGTTTATATTCAAATTAATTTACTATCTTGATATAGTCCTGAAAATGACTTTAATGGTTGATTGTGTTAAATAATATTCTATTAAATGATATAAAATTCATAAAAATGTTACCTCCAGCCATGTGAATGGTATATGTTCAATAATATCAACTATTATACACATATGGGTCACTTTTCATTTTATACTAACATTCATGACCCCTAAAGAGTAAAAATCATTGATATCACGGTAATCATCGAAAGGGTTTACGTTGGGGGGGGGGGGGTTAAAACTAAGAGATAAGTGTTAAAATATCTCATAAACTTGTATAAATATTATTGGGTGAGAGTATGTAGATGTATACTCATCCTATATTCTAATTAATATATCAATTTTTATCCACATTAAATTGAAAATTAATTTATATTAATTTAATACTTTATGTAATTACAAGGGTACTTCTTCCCTCACTTATAATAGGAAACATCATATCCTCACTTATTAAAAAAGTTTTATCAATATATATATAAAATACCTACCATAATACCATATTGTATTCTTTCACCACTTTTTATAGATTTTTTATTTCTAAAATACCATCTTTCTAAGGTTTAAGGTGTAATCCAAAAGTGGTTTCTCAAAAAAGACGTATAACTCTTAACCTAGTACTTTAAATTTAATTTATTCTTCTACTTACTATAAATATTTTGTTATAATCCTGAAATAATTAATATAGTATCATAAATATAGTAATATTTTTTTAATATTACAAGACAACAATTTTCAACATTTTTTCACCCTATGGAAAGAAAAAACATCGCTCATGCATACGTACGACTTACCGTCTCCATACAACGATGTATTTCATTTTTAATCACCATTTTAATTGGATGGTTATAAAAATAGAACCATGATATTTATGAAATAATAATGGTATTTTAAATATAATATATCATTTAACTTCTTACCCTTCCACTCATTAAAAAAATGATAGCATCACTCATTCCTATGTGTGGATTACGACCTCCACAAAGTGATGTGATTAATTTTTCATGTCCACTTTTCATGGATGATTATAAATAAATATATTATTAATATATATGATTTTTTTATTATTAGTAAATTTTTTGAGATGATATAACCATGATCAATACAAAATGGCCATATATTATGAATCAAAACATGGATGAAAAATGAAGAAGATAATTCCTGAAACAATTATAATAATGAAAGATTATTAATGAATAGGTGATAAGATATTATAAGTGGATAATATATGATATAATAAATATGTATATGGTTTTGGTATAAAATTATAATAAATATAAATTTATTATATAGGAGGTAAAATCATGTTCAACTAAGTAGAAGCGTGAGGTAAGAGGTTTCTTAACTTAATTTCTATTCATTCGGTTATACCACTACCTCATTGACTATGTTATGAAATGATTATGAGGGAAATGAACTATGATTGATTTATGTTATATATAAAATTGTATAATTTTTATTTTCATTTTTCCCATAATCACTTCATTTATTGATCCTAACATCAAAAGTTACAATCTTTCCCTAGGCTTTCTTTTATAATATCATTATATTTTAGGATTTTATATGTTCAATTTTACTTTGAGAAAATTATATGATCATAATATATTAAACCCCATCTATTTTGCTACTTAGGTTATGTTTGGGGTTTACATATTTATTTACTATTCCTTATCTTGTTAGATTAGAAATCAATAAGTAAGTTACATGTAATATAATTTCTTTTAAAAACTTGTTTTGAAGATTTATTTCCAACCATTTTTCTTTAATGACCATATTTTCATTAAAATGTTTTCAATATTGTTTTCACTATTTTCTAAATATTTATTGAACTCATTTTTACCCATTTTTATGTACGAACCCAGTTCTTTCTTGAGGTACAAATCTTTTATTTTCGTCAATTTTCAGTTTAAATGCTTAATTACAACCTAATGTGAATACCCTTTGAGGCCGTGTAGTTAATAGGGGTGTCTAGGGATGGTTCGAAGCATAAAACCCAACTTTTTGGGTGAAATAGGTCTACCACATGGTTAATGGAAACTATGTGGGACAAGCTACACAATTACAACTAACCGTGTAATACATGGGAAGAGAGAAGAATGAGCCTACATAGTTCAAAAAACTGTGCAATTTGGGGCACACAACTTTAAAAAAACTGAAGATTTTTTTATAGATGATTTTTATGGTTAGTCAAACCATGTGCACTAACTATATGAGATACCGCTTACAACAGTAGTGGGTTCATGATTAGTGTATTTTTTGGACAACTGTAAGACCAAACCGTGTGACCCATTAATTTTGGAAAAATTACAAATTTGTCCCTAATTAATATTTTATTTATAACATATTTTAACTCTTTTATTATGTTAATAATCTAATTTATTTTATATAAATTCCTTTAGAAAAAGGTATATTTTTATCTCATTACTTTGTCTGATATTGGAATCGAGTGCCGTCGGTCTCTTTGGATCTGCATCGGTGAGTGTTCAATTAATTTTGTACCATTCCTTGTTCTTCTTAGTATTAGCTGTGCTATTTGGGTTCAGTATAATATTCCCTAATTCTAAGTTATTCATCCTTTCTTCATTTTTATACCTATCCAATTAAAATCAAAAGTTGACACTGTATGATAAATCTACTATGGACCTATGATAAGTGGTCTATACTTTTCCCATTTGGTTTGGTGATTTATTAGGCTAGTTTCTATTATGATACCCACTAAAATTTCCAGCGCATCCCTAAAAATTATTTGAATAATTAAATTGAACATAGTGGAACCTGTTAGGGATTCCCAATAGTTCCTTGATACTTTTTGGAGGTTTTTACCCCAACCAAGGTCATCCATGGGGTGTTCCTTTGAGATTTACCTTTTTAACCACCCAAGGGGTATGTGTATGAGCTTTTATTTTTAGAGAAATAAAAACTATAAATGAATGGAGTTGAATTTCTTGATTAATAGATGTTATGAATCCTTTCTATGTTAATAATGGTGTTGAATTATTTAATTATTTGGTTGGAATTGTGTTTGATTGGATAAAATTATTAAATGTGATTGAATGTGAATTTTGAATGATGAGTGGATATACTCATGGGTTGTGATTAAATGATTTTAAATTGATAAATTAAATGAATGATGAATAATTACATTGGACACCATATATGTTTCTCTTAGGGGTCTTGAATGCAATAGTGTATGCCTTGGATAGATATTTCTCCTTGGGTCTTGATTCTATGGGATGCCTTGGGCCTTAATACCCATTGGATTTAGTTTGGTTGGGCTTATAGTGGAAATGGTCAGTAGACATACTCCTTGGACCTCAACTCAAGCCTAACCAAGTTTCCATAAAGACTCTCATAGGTCTTGATGAGAATTCCTTGATCTTCTATACCTAGGATCTATACCTTCTTGGTCTGACACATTTGATTATACGGTTCAACCATGGTATATGTGATATTTCTTGTTATACAACATGGTTGTGGTTGTTTTTATACATATTATATGACAAGGCTGTGGTTATTATGATATATCATGTATAAATAGAGGCCATGGTGATTAAATCTATTTACTTTACCATTTCCTTGTTACAGGATCTTAAACCATGTTTTGTAGGGATCCTTGTTGGGATTTATAGGATCAATTGTTTTGTAGTAGATATTCCATGGGAAATTTACATTTATTTACTGCTTACCTATGATATATATTGCACTATGATTAACTTATATTGTATAACCTTGATTTTCTATAGACCTTTGGGTGGTTACCTACTAGGATTGTATCTCACACCTAGTTCGGGCCACCATTAGGTAACCAAACAGAATTTATGGATGTAGGTTGGAACTGGGTTAAGCACCCATAGTTTGATGCTTGATTTTGTGCTATGCTTAGGAGTAGGGGAGCACGAGACCGAGCTGAGGATCGTGATTCTATCGAGAGATAGTTCTTTTTGGTCTTTTTGGTGTTTTGATACATGTATTGTATTGTACTACTATGTACCTATTTTGGCTACTTTGTAGAGACATGAATTATTAAAATTGTATATGAGATACTTATGGTATTGTTTATATATTCCTATCTCTTCAATTTATCATTTTTCTGGTTGTTATATCCGCTTCCACTACCGACTGTTATTGATTTTCCACTATGTGACACTCTAGTAATGAGGGAATAGTCTCCCCATGGACACACCCTAGGACCTAATTTCTAGTCACCAACATCTAGAATTCAGGGAGATGCGCTTGAGGTCATATAGCCAACCAAGCCCAGGGCACTATTAAGTTGCATCCAGGCATGAGATGTTACAAAGTGGTATCATAGATTTATTTTTTTAGTTTATTATTTGGAGACAATAAATAGGTATATAAAGGTATTGAAATTTGGTAATGATATATGTCTAGGAATAACTAACCCATGTACAGGAGAAATCCAAATTTCCTTGAATGATTTTTTTATTTTCTAAATTATGACTATTACATTTGATTTGATTCCTCCATTGGGTGATGAAATTGAATCATGATGTTATTATTGATATGATTGCATGTTCTATTTTATTGTAACCCTATGAGATGTGGGCATTCCATGTCATGCATCATTTTAGTCACTTAAAGGAATCACATGACATTAATTATTCCATGCTACATAGGATACATTTCCTATTTTCATGATGTTGTGATATGTGCTGTGATAGATATACCTACTATTTTGATAGACTTATGTAATTGAATTAAGAAATATGGTTGGTACTCAAAGTTCCTACCACAAACTAAGTAGTTTTTTCCATATTAGGCTATAATATAAACCCTGGGTAGCCAATTATGGTGCATTGAGTCATGAACCATGAGTCACATGGACTATAACGTGTTATAACATTGATTAGGTGGATACCATATTTCAGTTCATGAGGAGTATTGGCCCTTGTGGATTGTAATTTGGTGAAACATTTGGTTCAACCATTTAAAATGAAATGTGAAATTTATTTGGAAATGAATACAGAAAATTGGAATGATAAATAGAGAACTCAACCTAGAACTGTATTTTGAGTGGGAAAGAGGTAGTGTCTCTAGTGATTGTTCTTTTTACAGTCCTGGATTTATTAGAAGTGTAACAACCCAGTCTGGAAATAAATAGATATTACATTACGTTTTTGGAATACTTAAAACATTAAAATAATAGACACCCAAAGACTGTACTAGTGTAGTGCCTTCAGAAATATGGAAACATAAAAATAAGTACATAAAAGGGAAACGTCATCTCCCACTAGGATCTTCCTAAATACCAACTTTCTTACACATATCAAACATAATACAAGTCTTTATAACCTAGGGAAGGAAACATAAAAATGTGTGAGCTCAAATTCTCAATAAGGGTAAAAAAGGGGGACATGTAAGCATAAACATGAGCATATGGTATAAGAATGTGGTCATGAAAATAAAATATCATCCCCTACATATCAAAGATCATAAATATGAATCATGGAATAAATACTGGTAGTTCATAAGACATGAATCATAAGGAAATAAAGGACATAATCCATGAAAGAATAACATAGGAATAAAGCATAGAAATGCGGAAAACACATAATCACATAATATGATTTACCATAGTAGCTAAGGAATCACTGTCAATACCATATTAGTGGAAAAATTCCTTTACTGAACCATGTACACCCCCATTCCAACCCTGTATTACTGAACCAGGTAAACCCCTGTTCTATCCCTATATTACTGAATCAGGTAAACCCCCATTCTAGCCCAGTATTACTGAAACGAGTTCATTTACCATTCCATCCATGTCTATCTAATATGAAATAAATATTTACTCAATGCATTGGAGAGAGATATAGGTCACACCCATCTCATACTGAAGTTATACATACATGTGCCATAAGATCATAAATAATCATATCATAACCCATGAAATGAAATGGGTATTATAAACATGTAATCATATCATAACCTATGGAAATAGACAAGTTTAATAATTATTTCATCATAAACACAACCCATTAAAATAATTAGGTTTCAAAAGTATATAACTTTTTAAAGAAAAATGGGTTTCATAAACATCATGCCATCAAAACATAATCCATTCATATAAAGATTATGAATGGAAACATTTAATAATTTCCCTATAAAGGCATGGATAACACCAATAGATATTATATTATATGGGAAATAATTTTGAACGATATTTTTTAAAAAAATTCTTAAGGAAAATATACTTTCTTCTTTGAAAAATTATTTTTATAACATATAACTTTTTGAAAAAACTTTTCCTCGAAAATATCTTTGAAGAATTATAAAGGATTCTTTGAAAACAATAAAACATTTTTAAAATCATTTTTCATGGAAAATGATCTTCATAGATCCTTTGAAAACATTTTTGAAAAAATTTTCTATGAAAATATCTTTTAAAAACATTCTTTTAAAAACCAACATTTAAAAATGAAAAGAAAGATTCAAAGGATTGATGGTGGATAAATCCATACATGTTATATGCAATAAAAATAACATTCCTTTTGCATAGTAATGGTTAGAAAATGCCTCATTCGGAAAGCGACAAGAAAATTTCTTTGAAAAAAAATTGTAAAAGGAAAAAAGGGAAAAAATTTATTTTAAAGATTAAAGGATAATGGTACAATATTCTTGGAAACAATTTTTAGGAAACATTGGATTGAAGCAACATAGATTTTCGACTGAAGAGAGGGTAAAGCCGAGCTTTCTTAAAAACTCTTTATTAAATATCTTATGTACAAAAGTGTGGAAGAAATGGTAAAAATATATGAATAAATAATTAATAATTGGAGGAGAATAAAATTCATGAATTTTCTTGAAATATGGGTTATAATATTTCATCAAAGGAAACATAAACATAAAAAATCTAAAAAAGCGATGAGATTGTTTCAAGAAACTCTTATAACTTGGTAACTTTGGATCATACTCTCCATATAAGAATATAAGATTACTTGAAACTTAAAATATCATTAAAATAAGTAAATTCATGACATAAAATGTAAAATTTAAGTATATACACCTCAAAAAATAATTTAGGTGCGTAACAAAACATGAGTCTCAAAGAAGGAAAATTGAGACAAAACTATTTTACCAATTTAGTAACTTTTGAAACTTAAACCCCATGAAATAAGGACCATAAAATGGATATATGGATACCCATAAATTTAATTATAATACACATATAATACAATCACGGGTAGTATATACACAACAAAAAATTAAATAGTGGTGAACATAGCATTTATCTCACTAAAATAAAAAGTGAGATAAAATCCCCTTACCTTGAGTCTTGACTCTCATTGTACTCATTAAAAACACCTGTATAATAAATATTAATTTATTATAAATCTTTTAAAAAAACATATTCTTATATCTAATACTATATATGTATTTATTATAACCTTATATTACCCGCTTGTTAACCATCCTATGTTAAGGTTTCACTTCGGATAACATTCACTTTGTTCTTCGCATGTGTCTTAATTTATTATATCATTGGTAATTATACTTATATAATGATTCCAGAATTTAAAACATGATATAAATATCATTTATATACAGTATATTTTTATTATAATAATCCATATGATATATAATTATCAAATGGAACACACAGTTCATGGAGATGGTAAGTCGTACATACGCATGAATGCTATTTTCGTTTAATTATCGTGTTGAAAGAAAGAAAGTAAAAGACACATATATGTATGTATATGTATATATAAAATTATTAAAGTTAATTTATTATATCATATATATCATATATATTTATTAAATATATCCATAATATATTCCATGTAATGAATAAATGAATCACATCACTTTGAGGGGGCGGTAGTCCACACTTCCTCAAACGAAATTATCGTATTAACACAAAATGTATAGTATACATATGTGTGTTGTAAAATAATTATATAAGATTAAAGACATAATAAATATTATATATAAAATATAAAAATAGATTTTTCATCATAATGGCCATCATGAGAGGCAGTAAAGGAAAATTGAACAATCATGCTTTAGTGAGGCGGTAGTCCTCCTACACGTAAACAATATGTTTGTTACACATTAGATGGATGTGGGTATAAGTGCATGGATGAGTATTAAAATAAAAAAATCCTAGTATATTTAAGATAATTTTGTTTTTATATTTTCATTTAATAAGAATATTTTAGGGATTGGATAAAGGAAATAATATAAAGGAGTTTGAGGGAGGGTGTTACCTCTTGATTAGGTAACTCCTTTTGGTTTGATCCAAAAGGCTTCCTGGGATTGATTTATTCCCAAGGGAAGGCTTCAAGGTATAAGGGATATATTTTGGAGAGTGAATTGGGAAAAATTTGGCTGAAACTAATGGTCTCGATAGGTGTGAGTAAGTGGAAGTGAAGGATGCCTTTTATAATGGAGGAGGAGTGGGATCTCTTGCGATATTTTAAAAGAAAAGAACCCCACCCACGCTTATTTTGTTGAAAGTGGTTAAATAATAGTTCATAGTAAATAAAAGGGAATATTGGATCTAAATATGTCAATAAAATGGTATTAGTATAAGTTTATTGGTTCTTTTGGGCCTTAATGTCATGGTTTAGTCCCTTATTATGCTTAATTTAACCTTAATCATTGCAATTAATTTTTAATTACTTCTCTAATATTTTGGTAAAAAAATAATTTGAACTTATTAGACATTATAAATTATGATGATTAAAAATATGGAATAAATTTTTCAAAATTCCAATTACATAAGTGGCAGAAATTAATTTAAAATTAATCGTGTAGTCGGGTCGACAATGCGGGGTTTTAAAGTAAAAAAGATCAGAAGTTTGCTAAGTTTTTATATCCAATTTCAATGTGAAATGGGTTAAACTTACCTAAATTGTATGAATTAGTAAAAATATAAGATAATTAAAATTTGAAACCAAATTAAAATACAATTTAACCTTATAAATAAATTAGATGAAAATGTAGTTTTGAGTTAAAATCTAGTATTTTAAACAATTCTTTAAAAATGAAATCTTATAAAAAATACCAAAAATTTATCCTAACCTAATTTTTATGTTTGTATTAAAAATATAAATTTTATTTTAATATATTAAATATATAAAAATTCCAAAAATTTAATTTAAAATGGGTTCGCTATTACAAGGGGGTAAAACTACCTTTATAAAAATATAGGTTTTTAAGCATAAAATTGGGTTTGTTCTTATATTATGCCTCTAGAATCTATTAGATGAATATAAAAAATATTTTATTAAATATATAATATATATTACCTTAGTATAACTCATTAATTTTAATTAATTTAATTTATTAGGATAAAATAGCTTCGTGAGCATAAAAATAGTTTTTTTATAAAAATATTCCCTTTATATTTAAATGGGTTTATTGTAACTAAGGCATTAATTTTTTTATTTTTAAAAACCATAGGTCTTCATAAATTAGTTAGTACTATTCATAACTAATAACTTAACATCTAGGTTAATTCTTAATATAATATTTTAATAATATATTTTTGTTTGATAAACCTCATTCATGCATGTTATGAAAGTCACCGAGGAAAGTAATTATTGCGTGTTATGTAAGCTATCCTCAATGTTATATGTAGATAAAGATAAAATTTATTTTGCATGTAGTTCACTTAAGCCAAATATAGTGATTTAATATAAAATAAATGATTTTTAGTGTTTTGTGAAATGAAGAAGATCAAAAAGATTAAATTAATTCGAAAAAAATAATTTACAAAATCTCTGGGTGTTACATTCTACCCTCCTCAAAAATGAATTTCTCCCTCTAAATTCATCTTGGGTTTTAAAGGCTTAATAATTGATATTTCCTTTCACTAAAACACACATCATAACAATTAACACTAAAACTTATTTTTAAAAAGGAAAGTTGGAAACATAACAGTTACCCAAAGTAACTCATAATGAGATTCCGACAAATGATATCATAGGTGGGAAGTGAAAACATGGACATGAAAGAGAAATATTACCATAAAGTTCTAATGGAGAGTGATAGAGAAAAAGGTCAAAAGAAAGTTGAAAATCACAAATCCATAAATCTATGATGACCTAAGGGACCTTCTGATTCATTAAAAACATAGGTATATAATAACATTTTTTGGTTTCAAAATCTTTTTTTCCTAAAGTTGAAGAATTTTCCTGAAAAGTCATAATTGCATGATTTTAGGACAATGTTACCCTTTTTAGTTCATTGATCCACTTCACCTATTTCTTTAAAAATCAAGGTTACATTTTCATTCCTAAATTACTAATAGATCATGAGATCTATGATATGCCATTACATTTTTAATTAGTTATCATCAACACAAAGTAGTTTGAACAAGATATCCAATATGTATAAATCCTCATATGGAGAGATAACACTTTAATCTTATTGACTTAGCCTAAATTTTAACTTAAACTTTATATAAATGGTTAACCTTATGACCCTTCTGAAATATGAAAATCCAAAACAATATAAATAAATTCAAGAAATCAACTTAACATTGATCCCCCATATATCAAAAAATAGATCTTGGTTGTCATATTTCAAACACGTGAATACCCTTATCATATATTATCTTAAAACATGGTAATAACCTAAATTACTATAAATACTTTTGGAAAACATGAATGCTTCCTTATTCCAAAGGTTATTAGATATATTCCTAATATCGAAGAAGTTTAAAAATTTATCCATGATGACATAAACCACTTTTTCAACCAATCTATAATCAGATCCAGGGTAATCAGTACCATCCAATTTACTTATCCATATCCAACATATCTTTATCTAAACAATATTACCATAACATAAGAAACATATTAAGATTTTTCTTTACCTTAATCACATGTTTTTTTGGACATCCTCTTTCCATTAAAATTATTTTCTATTCTATCAAAACCATTCAACATGTTCTTGTAAATACACAGTGAAAAAATAAACTTAAAAATCCTCATATATTTCACCATTCATGTAACATAATTATTCAATACAAATACATAATTTTTTTTATTATTCCACTTCATCCTTATTCCATTAACAGGGATACCTCATCCTATTACACAATACCTATTTCCTTTTACATTTCATCTATAGTCTCATCATCATCAATAATGTAACCATTTCTCACACCACCATACTGATCCACTTCAAGAGATTTCTTATTGGGAAATTGAGTTTTATAATGACCATTTATTCCATACTTAATACACTTAACCTTTAATGATGAATTAAGGAGTCCAATATTCTCATCCATTTAATTAACCAAACTATTAATTTTTCCCTTGAAATCACTTACTTTTTGTCCTTTTATTTAGTCAAAACACCTTCTTGTTCCTCTAAGACATTCACTTAGGCTATTCCTTCCAAATTTTAGACACAAAGGAAATAAAATCTTCTTTACTCCATGGTCTCCATTACCCTAACTCTCAGAAAACTCCTAATTTCTCTTCCTTAGTGAGTCTGAGAGTTGGTTAAGGTACACATTGTTGATCATGTTCCTTAAAAATTGATTAGGCATGATCATAACACCCTTCACTCCAATGATCATACCACTTAACTTCTCTTAAAAAAATCTTCCATCACATTCAATTTTAATCTAGTTCCTTATAGTTCCTACTATCATCTAAAACCAAAAGCATAGTGTGAGAATTACTTATCATAGATGAAAACCATACAGGTATAAAAATAATTACTTATAGGATGCCTAAATCATGACACCTTTCTTAACCTACGACACCATAGGTTCATCCTAGGTTATTAATAGACAACTTATATTTAAATCCTTCATGATGGTTTATGAATATTTTGTTAATTGAAAAAGAATATCCCCCAAGAGTGTCAAAGTAAGTGTGAATCAAGGCCCGTTGTCATGTACCAGATTACCTAGAGTCAGGCCCGGGACATATTGTCAGAGTTGTTACTCATAGGTACATCTGTTCTAGAGACACATCAACTTGTAGTATCCAGTTAGGGATGCATTTCTAGGAAACCACTCACTCTATCCTTTAACAAAATTCTAGGGAATTTTCCTAAATTATGACTCATCCTTATACTTATCCTTAGATACATACCTAGAAATATACTTAGAAATATGCCTAGGGATATCACTACATTTTTCTCATCATAGTTTTCAAAGGTTAACTAAACTTTAACTCTGATACCAACTATAAGAACCCGGTCTTGAAATAAATAGACATTCCATTACATTTGTGGAATACTTAAAACATTAAAATAATAGATTCCTAAAGACCGTACTAGTCTAGTACCTGTGGAACCATGGAAACATAAAAACAGGTACATAAAAGATCTACATCATCTCCCACTAGTATCTTCCTAACTATCAACCTTCTTACACACATAAAACACAATAAAAATCTTCATAACCTATGGAAGGAAAAATAAAAGGGGGTGAGTTCAAATTCTTAGTAAGGGTAAACAAGGGAGACATGTAAGCATAAACATAATAATAGGGTATAAGAACATGGTTATGAAAATAAAAGATCATCCCCTGTATATGAAAGATCCTAAATAGGAATCATGGCATAAATATTGGAAGTTCATAAGACATGAATATTAATTAAATAAATAACATAATCCATGAAATCATAATATAGGAATAAATCATGGAAATATAGAAAACACATAAGCACACAATATTATTTTCTATAGTAGCCAAGGCATCACTTCCAAGACTATATTAGTGGATAAAGTCCTTTAATGAACTGGGTACATCCCCATTCCAGCCCTGTATTACTGAAATAGTTAAACCCCCATTCCATCCCCATATTACTGAACCGGGAAAACCCATGTTATAGATATGTATTGCTGAAACATGTTCATTTACCATTCCATAAATGTCTATCTCATGAGATATAAATCTTTAACCAATGAATTTTAGGGAGATATAGGTCCCACCCATCTCATAGTGAAGTCATATATACATGTTCCACAGGTTCATAAATAACCATATCATAACCAATGAAATGAAATGAGTATTATAAACATGTAATCATATCATAACCTGTGAAAGAGATAGGTTTCATAATCATTTCATCATAAACATAACCTGTAAAAAGAAGCAGCTTTCAAAATTATATAACTTGTGAAAGAGAAATGAGTTTCATAAACATCATGACATCAAAAAATAATCTATTCAGAGGAAGAATATGATTTTAAACATTGAATAATTTCCCCATAAAGGCATGAGTAACACCAATGGATGTTATCTTAGTTGGGAAATAATTTTGAAAGATATTTTTAAAAACATTTCTTGAGGAAAATATCCTTTCTTATTTGAAAAATGTTTTTTATAACATAAAATCTTTTGAAAATCTTTTTATTTGAAAATATATTTGTAATATTATAAAGGATTCTTTAAAAATAATAAAATATTTTTAAAATCCTTTTTCCTTGAAAATGATCTTCATGGATCCTTTGGAAACATTTTTGAAAACATTTTCCATGAAAATATATTTTAGAAACATTATTTTAAAAATTAACCTTTAAACATGATAAGAACGATTCAAATGATTGATGACGAATAAATCCACACATGTCGTATGAGGTAAAAAACATTCCTTTTGTATGGTAAATGTTAGAAAATTCCTTATTTAGAAAGAAATGAGATGATTCCTTTGAAAAAAATGGTAAAATAATAAAAGGGTAAAAATTTATTTTAAATATTAAAGGATAATGGAACAATATTCTTGGAAACCCTTTTTAGAAAACATATATTTGAAGGAACATATATTTCCGACCGAAGATAGGGTAAAGTCGAGCTTTCTTAAAAACTATTTGTTAAATATCTTATGTACTAAAGAGTGAAAGAAATGGTACCAATATATGAATAAATCATTAATAACCAAATGAGAATAAAATTAATTAATTTTCTTGAGATATGGGTTATAATATTTCATCAAAGTAAGCATAAACACAAATAATCTCAAAAAGCAATGAGATTGTTTCAATAAACTCTTATAACTTGGTAACTTCTGCTCATACTCTCCATGTAAGAATATGAGATTAATTGAAACATAAAATATAATTAAAATAATTAAATTCATGATGTAAAATGTAAAATGGATTTATATACACCTCAAAAAATAATTTTGGTTCATAACAAAACATGAGTCTCAAAGAAGGCAATTTGAGACAAAACTATTTTACCGATTTGGTAACTTTTAAAACTTAAACCCCATTAAAGAAGGATAAAAAATGGACATGTGTATACCCATAAATTTAATTATAATAAACATATAATAAAACCAGGGTCATTAAATACACCATACAAAAGGAAATAGTGGATAACATAACATGTATCTCATGGTAATGAAAAGTGAGATGAAATTCCCTTACCTTGAGTCTTGACTCTCATTGTACTTGTTCAAAACACCTATATAATAAATATAAATTTATTAGTAATATTTTAATTAAAAAAATTATTATATTTAATACCATATATGTCTTGATTAAAACCTTATATTAATCTCTTGTTAACCATCCTATGTTAAGGTTTCACTTCAAATAACATTCGCTTTGTTCTTCGTATGTGTCTTAATTTATTATATCATTGGTCCTTATACTTATATCATGATTCCAAAACATAAAAAATGATATAAATATAATTTATATTTAGTATATTTTTATTATAATAATCCATATAATATATAATTATCAAACATAATACACCTTTCATGGAGACGATAAGCCGTACGTACGCATAAATGCTATTTCCATTTAATTGTTGTGTTGAAAGAAAGAAAGTAAAATAAATATATATGTTTATATATTTATATATATAATTATTAAATTATATTTATTATATCATATATATCATATATATTTAGTACATCCATCCATAATAAATTCCGTGTAGTGTATGAACGAATCACATCACTTTTAGGGGCGGTAGTTCACACTTCCTCAAACAAAATTATTGTATTAACACAAAATGGATAGTATAAATATATGTGTTATAAAATAATTATAGAATATTAAAGACATAATAAATATTATATAAAAAAAATATAAATATATTTTTTATCATAATGGCCACCATGATAGGTGGTAAAGGAAAATCAGACAATCATCATTTCTTGAGGTTGTATTCCTCCTACACATAAACAATAAGTTTGTTACCCATTAGATGGATGTGTGTGTAAGTGAAAGTAAAAATATTAACACAAAAAAATCCTAGTATATTTATGATATTTGTGTTATTATATTATCACAGAATAATAATATTTTTGGGAGTAGAGAAAGGAAATAGAATAAAAGAGTTTGAGGGAGGGTGTTACCTCTTGATCAGGTAACTCCTTTTGGTTTGATCCAAAATGATTCATTGTATTGATTTATGACAAAGGGGAGTATTCAAGGTAGGAGGGAGGGATTTTTGGTAGTGAATTGGGTAGATTTTGGATGAACCTAAGGGGCTTGAGAGGTGTGAGGAAGTGGAAGTGAAGGATGCCTTTTATAATGGAGGAGGAGTGGGATCTCTTGTAATATTTTAAAAGAAAGGAACCCCACCCATGTTTTTTTATTTAAACTGGTTCCATAATGGTTAAAATTAGAGAAAATGGAGTATAGGATCAAAATATGGCCATAAAATATCATTATAACAAGTTTATAGGTTATTTTGGGCCTTAATTTTATGGTTTAGTTCCTTATTATGCTTAATTTAACCTTGATTGTTGTAATTAATTTTAATTACTTCACTAATATTTTTGGTAAAAAACTAAGTTGAACTTATTATAAATTATAAATTAATATTATTCCAAATATGGAGACCATTTTTACAAATTCTAATCCCATAATTGGAATAAATTAATTTAAAATTAATCATATAGTCGGGTCGATAATGCGGATTTTTAAAGTAAAAAAGACCAACAGTTTGCTAAGTTTTTATATCCAATTTCAATATAAAATTGGTTCCAATAAAATAAATTGGATAAATTTTTAAAAATATAATCTAATTAAACTTTTAAATCAAATTAAAATATAATATATCCTTATAAATAAATTATATGAAAAATTAGTTTTGAGTTAAAATCCGGTATTTTTAACAATTCTTTTAAAATGAAATCTTACAGAAAAATAAAATTTTTTTATTATAACCTAATTTTTATGTTTAAATTCCAAATATTAAGTTTATTTTACCATATTAAATATATAAAATTTCCAAAAATTTAATTTAAAATAGGTTCTCTATTAAAATATGGTAAAACTACATTTATAAAAATATAGGGTTTTAAGCATAAAATTGGATTTGTTCTTATATTATGCTTATAGAACCTATTGGTTGAATATAAAAAATATTTGATTAAATATATAATATATAATACCATAATATCACTCACTAATTGTATTTAATTTAATTTATTAGGATAAAACAGCTTCTTGAGCATAAAAATAGTTTTCTATGAAAATATCCCCTTTATATTTAATTGGTTCATTGTAACTAATGAATTCATTTTTTTATTTGTGTAAACCATAGGTTTTCATAAATTATTTAGTACTATTCATAACCACTGAATTAATAGCTAGGTTAAGTCTTAATATAATATTTTAATAATATATTGTTGTTTGGTAAACCTTAGCCATGCGTGTTATGCAAGCCATCGAGGAAAGTCATTATTGTGTGTTACGCAAGACATACTTAGTGTTCTGTGTAGAGAAAGATATAATTTATGTTATGTGTAGTTAAAATAATCAAAACATAGTGCTTTAATATAAAATAAACTATTTTCTGTGTTACGTGAAACGAAAATATCAAAAACTATTAAATTAATTCAAAAAAAAAAAATAATTCACAAAATCTCAGGGTGTTACAAGGAGGTTATGTTGTATGACTTGTTTATTGGAATGTTTTAACCTATCCTACACTTTTGAACTATGAAATTTGACATCATTCTTTATAAGGTGTGCGTTTGAAATTATAGAGGCATTCCACCATGAAGACCTATAATATTATGCTAGGAGGGTGGTGACGACCACTCTCCAGAGGCAATAGGGCCTAGGATACCAGTGGATCCTACATTAGTTCTAGCTACAGCACTAGTTGTTGTTTTGAACATAGGTGTTGAGGTATAGTTTCATGGAAGGTTTATCACTTCATGTAGAGTTTTTAGAGAGAACCACAAACTTCCTCATCTATGTCCGAGCTGACGCATGTGTTCCAGCAGCAGCATCCTCTCACATTTTTAGGGGATGGAGGTCCAAAGGATACTGAGCTATGGCTTGAGATTATACTATTGATATTTGAGAATTTAGAGACACCTCTTATGAGGGGAGTGATGCTTTCAACTTTTATTATTTGAGGAGCAGAAAAGTACTGGTGGGGTATTCTGAACTAGCCTAACAGGCTACGAGATATGGTTTGTGATGATTTCCAAACCAAGTTATATGACTACTTTTACTCCAAGAATCTAAGGGTAGAGTGGTCTAGTGAGTTAACGCATCTAGAGTAGGGCATGATGATGGTTATGAATTACTTGGTATGCTTTATAGAGCTGTAGGGTTTTGAACTGACGTACCTTATTGATGAGTTATCAAGGGAGATACACTCAGAGGAAGGTATCAAATATTCTATTAGATCTCAGGACAACATGTTTAGATTAACCTATATTACTAAAATTTTGAATTAGGAACTAATTAAAGAGAAGAACCTGAGGAAATATTGGGGTGTGTAGTAGAGTAGTGTATTATCTCAACCTATAGTTCAACATCTTCAGGAAAGAAGCACTGTTTTGAGGCTTCCCATGAGATGAGTACCAAAAAGGCCACTAGTGTTGGTAGTGAAGTCATCTATCATTAGTGTGGAAGATGATGCTTCATGAGAAATTAATGCGATCATGAACCATTCGAGTACTGATATTACAACAGGATAGACCACATGAAACATTTTTGCAGGAACTTACCTCCAGTAGTGAGTGGTAGGGGGTCATCTTTGACACTAGGTTTAGGGTAAGGTTTCTCAGCTCCATATCAGGTTTGGAGATGGATTAGTACTGATCGATCAGGATGAGGTGGTGGTGGTCCTGGATGAGGTAGCCAGACACCAGTTACACTGAGGCAATATAGTGGGACTATTCCAGGTAGCGAGGTTGTGTCAGAGGGATGTGGTTTAGGACAAATATATTCGGTAAAGCCTACCCCTGAGGAGTAGGGTTCCAAACCATATACTATGAGAGGTATGATCTTAGTGTCGTCAACTCTTGTACCTTCTCTTTTTAACATAGGTGCATCACATAGTTTTATATATCTACCTATTATGAAGAGCCTTGGGCTCATTATTCAGTTTTATGAGGGAGTTATGATGATAAAAACATTGTTTGGGATCATAATAGAGGATTTACATTAGTGTAGTGAGTGACCTATTGATGTTGGTGGGTGTAACTTCATTTGGAATCATTTTTTCCTCAAGATATCTAAGTTTGACATCGTACTCAGGATAATATGACTAGTGAATTATCGAGCCTACATTGATTGATATCACCAGAGGGTGACTTTCAAATCACTATAGGGAACATTTCACACTCAAAAGGGTGAATGAAATGTCCAAGAAAGCCGAACTAGAGCACATCATCATGGTCTAGGTGGAGTGATATCCCATATTTATGGTTTTTATCTAGATGATCAGGGAATACTTCTGGAGGGATTTCCTCTAGTGCTTTCTCATTTATGGGATGTCTTCCAGAAAACTTTTATTGTTTACCTTCTGAGATAGAGTTTGAGTTATCCATTTAGATAATTCCACAAACTACACCAGTACCCATTCCTCTTTATATGATGACTATGATGGAGTTGCATAAGCTTAAGAGGTAGCTTGAGGATTTGGAGGAAAAAGGTTTTATTTGACCCAGTACTTCTTTGTGGGGTTCTCCAGTCCTTTTTGTGAAAAAGGTAGATGTTACCCTTAGGATATGTGTAGATTATCAGAAATTAAACCAGATGATGGTCAATAACTAGTATCCCTTTCCATGGATAGATGGATTGTTTGATCAGATTCAAGGATCTCAGGTGTTCTCAAAAATTTATTTGAGGTTAGGATATCACCAGGAATGTGTTCTAACTGAATACATACCTCATACAAAATTTCTTAGTAGGTATGGTCTATATGAGTATTTAGTTATTATGTTTGGACTCATGAATGTGCCAGCGGTTTTCATGGTGCTGATGAATCGAGTTTTTAATCCGTATTTGGATTCATTTTTATGGTATTCATGGATGATATCTTGGTGTATTCTCACACTTGACACAACCATTCCAAACATCTTGATATCATATTGAATACACTAAGATATCATTATTTATATTATAGTCTTACAAAGTGACACTTCTGGATGGATGAAATCCACTTATTAGGTCATATTATCTTAGATATAAGAGTATCAGTTGACCCAGAGAAGGTGAGGTCTGTAATTTACTGGGAGCATCCAAAGAATGTGTTTGATATTCATAGTTTTTTAGGGTTGGAGGGTTATTACTATAATTTACTATAGGAATTATCACAATTAGTAGCACCATTTATGGGATTTACTAAGAAGGGCGTGGAGTTTGTATGGTTGGATGCATGCGATTTAGCCTTTCATGAGTTGAAAGGGAGATTGACCTTAGCACCGATACTAATTTTTCTAGATCTAGGTAGGAGTTACACTATTTACTATAATGAATCAGGTATTAGGCTTTTAGAAATTATTATATAGGGGGATAGTGTCAGAATATATGGGTCTTGACAGTTGAGGCCACACAAGAGGAATTACCCAACACACGATCTTGAGTTAGATGCAATTGTTCATACATTGCACTATTGGAGACATTACTTACTTAGAGATCATTTTGTGGTGTACATAGATCACAAAATACTCAAGTACATATTTAAACAGTGTGATCTGAATATGAGGATGTGAAGGTGGGTTGAATACCTAAATTATTTTGAATTTGATCTTTCCTATACTTTTGGTAAAGACAATGCTGTGGATGATTCATTGAGTAAGAGAGCTCAGATACAGGTAGTTCAGCAGGACAATAGCAAGTGAAAACTTATAAATCTATTATCTAAGATTCACTTAGAGGTGCATGATAGTTAGGGGTATACTTTTATATCATCCTTATCAATGAAATATACACTTATGAATATAGCGAGGATGAGTAAACTATCAATTTCTGAAGGCCTAGTGTTATGGGAGAGTGTGGAAGGTGAGGACCCTACTCCTGGTTGGACCATAGGAGAAGATGAAATTATATGTATACATGATCACATATGGGTTTTAGTAGATATTCATGAGAAAATAATGTTAGAACTTCATGCTTTAGCTTGGGTAGTGCACCCTGACTTTGTTAAGATGTATCTGAATTTACATCGCCAATACTAGTATACCAATACAAAAAGAGATATAGCTAGTTTTTATGAGATGTTCCATCTATCAGCAGGTGAATATGGAACACCAATGACCCACTGGAATTTTACAGAAGCTTCCCATTCCTGAGTGGAAATAGAATGAAATTGTGATGGAATTCATGACCTGGTTACTGAGGTCACTGAGAGGCAATGATTTTATTTGGGTTGTTATTGATAGCCTTATAAATGTTTCTTATTTCCTACGTATCAAGGGGACCTTTTTAGTAGATGATCTTGGTAGGTTGTATATCTGTGAGATAATATGACTTAATGGGGTCTATAATAGTATCATTTCAGATAGGGATTCCCGATTTACTTCATGGTTTTGGAAAGGGTTGCAGATTGTGTTGGGTACATAGGTGCTTCTAAGCACAACATACCACCCTCATACTAATGGCTAGTTAGAGCGCATGATATAAGTTCTTGAGGACATGCTGGGATAATGTGTCCTAGATTTTGGGGGATCTTGGGAGAGGCACATACCCCTGGTTAAATATTCTTACAACAATAGCCTTCAGTATACTATATAGAAGAAAAATTATGAGGATTCATACAATAGGCCATACTGATCACCCTGTACTAGTTAGATGTAGGATAAGAATCTATAATGATACCTCACCTTGTACAACCACATAACATGATTAGTAGATTCAGAAATGGATGGATTTCGTATAGTCTCAAAAAAATATTACATCGATCACCACTGGTGACCTCTATAGTTTGAGGCCAAGGATTGGGTCTTCTTGTGTGTTTTACCGAGGCTGGTAAATAGGAGGATCAAGAGACAAGGTAAAATTTCACCATGATATATCGAGTCATTCGAGATTCTGGAGAGATATGGGACAATACCCTATCAGTTGTAGTTACCTTAGAGGAACCAAGCCATGCAAGATGTCTTCCACATATCTCAACTTCACCACCATCATTCAGACCCATCTTATGTCTTCAAGCCTGAGGAGGTTGAGTCAGAGGTATATAAATCATTTGAGGAGAATCCTATTTGTATTGAGGATAATAGCATAAAGGTTCTCTGAGGCTAGTCAGTTCCTCTATTACGAGTGATTTGGAAGAAAATCCATGTATAAGATGAAACCTGGGAGTGGGAGTTCGATGTATGAGAATAATGACTGGAGTTACTCATAGATTGCGCTTCACCACCCTTGGGAGGGAAATTCGGGGACAAATTTCTTTAAGGGGGGAAGTTTATAAGAACTTGGTTCTTTATCGAGGTACATAATCTTATATTTTATATTATTTTTTTAGTTTAAATGCTTATTTATTGCCTAATGTGAATGAGCTTAAAGGTTGTGGAGGTAGAGGGGGTTTCCAGGGCTGGTTTGGAGCATGGAACCCAACTTTTGGGGTGAAATAGGTATATCTCACGGTTAGTGGAAACTATGCGTGGAAGGCTGCATGGTTACTACTAACCATGAAAGAACCAGGAAAAGAGAAAGAGGAGCTTACACAGTTTAAAAAACCATATGATTTGGGGAGCACATCCATGAAAAAACTACAGAGTTTTTTATAGAGGAGTTTTGAATGGTTTTCACACGGTTAGTCAAACCATGTGTAGTAACCATGTGAGGTGCCCCTTCCTATAGTAGTGGACACACAGTTAGTGAAAGTTTTTTCTAACCATGAATACAAACCGTGTGACCCATTAATTTTTGTAAAATTATAAAATTTCTTCTAATTTATCCTTTATTTATAATCTATTTTCACTCTTCTCCTATGTTGGTGAGCCACTTAATTTGAGAGATCCTCCTTGAGAAAAAGGTATATCTTGATAATAGTCCTTGATATGGTACTATAATAAAGTATTTTCGACCTCATTGGTTTCACATAGGTGAGTACTCAATTAATTTTTTTCCATTCCTCATTATTCTTAGTATCGGCTGCGCTATTTAGGTACAAGATAATATTCCCTAATTTCAAGTTCTTTGTACTTTATTCATTTTTTATTTTGATATGAGTCAAATCAAGAGATGACACTGGATGATTAATCTACTATGGACCTACTCTATATGGTTTATACTTTTCCCATTTGGTTTGGTGATTTATTAGGCTTTTTGTTATTGTCCCACCCATCATAATTTTCAGCACAACCCCAAAAATGAATTGAACAATTAAATTGAACATAATGGAATATGTTAGGGACACCCACTAGTTCCCTAAGACTTTTTTAAGTTGTTTTACCCAACCTAGGTCACCCATGGGGTGTGCCTTTGAGATTTCCCTTTTCAACCACCCAAGGGGTGTGTGTATGAGCTTGCCTTTTTAGAGAAACCCCAACTATAAATGGAGTTTAATTGTTTTCTTAAGAGATTTTCTACCTCCTTTCCATGCTAATAATGATGTTGAATTATTTAATTGTTTGGTTGGAATTGTATGTGAGTGGGTAAACTCATTAAATGTGATTAAATGTGAATTGTGAATGATGGGTGGGTATACTCATGGGTTGTGATTGGATTCTTGTGAATTGATAAATGGAACTAATGATGAATAATCCAATCAGATTCCATAGATATTTCTCCTATGGGTCTTGAATACGATAGTGGATGCCTTGGATAGAGATTGTTACTTGGGTCTTGACTCTATGGGATGCCTTGGGCTTTGCTACCCCTTGGATCTAGTTTGGTTGGGCTCACAACAGAAATAGTCAGTAGACATGATCCTTGGACCTCAACTCAATCCTAAACGAGTTTCCATCAAGATGCTCTTGGGACTCAATGAGGACTCCTTGATCTTTTATACCTTGGATATGGACCTTCATGATCTAACACATTTTATTATATGGCTCGACTATGGTATATGTGACAATTTTGGTTATACGGTGTTTCCATGGTTGTTTTTATATAGACTATACAAAAAGGAAATGGGTGTTATAATATTTTGTGTATACAAAGAGGTCACAATGCTTTAATATATTTACTTTATTGTTGAATTGTTATAGGAGATTGACCCATGTTTTTCAGGGATCCTTGTTTGGGTTTACATGATCACTTATTTTGTAGTAGATATTCCATGGTAACTTTAAATTTATTGACTAGTTACTAGTGATATATATATATCACTATTCTAAGATTACACTACACCAAAATTATTTTCTATAGACCTTTAGGTGGTTACCTACTGGGATTGTATCCCACACCCTATTAGGGACACCATTGGGTATGATGAGAGAATTTATGGATGTAGGTAGGGACCAGGGAAAGCTCCCATTGTTTGATGCTTGATTTTTTCCATTCTTAGGACCAGGGGATCATGAGACTGAGATGGGGATCATGATTCTATCACGAGGTAGTGTTTTTTGTTCTTTTTGGTATTTTGACAAATGTATTGTATTGTACCACTATGTAGTTATTTTGGATACTTTTTAGAGACATGTATTATCAACATTATATATGAGATACTTTTGGTATTGTTTATATATTACTATATTGTCTATTTATCATTTTCATGGTTGTTATATCTATTTATCCTATTGATTATTATTTATTTTTTATTGTGTGACACTCTAGTAATGAGATCACAGTCTCCCCACAGACACACCCTAGGCTCTCACTACTATTCGGTAACCTATGGCATTTAGGGAGATGTGCTTGAGGCTATATAGCCAACCAGTCTTATGTTACTATTGAGTGGAATCTTAGTCTGGGATGTTACATTTTACTTTATATTTGAATTTTTAAAAGTAATATTCTTGTCAGTTTATGAATGAGTTACTTTTTAGCAAAAGTGTGAGTGAAATTTCTATTCTAAAATACACCACATGAACATATTTTCCATCTGTCATAACTAATTCTTTCTTTGATGCATCATTTTCATGTTTCTATTCCTATTTTCAAATAATTTTTTCCAAATATTATAGAAATTTTTATATTTTAAATAAGTGATTTCAAAATGAAAAGATAATTTTCCTTAAGAAACATTCCATTGATATTTAAAAGGTATTTTTATCTATGAAAAAAATCCATTGATGTTTTTGAAGATGTAATCTAATGATATCATCTTTATTCTTTATTTGGATAGTTTATGATGATGAAATATTGATGTTATATATTATTTATTCAGTATAGATAATTTTTTACTTATAAATAATTTTGAGAGTGAATTTTATTTATCATTCAAAATTTGATGAATGAATAAGATGTGCAAGTGATGAGTATGGCCCGATTATAGAGTCTCTCTATGCATTGACATGTCTCATGAGACAAAATTGTAGACATGCTATATTAGATGGGGATTTGGTTTACACATGCCAATTTATTAATAATGACAACTTGGTTGAATATTCATGAGGGTAAGATTCATGATATCTTGGTTGAGAGGCCTTGATAATGAATGTCTAGAATTATGAATTTCCTTTATTAATATTTTTTTTCATTATATACATGTTTTTTATGTTGATATTAGCCCTGTATTCCCATTGAAATCAAGTTTTTTTATTGAATATAATGTGTTTTTATTATCTAATATGCTATATTTATTATGCATTATTTACTCATGATAGCTTCAACTATGCATAACCATTATCGAGCATCTGAGCTCAACCTTTATTTTTTTTCCTTTCCCCGGGATATGAAGAAGGATATTATGAATGATATCATGGATGTGAGAATGTTTCATATGATATTTTTTTATAATTAATATGTAATATGAGAATCATATATGTATTTATTTTTACAAGACTTCTAAATAGATCAATCATACATGGTGAGATCCCTTGTATCTTATACCAAAGTAATAAAGTAAACACTAGCTCTAGGTTACTAGAGTCAGGTTGTTATTGTACTATACATGGGAACCACCTTGTGTGAAATATATTTTTGGGTTTCCCTATTACAATGTAAAAAATAGGGGTTTCATGTTTTTAAGGGTTACCTTATCCCTTAAAAATGTGGGGCTCATGTGGTTCCCCCTTAACCAAGTTTAAATGGGATATTTAAAAAAATTTAAAAATAGATTTTTCAAGAAATAGGAAAGGAAAGAACACAATGAAATCTAATTAGATTTCATCCAATGATTTAAGTAGTTCTTCTAATTTAGAGTCTAATATTTAACAAAAAAAATCAAAAGGTAAACATCTGTTTTATATCTCAAACTTATGAGGCACAATATTTTTACTCTCTTAATTACAAATATGATTATGAAAACTATACTTTAAATGTGTTAAAATAATACTGTTCAATATTAGAATATAAATATATGTTTCTTAAAAAGAAGTATATGACTCTCAAATGTTCACATGTCATCACCATGTTTGAAAAAATATATTTAGAAAAAAATTTAGATTTAAAAATAAAACTTTAAAATTATTGTTCTTCTTATACTTTTCATGAAAGTAAAATTAAGTAATTATTAGCTGAATATGAATCCTTGAAATTGGTTTCAAGTAAGTTTACTAAAGTGGGTATTACTTAAAACAAATAATATGAAACAATAAATATATTTGATGAATTTTTTTTAATTATAAGCAATGATGAAAAAAAATTATATTGAAAATATTTTTTTCTTAGTTCTAAGAACAGAAATACAAATAATATTAATTATTTTTATTTTGTAGTTAATGTTCATTATACTAATAATTTTTTTCTATAAAACCTCTATTTTATAGAGTAAATAATTCATATATATCAAGAAATATATATAAGTTTAATTCTAAAATTTATGATTATAGTAGATAGATCTAGTTTCCCTGCTCCATAATAACTAACAATGCTGACCCAAAAACATTTGGGCACCAAAACACTTTCTTGTTTGATATTTTTGTAGGTAACAATAAAAAGGGTTAATAATAAAAAATGGTATATAGATAGCATGAATTTAAGTCATATTAGTGTATAATTATTAAAATTTCTATCTTTATCAAAAATTGATAGAGGAAATATCACATTTAGTGAAAATGAAAAATTCAAGATTATTAGGATTGGATTAGTTGGAGATCCTAATTTTATTTTGATAAATAAAGTTATAAATGTTAAAGGGTTTAACCACAATATGATAATAATATTTCAGCTATGTGATGAGGGTTATTCATTTTATTATTCAAAAAATACCTATTCTAATTTTAATGATAAATTTATTAAATTTAAAGCACCTAGAACTAAAAATGTTTATAAATTAGATATTAATTATTTATGTAAGAAGAATGTAAACTATTTAAAATTCTGATATTAATGATTATTGGATATGGAATATAATAATTTTACATTTTAATTTTCATTATTTAGAGAAATGTTTTAAGGAAAATACGATTTCATATTTTCCACATCCTAAATTTGATTAGAAAATATTATGTTATGCATGTAAAATGGGAAAAAATAAGTTATCATTAAAATAAATCAATATATTTTCTACTTATATAAATTTAGAACTGATTTATATGGATTTTTTGGGTCATCAATAATTTCAAGTCTTGGTTGTAAATAATTTTTTTTCTTAGTTGACTATTTTTCTATATTTACCCACATTTACTTTTTAAGGCTCAAAAGTGAGTCTTGTACCGTTTTTATGCGCTTTTGAAAACCTTTTCCTAATGAAAAGGATGTTAAAGTAATTTATTTAGGATATAATCATGGTGGTGAATTTTAAAAATCATGAATTAAATTCATTTTTTTCAATTAATGGTATTAAATGACCTTTTTTAGCACCTAGAACCCCATAATATAATGTCCCAATTGAAAAAATAAATAAGAATTTTTAATAAATTTATTAGACTATGTTAAATAAATATTGAGGGCCTTATTACTTTTGGGATTAATATTTTAAAAAGAAATGTTATATTTATATTGAATGAAGAACCCTATGATATTTGGAATAATATAAAACCTAAAGTTATATAATTTAAAATATTTATATGTAAGGTGTTTATCCCGAACACGAAGGATACTCTTGGAAAATTCAATTCAAAGGCTGATTAACGAATCTTTCTTTGACACTACACTAATTTTAAATCCTATAGAGTTTTAAATAAAAATTAAAGGATGGTTGAAGAATTTGTTCATGTTATATTTTATTGAACTAATCATTTTGATCACAAAGAAACTCAAATTGATAATATAATTGATTCTTTAGAAAACATGAGACTTAATTATTACATTGATCATAAAATGGATCATTATTTGGTATATGATCATGATCAATACAATTCTAAAGACACTGAAACCAATTAAATTTAAAGTGTACTTTCTAGAAAACCTATAACCTTAATAGACCATCCCTTGGAAATTTTTATAGTAATTTTTGAAGAAGGGGTAAAAAATAGAAGGAATATTGGTAGCCTTGATGATTTTTTCCTTTTTCTTTTTATCTTAGTTAGAACCTAAATATTTTTAAGAATCCCTAAATTTTGAAAATTGGGTTATATCCATGCAAGAAGAGTTAAACTAGTTAAAAATAAAAAAAGTTTGGGCTTTAGTTTATAGTCCTTTAGATTATCCTATTATTGGAACTAAATAGTTTTTTTAGAAATGAACATGATGATATTGGAATAATTGTTATAAATAAGAATAGGATAGTTTCTAAAGGTTATAATCAAGAAGATGGAATTGATTATGAGGAAACCTTCACCTCAGTTTCTAGTTTAGAATCTATTAGGATAATTTTATCCAATTCATCCTACATAAATTTTAAATTATTACAAAATATATGTTAAATCTATATTTTTAAATGGTTTTCTTATAGAGAAATTTTATGTTGAGGAACCTACAAGATTTTAAAATCCTCATTTTAAAAATTCTATTTTCGAACTTACTAGAGCTCTATATGGACTTAAAAAAGAACCTATAGCCTGTTATGAAAGGTTAAGTTCTATTATTATATCAAATGGTTTTTTATAGGTATGATAAATCCTACACTATTTAAGAAAAAATAATCCTATGATATTATTTTGGTACAAATTTATTTAGATGGTGTAATTTTTGTATCAATAAATCAAAATTTGCATAGTGATTTTTCAAAACTCATGAAAAAAGAGTTTGAAATAAGAATGATAAGTGAGCTTAATTTCTTTCTTAGTTTTCAAATTTTTTAAAAATACTTTGGGAATGTTTAAAATGAAATAAAATACAAACCAAACTAATATAAAAGGTTAGGAATTGAAAATAGTAATCCATTCACTACTCACATGTGTTCCAATGTAAAACTTTATTTGGATTAAGTTGGTGAATCATTTAACAACATGTTATATAGTGTAATTATAATAAGTTTTTTATATATTACTATTATTATAACATACATTGTGTTTTTAGTATTCTTATGTACTATATTTTAGGATAATCTCAAATAATCATGTTTAAAATATTTTAAAATAATTTTGAGGTATTTGAAAGGTCATGTT